>OX122891.2:71420842-72754058 GCA_944738655.2 Andrena hattorfiana
GCTGCGGGATAGTGTTATCGGTCCTCCTAACGAGCCGCTAACGAGACTCGACACTGCTCCGTTTCTTTGCTTCGGCTGGACAGTTTTCTCTTTGTAATTCGCTGGGTGTTAACACTCTTCTGCGAGAACCGTCGCAGCTTCTGGATTATACCAGTGAACGAGTGCTCTCTTCCATTAATTATTGAAATAAAAAAAATAGGAAGCTCTGTAGAATTCCTCGATAATGCTACTTTCCTGTATTTATGGATCGCAATCTAATTTTTTGAGTAAGTTTTCAGGTCCTAACTGAGGCCTCGCATTCTGAGTGACACTAAATGAAATAAACTCAAATTCCTTCGATTTCATAATCCCCGAAAATTGCATCCTCAACTTTTCTAATATAAGAAATTTTGTATCCCTCGAGTTCTCCGAGACACCTAAATCTCCAAACGGAGCCCACCAAGCAGAATATCCGCTCCCTCAACTTTGTCCAGCCGTTCGCACAACATCGCTCGGTTAAAATCGTTTCTCAACGTTGTTGCGCTGCTCTCGAAACCCAATTACAGCAAGGCTCGTCGTTAATATTCAATTAATCACCGTCTGGGCGTCAGGCGTTTTCTCGATGATTATCGGTCTGGACGCGAGCGAGCGCAGCGTCCGATCCGTCGATCGGCCTTTTTTTTCACGCGAGCGATTCGCCCGTAGCTGTCCCGCCGTGGGCAACCCGCGAGCTTCCGCGGGAATGTCATTCGGGACGTGCTCGCATAACCGTGGAATTCGCGGCTTGGCGTCGATTCTCAATCGAGGGACGAGTTTTGCAACTTGTGCGTCGGCTCGATACTCTTTTCCGCGCCGTTTTCCCCGCCGATGGTTGTTTATTTTCATCGATAACTTCATCGGCCGTCGCAGAGATTCAGGGAGACTCTTCTGCGGGTGATTTATGCGCGAGCTTCGATCGCCGAGGTATTCAACGAGCGCGCGTCTCGCGTAATAGGTCGATCGAAGGAATTCCAGGATCTCCGCTCGGAAACTGCGGGCTTCGTGTCCTTGTTAATGAGGGAACTTGTCATTTTTAGCGCGTAATGTTTGGTTTATGTAGAATCTTATATAGTGGGATAAGGGTGTGTTAATTATCTTGGGTGTGTTTTAAGCTGAAAAGGTGTTATAATCACAGATTCCAGCGCGAATGGATTATTGAGAAATATAGAATCAATATTTTATTGAATTTGTAATCTGTTTAGTATTTTTAGTTGATTCGAAACAAGAAATTAACAAATTGCCAGGTGAAAAATAATTTTAATGCATCAGAAATCAAATTAAATGCGGATGAATTATTGTATTACCTGATCTAATGCATTATTTACTCCTCCTCCCGTCAATCAACCTACTTTGTTTCACTCCATTGGGTTTTGAATGACGAATGACGAGGAATTTTCGAGTGACGGAGTAACTCGTCTCCCCTAGTTAACAGGTTAATTCTTCATCCTAAATTATTGGAGAATTGTAACGTGGCAACGCGAGCCTCGCTTTTTCATCGATTGATAGCGCAGAACGATGGAGCCCCACGCGATTATTCATCGAGTGATCGACGCAGAGTATCGGGTACGCGGCTGGAAGTCATTAATCATCGTCCACGATTAATAGCAATTTGCGGAAGTACGAGGAGTACGTGGAAGTACAATGATGTCGCGGGGATGATTAAGACATCCCGGTGCCCTTCAACTTCGACGGAAGATCGAAGGGTACGGTGGAGATTTTAATTGAGACACCCCAGCGATGGCTTCGAATCGCTTGCAAATCTACTCTTCGAAATTGGTAAAAATGAAATATGAGTAAATTCAGTCTAAAAAAAATTGGCCCGCGGAAAAAGTCTCACATCTCCCAATATAGCATTCCATTGGACACAAGTAAAAATTGAAAATCGACTCGGGAGATCAAAGGAGTAGTGAATATATCAAAAGTCTTGGTTCTACGTGTAAAAACTTAGTATTCGTATTTATTTAAAAGCACGCAAGAACTTTTTGACTAACACGAACTTGACTATGTATACGTTTTACGGAAATCAACGCTCTTAAAATAGAAAACGATTCGATTGCACGATCGAGGTCGATTCTACTGCAATGGACCATGTTCTTGAAAAGCCCCCACCCTAAATTAACACCGAGTTACGAGAGCGATCGCGTGATCCTTGTGGTCCATGGAGGACGCGTTTAGATGTCACCGCATAATAAGTGCATTCGCAAACGAGCAGAAAGAATGCACTTGCATCACTGCCTCTTGGTTCGTCGTCCTTAAGCTGCGTCCACAGTCGCGATTCTATTCCATCTATTCCCCTGGTCGCTTAATTCGATTGACTACTTGATCGACAGGTCGCTAGAACTGGGGCAACTCGAATTTCAATGATGGGTTGCGTAAAACTTATCTATTGGGACTTTGGAGACCTCGATCTCAGTTGAAAGTGTAAAAAAAAGTGCGATATCATTGGATTTATTACGTAGAGGACAAAAGGAGAAACGCGAACCTCATGCATACAGTATTCTTAGTTATTTTAGTATTTTTTGTACTCCTATTAATTTGAACCAACTAGGTTAAACTAGTAAAGTATATCTAGAACCTCAACATTTGTGGAAAATTGAAAATCAAAGAATAACATGTTGAAATTAATTCGTAGTGATATATAATTTACAAACTCATATAGTAAAAAATATTTTAAATAATAAATATTATAAATAATAAATATTTTAAATAATAAATATTTTAAATAATAAATATTTTAAATAATAATTATTTTAAATAATACATATTTTAAATAATACATATTTTAAATAATAAATATTTTAAATAATAAATATTTTAAATAATAAATATTTTAAATAATAAATATTTTAAATAATAAATATTTTAAATAATAAATATTTTAAATAATAAATATTTTAAATAATAAATATTTTAAATAATAAATATTTTAAATAATAAATATTTTAAATAATAAATATTTTAAATAATAAATATTTTAAATAATAAATATTTTAAATAATAAATATTTTAAATAATAAATATTTTAAATAATAAATATTTTAAATAATAAATATTTTAAATAATAAATATTTTAAATAATAAATATTTTAAATAATAAATATTTTAAATAATAAATATTTTAAATAATAAATATTTTAAATAATTAATATTTTAAATAATAAAAAAAATTGTAGCGTATCACTATACCACTTATAATCCACTAAACTTAAATTGTCACGTGGTGTCAAGGGGATGAAATCAAAGAGAGGGAATGTGGTGTCTAGGTTTTCTGGTAGCCTACATTTTCCTCAGAATCCTAGAGAGTAATACTGCAAAATTTGGTCCAAATCGGTGAAGTAGTTTAGAAGTTAATAGAGAACATGCAGACAGACGTTCTATTTTATATATCCTACGTACATAGATCAAGATTAAGGTGACTTAAAATTAAAAATGAACTTCGTCTAGAGTTTCTCAATATCTCCCACAGTAAGAGCATTGTCTTGAATCTAGAATCCATAATTTCTGCTCGTAATCTACAGTCTGAGATCTAGAATCTATGCTTGGATCTGCAGATCGACTTCCCTGGCCGTAATCTAGGTCGCCGCCGTTACCAGGCCAATACCGCTAATTAACTGCCATTAATCCTTGCCACGCTAATTAATTTACTGCTCAGGCGTAGGTACCCACTGTCCAGATGCTCCGAGTAGGTGTGAACCACGCCTAAATAACTAGCCGGAGAACGGAGCAGCCGCGTCGGTGCGATTTGTCCGCGGAGGCACCCAGCGATCGTAGATTATAACGAGAAGGAACGGTTATGTCTTATGACAAATGTAATCTTCGTCGTGACAGCTCAATCTATAGCGGGCCCCGTCCGCGAGGATAAACACCGATACTCGGGTTTCTTCGAGGCGGCCGATCCTTTTGATTGACTCCTATCTATGAGGGTTATCCGCCTTTGAATTCGTGGCCAGCCTTTCAATTTGTCACTTCTATCAGTGACCGCTAATTTTTTCTGTCTGACTGCACGTAAATCCTCTCCCATCTCCCAGCTGCTTTCTTCTCGGTGGGCAGCTCCGCGAGGTACCATCTGACTCCGTTCTCGATCTGCAACTGGATATCGTAGCATCGAGGGTTATGGAATTTTAAATCCTAAAAATTTTAAGTTTCAAACATTTCTGTTAGAACAATTGCTGCTGCAGATTATTTATTAGTATTGAGTCTTTAGTAAATGACTACCTTCGGTAGCAAAATGAGTTGAGCACTTGAAGTATTGTAGTCTACTCTGCGAAAGTATTTTTTGTACAATTCAGCTGCTTACCTCCACAGTTTAGCCATCCCCGCTCTGCAAGATCAAGATTACGGATTCAGGCCAGTGGCAAACGGTAGCTGCTAACACTTAAGTGTAATGAAGAACTCGCGCGTCAAAATAAGGCTCGTCTCGTTTCGGTATAAATGTCGACATCGCTATTCATATATCGAATAACAGTGGATAAGAGGTGTGTCCGTGCCGGTGGGTATCGACGCGATCAAAAGTAGCGAGGAAGCCCGCCTTCGCTTGTCACACAGGACGGGTTCACCGATGAAGATAACAAAGGTTAAGTCCGTAAGTGGTGACTGCCCGTACCGTGTGAACCAATTTAAGTCAGCCAGCCCGCTACCACTTACGATCGAGATCGAACGACCGAGAATTGATTCCTAGCGGCGGTTATTTGGCTTTGCTTGACACATTGATGTCGGTTCTCCTTCCTTTCGTGTATTAGGAACGTTTTGCCTGCTGCCACGTCGTAACGGCGTCGAATATGGAGGATGCTCTGAATATATTTGTGTATCACAGGAAACAATGTTTTGAAGCAGTGCTGAATTAACCAATATGCAAAATAAACGAGTGTTTAGGGCATCAGGAGAAAGGGGAGCACCATAGAAATGTTCTGAACTTTAAAACCTATCTTTCATTAGAAACACTTTTTACTCTAAAGGTGCCTCAAAATACTTTAAGTGCTTAGGACCTCTAAAGGTCTTAATTCGTCGCCTGTTCAGAAGTAATAATGAGGTTTGTGGGAGTAGATAATAGGGGAGGGAGAGGAACAAGTGTTTAACATTAAATAAACTGTATAAATTGAATTTCGACCGTAAAAATTGTTCTAATTAGAAGAGATGATATCGGCGCACTGGTTCGGTTTATTAAATGATTAAATTAAAGTTACTTTGCAATTTTGAAAATTTGTATCAAATTCCAACGTTTCGGTCGCTGATTATGATTATTATCAAGGACAGTTACATAAAAAGGAAAAATACTGCGTATGCTTTTAAACAAATCTCACGTTAAATGCTATGAACGTGCGACGTATGAGTCGGTTGACCGGTGACTGAGGTAAACATAGACACCAGGCAAGAACATTTAGATGGTAAACCAAAGTGTGGCTAAACGATGCCAGAGCGGAAACCGTTAACGATTATGAAACAAATTGAAAGGACGAAAATCCAAAAACTCACAACAATACTGCCCCGATACCAACACTATTGCTTGTGTGGTAAAACAATTATATATCAATCACTCATATGTGTTAGAAAACACAATTACATAACGTTGAAAATGATATGTAACAATAGTCAGATAATAGAAAAATAGAAACAAGAATTCAATAGAGCGACTATTATAGAAAAATAGAAACAAGAATTCAATAGAGTGACTAAATAACTTTAATTTAATCATTTAATAGACCGAACCAGTGCGCCGATATCATCTCTTCTAATTAGATTAAATAAACTGTCAAACTTTGATTCTAATCACCACTGTCCCTTCAAATTTCGCGCCATACAGCTGTCTTCTGCTTGCGCATGCGCAGTTGAGGTCTCACTACTGCTAGGTATACCGTGAAGCACTTTGTGAGCATATTAAAGGCTGATGCTCCTTGCTAACCAGTTGTCGAGTATAATCTAGGACCAACGTTGCATAATATTACACATGACTAGTACCACAGTGTATGCAATATTATAGTATAACAGTTTTGATATGGTAACGCTGTCCCTTCAACGAGAACCTCCCAGCTCTATATCGCGTGGGGTTATTACCGTGATTCCTGACATTGCTGACAGGATTGGCGAGCAGGCACGTTAGATCGTGTACCTGCCTTAATCTCGAGGCTATATCAGATTTCAGGGTTGCAAAGACGCCGAGGCTCGGGTTGCGGTTTCGCCTCCTCCTTTCTCCCACTCTCGTCAATTGCGCTCGGCGTTTCTGCGTACCCTGGGCACTGAATTTCCTTTCGGTTCGTCTAGGTACAAGCGTTATTCCACTTCGCATCACGAAAGTTACCCATCTTTCGCCCGGGATCTCGTTTCTGGTCGAAGGACAAACTACAACCACGCCCCGAGTCGCTGCTCGCGAGATGATTTATTCGCGATTGCGTCGCCGCGGTTTTCCTCCCGCTCCCGGCGCGCCCGATACCGACCTTAATTATTTTTCTGGAGTTGCGTACCACTCGCGAGAGCGGCGCCCCCACCCGAAAACGCCAGGGAAAGAGGGCTTGAAAGGGATCGACGGTGGGGAAACGAGCTAATTATGCGTCGTACGAAGGAAGATTTATCGCGCTTGCGTTTTCCATGGTGCGTGCGGTTCACCTACGTGAATACGCGCCCCACCTTGCCCCTTCCTCGTCCTCGCAGCGAGCGTAGGTGTACCCTGACGACTTAATATTACGACCACGAGAGATGGCCGCTTTCGTGGAAGCTGAGCTTCGCCGCTGGGACTTGTGTACCATTCGTGTCTCTATGGGAGAATACTAATCTTTTGGCGAGTGAGGTGAAGGTAGGGAAGGTACACTCGCAACTAATTCATTTTCCAAGTTCTCAGTTGGCACGGGTTAGTAATTAGTCAGTAGAGATTACTTCGATTCATAGGTAGAGAAAAGTCTCCTTTCTTTTATCTTATCAGTGGCTAATCAATGGTCACTAGAGCACATCTACTCCGAAATAATTAAATGAAAATTGCACCAACAATCAAAGTATCGTCTAAAATGACCTAAATTCTAAATGGAGACTACCAACGCGCTTCCACTTCGTTACCTCTGTCAATTTCATCGCCTTCAGCTCGAAGCCATCGCTAGGAGAAAGCGCGTGGAAAAGAATCGAAGAAGCTGGCGTCGTGGCCGCGTACGAGAAGCTGCACCTCCGCGAAGCAATAACATCGACGGAGACGCGGCTCGAGATTCGAGGTATATCGCGGCAAGATAAACAATCTCTCCCACGCCGAGATCGCCGATCGATGCTAATGAAGGACCGCTCGAGCTGGTTTCTCTCTCTCTCTCTCTCGCCTCGAGTGCGATCCTCGCCCGGTGAACAGCGGCTTCTCTCTATCTCTCGGAGTAGCCGTGGCGGTTCGCGTGCTCGAGAAGCCAGAAAGTTGGAGTTTTGACGGGGAACGTGGGCGTCGGGTAATAGCGTGACCCTTATTAATGGGCCTATGGAGACGTCTCTGTAACGCGCCGCGGAAACTCCTGTATTTTATGGCTGCGAGCGGACACGGGAGCAGGGACGATTTCTTCGAAGGGCTTAAAAGTTTTGAGGGTCTCTTGGGGGATTTCGAGGGAGTTCGACGGAGAACTTCTGGGCACTTCTTCGGAGACACCAAGCTGTAATTATTGCAGACGGATTGCGTTTCGATAGCAGGGAGACTGATTTAAGGAGGTTGGTCACTGAAAGCACGCTATTTAGTGTCTTCAAGCGCTCGAAGCTTCAAACGAGGGGATCCACAAAGTGGTACTACTTGTTTTAATGGAAGTTTGTGGAAATATATTGACAGTTCTACTTCATAGTTTACCTATGAGATATTTATCGATGGATATGGTGTTTCACTCGTTACTCTGTTTCGTGCTTACTATTTTGAACTCCTTTTCAGCAAGCAATTAAATTGAGTCATTCAATTAATTCGAGCGATTTGATTAAATAGGTTTAACTCATTTTTTCTGTTCCTTCGGTATGTACCTATATTATTTTTATCATAGTTCTACTAAGCTCCAGATATTAGGTCGTTGCAAAAGTTTGTTTACTCACCGTTAAGTGATATTAGGTATACTGAAATGTATTTTTTTACTGCATGTGTCATACTACGTCATGGATATCCAAGGCAAATACTTTCATGAACGGGTTAGACCACCTTGGCCAGGTCAATTTTTTTTATTGTTTGAAAAATAACTAAATAGCTAGACTTTGAAGCAAAAAGCTCAGTTTCGGGTGCGCGAGAAAGTGGGCCTTTATTTACTCATAAGTCAGGTAAAAATTAAAACATCGTATAAAATTTAATATATTTTGAACACCCCTAATAAAACCTTTTCACAGAAACTCCCACTAAATACAAAGAAAACATACCAACTCCTCCATACATCCCCTCTATTTAGTATCCTCCAACATTTATTTCAACAAAAACCAAAGTCTCAAAGTTCTCATCCTCCAATGGCATCTTTGAAAGACTTCGACCGCCGCGTCGTGGATTACTGCAGGCTGGCATTTTTCGCAATCAATTATTCCAGGCCCTCCCGCATCCTCTGTTTGCCCGACGTTTCGCACCCAGCATCCGCGCAACCGCGGACGGGGGAGGTTCCAGAAGCGCGTGCCCGTTCCGCTGAGACTTGCAAATTGAACGGCGCCGTATTAGTCACGTTCAAACTAATCGATGAGCCGCGGAACGACTGTCGATCCTCGAGGCAAGAGGGCCGTAACTCGCCGCGCGACCGTGAGAAATCGTTCGTAGACCTTCGAGCTTCCCTGTCGTACATTCTGTAGATATTTCAGCGGGAATCGCTGGGATTCTCCAACCTCGAGCGCCATATTTTTCTTGGAGAACGGCATCCCCGCTATTCCGCGTAACCCACGGCGATATTACGTTCTTGCCAGGAGCTGGCTAACGTGGCCGCTGCCACAGGATCAAGCATTCTGTCTCACACGTTACCTATACTCGATTTAATACCTGGGCTGGGTTCTTCTGCGAAGCTGAGGGATTCTTGTGAGGATAGTTCAGAGTTGACACTTGTTATGGAGATAACGTGACGAAGTGTTTAAACACCACATAGAATTTTGTCGCTATAGAGTAAATCCGGGAGACGCCGTCGACCTAATATAAAATGGCTATTAAAATTAATAAGATATTACTTATTTTATCAGAACACACCTAATATGTTCAGAATTTTATGCCGATTCAGAAAAACTAGTCGACGTTTGCTTAAAATAATATTTACTGTAAATTGGGTTGAAAACTGAAGCCATGACATCTGACCACTTCTCTCTAGGTGCCGAGAGAAATGGTTTTCGTCGTTGACAGAGACCACTCGCATAATTATTCATGGAAAAATAACAAGGAAGAAAGCAAAATTATTTACGAGTGAATACAACTACAGATTCATTGATATTTAATTTGTTTACGCTAAACAAGTAAAGAACACATCAATGAAAAAGCGAACTACCTACCGGCGATTAGCAAGGCAAATGTATACAAAAGTGAATAAATAAAATAAATAAACGATAATAATAATAAAATAATGATAAAAAATAAAAATATAAATAAAAATAATAAAAAAGTCATAACTCGACCATCTCTCCTTTCTGCAGCGAAAGATGGTCTTCTCGTTAGTTTTGAGAGGAAGAGTAAATATGGCTAAATACTTTGGCTGCATTGTCCCTCAATATCTCTGCTATCTTATTATTCCCAAACATTAAACGAAAATAAATTTAGAAGTATATTTTAAATACGATTCTGTACACCGTTGTTTGACAAAAGAGGTTAAATGTAACCTCAGTTTACATTTTATAGCCTGTAAATCTAAAAAAACACAGAAGTGTCGCTATTCGTTCGATTGTTTGGCTTCTAGAGAAGTAATTCGTCTGCACTTTAACGCGTTTTTACGTATAGTCTGAAATATAATGACTCGGCCGACTCTCCGGCCCGACCGCGTCTCCCGGATTTACCCTATCGTTTTTACTGTGTCATAGATATGTAGGTCATTTCTTCGCGATTCTTTTCAACTCTGAGCACAGTCCTGAAATTTGTCTAGATAGCTCAAGGGTCTGGTTTAGGTCACTTAGACTTTGGACTCCGCTCCCCTAAACTTGTATTCAGTGGCGCACTCAGGATTTAATCTTGGGGGAACTCGAATTGAACAGCAAAAAATAGTTTTAGTGTAAATTCTATAAAACTGAATTTATAGTATAAAATCCATTTCTTTTTACAAAGCTCTTGAATTCCTTCAGTGGTGGTTACATTAATCACCTTTTTCCTTTTTCTTTGAGGTTTGCCAGGGTCCCTTGCCCCCTCTGTGTGCACCACTGCTTCTGTTCTTTCTTCAAGTGATCGAGACTTCATCCCTTATCCATATCACAAGTGAAACTTAAATCTCCAGGCTTTCCACAGTCTCTGACATCCCCCATTCCCCCCAGTAGTGAACAGAGCGCGCTATTCCCCGTGATCCAGCGAGATAAGATACAGAACAGTACACAGTCGCATTTCCCATGTACATTTTAATATAATTTGAGTCGGAGCACGGCCAAGGGAATAATCGGGACAGGATAAGACGCATGCTTCTTCATTGTATTGTACCATAGGAATCTGGCATGAGCCGGCAAGGGGGGGGCGGAGGAGGCAGAGGAGAAGGGCCCGGGGGGAGAAGAAGAAGAAAGGCTCCTTTGTGAAAGCAGCCTCAGGAAATCAGGATTGATATAGGGCTGCGGTAGGTTCGCTCGTAACTTTGTCCCGCGGTACCCGTAGACGCGGCCCCCGATCCATTAATCACCCTCGGTACGAGGCCTGAACTCTGGGTGATTAGCAGGCGTGAACACCGACTCACCCAGGGATATATACGCGATTGGGTCGCCATTGTCGACCACCGTGGACGTTCCCCGCCGACGATTGAGACGTCCGTCTTCCTCGCCGATTCGAAAATCCTGAACACGGAATCGCGAGCCGCCGCGCCTCTTCCTCCCTCCCTCGCCCCCGTTTCGTTCAGTAGAACTGCTTCCTCAACCCCTGGCGCTGTGCAATCCCCTCGAAGCGATTTCCTCCGCAGGGGAACGCTTCCTGAGGAGGATCGATCGCTTCGAACCGCGAAGGTGTCCATCGGCGTGTCCCTGCGCGAATTTGGAGCGCAGGGGTGGAGGACGCTTTGATACCCTTTTGAAATTAGTCCACAGGGACGTCCACCTCGGGATCTTGGATTCTTGGAAAGATGGAGTCGAACTTCTCAAGAATCTGAGCTCCCATCCGTAGTTCAACGAATTTCTGATTTATTGTACCGCTACTGTCTTCGCAAGTGGAATTCACTCTCCTGAGAGGTCCACTCAATTTTTACTTCTTCTATTCTCTTTTCACTTTTACGTCACTCTAGGCTCCGAATTTGATGACCACGGACAGTAAAAAAAAAACGATGTAGGCTTATTAGTTCCCCAGTTCACCCCCTTTTTAAACAGCGAAACACACTTTTGTACCTTTAAGGAAGGCAATTACTTAAGTACCTCCCCGGACGCCCACAATTACGGCGAGAGGGGTCCCGATTCCCGACCTTCGCCTCGGCCACGATTTATCTCGTTCTCGAGTCTGTAAAATCTGGGCCCCCGAGGTTCTTAAAAACAAGCGCCTAATTGTACGACGATTTAGCCGGGGTGCCACCCATCGTGTGCCGCGGACATTCCCGTGTCTCGTGGGTGTAACTTACGAGGTAATCAACGTGGCTGTAAATTACGATCCGGTGGCGAAGGACTGGTGGCGCGGCATCGGCCCACCCCGCGCAACCTCGGAGGTAGCGCACCGAGGACTTTTCGCGCGCTGCTTTCCTCTGGCACCTTAGCGCGCTATAAATAATTAACACGCCGAGTGAAATAAGGCGACGCGCGAAAAGTGAAACGCGTCGGGCCGCATCAGCGTGACCTTTATGCGCGATAAATAATGCGATGTACCTACAATGTGCACGACGTCCCGTCCGCCCCCGTTATTCATATTTTCCGTTGACGGTTGGAGCGCGACGCGTCGAATAGAGAATTCTCGGCTAGAAGCTCCAGTTTGTCGCCGAGGACGAAGCCTCTGCTTCCGTTACTTCTGGGTTCAAGTGTCTATTTAAATTCGAGGCGGCTTCTGGCGACGAAAGTTTGATGTTTGGAAGTCTGCTGAGGGTTGGAATTGGTTTGTCACTCGTTTCTCTGTGGAGAATTGAGAAGATGGATTCTATGGAAATAGAGAGATCTTTCTATAGAAAGTTTATTGAGTTTCAAGCTGAAGCAAGCAGATGAGGTGAACAGCGTAACCAAGAAGTAGTCTAATTCAGAGTCCATGTTTCTGATACAATAGCGGGAGATTAACTTTGGCACTATCATGAACCTCGGATTCCAAAAACATCTTACAGTAAACTAAGATTTACCCTCTTGATAAAAAAGCTACCACACTCCACTGTTCCCGCGCCAAAAACACCCGCTTTTCACCGAACCAAGAATTGAGAGTTTCCAAGCGTTTCCTAGAGAAGCAGTAATCTCTGAACAAGACTGTAGACCAGCAAGGTCTGAACTAGATCCAGGCAGGCAGCAGTTGCGTAGTTAGAGGGCGCGGATGCTGCGGCGCGGCTCGATAGCACGTTGGGAATGATAAACGGCAGGATAACCGGCGCAGTAGTAAAAGCGGAGTTACGGTATGCGTGGTGGTATCCAGGAATAATTTGCCACCGGCCGGCGGCTCGCGTTGCCACGTCCTTTTCATTAAACTTCCGAAACGCCGCTAATATTCACAATTATTATCTTGTATCCCTCCCGAGGGATAATTGACCGGCGTAGTCGACTTCGAGAAATGGGCCTGACGGTGAACAGCCGCGGGAAACGGGCTGGAAAAGGTGGAGGTGGGGGAAGGAGGCTAACGGAAGCGCGAGGAAGAGGAGTAAGAGGGCGAGGAGGATGACGAAGAAGGGAAAGAAGAAGAAGAGGAAGAGGGGGACACGCAGGAGGAACGCACGGACGGCGCCGTGGCGCGCGATGATGAAGAGCCCTACGACGATTCGCTAATAACCTGCTATCAGTGCCGTAAAACGCTTTTTGCTTCTCTGCTGGCGGCGATACGCCGTGGATA
The DNA here is from genome assembly GCA_944738655.2 of Andrena hattorfiana. Taxonomy (NCBI): domain Eukaryota; kingdom Metazoa; phylum Arthropoda; class Insecta; order Hymenoptera; family Andrenidae; genus Andrena; species Andrena hattorfiana. The sequence continues at coordinate 71,433,933 of OX122891.2, forward strand.
TTCGCGCGATTTCCGCGCATTCCAGCCCGGCCTCGGCAATTACAAGGAAAGCAGGGCGGCGCGGAGTCGCGCGAGCGAGCGATACGCCGATCGGGTTTTCGCGCAATCAGAGACCAGGGGAAGAAGAATACTGCTGTCGATTCTCTAATGGCCCGCGACGGGGTGAGCCAGCCCCGTTCTCACGGCTGCTCCCGTGGCAGGGTTGGCGAGGACAGGGCCCCGACGAGTTGTTAATTCTCCTCGTTCGGTTCTTCTTGGTCTATTTGGGAACGGATATCCCGGGGTCTGCAGGTAAATCGATGCTGGAAGTTGAGATCGCGTGGATGGGAGGTGGGAAGTACTTGGAGGGGTGCGAGCTTGTGAAGATTGATAGGAAGACTTTTACAAGAGTGCGACGGTGTAATTCCTCTGGGAAGATTATTGAATGCGGTCATAAATTTGTGTAAGAGACAGAACCATTATGGCACTTCAGAAGGCAAGATTCAAACGATCGGTGTGATGCTTGAGATCATGTCCAACAGCGTTCCAAGATCGCGGCAGGTTTTGCGGCTCTGAGGATTGTGAGAATTGCTCGCTGCGGTTTGATAAGGCGGACTCGGTCTCGTGATAAGGATGAAAGAGGGACAGATGGCTGGTGGAGGAAACGGAGATGCTCCTGGTGTCCGTGGACTGCGTCCTCGACGGTTTCACGTGGGTAAATAAAGTGTTATGCGATGCGTTATCAGAGGAACGACGTCATTGGTCTTTCTGATTGTCCCCGCGGGAAGTTATGGTCGATGGGAATCGGCGCGGCTATCGGGTCGCAAAGTGGCCGCGTCGGGGGCTAGCAGCTTGTAATTGGAATCATTGATATCTGGATAGCCGTTGCCATCCGGCGTTATTCGAATTAAAATGCAAATTGGATCATCGCTACCGGTTAATGCTTCCAGTATTCCTCGTGTTATAGTTCGCTCCTGAGTTAGACCGCTGCTTACGCGGCGACTGCGTTCACGGAAGCACCTTACCTTGCTAAATTTAAAGTGGAATCTGATTAACAAATCGGAGCATAAGCGGGAACTCATCTTGATATGAGAACGTGCTGTTTTAAGCCGTATAAACTGTTTCTCTTCATTGCGTTACAAATTCGAAAGTATAGTGCTGTATTCATTATCTAACGAAGAGATCAGGAATTCTCAGTCTTCTGTTCCCTGGGGCAGCAATCCTCTGTGACCACAAGTCACATTCCTCTGACAATTCATTGCTCACACTTTTACCCCACTTCTTTTACTTTAAATCTCCTGCTACAAATAGATGCAGAAAGATCGTATCGCGTCAAATTATGTGGCACACAAGCGACACCAAGTTCCTTACTTTCGACGGAATTTTCCTCTTTGAGACTTGAAGAATATGGAGCATTTTCTACCAACTATATCAACAAATGACTGACTTCAACTGATTTCAGTCAACCTTAGCCCTCCTTCTTCCCCTTTTTGAGACGAAGGGCATCTTACATTTCGCAGAATCTCCCTTCTCGACCTGTACCTTAGCACTTGGCACGACTGTCGAGTGTCCCAAATATTTTAAGGAAACACCCGTTAGATGCGCGTCAGGCGGTTGCACGACAGGGCCTACGGGGGTGGCGTGTGTGCTGTTGACCCGGCGTGGACCGGTTCGGGTCACTCCTTTTTTCCCTCCTTCATCGGGGCCTTTTTTCATCCCCTCCACGGGAGCATGGTTGGGATATAGCCAGGTGTGACGTCACGCGAGGAGGCGTGATAGGTTATACACCCGTGCGTGTGTGCCCGCGTGCATGAGGCCCACGCGTGGCCCAGCTGTGTGCCGACGAGCCTCATCAGCCTCTTCGAGTAGTTTCCCTCGATTTCGACCCTTTGCTGGGTAAGAGAAGCGATGATGCGATATTGGACGTGATTCGAGGCGACTTGGATCGTAATTCATTGTGGGGGACGATTTAAGAAAACCGAGTTGTACTTTGGGAAAACGGAGGGAATCCAAGACAGGGATCTGTTGGTCGAACTTAATCTCATTTTTTGGAGGCTAGGGACTTTCAAGTTTAAAGGAAATTTAGAATCATATTACGTGTATATTGCCGGAAATAAAAGGGTGTAAGTTGAAAGGAAGAAGATCACCTCGGTGACTCTGAAAGGATTCGTCGCTCTATTCTGAACTACTTAATTGAAGTTTCCGTTTCCGATTACCATAATATCCATTCTACGCAGAAAGTTCAAATAAACCGCATACATTTCATAGAACAATACCCCCAGCGAGCAATCTCAGCTACGAGATTCGCTTTCCGAGTTTCTCGTTAAGGAATTTCGTTGCAAAACTCATCAGAGAACTTGGACGTCGGCTTCGCTCCACTCTCCGGAGGCTTAATTAATACGACCGCCAGGCAACGAGCTAGAATCGGGCAAAACCTGGCCACCAGCGGTCGATATGAAAGCGTCCGATCGCCAGAGAAGAAGTTCGTTAAATAATCGATATCGCTGCGAATCCTGGAAGCGCGAGGAATGAAATTGCTAATGTTATATCCCCCGAGGAGATGGGTCGTTCCGCGGGCCCGCGGTAAGAACTGGCTAATTAATAATTCCAGCGTATCCGTCGGTTTCGTCGTTAAAATCGAACGTGACGGTTCTTTCTGCGCCGGTTTCCGCGAAATCGGGGCCTCGTCTAGATACTCGAAAGCCGTGGGTCCCGAAAGAAAGGAAATCGGGGCCCTCCTCTATTCGGCCGTCCCTCGAGGATAGAAGAAAGTTAGGAATGCGCGGCGAACGGGCGTTCCGGTTTCCTGGAAACCCGGCGAAAACGCGTGGCAATCCGTCCGATCGAAGCAACGAGACACTCGATGGATATGTAGATCATGATGTAGCCGGAGGAGCGATTTAATGCGGTTATCTAAATATAAATTTGCTTCCCTCGATGGACTAAAGGAACGTGGTTTCGAGGCGTGGTACTCTGTTTACTGCAATTATGTGGTACTTATGCGCAAGCGAGGTATAGGAAGAGCTTTATGCAACGTTGCACGATTTTCTGCGCTGCTGCAGTAGAGGGTCCAGATAGAGGATTCGAAACTCCACTATGTAATTGAGGAATTAATTGAAATGGAAGAAGGTTTCTGTAGATACTTCTCCTTGCAAATAGTGTTCTAGAATTCCTAGACACCACCTCTTACAGAATAACAGTAAAAGTGATTCATCGTCAGTCTCAAGTACACGTGGCTCTCCAAGAATCCCACTGTACTGTGCTTTACTAACTCTGATTTGTCAACATCAACCACCACCTGAATCTTCCACCTCCACAAGCCAGAAGCCATCGCAGGCACGGAAAATCTTCAAACTTTAACGCGCTGCCCAATGTTCGTGGGCAAAGTGGCAAGGATAGGTGCACCGGTAGCGGGCTATTAGCGAATCGCTGCGAGGCTGTTCGTCATCTCACGGTTGGCTAGCCGTGCCCAGGCGTGAGCTCGCTTCGACGACACGCGACCCACACGCGGCCCACTCTCTTTCTCTCTCTCTCTCCCCTTTTCCCTTCCTCTGCTGGAGATGCCTACTAGTCCCCGCGTCTCGTCGTTTTCTCGGCCCGCCGCCCCCTCCCCGCGGCCCCGTCAGCCCCGTTTTTCCTCGTGCCGCGACGCTGGGGCCCGCGCGACACCGCGAGGGGACCGAGACGGAAATAAGATACGACACAGCTGATACGCCCTCGTCCGGCGATTACGCGCTAGGTGTACACCGTGGATCGCCGATGATGTCATTTCCAACTATAAACCGCCGCCAAGTGCAGCGGGCTCGGTGGATTTTATTGGCCGCAGGATGATAAGGCGGCGCCGATTATCGGTTTTGGGCCCGATAAACGGCATCGCGGGACGTACTTTTCTTTTCCGCCCGTTTCCTTTCGCGAGAGGGACACGCGGGCCCCGTGGGCCGTCGACGCACCTTTCCCCCCCCCTACCTCGCTCGTATTTCGTCGCCGCGCAGCTTTATGCGCAGGGGGAGGCCCCGTTTACGCGCGCAGCATCCTGCGAGTGTACGTGGGAATTATTTATTTCTACGACGCGATAAATACTTATTTTGGCCGCGGAGCGGCGACGACGCGGATGCGAATTCGTTTGGACGCGACCGGCAATGGCAGGGGCCCTCGTTGGGTGTTCGCCCCTCGGGGCATAAACCGCGAACGTTCCCATGTAATTGAATTTTATACTGGCTAGCTGGATGCGCAGTGTCTGGGACGTCGTTGCTGGATGTTGTATATTATAAGGTGACACTGTGTATTGGAAAATAACTCGGTGGATGTCCGTGCGGGATAAGGAGACGGCCATTCGTGGTTGTGGAAATTGGTTGGGGGAGTAAATAGTAAATTGAGGCATGGAATAGTAAAAATTCTGAAGGAGACGCGCAGGTGACTATGTAGGTAGTGGTATATTTATTTGTAGCTTGCCGTTTGCATGGTAAGCTACAATATTTTATGCGCTTCTTTATTCAGTTATTCTGTTCGATGTGTAATAAAGACGTGCTGTTAGTGTTAGAGTGAATCTGGTGGTTGGGTAACCAAAGATATAATTTTTTAACTCTAGTGCACGATGTAAGGAGAAAGCGAGTACAAACCTTCTAGGTTTTTTTTATAAGGGAACGAGGAGTGTATTGTGGGTAATAGAAGATAGTAGAAGAGAGGAGTCTGTCAAGTAAAAGATTTATGTAGATAATTAAAGAATCGAGGTCTCAGAGTATTTCCTCTTCGACGATCCTAATTGTTTGGAGGACGTTGCGTCATTTAATGCAGCAGCAGCCTGAATAATTCATATTCCCAGGCTCATAATGTCTTCCGTAGCAAATTAATGTCGAGGAAGAATGTTAAGTTGACAGGATACTTTTTTCATTTATCACTGCAGTTACAGGACATACAGCAGTAGGTGAGAATGTATATACTTTCATAGTAATCAATTCAGAATCATCGAAAAGGATCTAATAATATCCCTAGCTGAGGATTTACAGAATTACACAGTGCCTAATTAAAGGTATTCTGGAGATTTGAAACCTTCTCTTTAAGGGGGTATACCCGTTTGAACCCTCGGAATATGTGTACATTTTGTGGAATTTTTTACAAGTCAACGGCTTGATGAAGATTTCCCGTTTTTTTACTATCTTTACATAGTATTATTAACTACTTAAAAAAAAAGTTTTAGTTAAAAAACTATTGTTTTTCGGAAGTTATGGATACATATCCGAAAGTCTCTCGATTTTAGGCGGCTAAACGGTGGCCCTGAAAAAAGTTGTATATCGTGTCTGAAATAAAAAATAGTACAATTTTCTTATAAAATATGTTAATAGCTATCGTCCTACGGGGCTGATTTTGATAATTTTGAAAAGTAAAGAAATGGTGAGAAATCAAAGGTAAAGTTAGATTTTTCTAAGAGAGAAGTCCACCTTTTTTCTTTATAAATAATAAACGGGAAATCGGAATAAAAAAAAAACCTCGTAGAACGATGTGGAATCTTATTACGATTCTGCCTGCAAAATGGGAAGTGAATTGGTTGAACGTAGCGCGAGTTTTTAGGGCCACCTTAATGAAAAATATAGTTCCGCTGCGATCGGTCTACCCGTGCTACCTGTGTGGTTCCACTCAAATGCCTGTAACTTTATCAGTCTTCCAAATTTTTACATCTGACTTGATTTATAATATTCCTAAAACATCAATCTATGAAAATGTGTAAAAAGAAAAAATCCGATTTTTGATACTTTCAAACGGTGATACACTTAGATATTCCAAAAAGATTGATTGTCTTTTTTATGTTAATACAATAATGTTAATACTTTCTAAAAAAGCAATTCTAAAAGCACGTCAGTTTTTAGGCCACAGTCCTCTAACAGTCCTCTTGAATCAACCTTCTTTTAGAAATAGAGCTGCAACTATTCTTCTCAACGAAATTACCTGCCCTCCCAATTTCTTCAAAGAACATGTCCAGATCAAATACATTCCCCAATTTAAATCGTCCAAAACTCACACATCTCCCCGATCTAAGCAACGCTGAATCCTTTCTTCTCAGAAGAACCCCAGATGGCGAGCTTTCGCTAAAAGCGACATTCCCCTCGGATAAAACCGCCCACAGTTGCTATTCGCTAACTCCTCATCCTGTCAGTGCCGTGCAAATATTCGACGCCGATCGCACGCGACCGGCCACCATTTCGATTTTTCCGATTTGCGATTATTAATATCCCGGAGGCGGCCGCGGTTCAGCATTCCCAACGACATTTCTCACGAACCGATCCGCCCCGAGTCAAAAATGCCCCGCTATCGGCCGATAAAACAAGGAATTCGAAGGAACGATGAAGTGAAGGGAGGTTTGTCCGGCCGCAGCGAGCTGCGCCCGCGACATCAATCATCCTGGCCGAGTCCAGCAAGACTTTCACCGGCTGTTACGACGACGTCCGCGTACCTGCACGAAAGCACACCGCTCCAGCACCGCCGATCGACCGCCTCGAACTTTGACGTGGTCCACGAGTGCAAGATTTCTTCGAGGCACTCCGCGATCCTCTGTGTGATCGTCGTGTCCATTTGTGAACTCCATGGGATAGATTTTTGGGACACTTGGATTTCCTTTGGCAAAAGATAGAGTAGAATCTTATTGTTAGGTGAACGTTGAAGGAGAAGGTGAAGGAACATTTGGTGTCACGAAGTTGTTATAAGCAGATATTCAAGCGGAGAGCACTACTCCAGTCGGCGTAAACCTCCAGAAGTTATAGATTCTCTTGGAGAGAGCACCACTCGAGTTCGACTAAACCTCATGAAGTCATAGATTCTCAAAGAGAGAGTAACACTCGAGTTATGATTCGCAGAGCGGATGGATATAAATATGGATGATCCGCCCGCGAAGAAACCCATGGCGATAAATCGCGAATGCTCCCCGAGTCGATTTGCAGTCCGATTGCTGTCCGTGGCCAAAGTTGCGCGGACGATTTATCACCTGGAATCCTTCGAGGCGGTGAAATCGGTGCTTCGTCTTTCCGAGTTCGACGAGCGTGCCTCTGTTTGCCCAACAGAACGTAAAATCCGTCGCGGGATTAAGAACGTAAAGATAAAGAATCCACTTTTGCCGTATCTCCGATCGTAAAATCATTCAAATCTGAAAGCTTCGTTGCCTCCCCGAGGCCGGAAAAACGAGACTGTGCGCGTTAAAAGTTGAATGGTTCGATTCTCGGCTGACTGAGGACGGTAGCATGGAGTGCTCGAGGATGATTCAATCGGAATCGATTCGCGTCCTTTCGTCGGCTTCGCGACGTTCCGCCCACGGTGGATCGCGATCCACCTGGACGGACGGAGCGAGGGGACGAGCAAAAAGAGTGAGTGATCCAGCCGCGCGCTGGTAGGATCAACTGTTCGACGATGATTCAGGCAAATCGATCCAGCAACGGATTCTCTTTCGTCAGCTACGTAACGTTCCGCCCACGACCGATCCTCGTGATCCCATCGCCGATGTTGAAGAAAAAAATAGAAATCACGCGATGAGAAGGGACATCCTGACATCGCATCGGTAGCGTCGATCGTTCGGTACACGGTTTTTGTTTAATAACGATCCAGCGAACGGCATGCCGTCGACATGGTGGACGAGCTCCTTCGTCCCATCGCGTCGTTGAATCTTGATTCCTGCTTGAAATGAGTATCGAGTCGGGACGCTGGTTGTGTTTCATTGCGATCGTGATGCAGAGGTATGGTCTGTACTTTCAGATCGTCTGCATTTGTATTTCGGTACTGTGAATTTCATTTCATATCCAAAGTGAAGATTATTCGAGATGAGAATATTGATGCTTACACCTGAATTTTAGTTCTTGATTGGGTTTAGTCTAGCCAGTTGGAAAGCTACAGGTACCATCGACATCTTAATGTCACTTAATCTCACCTTCTGCACTCGTACTGTCAACCACTTCGATCTTGCTCTTTACGCGCTCACCCTTTACTCTAAAACAGTGCTGCGCAATCTATCCTCACTCTCAGCACACTTAAGACCTCTCCAGAATTCTGCACTAGGTACATCACAAGCAGAAATATATAAAACATATTCCTGCGACACTGTTCTAAAGAACCCGATCACACATCAGGTAGACCATCAAGTGTTTCAAAACACGTGGCCCAGCAAGCCAAGCGTAACCGAGAAACTTCTCCGTGGAAGGGTCTGCTCGATCCACCCACGATCATAGAGGAGGATGATCCGCGAGGAGTCAGCGTCCGCGCAGCCAGCAGGCCGCGAAAAATAGGGCCTGTTGAAAAGTACCATTGATCCAGCGCCATATTTCTCTTGACAGGCTTTATTGAGGAGGGGAGGGGGTCGGGGGGATGCTGGCGGGGAGTATTGAATTCATCGGTACGCATTGTCGACAAGATATACGAAGCTGAGGGTTACGGGTTAAGTGGGCCCTGTACCCACCGGTAAATAAGTCTCCCCGTGCGCTGTAACCCGTGTAGATGTGTGTTGTCTCGGCCCTTTACGTGTCTGGAAAGTGCACGCTGCCGGCCGCCATAGGCCAGCCACGCTTTCACGGGGCAATTTATAATCGTACGGGTTCAATGGAACCCGTGTGGGACGGCCGGAGAACAAAGGGACACCCCGTTGGAAGCTAGGTGGTTACCCGGCGACCGGCCACCACCTCCGCGCCGAGCTTTGTTAATCGATGATTAGCCGGCTGGGAGTCTCTTTGATTTATCAAGATAACGCATCTAACCGCTGCAAGAGGATTCTGAGATGTGGCTGAGATAGTTATTGAGTCGGTGAAATTGAAATACGGAGTAGTTGCTGCTTCGTTGGGAGGTCTAATGTGGATGAAGGTGGGAGGCGGGGGAATCTTGCTGGATGTGTAACGAGGAGACTTGGGAATTGTAGTAGGAGTTGCTTGGGGAGTAATACTGGAAGCCTTAGTGGGAGTGTGATAGAGTACTTATCACTGGGAGCCATGCTGGATGTGTAACGAGGAATTCTAGTGCACGTGCAAGTGGGATCCTTTGGGTGTACTGGGAGTACTAGTGGAAGTCCCAGCAAAAAAACTAGGAGTGCTAGGTGATGTTGCTTGTGTCCCTGTGGGAGTGTTACCTACTTGAAGTTCTGGATGTCCTACGAGTGTTCATTGAAGTTCTAGATGTCCCACGAGAAGTTTTTTTAAGGCTGCTTCTAGGAGTGGTACTTGGGGTTCTAGGGGTGCAACTTAAAGTTCTAGGAATCACTGTGGTAGTACTACTTGAAGTTCTAGAAGTTCTCCTAGAAGTATTTCTTAAATTAGTAAAAGTTCTCCTAGGAGGACCATTAGAATTTCTAGGACTCGTCCTAAGTAGATGTATCTTTTGAAGTCCTAGAAGTCCTCCCGAGAGTATTACTTAAAATTCTAAGAGTTATCCTAGAAGGACCACTAGAAGTTCTAAGAGTCCTCCTATGGGTGCTGCTTGAAGTTCTAAAACTCCTCCTAGGAGTGTCACTTGGACTTCTAGGACTTCTCCTGGGAGTGCTACTTGAATTTCTAGGACTCTAACTACGACTGCTACTCAAAGCCCCAGAAATCCTCCTAGAAACCCAAACTCCAACAACTAGAAATCCCAACGGCAACGGAAACAGCTATACAGTCCTCAACCTAAAACACTCCGCTCATTGCAAGGCGAGAGAGCGTCCCACAAGAAGGGATTAAGGACCTCGAAAGCGCGGGGCGTCGTGAATCATCCCGGATTACTTTCCACGGAACACGGAAGTGAATTTATTACCGGGCGTCGATCCCGTTGCATACTTCGCTCTCCATTTGGTGGCCCGCTCGGCTACGCCCACAGCGCGCATCGCCTCGATAAAAGTTCCTTCATTAACGCCGCTGATTTTTCGACAAAAGGATCGAACACAGGCCACGGTAACATTGCTTCGCTTCCATGCAGAAAAGGGCGCCCCCCCCGTGCGTCGACATTGTTTGTACGTAACGTTACAGGAACGGGGCACAAAGCGCCGGTTCCAGTTGACCCATGACCCCGCCTCTAATGAGCGGCAAAGCACGGCTATTGTCAGCGCAACTCCTCCACCTTGGCTCTGTATTGCTCCCTTCGAGGACTCCCATCCTCGCCTCTTGCGCTGCATCGAGCGACTATCGATTATCTCGAGGTTGCCGGAGAGTCTCACCGAGTTTTGAATCATGAAGCTGAGGTGACCGCTTGGAGAACTGCGATGAAGATGATCGAGTGAGAGCTAGTGGAGAGGGTTGTGACTTCTTTCAGCCAGTCGTTCTGATATCTTCGGCATTTGGAACTAACTTTTGCAGAGATTTCACCAGTTATGACTACCCTGTTCTTTCATTTACCAAGAAATATCTCGGACCACCTTGTCGAACAGGAAGGAAGCCTCAACGTTGCACTGTACCAAACGTTGCAACGGAATATTCCCGACAGAAATTGAGACCGAACCTCCCAAACTCTGCCTAGTACAAACACCAACTACTATGAAGCATAAACAGCACCCTGTTGGGTAGAACCACCGATCATTGCCAAGCAGAAAATGTGCCAGGTGGAATAGTTCTACATCTTGTTATAAACAGCCAGCAGGAGTCACCGACGCGTGGACGCCATGTTCTATCCAGCACAATGGCACGTCTATAACTGCGTGAAACGGTCGATCAGGCCAGACCAAACAGCATCGTCCTGACGCCACAACAACTATGTTCCAACTGCACGGGCAAGCGTGAAAATAACAGCGCGCGCTGTTAATGCGCTACACGCCGAGCGTGTGCGGCGTGCATCCTCGTGGAGGAAGAAGGACACGGGCGCGGGAGAGAGGAGGGCTCGCGTCGGTCCCAACTGGGTCGATCTCTCGATGCTCTATAATCCAGCAATGCCGCCGACAAATGGAGTGCTAAATAATCTCTCGACGAGAGTGGAGAAAAGGAGCAAGAGGACCGCGGAGCAGTCCCGGAGCAAAAGCGTCGCTCGGGTAATAAGTCATCGACGAGCAGCGTCGAAGACGATCCTGGGACACGTATCTTCGCCGAGATCCGGTTCTGCCCGGGGCAATTTTGGAAATTGCCACGATTAATTCTGGAAATTGCGAGCATTCCCTGTTCGAATCTCGACGGCCATCAGGGGGCCTCGTGGGGATCTCTGACATTGCGACAGCGCCTCGAATATGGTACGAGAAAATTAAGGGAATTTAATGAAATCGATGCTTCACGCGCGCAACATTGTGGGCCTTGTACTCTTTTCGGCCCTAAGTCAAATAAATATACTGTTGTGTCGTAAACCACAGGTGTCCCTTTTCTGGAGCCATTAATGCTACAGAGTGAAGGACTTTGGGTATTATTTTCTTCAGAATATGTTACAGAGGAGAAGAAGTGAACAAACGAAGAAGACCCTAAAGAGGGAAGATGGCGCAGCGGTTTACGTAACAGCGAGTTTCCCGCGAAGCAGAAGAGGTTTCCCCGGCGCGGTAGCTGGACGAGGGTCCACGTCGATAGTAGGAAGAAGCCCTCGGCACGGCGGTTCTCCGAAAGGGACAGCGGCAACGGGAAAAAAGGAGAGAAGAAAGGGGGAAGAGAAATCCCGAGGCGAACCGTCGCCGTTCTTGTCGGCCAGCCAGACGGCAGCAAAGGGGAACACCCTGTACATGCCAACGACATTCCCGAAGTGCAGCGTGCAGTTTTTCGCGGCTACCAGCGCGGACCCTGACGAGAGAGTGACTCACGGAGGCTCCAGTCGAACGCAAGGGCGAACACGCACGTGCTCCTCGACAGTGCACCGCGAATGCGTGAGCACGCACACGTGCCCCACGGCCTACCTGTCCACGTGTACGTTCTGCCTCTGTACAGGGTGTTCCTCGCGAATCAGTCGGGGGACGTGTACTGCTCTTCATCCCAACATGGTGTACAACGAATCCTTGAAATCGAACGGTGTTTTGATGTCGCATTTCGTTGAGGGAGTGATGGGTATTGGTGGAGATACTTGGGACAGGTGTCACTTAAGTAATTTAGGAAACTTCAAACATTATCTAAGTAGTCCTAAGGGTATCTACGATTTATCTATTTGTATATCTGAGAAAAAGGAAGAAGGAAGGTAGAGTCCACTCAACTGAAGTTGGTAGATCAATTTGAGAAAGAGGTATAGATCTCAGGGGGTAAAATACATTGGGAGACTGGGGGTAACAGAAGTGACCAGTTGGAGGAGTCAAGATCCCCAGGATTCAACTATCCCAGTCTCCTCAGAGAACTCAATAAACTACCCCGAAGAAAATACCGTATAAAAGAATACTTTCCACAGTAAAACGAAGAAGACCACCTCCCAACGATCTCCACCCCTACTGAACCCCTGAAACTTCGAATCCCCAGGCTCAACCAAGCTTCAGAAGAGACCACCCCGTATAGAACTCGATCGAGCTCGTGTGGACGCGTACACGTGTACACGTATACCGTTGGGCATGTTCCGCGGACGGGCGCGTCAGTGTGCAAGTGGATCGAAGATCGAAGGATCACGAGCGAGAAGAAGAAGAAGACGACGGCTACGGCGACGCGGAGCAGCCAGTGCCCCTCCAGTGGGAGAAGGACAAAGAGAGAAGCGCGAGATTTATTTGCCCGAATTTCGACGGGCGGCCGATGCCGTGGCCGCTTCCAAGGAATGCATTTCGCATTCGGGATCTTCCACGGAATATGTTCCGCCACGGGGCGGCGGAGGGGTCGTCGGGGGTCCCTGGGCCCCGAAGCTCGATCAGCGAAACCAGTCACCGTGGTTTGTTATTGTTTTCGTGGGCCCAGGGGCCGTTCTTACGACGCGCCGGTCGACTTTCCATGGAGCCACGGAGGCAAGAAGATCGTGTACCCGGGGCTCTCTCAGGATTCGCCGGGTTTTTCTGTCAGGGGAGGGGGGGACTAGTCGATCGTCCTTCCCGCGCGAAACCAGTAGTGGCAGCTTATTGGGATGATGTATAGGGGACGATACGGAAGGCAATTAGTATCCGATGGGGAAGATCGAAGTCGTGTATCTCTATATTATCGTAATTATGCTGGCAGGACTTCGGAAGGGGCTGGACAGGAACCAGTCGGGAATATCGCTGGCCTTTACATCCCCGCTATTTAATGCGAGCCGCGGTTCGCGTTCCTGCTGGGAGCAATTTCGACTTTCTGCTCGATTAATATGTAAACCGGGCAAATGTATCTTTGTATCTTTTCCTACGGAGGGGGAGCAGAAGTTCTGAAATGTTTTATGTAACCTGAAAAAGAAGCGTAGGTATTTTAGTCCACAGATACACGAATAAGACTTCCAAAGAGTAGCTTCGCTACCCACCGATCTAGACTATCAATTCCAATTCTAAACGCATCGATCCTCGAGCAAATCCCTATGCAGGTCCCCGCCTTCTTACACCATCGTTCCTACGCGAGATACAATTAACCATCGAACGTGAATCCCCCGAGCGCCGCCATGGCTCGCTCGTGAAAGGTGTCGTCGAGTGAAACGCAACAACCCACGGCAAGGCTGTTCTCAGCGTTATCCGATCGTGGCATCGCGGATCAGCCGTGATGTATCGTTTCCGATCGTCCTCCCCTCGAATCGCCGCTATTAGGCCGTTGGCATCGGCGACGGTTTTTACGCTCGAACAGAGGGATTCCGTGGCGCAGGGCGGGCCGCGACGTGTCCCGTAAACCACCGCGCGTACAGCGTTTAACTAATGTGTCGGACCGGTCGGGATCGCATTGATCAGCCACGGTAGAGGCTAGATTTATGTCGACGAATGATTCACGGCGTGATTTACAGCGGATTGTCCGGCGTGCGCATAGTGATTGAGCATTTATTCCGTTCCCCGGCCACCGCGGCCCACTAATCACTTATTGGGTTAAGGTGAAACCTCCAGTCTTCGCTGTCAGCCTGTCCCCTTTCCCTATCCTCCCCCCTTTCACTGGCAAACGAAATCGACCACTAAGGACTTCCTGGTGATCTTATGTTCGTGAGTTGTATTCGTGGGCGTTCGGGGGTGGTGGGCAAAGGGGCAGTCATCCTGGAAAGAATCGCTTATTTTTAAAATCTGATCTTTATTGAGTTTATATTAAAAAAGTGAATATTTTTAAATTTCGGTTTTAAATTTTTAATTAAATTAGCACTACAAAATGAGTTAAGAAAAGCGGGAAGGCTACTCCATTCGAACCGCGTGTTTCATGATTTGATTCGTCGATGTCATCGCCAGGATTGTTTTTTCATTACTAGTTTCTTTACTGTCACCTCAAAGTTACGAACGCCATTGGTTACATGGACGTTTAGATAAGCTTTCGTCCACCTATTTCTTTCGTTAGTCCCTGAAACTTCGGAAACGTGAGGCCTCTACGATCCTCCGGAATTAAATTCGTCAGAGCAGTGTGGTCTACCAATGCCAGACTTCCGCGACGTCGAAATCGCAATAAACAGAGTCTCCCAATCCGAAATTCAATCATCAGCTGTGGCATCGCCTTATAGGAATCCGTCGTCGAGGAGTCCTTGTCTGGCCGCTTAACGAAGGTCCGCGAAATGGGAGAAGAAGCCGCAGAAAACTGAGTTTTTCCGTGGATATTTAAGAGTCGGGAGCAAGGACTGGGCCGATACTCGTGTTTTCTGTCGGTAAGGAGTCCGAAAGTCCCGCGGGAGACCTCTTCCTCCTTTTTCCGATGCCCGTCGTCTACCCGGTTCTCCGGTCGCCCGATCACGAAGGCAGGGCACGCGTCTCGACCGTAGAATGCCGTCGTAACGAGGTGTACCCACCCCCCTCGCTCTGTAACCCTCCTCCGCTCCCCTCCCTTTCCACCCCTCTCGACCGCCACGGGCAGAGAGATTTCTCGTCCTTCGTCTGCCCCGTGTCCAGAGGTGATCCCCTCCAGCCAGGGACGAACGTTTAAATTAGGCAGGGAATCCCGCGGAATCCACGAAAGAAACGGGCGGCCGGCATTCCGCGAGGTTTTGATACGCCTTCGGGCTATTGGTCGTCGGGGTACCATTAGCCCTTATGCGGTGGGAATGACTCCTCGAGGGTCCAACCGGTCAGCCTTCGCGCGGTGGGTCGCGTACGCTTGCACGCTCTAAATCCTATATTTAATCGCGTCGAATTCGCCCCGTGATCGATGAGGTCGCTGATATGCCGGGACAGCGATCCCTCGGAGCCTGGAGAAAAAACCCTGTCCCTCGATCGCGTGCTTTGGGCCACTGCTGTTGCGGTTCTGTTTTGTTTGTGGAACTGACGATGAAGGTGTTGCGGTGATATCGGGTTCAGAGTGTATGATAGGCAGATGAGATTTGTGTGGCATTGTTTGTGGACTCGTCGAGTTGATTTCTCTGTTAATTCTCGCGATTCAAGTGGATGTAGTTTGTGACGATGCTTGTACGTTGTTGCAGAGTCTAGCCACAGGTTGGACAGCGGCTCCCCGTTCTGGAGGATTCAGCTCGATCAGGATCTTCTGGACACCATCAGCGCGATATACCCGGAGTGGTTTAAGGTAAGCTGCTTGCCCTTTCTCGACCCTCCCCCGTTGCGAACGGAGGCCTTGCCAGCGTCCTTGAACGAATCCCGGATAACGAGGTGCGCTCCTCGTGCAGGACTACACTAACAGCCGAGCCTCGACCGCCTCTTCGTCGAGTACTTCCGGTGGGACTCGATTGAGCACAGAGGGCACCGTGGCTGCCGACTCCAGCACCCTGCTTGAGCACAAGGTCGCCAAGGGTGATCCCAAGTCCAAGTCCAAGGCGAAGAAGGCGGACAGCCTCAAGGACAAGGAGAGGGACAGGAAGGAAGCCAGGCGCGAATCCAGAGACGAGAGGTGACTATACGTGCTACGTAGTTTTTAAATATTCTTAAGGAAATGTTCAATCCCATTTTCACACATTCCAATTCGGGGTATCAAAGATTGATCGCTAGAAGACTTCTGAGGACAAAGCTCGTCGGGTGACTGACCTTTCGAAACGGTGTACAGTGGCTTACACCCAAAATCGTACACTCTTTAAAATCACATAACATTTTTAAAATTGGTTCAAACGACTTGAACTATTTTTTGAGAAGCTAGAAGGATTAGTTTGCTAAGTGACGTATTTCGTCTTTTTGAAAAAAATTGCAACTGGTCGGAATAACAAAAAAAAAATAGTAAAGATCGTTTCTTCAACTTTTTGTTCTGAGCCTGTAATGAAAATTCAAAAAACAAAAATATAGTTTGTAGATTTAAGTAAGTTGTATAGGGTAAACTAACCAGTGAATGACCGAATTGTTGAATTTATGAACCTTTGAGATTAATACTTGAATATATTTATACATAACAACGAAACAACTGTTGAAATTACATTTAAATATATTTCTCTTGAAATTTCTATAAAAATAATTACTTATTCTTATCGTAATTTAAAAAAAAAAACGATTATAAAATGCAAAATGTGTGGAAGCACAGTAAATGGCTGCATACTTTTAATAAGAATTGTACGTATTAATGTTTGCTTAATACGCGTAACTAAAGATATGGGATGTTAAAAGTGCAACTACACTCCATTTATAAACATAGAATATTTTTAAATTAATAATTGACATTTCTTTGCCTAATGGTCATTCACTGGTATGCGGTCAATTACTGGTTGGTTTACCTTACATGCTGAAAATTTCATAAAAAGCGGTTAACGTTGTTCTGAGCTACAAACATTTAAAGATCGCAGAATATGGTCCAAAATCGCTGATTTCGGGAATTTTCCGATTTTCGACCATGTTTGTAGCTCAGAGCAACGTTAACCGATTTTGATGAAATTTTCAACATGTATATAACTTACTTAAATCTGCAAACGGGTTTTTTGAATTTTGAGGCTCAGAAAAAAAGTTGAAAAAAACGCCCTTTACTATTTTTTTTTTTTGCTATTCCGACCAGTTGCAATTTTTTCAAAACGACGAAATACGTCACTTAGCAAATTAATCCTTCTAGTTTCGCAAAAAAAAAAACTCAAGCCGATTGGACCAATTGTAAAAATGTTACGCGATTTTAAAGAGTGTACGATTATGGGTGTGAGCCAGTGTATGTACCTACTCTCATTCGCAGAACTATGAAAATACTTCTAGAAAATATTACTTCACCCTTTTAGTATGTATAAAGTAGCAGTGGCGCACCTAACAGGGGGCCAAGGGGCATCTAAAAAAAAGGGGGTTTCGTAGAAAGAAAAGCAAACTGGAATTCATTCCGTAAATAAATTTTTATAATCACCTAATGAATTTTAATGAGTTTGCATTAAAAATATTTGTATCCCTTCAACTCGGCTTCCCCCAAGATTAAATCCTGAGTTAATAAAGTAGTACTAACTTTCAAAGTCGTTCAGTATACCCCAACTTCATTCAATCCCACGCGTGCTCACAGCATCATCCCCACCAAACGAGCCCCTAAAGACCAAAACCCACTTCAGCCAACAACAACACTCCCGAAACGAATATCCAATCAATATCAACAAGTACCTTTACCAATGACATTAATAATCTGTACTCACGTAACGCGTCTCGCGGTTTGTTTCTATTAAGTGGTCGCGTTCCCGCGGAATCAGCCAGAGCCGCGATAAACGCGCCGTTAGGATAGCAGAAAGCAGGGCTTTCCACTGGCAGAGTCCGCTCCAGCGATCAGCCGGCAATTTAGTATTACCGCGCGTCGTAATCGTCCCGCGAGAATATAAACGCTCCTAACGACCGGCCTCCTATCTCCAGCCCGTGACGAGAACGATCTTTTCTCGGAGCGCTCGCCGTAGTACCTGCGCTACCAGCTCGCGAGGCATTAAAATATTTAATCGGCCACCTGTAATTTTATCTGAACTTTCCGCGCGGCTTATCTCGCGCGTGACATTTTATTCGCCGTCGAGTGACCCGATTTCGCGCGGACGGAGTAGAGGGTGGTATCGGCGAGCGTCGCCCCCCAGCAGCCATCGACGAATAAACTTCTCCAGCCTCCCCTCCTCCGTTCTTGCCCGGGGAGCGACGATATCGCGGCTGAACGCGTCTTAAGTGCCCCATCCTCGGAGATAGAGCGTATCGATGCCACATCGCGGTTTATCGAACCTCGTAACTCATCTCGCGGAATACGCGCCCCCGCAGAACGCTCGCGACGCGAAGCAGCACTTAATAAAGAATCCGATAACGGGGCGCAGCGAGGGTAGTAACAGAGTTGCCGAATGACTCCGAAGCTACCGCTGACACTCCTGAGTACCTGTTCCCCGATAAACTTTAATTGGCCACTTTTGTCTCTTCGTCCCTCGGTGAAATTCCTCCGGGAAAATTGTGGTCGCCGAGTGGGATATAGTTAAGGGGTAATGGGACTCTTTGGACGATAAATGGGGCGTATTAGTGGCTGGGTGTAACGATAAGGAGCTGAGATTCTCTGGGATTTGTTAATTAAGCTACTTTTGGATACTGTCGTTTACTATTTGGGAAGGTTCTGAGAAATGGTGCTCGTAAGTATTGGGACACCTGCTGTATTTGCATAAAATGTGATATTTAGTACAGATTGAATACTTTTCACTGGTTTTGATTTAAAGTACCAAATAAAGTAAGATTTGTTGCACTTCTTCAATCAATTCTTGTGGAATAATGTTGCGAATTTACAGTTCTTGTAGAAAACACTGTAAGTGCCAAAACTCAAATTCCCTGCTATAGGGGGAGTTTGGGCGCTTTATTCTCTTGATATCTAGAAACAGTCAGAAGTCCAAAACATGATCACAAAACAGTATAAGCTATCATCTTCATAGATGATAAAAGATTATAAGATGATACCCTATAGATATCAAGATAATATTAATGTTTCATTATGCCCTCTGTATCAAAGTGTCCCAACTCCCTCTAGTATTACCATTCACACATAGAACATTTCCCGATAAATTTTTTTTTAAATTTTGTCACTTACAGTGTTATGTACAAGGACTCTAATTATTATTCCACACAGAGTGGGTGTCCTAATATTAACCGGTTAACTGGCAGTGTATCATATATGATCAAAAAAAATCTGGCCAATTTTGCTTATGTATCATATATGATCAAATGGAATAACTTTTTTGATTTTCAAACGATTTGAATGAAACTTGATATGTAATGGTTTCTGGGATCGCTGAATCTGAATTTGGCATTGGAATTGTAAAATTTAATATGGCCGACCCAAAATGGTTGCCAAATATTAAAATATTATCGGGATTTAGAAAAATTATATATACGGGTTTATTATGGGGTCGCCCATACCCCTGTATACCAAATTTTGTGTGATTCACTTAATTTTTCGATGTTGCCAGTTTGGGCACGAATAGTAAAAAAATTCGTGCCAGTTAACCGGTTAATAAAGCGTAGTGACAATACATAGACAAAGTAAATGATTGAATACGCGAGGTTTCATGAACCACTTAACGCATAATTAAAAGAAAACGTCCTCTCATTCAATTTCTTCCCACCAACACAACTAACTGCTCACCCTCTTCTATTCCACAAACCCAAAATCCACCGCCAACGTCGAAACCCACCGAAAATAGATCAACCCCCTCCGTGTCGGCTATTGCCAGAAAAACGACCATCACCCTTTCGATTGGATCTATTAGATCCCCGCGAAACGAGCCGCCAAGATCCGTAATATCCCCTCGGAGGGTTTCTTGCCTCGAGACGAGGGGGTCAATCACTGGCGAGCCTTGCCGGGAGGAGGAGCCGTTTCCTCTGCTTTCTGATGAAAACGTTCGGCGAGCCCCGATCGAGTGTCGATTGATCCGTCATTCCTTCATCATCGGCAAAAACGCGGTTCGGGAGGACGGACCGCGGGACCGATTGACACTCGTTTTGCCGTCGCATTCTCCTCCGCCTCCTCGGCCCTCCCCCTCCGCCCCGCGGTGGCCGCGCGGGGCACACGTATGAAAGATTAATTCACCAAAACGCGGAACGTTTTGCTCGTTTCTCGGTCTCGGACCCGCAGGGACGCTGGAAACGGTAAGAAAGGGACGAAGCCGTCGCCGCAGCAGGATAAAACGGCGGACGTGGCAGGAAGGAAGACCGCGGGTGTTCCAGGATCGAACGGAGGGGCGGAGATGGCCGAGGGTAATCAGTCGCCGCCGAAGGCGGAGGTCGACGACTCGCCCCTTCAACACGCCATGGATCGCAACAAGGAATGTGAGTGCATTTACATTTTATTGCTACCTTTTTGCGCGCCGCGATGCCGTTGTCGCCGCGCTTTATGACCCCTTCAGACCGCGGACGCCGGTTCCACGGCACTCTCGTTCTTGCGATCGGCCCCGACCGATCCCCCGGCCAGCGTTTTCGTGGATCGGCCGCCGCGGTCGCGGCCGCTCCTCGCGATTTTCTGGACATCTCCGCCGCGCAGAACGATCCACGACCGTTTTTACGTCGATCCGCGGCAACCGAAGCACGGCGTAACGATCGCGGAATACGGAGTATCGTACAATTATCCCCAAGGGGGGGGGGGGGAGATCGCGGCGTTTCGGTATACGCCAGCCTCCCCGACGGCGCAGCGGACTCAATGAAACGATTCTGCTTCGATACCTGTCGCGAATTTTTAACGCGCTCGTGTTACTGCTTCGAAACTTTTCAAGGGTAGGTAGTTAATTGTGAGGATTACTAATCTTATTTTCTGAAAAGTATAAGTAGACGAATGTTGAAAATCTACATCAAGGAAAGACAAGTCTTTTCGCCTGGATGCGAGTTTGCTACCAAATTGCAAACTATAGGGGAGAGTCGTGCAGTACCGACCAGCGTACAGTACCGACCAAAGCTAGTTCTCGCTTCTTCGACCAGATATTACCACTTTATTTGAAATAACCAATGAAAATCACAATTCTCTATAACCTATTTCGGAGCCATATTGTTTACTCCATTGCTCTCGATGTTCTGAGGAATTAAACGTATACGTTGACATTCAGTGGGTTAGAAGTTACTTTTTAAAGCTGATCTTTTGTTTCTCGTGTAAGTAACTGATTTTGTTCTATTATGTATACTATCTCTAGTCTATTAAGTTTAATAAAACGTCCTAGTTTTGCAATATTTTTTGTGCATAATATACCATGATCTAAAATGTTTCCCCGTGTTTGTCGTACAGTACCGACCACCCAAATGTCGTGCAGTACCGACCAACAGACTCTGTCAACCAGTAGAGACCAAATTTTTCTTATCTGTGAGTTCAATCTGTTAGCAACTCAGATTAATTTATAAGATGTTCATTTAACCTTCCTTCTACGTTTTCCCGCAGAAAAATAAAGTAAATAAGGATAGGTATGATAACCCAACCAACAGGAAGCTAGAATTTAATGATGAAGTCATCCAGTGTGTTATTTGCAAGCAGAGTTGGGCATTAACTAAATAAAAAATTATATAAATAAGGATGAAAGTTACTTTAACTTTAGATTATTCGACGAATAAAGTTAATTCTTTTATTCAATCAGAATTTATTCGACAAACAAAGATAATTTTTTTATTCCACGAATAAAGTTAATTTTTTATCCGTTATTCGAAATTTTATTTAAATAAAAAATTTTCCCATCTTTGTTTGCAAGGAATCATTTGACAAAGAATAGGTGCAGTGTGCCAAATGTGACGGTTGGGCACATGTCGAATGCACAGATCAGGAGAATATTAATTATTTCACTTGCGAGTTTGTACAAATAAAATTTGAAAAAATCTTGTATCGTACTAATTAAATGTCTTTATTAACATTTTTAATCATTTAGACCTAAAAATCTACTAATTTAATAGTTGGTCGGTACAGGACGACAATTTTTCGTTTCCTAGAAATTACAACTTTTTTACTTTTGCGAATTATCAATTCTTATTATTAAATTTCACAAAAATAATTTCCCTCCTCTTACTAAGTTCCATCTATACTACAAACACGTTTTTGAATTTTTGATTTTTATCGACTCTACCCCAAGATATAACAAAAAAACTTAGAGCGGTCGGTACTACACGACTCTCCCCTACCTATAATTTTCACTAGAGAATTGATACCACTCGATTCCTTTCGAATAAAGCCTTCCGAAACAGTGTGAAGGAATCGTGGCTTGCAAACTTACCATTCTCCTTTTTCTCGCCTGGTACCAAGTCACTTATATCAACAGGTCGTCGACATTGAAGCGCTAATGTAATGCCAGCCTATAAACACACATCTATTCCATTTATTTCGCATCAACTTCCACTTTTGCAGCTACCAATTCAGAATTATTCTCAAATAAGATATTCTCCTCTTTCACCATACCGAATATCAGACTTGAAGCATCAATTGCTTGCACCGAGGTAAAAATTGTCTCGCTATTCTGCGACCGCGAAGGGATTCTCTTCCATCTTTACCCACGTGTATAAGGAAGGGGTTAATGGCGGTCACGGACCAGCGAATAAATATAAATCGGAGCTTCCCGTTGCACCGCGGGCACGTCGACGCCCCCGATAGGCGTCGATCGATCCTCGACATTGGCTTCCAGCGCGCGCGGAGGAGGAAGTGTCGCTCTCGACGTCCGGAATAAACGATGAAAACGGCTAACGGTTCCAGACTGCGACAATGATCGCTTCCGATCGGTGCCGCGAGCCTCGGTTATTATGCGAGACGCTCGCTCGCGGTGTAAGCGTGCAACAGCGTTCCGTGCAGCTTCGATGTTGCAGTTATTCGTGTTGTTACGCGCGATGGGGGCAGGGTAACCGCGGGGAGAGCGCCTGTAATCGAGATACACGGGCCTTTTAACGTTTCGCCATTACGCTCGCCGTCGGCCCGTGTAATTGCTCGCTCGTTACTCGCCGCGCTTCGCTCCGTTCTTCCACGATCATCGATTTTGAATAAGGGCAGTCTTTATCACCGCGCGAAATGCGAACTTGATGGTGCTCCAAGTAGAGTGGATATTTGCTTCGGTATTTATGAAAGTGTAGAAGCAGGTGAAGAATTATTTTGCAAATTTTGAGGAGGTTTCATTCGTGGGATAATAAGTTAGGTGAAGTTGGAAACATTGTCTATCGATTGCAGTATGAATTACGTCGCATACTTGCGCAACTACTGCACTATCCTCGCAGCATCGCCATATATCTCGACGAAACGTAACACATGGGCGTAACGCTCGTTCCAAAAGCGTGCCACCGATAAAGCCTGGACGCCGAGCGATCGCTCGCAGATCCACGAAAATAACACCGACCACCTTGTCGCGTGCACGATGTAACATCGTTCAGACATCGGTACGAGCAACACCGTGGAGCAACAATACAGAGACTGGCAAGCAATAACTCATCCGGCACTCACGCAACGTTGGGCGCGCCGCGGCAAAACTTCGCCCACCGAAAATTGATTTCACCTCGGGCGAAAGGGCCGCGGCTGCTTTTTATCGGCGCGCGGTACGTTATCCCCCGCATCACACGAGCTCTAAACCATCTCCGGAACGATGGATCTTATAAATATGTCCACCGCAGGACTGTCTCCTGCGGTTTCAAGCCTTCCTTTCCCGTACGTCCGGGGTATTTGAACCGCGCGGTAGTTGCGCAGGTCTCGTTAAAATCATTGGGACCACCAGCTGCCAGCCTTAAAACGTCATTTTGTCGCGTCCCCCCGTTGTCTTTTTCTGCAATTACTTGTTGTTCAGAGGACTCCGCGTGGCGCGCACGCACAAGGAGAGTCCTGAGACCCTCGTGGATCCGTCGACAGTGGCGGCGGCGTTATTTTTTGGGTTGCTTGGAGATGGAGGAGTTTTTGGGTTTTCGGTTGCACGTTGGAAACTTAGGTACTGACAAGTAAACATTCAATTAGAGTGAATGAAGTTTCCCGATTTGGAATATATTTTTTTAAAGTACTCATAGTAATTAAGAAATCCTGAAAATTATACCTGCGATAGATCTATTTTACTCGTGTTATTGAGACGTGCGTGAAAAACGGCAAAATCCTCTTATTTCAGAATAATTGGCTAAACCTAACCCAGAACTGGCATCTGTGTTTTTTTGTGGTGTAGAATCCGAATATGACGTTATTTTTGTGTAAAAGAAATCCTAAGGTAGTTCTCTTAATAAAAAATCGTTTTTTTTTGGAGATAACTCAAAAAGGAAAGGCCAAAGAATTTTTTAAACTTTTGTTCAGATTCTCCGCACCAATTTACTTCAAAATCCATGTTAACTTATTTTTTAACTCACAGGGGCCACATCTGGGCCCCGTGGATAAGATACCAATTCAATGATCTTTAGATCGACTACTCTATCGTGTTCGAATAAAATTTTAAGTGTTTTCGTCATGTTTCCCCATGTTAATTTTGAAGTCGTCTATTTAAAAACTTCTCCAGCCTTTCCTATTTGAGTTATCTAAAAAAAAAAAAAATTATTTTTTATTAAGAGAACTACCTTAGGAATTTTTTTTACACAAAAAGTAACATCATATTCCGTTTCAGCACCTCAAAAAAAAAAAAAAAATACGGATGCCAGGTTTTAGCCAATTATTCTTAAATAAGAGGATTTTGCCGTTTTTCGCGTACGCCTCAATTATCCATTGATCCATTGCAGATATAATTTTCAGGATTTCTTAATTACCATGAGTACTTTAAAAAAATATATTCCAAATCGGGAAACTCCATTTACTATATGTGAATGTTTACTTGTGAGAATTTTGAGGATGTAGATATTTCCCCTCATCATTCCAGCTGATAAAAGAAAATGATCTAATAGGACACTGTTTCAAAGTGTAAATGAAAAGAGTGTAACTTTAGAGTAAAAAAAAATTCCCATGTCGAACTGAGAAGAACTTCCTTCTTTTTTGAAGTTGGTTGAAAATATTTCCCATCTTCAACATCTCCCTATTCTTCTTTGAATAATCAAACTTTAACCGTACTCCCATGATTTCCCGACACATCGAACTCGAACACCCCACCCATTATATTCCCGAGACCAGCGATACGCAACACCTTTCCCAAAGCATTCCCCCCCGAATTTCTCGCATGCCGGTTCCCCAGCGGCCTTCCATCGTCCTTCCTTCGTCCTTCCATCGGCCGGGTGGCACGTTCCATCGCCGCCAACGGGAACGCGGCAGCGCACCCACGGTGCAACGAGAGAGGGACCGCGGACTAGAATGCCCAGAACGCTAGGAGGTTCCCGCGCGTGCTTTTCCCGCGTGAAAATGCTCTCCCGTGGGCCGCGCTCGCTGCCCCCGTAATTCCGACGTCACTGTCGGGGGACACGTCGCGCTCGGTGCACCGTCGGCGATCACCTGCGTACGTGTGCGCCCGTTGCACGCGGGATCGCGCTCTACCAGGAGAGTAATAGCCGCTACGGAGAGAGCGAAAGAGGGAATATTCGTGCGGACAGGTAGGTGCACGGCTGTGCGCGAGTATAAATATACGGGGGACAGGAGGCGTGCCTATTTATAACGGTGATATCATCGACGATTACCTACGCTTTCGCGTGGACAATCGTAAATTCTGCTGGCAGAAGGGTGCGGGCCGATTTGAGACTTTACCCGGTATCCCCCTCCTCCTCTCCATTTTTTTTTCGTCTCTCTCTTCGTTCCACCTGAGTCACCCGACTCGTTCCGTCCTTCTCCGCGTCTAAGTTATCTGCTTCCTTCTCCGTCCGCCGCCATTATCCTGCGCGCGCGGACGGTAGGTCGGGTGTGACTCAAAAGTTCGAGACGACTTCGAGTCGGGGACCACGAGTAATTTAAGGTCGATTCCAGCCTCGATCGGGCCCCGTGTGGGCACGGAATCCTTCGATAAAATTTACTCGGGCGTTCCTGGCTGCGGGTCGCTCGGTGCGCACTGTTCCTCGGGGTAAATGGTGCTGAGGATTTCATAGATAGTATCATAGCAAGATTTTTGGTACAGGATCTTCTAATCTGTCAAAGTTTCTCGCTCTCTCTCTGCAGTTAAGATAAACTTCGGGGGTTCCAACGAGTCCTGGTGAAATTTTTTATGGGAGATGGAAGACTTTTGATTGGAAAATGTGGAAGGAAGGAAGATGAGGGCTTTTATAGTTCTTCGGGGTCGATTATTGTTCAAAGTGATTCAAGTCTTTCTTTGTGCGTGCGAAATGGGAGGAAAAGAAGTCCCGATGGCCAATGCCACTTGCAAGCTTTCCATCGTCAGCATGTAAACCACCGAAAGAAGTCGCGATTCCTTTCCAGGAGCAAGAAACTCTCAACATCAAGTGTCGCTTCTTCTCGATCTTCTTCCGCGTGGTCTCGTTAGGCCGACCTTTGGTTCGTGAGGCATCAGCACGTTCCGCTCGTTCGCGCTTTTTCCTCTAAGCGCTAAAAGTCACCCTTTCGCGGTTCACAGGCATGCCTTTACCGGGCTTAATTATATGGCCAGGTTTCGCTTTGAAAAATCCTTGATCGTCCAATTACCAGCGCGGCGACGCGAAAAGCGGCGTTTTTCTACGAATAATCGCGCGTTACCTCGCTTTTCGACGACGAGCAGCCGCGAGCGGGTGAAATTAATTAAATGAAAAGCAGGATCGTAACTTTCGGCTTTCTTAACCATAAAAGCAAGCCGATGGCGGCTTTTACGACCTTGTGCGCGCGCGTACTCTCGGAGGACGTGCGCGAGACGGCCCTGAGTAAACCGTGGCTCCTGCCAGCGAAGTTAACCCACTTTGGTGTCGCGTCACACAGCCCTTTGCGCCAATTATTTGGCGCAATTTAAAATACACTATTCAGTGAATATTAAGATCTCCAAATTTCACAATTTCTTAAATCCTAGTAGGTACCTCCAAAATTAATTTCCTACCTCTAAAAAACGGACAAAACAGTGCACCCAAATTCTTGTTCAAGAGGGTACATGGGTATTAAACAGCTAAAATCAACGGTTACTTCTAGGCAAAATTGTAGAGCCAGTAATAACTTAAACCATTTGCTGTTTTAACAATTCTTTCTTAGGGATATAAAACATATTTTCAAATAAGGATATTTACAAAATATTAAAAATTAATTCCGTTTGACCGACTTATCTAAAAGCAAAATCGCTGTATATGAGTATTCTTTAACTCAAAATCTACAATGTGGAACTCGGCTGAAAAATTGTAATAAAAATTCACGGAGTTATACAAGGACAATCAACTTTGAAGGATTTTACTGAAGTAATTCTGTGATAAATATTGTCTTAAGTGTTCTGAAAGTTATGCGATCTTAGTGATCGAGTTCCACATTGTGGAGAAAAGAGTTTTGTAGATTCGGTTAAAATTTCAACAAAAAATATCGATCCATTTTCGAGTTATGATGTTCACCGTCTTGAGAAACATAGCTTGAGAAAAACGGGTTTCAAGCTTGCCGCGGCGCGTTCACGTGCATTGGCCCGCCCGTTACTTTTTACGGTGTAACTCCCGCAATTTTTTGAATTTTTCAATGAAATTGTTTTTAAAATACTTTTTAGACTTCTACCTATCATAAACATTTGAAGAAAAAAATCGATTTTTTGACCTCGAAATACCCTTAACCGACAAAACACAATATTAAACAACTCTACGACAACAACCCACTTGCTTTGTAGAAGCTATACCAACATAAACTAATTAAGTAGTTTATGTGCCCTCAGTCCAATTTATTTTTCGCCAAATGACGCGGTCCCAAAAAGACAAAAACTTCCAATTTCCCCCAGAAAGTGCCTATCAACAATCCTCGTACACTTTCAAAAACTCACCACGCCAGAACAAAGCTCAAACCACCTTCTGCGAAACGGTAGTTTTGATTTCTTTGAGGATCATTCGAAATGAAATATTAAGTGAATATTTAATGAAGGAGTAGTTCCGTCAGAATAGGGAAATTTTTTTAGCTATCTAAAGCCTTAAATGCTCCCCTCCCTTCCTTCATATTCGTCGCGACTAATGACCAGCTGTTGCCGCTACAAAGAAGGCAAAGACGATCGACAGTTTTTCGAGCAATAAAGTTGAGCCGTCTTATCATTAGGAAACCCCGAGGTACCTGGTAGTTTTAAATCGCGGCCGGTCCAATTAGCCGGCCATTACGAAATTCGTTTCCCCCCACGAGGTACTCGCGAGGCGGTGAAAATGTCCGCCCGTGGAGTTTCCCCGGCGAGCGGGCAGGCCCCCCTGAGAGGACAGAAACAGGCTCAGCCGCCGCGCCGTTCCGCGACTTTTATAATGGAACACGGGCTGGTCGCGTGGGACGTTTCATTAATGAAGATGTCTCATTAAGCGTTCGGCCGAGGTTATCGGCTCCGCCGCTGGAAACGCGGCCTCCGCTGGCCAGCGTCGCATAATTCCGACATAATTTTCCATTACGAAAGGGCCATTATGAGAACTCCCCGGCGCAAGCGGCAGTAATCAGCGTACTTTCGGGGGAGTCGTTGTAGCGCTTGTATTCGGCACCGATAATTACCCCTGCAACGACGCTCCCCGGTTATTAAGCGCCTGGCGCGCGACCCACCGCCGCACACGAGCAACGAACGGTGCGTTACCGTGTCCGAGCCCCGTTTCCAACGGTTCTGGCTGACATTTAAGGTAATTTTAGAATACCAAACGGCCACGGCTCGCGGCTGATCCCCAGCTCGAGAGGCATCGCGGGGAATCTGGGCGCCGGGCGTGCGCGCGCGCCCAAGCCACCCGACTCTCGCGAAACCCGCAGGAATCCTGTTTTTTAAAGGGACGCGCCGCTGGAACGTGTTCTCCGCGTCACGGAATGCCGAAATTATTGCGTCGCCGCGCGAACACTGTTGTGGCGGATCTGATCAAGCGTAGCAGCGATTGCTCGGTGCTTTTCGCACGGATGATGGGTAGGGGAGACCGGGGCTAGTTGACTAATTTTTTACGTAGATCTAATTTTTATAAATAGACCATTGGTATTTTGTTGACTTGCTGCGTACTAAAAGTTTACAAATTTCTTTAGGTATAGAGGCTTAATTTTGAAAATCGTTTTAATTGCGTTTAGGTTGTAGTTTTTATTGTATTTAGAGTAGTGAGATGTATAAGTCAACAACTCCGGCTGCGGGGTTAGTTGACAAATATGATGGGGTTGACATTTATTTTTCAGTTTTAACCTTTTGCCTGCGAAAGGCGTATATATACGCTGTCACAGTTCGATCAATATATATGAAAAGCGTATATATACGCTGCCAATTCCATCAGTATAGTATACGAAACGCGTACATATGTATATTACGACCAATAATTTTTTTTTTACTCCTTCACAGTGTTATTATTTTTATTAATTATCATGGTGTTAGATACTGTAATTATTTTGAACTTGTTTGTTATTGTCTATTTGGAAGGCCTGATAGTTTGAAGGGAGGATAGGTGTAAAACTGGTAGGGGTGAGTTTGGAAGGATTTGTGGTGGGGGAAATGAACTTGAGCAGCTAAACTCTTTGCCTCGACTGTGTCTTGAGGATAAAAAATGCAATTATTAGTGGTATTCCTAGGCTTAATCAAGTAACCCCGTCCGACATTGTTAACATGTTAAGGGCCGTACGTGCAAAACCTCCACGCACCGGTTAAAATAAAATACCGTAAATTATAGTCAATGTATCACGCTTCCACAAAATATTCATGAAAAAACACCAAATAGTACTTAGTGAACAAAAATTCATAAATAGTCGAAACAAAAATATTTACATCCCGCCGACCTTTTTAGATTTTTCATTCTCACTGACAGACCACGCAAGTTTTTGTCACGGCATTAAATATCAAGCTGATCATTCGTATGCTTCAATATCGCGAATCGCAGCATAATTTATTCCATAATACAACAATTAAATGTCATTAGTCAACTAACCTCGTTAGTCAACTAGCCCCGGTCTCCCCTACTGGAGGAGTTTGAGGTTTGGTTGAATGGAATTGGTGATTGGATTTTGAAGGTGGGTGGATATGAATCACCTTCTGCGAAACGGTAGTTTTGATTTCTTTGAGGATCATTCGAAATCAAATATTAAGTGAATCTTTAACGAAGGAGTAGTTCCGTCAGAATATGGAAAATTTCTTAGCTATCTAAAGTCTTAAATTAAAAATGACCGCTATTTGAAAGAGGACCGCTACACAGAGCACACGTGGGTCGTAAGTTCTCGCATCATCCCGTCAGCGCGTTGAAGTCGCCAAAGCGATAGGCAATCGTTTCTCTCAGTATTCCACTGACGCTTCCCTTCTGTCTCCCATCTTCCCCGCTGAAACCGCCGCGCAAGGTTCGGTGATTTACGACCTCCACCGCAAAGTGTGTTACACTTTTTCACCGCAACGAGGAGCGCGTGCAATCTTAATGAGTCTGATAGCCGGTAGCGTGTGTCGTCGCTTGACTTATCGCGTCTCGTTTCGAAATATTCATATGCCCGATCTATCGCAGCGGTCAGACGAATCGGCTAAGAAGCGTGCCGGTTTTTCTGCCCGACAGCCCTCCTTGTTTCGGGGAAAAGGCAGCGCTCGAGAAATCGTCCGCAGCAGAATTGCGTCAACGGAGATAAGCCCGTGCGTGGAGAAAGAGAGATAGTCTTCGCTCATAATCCCACACGTGTCGGGCATAAATTACGCGGCGATCGAATTCGCGGATCGAGAATAGTTCCGACAATCTCGTTTACGTTCTATCTAATTTATCGCGTGTCGCGCGCGTGTACTCTCGAATTAACTGGGAACGCAGCTCGGACAGAACGTAACGGCGCGGCGCGCGCCCGCTCGCGAGATAACCAATCGCCTGGACTGGTCCACAATTCATACGATAGTGTGTAACCGCGGCAAAAATGCCACGGGGGAAGAAAAATCGGAGGCGGACACACGACGCCAGCGTTCCGCGGGCTGTACTACAGGGTGAACCAGCTTCGACCGCCTCTTTTTGCTCCCGTTGCGTTAAAAAGTTCCTTTAGGGAACACTTGTTGCCGCGCAGGGGAATACAGCGTTGGATAATTTATGGCGCGCCGTGAATCCGAAAAGTTTTTCCAACGTCGAACTGGTTATTCGTGAAATATGTTTATTTAAGTTCGAAAAGGTATCGGTTCTTAAACGATGACTGTAAGTTTCAAAAATAATTTCTCCACGGCTCTTGTCGGTATATTAAGTCTTGCATGGATGGCCCATTAATTTTATCGTGGAAGATAAATGGAGATGTTATTATTCCTTAACGCAAGTATTTAGCAAAGAACTGACGTCATTTGTCTTAAAAGTGTTTTAGAATACAGGATGGCATTAGGCAGTACAAGAAAAGTACTTAAAGTGTTAGAAAACTTTTTCTGACACTTTCACTAAGTTCCACTCTGCCCTCCTTAGCTAAAACGTCCTATCTAGCATCTCGAAACAACCGAGAAAACTGAAGTTTTTATTTATTTATTTATTTATTTATTACCTTTTACGGGAAGACCCCATTATTTACAAAGTGAAAAAATAACAAAACACATTACCGCACACGAGAAATAACCCATCAAACCCCAAGAACAAAATTCAAAGTACAAACAGAAATACCATAATAACGCAAAACTAGAAAATACTTGAAAATAATATCAAGAACTCTAAGCAGTTCAGTTTTGACATTCTCTTTCTGCCGTCCTTGTTTTTCTTCATTCAATTTAAAGAATATCATTATTTCGTGACAGCGTACCTAATATAATTTTTAGTAATAGGTGTAGCGGTAGATAATGTGAATATTTTAACCACCTGAAAAGTAGTTAGGTCAAATACATTAGATCGTTTCTAGACTTCTACAAAGCATGTATGATTTTCTAACTTCACTTAAAAGTTAACAGGCGTGTGGAACTTCAAATCTTTCAAAATATTTTGAAAAATAACAAAATGCTAGATAGGACATTTTAACTAAGAAGGGCAGCACTGCCCGCCACGAATTTCGCCCTTGACACCTCGCAACTTCCCCCAGCGTCCCATTGCACTCGCATTTTCGTCGAACGAACAACAAAAGAGTGGCGAAAGACAGCGCGAAGTGGTCCAGCCTGTACAACGTTCGACAGCCCGTGTCCGCGCGAACGCGTTCCGCGTCAAGCCTGGACGCGCGCGCAATTTCGCGATAGCGGCTCGCGCGCCGCGCTTTCCATCGTTTCGTAACATCGCGTTTTGATAATATTACGGCGATTTTTCACGCCTGCCTCCTCGAGGGATCGATCTCCGCCGTCATACTTATAAATAAATCGTGCGCGTTATCGTTGCATATTCATACACATCGACGTGGCCCCGGCTTCCCGTGGGCGAACCGGATCGAGATATGTCGAATCGGAGCCGCGGCTGAAAGTATCGCATTGGAATCGCGCCGCGTATGTAACGCGCCCGCTTCGTCACCGTAAAAATCCGCCCCGCGGCCGTGCGCCGAGCGGTGCGTGTGCATTTCTGTGCCTCGAGCCCGCGAAAAAGAAAAGGGACAAACACCTAGCGATGCTTACGTGCCCGGCCCACTCACGTAACACGGTGTTTTGTAATGTGGCCCTTCTTCCAGTCACGTGCCGAGCCGCCGACAATCCGCTGCTTATTTCCTTTCCACTTTCGTCCTCTGTCGCCTACTTTCCTTGATTTCTACGGGACGGAATAGAATTTTGTTTAAATACTCTTGGAGCATTTGTTCAAAGGAGTGTTTGAATATTTGAAGCTTTGGTAGAGCACATTTTGGAGGTGGTGGGATCTGAGAATATTGTTTGGGAACGATATACCTACATAATTATGAAACTTATAGTCGCACAAGGTAATTGAAAAGTCCTTATAGAAAACACTGTAAGTGTCAAAATTAGAAAAAAAATACCGGAAAATATTCTACGTGCCATTGGTAATACTATAGTATAGATTATAGAATTTCATTTTTGATATTCACAGTGTTTTCTACAAGGACTCTTCAATTGTTATAGAAAATACTGTAAGTGTCAAAATTAAAAAAAATACCGGAAAATATGCTTGGTAATTTGCCATTGGTAATACTATAGTATAGATTATAGAATTTCATTTTTGACACTCACAGTGTTTTCTACAAGGACTCTTCAATTGTTATAGAAAACACTGTAAGTGTCAAAATTAAAAAAAAATACCGGAAAATATTCTTGGTAATTTGCCATTGGTAATACTATAGTATAGATTATAGAATTTCATTTTTGACACTCACAGTGTTTTCTACAAGGACTCTTCAATTGTTATAGAAAATACTGTAAGTGTCAAAATTAAAAAAAGTATATCGGAAAATATTCTACGTGCCATTGGTAATACTATAGTATAGATTATAGAATTTCATTTTTGACACTCAAAGTGTTTTCTACAAAGACTCTGCAATTGTTACCCGTTAGTAAAACAGGATTTACCAACTCCTCAGTTTCTCTGAGTACAACTCTCAAAGCAAAGTGTTCAGCTGACAGCGTCTGGAACCTACACCTTTAAAATTTCTAACATCACGAACACCTCTGTAGGATTCGCGGCTCGTCGAGGATTATCGCGTGCCGACAAGCGGCAGGAATTCGTGCAGCGAAACGAGGCGGCGAATTGAAATTCAGTAGCCACTGCGACGGAAAACATTGACGGGAGGAAGGAAGTGACGATCGTTGGTATTCAAGGCTGTCCGAGCAGGTCGTCGTGTGACGGCAAGGGGGAAGGGAAAGGGGCGACAGTGAGGGATCTCTGAGCCAAGGAACTCCGGTGACCGAGTGGCTAACGCTAGCTCGCGCTTAGAATCGTTTCTTGCCCGTCGCCCACGCGCGGCGAATTAAACGGGACACTGCCTCTTCCTTCCGCGAGCGTTCGTGCCCAGGAGCGCCCAATTCCAGGCACTCTGGTGAAATTCAACACTTTTACCTTCGCGGACGATCGTCTCCTTTAGTTTCGTTTCGAGCCCTCTTCCACTCTATCAGCTCTACGAACTTGGCTTTCATCACAGGCTAGATTGCTTCTCGGAGTCCATTCCACGCGACGAATGAACCTATCAATCTCGCGACATTCGTTTCAACGATGCTTCTGTGTGCTTAGGACAGTTTCAATAGCCACTCATTTCTCTCCCATCCGATGTATGATAAATCTTCCTCTATACGTCAAACAACATTGTCAAATTTTCGACTCTGTAAGGAGTCTCTTCACGAGCTGCTATTCATCATCCTTGCTCCAATTCGAGAGTGGTGCTCGAGCCTCCTGGGTGGAGAATATTGTTCCCTCGTTTCGAAAGCACTGCGTAGTTACGTACTACTTAGGTACGATTAAAAGTTCAGCGGTGGTTATATTAAAAACCTGCAATACTTCATTCGAAGATCATCTACCTTTCACCTGAAACACCTCCCAAATTCCAAATTCACACCACTTTAAAGACACACCAACGTCGAACATCCCCGAACACCTTCATTCAAGACTCTCGCGAACCTATCTCGAATCAAGTGGTCATTTCCACCCCACTTCTGTACCTCGGACGCTCGCGACGGAACGCAGCACCTGGTCTAGGAGCGCTAGGCCATAAATCACCGGCATTCCCCGCGCAGAGGCGAAAGAGGTCGCGGAGCAGATCTAGCGAAGCAATTTCCCGCGACCCAGGCGTCAGCTCTTCGTCGCGCGGCTCTCTCACGGCTCGTTTCGTCATCGCGACGATAGACGAGGAGGCAAAAAGGCCGAACGGACGGACGCAGGACAATTCCACGGCCCACGCGTCATTGTGGTCGCTGCAAATCGGTCGGCCACCTGGCTCGATCCAGCGAGTCGCGCGCTGGCCTTCTCCTTCCTCTCCTTTTCCTCTCCTTGTCTCTGTCCGTCCTCCCTGCCGCGCTCCGTCCACTCGTTCTTATTAGACGTTATCGTAACTCCGAACACCTGACGAGAGCTGCCCGGCTACCTGGAAATATTGTCATTACCATCGGGCACCCCGTAACGAGCATCCTATCCT
Organism: Andrena hattorfiana; assembly: GCA_944738655.2. NCBI lineage: Eukaryota > Metazoa > Arthropoda > Insecta > Hymenoptera > Andrenidae > Andrena > Andrena hattorfiana. The sequence goes on from OX122891.2 coordinate 71,468,654, forward strand.
TCTGCTGCCGTTTAGCCGTCTCCCACGAGGATATCTTTTATTTCCCTGTGTATCGGCATTGTATCCGGATCGGGAGAATCGTTTCGTGCTTGATTTCGTGGACGTTTGGAGGTCTTTTTGGTTTAGAGGGACTTTGGAGATTGGTGACTCTGTATTGGAGTTGTTGCAGGATACTTAGAAGCAGAGATGGGCAATTTTTTTATTTAAATTTGTAGCCTCTTGGGTTGTAAAGGAATAGGGATATTTCTGGACAGACAAGATTTATTCGGATTAGGAAGGAATACATGGTTTGATTGACAGGATGGGGCTACAAATTTCGAAGGTCAGACGTCGCGTCTCGATGTATTTATACAATTTCCAAAGATACTATTGTGCAAACGGCACTTGACTTTACTCTAATGAGGCGTCCAGGAGTTACTCTGTACTCTCCCGTTCGATTGGCGTCCAGGTATTGTCGCCGAACTCTCCATATCGAACAGGCGTCCAGGAATATTCTCCCGTACTCTCCTCTCTCAACGATTGGGTATTTAAGAAGGGGGCTTTGTACTTTCGCGACTCTACTCTACTGAGGCGTCCAGGAGATACTCTGTACTCTCCCGTTCGGTTGGCGTCCAGGTATGATCGCTGTACTCTCCATACCGAACAGGCGTCCAGGAATATTCTCCCGTACTCTCCTCTCTTTTCTAATGAGTTGCTCTGTACTCTCTCGACCAATAGGCGTCCAGGTATTATCGCCGTACTCTCCATATCGGTCGAGCGTCCAGGAACAGACTCTAGTGCCTAGTCCCTCCAGCAGGCGTCCAGGTATTATCGCCGAACTCTCCTGCCGGAGTCCCTAAGCTGTCTGAGAGCGGCCGTGTGTCGTACCTCGTCCTCTCTCCCAGAACAGCGAAGAAGGAAATGCCATTGCGGGCCTCTAATTTATACCCAATCGTTGCTATCCGCGGCCGCAGAAATCAACAGAAGCGTTGTCAAGCGCGAGCCTCGCGAGACGCGGTCCCGCGCCCGCACGTCTCTCCTCACGGGCGGCCTACAAGCGTGTTCTCGAAACGTCTCGATGGTCAGCGTTTCTCAAACTTCCTTTTCTGCATGCTACAAATTAAAATTTCAAATGACGAGTAAAAGTTGAAAAAATTATTCCTTATGTGATTGAATAAAGAATAACGAATGAAATTAAAGTAACTTTTATTTGAACCGTTATCTAAATAATTTTTTATTTAGTTAATACCCAACTCTGAAAGTTTGAATAGGGAGAGTTGTGAGTTTGAAATTTCTTAGGTTTCTAATTTTTGAAATGAAATATCTAATGGATAATATCGAGGAATCTACGATTCGGTACCTTTTATCATTTCAGTAGATACTGTCTTCCGGTTGCCTTGGAAAAAAATGGAGTTTTTCGATTTGAAAGTACATATTTCAGTTCCTCTTTGAAATTACAGAGCCCAGTTCGTTCAAAGTCACCGCTCTCAAAGACTGAATCTTCTCCTTATCATTGATCAAGCAAGTATACCAAGAAACTTCATAATTGCTTATTTATACCGGGTTTCCTTTACCGGGCCACAGCTCTGCGCGATCCAAGGACCGCAGACGTGTCGTCCATCGATCCATAATCGTGGCTTCCCTTTTTCCGGGCGAAAGACACGCGGAAGTGAACGACAAGGTGTCTCCGTTATGGGCACCGTTTCCCAGGGAAACAAAAGCTTGATCAGACCGTTCCGTTTTGATTCCGCGAACCCGATCCAACCATCTCGAACACGCTTTCAACAAGTGATTACAGATCTGTCAGATAAAATCGATCGCAATGCCTTGAGCGAAGAAATTGACTGCTCCGCGTGTACTACAAGCGACTGGGCCGCATACCATCGTCCCGAAGCTCTCCTTCGCCAAACTCGGTACGAAAATTTCGCCAGATCGATCCCCGTCATGGTTTCTTGCATTCCAACCGCCGAGGAACCAAGTCGCTGATCAATGGGGTCGTTTCGTCCAGCGTGTACTCGAAGAGGGGCGAATTTTTCAACATCGACCGCGAAATCCTCGCGACACCTCCTCCAGTGCCATTGCGCATTCCTCGCGCTTCCTGGCCAGCTTCTTTTCCGAGGATCATTGACTGATGTAATTTATTTGGTTTGGGTTTTGCTCGGAGAAGATCAACGATCGGGTATCCTGACAGTTTGAGGCACTTCTCTTGAAGCGTGGTTAGAAATCTATCGTGATTGGCAAAGAGCGTGTAATGAAATTAGCAAATATTTTGGGAGAGGCTATTCAATTGGTCGTTACCTACTAGGTAATGCCAAGCCTGTTTATACTTACTGCAGTGATATTCCTGTTGGTTTTGAACTGGTTTCAACGTTATTAATGCCATATGTCCCTGACGACATCACTCACACTGTTTGTTGACCCATTAAAATATTTTCTTTAGCGAATTGTGCTAACAAAGTACGCGTTACTGTTTGCTCGAATTTGGCACGACATTCTTGGCAGGGAACAATGTCGACAAACACGGTTCGTGTGCAACATCGTTATTAGAAAATGTATGGACGGCTGTGATCCGTGCTGGCCATGAATCCGTCATATTACGAACACATTTGATTTTCATGTGTGAACTTCAAGGGAAACATTCTGTTGCCATTTATTCCATCCTACTTCCTGTTTCTAATTCCCAGTTTCAAAAACTTAGGAGGAAATACATTTTCCCCAAAAGGGGTTAATTTTCCGTCTGGTGCTCGTCAGGCGTGTTCGGTTCGCCTCCCAGAAACCGTGCCAGGTCTGCGAAACACCGTCGAGCGTTGATCGTGGCCGACACGGGCGTCCCTTCCCTTGAGGCCACAATTTCCCACATTAGCGGCGTAATGATGGTCGCCCGAAGCTCGTCCCCGAATCGCAACGTTGTTATTACCATTTCATTACCTCGCGGCGAAAAGGCGGCGAACGACGCGTAAATTACGCTGCGTGACATAAAGTACGCCCAATTTGCTTGGACGGGTACGCACGCACGGGCGCGCGGATTTTTCTTCGTTGCGCCGAGGGATTTTAATCGAGCCTCATCTGCAGGGCGTCCGCTGCGTCGGCGAGTTCGACGTTTCATCCATGCCAACGGGAGCCACTTCGCGACCAACAGGCACCGAAAGTAATTACGCTCTCTCCTGTAAGTAATCGCGCTCGTAATTGCGCTCTGCGGACGGCTCTGACGCTTGCAGCGCGAGAATAACGCGGTCCTCGGACGATTTTCTTCGGAGGAAGAACAGTGGGGCATTTCATTTTTGTACTGCTGCTATTTTTTAAGAGCGGGAACCTGGAAATTTTCTTCGAGAGAGAGAAGATAGTGGATATTTAATTTTTCTTCTTGTAGTGCTTTTATGCTACAGAAGAAGAAGATGGGAATTTCTGTTTCTCGGGGGAAGAAAGGAGAAACTTTATTTCTTCTTTAGGAAGAAGAAAAGAAGAACTTGTCTTCTTCTTTAGGAAGAAGAAATGGAGGTCTTTACTTCTTCTTTGGGAGGAAGAATGTAGGAGCTTATCTTCGTTAGGAGAAAGAAAGGGAAACTTCACTTCTTCTTTTCTCTTCTTCTGGGGAAAGAAAGGGGGAACTTTACTTCTCCTTTAGGAAGAACAAAGGAGAAACTTTTTCTCCGTTGGGAGGACCGTGGTAGGAACTTCACTTTTTCTTCGAGGGGCACAAAGTAGGAATTTTACTTCTTCCCCTACTCTAACTATTTTTTAGAAGAAAGTAGGAATTTGTCTTCTTCTAGGGTGAAGGCAGGTAATATGGAACGGTACGTAATATGGGACTTCGTAAAATTTCGATAACGAAATAACGAACTCTACAGGCAATGGTGTATACTAGATCCCTAGACACAATAGACGATGATACTGACAATTGAGCACTAGTCGGGCATCCATCATTGAAAGAGAAACGTTTATATTTTTCGTGGGGTGTAAAAGTTTCTGAAATGTGCATCAAACAGTTAAATATTGTAGCGAAGATATGTTACAAAATATTATTTTGATATAATTTATCATTAAATATGTTTGTTCTTGATTATTCAACAATATTTTACCAATAAAGTTACTCTCTTCTTAGTATAATTCTTAATTTCTTGTCGGAACATATGTGTACGTAATATGGAACATACCGAGTAACGTAGATGAAGTTGAAAATGATGATGACGACGATGATATGGAATGGTTATTTTGCGATGGTAATTATAAAAATAATGACAATGAAAAGTAGACCCAATGTATTCGCTGCTTTCAGTGGGCACACGAAGAATGTGGGGCTTCCGACGTATTATTCGCGTGCCCAACACGATGTATATTTATTTGTATCTTCTACTTAATAAAGCTTCATTTTTAGTAAAGAAAAGAGTAAAGATTTTGGAGTTTTCTTTACAAATTTCCTAGGTGTTCCATATTAGGACCCATTTTTTCGAACGGCTGATTTTCACTCTTTTCAGTTTTTTTTTACTATAATTGCACAACAGTTGGATTTTTTTACATTTGATTATGCATTAGTTCCTTCGTCCCCTAATGTCAGTTTTATTAAAAAAAAATAACAAATTCCCCTACTTTTGACAAGCTTTTGAAATCAGATGTTTCATATTACCTGCCTTTACCCTACTACTCCTATTCTTCCACGGAAGAAAGTAGGAACTTTTCTTCTTCTCCCACTCTCCGTACTCTTCATATCTCTTCCCCTATCCCCCTCCTTCTCTTACTTTCCTTTTCCTCCTTCGTCGCCCAGTGCCGCTTTCTCGAGTTCCGGCGATCGAAACCGACGAAGGCGATGGGAGATCTCGTCTCCCCTCGAGCACGACCTCGGGAATGCACCGACCACGGATTATTGTGCAAGGGAAGGGCTTTGATTGAGGCCAGATACAAATTGCTAATTGCCTAATTACACCCGGCGAATCAGTACCTCCGACCACCCGGTTTACGCCCCGTGCACGAGGTAACTTGCCTCTCGCCTTTCGACCACGACGATCGAGCAATTTTCGCTCGCTAATGTAGCCATTTATCCTGGAGAACGGTTCGTTTCACTCTTCGAACATCTGTTAAGTGTGTGACAAGGCGTTAGCAAACGGTTACCGCCGACAGTAGTCTACGATGAAAAACGCGCGTGAGAAACTCGTACGCAAAGGCAAATTGCTATTATCTTCTAGAAATTCCTGTCCACGTTCTCATCCATCCGTCAAATATGAATTAAAGTCGACAACGTGTGTCCAACTTGATTTAACTAACACTAGAACTACCAAACCAGTCAAAACGACTAAGTAGTTTTAAATTTGGTAATAAATTTATCATTTGCAAGCAGGAAAATAGTGCATTTCTATGTAGTATAAATATATATAATATAATTAAATAATAAAATTAAAGAAATATGAATAAAGGTTTATTTTCCTTGCATAATGTATTTAATAAATATCCAGTTATTTTGAATGGTCTGTTAGAAATAGGTTAATAGATATACACAGTGTTAATAGATCCCCCTGTAATCCTAAAATGTCACTACTTAGCCACAACCTCAATCGCTTGCGCACCGAACACGTCTGAGTTAATAGACGTAAATATAAATATTTAATATTATAAATATAAGCAATACTATTTTATACTTCCTCTATAAAAGCCGAATTAAAAGAAACCCAGCTAAACGTAGTGCGCAACAGGTGAACAATCCCTCGAACGTCAAAATTATCTTAATTCGGTAGGCCGCATTGCCACTTATAAAACCGGATGTCCCGTGATCCTGGGCGTCCTGCACCTGCAACACCGGGTGATCGCGCGAACATCCACCCAGTATCGAGTCGCATTCGTTAAGGTCGATTTACCCGTAATACCAGCCTTTAATCTCAGCTTTAACCCGATCGTGAATTACCATTAATCGCGGTCGTTTAATTTCACGGTACGGGCCTCGACCTGGCTCGCACAACCGGGAAGAGCATCCTCTTCTCGTGGCCGGGCTACGCGAAAGTCGCGTTAATTATACCCACGATTATGATGGTGGCCGTTCGTGCTCGAAAACGTCGCCGAGAAATCAGCATTTCGCGGCCGGTTTATTAAATTTGGTCGGTAGCACCATTCTCGAGACGAGCGCCGCGGAAACGTCTTCACGAGACAAACAACCTCCTACGCCACGCAGCTTGCGCGTAATAGCCTGATCGCGTGTCGCAAGCGCCGCCATCGTTGATCACGAGGACTCGAGAGTGCATCCCGGATAATCAGAAGATTGGGATTATTATTCGGATAATGCGTGGCTACCGAAGGAAAACCCTAGGTACTTGCAATTGTAGTGATCGAGCAATTATGTACAATGGTGTTTGTAAGTATCTACTCTGAAAAACGTTGCAAATTTATTAAAGAACTCTAAAACAACTTACTTTATTTGGTATTTTAAATTAAAAGCAGTGAAAAATATTCAATCTGTATCTACCAAATATCAGATTTTGTGCAAATATAGCAGATGTCCTGATACTTACGAACCACAGTGTAAACGTGAAACTTTATATTGGGCTTATAAATTTTATAGGTGAAGGGACAGTTGATGTATTTTACTTCTTCTAATTTTAAGAGCCCAAGAATTTTGCGTACCAAATTCTTTAATTTGAAACAGGGTATCTTTCTATTCGCACTGCATAGGTATTCTAATTCTTCGATTCCGAGTCCCTTGGCCGTTGAACTTAAAATCCGCCGTTGCTTGGCCGAATCCCCGCGTTCGCTCCCGTTTCCGCTCGGTTTCCTGTCGGTTTCGGCCAGCACACGCGGCTTTTCGACTCGCGCTCGCCGACACAACAGAACCCAGTCGTTCCACCTTTCACTCTCGTCAGCGCAATTACAATTCCGGTGCCGGCGCTAATAGGTGTGCGCGACACCGACACGGGGCGGTTAGATTGCATTGCTCGGCGCAGAAATCGCGTGTCCGCGGCCGGGATAATAACGAGCCCAGGTCCCAGGGGCCCAGCGAATTAAACATGAAAAGAACAGCGCACCTCGAAATTTTCCCGGCCACGATTCGCCGCGGAAACGGCGGCGCGCGGCGGTTCGGTATAGGCGCGCGCACGTGGGCCGCCGGGCAGCGCGTTGCGTGGGCTGAAACAATTCTCAGTTAATTAAGATAATCGCTTGTTTATGACGCCATGCTCGCTGGTTTTATCTGTCGCCCGTGAAATTCGTTCGTAACTTTGTCGAGAAAGTGGCGGCTGCTCGTTCGAGTTTCGGGTGCCCGCGTTTTCGTTTCGCAACGGCGATGTCTTTACCGTAGAATGATTTGGGAGGCGTTGCGTAAGCTCCTTTACACTAATAAACCCTCAAACTATTTAGTGAATATTTTTGAAAGATACTTGATCAACTATATCGAGGATGTTCAGAGGAGAAGTATGATTGTTTGCAAGCGAGAAGGAGAATTCCGTGAAGGAAGGAGGATGAACTGGTCCCCGCGTGGGAGTGCTTCCCGAGAACCGGAAAGGTCGCCGGTAGAATTCGGGATTCGACGAAACCGCTGGTGGACAGAGAGGAAAGTACCGTTTCTCGTTGGCGCGCGGCTGGGCCCATTTCGCGGCTTGTTTTCGCGACACTGGGGAAACGAGAACGAGCGGAGGAGGATGTTGTTTACCGGAGGAAAGGCTGGCGGTTCGTCAGCGTGTCGAGGCGGTGCTAGGATGGGGCACGGGGCGGCCTTGAGGAGGTGAGCACCGCGTAGGTGTACGGGACGCGGAAGATGGAAAAGCCGCTCACCGATGCCGCGTGGGCGAAATGTATCAAGGCTGACTTAGGTGAAGCCGTTCTGTCGACACTTGTCGCCGATCCTGACGTTTAAATAGGCGAACGCGGCTGACAAACGACCGCGACCACGACGAACGAACTTCGAGACGGGGACACGTATCCTTCGAGGCCGTCGCGTCGGTCCTGCCTGGCGCACGTTTCTGCTCCTAATTGTCCGCTCGTAAACGGGGGACGACGATCGACGTGGAACGAGTATCGTTAACCCTATAATATATGCTATATGTCTCTAAGCACTTCATTCTTTGCGGTCTCGCTTTCTGTCTCCATCCGCTCCACTTCAACATTGAGATGAAGAATATTCCTCTATTCGTGTCATTTATTTCTTGAGTTCGACTTCTCGAAGAAGACCCTTCGGTGATCAAGTTCGGAAGAAGAGCACTGCCTTTCACCGTAAACGTTATTTTCGGGGGTATAAGTGGTTTTTCGGTACAAGGACGCAGGCACATCCCCCCGCGTAATTGAGAGTAATGAAGATCACGTATAATTACCCAGGAACGCTCGCACGTCGTAAACAATCATTCCGGCAATTTCGTGCGGCGGCGAGCGTGCGCAATCGTTTAAGGGGAGGCGAGCGAGGAGTCGGGGGAGCCCATCAGCCGGTAACCCGCGAACACCAAACGGTTTTTCCCTACTAATGAAACATCATTGGGCAGAATGTCTCTTAACTCCGGCCCCGCGTCCGCGTGGCTTTAAACACTGACAATTTACGTCGCCGGATCGATTTCAGGCTTTAAGAATGATGGCTCGTGCCCGACACTTTGGCCGAACAGAATTGCAAAAGAGCATTCTTCCGTCTCTCTCCCTTTCTCTCGCCTGCTCGCTCCGCTGATCGATGCCACGGGGAGAAGAAGCGAAGGGAGCGAGGAAGATGGGCAGTGGCGAAGGGTGAGGAGGATAAAGGGGCGGGAGGGGGAGGCAGCGTAATGACTGGACGCCGCAAAAATTCGCAATTAACTTGGGCCAAGGCACGGTGCCGATGTCGCGTCGGCGTAATTGGTTTTGCAGAAAACTTTTACGTGTTTTCACGGCATTTGCATAATGTGCGAGGTGAACACGGCCGATCGATCGGTTAATTTAAATACCGAACGCGCCGCCGCCGTTGCGAAGCGGCCGCGTGTGCGCATGCGCCCTCGCTGCCGAGCATGCGCCGTGAACACGGCCCGCGGCGGCGCGGACCGCGTCGTTGCCTTGTAATTGCCGTTACTTATTGCCGGTTGCCGACACGGCGACCTCGTAAACCACGTTCACGCGTAGATCCTCCTAATTCGGACTACCTGTCGCTGCATCGTGAATCATCCGACCGACTTTTCGCTGCTTTTCTCCTGCGATCGGTGGATCAGCCAGGGAATCGTCGATTCTGCGCAACTAATGTGTCGTTTACATGAGCGGTCGAAATGGTTCCCGTAATATTTTTGAAACTGCTCCTCAGAATACGCTACCTTTACCATTTTGTTTAAAAAAAATTAAGAGTTCTACAAGTTCTGTAATATGCATCTTTGTCAGAGTCGAAGCAGTTCCGTTTCAGTTCTAAATCAAGTCTCGGTCTTCGCGTTCTCCCACCTGTCCCCCAAGGTGCGAAGCTTTTAAGGCACGCCGATCCGTGACGCGAAGAAATGCGACTACCACGCGGCTCGGAGCCTCGATACGAGGCAGTAAAATCGCCAGAAAAAGGGGGCACGAGAGGCACAGAGGCGAAATGGTAGTTGGTGGCCCAGAACGGTGAATATCGTGTTTCACGTCCGAAGTTCAGGACGTACCGCGGCACCGTGAGTTTCGTGAGAGGCCCTCGGGGGTTACCGGTACCGTGTCGGCATGTTTCGCAGTTTGGGACCAGGACCCAAAGGTCCGACTCGACAGGCACCGGCACAAAAAACAGCGGGGGTCAGCGGGGTCAGCAGCGGGGCCCTGTGTTCCCCGGGGCCTCTCTTGTCATGCGATATGTTGCTCGTACGTTATGATAGTGGCGTCAGTATACCAGCTTTCTGTTCTGTCAGTGACAATGCTCGCGATGCCTTTGTGGCCACTCCGCGGAACCTTCCCTTTCTCCCGCCTTTTTCTCTCCCTTCTATCCCCCCCGTGGATTTCATTCAGCCGCGGTGCCCGTTTCGCGAGAAGAATAACGACAGAAATAGCCGTCCGTAGTACGGACAGCTAGGACAATTTGTATTTGTAATCGATACGATTGTGATTTCCTGAGAGCCGAGCAAGGTGACGGTGGACGGTTCTTTTATGGTGCGGCGGACGTTGCTGTGGCAATCTTGTCAGATGTAGAACTAGATAAGGATTCTGCAGGGAACGATGCGTGGGGAGAATACCGTCCAGTGAATATTTCGATGATCCTTTAGATCCGAATGGCATTTTAGAAAAAAAGTCGATATTTCTTTGTGCAATTGGAACAGAGACACAGCTTCAAATGTTTAGTTCTGTCACATCCTAGCCAAGTGGTACTACTAAACCTCTCAAATCAAGTTGTTTCTCGGCTCACATCCCACAGGGAATTTCATGGATACCCAGGGTATCGCGCAACCACACGAAGGATGAAAGAGGATGGCCGTCGATGTGGTAACCTGGAGAACACCGGTACAAATTTATCTTTGTTCCGAACTTTCACGCACTGACAGCGCCGGGGCCCCTTGGTGCCCACAAAGTTGCCTGGACGTGACACACCAGTGGTATCCAGATATTCTTCTTACTTTCTTTCTCGCCCTTCCCCTTGTTTCTTACTTTATCCTCGCGTACCAGACGCATCCTAGTCGCGAGAAATCGCGCCGTGTCCAGCCGAGACGACTCCTCTCTTTTTTCTCGCGTTATTGCCCCTGTTCGGTTTTCGGAGGGCGAAGGGCCGTGAAAAATTACGCGGCTACCTCGGGGATCCGCTGGAAGAATCGACGACGCGGCGGCGTATCGCGAGAGGGGTCTCGAGCGAGTTGACCTTCGATTTATAATTCCTGTCCCCCCTGGTGGCTGGTTCAATTTCTTTTCCTTTGCACTTGGCGCGCGGCAAACGAATCGACCCCGTAACTCGATGTTGCGGGTCCATTATCGTGGCGTTTAAGCCTCTCCGGGGTTGGGGGTGATACAAGATGGTGGGACCCGAGGATCGTGGGTACGAGAAGGTGCACTATGCAGGTGAAAGTTTAGAAAAATGGGACGGTAAGATAGTGGTGCTATAAAAAGGAGTAGTTTCGTGTAATAGCACTTGGGAATAAGAGAAGTAGTACAGATTTAAGGACTTAAGAAAATGGGGCACTTGCGAGATAGGAATATGGGAGAGTGGAGTTAGAAAATGGAGGAATGATTGTACCAGAAGATTAAAACTACACCGATTAAAGTTATCGTACTGCGCTAAGAGTGGTTAAATTAAAGTCAATTAGAAGAAAGGGAGGAAAAGGATGGGACAGCAGGAAGCGACGCAGCGAGAATGGTGCCTCTACACCTTCAGCATCCATATAAAGACTATATACGATATTAACGACACCCTGTAGCAGCAAATAGAGGACGATTCGACGACGTGGCGGAACAATGGGCGAACAGACAAAAAGATTCCGGCGAGCCGCGTCGTAGCTACGACTTTATGAGGCGAGGTATGTACACGGGAACGCCAGTTTGCCCGCGCGATTATGTATCGTTTCTCGTATAATGCGATTTGACGCAGGTGGTCCCTTCCTCGTAACTCGTGGCCATTTTGAGCACAAGCGCGTGCGCGTTATATATTGGGCCCCGGTGCGACCCACCGGCGTAGGCGAAAAAGGACTCAGGTGGGGCCCCCCCTTTCTCTTTCTCTCCTCGCGTTCCCTCTTCCGTTGTTGTCCCGTCAACTTTCCCGTGGCGAAACCGCTCGTCACGAATCGGAAACGCGTATCCCCTGGCTCGAAAGTTTTCCCTTTCTATCCTCCATTAGAAATTTATATAGAAAATCTGTAAGTATCTACCGTAAGTTGCTGGGGCACGAATTGTCGCGAAACAAAGACGAGAAGAAAAACATCCGCGTCGCGAAATCCTCGGCGCTGCCTCTCCGAGGAGACGCAAACGGTATGGCATCAAGATACTCTAGCAGTCGCGGAGGCAAAAGGACAGCGAGGAGGAGGAAAAGTAATAGCGCTGGGATAAGAAGAAAAAGGAGAGGGAGGAGCAGAAGCCAAGATCAAGGAACAGCGGGAAAGGACGAGGAAGAGAAGGAGCAGCGGCTCGGCGAAGGGAGCCGGAGGAGGGAAAGGGCAGAGAGCGGACAGAGGGATAATAATAAAACGAGATATCTCGTACGTGGGCGGTCGTATTGTTAGCGCAACAAGGCATGCGCGGCGCTTCTGTGTCCCCGCGGTGCGCGCTCGTGCGCTGCGCCCTTAATAAAGGATACGCGTGTGCGTGAGATGCGCGCCCGCTTAATAAGAGGAGGCCACCGAGTGCCGGTGTGAGTGGACGGAACGGGAGTGAGAGAGAGAGAGAGAGAGAGAGAGAGAGAGAGAGAGAGGGATGGAGCAGGGCCTTATGTAAATCGGACGGGCCCATCTGCGCGAGGGAGCCTCTCTTGCGTCGGCCACGAAGCGGGAACCAGCACGGAGAGAAAGGGAGGAAGAGAAGTAGAAGCGAGCACGAGCTGCTGCCGGCTTCAAAAGCAATGCCGCCACCGCCACCGCCGCGATAAACACGCATTTATTCCGAGGAGCGCTGTGTGTGCGCCCGACCGTAGGCGTGGACGCATGCGCTAAAGCGGTAGCCTCCCGAGAGCAATAGCGCATGCGCGCGTGCTCTATGGAGCCGCGTACCCTGTGTCGGCTGCTTCGATTTCGACGCGGCAATTGCTTTTTCTTTACAGGCTCCTTCAGAAATGGGTAGCTGAACCCTGGGCGCTTATTTTACTCACCTTGACGCTTTCTATACTGCTGAAGTCGGGTTTGAACCGATTTTTTTACTTTGAGACCCACTGTAAGGACGTAGACCAAAGTTTTAACAGATTTTGTATTCTAAGTAGGGGAGAGTTGCCAATATCGTACTGGTCACCTAAATCGTACCTCATCAATTTCTCAGTAATTAATGAATGTAAACGACATCTGATAATGAAAATATCAAATAAATGCGAAATAAGAAATAGAAACAAAACCGTTTAAGCTTACACCCTATTTTGTGCGTGCTATAAACATTTAAAAAAATCAGGTATGATTGATGAAACTTTTTACCAGTTTATTTTAGCTGATAATAATCAAACAATGCAATTTTGTCCTGTATTTTTGTATTTTTCTAAAAGTGGGTTTAATGTAGAATATTTTTCATTCATTTTAAGTAGATATTACATTGATCATAAAGTTTAAATTGATATTTATAAATAAATTGATCATGTTTCTTAAATCGTACAACTACAATCGTATCAGTAGCATTTGACAACTCGTTTCTTATATAGGTTATGTACATATATCATATACATAGGTTAATGCGGCCTGTGTGTGATCCATATACATTTGTATATGTAACTATATAATAATCATTACTTTATGTTGAATATTTTCTTCTTTATTTATTATTGATACTATTTTTTCATGGAAGTACGATTTTGGAAATCGAGGGATACGATTTAGGAGACCGGTTGTCTAAATAATACCTTTTACAGTATGTGACAAAAAGATTAATAACAAATTAATTTGTTCCGAACAAAAGGCTAAGCATATAATAGTAAGTGCCTAAAAGATCAAGCTACAATATCCAATAGTCATTTGCGTTCAAATTAGTACCAAATATGAAATATAACGTAAAATGTCGTAAGTGGTACGATATAGCCAACTCTCCCCTATTATGGACGAATAGGCGCCAACAATATCTAACAAATTATGGTATTAGTATTAGTATTTTTGCCAATTTTTATTTTCAAAGAATACCGTCTATCTGTGCCTCATTTTTGAAAGGAGGGGTCACATTGTTTACCCGAGAGATTGATACCGCAATACGAATCGTATCACGATCGCGGGCCCGCTTAACATGCGCGGTCCGAACGCACGTTAAGGAACACGAGACACTAGGACCGCGTAACACGAGCGCTATCGCGACGTTACATTGTGTTTGCACGCATCCTAACCGCTGTAGGAACGCATGCCGATGATTCTTCCACGGTCGGCAGATAAGCAGATAGGCGGATGGGTGTACACGTAGGTGCGCTCAGATAAGGGCCGCGCCGAGTCCCCGGATGAAAGTTAAAGCGGCTACTTGGACCGCCCCGGGGAACGGTACACGGTTTTGATTTCGATCGACCGTATTTCGACCAAGTAGCCAATCTATGCGGCGTACCTTCCTCCGCTCTATGCACCATGCCCCGCGCAAGGAGTCCAAATTTATCGTAGACATACAGCACAGCCAAGGCCTCCTCACGAACGGAACGAAAAATCGTCGCACGCAACTGGCGACGTAAGAGCGCGCGGGCAAAGTTCAATTGCAAGGTGAATTGCGAGATTGCGTGTCGCGCGGCACGGGGATTTTTGCTTGCGCAACGCCGGCGCACCGCGAGGCAAAGATAATGCGTTATGATACCGCGCTCGAGGTGCAACGATCCGTCCAGGTAATGGTGGAAAAGTTTCCGCGCCGTGCATAATAGGGGACGCGCCGTTTAATGGGAATTTATTGTCCTCGGCTGATCCGCGGGCACCGAGGCACCGGCTTTGCCTCTCTTCTTTCGCAGCCGCCATGCAAATCGAGGACATGCCGCCTGCACTCCAACGTACTGCGAAAGATGAATAGGTCAGTTTCCTTGAGTCAGAGTGTGACTAACGAAAAGCCCGCGGTGACTTCCTTCGATAGTAGGCGCGTGCTGGGAGCCTTGACCCACATGGCGACCGCGAAAGGAATTTCGCGAGATTTTGGTAGCCATTCTGTAGGTATAGCTACCTTCCTTTATTCTTCATTGACGTCGATTAGGCTCTTCCATGTGTCAAAGATTTACGTAGACAAAGTACGAACGTCCTTAGTGTCAAATTGAGTAAGCTGTGTTCCCCGAAAGTGAAAAAAAAAACTATTTACCTTTGTTGGGATATAGGGTAAATCCGGGAGACGCGGTCGAGCCGGAGAGTTGGTCGAGTCGCTATATTTCAGACTCTATACGTAAAATCCCGTTAAAATGCAGACCAATTACTTCTCTAGAAGCCAAACAGTTGAATGAATAGCGTCACTTCGCTTCCTTCTGTGTTTTTCTGGATTTATAGGCTATAAAAGGTAAATTGAGGTTACATTTAACCTCTTTTGTCAAAACAACGGTGTACAGAATCGTATTTAAAATATACTTTTAAGTTTATTTTCGCTTAATGTTTGGGATAATAAGATAGTAGAGATACTGAGGAACAATGCAGTCAAAGTATTTGGTCATATTAACTCTTCCTCTCGAAACTAACGAGAAGACCATCTCTTGCTGCAGAAAGGAGAGATGGTCGAGTTATGATTTTTGTATTATTGGTGTTTATTTTTTATTTTTTAGCATTATTTTATTATTATTTTTGTTTAATTATTTCATTTATTCACTTTTGTATTCATTTGCCTTGCTAAACGCCGGTAGGTAGTTCACTTTTTTTATGTGTTATCTATTTGTGTAGCGTAAACAAATTAAATATCAATGAATCTACAGTTGTATTCACTCATAAATAATTTTGCTTTCTTCTTTGTTATTTTTCCATGAATAATTATGCGAGTGTTCTTTGCCAAGGACGAAAACCATTTCTCCCGGCACCTCGGGAGAGGTGGTCAGATGTCATGACTTCAGTTTTCAATCCGATTTACTGTAAATATTGTCTTAAAGTAAATATCGACCAGTTTTTCTGAATCAGCATAAAATTCTGAACATATTAGGTTTGTTCTGATAAAGTAATTAATATCTGGTATAGTGTTAATAGCCATTTTATATGAGGTCGACGTATAAGTTTGTAAATAAAAGAGATGAATCTAAAAATGATAGACGGGAGATTACAAATTCAGTAACCGCTCAAAGTGATTGTCGTAAGATCGTTTAAAATTAGTGGACCACGGATTGTTGAAATGTTTCCGCGTGTCCAGCATGGCGGTTTCGACGCTTCCTGTCGGCAGGATGTTGCGGTCGGCGAGGGCAGAATCGACCGAGCGCCGCGTAATTGACATTACCAGTTTATCGCGTGTCGTACGCAAGGACGGTGCTCGTATAAGGAAGTTAACAACAAAGATACTATCTCGCCGCGCGGTCGTTCGGGTGAAAGTGTACAGTTTCGACGGATTTTTTCCAATATTATTTCGAGAGTGCGGCGATAAATCACCCCCCTCCCTCGAGGGTAGCCTCCCCGGTACCATAATTAAGTACCGTTGCACGCGTCGATCGTCCTCTGCTTTTTCTCGTCGTGTTTTCGCGTCGATATCTTCTGGAAAGCATCTAAAGTATTGTCTCAGAGCTCCCCGATGAATTAAACGGGCTTTTTCAACAACTTCCGCCACTCGAAGTGTTAATACGATCCTCGTGGGACACGAAGGAGCCGCGATGGGAGGACAGTTCAATTTTTCGTAATAAGTCGCCGACAATCGGCAGAGGCAGAGGGAGCGTCGAGCTGTAAATACAGCAAAAGCGGGGAAAACGCGTAAAACACGTAAGGCGCATTAAGAGCGGCATTAATTTAAATTGTTTACCGCGCGGCCATCGTCCGACTCGAAGCTGGAGTCTGCGCAACACGGCGCTTCCGAGTTCAGGAATAAACCCTTTGCAATGCTCGATGGCTTCGATGAGACAACGATTTGAAGTTTGGAAAGTGAGACTCTTTGCGAAAGAGCTGTTGACGCGTCCTCCACGAGGCCTTTTTATTATCTATAGATAAGGGTAAAATTTGGAGGCAGGTAGTTAAAAATAGCTAGGTACCTTCTGTATGAGGGTTTTACGCTACTTTTGTGGTGTACAGTTACGTTTGACGAAGCACATTTCGGTGAGCAGGATGTAATACAGCGCGAGTTTCAATTTTCCGTGTAATCTGATGTAGCGCGGGACGCCCCAACAGACACACCTGATTATCTTGGATCACAAGAAATTTCTGTAATCGGAGTTAACCGAGGATCATGTTACTCATAGCTCGTTCATCTTGATGTCAGCTGCGGCACGGTTTTCACAAAAATATGAAGTTTCGTTTAGGGGAATTCTGTGGTCTCGAGATCTCGTAAAGAAACTGAGAAGGGATATTCGGCAACTCGAAAATTTGGAACAATTTGAAACGTCGCGGAAATGAAATGGTTCTAGAGGTGAAAACATCCCCTGAAGGAAGTTGCGAGTTTTCATATTACCGGGAATATCTTGAAAACCCTAAAAGATATAAAAAAAACATACAGGTAGGTAATTCAAAATGTAGACATCAATGAACGATATCGGAAAAAATATAATTCAACATTTTATAGCTTTGGATATCCTCCAATATGGTGGTAAAGAATTTTCGAGAAAATTTAATTATTTCAAAATTTTTCCCACTACAATTTTTGGTGGTAACTAAAATTGGTAAGTTTATTACCATCACTCGAACTACATTTCTTCAAAGTACCAAATTTTTTTAAATTTTCGAGTTACCGAACGAGTCTTCCGAGTCTGAAACAAATTGTTTACGTCGCGCCGCGTTTGAACAACTCCGAATTCTCGATTTCCACGACGAAACCCTGGATCGTCGCACGAAACGGGGACAAAAGCCTGTACGGCAGTCGACGCAGCTTGGTTCTCGGATTCGAGAGGCAGATAGGCAGGTTCGAGGAGTTCGACAGCGTATCGCTGGTAGCCGGCGATTGGCAGCTGGCCAATTGCTCCAATGCCAGCCGCGCGTTTCGGGAAGTTATCGCGATAGCGTAGAATTTAATGCCGCGGCCAGGGGACCCACGGTAAATAACCTCTTCGTTAACGTCCGCCGACGAACGGAATGAACACGTTTCCTCTTCTTACTCGTTCCCCTTAGCCTCTGTTTCCAGCCAGCGGGTAAAAAAATTCCAGGTATCCGGAGGGATCAATTAGATTCGCGTTCCCGATCCGACGGTACGTCTCGCTGCTCCAACCACGCCGCTTATCGAAATAATTGCCGAACAACGAAGTGACCGATGTGCACGCGCGCACTCGTCGATGCACGATAAGGGGGGTAATTAACGATTAATTAACGCGGAGTGCTGTGGGGCTGGTGAATAATTCCTGCGAGGAAGTTGAGAGGATTTAAGGATGTACCTTCTTGTCGGTTGTCGAAGGATTCTCGGAGAATGGTTCGGTATATCTTAGAAAAATTTTGTTCCATTCATTCGAGGACTTATGGATATTTTAGGATAAAGGAGATCCTAAGGAAGCAGAATAGATGGGCCATTTTGCTTCGATCTGAGTTTTTATGCGCCTCGAGTGATCTTTAATTTGAAGTACCTACCACTTAGTTTTTCTTAATACCTTCATGTATGGATTCTATGTTGTTTTGATGGTGTTCGCTGTCTGGGCGAAGTTTCTTCCATTATCGGGCAAGGATCGGAGCTGTTTTTCCCCCTGTGTGGCAGGAAATAGTATTCGAGTCGTGTCTCCGGGCGAGTATCGTTCGGATCGTAATAGGATCGCGTGTCTAATGAAACGTCATATTCCGCATGCCGCGGCTAACGATCGCGGTAACTCGCGGAATGTCGACCCGGAGGCTTTATTTAATCGTCATCGAGATATCGATCGCGGGCCCCGTTAATGGAATTCTCCCTACCGATGAAGAGATCCTCCGCCTCCCCCTTCCGCCCGGAGAAAAAGGCCGCGAAATTGATGGCAACTCGGCCGCTAATGCCTTTCGGAAGTGTGGACAGAGTCGGGTGCTTTGAGTAACGCGGCCACTTCATTTGCATCGAATAAACGAGCCGAGGCTGGCTGTAATTACCGGACCAGTCGCAAAAATTCACCTCGAACACTTGGTACTTAAGCGCGTCTACTACTACCTCGGCAAAACTTTCGTAATAAGCTGCAGCTTGTAAAATTATTACACGAGCACACTTCGCGTTAGCCTTGCTCTCATTCGCGCATGAAATCAAAGAATTTCTTCGAGCACACAAAAGACACAAAGTCAGAAGGACCGAAGCTTGGATATTTTTTTCCAAAATCCTCAAAGATCCTGAAGCTATCAGAAATTCGCGGATCCACTTCCACGTAAGCCAAATCCGAGCCACCCACCTCGACCGCAGCCTCCTCGATTAATGCTCCCGAATTAGCCACGAGACAATGTAGCAAAGTGAATTCCACCTCGGTTTCAGCAGTCTTCCCTAACGATTGATGAAGGAAAATGGAAGTTTCGTCTGTCCTCTATCACGGTGCAACATATACCGTGCAGCTGCTAGCCGTTGCCCCGGGTAGAACTCGCCTAAACCGCGGAAGGAGGAGCGCAGGGCATTAATAAGACGGCAAACGCGGACGGACTTAGAATAGTTCTAGGAATAGTCGTTGGACCGCGGTGGACCGCGTAATCCATCGGGGCCAGATGGTGGAAGAGAGAGCGGAGGCTGAGTTTTGGTCTTTATCCCCGCGGCCGCTGGACGGGGCGACGGTCAACCCAGAATTTCGGGGTTGATTTAGAATTTAGACGGCCACGGAATTATCGCGGCCATTGTACGCGCGCGCTTTGATATTCTCGCCGCGACACGCACCGCGGGATGTTTTCACTCGTTACGCCAGCCGAGATATTGCTCCTCGTAATTCAGCGTTGTTTGCGTGTCCACCGCTGAGCTCTTCGGGAACGTTTCGCTGACTTTTCACTCGAAGACAGTGTATTTTGGTAAATGAAACCATCGAACTTTAAGGTAGTACAAACCCTAAGTGGTAAGTAAAAAAAACTCCATCAGTTCTTTTTAAGTTCTTCTTTTTTGGGGGGAAGAGTTTTAACTTTCTCGGTATTGTAAAGAGTATTTTGAAAGAAAGGTCTTCATTTCTTCGCCCTTCTTTTTCCCTCGGGTTTTTCGACGGCCCAGTACGCTCTCCATCGAGATTTCGCGAGCGCCGAGCGGTGCCGAGCCAGCAAAAACCGCGAGGCCGTATCGGCGAACGTTTTCCTTTTTCTTTGGCCCAGAATCCCGGGCGTCTCGTTCGCTCCATTAAATTCGAAAAAATCGGCCTTTCAGCGAGGCCCAGCTCGCCCCTCGGCCCTGCCGCCGCGAGAAAGAGCCGGGATCAGCGTTTCAAAAGGGGATTCGTGAAAAGAATTACTCAACTTTCGCCACGTAGTCGGTGCCTTTGACGCTTACTAATGAGAGGGCAGTGATTAAGGGCACGCACGGGGAGCCGATCGCAACAACCAGCTTAATGATACAATGGACAAATGGATAACACACGTGCAACCGTGTCACGAGGCTTTTCCACGCGGGCATGCTTCTTCTCTTCTTTTAACATCCTCGCGGAGGCTCGTGCACAACAGCATTCTAAACAGAATTGCAAGATGAAACTAGAAGTGCTCTAGATATTGCTTTAGCCCCAGCTAAAGTTTCATTGAATTTAGCCTCAGCTAAAGTTTCATTGAATTTAGCCCCAGTTAAAGTTTCATTGAATAAAAATTTCTTACTGGCGGCAAAATGGTACTCAACGCAAGTGGTAAAAAAAAGTCTTCTCCTGCTGGACAATTCCTACCAACTGTAACTCCACGAATTAACACGTTTGATATACACAGCGCAAAGAAAATCGTTTCGGAAATTCGTCGGCACGGTGATTCGTTACGCCTCGACTCCGTATACCTCGGTTGTTTCGAGCAGAAGGGGACAAGTACGCAGCAAGGCGTAAAGTAGACGGCCCGTGGCACGATCATTCGCGACAATACGTAGCCCGGGATTCACGATATCTCGGGGGAACGATGTTCGAGCGGGTCGAGCGCGCGACCGCCGGTATGCGGGTAAGTACAGATTCGTGTTCGGCCGTCGGCGTTGCGCGAGCAAGCGCATTTCTCGCGATAGAGACGAGAAAGAAGAAAAGGAGTGGGATTAAGGATCGAGTCGCGGATCGGCCGGACGATCACCGTTCATCCTTTTAATTACGATTTCGCGTCTGGTCGCATTAGCGACTGCTGCGCGTCACGGCCCCTCTCACGACTCCTCTGCCAGCTCGCCCTGCTAACCGTGTAACTGGAGTAGCTACACGCTGCAATTTGTAGCCAGAGTCGATCTTAAAGAGAAGAAACAGCTTTGACGGATGTAAGAGATCGGGAAGATAAGGTGGGAGGAAGTGGGATAGAATGTGCGGAAGGATGAGGACAGTGGCTATGGGTCTAAGGAAATTGTGGTCACTTATATACTCTACAACTTTTACTTGATAAGTTTTTCTATGAGTTGTAGTTTTGGGAAGAATTAAGGTAGGTAGGTAGGGGAAGGTTGCCTATGTTGGACCACTTTTTTATTTTTCTCTCTTACACGGACATAACACATTGAAGAAAGCAAACAGAACCGGGAGAAAGATCTACATTTTATGTAGATTTTATCATGTATTTAGTGTGTTGATAAAATATGTGATTAAAATAATATCTCAAAAAACTAAACTAATGACTTCGATCCATTCCAGGCTACCGGTTTCGTAATTTGGACCACCGGTTTCCTACTTTGGACCGCTCCTAAAAATCAATGAATTTAAATATACAATCTAAAAAACACTGATCAGGGCATTGAAAAAAAATAGAAACAGGAAGCAACAAGCATCTTACGGTGCACGTAGTGCAATAGTACGTTGTTTTGATGGTTTTTTTATATTTGTCTCCGCATAACTCCCCAGAATATGGGCCGATTTTGATGATGCTTTTTTTATTCGAAAGAGGGCGATATGCCACTTTTGGTTAATAATAAAGACTATTGTCACATAATTATTATTATTTTATGTACGTACGCATATATCTCCTCAGCATGTTGTGTCAATATATATAAAACTAAAGAGTTAAAAATAAAAAAATTAAAACCGACTTCAAAAAATAAAATTGCACTAAAAAGTAAAAAATAATTTTTTCCCTTATTTAACTTACGGTATTCTCATATTTTTTAAGTCGGTGCCTCATCATTTACACTGTGTAAATCTGGCGCCGACTTAAAAAATATGAGAGTCGTAGATTAAATAAGGGAAAAAATTATTTTTTACTTTTTAGTGTAATTTTATTTTTTTGAAGTCGATTTTAATTGTTTTTTAAATTTTTTTAGTATGATTTTAACTAATCGCTACCATAACATAGATTGTATTCTAAAATGAACCGGTCCAATGTAAACAACTAGTGATGGTCCAATATTAGGCAACTGGTTGGTTGCATAAAAAAGATATATTTTCATTGTTATACTTATACGAATATGGAGAAGTAAAGACATGAAGTTGTAACTAAGACAACACACTTTACACTAGTATCATTTAAAATTATAGTACTTACAAGTTGTAGAAAGAAATTCACTTGAAATAGCACGAAAAATAATGATCGCGCACCACGTGTTTCTATATTTCGACGACGGTGAACGACAAACTAATGAATAACCGTATCGCTGTCCTCGCAAGTTCCATCTCCACTTCCTAAATCAATGTAGCCAAAAAAACCGCTGCAAATATATTTGTTTAACGAGATTTACAAATGGTCCAATCTAGGAGCCGGTCCAATATAGGCAACTCTCCCCTACTAATAATAAGTATCGCCTAAGAATCGACAAATAGGTGAAGACTTCTTAAGAACTTAAAGTTTCAGTAGATCTGTTGGTCATCAATTTTACGCCCTTTTTATCGCGCAATTTTTGCAAATTTAAAGTAATCTGTTGTTAAAGTGTAACCACTTATACCGATACTTGCACGACGCATAATAAACGCCATAAGAGAGTATCATTTCCTGATGGTTGGCTCTGGTTACATCAATTACACGCAGCGAGTCGACCAGCGCCTCTCCGAGCGGAATCATTACGCCGGCGGCTAACTTATGCAAACCGCGTCATTTCCATCGAAGCATGGCGCTCGGCAGTTTTCCACGGCCGCGACGAATCTGTTTTTAAAACGTTCCTCGCCGCCTCGCGGCTGCAGTGTCTTCCTGTTTACATCCTCCATGATTGCAGCGTATTTAATTCGAGAAACTTCCACGTCGAAGATCCTAGATCACTGTCTAGGAATAGCAAAACAGAAGCTTCAGCTCGAATGTTCGTGCCTCATGATTGCCGTTGCAACGAAGCGAGAAACGCGTTGGGGGTCGGTAATTACGAATATCCGCGAGACGGAAACGGAGCCGGTGCTGATCGCGGGGAAAAGAGAGATCGAAGGGAACGTACGCTGCCCGATGAGGGTGGGCGGGAGGTGGAGCGGGAGCAGGGCAAAAGGGAGAAAGAGAAAATCGGCTTTTGTAGCGGCGCGCAAACAAATCCGACGTGGACGGGGCCCGAGAACGAGGCTGCGAGCGAAAAGAAGGAAACGTAGGGAAGGAGAGGGAGCCAGAGACAGCGGGAGAGGGAGGAACGGAGACAAGGGGTAGCCGGTAACAAACGACTCGCAAATCCTTCCTGTCAATTTAATCTCGCCTCGAATCCCGGAGAAATGTTAATAAGGGCCTCACTACCATTCCTTCCCTTTTTCCTCCCCTCCGCGCCCGCCCCCTACGCCGCCTCTCCTCCCCCTTTCCGTTGCCTCTTTCCCGTTTCGCGGACTGCGCGTCGCGCATGCGCGAGCGCGAGCGCGCGAGCCGGCAACGACACTTTATTTTCGCGCAAAGATACCGCCGCGTCGCCGTCGACCACGTGGAAATTGTGTGCAAAGCGAGCTGCACCCGTCGTTTTTCTTTCTCGATCCCCCTTTATCCCCAACTTCTCGCTCGCTCACCCGCCCCGCTCCACCCCCCCACCCCCCTCTCTCTCTATCCCAGCGGCCCCTTTCGGCCTTCCACCCTCGTAATTTATCGCGGTTATGCTCGGGGCTCGCGGTGGAATCTGTACCAGCGGATAAAGGAAGCCCGTGTGGAAAAATACTCCCACTACCGGCCGGGCTGTACTCCTGCAATGCTATCGTCGCGATTCGATCACTCGCTCGGCCCAGCCGCGCTTCGCCGCGGAGTCGCTGGCGCAGGAAGCGCAGGCGAGCGACCGAGGGGCCCGAGCAGCCACGACCACGCGGCTGATGCGATGAAGAGATCGCGCCGCCAGATGCAAAGGAGCGCACCGCTTACAACTCGGGGCACGAGGGGACGGGGACGATTTTCGGTCGCCGACGGGACGGAATAGGAGGTGTTTCTCCGAGGGGGGCGGATTCTTCGTGTTGGTTGCTGGACTGGCAGGATTTGAGATTTTGGGACAAGGGATAGTTGATAAGTAGGGGTGGAGAATTGAATTTTTTTTTGTGTAGTTGATTGTGTTTTTAAGTAATAGGTCTAGAACAATGGGTATGTATTTTTGGATTTTAGATTTGAAAGGGTAGTAGTGTTCATTTGAATGACCTTAGATTTTTTGTGTCGAAAACGTTGTGTAATATCAGCTTCTTCAAAGTCAAGATCCCGTTTTTAAAGAAAATGATATATTTTCATGTTCCTCTGTGGCAATGTTTAGGTTACTCTGGGTGATTCATGTTCACTTAAATTTACGACAGCCACTTGGTTTACGGATATTTAAAATCAATCAAGGTTGTTCAGGAATATTCAAGACCATTTGAACTCGATAAAAATTGAAGAGTCCTTGTAGAAATCACTGTAAGCGTCAAAAATCAAATTCTGTAATCTATACTATAGTATCACCATTGGCACGTAGAACATTTCTAAATAAAATTTTAATTTTTCAATTTTGACACTTACAATCTTTTCTACAAAAACCTTTTAATTGCTTAGAGGTATTCGCAGTCCATCAGTATTATTCATTAATCATCGTTATCCTTTGCAACTAAATTGCGATTAAAGCATCGCCTAAATCGCTAATACGTTCTTCGCGACCCCTGAAATTCAAATCTGTGGGCACGTGGCGCCGCGAGCCTTTTCCAAACAAATTCCACTCCGTCTTTTCCTCGAGTTTTCCCTAACGAGCGCGATGAAACGCTTTATAATTCATCGAAAGCGGCTAGGCTCGTTTGGAAGTGCCGCGTCCGTCTGGAAATTACACGTTGCACGGGATCCTCTATCCCTTTTCCTAATAGGTCTGACGGGCTAGACGTTTTAATATCCTCATTTTAATTGGACGTCGATGATGTAATCCCGTCACGCTCAACCACGTGCAAAGTGCACAGACACGTCGAGCAGGTATTCATTTCTTATTTGCTTCTAGAAGCCCGTAACAAATTCGATGTCGTAATGATCCGCGCGTACGTGTTTCTACGGAAGCGACGATTAACCTCCGTATGTCTTCTTCTTTTTTTCTGCCCGAGATGAAATATCTTACCCTTTTAACTCGATCGACGGCGAAAAAGGAAAACGACCAGACCGCCAATGAATCTAAATTTCGCGCTATTTCTAGTTCCCTGAGAACGGAAGTGGCTTCGTGTGCCATGTAGATACTCTCATCGAAACGCTAACTAAGAAGTCAGTGGAAAAGTTAGCTTTTAGAATCCACATTAGCTTAATATTATATTGACATGTTACTTACCACTTCATTTATTTACCACGCATTTAATTGGATAATACTACAAATTTACAGGAAAACAAGTTTTAGGGAAAATAATTTTCTCAGAAAATTTTATTATAGAAAAAAATCAAAAAGTCTGCATACCTAAGTAGATGTGGCAAGTGTCTCTTTTCCACTGCATATGTATCTCAATTATCGAAAAGTAGAAGTTGTGTAATATTCTCCACACTTTCAGCTCTTTTTTATTCTATTGTAATTTCCACCCCTACATCTTTTTCCTTTGAATACAAGTTTCACCACGATAAATATCGCGCGCCACCGGTGGCCCACATGGCGCGGAACGTGTTAACACTCCAAGGCTCTACATTTTACTTCACTCTCCCATATTCGCTGTCTGACCCGACACTGCCCTAATCTACTTACACGAGGAGACTACGAGCGTATCACATTGCAATCCATTTAAAAACTGCATCCACGCGATAGAACCATGAAACCTCCACCCGCCGCAGAAAAATGAAGCTAAAAACTCGCGTCGAGATAGAGCAGCCGAGCAAACGATCAAATTACACGATAGAAAGCGACATGGCGCAGCGATGATCGGTGCACAGCAATCCTGTTCCACGAAAGCGAGCGTCGAGAGGAATTCAGGTCTCGAGAGTGGCAGTCGTCGCTGGCAGCCAGTCTGCGAACAGTCTGGAAGTCGGCTGATCTTCTCTCGTTATCGTCGTCGTTCCATCGTCGTTTGGCGAGCCGTATTTCGGCCAGCCGCGGCGACGAGCGTTCGCGCCACTCGCAAATCGCCTTCTCCCAGAGCAAATAAACCGCTGATATACTGATGCACAGGCCGCTGGCCGTCGCGAGCGTGATTGTCTCTGCCAGTTACCGAGCTTCCCTTCCACTGGTAAACTAGCATCCGTGTAGAATTGTAAGGTAACAGGAATTGTCCTGCGGGTTACACTGAAAAAGGGGAGGGCTCCTTGACTCCATCTGCAGGGTAGGTTCTGTTTTTACAAAACACGCGTGACGTGTTAATCATCCTTGTGCGTGAGATAGGGTAGCGTGTGAGTCATTAACTTCTTAACCTTTCTTTACTCGCACTGTTGTAAAAAGTACAACACTTGTAAATTATTATTTTTTCTGCCTGAGAGCGACCAATCGGTTTTGAACTATTTTATAATCCTCTAGCTATGCCTTCCGCACTTTATAAAAAATCCCCGCCTCTTTTATTCCAGTTTTTCCGCCTGGATTTACAGGCGTTGAAGCGAAAAGTCGTCATTTCGAAGAAATTGCAATGGAAGTGAATAAAATAGTACATATTTATAATAGAAGGCGTTTACTTTGTTCTGTCCTTTTTCTTTTTTAAAGACAACTACATCGCTTTTTAAACGACTTTATTCATTAGTTCTTAATAAAGAATTATTTTTAAAGCGAAGTCGTATTCTTAAATTAAAATAATTCAGAATAACAAATCAAACGAATAATAGGTAAAAATTTAAAAAATACACGATAAGATCGTAATGTAAAAAGTACAACGCGTGGGTGGTCATGTTATAAAATAGGGCGCGGGTAACAAAAGGTTAACGACACACTAAATTTTAGAAAAACGTTCAGAACTTACAACCTCTTTTTATGTTTCTATATAAATATTTATAAACTGGGATGAAACACTGTTTTGCGAAAAAAACGTTTATTGTTTATTCTATCGAACGTGATATTATGGAGGTGGAATTTTGAGACTGTTCACAAGAAACGTAATATTACGGAGGTGGGTCTTAAGGGCTTAAATGACACCTAATATCTTTGTACACCATGTGCAAGACAAAGGATGGAGATAAAATTTTGAACGATGGAATTTGTGCTCCTTTGAGGTCCATTCTTGTTAATTCTGAACTGTATGTGGCCCATGCTTTGTTTCTTGCACAGGAGGTCATTGATCGTGAGGGGCTACCTCAGATTGGGTTCTGAATGATTTTTGGAAAATGTATGATATGAATAGACGATTCATCTAGTGGGTATATCATAAATGATTGACAGACGTTGCGTAGCTTATAACGGGGAAAAGTTGAGGATTTTCCTTAGCTCTCTAAGATCGCCAAGTTCTGCATAAAAAATGCGCTGGGGAGCTTTCTAGATCAGGAGGTTAACGAGGAGTCGTTTGGGGTTTGTTGGGATGTTGATCACGCACGAGAGAAATTGATCGTAGTTGTGTTTATGTGGATGGTAAATTGGATCGCACGGGACCGCGATGACACAGTTCGCGCGAACTACCTCGTACAGTCGTAGACGATCTATTTTATTGACTTGTTTGTTGCCAAGCTATGTCTGTACCAGTACTCCACTGAAATCTCAAACGGTCGATGGTCTTGGGGGGGCACATCGAAACAGTTCGATTTTAATATTCCGTTTCAGGAAAGGAACAAAATGTAATTTGAATCCTATTAAATAATATAAATACCATAATTGCTGTGCTGAATATTGGAATAAAAAGTGATTTTCTTAAAATAGTAAAACGATATCACCGATCTCTAAATAGTTGATTTAGATGTAACGACCACTGTCTCCACTCATAAACAAAAGAAATAGAGGTAACTTCCCTCTCACTTCGTGTCCTTATTCTAGCAACGTGAACGAGGCTCGAAGAGAGGCACGCACTTGCGTGTACAGTCGAGCTTCTAACGCGTAAACGCGCCATCGAGAGGATCTATTGTTAGCCTAGCCGAAGCGTAAAGCCAAACATTCTTTCATACCGTATGTGGGTCGCCATCTAAGCGATCCACGCACGATTCTCTTCCCCTGAGCCGCGAAGAAACGATACTCGAAAGCAACCTTCCCCTATCCTCTGCATCCACGCTAAATAAATGGCCCTTCAAGCTTCCATCGCCTCGTTACTCGACACATTCATATCTAACCTCACTGGCAATACATGACACTCAGACGCGAAGTCCCATTACGAGACGAAGCTTGAATTTCCACGCCATCCATTTACTCTTTCACAAGTCAAATCGATTCCCCGACTCGTGGCGCGCAATTTGCACAAATTTCGCTACTATCCTCGATAAATCCTCGACGAATCTTCGATAAACCCTCGGTAAATCCTCGACAAATCCCCGGTTCTTTGTTCCCTTAACTTTCGTCGAGCCTCGAGCATCTCGTCTATCGCCGCGAATTGAAATCTCAATTTGTCGATGCGTAATTTCCCCGAACGAAGGCGTAATTGGTCCTCGAGCGGCGCCGATAGCGCGCGCAGGCGCGAAGAAAGAGCGGGGAGGGGGTCCGCATAAATCGGGCCCCGGTTAAACGCGCGGACTTTATGAACTGTCGGCTCGCGACGGCATTGTCGCGGGGAAGTATTCTTTTTCAATAATAAAGAGCTTCATAACGCGGGACACGGGCCGCGTGGGCATAATTGGTACCGCGGGGAACGCAACGCGGTCGGTTTTATGTCGTAACAACTCTTTGAGACGCGCGCGGGTGTGTTACAATATCGCGGCGGGGCCCGTGCAACGCGGCGAACTTTAATTGCCCAATAAAGAAGGAAAAAGAAAAAGGGGGCCGACGGAGGGGCGGAGAGGGGAGAAGATGGAACACACCGACACAGTTTATCGGAGGTCTCGTACGGCAGCTTTTATTGCACTACCGTTGCTCTCTCCGCGCGGCGCATCGAGCGCCCAAATATATTGCCGATAAATACGGTTTTATCATCGGGGAATTTTAAGTGGTACCACGTACAGCCAGGGTGGACCACGTGATTTGATCGTTTACAATGTTAGTCCACAGATTTGCAGTTTGCACGTTTCCTTTGCTTTTTCGTAGGTGAGTACTGTACGCGGGGATAGGGCGATGCAGATTTCTCAGCATGTAACTCCTTTAGAATACTTGTCTGCAGACTTGTGGTGAAGGGAAGTTTTATGGGGTACTTAGTGAATTTGTAACTGTTCTCGTAAAAGATTAGAGATCAGAGAGATTGGAAGGTACTTATTGTAACTATTTTGATACTTTTTCAAGTACCTCTTACGGTGTGCATTTATTAAGATTGCAGAAGGGCTTTGTTAAATTATGGGTATTAGATATGCATGAAGGATTGGAATTATACTTCATCTTTCTACTTCCTCATTTCGGCTCTCGAACCTCAAAGCTAGGTACCGTTGAAG
Organism: Andrena hattorfiana; assembly: GCA_944738655.2. Lineage (NCBI taxonomy): Eukaryota > Metazoa > Arthropoda > Insecta > Hymenoptera > Andrenidae > Andrena > Andrena hattorfiana. Next base: position 71,498,068 of record OX122891.2, read on the forward strand.
AAACACGAGGAATATTAAGAAACGATAGCACAGCCTAATGGCCCTTCGACAAGCGTTTAACGAGTCCCTTCGAGTTCCCCTCGTGCGCCAGCATCTCTGGCTACAGGAGCCACGATCACCTATATAGTCTAGGTAGCTCTGTTTACAGGCCACTTGAAACGATCCGCCGAGCCTGCGCGCTTATCGCGATCCTGAAAAAAACCTGCCTCCGTGAAATCGGTCAAGTGTTCGCTGGGAAAATTTCTGTTGGCCCACGGATCCGTGAGAAACCTTCCTCTGCGACTCTAATCCATCGATTTCTTCTACGAACCGCGCGATATTAATATTGCTCGGGGAGAAAGAAAAGGGCATAAAATATGTGCGATCTCTGACAACGTTCGGGAATGAAATCGCGCTCTAATTGTTTGGCGAGGGGCGATTAAAAAATTGCGCGTTCGAGGCGGAAAGAGAAGTATCCACGGCGAGGCACGTTCACTCGCGCCGCACTTTTTCTTTCTGCCTTTCAACGGTTGCTGAATTATTGCCCGGTATCGTCGGAAATATCCCAGACGTTCACCGTTTACCGTCCGCGTGGGTTTCTTGAAAAAATCCGTACCAAGCGAATTAAACGCAATTAATCGCGGCCAGTCGCCCCGTATCCGCGATCACTGTCGTTGTTATGACGTGCTGGCGCGTTAAAGATAGCCAACAAATTACGCGGCACAGCCACCGGGCACTGATACAAATTGCAGTTGATTGGGCGGCCTCTGCGGCGTGCTGATCGATTTCAGGTGGCTTTGGCTTCCTTTTACATTGTTGTCGATTAAAAGCTCGGTGGTTGCTGAAGATTCGAAGAAACTTCTCTGTCTTCCAAAGTTCAGCTTGAAATTCCGTTTGCTCCTTTTAATTCCTAGTTATGGAAAGAAATAGACTCTTCGTGATCCACCACGTGATTATATCGTCGGTGATAGTGCAAAACCGCGTATGAGCAGTTTGTAAATACCGTGGATCTGCAAAAGTATCAAAACTGAGATTTCGCGTCCACGGTTGCCAAGCGCTGTTTCGCTTTTTTTAAAGTCACGCCACTGATGTCAGTATTTATTACAAGGAGTGCTAAAATTGTCCCAAAAAAGTTCAGTCAAAAGACTCCCTTAAAATGGCTAAAATATTAAGTTTTTTCTTCCTCCTGTAAAATTGGTGAAATGCAGATCCGCGGTATTTGCAAACTGCTCATACGCGGTTTTGCACTATCACCGACGATATTTCCTTTAGTATCCCATTATTATATTTGTCAACTAGGGTAATCACTTGGAATTAAATTGAAACGGCGATGTGTATGGAGAATAATGTAGGTCACTCGCGTCAAGCTTCTCCAACTTCTTTAAACCGTGAAGCGCCATCGAACAATTTTGCAGTTACTCAAGGGAAAAGCAAACGCAGCGTCAGTTAAATATTAACTCCGCGGGACGGCTGGTTGTCTCGTTAATAAACAGCGACGAAAACACGAGTACCATCGGGGATTACCGAGGCTCAAAGCCACCGACTGGAAATCTATCAGGCTCTCGTCCGAAGCGCTAACGACGCCGATAAACGCCGATTAACTCGACTGGAACCGTCTCCCAGCGATCATTTATATCGCTCGTAAACGCGGCTCGATCGTCGATCCAGCATCCGAGCCGTCGCGTCGTCGCGGCGAAAATTGCGCCCAGTCACGGGGCAAAACCTCGTGCGAAACATTCGTTAACATTCCCAACACGCGGTAATGATCATCGTGTAAGAAGCGACGGGGCAGCATTCACCAGAACAACCTCCGATCGCCCCCCACCCCCGTCAAACCCTCGGGCCTCTAATAGCGCGTTAGAAAATTAATAGAACGACCTCGAGCAAACGGTCGTGGATGGAGCATGAGTGAACCTACGATCTCGGTAAATCGCTGTTAGACTTCCTTTGTCTACGCGATTTCTCCTTTCTGTGTCTTGAGAAGTTTCAAGTTTCTGGGAAGGGAAAAATGAGTCTAATTGAACCCTGCGAAGAACCCTGACTTCTATAATAATTGGTAAGCTGAATACACGATACGAACAGATTACTTTCAACCTTCACCCTCCGTTGCTTCCACAAAAAGAAACTCCATTTCTAGAAATAGAATCTTCGCTCGAAGAGCAGATCGAAGCAGCATTGCTTGTTTGATCACGGATGCGTGTAAACCGCCGTGTAGCTCGACTGTGCGCGAGGATTTGGGAGAGCCACGGCGAGATCCCGAGCAGGCCGAGTGTCATCGGATTTTCAACAGGTCGATCTTAGCATTCGATTCGAGGTCGGATTACCATGCAATGGGGGGATGGCGGCACGGAAGGCACGGCCCGTGGTTAGACGTTAATCGGTGGCGTTGCATCGATCAGTCCCACGGTCCCGAGCCAGTGGAATAAGCGGATAAGAGGAGCGGTACACGACAATCGGAACGATTTGTCGACGAGACCCTAAGTCCTATTTCCTTAATCCGCCGCGACGACGAGTCGACTGTCAATAGTGTCGGCCGTCCCGTCGACTTACGATTCCGCGAATATCCACTCGATTCCATCCTGTACCGCGTGTATTTCCGTCCCGAAACGTCAAAATACACTTTTTGCAAGCTGTCAAGCCTCTTCTCAGCGTTGACGCGGTCTTCCTTGCCGAGTATAGTCGTTGCGGTCGCTTTTATATTTTCTGCGATTGCAATTCAGCGGGTGCCTTTCCTGTGGCGTGGAATTATCTGGTTTATGTATGTTTCGTTGTATTATGGGTGAGTTAAAGACAAACGAGGCAAGGTGGCAGTGTGTTCGATATTGGAATCATCGAGTTTGGATAAAATGAGGCGTCTCTGACCACTACGTGGGCTTTGTTTTCAAGAAGACGAAGAGACGAGCACTGCCACACGAAAATAACGAGCTCGTTTCTCCTCTTTTATATGTCAACGGTGATTCGTATTTTTATCAGTGTTTTCTTTCTTCTCCGCTGGAACAAAACTCTGAGACAGCGCAGTGTTTTCATTGTGCTTCCCAATGCGTTTGAAGACATTAATCTTTTGCGTTGGCAGCATTGACATTTTTGACCTGATGATTTTTACACGTCTCCGTTTCCCGGAGATGAAATTCGCATCGCTGACAGAATCTCCGCTTGAATTCGTTGTTTGCTCTCGGCAAGGGTACAGTGCGTGGGTGTGACGCGGTGCTAATTAATTTCGACCACCGCAGATAGATAGGTGTTTCCCAACCGCGCAACATTGTCTCTGGCGCGGTTCGAGACTGCCAAATTTATTCACACGCCGACACCTCGACGGGACTGCAATTCCCTCCGAATCACGTGACCGACACACCTCTCGCAGCTCGCTCTAATGAAGCTAACTGCAATGGACAACGGCGTGCAAACATTGTTGAGCACCGTTTACTCGCTGGAAGCGGTGATTCTGTCAATACTAGCCGCGGTCGCGTAACCCGAGGGTCTTCTGACTTTGTCCTTCGCAAGATCTTCGCACCTCCGCGAACAGACGTGATTTCTTCAGTGCTCCCTTAGGTCTTTCGAGCTCTGTGTAGATGGTACCAATACTGTTCATCGAAATGTTCAAATCTTTGTGTAAATACTTGCAGGTGCTTCCAGCGTAAAATTGCATTGCGAGGAGTCGTTTTTTGTATAAATATCGCGAGATCGGGGTTCAGAAATCCTCAGAAATATTAGTGAGTGATGAAAAAGTCTACTGTCGCTCCGAACGCAAAAGAAGTCTACGTACTGTCGCTCCGAACACAAAAGAAGTCTAGGTACTGTCGCTCCGAACGCAAAAGAAGTCTAGGTACTGTCGCTACGAACGCAAAAGAAGTCTAGGTACTGTCGCTCCGAACGCAAAATAGAATTTTCAGGAAACAGTCATAGACGACGTAAAGGTTTACAAATACTCTGAATGCGAAATAGCATTACTCCAAGGTATCGTCAAAACAAAATACCGTGAGATCAGAGTTCAGAAGCCCGGATGACGCCCTTCTGGCCGAGGGCGAAGCAGAACGTAGGCGAAGCCGGACGTTGTTTCGGCAACCGTCGAAATCTGGCCACGTAGGCGGTAGCGAGCAATTCCGAAATCGACTTTTCGATTTACAAAACACAGCAGTGGGCGGGAGCTGGGCCCGATCGGCGACGAGCACGCCACGCTTGATCGCCAACACGCGTGTATCTGGGGCCCCCACCCCGCGGCGCCAACTTATCACGGACGAATCGGTCGCGTGGGCGAGCATTTCCGGTCGAACGATCTTGCTCGATCCAACGATCGTATCGGAGGATCCACGACGCTAGATTCAGGTGTTTCTACGTAAGCTGGTAACGCCTTTGGAGCTGTTATTCCCTACTTTTACTTTTCATCGTGTCACCTTCAAGTATTTAACGATCTACCCATTTTCTTCCATTTCTACCAATAACCTATCAAAATTAATAAGATTTGCAATACTCCTCCAATTTAACCATCATAATTCGTGAAACTTAGAATCACGTCCACTCGCCAATGTGGATAACCCCAGAATATTCTTAAACACAGTGATAATCGCGATTCCACCGATACGCCGGTGTCCGCGTATCAGATTTTCCGTCGGAACCTGTTCGAGGGACAGCGCGAAGATAAAAAGGGGCACGCCTGGTATCGAGGGCTTCTTCGATACAGAATGACTTCGATACATGACAGGTCTCGGCTGTCGAGGATGCAAACGGAACAGATGATCGTTTAAGATTCCGTCGGCGTTTCGCGGAAGTCCGAACTTCCTCGAGGGGCTGTTCGGGGCCCGGCTTGTTCATCGGGTAATCCTATCACGCGCCGTGTTCTCCTCGCTTTCGTGTACTTTTTACAGGCGGTGTTCAACGCCGGATAATCGTTTCTCCGCGACACTCGCCGGGGCACGTTCAACGAGGCCCCGATTTACGATTCCCCGTTTACGACACGCTTTTAAAAGTCGACTTCGGAATGATAGATAGGGAGAGAGGGAGAGAACTTTCCTTCCGGTTAAAAAGTCGCGCGCCAGTGCGATCCACTATTTATACGACCATTAGCTTACGATCTTCTTCGTTCGACTTCTATAAATACCGGTCGCGGTGCAGTAGTCCCGTTTCGTCATCTTCCCGACGACTCGTAAACCCTGCGCGACGCTAAAGCCTGGCTCTCGTCTCGACGCTGTCTCATCTATTCTAGAGGAAGAGGCTACGGTGATATCGTGACCGAATCGAATGCTTCCTTAGAGCATCTTCTATCGCGGCCAACAGCTTTTCTGTGGCGGAATTGTACTGGATGAAATTCGCTTGAAATTGGGGTAAGGGAGCGTGGGGTAAAGACGAACGCGGGGTAATCGCGAATGCGATGTTACGGCGTTTTAATAAATAAAAACGATGTTCCCTCTCCACTGGCTAATAGTTTTGGTCGTATCCAACGCCGGACAAAAAGTAATAAATACAGAACAATTGTGATATTTCAAGATAAACACAATTTATTATTTTCATCATGTTTCAAGTAATATTTTGTCCATTTCAATTGCATGTAATTACTGTTGAATTAATGATACAATTGTTTTTTTTTTAAGTTGAAATAAAGCACTTTTTTACCAACATTTTGTGACCAAGGCGTTGCTTGAATCATGATTCTAACCTCTGAAATAAATTCTTTTTTATTTTTTGATTTCGTGAGGTATTGCCGAACAAATCGGATAGGGTAATCTCTAAACTTCGAGATTAGGAACGTTAACCGATTTTGATGAAATTTTCAGCATGTATAAAACTTACTTAAATCTACAAAAGGGATTTTTGAATTTTCATTACAGGCTCAGAAAAAAAAAGTTTAAAAAACAACCTTTACTATTTTTTCCGATGTTCCCACCAATTGCAATTTTTTTCTAACGCACAAGGAGGGGAATTTGAAAAATACATTAGGTACAGGTTGTAGCAACTTTTTTATGAGTTGACCATTCCAGCCGTGCTTTCTGTGGGACTTCTGCGATATTTAACACTGTTCGTGATTACCCCACGACAGTCGAGTAATCACGAACACCAAGGGTTTTGCTTTTTCACTATAAAGTTGATTTTTATTATAACTTTTAAAAACATCGTCACAGTACTTTATAGATGAATAGTTTAAGTATGTTTGTAAATAATAAACAAATTTATTTCTCATATAGTTTTCGTTTTGTTTGCTTTTTTGCCTAGGTGTTCGTAATTACCCCACTCTCCCTTAAATTGTAGCTTCTTTTGGGGGACATAATAGGGGAGAGCTTATTGATGAGGGATATCTATTACGGAACTGCAGACTAACTTCTGCTTTTTGTGAGGTGCAACATTGCATCTATAAATGCTTCTTTTCTGAATGACGACATCGTGTACCTTTTTTAGATGAATCGGCTCGTTATTCGTCGTGTAGACGTATCAAGATGTAGGTATCTTGAAAATGTGTTGATTTTTTGGTAGAATTGAGAAAAGAATAATTCTTTTTTTCTGAAGGAAACATACCTACGACGGTGTATCTTCTGAAAAAAAAATGTGATTAGGTATAGAAGAACTGGTGTTATTAAACCCTGCAACGTTTCCCTCTCTCAATTTTCTCTATCTTTGCTTGGAAAAGAGCTACGATCTGGCCCAGTTTCTAGATTCGCCCTGTATTTTATCGAACAGAGACTCGTTTCACGTATCTTGGGAAATAGAATGGCTCGCCAAATTGACTAGAGCGTAGTCACCGACAAGTTGTTACCGATAATTTGTTAAGAATAAGAAGCACCGTCAAATCAAGTAGATGGACGTCCCAAATGCATCGTTTGCGAGTGTAACATATTTTATGCTCGAATAATCGAGACGGCCGCACCGCAGACGCATATATCGCGTTAGATTGACCTGTAAATACTGTTTTCGTCTGTGGTATACGTTCCAGATATGTCTCTCAATTATTAGTCGAGTAAACAGAACAAGATAAATGAAAGTTACTCCGATTAGTGAACATCACTTTTATTTTCCTACTCGTATTAAAACCTTAATATTCTCAAACCCTTTGTATTCTATACTCCAAGAAGCACGCGTCCAGATGGCAACTTCTTGCGAGTCGGTCAAGGTTCGAGAATGTTACGTTGTTGGTATGAAAAAACGACCAGCAAGCTGAGCAGGCCGCGCAGAAATGAATTAAGAGTCGCGTGATTCGACCGCCAGGCGAAAAATTCGCGGCAGTAAACCACCGCGGTACGGCCACGGCTCGTTATCAATCGTGGCGCGGGTAGAGCATACGAGCTGACTCGGGGCACGCGCCTGGCGGGGTCGTAGCCCGCCCCACCCCTATTCTTCGCGCTCCCCCCTTCGAAATGGAAGGAGAGAGAGGTCTCGACGGAGAGAGAGAAGTCCATCCCCACCACGGTGCACCGTGGAACGGGGCCCGCGGGCCTAGTCCTCCCACTCGACTGGGCCCCGTCTCCCCTCCACCCGCTCCAGCCCCCACCACTCGACCTCGCAGTCCTCGACGATTCCCCGCGACCCGCCTCTGCACTCTCCTGCACTCGTTGCACGGGATGCCGTGACAGTGGTTCTCTCCTCTTTCCTCCCTTTTTCTTCGCGAAATCTTGCTCCTTTCTTTTGATTTCAAATTTCTCCTCCTATTGGTGTTTTAATATTTTGCTCCCGTCGTGTATGCATTACAAATCGACATGCAGGATATGCTCAAAGTAGGGGACTGTACTGGATCTTGCAATAAGTGCATTCTACTTCGTAGAAGTCTTCTGTGCGTAGGCCTTGCAGCGGTCACTGTTGGGCGATAGTCTATATTCAACATTGCTAATGAGCGAAGAGTGTTTTGTTGTAACTCCATTGTAAACGGGGGATGAGCGACGGAAGCTTAGGATCTCCCGTCATAAATGTTAGTTGATACCACGTTATGTGCGGGGTACATGTTACCCAGAGAATATGTAATCTGTATCTCTGGGATTCTTGACATCCAGTCCCAAAGTTCGCTAGTCTCCTATCTTCCACACACGTGGTATGCCAGCAGACAAGTGTGTCACCACTTACAGGTCTGCGAAGCCCCCAAACACCCATGCACCCTAATCTGCTCGGGTCGTATGGCCTGCCAACACTGCCGTCTAAAACCTGCAAAGATCACAACCCTATCGCGCATCCTCTCGCTCTAGCGCGCCACCACCTTCACCCCCAGCTGCTCCGCCGACCTCTATACCCGTTCCACCCACGACAAGGCGATGCAGGGGGACCGTTTGCATCCACGCGGCGCGGCGCGGCGGGCGTTTCGTCAGGTCCCCGGCGCGACGGTAATACTCGGCGAAGGTTTTCGCGTTCCCCTCCCCAGGCCCTGTCGGTGCGCGAGCGAGCTAAGCGGCCTGGCCTCTCCCTCCGCCGTGGGCTCGGTGTCACGGGCCAGCGCTCGTAATGCGGCCCACACGCGCGCCCCACACTGGCGCGCAAATCGCATAAACACGCGCGCCGACGCATACACGCACGCGGTGGGGCAGGGGGACGCGTAAGCGACGAGAAGCGGTCCTACCTCCTGCAGGGGACCGTGTCACGTGGCCCCCAGGCCGTGTAGCAGCACGCAGCGCGCACGGGCTGTGCTCTCTCGTGAGCGGCGCACACAACACCAGTCAGAGACGAGCCGAGAGACCGGGCGCAGATCGCACTCTCTCTCCCAGCAACCGCGTGTGCTCTCTCCCTCCCTCTATCCGCCACACTATCTCCCTGTCTCTCTTCTTCTCGTCCCTTCTGTTCCTCCCTATACGTCCGTCCGTTCGTCTTTCTCTCGCTCCCCTTTTTTTTTCTTATTTTTTTTCCCCTCGTTTTCTATCGTCGCCCGTTTCGCGACACGAACACAGTCGGGGCCGATAGCGCCGCGGTCCGCGTCCAGCTACCCCCGTCGACGTTTTTCGGGGCAGCGCGCGCCAGCGGGAGCGCGCGCGCGTCATTCGGGGCCGCATCCACAGTGCCACGTGCGCCCCCTCCGTGGTCAAGTGTGTATTTATAGTGCGGAACACGGACATCCCCCGCGCGTGCCATCGTGCGCGAGGATCTTGTGGGATTCGGCAAGGGGGAAGAGGAGCTCTGGTGCGCGACTAGCCGGGGTAGAAGGGTCTCCTTGGTATCGCGGTGATCGAGCCTCCCCATGGGGCGATAGTGTCCACTCTTCGGCGGATCGAATCGCGCCGGCCCTGGCGCCGATCAAAGTGGTGTCTTCGAACGATTTGTCGACAGTGGAGTGGTGGGCTTGTGCGCCCATGGTGCGTGTCAACGTGTCGATCCCGCCGACGCTGTCGCCGCCGCGTCCTCGGTGAACGAGGAACATGCTCCTGCCAGACCGCCGACGCTCCGGCTGCTCTTCGCGGATGAAACTGAATGGTGTGCTTATCTTGTCGTTATCTTGCCGGGTAGTCTGCTCTTTCACGAGCCCCCTCGAGTGTGCCTCTGCTGGAGCTTGACCGTCACGCGTGCCCGGCCCCGTCGATCGTGTTGTTTTCATCTTGTCATCTGGAATCGGTCCTTAATGATCGTTAGTCGGGCATCTGCGACTTTAGATGGACTTTGAGGCTCCTCAATGGTCACAGATCCAAGCACTGTCCGTCGTCAACGCACCTTAGTGATTTCATGAGAATCTGTGCTTTTTGAATAGTGTGGAACTTGGAAATGGGGAGTTGGTAATTGCGTCGCTCCTTGTGAAAGACTGTTTAGACGGTTGGGAATTGGAAATTGTTGAGTTAAGTCTCTCCATGTGTTCAGGGTGGTGGTTTGCAACGATGTGTGCCCCAATCCAATCGACAGTTCGTAATCGTACTCCGAAATTCCGTTTAAACAGTTTCATTGATTTCGAGTACTATGTGCCTCCGAAAATTTCGCGAATCATGCGAGAAACTATCGGCTGCAGTGCCACGGCAAACTTCTCTCAAACATCATCTGCTACTCTCGAGTTTCAAGTGTAATCGACGTATTTTTGAATGAATATTCTGACGTTTCGATAGCACTACAGCCAGTGTCTCCAAAATCCTAACGAAACAAACAGCAATACTATCAAATCGTCAGTACACTTTCAAAGTAACCCAATTTGCATTTGAAACCTTCAAGCAGTAGTAACTTCTAAAAGTCATGAAACTATCGACGTATTAGTGCATTCATTACATCCACCAGAAAATTTCTTATTCACCACAAATTTCGAATAAACTTGCGATGAAAACAAACATTACACCTCACAGTGGTCACAAAGCAAAAGCCAAACCAAAATCGTCACCCAGCTTTACAAATACGTTCGCAATACAGTCACCCATAGTTTTCTCAAATTTGAATCTTACACGTCCAATTGTGAAATAGTGGTGTCGGTAGATAGGTCGCGAGCCGGCAGTGTCAGTCGAAATACTCGCAACGAATGTGTCAAGACCGCGAAACGCGACGATAAACCCGATCCACGGCAACAACGAGCATCGAGTGTCCGTACACTGGGTAAAGATTTTTACGACTCTGCCTTTGCCGAGTCTGTTCGGCAATAAAAAGCGCGGATTAAAGCCTGGAGCCTGCGTAAACCCGTTAAAAAGCACGAAAGGCCCGCTAGGGGAGCGTGCCCCGTTGCGTTCGAGCTGTCACGTCTCGAGATTCGCGCGTTCCTCCCCTAATGACGGGCTAATGAACCACAGATAGTCAAAGGGTGCGCGTTCGTTATTGCTTCCGCGTTTTCCGGCGATCTGTCACGCGTTATTCTCTCTAAAAAGCTTCGTTGATGATTCTAGACTTTAATCACGCGATATGATCCTGCATCTAATTGAAATGCCTCCATTTTGTCGCAAGGGGAAAAGTGAAAAGTGAGTAAATTTCATGGGGTGACACTGTGAGTTAATGGTTCGACGATGACGCCGAGGAAATTGTGTTTACGTAGTGTCTGTGTTGAAAGATGTCTTCCTTCAGAGTTTCCTTCTTGGTACTACTTACGAGCTACTTTTATCCTTCACGGTTTCCCTAAATTAACTACTCTACTTAGCGAGATTCAAATAGAGTGCAGATGATGAGATTAGTGTTGGTGTTCAGAAATCATGATTCGACTCTGGGCGTTCAAGTACGCTAATGCCTTCTGCTCCTGTTGCTCCTAATATCTGACTACTTAGACTTCTTTCACCCATCATAGCAATCCCTGCCATTATTCTTGACAAGGATTTCCTAAAAGCATATATTAAACTCAGCTAACTCTGCTGCAAAATTCCTCCTTCACAACCCACAGACTATCATCGAAAAGCAACTAGAACTCGAATATGTTCCATGATCCACAGACAAGGTAGATAGTCGACGCCGCTAACGAGTGCTCGGACAGAAATTTATGACACTGCGCGAGGAAAGGCGGTTCGATAAATAACGCGTGCAGAACGACGATGACGAGGAGTGACTGGCCCCGAAGACGTGGATATCGAACACGTGGCCCAGCGCTCCTCCGCGGCCTTAATGAAGCGATCCCTATCGGTCGGGCCAGAATCTGATAATTAAATCAGGCACCGGTCCCGCGGCGTGCGGATATTAATTGAATCGCGATCGGGTTCGATCTGCCTCGTTTCGCAAACACGTACCCACTGCTCGCCCGCGACGGCTTGTGACGTCGACGCGCACCACCGTTAACTCTCTGATCGAAGAGGCTTCGATGCACGAGATTACCCCGACCCACAAGCTTTTAGCCCATCCGACTTTATCCAGCTGCGTTTCGAGAATTACGCGTCCTCGGCCGTTTAATTGACCAGACCTTGTTACCAACCGCGCTTCCTCGTGGAATCGAGTACTTACAGCTTATCTCGGACCGTGGCCCTGAAATTTCAGCGGCGGGGCACCGAGTCCACGTCAAACTGCTGCTGGGCCCCATCGAGTAACTGTTCTCTTCCGAGACATCGCGCGGTCTCGAGAATTGTCTCGATTATTGTTCAAACATTCTGACTGCGGAGGGAAGCTGGTTCCGAGGCGAACCTTTATCCTCCGGTTTTGGGCGAAATTCGATTCGTTGCCGAGTCACGATGCTTCTACTTACACGAATGCCTTTTCGCTAAAAGTTACTCGAAGTACAGTTAACGAGGCCTTCGAGTCTCTTTACTTCATCAAGCTCCATAACGTAACATTGCGTGCCTTTATCTTTATACTCCATTTGCCACCTTCCGAGATTGTTGTTCCGTCTCCCCTCAGCCGCCTCCGTCGTATTGAGTCGTAAGAAGCTTCGCGCCCCCTCCTCGCGGGCGTTCGTGCAGTTTCGTGAAATCGTGAATCCTTGATTGTCAGTTGTCCGGGCGATAAGATCGGGGACGAACGTCGCATATGAATGGGTACGAGGAGCCGCGATACGGCGCGGTGTATCGGGCATAATCGGTGTGTTCCGTTTGGAGCAGCGGCCGAGCGACGTGTTCGGGCCGCGAATAAATTCGTACGCGAGAGCCGTAGTGAAAGATCACGGGAAGATCGGCACGATCAGATAAGAATCGACGGTACTCGGGGGCTGATGGGCCCGTGACGACGAAAAGAGCGTTTGGAAATGCGTGTCGAGGCCGTGGCAGCGGCCGGGGAGCCTCGTGGGAGGGGCCAAGCCAATTCCTCTCCAGCGCCGGGACCATCCGGTCCACCGCTGTCCGATTTCTCTTTCGCAACCCTCTTTTACTTTTTCTCGCGAAATCCCACTGTGACGCGGGCCTTTTATCAGTCCCGACCGCGATCTGCCTCGATAGTGCTCTGCCTCGTGACGAGCACGAACCGTGGTAATTAGGTACCAATGGAATAAAATTCCATTGCTGTTTCGTTAGGGAAGCTCTGTGATATCCTTGTGCATAAGATTTTCTTGTGCAATGGTACCTCCATTTTTTGAAACTCATAACTATAGGCAATACTGGAATTTCTGTTTACTGAGAAATGTCCCCACTCTTTGCCTAAGCCTAAACTTCTGTCGTTATTTAAGAGGAAATAATTAATATTTAATTATTTAAGAAGAGAATTATATACGAAGATTAAATTCATTGAGATTATATTATGAGATTAAATTCATTGAGTTCAAATTCATAAACCGTTTTGTGACATTTCTTGTTGTAGGGCCTTCATATAACCGCGTCTATAACTTTAAACACCATTATATATCAAGCTCCTTCAAGTTGAATAAACGACATTTCGCGTCACCGTTTCGCGAGCCCCACTAAAAAGCACAGAAAGCAAAGAACTCATGCTACCTTCCCCCTTCAGAAGGCAGAATAGAGGGATCGCTGTGGGCCAACTTAGCGCGAGCGATTACGTTCCCCGCGTGCGGTATCACGTTAATTTCGTAACCCGATAACTCATTAAGGTAACAAATTGCGCCATTAACTCGGCCGCGGTTAATTAAGTGAAGCGTCGTAAACGGCAGAAAACCGTCGCGGATTAATGGACGCCGTGTCGAATTGCCATGTGGCCGTCGGTTAATAACGACGTTCGCGTTCGTAAGTAGGTTGAAAATCGGGATGGAAGCGGTCTCGCCGTGTCGCGAGCGGGTGCAGCGTGTTAACGAACGAGCGCGCCCCTGCCCCCGTCGGCGAGTTATAACAGTGATTACCTGAGTAATCGCGTACGGCACGCACGATCACGGGGTGGAAATAATCCGGCGGAACTGATCGCGTGGTTGCGTAATCGCGCGATAACACGATAATGCCGGCTAATAACACACGGCGGCCGCGGTAATACGCGCTAAGTGATACTTAAGGGAACGTTAATGGGATCGTTCTCGGCCAGGTGAATTGGGAGAAACGTGGAATCGGGTTCCGCTAAGTATACGTTGGGAAATTGCGTTGATACTGAGACCACCGCGAGGATTCATGGGGGAACAAAATGTCGGGGAGTCGATGTTTGTATAACTATACGAAGGGGACGTGACTCGTGGCGCGTGAATAAGTGGCAGGTGATTCGTTGTATAAAAATTAGGAGAAAATGTGGAGGTTTCGCTTTGAAGAAATTGATTTCGTGTGATTCAACGGATTTGAGTAGCGTGTCTGACTATTGCGCGATACTTCTACTTGAGGGGTATTGGCTGTAGCATCGACGATGGTGTGGTTTAAGGGGGTATACCCGTTTGAACCCTCGGGAAATGTGTACATTTTGTGGATTTTTTTACAAGTCAACGGCTTGATGAGGATTTCCCGTTTTTTTACTATTTTTACATAGTATTATGAACTACTTAGAAAAAAATTTTCAGTTAAAAAACTATTGTTTTTCGGAAGTTATGGATATATATCCGAAAGTCTCTCGATTTTAGACGGCTAAACGGTGGCCCTGAAAAAAGCTGTATGTCGTGTCTGAAATCAAAAACAGTAAAATTTTCTTATAAAATATGTTAATAACTATCGACCTACGGGGCCGATTTTGAAAATTTTGAAAAATAAAGAAATGGTGAAAAATCAAAGGTAAAGTTAGATTTTTCTAAGAGAAAAGTCCTCCTTTTTTCTTTATAAACAATAAACGGGGAATCGGAATAAAAAAAAGCCCTCGTAGAACGATGTGGAATGTTATTACGATTCTGCATGCAAAATTGAAAGTGGCGCGAGTTTTTAGGGCCACCGTAATGAAAAATGTAGTTCCGCTGCGATCGGTCGAGTCGCCGCGCCTCGCCTCCCCGTGCTACCTTTGTGGTTCCACTCAAATGCCTGTAACTTTGTCAGTCTTCCAAATTTTTACATCTGACTTGATTTATAATATTCCTAAAACATCAATCTATGAAAATATGTCAAAAGAAAAAATCCGATTTTTGACACTTGCAAACGGTGATACCCGCTTAAATTAGAATGCTCTGCAGTATTATATTTTTATAGATTGTTTAATTTTCTTTTATGAAATACGTTTTGGAATATTTCAATCTACTTAATTATCCTTCATGGAAATATCCTCTATAAATTTAAGAAACTTAAGTTGTAAGGTAGTACCTACATATTTTCAACTGTTTGTACGAATCTTCTTTTCGGTAATACCACATATTACTCTGCAACCCTGTGCCTTAATAAATGAAAAATGACACATAGCATGGATTTTTTCGAATGTACAATAATAGCTTGCGAAATTCGTGGATGACTTTCGAAACTATTACCATAGAAATCGTTCGGTGTCTACCCATCGCGTGGGAGCCAAAGACTCTGATCATGTCGGATTAAAAATCCCCAAACGGACAAGCAATAATTCGTTAAACGCGACGAAAGGCCTGGAAGAGCATAAAAGTTGACGGACGTGTAAAACGATCGACAGTCTTGCGAAACCATTCAAATCGGATATTCGCATAAAGGCGACAAACGCGCGATCTGCGCGTAAACGCGAAGATATGCGGTTTAGTGGGCGACCGAGCTCTCCGTTGGTAATTAAAAATGTACATAATAATCGGACGAGCAGGCAAGAAAATCGCACGATCGCGTGGGCGTTTATTTAGTGCGCAGAGGCTCGGTCGCCCCGTGAGGTATCGCGGGCCCAATAATTTTCGGTGTTAATTAAACGACCGCGCGTGGGTGCACGCCGAGTGCGTCGCGGACGTTCGAATGGCGTTTTGTCAACTTTCACTGTCGCTTCCAAGTCACCTCGGGCGACGAGTTTTAATGCCCCCTCGATGATGGTTATTAAGCCGCGTTGACGAAAGGCAACATCCGCTGGCGGAGCTTCTGCTTCTTCTCCGTCGCGGTTGTCAGTGACGCTACTTTTCCGCGCTGAACAGAGTGTCGCGCCGTCCTGGCATTGAAGTCTCCGCCAGCAGCGAGGGGTTCGAGTTGCAATCGCTCGAGAAACGCGGCGCTAAGTAGTTTCACGTGTCGAGTATTAAGAATTTCATGATCTTCATTGTGGTTATCCCTAGCTTTTCTCTATTTTTATTATTATTATCAACGGGAAACCCTTTAGAATACAAAATATTTTGATCCAATTGTGTTCTTATTTCTTTGAAAGCTTCTCTGACTTTGAGGAAAATATAAGACCGTTGTAAATATTTTTAATAAGTTTTTAATAAATTTAATAAGTTTAGAAATCTACTTAGAAGAGATGATCGAAAATGCCCGATATACCATTAAGGTCCCGCAGAAATAATTGCAAGGATTTTTTTCACCACAGCGGAGTATTTTTCGCCTTGCTTTCACTCCCCACGATTTTTCTGAATGGCCAGCCGGCGTGCAAGTGTGCCTCTCACGTTTTCGAAAGTCCCTCGAAGCCCGTTCGTCCGGCTGTTTCCCGGCTCGTCGATAATTCACCGTAATTTCGAGGCGTGCAGCGACGAACGCCGCCCACGCCTCTGAAAGAAGCGAAACGAACGGCGGAGGGAATGGGAGAAAAAAAAGTGTCGAGGGAACAAGAGCACGGGAGAAAGAAACGAGGCGTCCTCGCGACGCTGCCACCCCGAGCTCTATTAATTTGAGACGATTAGGCCGAACGATTCTTACCGCTAATTGCCCGCGGCCCTGCGGGGGCAGAGATCGGGGATTAATTAAATTGAATTAAGCTTAATTAGCCGTGACCACTTGGCCCGTGGTACTCGAGGCTCGAGGATCTGCTCCCGGCGACGCTCCGCGAGACAGAAGAGACGAAAACTGCCACACTCGACTGCTAATAATTCAAATAAATACATTACTATCGATATTTTTCCAAGCTTCAGGGAATTATTAATATATCCACTCTGCAACTCTATTACACCACGATGTAAATGTTAACACGTCAATAACTTTATCACAAACGCAAAGAACTTTTAAACCTTGAATCTCGCATCTAAAACTCACGCGTTACAATCTACTTAAGGACACAGAACTCGCTGCTCTCGAGTTACGCTTTCTGGCTCTTTCGCCGAAGATAAAAAAGTTCCTTCGTGTATCTCTATTTCAGCAGTAATGATTTTTAACTGCCTCGGTCATGGGGCAATACACACGACAGCTCTATTATCCAAGGTGGGGTCCGCTCGATAGCATAATTGTATCGTTACTCACTGCCGCGAGCATCGATACGCAAAAGAGCCCGAGCGCCGAGGATTCGTCATCTTGTCATCCATCGTTCGCAATTATCCCCCCGAATCGTTTAGTCGGCGAATCGACGCGAGACGGGACGGTCGCTGTTAACGAGATAAAGGTGAAATCAATTCCCAAGCGTACGGGCCCCGAGACGAGGAGAAAACGCGCGTGAAATTCAAACGGAACCACCGCGCGGCGCAATTAAGAGAGGGGGAGACACGGTGAAAGTGTTATATCACAACGGGCGATTGTTTAAATGTTGACGATTAATTAAGCGGACCGGTGCTTGGAAATGTGACCGTGTACCGGGCTTCGTAAAAGTGTCGGGGAACAAGCCCGAGCAGAGGCCCTAACGACGAGGAGGAATCGAGCAGCGAACTGCGCAGCTGACCGAGTACTGCAAACTTTCGTCCATTTTGCGCGAAGCTTCTTGGGACTCGTGCAACTAAATTTGCCAGGAGTAATTGCAGTACTTGGGCATCGACTGTCGGTCGTCTTCGAGGCGATCGATGGTAAAAATCGTGGACTTGCAGGGACCGCTAATCGTTGGAGCGTCATCGAGCAACAGGTGTGGAGCGATAGAAGAGAATTCCCGTCGACGACGTCGTTCCCGAGGCAAATGGATTCTATCTAGTCAGTGGCCGTGGAGATCGAGACCAGCTGTGATAACGCGCAGATTTCAGCCACCGCTGAATTCGAATCGAGAAGTTCGCGGGCCGTTCGTTCCGCGACAGTGTCGAAGCTCGAGGAGTCGCGGGGCAACGGTATCGTCGCGATGACTAGGGGCTCTCGGTGAAGGAGCGTGCGGTAATACATTACGAGTGCTTGAATACGAGAAAGAGATTATTTGTTACTCCATTTGTGAACCATGGTTACCTTGGACACCGAGCAGAAGCCCGAGAGGCAGCACTGCGGGCGTCGCATGTGCGCCATTTGCAGACGCATCAAGCGCGATAAAGGTAACGTCAGAAGCATTCATCTATTTATTTTGATTTTAGTTGCAGGTATCTGATCACTGTAAGTGATTAATGAATTATTGAAATATAATTATAAGTTTTCTAATATCCAGTGTTCTTATTAAGAGAACTGTAAAACAACGTTTAGAGATTTACAGACTTATTAATAAACGGTGGAATGAAATTAGTAGAAGGTTTACATTGCGCGTTGAATACCAGAATATAGTTGTACACTTTAATTAAAATGGCTGGCGTTCTCCAGCCCGCTCAGCAGCGACTCGTGAGAGCGTCGAGTGCTTCCTGAACCATTCGTCGCGTCTACATAATATCACGTGGAAGTTTGACGTTCCACGAACGCTGGCAGCTGGTTTTCGCGGGGAATTCTAAGTGGCATCGTTAAAGCAGCTAATTATTTTCCCCGGGCGCGATTATTCCAGGGCGACGTTGCGCGAGGGCCGCATGGAGAACGGTGGAATTAAACGCGTGACAGAACGTCTCGCGCAATTTCCGTAACGAAGGAAGCGAATCGCGCGCTCGCTGCTCTCCCTTTTTTTCCCCCGGTTTCTGGCCGTGCTCCTTTCGCGTTGAAATCCCATCCACCTGTCAGTGGTTGCGATAATTGCAGTGATAGGCGCATTCCGAGGAGCGCGCTTGTCGACGGGAGCCCAGGCTCTCGCGGGAAACCTGCAGGAAAATCAGCGCAACGTTTAATTACCTGGCGAGGTCCTGGTAAAAAATCAGTAGCTGTTTGCGCTCAGCGGTCGTGTTTAGCCCTTCGGTGGGAGGAGCGCATCTGTTTATCGCGTAAAGGCGACCACACACGTGGGGTGGTTCGAGATGCGGGAGCGTCGAGTCCGCGATTTAACTCAAATTATAGGAGCAGTGAGATCTTCCTTACAATTTTAACATATTTCACAAATCAACTTCCTCCTTTGCATTTAAAATAACTCCTTCAGAACAGAGTTGTCAATTGTGGGAACTGGTGCACCATTTCCCACAATTTCTCCGTCCCAAAGCGTTCATCACCTTCGACAAGATCTTCAGAAGCCTGAAACACCCGAAATCCCAAATAAAACCCAACTTGTCCCGCAAAGTTACGTTGCAATCTCCTCACAAGCAGTTCCACAATCGCGAAGACGGTACCTATCCATGGCGTAGATCGCTGCAATTACGAGATACTCCTGCACCTTTCAAGCGAATTCGGTATGGAAGCCTTTCAAGGTGGCCGTTCGTAATCCAGTCTCGTAACGCAGAAGCCCCTAACCGTAATTAGCGTATTTTCGCCGGGCCGTGTCGGGAATGAGGAACGAGGAGGAAAGGTAGGCGGTCTCGCCCTCTGTCGGGTTACGCGCGTTAAAGAGTTATGTACGAATGTATCCCCGGGTCGAATCGAAACTGGTTCGCCGTGGTCCACCGTGGCCCTGCCCGTCCTCGTTGTTCCATGCAAATCGCTCGTTAGTCGAAACACCTGAAATTCCTGTGTGGGACGCGTACATTGTCTTCGAGCCCGCGGCCCATGGATTATTCATCCCCGCGGCTCTTTCCTCGCGTCGGGCTGACAGGGCTGACTTGAGCGACGAGGGAAAGACACTGGACGGGATTCCTGCTCCCATCCGCTTGGATTCTCGCTTAATGATCGTCCTTTAAGCGTGTTCCTGTCCGGACAGTGTTTAGGGGGTTGCCTGAGGTGATTGTTTGGAAAAGAGGAAGCGTTCCCTCGATACACTTGATCCGGAGTCGGTGTCGCGAGATGGTGCAATCGAACGTCCAGCTGGAAGCGTTCGAACATGACAGCTTGACCTTCGACGCGACGTTAGACTCGTTAGCGTCGAGAGACACCCACGCGGGGCATTCAGATGCACCGGTTGCGGCGCGCTTTCGGATTGGTCGAGCGTGATGCAACTTGTCGCGAAACTGTGTTTATGTTGTTTGTTAGCAGTGATCGTTGCGTTAACGATGGCAATGGCTAGTGTTTCTATGTCGTGATCCAGGGATAAATAGTATAAGCTATCTGCTATATAATAACAAAGGGACCTGTATATAGAAGCATCTGGATTCGTCAAAAGTGGAGTAATATCTATCATCAGAATTCTTCAACAGTATTTTTAACGAAGGGGACAAGTTAAATACGTCTACTCCTTGCGTCTAATGATTTATATTTCCTTCCTCAAGAGACATCCTCTCGACTTTGAGGAATCGTTAAGAAGCTTCCGCTGCTTTGGCGACACGGAAAGGGCCATTCAGAACGGTGGACGGTTGACGATTTCATTCAGCCGACAGGAATCCCTGGAAACAGTGTCGCCACAGCGGTAGCTTCGGTTTCATCAGCAACCTTCCTCGTAGGCTGTTCCAGCCCACGCGTGCCCTTCGTTCATTCATTCACGCTTCTCTACGCCTATCGTAATCGTTCCTATCGGCATCGGAATCCAGGAAGAACTAAGGTAGCTTCCTCTGCCGATACAGCTCAATAAAAACATCCGACTTTACGTAAGACGGTATCGCTCGACGATCTGCGCGCGACGTCGCGTGATTTCGGGCCATTAATCCCAGACGACGAAGCTACACGAAATTTCGAATAAATTAGAATAGGAGACGCGCGGCGTACCCTCGGCGACGCGGAGGGGTGCTTTCGCAATGGTTATAATCCCAGTGAATGGGCCGCGGTTTCATTCATCCGCACGTTCGACGAGGGCACGCTTCGCGGGAGCAACCTTGCTCTATGCCTAGGCAGTTATGGCAGGCGTGACTAGGCTGGAGGTCCCGATTATGATAAAACGCGTGGGCGAGCCCACGCTCGCCCTTCGCTCGTTCATTCATAAATTCAACTCTCACCGCGTGCCGCGCGAGCACGAGCGAGACCGCGGAGAAAGCCACGCGATCGACGGAGAAGGAAGGATCGCTGGATCCCGTGCACGACACGCACGCGTCTTTCGTTGCTTCGCGCGTTACACCATCCTGTCGCGATCAAGCGAGTCGTCCACCGATCCTCAGCGTCTTTCCACGCCTTGCCTCCTGGGGAAGTCCTCCTCCACGCTGTCGGACGGTTCAGCTTGTCACGCGATGGCAAGCTTTGGTGGGGGATGGGGGGAAATAGGGTTGGTTAGTTGCGTCGAAGAGGAGGGGGATTCTTGTATCTTTTGGAGTTACTTTCTGTGTCTAGAAGTGGGGTGATTTCTTGTGTCAATGGGTTTGTTTAGTGGATAGAAATGTGATATTAGTTTTTAATAGCAAGGTTGTTATGCTTGATGGTACATAGTATACACGTCCCAGAATGTTACTTTGAGAGAAAACTAATCAAGGAGTTCGGTTTCTACTCTTTAAGGAGGAACATCACTGCGACGGCTGGAAAAGTATGCCATTCTTAAGAATTTTTTTTCATGAATAATTTACAGTTTTCATATAAAATTTTTATTACGTCTTAAGTGAGTATACAAAAAAAAATGAGTAGAAAAACATGCATAAATTTTCATATATTAATTAATCTTCTAGACCCTTCACGCGCGCTGGTAGACTCTATAACTATGGAATAGCAGGTCCGAAATAATTTTTTTTTATAAACTATATGAGTCTAGTCTTCGTTCCACGTATCGATTTCTTAAAAAAATTATTTTTGTAAAAATGGTGCGCTTTAGAAGAAAAGTTTCGAAAATCCGCAAATAAGATGGACAGTTTTTCGAGCGTATTTCAAATAATTTGTTTTCGATTAAAGAATCTGTACGTGCAACAGAAACTAAACTCATATAGTTTATAAAAAAAATAAAATTGATTTCGGACCTTCTAGACTCTAGAAGATTAATTAATATTAATTAATTTATGCATGGCTTTCTACTTATTTTTTTTTATAGTCTCTTAAGACATTGTACTAAAGGTAGGTTATAAAAATTTTATATGTAAACCATAAATTATTCCTCAAAAAAAAATCATAAAAATGGCTTACTCTTCCGGCCGTCACAGTGGTGTTCCCCTTAAGGTAGTTCCTGAATAATCTACTAAATTCAAGAATTCTTTCAAATTTCGTGCAAAACTAATTTGGAATACAAGAAACCCTTGTACAAAGTTTAAAATCGATTTACCACATAGTTATCGAGAAATTGTTAATTAAAGTTGATGCATTTTAACACAGTGGCATATGGCGGAGTAAAAAAAAAGGGTTATAGTTTCAGTTTTTCATCTGAAACAGGAAAACCATGTTCAAGAAATGTACCAAAATTGGCACAAAAGTACATCGAAATGTCAGGAAATGAATTTATTAATTCCTGCAAAACTGACCACATAGTTTCTTCGTAAATGCCCATAAAAAATAGGTTTACGTGCAAATTTTTCAGAAACTACGTAGAGCAGTGAACGTGGCAACGTCGCACAATCGATATGTTTAGACATTTAAATAGCGAATGAAGATTCAGATTCATATGAACATTTTTTCTGACATTTTGGTTATAAAAGACGCTCCGAATGAATGCGACTTTGTCAGATCTGCTGCTCTAATTCACTACGCTAACCAATTTAATATTCCATTTTCGTCTTACTATTATTTATATTAACATTAAACTTTTTAAAATATATATAATTAACTTTTTAAAAGATATATATATATATATATATATAATTAAAAAAAATATATATATATATAATTAACTTTTTCAAATATATATATATAATGATCTTAAAGATTATTATTATTATTCCCATAGTATCATACTATATTTATCGTTTATTATGCAACTCTAATTTGATTAACATAGTTGGTTAGGAACTACCTTAAGGGCTATTCACTTACTCTACCCCCATCAGGATACCCAAAACAAAAGAATGACATCGCCGTCATAGCCAAAGTATTTACCATCCCTTCTGCCTAACCATATATCGCTCTCAAACATTAACACAGCAGGCAGACAAATAAATTCACGCAAACCATCGTCCAGAAAAAGGGTAATTTCCCATAGCGAAGCCTCGCAATCTAAACGTTGCAGATTCTCCATTTACATCGAGTCTGCCACCCTGCTCCTAACGAGCCATCATTATCCGCGACATGCTCTAACAAGCTGTAAGCTCATAAACCAATTATGCAATAAACATCATCGAGGCGCAAACGACCTGCCTCTATTTGCACCCCCTCTCCATTCACCACCCCTTAATCGCCCCCTTATCTCGCGAATTCCCTCGCGCTCGCGTGTCGCACGCGCACGCGCGCGAATCAGCACACCGACGGCAGCGGCGAGCGGTGTCACCTTCTCGCAAAGCCGCCGGCAGGTTTCCAAAGCGGTCTCGGAATCGGCGGATGATTATGCGGACCGGTCTATTTCTAGAAGCACTGAGTCGACGGACATACTAATTATTTTTTATCGACTCGTTACCACTCGTCTTTGGCAACAGAGCGACAACGTGGGCGAGGGAGGTGCGAGGGGCGGAGGATAACAGAAGGGGTAAAGGACGTCGAGCGAGCGGGGGAGAGAGAAAGAGGCCAGGGAACACCGGGTTCGCGATATCTGCGGTGTATCGCAACCGGGTCTCCAATGAGAGTCGCGTCGAAACAGATGATAGAGGGAGAAGGGAGTTATAGGAGAAGGGAAAAGGGGGTTGTTGAGTGTGATGGGCTCGGGAAGCCTTGTTTCCTCATTGGGATATCGATATCATTTCAAATGATTGTTTTCTGCTTGTGTTGTGCAATAAAGGCGTTTAATAATAATAGTAAAAAAGATTTAGAATATTTAGGGGTGAATCCACGAAGAGATTTTACATGAGACTTTTCTATCACGAGACAAACAGTTTCAGCGACAACTAAATATAAATAATGGAACTACTTGGTCCCGAGAGGTGAGATTTTTGAAAATATATAAAAAAACTTGTCTCATGAGAGTCTAATTTCGTGAAACTAAGTAATGGCAAAATAATTAAAAAATAATAAAATAATTAAGATCAGAGATTGAGATTAAAGTCTCATGTGAGACACGATATTTTTGTTTCATTGTGGATTTGCACCTTTAAGCCGGGAATCCACCGAGAAGCTAAGCTAAGCTATGCTGTACGATGCTATGTTTTAACTTAGCTTTTGGAGGAAACAGTTCCATAAGAAAGTATTGAAGCTAATTTATTTTAAACGTAGCATGGCATAGCATCGCATAGCATAACTTAGCTTAGTTTCCCAGTGGATTCGCGGCTTAAGAATGAATTGAAGCTAATTTTTTAAAACGTAGCAGAGCATAATATAGCATCACATAGGTGGAGGATTCCCGGCTTTGGGAAGTTTTTTTAAACTCGTAGATCAGAGTAGAAAGGTTACCCCTGCATTAAACTCGCAACTCACTATTTCCTGTCATCAATTGAAGGGCCCAGTGAAAAACAGGCGCTTGCCCCAATATTATGAATTTACAGGAAGTTGGAAGGTTGAACGCTAAATAGCAGGAGCTACTTGTTGACACAAAAAACCCTTGTGTGCCCCTTTTCCATCGAACCCCTCCATCTCAATATCCACAACTCTAGAATCTCCAAAAATCCTGACTTTCCCATCACTCTTTCACCCCTTCAAGCGCAACACCTTTCCCCCAGCCAAATTACTCGAAAAGCCGAGAAAAGACGGATCGACGAGCCGTCACCGCTCGCTGGCCGAGGGGAAAGACAGCGATCAAAGAGGGGAGCGAAGCGAAGAAAACACGAGGGGGTTTCAGGGAGGGAGTGAAAGAGAGAGGGCAGAGAGAAACAATTGACATTCTACGCGCACGTTCGATCGAGTCGTCGACGGGGGACGAGGAGGAAGGGTCTACTCGCCGGGAGGGTGGGCGAAGGGCGGAGCGGGACAGGGGGAGGGTAGATGCACGGTGGCATGCACCTGTGCATTGCCGCCATATACGACTCGAAGTTATGGCGTTTTTCTCGACGCGCCGCGGCCGAGGATGTGTGCCGGTACGTACACGATCGTATCTTAACCGGCGAAACCAACTCCATTTCTGGAGGGCCGCGGCCGCAAACCACGTCTGCTGGCTCGCGACTTCGGGCTACGCTGTGAGGTAAATTAATTGTCCGCGAAGGTGTGCGCGCTCGCCCGCGGCGGCTCGGCTGGACGAGGTGGGCACAGGGGTGGCCGAAGGAGGCCGTGCCGTGCGACGCGAGAGCACTGGGAATGGCCGAGGAAAAAGGGTAACGCGGGTAGAACGAGAGCCTGCCCCCTTTATGTTTATTAGACGCGCTTAGCTTGTCCGAGCAGTGCCGTTTTTCTGCCCCTACTCGCGCACCACCGTGGCAGGGTGCCGTTTTCATGCCAACTCGTCGCTCCGTCTCGCCCGGGCTTGGGGTGGAGGTTGGCGTATGCGAGCGCTGCTGATCGCTCTGTTTATTGACATAGGAATATGTTTCCGACAGGTGGGTGGGCGTGAATCGGAGATATCACGATTGACGATCTTGCGGAAGGCTATTTCAGAGGAGCCAGTCGCGACGTGGAACATCCCATTAACTGGTCAACGTTCTTTGACACTTTGCCCAATTTTTTTCACACGCGAAGTCTGCACGTGTGTACTCGGAGGAATTCTTGGAAAACTATAAAAGTCGGGGACCCAAGCGTTCCTTTAAAGTTTAAACCTATTCCATCGAGGAGCCCTAGTATTCACTCCCCGGCTGTTCGTCTAGGAATCTCGAGTCTGGTTAGGATAGAGGAGGAAGGTTGAGATTCCATAAATCGGTAATGGCCTATAAAGTATAAGCTCGTTAAAAGCGGTCACGTGGCGTGTCTGTGGATGCCACGTGTCCCCGTCGAGGGAAGTTCGGTCGCGTCATCGGCGATGCTACGCTTGCGCGCGCGCACCTACCTGGCGTGTGCCTCTTCCCGACGCGACCTGCGCGCTTGTGGGTGTAACCAGTTTCCGTGGGCTTAGCTGTCAAACCCACGTGGGCCGCCCACGCAGACCAGATATATTACCGCGCCGCGAGAGAAAGAAGACGCCGTGTTTCCAGCAGGGGGGTCGCGGGGAACAGGAGAGACACGGGGAGGGGGCGAGAGAAATCGTTCCTCTGCGTGTGTCGCAAGGGGAAACAGTACTACTGCGATAAAGCGGCGTAATTAACCTTCCTGATGCTTTCGACGCTTTTTGCCGTCCTCCGCGTGCGGAAATCTCGCTTCTCCACTTCATACCCGTGTCCGCTGAACGCCCATGGGCGTCGACCGCACGGGCTGCTCTTGAAATCATCTGTAACTTATAAAGGTTTAACCTGGTATAAAGAGTCTCCACAGTCTCCGCTTTTGTAAACAGGAGCATGACGAATGCTTATATATCTCCACGGATGAGCGAAGAAGAGTGAGTGCATCGGTCAGGGAAAAGTGGAAAACACAGGGCGATGCGTGAAGGGAAGGAATAAGTGGTTGCGCAACGGCGGGAGAAAGGCGAAAGGTGGAACCGGAGGCGCAGGGAAAGAGCAACAATTTACTGCAACGCGGCTCGGAACGCCGAGGCAGAATATATGTATAAATTATGTATTCGCCGTGAAGACGAACGAAGATGCCGTCGGACGGCGACGCGAAGGGCGGGGAGAACAAAAACGACGAGAGAGGAAGGGGGAGGGAGCGAGCGGGAAAGTGTGGAGGGACGCTTCTGAGGCGAAAGAGACGCGGCTTACGACACAGGAAACAGTTTCACCTGGAGGGATACCAGCCAGCATCCACGTTGTTGCTCGAGAAGAGAAAGAGCGAGAGCCAGAGGCGGGGAGGGGAGGGGGTTAAGTAGGCACGTGGGTGTACACGATGCATACAAAGGCGCTTTTATGAATCGTGTTTTCCTCGGCCACGGTGGAAGCCTCTCTCGTATAATTAAGGGAACCGCTCGCCTCGAGTTTGACGTAACTGCAAAATATATAAATTCGAGGCTTCTCCTGCGGTTTTTATGGCGATGATTCAGAGGCGTAACGTCACGGTGTCTCGCGCGCGTGCATCGAAGCGGTGACCAGATTTTCGGCCGACGGGGACGAGGCACGGAGTAAACAACACCGTCCCAATTCTTTTCGCGGGGATGATTCACTCATTTAGGGCGAACGACGAAATCGCGAAACTGGATTTCAGTTTGGGGGCGTAGGGAAAATGTGGATATTTTTAAACGTTAGCGTTGCGTCTTCCTCTGTATAAAAATAAAATATTCTGCATTTGTCGTTGACAATCGCTGCAGGTCTGACGCAAGTTGTCATCAGAACTCTTGCAAAACTGATATAGGGTGGCTGTACCTAATATCGCCAGGCAAAAGTTAAATCGCTGTCAATTGAATAATAATTGATATTTTTGCATGCAGTTCGTTTCAAAGTAAAGAGAAATTATTCATCTTTCATGTAGCATAAGTTAGAATCGTTGAAACCTACAAATTTTTAATTAGGACTCAAAAAACTCAAGACATGCAAAAATCAGGCCCTGGAAAAAGTGTACCTAATATCGCCAACTCAAGAAATATTGATTAATTCATCTATATATGAATTTTTAAAGTCATTTTCACATGTGCTTTTATTATTTCTTGCACTATAAATGTATTTTTATCCATCTTTAATTTTATTTTTATTAGAAGAATATAGAAATTTAAAAATATAGATTTTTAAAATATTTTATTTTTTACGTTCCGATGTACATATTGGACAAATAAAGTTTATTTCGGTTGCTCGGCACATTTCGTAACCCCACCTGTAACAAACATTACATCGAAACCATTGTTCTCCGGTAGGCGGTATTAAGAACACTCACTCTGCTAAAAGAAAAACACTATTTTCATCACGGAAAATGTTTGAATCGATTTCATTCCTTAAGTACATCATTAATTAGGTATTTCTAGTAGATAATCTTGCATTCACGGAATTATTAGACTTGCCTTCTCAGAATGGGATGTAAAATTGTGGCAGTCCAATAAATTTTTACACTATTAAGATTCTCTAAAATCCTTCCCTTTCTGTAATTGTTGATCACGTGACGCTGCAATTACAGTATGTCTTCCTACATATGTTTAGGTACTAATTCAGTGCATAACCGATAAATTTTAGTGCTTACTTTGCGAGATATAGCGGGTGGCGATATTAGGAACAGTGGCGATATTAGGTACAGTCACCCTAGGTACTTTCAAAATTCCAAACGCAACTTGCATTCAACCGGTACTCCTCTAACGATGACACTGACGTAAACCAATATGATACTTCCGAGTGTCTCTTTTTCCCCAGTAATTTACACATGATACATTAAGGGGAAGACCACTGTAAAAATTCGAAAAAATCGATTTTTCTTTTTCATATTTTCCGAAAGACATAGGTAGGTTTCAAGAATGCTCTCTCCAAATGTTTTGAAGCAATTCGTAAAATTGACGGAAATATAGTATTTTCCGTGAAGCGGTGTCAAGCGCGCGACTGAACGGAGCGGAACTTTGAACGCGTTTTTCTCAGAATGACATTTTTCAACCGCGTTGACAGTACACAGAGAAAACTAAACATCCAATTGACACGAGCAAGGGAATTTATTATACAAAAATCCCGTCTCTGTTACGATCAATCTTTTTTGTCCCCCTATTTTTTTTTATCAACGTCTTTAACCCAAAAAATGATTTTGTTTTCAGTGGTCCGCTATTTTGTTATCTTTTGCGATATTTATATTTTTTGATCGTCAGGTAATAGGTAGATGTAGATTTCCAGTTTCTAAATATTTTTGTCTTTTTGAATTCGAATTAACCGTATGGCTAAGGCACTGTCAACGCCACAAGAACGATTTTGCCGCAGCGCACATTTTGACGAAGAGTACAAATTTATGAATTTCATTGGAAACTTTTTTTTTACCCTTCAATATGTACATATTAACTATACTAAGCAATACATTGATTTACTTGCGTTCTTTGGTCGAAAAAAATTCCCGAAAACACCCTTACTTTTCAGACCATTACTCGAGTGGTGTCAGTCTGTTTTCACGCCGAGCAATTTGCATTCTGTGCACGGTTTTGCCCTATTCTCACCTCGATATTTTCTGGAAAGCATCAAAAGTGTTGACCTACAGTCCCGGAATATTTACTTCAAACACAAACAAGCCTCGATGTTTACATTACACAAAGCCTTGCACCACTCAAAAAGTTAATGCCTGCGGAAAATGGCCATACGTATCCACGAGTTCCTTAAACGACTCGCGACAGTGTTCGCACTCTCGCATCGATTGCGATCTTGGGAAGCATGTGCTTCATCCTCCGCTAGCTAATGGGCCCGATTAAAGTCAACGATTCGGCGATTACCGAAAAATGGTACGCGGAAGCGCGTTCAAAAGGGGTCGCGAGCTATAATCGGCTAATTACCGAAGCGAAAACGGCCGGCGAGCTCTCGCGCGCCCACCATTTGTTCGCGTCCCGTTAGCGTGTAGGTACACACGCGGCTTTCCGTCGATTCGTTTCGCGTGACTCGCCGATTAATATGCGTTCGGGCCAACTTTCGCCGGTGAGGAGCGCGCGGCGGATAATGGCAGGTGCGCGCCGCGTAAAAACGTTGATTTACCGGCGCGATAGTCGAAACGACAATACCGTTTTGAAACAATGCCAATGGGAGCCGGACCGAGCGACGTCGAGAGCAGCTTACACGTGTAGCAATTACCATAACACAGGTAACCGAAGTTAGGTCTGACTACCGACGATTATTCCACTCCGTTTAGACGACCCTCGATATCTCCCGCGTGAATATTGGGCGAGTCAGACTCGTAATCGCGTTTAGACACTTCAGGCATAGCAAATTCAGCATTGAAGGGCCGTGAAGCCTCCTGAAAGAGGAATTGCTTTGTTTTTGGTAATAATACAGATTGAAATTCTTGATTATTAGCGTGCAATATGTATTCAAGATCGACCAGTCATTTTTGAAAATGAAAAAAGTTCCAAACTCTTTCTAAGCAACCTCTCTTCACCAGGTAACAGTAATCGTCCCCCCTCCCTGAAATAATTAAACACACTTGGCCCAGCGTTGTCAGAGATCAAATAAGACGACGACACGAAAACAATGAACCGTGATTGCGATACATCGTGATTATCTGACGCAACGGCGGATCGAAATCTCGTGTCCCCAATGTCTGCTATTTCGGCTAAAGCGTATCTCTACGGGGGAGCTGTCGTTAAGACACCCGCAGCGTGTATTAGAAAAATATCGTGATCGCGCGTCGCGCATAAACATGTGCCCCATCAGACGAGTGGCTTTATTGCCCGAGCCACGTCGATCATTTTATGATACATCCGCAGCGTGCATACTGTTACGTTCCGTTAGACTTAATTTACAAAAGCCGTAAGACAGAGTTTGTAGTAACAGTAGGTGCACGGGGTATCCGATAAAAGACAGCATCCCCCAAATAGAACGTTTTAAGTTAAAACGTTAACCTACTTCGACAACGATTGTACCTCTCCGCCTGCCGTTGGCAATAAACCCCATGAAAGCTACGGAGCAACCAATGACCGCCGATCGTTTGTAAACAAACGCATAAACGTCAGCCCGTGGTCCAGCGAGGGCGAAGCTCGCAGCTCTGGCGAGGGTCTCGAAAAAGCCGCGTCTTAATCCGTTGTTCCTCCGCGGGGCAATTAAGGCTGCGAAATGGCAGAGGGGTCCCGCGATCCCGATGGCGGAGTGGCGCGGCACCGTTCTCGAGGATCCGCGCCGTAAGAGTCATCGCCGTGGCGTTTGCCGCTCGTAAATTCTCCCCGAAATTCTCAAATATCACGATCCCGCCCGTGTCGACTTTTTTTCTCTCCCCGCCCCTTCGCGCCTCTTCTTCCACTCTGCTCTCTCGCCCTCGGCTGCGCGCGTGGGTTCGCTCGCGTCGCACTCGCGGCCTCTCTCCTCGCGCACGCGAGAGCGAACGCCGGCAGCGTTCTCTGTTTCCTCTCCAGTATTTTTAATCCCACGACGGTTTCTTTCCGCTCCTCCTACGACCCACAGGACGTTGCACCACACGCGTGCGTGCACGCACGTATCGAGCGGTGCGCGCGCGCGCGCGGTAGCTGCACGCCGCGGAGGGAAACGCACGCGTGTCCGTCGCCCCCTGCCGCCCTGGGCCTCTCGAACCCCCCCGCCTCTCGAAACGGGGTTAACAACACCGAAGTCTATTTATTTACCGGGATAAATCACCGGGAGCTTTACGAGTGAGCGTGCATTACGCAAATCGTAGCGTTATATCAATCGGCGGGTGTCCTCTCCCCCGAAGCCTCTTATGCCAGACCACTCGTTGCTTTCCACTCCACTGCTGCCACACGGCGACTTCTTTCTCTTCTTCTTCTACTCTTCGGCTCCGTTCGTTACGTTTCTCTACTTTTGTAACTCTTCTGCCGGGGAAGTCGAAACGTTTCGCGAACGGTTGATACTTTCTTTAGCCGACTCTTTTGGGTGGTGAAGTGGTTCGTTTCATTAACCCTCGTGATGATCGAAGTGGATACTTAGGCGATCAAAATTTCTAGTACAGCAGAACTCCATTCATCCAAACGAAATTTAGATAAGTACTATCTACCTGGTTTACCGAACATGTTACTGAGCTCTTATTATCCGAATCCGTCGACGTATTTATATGAAAATACCTAGCGCATTCGAAGATATTAATGGAGCTAGAATCAGTGGACTCCTATTATCCAAAGGATCCGGTTATCTAAACCGTCATATCCCCCGTCAAGATCCGATAAACGGATCCCCACTGTACCTCTATAACCCCACTTCAATCGCACAGCGAATCAGTGAGAAACCACCACCCCTCCAAGCTACCCAAAGATTCCAGACAAACTTCCAGGAACTCCCTCGCAAAAAAAAAGACCCAGCCAGCGAATCTCCCCTTAACAATAAAAGCCCGTGATTGGAGCTCCGTTTGCATAAACGCTCCCCGTTTACCATTCCGCGCCGACTGGGTGGCAGGAGTGGAACCTCGCGAAAAAAGCGCGGCGGAACGACGCAACTTTCCCGCGGCGCGGGTGAGAGCGCAGAACCCGCCGGTGGCTCGGCAGCCGAGCAGAAGGAGAAGCGTTACGAAAGACAAGTGCGTACATCGATTAGAAGGCGTAGCCGGTAGGCGGAGCGTGCTAACGCCGCGTTAAAGCTCGCGTACCGCGCTTAATGTACACAAAGGTGCACACAGCCGCGGCGGGCCGCGTATAAAAGCGATCCGCGCGCGAGCACCTATCGCGGGATCGCTTATAAACGCTCGTCACGGCTCCCTCCGCCGCTGAGCAGGGCCGCGATTCCACGTGGGCGATCCGAGCCGCCCTTAACAATAAGATTAATTGCCACTTGTTCGTTCCCTTATCGCGGAACGCAGGGCACGGTGATAAGGGGAGGCCGGAGAATCTGTAGAGCGCTAATGCCTGCGATAGGGGACATTTGTCCTCGGGTAGCTCGATTCAGCCACCACGTGGCCCTTGAAGGAACGAGTCTCGTGATAAGATCTTCCTTTGACGGAGGATGATTTATTGTACTATGGGGATTAGCCTGGCCAGTTTGTTCCTCTGGTTCTTTATCCAGGGAACGTGTTTTTCCGAGATTGCAAACGGCTGCGCGGATCTTCGACATGTGGTCCAGGAGTTTTGTTGGTTTTTCGGGAGAAGCATCCGTTCGTGGTTACGGAGATTCGCGTTAGGGGTGGGAGTTATCTTGTGTCGCGGGGTTTCGGGTAGTCGGGCGGCTCGTGTTTGGAGTGTCATCAATCCTCGCGTCATTGGGATTAGATAGCCAGTGGTGCAGACAGGGGCATGTAAGCGGGTCCTGGGGATGTTATTTATTGTGGATTGTGAAGGATGGCCCTTTGGTTCTTGAATTCGTTTTGTCGTGAAGGGTGGAAGTTGTTAGTGATAAGGAAATGGAATTAAATTAGACAAGGTGAAATGGGAGAAATGTAGGGGGTAGAGGTGAAGCAGATAATAATTATGGATCTCCTCTCTAAACCAGAGAAAGTGCTCGATATAGTGTTTAAAACTGTTGGAGCAGAGGTGACCACAAGTAGAGCTACTTTTTTCCTCCATTAAGGGTACTAAGTAAGTAGGCAGTCGTTCCTGTCTAAAATGAAGCATTGCTGTTTCAATTAATTATAAAGAAACAAATTGAAACGGAGAATTATTCCTTGACATGAAGTTTATTAACATCATAAACTTTAAAAAACATGTTTGTTTAGTCAAAAATATGCATTATATATGGCGCTACAGATGGATTATTAAAGAGCCTTTTTAAAAATGTTTCTTTCGTTTTGCAGTGATAACTTGAAAACGAAGGTTCCAATCGATACAAATCAAATTCGAGCATATTTACAAAAGTAGTTTCGGACCGGATCTAAATTGAAGTTAATGAAAACTCTTATTCTTTATGAAAAGAAACTAAGACCTTACCTTTTGGAGCTTGGGGGAGGGTAAAACCTCTTCAATGGGGTTTCAGTTTGTTTCTTTGTAATTAGGGGAGAGTTGCCAATATCGTACTGGTCACCTAAATCGTACCTCATCAATTTCTCAGTAATTAATGAATATAAACGACATCTGATGATAAAAATATCAAGTAAATGCGAAGTAAGAAATAGAAACAAAACCTTTTGAGCTTACACGCTATTTTGTGCGTGCTATAAACATTTAAAAAAATCAGGTATGATTGATGTAACTTTTTACCAGTTTATTTTAGCTGATAATAATCAAACAATGCAATTTTGTCCTGTATTTTTGTATTTTTCTAAAAGCGGGTTTAATATAGAATATTTTACATTCATTTTAAGTACATATTACATTCATTATAAAGTTTAAATTGATATTTATAAATAAATTGACCATGTTTCCTAAATCGTGCCACTACAATCGTACCAGTAGGATTTGACAACTCGTATGTTATATAGGTTATGTACATATATCCTATTCATAAGTTATTGCGGCCCGTGTGTGTTCCATATACATATGTATATGTAACTATATAATAATCATTACTTTGTGTTGAATATTTTCATCTCTATTTGTTATTGATACTATTTTTAGTGGAGGTACAATTTAGAAGACCGGTTGCCTAAATCGTACCTTTTACAGTATGTGACAAAACGATTAATAACAAATTAATTTTTTCTGAACAAAAGGTTGAGCGTATAATAGTAGTTGCCTAAAAGATCAAGCTACAATATCCAATAGTTATTTGCGTTCAAATGAGTACCAAATATGAAATATAACGTAAAATGTCTTAAATGGTACGATGTAGGCAACCCTCCCCTAATTGAAACAGGAATGCTTCATTTTAGACAGGAACGACTGCCTAATAATACTCTTAATAGAGTTACAACTTCTCACAAACGCAATCATATTGGTTACCCAGTTTCCATGGCAGACATCTGACAGTTGACACATGTGTAACGAAGACCTTGAAATGGACAATAAACCTCTTCCACAGCTTTAAATGCCATTTTGAATCCTCCATCGAAGCTAACTTAAAAAATTTAACTTCATCGTACTCCTACATCAAGTACAATGTATCATACTCTTCAAAAATATTATGATCGTGCAGGAAAATAGGCAGACCAATGAATCGAAATGCATATCAACGGATTCGCGATAGGAGTTCACTCTCGATGTTTGACGCAAGTGCGTGCGCGCGTTCCCCGACCAGCTGTGCGCGCAACAGGCCCGAACAATGGCGGGAAATGCGTCTCTAAAAGATTCAGCTGACCAGCTATCAATTCGCCACGCGCCGCCACGAATTCCAATTAACTCATTCGTGACGTCGAACCATCGACAGCTTCGATTTTCGGCGCGAGGAGTGACGATTCGTGGAACCCTGCTGTTGAATCACGAATACGTGAATTTTAAATTCGTGGAGCAAAAGTCACAGAGTCTCTTGATTTATTAAAGAAACTCTGTACGATTAATTTTCTTTCCCAATTGCACGTATGTATGAAATTACCACGAATTAAATGAAATTTGTAGAGAATACTTCTGTTCTAAGGACGCGTCGATATTCAAGCGCAGAGCGCAGCAATATTGGTTTTCCGCGCTACCGATTATCGTCTATTAGGAAGACATGTTGCCAGCGTCGGCGGTGGCCGCGATTAATCGCAGCTTAGAAAAACAGGGGCTGCTTGAATGGCTTTGAAGGCATTCACCTGCTCCGACACGCGTCTGGGATTCCATTGGGGCTCGAAACGGGCGGATTATTTTCTAAACAAACGCCGACTCTTCTTCTCATTTTTCATTGGCGCGTAAATCATATTCCGTCTACGACGAACGGAGAGAGGAGCAGCTTCTTCGAGGGCAGTCAATTTTCTCGGGGCCTCGGGAACGTCGTTCCAGGAGCTCGTAACTCTTCCAAGACTCTTCAAAGACGGTGCACGTGCGCCGAGCTTATGTCGTGCTTTCCTTTTCTGTTCTTTTGGATCCTAGGATCTGTCGATTAAGGTAAATATCCATATTAAAGGCTGCGTTGCCTTTATCGATCAATTGCCTCTGTCGTGGACGAACGTGTGCAATGGTTCACTCAAAGAATTGAAATTTATGAGAGTCCTCTGGGAATTTATTCATAATTTCATGCATCGTCAAATTTATTGACAGTTCTAGCAGCATATGCAAAGTAATTAGGAACATACAATTATGAAGCTAAATTATATGAAGCTAAATGATGGGAACGTATCATAATGGACAGTCAATGCGGATAGATGAACTTTGTGTCCTACAGAACAGCTACTCCAAATTAATTTAAATGTTTTCAATGAAATTAAATACTAAATAAATTTACACAACCTTCAAATTTCTGAACTTTAATTAATCCTCTGTAGTGTCCGTCTTATTATAGTTTATTCTACTTGGCGCCCCTGTATCTGCTTCGTTGACACTTCCAAAAGAGTGGATGCCCTTCTCACTGTCTTAATTTAATTCAATTTAGAGGCCAGAATCATACTCAGGTATTACGCGTCAACTTTTCTTGCGTATTGATGAAAAATATTGCTCTCGACTGTTCCTCCTATTGTGTAAGAAAACAGGCGATTCGTTACATCAAAAAACGTTGAGTTATAAGTATCCCCGTGACACGCCGCGGTCATAAGTCACGAAATTACAGAAATTCTTCTCGCGAATTGT
Organism: Andrena hattorfiana; assembly: GCA_944738655.2. Classification (NCBI taxonomy): domain Eukaryota; kingdom Metazoa; phylum Arthropoda; class Insecta; order Hymenoptera; family Andrenidae; genus Andrena; species Andrena hattorfiana. The sequence goes on from OX122891.2 coordinate 71,533,993, forward strand.
TTTCATTCTCCCAGCCACATTGAGTTATGGCTGATTCTGACGGATCCTCGAGCAGGAACGCAGTTCCATGGATTTATCTCTTGGACCAACAGAATACACGGTTTAAAACAACCTTTCCCACCGGTGTTCTTTCTTTCTTTTCACCGAAATCGTATTTAGAGACGCGACCGGATTGTTCTGCCCAACTTATTTACGGCTCGAAAACTGTTCGACGGAAAATATGTTACGAGGACGTTCCATCGCGAGACAATGCGCGTCCCTACTGTCCCGCGATGATAAATTGGATTGCTAGTTAAAGTAACTACGTTCTTTGGCACGCTCTTTCTGCGGCAGTTTTCCGTGATTTTTTTTTCGAAAGCGGCGAAACGATGGCGACGCTTCTATTTTGGAAAAGGTCGCGTCTCATATTAGAGGAAAGTGGATGCCGAAACTGACAAATCTCGTGGATGTTTGAATTTGTATCGCGAACCTTTCGTCGCGAGAGTTCGGGATCTAGCAACTCGTGGAATTAGGAGAAATTGAGAAATTGGGAAGACGCTGTTCTTTCTGAAAATGCGTCCTCGAACGAGGACGGTTTATTTAGCGACCAGTCGCCGCCGAAACGCGTGAATAACTAGAAGCGGAGAAGGAAAGACCGCGAAGCGTGAAACGACGGAAGGTGGTAAATAGAAGAAACTATGACGAGGGAAGGGACAAGACTTCTCCCGTGATCTCCGGGGCCTAGAGGCTTTATTTATACCCAAAGCTGCCGTATTATTGGATCACCCCCGCGATTCTGGCCGACTTAAGTGTGTCTAGTGCCGGCTCGCGTGCTCCTCTTTTCTGTTCCACGCGGCTGCTCGATTTCCGTCACGCTGTCCAGGAAACGCGTGGCCTCTTTCGATCATTCGCCCCGCAAAGAAGACACTTTAATCCGTCCATGCTCCACACTTGTGTTCCGAGTTTAATTATCCGCTCAAAATTACCACCGAAATATCTAGATTTGATTATATTTGATTCAAGTGTTGTTAAAAAGCAGAAAATTGAAAGTTTTGGCATAAAATGTCTGAGTTCGGTAACCGAAATTTGACGACATTGGCTTTTTTTTCATTCTTTCTCGCCTCGCAGCTGAATTTATAAATGAATATTATCAGTCCGAACAATAATAGATGCATAAAGTTATGTCGGGAGAGGTGGTCAGATGTCATGACTTCAGTTTTCAACCCGACAGTATTTACATATTTACAGTAAATATTGTCTTAAAGCAAATATCGATCAGTTTTTCTGAATCAGCATAAAATTCTGAACATATTAGGTTTGTTCTGATAAAATAAGTAATATCTGTATTAGTTTTAATAGCCATTTTATATTAGGTAAACCGCGTCTCCCGGATTTACCTACCGAAATTAATGAAACTCCATCTTAAAGGCACGAAGTCTTGACTAACATCAATCCAGACGCAAAGCTACAGGCAAACCATCGTGAATCACTGCAAGCCGCAATCACTTTTGAAATTACGCAAATAAAACGTTTACCACGCCTGTTACCTCATTTTAAAACCGTAAACAAAGGAGGATTTACATATCCCGCCACCAGATGCTGATTTCTATAGAAACACGGTTATCGATGCCACCAACGCAATAAACATCAGCGCTTCTAAAGAAGTAGGTTCCGCAGAACCCCCGTCAAGTAGGCAACTACGAAACGAAAAATGTTGGGAGGAATGTCAGGAAACCCACCATTCACCCTGGATACAAATTACCGGGGCGCTAAATCTCGGACGCGATCTTTTCCGTGCGTGAAATACACCTTCGCGACAGTTTAAGAATCCACTGGAAAGAGTCACCGAGCCGAACGGACGCGTTCTCGGCGTTCCGTTTCCGTCACGGCATTCCGCCGCGCGGTCCCGGTGACCCGTAAAACTGTCGCTGGTCGAGCTGCTTTTTCACGGTTCCCGCGAAAACCACCGCGAACCGATTTGTAAGATTAATCGTCGGTGTCGAACGGGGGAAAGGAGGGGCGGCGGAGAGGTGGGGGGACGGCGAGGGGAGGGGACCGAAAATTGGGGTCAAAACGGGAGCGAACTCTGGTGTAAGAGCGACCATCTCGCGGGCTACGATATTTATGGGATCGCCAACGAAATCCAGCCTCTTCCGGAACTCCTTAACACTTTAACGCCGCGCTTAGGATTCCGGGCAGGTTTGATTTATTTCGCCGCTATGTCCCCGTCGTAAAACAAGCGTGTAAGGACCGTGACGGGGGACGGAAGAGTCGTAAAACGAGCAACTTCGTGAGCCGTCCGCCCCCGGGCCACGAAGCTCCTCCACTTTCGACTTAACGAATCTTCGAAGGGTCACGCGTCGCCGAGGTGGCATTGTTTTCTGTTGGATCGATTTCGGTCATCCTAATTTCAACGGACGGCGCAATGCCGCGAACAGAGACGCCAGGGAACGATATCGCGCGGCAGGTCGAATTAATTCCCCCTGGCAGAAGGTTCGACGCCCATCGACAGCTGTGTCAGCGTTCGCTCCGACTCTCGCGCGTAATTATTCTTAACCGCTCTAATTTACGTCTGGTAATGACGCGCTTAATGATTGTAATCTTCTCCCGTTCCCCTCGCCGCCGCCGCGACTTATTTGGACGTTGTCGTTTCAGGCCTCTGAGGCTCTCAGGGACGACGCTGCGGTTTTCAATTTCAGAAACGCCGATTGTCGTTCGTTTACCGCGGGTGATAGCTAATCGCGGCGGCTTAACGTTGATGGCGAACGAATAGTACCATTGGAATGTTAATCGTTTACAGAAGCATTCACGTGTGAATTGAAGAGTATTGCGCGCGACCTTCAGAGATTTTTATACAAAATTGCTATGCAGAGGTTCAGGGAAACATTCTTCGGAGATGTCAGTGTATTGATTCCTCTTAAGGTTAATTACTTTCATTGCAAAAGCAATTACTCGCATTTAACACGCTGAATATGACGAATACCGTAGTCTGTGCGGACAACGCCTATCGGCGGTCAGTTAGTATGGTGAAGAAATGAGGCTGCACGATTTCCGCACACGATATAGGGTAAATTTGGGAGACGTGGTCGACCTAATATAAAATGTCTATTAAAAAAAATACATATATTACTTATTTTATCAGAATAAACCTAATATGTTCGGAATTTTATGGTGATTCAGAAAAACTGATCGATATTTGCTTTAAGACAATATTTACTGTAAATCGGTTTGAAAACTGAAGTCACATGACATCTGACCACCTCTCCCAAGGTGCCGGGAGAAATGGTTTTCGTCGTTGGCAGAGACCACTCACATAATTATTCATGGAAAAATAACACAGAAGAAAGCAAAATTATTTATGAGTGAATACAACTACAGATTCATTGATATTTAATTTTTTTACGCTAACCAAGTACAGAACACAACAAAGATAAAACGAACTACCTACCGGCGATTAGCAAGGCAAATGAATATAAAAGTTAATAAATCAAATAAATAAACAATAATAATAATAAAATAATGATGAAAAATAAAAATATAAATAAAAATAATAAAAAACATCATAACACGACCATCTCTTCTTTCTGCAGCGAGAGATGGTCTTCTCGTTAGTTTCGAGAGGAAGAGTTAATATGGCTAAATTCTTTGGCTGCAAATAAACTTAGAAGTATATTTTAAATACGATTCTGTACACCGTTGTTTGACAAAAGAGGTTAAATGTAACCTCAGTTTACCTTTTATAGCCTGTAAATCTAGAAAAACACAGAATGAACCGGAGTGACGCTATTCATTCAATTGTTTGGCTTCTAGAGAAGTAATTGGTCTGCACTTTAACGCGTTTCTACGTATAGAGTATGAAATATAGCGACTCGACCAACTCTCCAGCCCGACCGCGTCTCCCGGATTTACCCTATGCAATATTTCAAATTCACTACTAAAGGGATTGGGTTGCATTAGTTTTTCAAGGAATCTTTTCTTCTGCTATTATTCTCCGTACAAACCACTCCATTTCACAGTTTCATGATTTTTATGATTTCTTTTAAACGTTTCGTTCGCCACCCATTGTTACCACCCCCAGGTGAAATAACTGAGCCAGTAAGCGTTTCACGCCGATGATCCAACACGCACTCTAAACACACATGCAGGAGTTTATTTACAACGTCCGCCGGAACGATCGCCATCGACGCAGCCGGGGGATTCACTTGGCAGGAATGCGCCGCGCGAATTTGCATTCTATGCGTTGCGTAAATGCTTATGGAGTGTAGGCCCCCCGTAACTTGGGGCATCCTCGAACCCCCGTGAACCGTGCAATTAACACGACCAACCGACGTCCCCTGGCATTCGCGGCATCCCCGCCGTGAAATTCTGTGTGGAAAGAGAGACTTCTCGAGTTCCTCTCACAGCGGCGCGAAAGAAGTAATTAAACCACGATGAATGGATCTTTGTTCGCCCAAGCTATCTCGATGCACATTCAAGTATAAATATTGCTTCGATTACTGCTATGACAAAGATCCTTCTCGTGGGTAAACTTCCATCAAGTTAGAAGGGAATCTCTTCCACCCCAATTTGAGTCAGAAAATTGAATTAATAGATAACGAGATAATAGATTACAAAGGTAAATCGAAGAACCAAGACAAAATTATGAAACGACTGTCATTTGCTACTCCCGTGCTTTGCAAACTGTCGTTTGCTACTCCCTTGATGCTACTTATGCTAGCGCAAAGGAGCTTTTCGTCCAAGGAAGTGGCGTAAAAAGAGCGGTGTCAGCTGTTCGCGCCTAACACTATTGCCCCGCCATTCTTGCTCGCGGCGAACAACCACAAGGTCTCCCAGAAATGCGAAACATCGCAGGAATCCGCGTGCCACCCTGACACGCGGCCACGAGCCACCGAGTCAGGAGCTGTCGGCCCACCGGGTACATGGGACAGGTATGCACGTGCACCGCGACACCGAGGATAGCTGTCCTGCCGTTTCGTCCAGGATATCGTTCCCTGGACGTCCACCTCCGCTTCGCTTCGTCCGCTCGTTAACGTCCGTCTTCTCGGTGGCATCTCGTATCCTCCGCTTTCTGACTGCCTCTGACCTCCCGCGATATTTCATCGATCTTTCTGTCGCAGCTCGAGAACGTGGTACGCTGCGTCAGGGTGATGGATGTTCACTGACTTAGATCTGATTATTTCGTGTTTTTGACATGGCTTTGGTTTTGCTTGGGTTTAGGAGCTTTAGTGATTTTCTATGATAATTCATTGATAAGTCATTTCTGGTGGAGTGTGAGGAGTTTGTATGTAAATGGGATGTTAGGTTAATTAATCTGAGTCTATTTGAGAACTTTACAACATGAGGGGTGCAGCTGCATCTTTACCAACTTGGAGTAAATTAGAAAAAAACTGTTTATAAAATTATTGCTTTGACTTATCATTGAAAAGTGAACATTAATTGAAAAATATATATTTTCACAGAATATGTACTAGTTATTGAGTTGATAATTTTTTATTTCTATTTTTGGTGAATTTTTCAAATCTGGAGCTGCTCCTCACTTGCACTAAAGTATACAAGAAACGGTGAAAAAATGTAAAAAGTGGAGCGAACACCCCTCTTGCTGCAAGATCCTCAGTTACTTTGTACTTTGTATATGTTTTATGAATTGCTAAGATTTGGGTATTGGATAATTAGTATAAGGTAGGTAATTAGAAAAATTCTTAAAGGCTCTCTTCTGAAGAAAACAGTGTCCTCTTTTATCTCTGATTTTCTCTCCCAATGTTACATCGATATTTCCTCTTGAGTTCGAAGTCTCTATGGTTGCTCTCGATATATCTCAATTTGCTCTGTATTTTCGGACGAATTTCAGTCCCTTCGGTCTTATTCGAGTTCCGGGTGTTTCGTGTAACTTAATTAAGAGAGGTGGGCAGAAATATGCAGCCCCCTGGCTTTCTCATCGCACACCTACGGAGCCGAGATGAAACGCGATACCGAATTAGAAACAACTGTGCCCATATAACGATACAAGAAACGTTGGCTCAGTATTTGGCGCTGTGTATTTTGGCACTTGCGTCTAGTAGCCGTTTTGGTCGTTACCATTTGTCTTCTGTGGACCATGATACCTTCAGGTCTCCGTCCCAGTTCCTCGTTTCGTGTACACCCTTCTTTTTTTCTCCGTCGCTCTTCAACCGATCGGGTCAATTATTTATAATAACTCTCGCCTCGAGCAACGGGAGACTTCAAACGCGGCAATAATTTTCAACACACTCTATTTTCTCCTATAATACATCTCTGCGGACGTAAAATTAAACGAGCAAATTTTCTGAAATATCACCGCCAAAATTCACCCTCTACTCTCAGAATATTTAAACCATTCTATTCCGACGATAATTCTCTAATTCGTCAATTCTCTTCTTTCTGCAAAAAGGTACATTCTTAGACTAAGTATCACGGTTGACCGCTCGAGAAACACGCGACACTTAAGCTGGTCGAGATGTCGCGCGATTTTCGGCCCGTGCCAGCCAAAATTCCAAATTTTTGGCCGAATTTCAAAGTGGTAGGGGGGCTCCGAGTATGCGCGCGGGCGCGTAACGGCGCCCCGCGAATTTCTTGGCCACCAACAGAAATATGCAATCGCGCGCATAGTTACGCGCGTTCCGCGCGTGATTGCAGGATCGATAGGGAGGATACGATCGAGAATGCTCGTTAAGCGATGGGATTATCGCGATTCGAGCGTTTATCCCTTCGCGAATTTTTCTTGGGCACGCTGCACGTTGTTCGTTGCATCGTAATTACCAGCATTCCGCGGGCCCAAATTTGTGCGCACCAGCGGGGACGTTGTTGGTGATTGGTTAACGAGCGTTATCGAGATTCCGCAATCTTGCAACAAGATGAACAGCATATAAATTTAACCCTCCTTTTTCGCAATTCCATGTGTTGGCAAGTGTATCTCACTTTGAATACATTCTAACACTTCAAAGCAAACTATGAGGGGTTGAATTATTGCAGCATCTATGCGCAGATTAGTTCAATGATCAATCAAAGAAGATAGCTCTTAGTTAAAGCACCTACAAATTCACTATTGTCTACTCTAAACTCAAAACGCTTCTGAGTTATTATCGGCAACAGATTGCATATAAACGGGGCACAATGGCACGGGGAAAGGGTGGGCAATGGGTCCGTGGAGCGTATTTCCTCCTAGCGCTTGCCCCGCTCGCGCATCGCCGCGCCGGCTAGCGGGGAGGAAGAAAAAGCGACGGTGAGGCCGTAAACGGTCGATTATTCCAGCAAGTACATCGAAGTCACATTCGCTCTCGATCGGTGAAAAAACTGGCCGCGAAGGGATCCCCGGGCAGCAACGAGAGGCCCGCGTCGCGTCGCGGCCAATAAACCGAAAGGGGTGGACATTTTTCTCCTGGACACGGCTGCTTTGAATTCAGATTGCGCGGCCAATGCGGCCCCGCGGTTTTGTTCCCCCTTACGCCGGCAATTTATGCAATCTGCCCCGCGCGTCCTCCGCGTATTTATAACCGGTGGCCCTTTGTGTGTTAATTTGTGCCCCCCGGGCCCGCGGCCCGCTCCGCGCGGGGGCCTCCTCGTGCTCCTCCGCGACCTTTGATCTGCGAACGGACCCCGCGGGCCCCTCCCCGCTCCCTTCCCCGAATCACGATCCGCTGGCCCTTTAATTAGGGAATCGCGGGCGGCGGCGAACCTCGACCTGGATTCGTGAAAATCCTGCCCGCCACGTCGCGAGTCTTTCGTCGCGTCCTGTTGGGGGACGTTTTGGGAGGGATGGAGTCGATGGACTTTTTGATTAGGTGGCAAATTTGATGTGGAAATTGGGGTGAAGCATAGGTATTATTTAGTTAATTTTGAATATTAAATGCATAGGTGTTAAAATCGAATCACGTCATATTTGAAATTTTATGACCGGTTGCCAGCAAAAGGGGTCATTCCCCTCGGATCAGAAATTTGAGGGGAATCGAATCAATTCCGCGGACTTGGGCCCCAAGTCGCGTTTCCCAGGACACTTTCGAGTCCAGCGCAAACACGGCTCGCTGCAAGAAGAAACTCCCGGCTAGCTGTCGAGCTGCCGTGAAATACAGGTAGCAGCAGACGAAGAAACAACGTTCCGCCGACAATACGGTACGCAAATCCCGTTACGCCTGGTGTTTGCCCTGCGCGTCTCGCCCAGCAGGGTCGGCCCTATCGCCGCGAGGATTCACTTGCATCAAGGTGGCTGATAAAACGGGCTCGCCCGTAATTTATGTGGCCCCCGTGTTGCGTGGCGCTCTTTAATTATCGGGCCCAAAATTGCCGTCGCGCGGGAAGCACCAGAAAACGAGACGCGCGCGCGCGCGCGCGGTGGTCCAATTAACGAGGGACACGATGGAACACGAGATCGACGCTTCTTTTTCCGCCCTTTCCCCGTCCCAGCGATCCTCTCGATTTTTTTCTGCCTTCCCGTCCTCTCCCCCGTGCCACTGGACCCCCACCGAAACGCGCCATATGGAACCGCTTATTCGGCATACGGAAAGAAAATATTCGGTCTGCTAAGAAAGTCCTCTCTGGGTGAGGCCACGCACCCGATCGACTTTGATCAGCCCGTGGCGATTTTTATAGAACATCGAGTGAGGTCACGCGGCTGTCGACGCTGCTAAAGTTCATTCGCGGAAATCGTTCCACTCGGTTTTCCGAAAATGCAACGAATCTAGTTTAGCGAAGACCTGCTTTGGAAATATTGGGGCTGTACTCCTCTGATTTGCAGGCTTGATTTTTTTATTTGAATTTGAAGGTGGTTTGAATTAATAGACTGTCGAATATGGAATAAATAGAAAGATAGCAGAGTGTTTACCTACTATGAAGAATCTACTGAATTACACATGTTAATGATTAGATAATAATTGCACACTGAACGAAGAGATTCGCGCATCTCGTGCGATTGTTTTCGCAATGCTTTGGGTTACACATTGATTGAGTTCTAAAGGAGATATTCTTGTCTGTGTTACAGCGTTGAAGGTGAAGCTTATGCTGAGGCGACCCATCAATCAGCTGGTTGCGCAAGGCATCATGCCACGTGAGTATTCCCATTCTACTCAAAATTCCCCTACCTTCTAACCCCTCACCCCCTCTTAAACTACACGTATCACATTCGAAAGAATTCCCTATTAAAAACTTTTTATACCTACCTATAATAATGCACCAAGGTATCAAATAAGATTGCACAAGCCCAACCCAGAAATCTAATTCTCGTACCTCCGTTTTACGCGAAGATTGACGAACAAAGCACACCATTTAAAATCAGATAGCTCCTCCAACTGTCGCAACAGCTCTTCGATGATCATCATCGGGCCACTCGCGACTAGAATGACTTTATCAACGACTTCATCTGAGGTAAAAGGTATTTTACCACTGGGACAAGAATTTTGACGAGGTACCAGGCTGAATAGAAGATACCTGATAAACCTTGCCGCGAATGACGAAGCGTCAGTCGTAAAGATCTCGAGTTTCGAAACAGAAGCGCGACGAGCACTCGTTAAACGGCGCCCAACGTAAATTCAATTAGTCCTCGGTGTAAAACCATCGTCCCGGCTTAGCGGTGTTTAGAGAGTGGCCAGTAATAAAGCCGGACAAAAACGCCGAAGTTAGATACTTCGTTACCAGCGGCGTGCGACGGGTAGTAAAGTCGAAGTGGACGATCCCGAGTGAAGTCGCAGCCGCTGCAACGAGTTTATTCGCTCCAGTTAGATTCGACTTCGTCACCGTGCGTTTTTTCCGCGCTTGACGGCCGATTAATCCACTTACAACTTCATTACCCGGCGATTAACGACGATGGCTCGGGTAACTGCGCAAAAGGGTGCCACTGCACTGTCAGCGACTTCGTAAAGTAGTTTAAATTGAACTACTCGCGCATGATTGCGTGGTAATAATGTGTTGTATTTTTACTGGAATAGGGGTGGTTCCTTTCTTCCTTCTTTTGTAAAATGCTCCGTCTTTTGAATAGGTATATTTTTAAGTAAAGCGTAGAGTGCTGGAAATTGATATTGAAATTCTTGAAAAATTATTTCTTTCTTCTGAACCTAATCTCCTTTCCCATTTTCCCTTTATCTATTCTCCTCTTTCACCCCTCTGCCATCTAATAACTCCATGACACTTCCCCTATCAGTTCTCTCTTAAAAAGAAACTGCTGTTATCCCCATTTATCCCCTGTTATCTCTTTTCAACCGCGGAATACGATATCGCGGCTCGTCAGCAACGAAGGAGCCGACCAGACTCGAGTCTCAAACAGCACAGGGGCGGAGGGACGGTGAGAGTTGCCGGTATCGCGTAGGAAATTCTAAAATTAGCCGAGCGATTCGATTCAATTAGGCTCCCTTTTCAACATCCGCGGAGTGGCTCGCGCGGCTTTTGTCTCACCCACGCGCGTTCGTTAGCGAAACCGCCGGTGTATCGATTGTCGGTCGACGCGCGTGTGCTTCCACGGCGGGAGCCAGCTGCGACCCAATTGTCTAGTTCTCCATCGAGACGCGCATAAATCTCGGCTGCCCGCGACGGACGTGCGCTAGAACGTCCACCGTTTCGCGCAACCGAACGGCCGACGATCATAAAAGTAAATGATGCCTATATCCAGCTTGGAAACGCGGATTTCGTCCGATAAATTCCATCGGCGGGAGAGCATGCCCGCGCTCGATTTTATCGCGTCCACCGTTCCACGCGTTCCGGTACCCAAGTTTCTCGGGCCCGCTCGTAAAAACGGCCTCGGGACCGTTGCAATTCCCGTGGAAACGAAATCACTTCGTTTGGGTGAAAGCGAGCACCGTGCAGGTACTAGCGATGGGCTGGGTAGACGCTTCGATCACCTCCAACGTCTGGCAGAATCTTTGATTCGCTCGGAATGTTACTTGGATCTTAAGAGTTTTGAGGATGGGAGGTGACCCGTCTGAGAAGTCCAAGACGGTAATGGAAATGTTTAGAATTACAATTGAGGACCTTGAAGCTCCATTTTTTATAGTTTTTGAGTTATCACGTATAATAGGTATATGTTAAAAGAATTCTACATCGTTTGGTGCACGTTTGATGCGAATCCGATAACAAATGAGCGATTTATTGAAAATAAATAAACATAAATATTCCAAAAAATATTCTATAATAAAAAAATTAATATTAATATTAGAATTAATATTAATAATAGAAATATTAATATTAATTTTTTTATTATAGAATATTTTTTGGAATATTTATGTTTATTTATTTTCAATAAATCGCTCATTTGTTATCGGATTCGCATCAAACGTGCACCAAACGATGTAGAATTCTTTTAACATATACCTATTATACGTGATAACTCAAAAACTATATATATAACTCAAAAACTAATATTAATTCTAATATTAATATTAATAATAGAAATATTAATATTAATTTTTTTATTATAGAATATTTTTTGGCCAAAAATAGAAATAAAAACTTATTAACTAAATAAGTACTATTTAGATACTTATTATATGAAAATATATATTTTTCAATTAGTGGTCTCTTTTTAATTTTAAGTCAAAGCAATAATTTGATAGATAGTTTTTCCTAATTTAGTTAAAGTTCGTAAAGATGAAGCTGCACCGCTCTTACAAGGTCCTCAATTGCAAGAGTGCATCTGTGGGTATTCAGTATAAATACACTCGTTAAGATTTTACATCTTTCTACCGATTAATATCCGAAACGATACGACACAACGCAAGCGTGCAGATTATATAGCTGTCGCTACTGCACACCAGATTTTGCATGAATCGACGAAACTCGCAGTGCCCTCGATACCTATGCTTTGGGATGTTCCTCAGCACCACCTAGTCTCATTACTCCCAATACAAACATCCATCCAACCCATCCATTCCATGAATCGTCCAATCAATGAGAAGAGACTAGTTACTCTCGCAATCGCTACGACAGCTTACACAGCAAAAAACAATCGTATTTCACAGCGACTCGTTGCATTCCGATTGTCTGCTTCAATCAGAGGGAGTCGGTGATGGGCAACCTCGCGCGATACCATCCACAGACGAGATAAAAGCAACTATAAATCATCGGCAATTGGACGATACAGATGGTAGGCCGATCGCCGCGGGTCGTACACCGTGCGATCTCGATTTCGTGTTTACGAGCTATCGAATCCACCTTGATCGCCCATCCTCGGTCGACTCGTTGTCAGTACACCCTGAAGTGCCCTGGCATCATTAGCCCAGGCCAATAAATGTCTACGTTCGTTGAAGTACGATGAGATTTTCACGAATGAAACGTCGGATAGAAAACAACACCCTTTCCACTATTTACACGGAGGACTACTAGCGGACTGGGTCTAAAAATATTGGTTGCCAAAAAGCAGAGGAGGTTTTCACCCACGACTATAAGGCTATCATTTAATTTTTATAAGAAATAGATAAAATTTCTTAAATAATAGTGACAAAAAAGTACGATTAAAATTTGTATAAATTAAATGTAAGGGAGAGCGGGGTAATTGCAAACACCTAAGCAAAAAAGCAAACAGTACGAAAACTATATGAGAAATGAATTTGTTTATTATTTACAAACATACTTAAACTATTCATCTATGAAGTACTGTGACGAATTCTTGAAAAATTATAATAAAAATCAACTTTATAGCGAAAAAGCAAAACCCTTGGTGTTCGTGATTACTCGACTGCCGTGGGGTAATCACGAACAAAGTGCTAAATATCGCACAAGTCTCATAGAAAGGGCGACTTCAATGGTCAACCCATAAAAAATGTTGCTACAACCTGTACCTAATGTATTTTTCAAATTCCTCTCCTTGTGCGTTAGAAAAAAATTGCAATTGGTCGGAACATCGGAAAAAATAGTAAAGGTCGTTTTTGAAACTTTTTTTTTCTGAGCCTGTAATGAAAATTCAAAAATCCCTTTTGTAGATTTAAGTAAGTTTTATACATGCTGAAAATTTCATCGAAATCGATTAACGTTCCTAATCTCGAAGTTTAGAGATTACCCAATCCGATTTGTTCGGCAATACCTCACGACATCAAAAAATAAAAAAGAATTTATTTCAGAGGTTAGAATCATGATTCAAGCAACGCCTTGGTCACAAAATGTTGGTAAAAAAGTGCTTTATTTCAACTTAAAAGAAAACCAATTGTATCTTTAATTCAACAGTAATGACATGCAATTGAAAATGGACAAAATATTACTTGAAACATGATGAAAATAATAAATTGTGTTTATCTTGAATAGCATGCGCGTTCTGTATTTATTAGTTACTGCCCGGCGTTGGATGCAACCTAAACTATTAGCTAGTGGAGAGGGAACATCGTTTTTATTTATTAAAACGCCGAAACATCGCATTCGCGATTACCCCGCGTTCGTGTTTACCCCACTCCCCCTTATATTTGAGCAATTACAGTGTTTAAGGGGGCTCACTTTCCATCGGGTAAGCTGACACCCAGGCCAGTCCGCCACTGCGAAGGACCTAGTAGTGGTTTGTTAGAGCTACGGATTTAGAGCCCTTTATCCTCGCAGTGCCTCTTTGTGTACGCGTTGCTTCTTCGCCGATATTCAGTTGGAATCCGCGTGGGCGATCGCATTGTATAATAAGGCGGGTCGCGCACGCCCGGAAAAGTTGGCTTGTTATGCAATCGTTTCCAAGCGAGTACGCGCGTCCAAGACAGCTGTACGCCGTTCAATGTGGTATTGTTCGACTTCGACAGCCGCTCGAGCAAACTTCTGTATAAAATCATGCCCCTTTCGACGCCACCGGCGAGGCGCGCGCTTTGTTCGCCGCTTTGCGACGTTCGGAGGACGGTTTCAGAGAATTCTGTAGCCTCTTCGAATGTTTGAAGGAACTGTAGGTAATGAAGAGCTCGAGATTTAGATATATCATTGCCGTTCTGATAGAGTGAGTCGGTCTGAAGGCAATCGTTTAGGAATTTGGTTTTCGCCATGAAAGAGTACGTCATAGTCTTCGGATAAATTGGGTGTATAGAGATTATGAAAACAGTTCGTGTAATTCGCTTCCTGTTTGACGTTGATAACTTGGGAGTTATACGCGTTTCTGCTATTGAATAATTCTGCTTGCAAATTGAGGCAGTGATCACATTGGACTCCAATTCAAAACCTCGGAACTGGTTAACTAAATATTTCCATTGCTTCTATGGAATAATTAAATTCCAGATAGAAACCTTTTTCCTTATTAATTATCCCAGTGTATCTGTGTGAAGTAATCATTTCGAGCGTTGGCTTCGAAAAGAAGGAATGTGCTTGCACGTTCGGGGTGTTTCCAGCGAGACGATTGGCCTCTTCCCTCCCTCGTTTCTCGGCGGAAAAGAAATAAACGCGTTCGTTAAAATTCGGCGCAGGCCAGCTACGCGAAATTAATCGCGCGCCGTAAACAGATTTACAACGCCATCGCAAGCCGCTCTTCCCCGAAAAAACCATTACCCTGGATGCTGGGCGCGATATCCCCGCGTCTGGGAAGCCGTAAATGAATGATTCCCGGGGGACGAAAGTGTACACGATGCGTCGCGTAAACGCCAGCCAACGGAAAGGGAATGGGGCGCGTGATATTTCCATCGGGCAGTACCCAGTGTGCGCCACGATAACTGGGGCGTAATTTCCGAAGGGGTGCAGTCAGTTTACAAAAATCGGGGAAAAAAGTTGGCGTAAACTTTCCCCCCATTTCCGATCCTGCTTTCATGTTACAGGCGTTTACGAACAGATTACTGCTTCTGCAGAAAGTACTTCGAATGATGACTGAGCATCTGGACGGTTTGAGTTACTTGAAATATTTAAATCACTTCTAATATTGATACAACTTCGTACTAGATTCGATTTCTTCGGTGGACCTTTCATCTTCTTTCAACCCTCTGTTGGTGGAATATATTAAATACACCTCAAGACACCAAATTCCAAGCAGAGCAGATTAGGTAGGGGAGGGTTGCCTATATCGTACCACTTAAGACATTTTACGTTATATTTCATATTTGGTACTAATTCGAACGCAAATGGCTATTGGATATTGTAGCTTGATCCTTTAGGCACCTACTATTATATGCTTAGCCTTTTGTTTAGAACAAATTAATTTGTTATTAATCTTTTTGTCACATGCTGTAAAAGGTACGATTTAGACAACCGGTCTCCTAAATCGTACCTCCACGAAAAAATAGTACCGATAACAAATAAAGAAGAAAATATTCAACATAAAGTAATGATTATTATATAGTTACATATACAAATGTATATGGATCACACACAGGCCGCAATAACCTGTGTATATAATACATGTACATAACCTATATAACAAAAGAGTTGTCAAATCCTACTGGTACGATTGTAGTGGTACGATTTAGGAAACATGATGAATTTATTTATAAATATCAATTTAAACATTATAATCAATGTAATATCTACTTAAAATGAATGTAAAATATTCTACATTAAACCTAGTTTTAGAAAAATCAAAAATACAGGACAAAATTGCATTGAGTATTATCAGCTAAACTAAACTGATAAAAAGTTACATCAATCATACCTGATTTTTTTAAATGTTTATAGCACGCACAAAATAGGGTGTAAGCTGAAAAGGTTTTGTTTCTATTTCTTATTTCGCATTTGCTTGATATTTTTATTATCAGATGTCGTTTACATTCATTAATTACTGAGAAATTGATGTGGTACGATTTAGGTGATCAATACAATATTGGCAACTCTTCCCTACCTGTCCTCGCCACCAAGCACTGAGATCTTCAACTCGAATACAAATCTGACCACTTCAGAAACCTCAATCCCATAAACAACTTCCTCGATTCGCGAGTCTTCTACACTCCGTAGACTTCAAATTTCGCGAAGTTACGTGACCGAAGCACGCATTAAATCCGCTCGGTTACAGTGACTTCCTCATAAAGCCGGACCCCGAAAATGTCGCCCGTTGGAACGCGGCGTGTTACGTGGCTGCGCCGTAAACACGCGCGAAATTAAAGTAAGAAGGAATTTATTGGCGACGTGGAGGTGGCGGGGAGGGGGGGTAGCAGACGCGGTTTCCACATTTCCGTTGCCACGTCGCCGTCCCGTAGGTGGTGCAGGCCTTTTATTCCCTGTAACGAAGACCGCCGTCTGCGCGGCACGTACGGAAATAGTGGCGCGCGTAGGGAAAACGCTTCGGGGATCATTTATCCGGGGACTTAATGGCGTTGCGGAATGCGAGTGGAGCCGTTTGACGTTGAGACCAAAATGGCGCCACGCGGGGGAGACCTTTGAGGGCCATCATCCCGGAAATTGATGCGTGCAGTATGCTCCCGGGGACACCCTAAAAGCTTCAGAAGCGTTTTTTCTCATTCAGCCGTTCTTTTATTAGATGTCGCGCCCTTCCCACGACACCCCCGCCTGGCTCCTGCTATTGACGCAAGGAAAGCTTGATGGAAGTACTCGCGTTCTTTCCAGCGCAGTTTAACTGCCCTGTCTTGTCTACGGCGCCAGGGTCCGCAGATTCCTCGGAACGGAATCGAGTTTTTATTCCTGGAACGTGGCGCTGCATAGGATTGTACAAAAGGAGAGAAACGTGTCAATTGAAAGGAAAGGCTTACACCTGTTACGAGCTCTATTTTGAATTCTTTCTGGAAGCTTCGAAACACCGGCTTAGACGAATAAGATTCTTGAAAGAGTTCGCTCAAAGTTAGAAACACTTTCGACTCAGTTCCACCAAGAATCAGAGTCTTCGGAGTTCGCCGAGAATATTAATCCAACGCGTGGATTCGATGTTTGCGATACGCAGCACGCGAAACGGAAAGCAACACTCCTCGACTGTTCTGCCTCGATCGAAGTGCCCATTCCGACACGATCGGCGATATATTTAAACGACTCGCGTAAAACGGAGTCCCTTTCACATCCTCCACTAACAATCAAGTGAATCATCGTTCCTGATTCAGGCATTAACGAGCAACGATTCTTATTGTCGCAGCTTTGAAGACGCCGCCAGCGTTCCACGAGCAGCGCAAGCAGCTGGAGCGGGCGAAGACCGGCGACCTGCTGAAGGCGAAGATCCAGCAGAGACCGGGCAGGGAGGAGCTGGTCAGGCAGCACATCCTCGAGGATGTGGGTCACGTGGACCCGAGCCTGGCCGAGAGGCAGCGTATGCTGAAGAAGGCCAGGCTGGCCGACCAGCTCAACGATCAGCTCAGTCATCGACCTGGACCGCTCGAGCTCATCCAGAAGAATATTCTCCACACGGAGGAACCCATTGAAAGGGCGGTCAAAGGTGAGTCCATGCATCATCACCCTGCCTCTTGCCGTCTTGATCGATATACTCGCTAAGTTTGCAAGAAGAGCCGTTGTTAACGTCTGAGTAGTGGTAGGGTATAGAAATCTGGCAAGGGAGGAACCGTGGATGAGTGCTTGTTCAATGGGACCGGGCTCAAGTTGTAGCTGCAGTTGTCTCGTTGAACAAAGTCGCAGCTAATAATTTTAGAAATTGCTACTTGATCTAAACGTTCCACGACATTTTGCTTCAGAGGGCCACATTCCCTTCAAGGCGACCTGCGAGGGCCAAGTAACAAAGCCCCAGCACCCGGACCACTACATCACCTTCGAGGATGACTCCCAGAGCTCCGAAGGCGCGCCCTCCCCGCAGCTGGAGTCCCGTTCGGACGTCCTGGAGACGGCGGCTGCCTCCGCGGGGATCGTTACCGTATCGCTTAGTATTCCAACGACCGGCGGTGCCGTGGTCGTCTCGTCCACGTCGCCAGTTTTCCAGCAGGCCTCGAACGAGTCGACGATACAGACGTTCGCGGAGCTGTGCAACACCGTGGTCGGCTCGCAGCAGCAGCAACAGCAGCAGCAAGTTCAGCACAGTCAGCAGCATGCCTCCACGCAGGTGAGCGCTTCTGGGCTGCGCAGAGTTTTCGATTTATTCGACGCATCGATTTATGGACCGACGCAAACGATCGACGGAAGTGTTTCGCGGGGAAAAAAGGGAGTAGATACTCGGGGATGGTAACGAAGGGGAGGCCGATGCGCGAGCGCTTTGCGGGGACGGTCGCGAAGTAAAAAAAGCCGCCGAATTCGACGCAGAAATAGATTTACGTCGGACGTTAAGTACTGGCCCATAAATTGGCGGGGCAGCGATGTGGGCCGATTAATCGGGGATCCCGCGGTGAAAAAAGCAACGATCTCTGTTAACAGGCGAGTCAGACGAACGGTCCATCGACGACCCTCCTTCCACTGGCGCCGGCGCCGAGTCCGATGTCCTTGGGCTCGACGACGTCCAGCCTGAGCCCCCTTTCCAATATCTCGATAGCGTCGCCCCCGGCACCACCGCCGGCCGCCATCACCCCGAGGCCCCAACCGAGCCCGATAGCCGCGTCCACGTGTCAGAGGAGCGACGCGCCCGGCAAGGATAAGAACAGGAAGAAGTCCAAGACCAAGAGCCAGCCGAAGACGCGCACCATCAAGTTTCACGAGTACAAAGTGAGTAACAATATTCTACTTTGGCTGAAAATGAATTTTGGGGTTGTATAAATTCTCTGGCAATGTTTTGTGTAAGTTTGTAGTGTTGGGCTCGAACGAGTCGCGAGTATTTTTGTTTGAATGAGTGCCACTCGATTCTGACGAAGTTTAAGTGGTGCTAATTTGATTTAAGTTAACTTTTACCCAACATCTCGGTTTTGAAATCTCCATCGGCAATTCTTTCCCAGACCAGACAGGAGGTAGCTGTTTCTCAAATTCTTCCTTCGACTTTCGGATATTAAATTTATATCGACTTGGTTGAGATAACGCGAGAGAACGATATATTCCGATTGAATAAGACTCAACGTTTACCGCTTTCACTCTTGATTCCGTTTGTACAAGGTGGTTCACAGAGATTGGTCGAGCCCGAGTATTAATTGCTGTATGAAAGCAAAAAGGGGATTCGTACAAACATACTTAAGTTTTGAAAACTTTTACTTTCCAACTCCTCCTTGTTTTCGACTTTTACATCTAAAGAACGAGCGTCTGTTCTAAGCTCATTTTTCCCACTACAATCCAAAGAGGAAACACGCGCTTATAAACATTATTTTGCACATTAGAACTCGCGTCTAAAGCTTCGACCACCTCCGTTGAAACAGCCTGTACTCCGAGCGGCCTTTATATCCATGTGGTGCAATTATGTTACCAGAGGTACGGGCCCGATCGCCCGGACATAAAAATACACGTTCCGTTTTATGACACTCGCCGCGTAAAGAACTTTCATTGGGAATAAAAATCGAGAACGCGTCGGCGCGCCCGTGACGCAAGTGTAATTATCATGTAGCCGGCTACCAGCGGGCACAAAGTTGCCAGGACGGGTCCGTGGATTCATAAGATACAATGAGACGCGCGGGAGAGGGTTGATAGAAAAAAGGAAGCCGCCGAGTCGGACGAGAGGGAGACGGGAGAAAAAGGGGAGCAGGGACAAAGAGGAAACAAGAGCGACGGGGAGCCCGGGGATAAAAAAAAAACGGGCAAATGGGAGAAAAGAAAGTAGCCGAGTGGGGCTGAAGAAAAAAACGAGGAACGGAGGACGGAGCCGAGCTGGAGAAAGAGGAAGCACCGACGGGGCAAAGTAAAAACCAAGAGCAAAGTAAAAACGGGTACGGCCGGTAAATCTCGGCTCCCGTAGCCCACGAGGGGGCACAATCCCCCCCCCCTACCCCGCCCCTTGTCGAAGGGAGAGAGACGGTCCGAAGATCGTATCGGGTGATTAACTCTCGCGATCTCTCCAAGGGCCCGGGGCCCAGCTCGTTAGCTCTGAGTAATTCGAGCGCTAATTGCACCTAAGAGCGAGGAAGCCAGGGAGCGGCGAAGAAGCGGATCCAAGAGAGGGTCCGAGGGGGGCGTAAAGCCCGCGATAGGTGCCAGTGCCTGGGCCACGCTCCCGAAACATTCGGGATATGGCGTGGCCGGCGTGAAAGCGAGCCGGGAATGGGCGTGCAAATGAGGGCGCAGAAAACATCTTGATGTATCATTTATCACTGGCTGCCCTCGGCCTCTCCTACGTCCTCCGTCCTCGTCCCGCTAACTCGATTTTCGCGTCAGTTTTTTCACCCTCCCCTCGGACATGTTACCGCGAGGCGTGCTTCGAATTTTTCTCCTTCGAGGAACGAACGAAACGTTCCGAGTAATTACGGTAAATCGCGTCGCTTCTTAGTGGGCGCACGGCCGTCTTGAGAGGGAAAGATTGCGGGGGAGGGAGAGAATTTTCCGAGTGGGAGGGAGAATGTATCGATGACGAGGGCTTGAGATGGTACGGAAGGGGTTGGAGTGCTTATTTGAGTTTAAGAATCGTGCTTGATTGGAGTATCGTGCGAGGGTGAGCTTTGTGGTTGAGATGATTGATATTTAAGCGTAGGGAATGACAGAGCCAGAAACGTTTCTACAGTTGCAGACTGCAAAGGTGTAGTTACAGCAGAGAATGCCTCTCCGTTTATTGACAGTGATTAATATGGTCTAATATCTGACGATAATTGTCCCCAGGGCCCGCCAAACGCGCAGAAGACATCGGTGTCTTCTTCGACTTCCGGTGTCGGCTCAGCACCGCCCGGCGAGACCAGCTACGAGCTGCTGCTGCAGCAGCAGCAACTCTTCCTCCAATGGCAGCTCGAATGGCAGCACAAGGTACGTTCACTTCGATTATAGCCGTTGCCATGAAGAAAGTGACCGTTAGGCAAATAGAAATGTTATATCGCGTCCACTTTCCTCGATCGTCAGCGACACTCGAGCGAACCAGCGAATGTTGCCGGATGTTACTCGTTAGCGTGATACTTTCTCTCGATAATTTGCATAGCAATTGCGTGTTTGCGTCTAAATTTATAATCCAAGACCACGGGGCAAACGGGACCGTGACGATCGCTCAATTCGAGCGTTCTGTTTCACGTGACTGACTTACCGCGAAGAGGCTATGAAACGTTGTGGGCGTTGCGTTAATTCAGGTCGTGTTGTTGTGCAGTATCCTCAGATCATTCTACCGGCAGCCCAGAAACCGCTGTCCCTTAACAGCAGCGGTGCCAGCGACGCCGGGAGCGTGAGCGGAAGTAGCGCGAACGCGCCGAGCCCCGCGCCGTCGAATTCCTCGAGCAACCCCTCGGAGCAGCCCCCGTTGAGGCCCTTGGGCAAGCTGGAGGAAATGAAAGGTATACTTCCTAAAAAAGTAACATTAATTTAAGCCTCAATGTCAAAGTGAATTTTAAAGCAAGGTTTTCTAATAGATCTCCATCAAGATACGGAGTTTCATCTGCGATATCAGTGACCATTACGTTTTCCACGCCTTGTGTCATAGAAAAGCAATATCTTCCGTTCTTACAGTAAGCGATCTCAAAGTGGAGCTGAAACGTCGAAACTTGCCAGTGTCTGGCTCCAAGCCGCAGCTGATCGAGAGATTAAAGCCGTTCACGGAATTATCTAGCAGTAACTCGACGTCTAACTCGAATGGACCACACGTCACGCACATGGGTCACATACTGATGGACACCCCGGGGCTAGTGACAGCCGACGAGTCCAGTTCTCATGCCAAGAGCCCCGGCTCTGCCATCAAGGATGAACCTAATAGTCCACGGATCGACTCTCCGCATGGCAGTGAACACGATGATCCGTCGAGCCCTCCAGGTACGCTTATTTGTTCACTTAAGTAGTTAGCGAAACGATGCTATAAATATCTATCTGGAACAGTATTTTTTGGAACGCTCCAGCTCCATATATACTTAACTAATTTGTCTATTACTGCACTCTCCATACTTCCCACATATGACACAATCGTAACGGAGAATCAAGTCCCAAAGCCTTACGCTTGTCACTATACAAAGGTTCAGAGAGTCTATCGAAGAACACTTTTCGAGGCACAGCACACGTCGGTGTTTCCACGATGCAGTTCGTGTTTCAGGAGACGACATTATCAAAGAGCAGAGAAAACGGATAGAGGAGTTGCAACGGGAGTTGTACAAGTCCCAACAACAACTTCAGCAAATTCGCCAGACTCAGCCCACAACTGTTCACGCTGAGAAACTGGTCCTCCAGCAGCACATACAGAACAAGATGCAGCAACAGCAGTTGGCGTTGCATCTGCAACAGCTGCAACACCTGCAGCAGCAGCAGCAACAACAACAGCAGCAGCAACAGCAGCAGCAACAGCAGCAACAGCAGAATCAACAGCAGTCTCAGCAACAGACACAGCAACAGCACGCTGCGTTCCAGCAGTTGAACGCGAAAGCGAGCCTAGCTGCATTCCTGCAAGCTCAACCAAACAACGCCGCTACTATTCTCGATTCCTCCACCTTGACTGCGATCAACAACAAAAAGAATCAAACCAAGAACAGTGCCACAGTGCAAATCCCCACTGCGATCGTTCTGAACCTGGCCAAGCCCGCGAAACTGAATGGTTCGCTGCTGGGTGCTTTAGTAGCACAGGCGCACGCTCAACAGCAACAACAACAACAGCAGCAGCAGCAGCAGCAGCAGCAGCAGCAGCAGCAGCAGCAAACTGTCGCGGCTGA
The DNA here is from genome assembly GCA_944738655.2 of Andrena hattorfiana. Lineage (NCBI taxonomy): Eukaryota > Metazoa > Arthropoda > Insecta > Hymenoptera > Andrenidae > Andrena > Andrena hattorfiana. The sequence continues at coordinate 71,556,465 of OX122891.2, forward strand.
GGATGGCAAGCCGCCACCTCCTCAATACGACGAAGCTGCAAAGCTTCTTAAAGTGAGGACGCTGTTCACGTTCACTTCATAATTTAATGCGAAGCTTTTTGTAGATATTAATTGTAATGTTAATTTTTGCGCGTTCAGGTAAAAATCGAGCCAGTCCAGAAGAGTCACATCAAGAGCCAAGTCGTGGACGACGTTCTGGAGATCCTGATAAAGAATGGCGAGCTACCTCCCAGCGCTGCGCAGGACCCAGCAACCCCGACGACCCCTAACCGACAGCTCCAACAGAACCTGGTGTTCACGGCGCCAGCGGACAGTCAGACTCACTCGCTGGTTTTCACCGCTGCTAGTCCGATCAGCCCCATCAGCCCGATCGCGATGGAAGTCTCCCAAAGTGATTGCGTGAGTTCCCCGATACCAGCACCGCCGCCACCACCTCCATTGCCCCTGGCAACGTTCTCCGTTCAATTACCCACCGCGTTGCAACAGTTACAGCAGCAGGAGGAGATCTCCTCGTTCAACACGGACCTCCTCACCTCGGAAGCTGAGCTGGACACCGCGATGCTGCTCAGCCCACAATCGACCCAGCAAGCATCGCCCGACCCTCAGCCTCCACAGGAAGTCACGTCCTCCGATAACGCTAACTTAGACCTCAAGGTGAGTCCGATTCCCTTCCGTTAGGATTAAACCGTTGCGCGGTGCGGAGGCAGATGTGCAACGTCGGTGATCTCTGTCGCGTCTCGTTCCAGGAACTTGGACTGGACCTGGACACGATGGACTTCGGCCAGCTGGACTGCGACCTGGGCGTGAAGATGGAAGCCCCGCAGGAGCTGATGGACATCGGGGACATGCCCATGGACATGGACGACCCGGACTGGCTCGACTCTCTGATGCCGCAGTCGCCACCGACCACTTCCACAACGATGTGCAGCCATCAGCCCGTGCCGCCTACGAGTCTGTCATCCGGAACGGACATCTACGACCCGCTGCTGGCCAGCAGCCAGGACCCGTTCGATCTCTTCAACATCGAGGACACCGACTTCAAGATGTCCTCCGATCTCTCGCTGACGTGGGACAAAGTCGATTTCGCGACCTAGCCCGGGATCCATCCTCGGAGCTCGGCCCTGTGTACTTAACTGTCATCGGCGATGGGAACGAAGGACCTTACGATACGGCGAGACGACTCGGAAGGGCCCAAGGAAACGGAAAGGAAGCATCAGTGCTACGGCATACGCGCGTGTCGTGTGAATCAAAGTCTGTGACTGTTTGGTGCATTTTTTTTTTTTTTTAAACGAATCGTTTCGCGGCGGACACCCGCCCCTGGACGCGTTCCGCCGGGAAACGCCGAGCGGACGGCTCGCTGGATCGCGCGACTCCTCCCGCGTGGACGCTGAACGTGTACTTACTTTACGCAGAACCATACGCTTCTCGAATCAAGCGGAGGGCTTTCGTACGACTTAGGGGTATAGATGTACAATATTCACGAGCGAGATTTCCTTAGGTGAGTAATTTAAAACGCGTCGCAGCACGGGTGCACGATCGCTCCCTGTGGTCTTGTGGCGCGCGGAAACGCAAGGGCGAGACGGTAGAGGGCACCTCGAAGCAACGATCGTTTCTAACGGAGTTTTATGTAGAATATAATTGTCACGAGTGCGCGTACACTTCGGTCTTCCTGGGTCAGTAGATTAACCAATGCACGGAAGCGTCGCTCTTTCTCGCGGGAAACGATGCTGCGCCTCGCGATCAGGTCAATCGGGCAGACAGAACGAACGGTAGAGCGAAGGGTGCAGCGCGGGGCGACGGGTCACGGATTAATGCGACACCGTCGTCGCGCGACCGGAAACAAGGCGGCAAACGACGAACGTGTCTTCAAAATTCTCCAAAGAATCACCTAACGAGCGTTTCTAGCTAGTTTTTACTATCCAGTCTACAGTCGTGTGTTGCTTGAGTTTTAATAACTGCGAATAGCGTGTGTGTTAAACAGGAAAAACGGGAAAGCTGCGTATATTGTTTTATCGAGTATGCTTCCCCCATCCCCCAACCCACCCCGTCCACCTTCCCCCGCCACCGCCTGCCTTCCTCCGAAAGAAAATGCCGAATACTTATGCAGTCGTAGCAATTGTAATCGGATAATTATTACGTTTACGAGAATTTTAATGTATTGTAAAGCTGCGTGTGTATGCGCCCGTATGTATGCGTACATATGCGCGTGCGCACGCGTGTATGTAAATTACGGTATGATACGCGAAAGCCGAGGTGCGTTCGAAGTAGGAAGAGAAGAGATAGGGTGTCGTTAGAGGAAGCGAAACGGAAGAAGGAAATGCGGACGTGAGCGAGTTCGGCGGCTTTCCCGCACAGCTAATATAATTTTCTAAGCAAGAGCATGTGATGTTAGAGGTTACATATTACATACTTTTAAATGTGAGTAATCGCATAGAGATTTCGGAATGGGTGCGAACAAATGGTGTACCAATGTCAGGGTATCGTGCGGTTCTCCTGTTTCTTTTTAGTTCCCCTGTCTATGAGTCTCTTTTTTCGTTGTTTTTGTGACATTCCATGTTTCTCCAAACTCGCACGAGCAAGAGATCGAAGCTACGCGCACCGCGGCTTTTGTACAGGGCGTGAAAAGAACATCGGTAGTCGCTAGTCTCGCGGTGGGAATTTCATGGAAACGAACTCGCTGGAAAATTCATCTTGACTGTGAAATTCGGGGTCAAACTTTGTATTAATATTATGCGTTCTGCTAGGCAAGAGAGTAAACGGTACAAAAGAAACTGACTGCCACAAACAACTCTTTTCCTTACGAAAGATTCGTCCGCGGCACACAGTTCCTTTTTATCTTTTTACACTCTTACCGAGTAGAATGCATTGTGCACTTTCAATGGCGATTACAAGTACTTTTTTTACGCCCTGTACATCTCTCGGAGCAAAAGTCGAAGGATGCGTCTCAGAATTTTGATTGGCCATCGAAGCCCGCCACTTTTAACGTAACTAAATACGTTTGAATTTTAATCGATTTGAGAGAATAAACGTCGTTGCGTACGTTCAAATTGAATCGTACCTAATGCGACCAGTTTTAAAAGAGGAACGCAAGCGGCGAACAAGAAATGGATTGCCGATATTTCGAGGTTTCCCTTTATTTTTCGTTTCGTGAATTATATGCCCAGTGTCTAAGCTACGAGTTTTTAGGGGAGGGAAGAGCTTTTAATAGTTTCTGGTCGCATTAATCGTACCAAGGCATTGGTACCAATTAGAAGAGAAATTTTGAACCGGAAAGCAGAAGTACTGGAGGACAGTGCAGAACGCCTCACATTTTTCTGAGACATTCTTTGCAGAACCAAGTGGCTTCGTTTGTCGACGTAACGATAAAGGATCGCACTGCCCAAGTCGGTAATAAGAAGAGAAAGTGGTGAATGCGAATGTTACCGAGCGTGGATAATACGTGAAAATGTGTGTAAGTGCATGGAAACTGTGTCAACGTATACACGTGATCAGCGATTGGTGCTAATCGAACCCCTAGCTAGAGCTATCAATTGTCTTCGAGATCGCCGTGATTGAATCCCAAAACATCCTTGCACCATGGAGCCCCAGAGAACTATTTCGATTGGCACAGTTACGATAGTAACGCTGTCTCTTAATGCTAAAAGATCTTTCCTTACTAACGAAGACAAGCCAATTTTATGCGGAAACTCGACGGTGCAAAGAGTGGTTTGCCGATTCCGGTAGGTTAGGCGTGGTCCCTTGCTTTCGCGATCGAAAGTGGCGCTTTGGCAAGCAAAACACTACCAACATCGTTCACCCCATATTGCACAGAGAATAAGCAGCAACAATATGCAACATTCCAAACGTTCACGCGCAACAGAGAAACACCCCGTGGACCTTGAAAAACCATGTTCCTCCCTGGAAACGATCAGGGAACCAAACGCGACGTACCCTCGATTTCCGATTATTCTCCTGCCGAAAACTACTAACCCAGAAGCCTGCTCGCTCTAAACCTACCTGAACTGTAAACTCTGCCCTTCGCGATCGACTATATTCAAGAGTGTAAACGCGCGATACAGGCTGCCCAGTAATTTGTGGCGTAACACAAATAGGGGTGATTTCTCCTTGAAAAAATGGTTAAAAACAATGGGATACAACTTCTTTGTATCAGGCTTCGTTTTAAAAGAGATCGATTCCGATTAATTGTTGTAGGACACCCTGTATGTTTTATAGATTATCCGAACGGAGTCGGACTAATTTGAAAAGTCGAGCGAAATTAGCGCGAAGCTTTCTAGCACCTCGGTCAAGTTCCATTCGAAACCCGTGCATTTAAATCCTATCCCCTTCGATTCATCCGTTCGATCCGATCTTGCAAGTCGCTTCGTAACCACGCTACTAACTCTGCATTTACGTCCCTCAATCGTGCGACGCTCTCGCGGAAAGAAAGAAGGAGGGAACATTGTGCGTGATCGGGGTTGAAAAGAAATCGTGCCAAAAATTCTCCTTGCCAGCGCGTGTCGCTTCGTCATACGAAACGTACCATCCGTTCCCATGACAATAAGAGTTCTTAGCGTGTTGTAAAATATTATTGTATTATACCTGCGCCGGAGTCGAGAGTGCTGTGGATGCGTCGTCTATGAGGCGGTCTCGCTTGTACGAAGTTACTCGAGGCCGCGCTGCCCAACGAAGCCGCCAAAACTCACAAATTCCCACTCGCTTTATCGCACTTCACATTCGTAACCGTGGGTGCGCGACAGCTCTGTAACAGTTGACGGCGCGTTACGTTTGCCCGCCAAATACAAACTGACCGCGAGTCAATAGAAAGAGTGGGGGGTTACAGTGGCGCCGCTCGTGGCCAGCACCTGACATAGACGCGCGGGAAAATCGAACAAGTCGGCAGGCGACGAGGCGGACGAAAACGATTCCGCTATTTAATAGCACACCGGCGCAACGATCCCTCAATATTTTTCTCTTCTTTTCGTTTCTCTATTAACCGGTGTCGCAGAAGATATCGTTGCTTGTCATCGCGAACCCCGCGATTTTATTTCACTTTCTTCGAATCATGAAATCTGTCGATGTTTGATTGATTGATTTGTCAGGCTGTGCGAATCTGGTAGTCTGCCGTGAGACGCGTGAAAGTGTCTTTTCTTTGTGTAATCGAGCGTGTGTGAGAGTGTGTCGGAGGGTTACGCGACGGAGATACGAACAGCGGCATATGAAAAAAAAAAAAAGAAGAAGGAAGGAGTGATTAGATAAAATTTTACATTAGGACGTGACTTATCGTCCGTGTATAGAGTTTTGCGAGCTATATACCGTGTATAATAAACATGCTACGTGCGTTTGCACCGAAAAACGTTAAAAAAAAAAAGAAGGAATGATATGCAACGCGCACGCGCGTACACAAACACACACACACACATACACACATACAAATCACACGAACATATTTTGTATGAGCATGCGATAAAAAAAGAGAAGGTATAAGTTTTGTTAAGTATCTATGAATTTATTGTAATGATATGTACGTTTAAGTAACGATCACGTAATTATTGCTAGAGAGAGTGTTATTTATTTTTATTTGTTGCAAATTTATCGATTGCCTTCCATTTGAGTAAATAAATAAATCTAAAGTTATTCGCTAAACGGTTCGTTTCTTTTCCCGCGAAATTCCTCATTCCAATCTCTAACGGTCGTCATCAGATTTTATACTAAATCCACGAAAATTCGAATTCAAAAGCTGTTCGCGGTACTTCTTTAAATGTCTACGTTCACGCATGCGCCCCAATTAACTCGCGACACGGCTGATCCATACACAAATGTCAAACTGACTCATCTTTATTTCATATTCCATACATTTATGGTTTAATGAAATGAAGCAGTGCGCAAAAAATGAAAACCAGCGGAAATGTACAACACTAATCATCTGTGCGTAACATCGTTTCAAATACACATTAATCGATCTTTTCTACGCTCATCCGAGTTCTGTGTTTAACGCTAAAAGATATACTGCAAACATAACCTCTGCGATGTGTATATGGTAATTTGAAGTAGCGTGATTCCTAGAGCTTCGAGTAAGTACGCCTGGAGTCAGCAGTTCCTTTTTTTCTCCACGCGTTCGTAATTAAAGATATTCGATTACTTAGAATGTCACCTGTACTTTTACTATTTTACTATTTATAGAGTACCATTACGCTATTTATATTGCGAACAGGTTGCCAAAAATTTGCTCCGCTGTTTGAGTTCATGATATAGCAAATATTCTTATCTGGAGACGCTCGAACGTAACATCGACGATGAAGCGCAAACCGAAATTAGCGCCCACCGACGCGACCGCTCCGAAGAAGCATCACTGGGCAACAGGTTTGCTGGTTTCTATGGAAGATCCACAGTTCAAGGTGCAGGAGGATGAGAAAGTGGTTGTCATAAAAGACAAATATCCGAAGGCCCAGTTTCATTACCTGGTCTTACCAAAGGAAAATATCCCTTCGTTGTGGCACGTTAAAACAGAGAACGAGGAGTTGATGCTGCACATGGTTCAGGTTGCGGAAGATCTCAAGAAAAGACACGAGGATTCTGAATTTCTGTACATATCTGAACCTCTTTTGCGCTACGTTAATCTATAATATGAATTTCAGAATGCTGATTCATTTTAATAAATTCTTTACAGCGTTGGATATCATGCGGTACCGAGCATGCAACGGTTACACTTGCACGTGATAAGTACAGACTTCAACAGCCCGTGTCTGAAAACTAAGTATCATTGGAACTCGTTCACAACTCCTTTCTTCCTACATTCAACAGGTATATTGAATAACTATATTTAAGGGCGAAACATTATCGCAACATTATTTACAGTGCTTGCAAAATGTTATTGGCCTTGAAGTGTATGTGTTTTTAATCGACAGCGAACTAAATATCTTGTTAACTGCAGATATCCTGAAAGAATTACACGAGAAAGGCGAACTGAAGAAACTGAAATCAGAAGAGAGCGCGGAGCACCTGAACACTCCGCTCAAGTGTCACAAATGTCCCGCGATGCCGAAAAACATGCCCGACTTAAAGAAACACTTATTGACGCACTTGCCGGTCCGAAAGAGTAGCAATATCCAGGATTAATACAGAAAACTACAATGACCATCGTACGCGCGGTAATTCGGACGAAGTAATCAGCAATTTATCTGAACGATTAGACGGATTTTCTATTCTGTGATTCCCTAAGTTATTAAACGAAGACTTAGTGTTAAACGCGTTACTACCTTGTGCAATATAGATTAGCATTAAAGGAACACAATAGCGTACTAGCCGCGGTTAAGAGCGAAATTTTAGGGTACCCGGCGACTTTGCGATGTAACTAGTACAAAGTGTATAAATAAGATTGTAGCTTAAAATAATACAACATTCTGTATATACTTACCGTAATAATTCGTTGCTATCCTCGTGCACGTACTTAAAATCACGCGAAGATAACGCGGGCTTTTTCGGGGAACGGGTAGGACCATGGTGATAATTGATAAGACAAAGATGTACGGTATTTCGGAAAATTTACTATAAATAAATTTACTGTTAATAGATCTTGTCGCCTATAATATCAATTACGTGCTAACTATTTACAGAGTCTTCTTATCCAGTGTGAAGTATTTTAGTGTAGTACAAGTGAGCGGTCGTGTGGATGGTGTCGGTGTGGTGTGTACGTGTAGCTTTTAGCCTGTATACATTTAGTAATACTGCAATTAATAGTTGAACCGTCCTTGTCGCGCCGCAACGGTAGGCAATCGAGTAATCGCAAGGCCTTCGCTGTTATTGCTCGCGCGAGTTGCGTCGGCGCATCTCGGAACGTACGTTTACTTCCCGTTAAATTTTACGTATATCCTCGCTGCTTAAGTATTTCTCTCGCTCATCCATCCCGCGAGCGTATAAATTAAATTAGCTATCCCCGTCACGCGTTCGCGCGAGACGATAAACTGTATGTCGCTTCTCTCGCAACAAATATACGGCTAGAGATTTTTAAGTTTCCTCGGCTAAAGTGGACCTATGGTACAAAAGGAGATGGAGCGCCGCCCCCTTTCCCCCGGGCGTCGGGAATCTCAATATAGACCAGTCTGCAAAAAACGACCGAGAACACTGTTACGTAATACGGTAAAAGCGACCGCCCTTCTCCCAGGTTCAAGGGGAGCGAGCCGCTCAGGAAAACGCGTTCCCACCAGAAAGTTTGCAACGCCTGCATAAAACGTAGAACCTGCAAAGTTTGCCAGGTGGAAACTGTCGATACGCGTGCACCGTGTCGCTGACCCGATTCGATTAACAACGTCGACGGTGGGTCGGAGCACGGCAGCGCGAGGGACGCGCGCGCGCTCTTTCCTCGAAAGCGAGAAGGCGCAACGGGCCCGTCGACGGATACGAGGAACTTTATTGATCGGACTTCGCCGTGAACGATCGTAACGCCGTGCATATCTTCAGCCAAAACGCTCACGGAGCACGTTTCTAAATTTTGTAAACGCTCGTCGACGCGCGCCTGCTTTCGACAGAAAGATCGCGTTTGCCCTCTCTCTTCTTCTTTACCTAACACGCACGCTAACGAAACGCTATTTCCCGTGGACAACGATGGGACGTGGAGGAATCGTGGGGAGGGAATCGAGGGGGCGAGGGGCCAACAACTTTTGGAATATCGCCCCCCTCCTCGCGAATCGATTCTCACTATAGTTGATGGAGGAAGAGGCCGGATGTGGAAGATGGGACGGGTGAGCTCTCGTCGTGCCTGCGCGCCCCGTTTTCGCCCGCACGCGCCGTGCGTGGCACGCCAAAAGCGGTCATTTTGGAAAACCACTGGGCACGAGGACAATGCCGGCCCGCGAGCGAGCCGCCATTATTTCGAGCATACTTGAGCGGCGACGCTGGCACGACGGTCAGACCGTCTCTATTTCCACGGACGACCCTCCTCCGAAATACCCTGTTTAAGTCTCCTAAATTATCGCGAGGAAGAGCGGCGTAGGGCTATCTTATACGTATATATATACAGCAGTTGTGTGTCCACGGTGGGAGCTGCGCGCGCAATCCAGTCGTGCGCCATCGTAACGCGTCAACGAATTTAAACCTAAGCGCGTGTGTCTCTTCGGCCTAAAACCTATGAAAACGAGTCGTTACACTTTATACACAATTTCCCTAACTACTATTCACAATTCATAAATATTTTCTTATATCTGTATATGCATATATGTCTGCGTGTGTGTGTATATATATATAGATGTATATATATATACTTTCTCTATATAAAGAATATGTATAGGTAATATACAGGTATTATCGTACAGAGTCCGGGCCACGACTGGATCGCGCGCGAGCAGCGTCGAATAGCGTTTCGCTGAGCAGGCGATGAACACGGCAGTATTATTTACAAGAATACCTAGAGTATTTAACGCCTAAAGTGACAAATAGTAAATATATAGTTGTGTAGAACGCGCGTACGCAGGCGTGCCCGGCGTGCGTACGAATTACGGACGCAACAAATAGCGCTATAGTAGTAATATAGTAATAGCGGTAATAGTCTAGCATTAATAGTCGCAGTGGTGGTAGCGGTAATGGTACCTAAGTCTATGCTTTAACTCCTACGTAAACAACGCGCGCGTGTGTGTTGTGTGTGTGTGTGTGTGTGTGTGTGTGTGTGTGTGTGTGTGTGTGTGTGTGTGATCCTTAAACGCCAGCAACGTAACGACAATAAATAAATAACGCGGAACGAATACGGTGCGCATAATAAAAAGAAGAAAGGAACGAAAAAAAAAGAAACAAAATGATCGTTTAAATAACGTCGACAGTTACGAGGGGCGAAAGAAAATACTTCTATCGGTAGTAGACGATAACGACAATGTTTAATGATATAACCGCGTTGCTAAATACTAGAGAAATTAGAGCAATAGTATGAATAATTAACGATAATAGTTTGAACGCGATGACACGTGTCCTGTGACCGTGTATGTGTGTGTGTGTGTGTGTGTCTTGTGTGTACGAATCTAAACGGGGTACTACTTCTCTTAAAGCTATCCTCTTTAAACGATTCTCTAATCACCTATCTACTTAACTAATAGGGTCACGTTCTTCAAGTATGTCAAGTCTTTCACGGGAGAAATTCCGGTTCCCCTCCAATCACCACCGCTTCACTCTTTGTACAAAGAATGTTTTTCTACACCTTTTTTCCATCTTGAACCGTTGCAAGTCTACTGGCGAGACCATCGCTCCCGGGTAAGATGCCTAATCGCTCGTCCTTCTTCCGAGCTGTACAGCATAACACACCGCTGTTCGATCGAGTGTCCGCGAGGGCCAGGTCGAGGCGACGAAGAAGAAACATTTTGGGGACTAAGACGAGAAAAACGACGAACGGGGGGGAAACGCCGTGGCCGGACAACGATTTTTGTACTTATAGATATATGTGTATATGCATATATATTTCTGTGTATATATACGTATATAGAACACTATACAATTAGTAAGGACGCCTTTACGGAGCCCGCCTCTTCGTGGAATCGCGCTAATATTTACAAAGTACCGAGAATAGGAGGAAAAGGTTCAACGAACAACGAGAAGAATACTGTAGGTGAAGAGAGCAAGGGGTTCCAACGGAATCGTGGCGCGAAAATTCCGGGAACCCCCATCAGGCAACGTAAACGGTCCGTTAAAGCTTCGAAGCGACACGTTGTCCCCCACTGCGTTTTTCGTTTTTTTTTATTTTTTTTTTTCATTTTTTGGTTGACTCTGACTATATGGTAAATTGACGCCTAGATTCGCGAGACCGACGGCGGACAATAATATTAACGTCGCGACGTCCGCCGTCGATCTCTGCCGCTCTAAAAACTCGTCCCGCGATTCTCTATGCAATTTCGGCTATATTTGGAAACGAAATCGCTACGTGCTGCTTTGAGGCTCCCCCGAACCAACGCGAATATTCGCGGCGGCAGCGAACATTCTGCCGCGATGGACTCGCGGCAGTTTACTATACGCGGCGGCTCGTGGGGTTGTTCGGACCAACGCGAAAACTTCTCGCTGCAGCTGTTTTATAAGCGGCAACGTGTAGTAAACTGCCGCGAATCCATCGCGGCAGAATGTTCGCTGCCGCCGCGAATATTCGCGTTGGTTTGGGGGAGCCTTCAAGCGCGCGTGATCGACGCGCACCTGGACGGTCGAGCTCCATAAAATCCCTTCCTCGTCAACGTGTGCCCTCTCCCTTATTCGTTCGGTTTCAAAGCGCAAGGTTTTACCATCGTGAAATTTTGACCGTGACGTGCCGGATTACGTACCACGAATTGCGAGTGGAGAAATTCGCGTAGAAATCAAACTCTATTTTCCCTTTCTCCGTGACGAGAGAGAGAGAGTGTTGTTATGCGGTCGGCCAGGCGACCTCGATCACGAACGTTACGTCACGCAGCCTGCGCTCGCGCGCGAGGGCACGCACGTTTCTGTCCTCTCGGCGTACACGCAATAGCTAAAAACCTTGGCTAAAAATTTTCGCTATCACACTCGTGTGCTCGCGTGCTAGAAACGACGTGCAGCCTTTTCTTTCCGAGATTCCCAGAGGGTCGACAATAAATAGGCTATTAAACGTAACTGGCGATAAACAGTGAACCGCGCGATGATTTCGATACGCTTCTCCTCTACGCGTGTGTATTCGCCAGAGGGGCACGTGTAATCGTAACACGCTTTCTCAAATTTTTACCTAGAAAATTGGCCCTAAGCTGTACAAGAACGCTTTCGAACGCGCTAGAAGAACACTAAGCTTATCCTATAGAACGTATCATTCCTAAAGACGAGTCACATTATTTATACGCTAACAAACCGTTGTTACGTTAATCGCCTCCTCTGGCCGCATACGAGCGATTGGTGGTCGGTGTGTGATCGCACCTCGCGGACATATGCCTTGAAACGGTCGTGGATGGAAATCCTCCATTCTTCCTACCGTGTTCCACCTCCAACTCGATTTGTTCAGTCTTTCTTGTTTAAGCGGTGGAGTCTTGCAGGCCGTAGTAGTGGACTCGCATGTTCTCGATCGCTCTACACCACTCCAATGCGAATCCCTCGGGATCTTCAAGATAGTAGGTTCTGTTTGGCTGTAACACGAGAGGGAATTCGTCAAATTACCGTGAATTCTATAGTTGCGGTATTGTTGGTGCAAGCAGGAATATAATCGGACTAGGCCAAGGTCTGATCGCCGCTATCCGCGTGACTTATTTTGAAATAATATTGCTTGGAACGCTGCTAAAAATAATCGATAGTTCGATACAAATAAGGATGAAAAGTATTCTAGCGAACGCGCTTTTGGGATGCTCTAGCATAATAATCGGGAAGACACTTTTGTAATCGGAAAGGAGAAGATTGCTCACCGTGTGGACGAAGAAGATCTTGAAGCTCTTCGGCTCGACCCTTAACTCGGGGCTCCAGGGTATCTCGCCCTTGAGCACCATGTTTACAGGATCGACGTAGTACAGGTGTGGTCCGCTGGTGAGCAGGAGCATTCTCCGCCTGGCGAAGAGGCCTTTCCTCTTGTTGACGCAGCCTTGCTTGAGGATCAGGTTGCCCTCGACGAAGACGTCCCACTGGCTGGCGCGCTGCTTCTCCAGACGGCTCTTGATCTCGTCCGGCCGCAGATCGGTGATGTTCCCGTCGTCGACGTTCGCGGTCCGTCTCCTCAGCTGCTTCTTCTCGCGGGCGGGGATGGTGGTGCGAGTGCTGGTCTTCTCGCGCTCCGCGGGCGCTTCCTCGGAGGAAGAGGAGTCGTCGTCGTTGCCGACGATACCCAAACCGAGAAGCCTGGTGAGCTGTTTGTCGTCGAGGCCGGGCTCCAGGTGATCGGGAACCCTGTAATGTGACCGGAGCTCCTCGTGCTCCGACGTGCCAGGCAGGTATGGGTAGATCGGTGGCGGTGTCTGTTCGTGGAGGGTCTCGAAGTCGACACCCTCGAAGAACGGGTGCGCTCTGATGCTGGGGTAGCCGGCGCCGTGCTCGTCCCGGGCGCCCAATCTCTCCGTGGGCTCGAGCACGATCAGCTGGCGGACCAGGGACTTGGCCAGCTCGCAGAAGCCGTCCGGTATCTCGTAATCGAGCTTGAGGATCTTCTGGAATATCATGTACTCGCTCAGGGAGCGGAACGGTGGCAGGCCAGCGACCATCTGGTAGACTATGCAGCCGAGGGCCCAGAGGTCGGAGGCTCTGCTCGCTGTCTTGTCGGTAAGGAGCTCTGGCGACACGTACTGGGCGGTACCGACAAACGAGCCTCGGCGATCTCTCCGATACTGCTGCTGGTGCTGTTGCTGAGGATCGTCCGTCCGCGTCTCGACCGCCTCCGGGTCCTTGAGGATCTTCGCGCTGCCAAAGTCTGTGATGAGCACGTGCATCTTCTCGTCCAGCAGGATGTTCTCTGGCTTGAGATCGCGATGGATGATGCCGAGGCCGTGAAGGTACTCGAGGCCGTGCAGGATCTCCGCCGAGTAGAACTTGGTGCACTCGATGTCGAAGGAGCCGACCTTGTTGATGTAGGGCAGCAGCTCGCCGTTCTTCGCGTACGTAAGGGCGAAGTAGAGCCTCTCCACGTCCTGGAACGTGCAGAACAGGTGCACGAACGAGTGCTTCGCGCCCGCGAGCATGTTCAGCACCTCCTTCTCGCGCTGCACGTACTCGGTCTTCTTCTCCTTGATGATGTGACGCTTGTCGCACACCTTGATCGCGTACTCCTGGCTGGTATGGATGTCCTTGGCGAGGTAAACCTGCGCGTCAACCGAAATTCGCCCCAAGTTACATCTACGTTCCACTCTCGCGCTTTACGGCTTAAGCGCGGCTCAAACTATCCCCCTACTTCTTCGAACAACTGGTCTCTAAACCGACTGACGCCCGGCGGAATCTAGTTAGATCGATACTGCAACCCGAGGGTCGCGAGACTGAAAAAGTTTCAGGGACCAACAGCTACCCCCGGCAGGTAGGAACTTTCTCGGCGGTAAGAGGGTGGAAAAAGTTTGAGAATCACTGGGGAGGATTAGGGGTAACCTATCCCCTTTTCCTCAGTTTCTCCGTTGCTTCGTTGGCCGGGCGTTAATTCGGAGCTTCTTAATGATTTAATCGAGTTAATGGGATAATACACTTACGGTGGAGAAGCTTCCCTCGCCGATCACCTTGCCAAAGATGAAATCCTTGGGAGAGCGCTTGTGTGTTGGTGGGTTCTGGGGGTTAAGGCCCGGGTTCGCAACCGGCGAAACACGGGGCGCCAGGGTGTTGGTAGGCGCAACCACACCGTTGGTCACGTCGTTCGTTGGTGGAGACATTTTAGACACCGGCCCCTCCACCGTTGCTGCCGGCTGTGGCGAAACGGTAAGCGCCTGATTCGCCACACACTGCAACAAAAAACGGCAATGACTTAATTAGCGTGGCGTTCCACATGGTCCCTTTCTTCGCGCGCGGTCGAAACTGCGGCTCGAAAACGGTCGTTCGCCCGTGGGACAGCGAGAGAGGAGGCAGTAACTCGCACGCGTCCGGACGCTTAACTCCTCTCATCCGCCAACGATCGTGCGGAAATCAGGCGCCGGAAGTGACGTCACCTGAGGCCGATACGCGGCCATGTCGCGCAGGTCAGCAGGATGGCCTGCAGTCGTCTGACCGTCGAGCGATACTCGACGAGACCGAAACGACGATGGAACCGTTTGTGTTTGTATCCCACGCACGTTGCGACACCAGAAGGAAGCGTGCGCCTCGCTGAGACTTGTTACGGGAGAGTAACAGTATCCCATCCATACTTGGATCGTTCGGGGGGTGTGAAAGTTTCCACGAAAACTTGGGCCAAGCAGAAAGAAATATGAGAGGTGAACAAACTAATCAGAAGGGTGTCCCGAGGACCGCGAAGGAGACGCTTCCTCGGACACACGTCCAGGCAAATATTTGTCGCAAATGGCCACCGCTGATGTTGACCTCGGAGAGAAATAAACAGACCACCTCCGACGGCCGATTTGTAATTCGAGATTTTTCGTCTCTCTGTGCAAATCTGAGGTTCCTTATACATTTACGTTTCGAGGATCCTCTAACGCGAGAGTAGCTACTGTAGCGAGATCGAAGGACGCGTCTTTGGCGTGTACATGTAAGGAGCCCACGGGTGCCTCACAACAGATGTCCTCTCTACCTGCGGGGACAATGGGTCAACGAATCCCAAAGACGCCGTTGCACTCCGTTCCTGCGGTCATCAATGAAACCTGCAGGGTGCGACGCAAGCGAGAGGAGGAGGGTTCAGCAGGCTGCACGCACGCAAGCATGATCCTTGAGCGGCGAATCGCTACGTTTCCGGCCCCCGGAAAGACGATTGCGACCCCTTCGCCTGCTGCTTCCTTCCTCCCATTCCCATTGTGTACTTCCGCCGAGAGAGACGGATTCCCGCGTTAATGTGCCCGTGCGTGGCCCTCGAACAAAAGGAAGAAACGAGTTCTCGTCCTCGATCTGGGGAATCCGGATGATCCTTTGCCAAAACGATCTCTCTTTCTCTCTCGGGTGGCGAGACTCTTTCCCTCCCGCCAGAGAGCGATCTTTCACAGTTTCAAACTTGTGCGCGTGCCCTTGAATTTCCTAAGACGAGATTCGAACAACTTCCTGCCAAGGTTGCGAGAAATTTCAACATTGTAGGAATGTTCTGTTAACGAGAATATCGAGGATATATCGGAAAGCAATTCTTTGTTGAAGATTGAGCAGAGGTAAGGTAAATAACATCCAGAAATGGAAACGGTAAACAGTGCCGATTACTATGTCATTCGCAGACATTGTTAAAGGTCTGGACTACCTGAGTAATTCTATGCGATAAGAAACTTCTTTTTGATTGGTTACAATGTAACCTTGATCTCCGAGGAGACTTGTCCAACTTTTAAGTTCGCGACACCGACGGGCTTCTTGGTAGACGCGTTCGACGATTCAATCAAGAAAACCAAGGCGACTGAGTAGAGGAAGAGAGAGGCCCAGACTGGACGAAGACGCAGCGCAGACAACGCAGGAGGGAGAAGGAGGGACTTATATTTAGAACGATGAAAACGCAAGTCGGCAAGGCCCTTTCTTTCACCCTCTTTATCCACCTTTCCTCGTTCTTCTTCCCAGGCCGGTTACGAGGCGGGCCCCACGGCGTCAACCATCCGTGTCAGGACGTCGACCTCGTCGAGCATTTGCCCGAGAGCCACCCAGCGGCCCTTACTACTCCTGGCTGCTGCTGGTTGCTTGCCTGGCTTTCGCTTTGCCCCGCTGGTTTATTTATTTGCTTATCTATTCCTTCGTCCCCTGACTCCCGGCTCCCTCTATCTCCCTCCCTACCAAGGGACAACCGCCGGCTGAGACCGCACGAGGATAGAGACCGGAGCGTCGATCGCTAGATATCAACGAGAAGTCTCGGTCGGGGCAAAGGGGACTCGGGATAATCGATATACCCGACTAACGTCCCACCAGACGACCTCACAATTTGCTTAGATCGTAGATATGTAAGGGGCGAGGTGCTTGAAATCGCCATCTAGATTTGCATTGATATTATACCTTGAGGAGAATTCTGTGCCACGAATGGTAGCACCCTTTTAATCGCGTATTTGTTTTGAAAATAATGTGGATGAATAGTCTTCGAAACTTTTCCGAACCAGCTCATTCCAGAAGTAGTATAACATTTGTAGAAGCATGTAAAGCAAGATGGGTAGTTTCAAGTGCCTACTGTGCATCGCTCGGGTGTATCAGAGAACACGCGCGTTTAAAATAAACCGCCCCCGTCTCTGGGTCCGCGTGCAGCAGACCACACGGACAATTCGCGAAGACAGCCTTCCCGCGGTGACATTCGAATCCAAACGGCTGACCCTGCAAACACTTTCGACCCTGAATAACAGAAGCGCGTGCACCGCGAAAAATGCGGCAAGTACTATCCCCTCCTCGCGATACTAAAACGAACTCCGCCGGAAATTGTGGCCCGAGACAACGGTTATTCAATCTTCTCATTTAAAGGAGAAAAAACAACGAATCACTTCGAGCCCGTGCGTCCGTTAAACTCTTGTCTCCGTCTCGCTCCCTCCCAAGGATTGCTACATGTTTCTTTCCTTTTCCCGCGATCACTGAAACACCCTGTACATACACAATCCAGCAGCATTCCAACGGACATTCTAATTTTAGCCTTGCTCGTCTCGTCTCCTTCTCTCGCGTACCCGCGCTCCTGCTCTACGTTCTCTATCTTGCGGTCTATCCTTCTCTTTCTCTCCTGCTCTCTCTTTCCATCTGCCTCCGCTCGCGGAGCTTGTGTTTTTCGTGCAACCAAGCCGGTGCTGCCCTCTGCCGACGGTACGCGACACATTCTTTCCTCCTTTCCCTTCGCGGTGCGCGCCACGCGAGGCCAGGAAGACGAAGACCATGGGGAACGGGAAAGAGACGGAGAGCAATGATCGTATACCTTCCTCCCTCTCTAAGCCCGTCGCATCGGGCTTTTTGCCGACTACCAGAAGGGACTACGCCTATTGGCGCAGGCGGCCAGCACTTTTGCCCGTGAATGAGATGTTTTGCATTCGCAGACGCTGAGAAACGTGTCGGGCTCGCGCGCGCGCGCCCGCACGGGCTAAATTGGAACGCGCCACGGCGTGCTGCTCTGCCTGCTCTAAGAGAGACTAATAAAAGGGCCTACGAGAACGCGACGATTTTCCTCGGGGATCGATACGTCTCAGGGGTCAACGAATTTTCACCCCTCGCGTCGATTTCGAACACCTGATACGTCCAATCTCGAAGCAGGGGGATATCGTTAGTGCATACTGTTCCAATGTATCGTGTGTCCAGATCTTCAGAATTTCAATAGCAAAACGGTACGAAGTGAAACGTGCTACTAGCTACTACGCGTATTTCAGTATCTTTTTTTCGTTATACGTATTAGGTACTGAACACACTGAATTCTAAATACAATCAAATATTGAATCCTTGTACTTGAAAAACGTCTGTTGATGGTAGTTCAGACAACATACTAGATGCATTCATTCGGGGGGAAAGCGGGATGATGACTATGCTAGAAAGAAAGGGACAGTCGTACTCAAATATTTTATTCCGACTGCATTGTCGCACTGTATGCGTGTAGTAGGGGCTACTGAGAATCTAGACGGGAATGTTCGACAATAACGTTTCTCATATTTATATGTATTTCCGTTACTGTCATCGTTACATAGTATTGCACGCTAGAAGCGTATTCGTTGGAAGAGTGCGGTTGGCGTGCATAGGAAGGTGCAAATAATTATTCTATAATGCACTAGGTGTATAGGTACACACTACTAATTCTATAGCGCATCACCTAGAAGCCATTTACGGGTCGCGGCCAGGGAAGGATGTTACTACTTATTGCACAAACTTACGAAAAAAAGGCAGACGCAATACTGTAAACATCCGTGAATGAAGGCACTGGTTACCACGCTGTATAGGCACGTAGAATTACGACATATCGCTCCCGCCCTGGGAACGATCTCTAGACACGAGATATTGACGTTTATCGACAAACGCGAACGCTACTATTGCAACGTAGGTACGAATCCCCGGCGTGTGTATATTTAAGAGAGCGACCCAGAGTCATTAACCGGCCAGTCAAACTGTCGAGCGCGCTCGCTAAGTGTTTTTCTCTTTTCTTTTCGAGTGTCGGTCAAGATAAGCGTCGCGTATCCCGAGACAAAGATCGAGCTACGTCGCGACCAACGCGGCCACAGAACTGTTTGCTTTCACATCGTATCGTATAAACAAGCGATCGATCCAAACATGTTTTTTCGGTCGCGGCCGTCGATGGCCGTTATAACGATGCTTTCCCTCTCTCTCTCGCCCGGTGGTCTCGAGTGGAACGAAATTTTGCGATCATTCGTGGTTCACGTGTACCGCGCGCGCGAGTGCTTCGACCTCGCGCGGCCAATGCCGCTTCTCTCGTCGCTTTCCACCGTTCCCCGACAATTTGCTCGCGTTGCCGAAACCGGGGAGCGTCGATACGAGTTATTATCATGTCGTAACTCTGTTTAGTCGATAAGTAACCTTTCGACGGGGGAAGTACCACGATAATATTCCGTACGAACGATCTAACCTTGTTCTAATAAAATTTCAATCGAGAGAGAAAAATTATTTTCTAACGCCGGATGTATAATTATATACTTGAATGCATATAAATATAAGTTGTTGACATATTTTTCGATGCATACAGAGTAATGTTCTCGGCTGTCGGAGAGATTTGAAATTGTAAGCAGTTTTTTCCAGTCCCGAGTGTACGACGATTACTCAACAAACGCTCATTTGACTAGTAGCGAACTCGCTAGCAGGAAGTAACAATTTTCTCCAGTCTACGCGTCTGTCACGGGTAAAAGAACGCTTCTTCGATCGTAAATAGAAGCTTTATTGTAGATTGAAAGTAGCGTTCGAGGGATCAGCTTAAAGTGAATGGCGTCGAGATTCGTTCGTGTTTTGAAACCCACAGCTCGGAAAAGATTTATTTAGACCCCAGAGGTAAATTATTCATGCTGCTAGGGCGATGCGTTAGCCACATCCTTCCGTCTATCTTTCACCATATTGAGTGTACTACTCCTCCTTGGCGAGGCAAAATACGAAAAATCCGAATACGCCAATTTCGTTGGATTTTCCAAAACTTTTCGAAATCCCGTTTACACCCATCCTCGCAACGACTAAATAGGTGATAGAATTTCGAAGAAAAGAAATACATTACAAAAATTTCGATTCTGACATTTCCACATATTTCCCGCCAAAGTGGGAAAAATTCACGATCTCGTCACAAAATTATATAAGGTGCGACAGTAGTATAAAAGTCATAACAATGAAACGATTTTCTCGATTCTATCAAAGAGGGGCCTTTTCTATGTAATGTTACCACACGCTACTCCGTCCTTCGGCTGTTTCACGATCCGTGGGAACGTCGTCTCGGACGATTCTCAGATAGCCTATTCGAATCGAGACTAACTTCAACGAATTTCCCTCCGAGAATAAAAGACACTGTATTTCGCGCGCGGTCGACAAGCAAACGTCGTTCCGTTGTCAGGACGACGGAGTTTCCCTGCGCGTCGCGTCGCTTGCCCCGTTGAATCGTAACCCCGCGAGCGGGAAAGCTACCGTTTGCGAAAAAAAATATCCTGTTATTTCCGCGGGAACGAACACTCGAGAGGTCTACCCTAGCAGGCAGCGCGGATCTTCACACACTCGATACAACACCATTCTCGCGAACTGTTTCGTTACTTCTTCTCTCGCGTCAGCCGCGTTAGTCTGGCGTCTAAGGAATGTAGATCGGTATTATACTTTCTTCTTCCTCTTACCTTGAATAGTTTCTTAAGCCCCCGGTAGCCGCGATGTAATCGCGACACGTACTGCTTGTTGGAATCCAGTTTGAATGATTAAAGCCACAGTTGCGGAAACGAAATCGAAGAACCAAAGTGTCGAAAAACCAAAGAACTCGTTACTTTTTTAGGAGGTCGATTTTGCTTTTTTTCCGTTAGTGAACTCTCGAGAAACCGGATATATGTCGCGGCGTCCGTTTGTTGTTGCGCTTTACGTTGCGAATTTTCGACAACGTCTCGATAATGTTTCTCTCGGATCAGTCTCGGATACATATATACACGTATGATATATATATAAATATATATATGCATATACGCGGGAACCGAAGAACGAAAAACACGTTCGTGGCCGTTGAGAGCCGTTCGCTTACTGAATTCTACGCCTACCGTGTCCCGGCTGCTAACCCGCGCTTTCCCCCCACTCCGATACCACTCGTTGGCGGCAACCCTCCCCTCTCCTGCGCCTCGGCCCCACCACTCGGCTTTCCACCACCATCGGCCGCCGAGACCCGCATCCGGGAACGGCGGTGGGGAGCTGGAGGGGTAGCGCTCCCACCACCACTTGCAGCGTCGATGGTAATCTTACCGCGGATCGTGAAGCACGCTTACCCCTGCGGTCAAGTGCGAAAATTGCAATGAAAGCATCAAGACACCACCTCGAGTCTTTCTCTTCTCTTCTTGGTCCTGATACGACCGTTTTTCCTTCTCCCCTAGACACTGGAGAACAGAAGATAATGCACAGCAGCCTGGCATGCCCTTTCCTTTTAAATTTCTTCAAGGAGACAGTTTCCAAGTCTCAAGAATCCGAGAATTTATCTAAAAGCTTTGTGAAACGTTTAGATTCCAAAGTATATTGTATATCCCTTGCAGATTCGTTGCAATAATCTGAAGAATAAAGTGGAGAACGTGGAACGCGAGGTATTCGATAACGGGGAAGTACTAAAACGGGCTCGAAAGAGAGCGTCACGCATTCTGGTCGACGCAGCTTCCCAGAAACCTCTGCTTTCCTTTTCGCATCGAAGCAAAACATTTCATCGAAATATTGATTCAGTGGCGTCCGATAAATTCGATCCTCCTGGCTAAAATCGGCGTATTGCATTGACAGTAAACATCGCGGATGCTTTGTCATCATCGGCAAACGTCCAGAGCGACTTTACGGTGCGAATTGACCGCCGCTCGAGGTGGAGGGGGAAGGAGCGTAGGGAGTGGGGCCGCGGACAGACGTGGACGGTGGTGGGAGAAGCCTAGGGAATCCAGGCGGGTACGCATGCGCGACGTTCCTGGTGGGGTTACTCAACCGACGGCGCCAGTATTCTCTTTCCCCTCCCCGCCGCTGGCTCGTACGTGGAACTGCTGGCTGGTCGTTGTGTGTTGCGTTGCCTTGGAAGGGAGGGCACGGATCACACGCGCGCGCTGCCCTGTCTATCTCTCTTGGTGTGTTTGTTTGTTTATAGTCGCGTTCTGGGAAATACCCGACGCGAGTAACGGCTCTCGCGCGCGCGGACGCCTGCATTCCCATTCTGGCGTTGCATCCGGTCGGTTCTCCGCGCGTTAGCCCCCGATGAACGCCTTCCTCAGTCTTCTTCTTTGCCCAGCCACTTAGCGTTCCCTCTTCGCTCGGCCCGTTCGAATGCGCGCCCTTTTAAAGCCTCCTTCGCGTTTATTCATCCCATTTCGAACGCGAAACATTGACACTACGCGTTTCTGTCGCTAATTCGGACGTGGCTGACGTTTCCCTTGGCGTTTAGCAGCCTCTCAATTCGAATATCGTGTAAACACCTCGGTTCGCGCCCTTTTCAGCTTCCCGTTTACCTTCTCGACCGTGCGCTCTCTCCTTTCGATCGGTCGTTACGTTGTCGCGCGGACGGTCAGTGGAGCATTACCGTGTCGCGTGCTATATGTTTCGTGCGATCCTCGGGTGTTTCGCGCCCAGAGTGTTTGTTGACTGTTGGACTATCGCTCGGCTATCGATTTTGAAAACATTCGACGGCCGCCTGATCATTGTATGTTACGCTCGATACGATCGGCCACGCAGGTGAGCCGATAAAAATTTTATCGCGGCTTCCTCGAAAAGTAGTTCACGCGTAATCTCAAGAATGCTGCACATCAGCCGCGTATCTGCAAATCACACGGCAAATATTGTACAATGGAATTGTGTAACGATGTTGAGCGGCGCCGTGTGGCGGAAGATCGAGACGCGTCGCGCGACAAAAATAAATATCAGACCGACGATACCGTCCTACGCGAAACGAAAGCAACGACGACATCGTCAACGTCACAACCACGACGTGACATGCCTCTACGAAAATTAATTCCACTCGGGAGATGTTCGAGTACGCAACGTCTGGAAAATGTAATCCTGGATTCTGTCTAACCAAAGGGGACTTTTTAAAAAAAAAACCCTTGAAAAGAAACTTGGAGTAAAAATCGGACACTTTTTCCTGAAATACTCGGGGCCTCAAGGGTCATAAATTTACCACTCTTCGGCCCAACTTCGTACCCCAGTCGACGTCCCCTTCCCCCAGGACAGAGGGAATTTTTTTTACTAATGAGGATCTGTTCTAAGAAAATAGGATCTTACAGGCCACCCAGATTCAAAAGCAGTTAGAAAATCAACGAACTTTCTTCCACTATTTTTATTTAAATACACCCTCGATGTAAAACTGTACCTAATAATCCGAATTTCACCAAACAGAGATTATAAAAAATATATGCAAAATTCTTCAAAATGTTCGATACAAATATCGAGCAATTAGAATACTGGGATGTTAAAAATTTTAGTTTCTGTTTTAACCACGCGTCTCGCTCAGCCCCGAAGTCATGACGAATGTACTGGAGCACCGTTGACGACGGTCATCCGTTTCACAAATCTCGCCCCATTTATTCCCACGTCCGAATAATACGTCGCCGGTGCACGCAAATGCGTGGTCGGCGAACGTTTGACGACAGCACCGCTCGCCCCCGTCGATTAATTTCCGCGACTGGTCCATTTAACAATATTGTTGTTCGACGTTCGAGCGTTGATATCTTGTTTACACGTCGTGTGCAGCCACAAGCCGCCTTAAACACGGAACGACAAAGTCCAGCGTACCAAGAACGGTTTCGCAGTTGTTGACTCTTCCGCGAATCGGTGGCATTATCGTTTCTTTAAATGAGTAATTGCCTGGCCGTTGTATCGTTGCAACGGGAGCCAGCGTCATTCATTTCTAGAAACATTCTCGCCAAACAACGAGCCTCACGACCATTCACATCCCTTCCCCTCGCTCATTTTTTATGGGGCCCAAAAAGAAATCGCGTCTGGGTCGCCTCGAGTCACGGATCGCAGAATATTCCGCGCGGACAGACATATATCGTTTCAAAACAGTGCTAATGCGTTCGAAAGGTGATCGTAAACTGTAGTCGCGTCTTATTTCAGAACACCCGGAACATTCCTTCAATTTCAAAAGTTTGAAAGTTCCAAGAAGCCTTCAATTTTTTTCGATCGAAAACCGCTCGAATCAGCATCGGTAAACATTCCGCGCAAAAAGATTCCGTTGATCGACCCCTCGAGACGTGAGCGCGTGTCTGGATCGAGTAGAGCTCCGGCAAATAAGAAGAAAGAAGAGCGCAGATCGTGGAGCGAGCACTCGTCCCTGTCCCGAGGAGTGACCTAAAAAAACCCCTTTATCCCGCCGGGAGGTTTCCATTGAACATGTCACGCAGTCATCGAACTTGGGAGGCGTTATTATCGTGATCGTTTGCCACGAATGTGCTCCGTCCCAGTGTAAACAATCGTCCGAGCCGCCGCTCGCTCTCTCGGCAACGGACGATGACGGGAAAGTACGCGGGCCCGAGAGGCGCGCGCGCACGCTCGCGCGAAGGCTCGCGCGACGCGTTCCCGCCGCTACATAATTAGCGCGCGAAAATAGATTTTTGCGAAACGAGCCGAGCTCCGCTCTGGTATGTCAATGAAAACAAATCCTTGTTCCCCTTTTTTCCCCCCCCTCCTTCTCCCTTTCTCTTTGCCGAGGCCTGGTAGCTCCGGCGAAGGCCGCCGAATACTGAAATATACTCGCCCGTACGGAATAGTCGAATCATTGTTTGTTCGATCGGGTTCCCAGTATCGTTTCTCCTGCCGGCGAATTCGGCCATCCTCCTGGCCGACGCTTGCACCTTGCTCGTTTATTTATTTAACTGGCGAAACCGGAGAGCAGGCCTTACCCAGCGGCCCCGTGATTAGCGCAATTGTTGCCGCCTGGGGAGTAATGAGCGAGAATTTATGAAACGGGCATGGGTGTGATCGATGAAAAAAGAGTTATACGTCAGACCGAAGTCCAAGAGTCTACAATAATCGTTTTCTAGATTACACGTTCCGAGTAATGGGATCGATACGCGGGGACCTAGGCTGTGGCATAGTTTCGTTTTAACAATGGAGCTGTCCAGTGGTGTCAATTTTCTTTCAGCGATTCTGCTTAAATCCTCCGATCCCTCCCCTCCCCCGGGGAACCTTTTCGAGTAATTATCGGCTTAGGTACTTTCGGCGGAAGGGATTTAGGGTCTACTGGATAATTGCACGGCCTTTGTCACTCATTTACTGGGTTACGGTCGTCCGGGTAGTTTTCGGGCGCTCCTTTGTGTCACTGGTGACCCGAGGATCGACGGTTGTAAATTTTTTGGACGCGTGATTTTATGTTTATGGTACCGCGCTATTAGGGAAGGGATTACCAGAGTACAATTCGAAGGTAATCCCTCCAGTTCTCTTCTTCGCGAAACTCAATATTATTCTAGAAACAATTGTCGCGCGCAATGTTTACTCGGCGGATATTTTAAACCCGCTGAGCGCCCACTTGTCGGAAGAAACTGATTCCCCCGAGTTTTCGCAAAGGAAACGCGACAAACGCCCGCCACTGGTTGACGTCGTGATTAATGGCACGTTTCGAACGTTACAATTTACGGTCACACGTGGAGGCATGTTGACCAGCGTACTGCACGGTTGTATAATATTTAATTTTAGCTAATATGGCCAGCTTATATTTATCGTCGCTTCCAGCTGGCGACAAAGCAACGTCGGGGCACAAAGCAATAAACGGGCGCAATTGTGCAAACATACAAATGTAATTGGAAAAGTTGCGACACGTGCGGCCTTGTTTGCGCAGCGCTGGAAATTTGCATCGATATCCGGCAAATCTGGAGGTCGGGCAAAAGAATCCACCCTGCAATTTTCACCGTCCTACTCAGGGACAATTGCTTTGTAGCGAGCTGCGACGTCGGGCGCAGATTTTCTACCCCCTTTCCCGCGGGGAGCATCGGAGGGACCAATATTTGTGCGGTTTTCAGCGGGATTTTCAGGTCCCCGACATTATAAGCGCGGCGAATTTAGGTCGAAAAGCATTTTCACGCGGCTGCCGGAATTTCCGCGGAGAGTTTCGTTTTTTCTCCGCCAACGGTGGCGAGAGAGATTGTCCTTCGTTAAATGTCAAGTGAACTTGTGACGATTGCAGCGCGACGCGCACGTTTTAATGGCCGTAGGTACAGCGTAGATTGCGAACGGATTGGTAAATAGAAACGGGGCCGTGACTCGGTTATTTGCGCGCGCAGTAACTTGAACGGGCGGAACTTGAACGCGGAAGCACGCTTGTAGCGCACCCGGTACATACAGCCGCGCGGCGCGTCTTCTGCCGCGATACTGCCGCGCTAATGTCGGTGCCAGAAAACCGCTGGGAAATCGGTCACGGAGTGACTAATCGCCGAAGAATCGCCGCGGTTCTTGCCCCGCCGGCTTCTTGCAAAGGAAACATCGAACCGAACGCTCGCGGGAAAAATTCATCTGATACCTGTCGCTCGGGAAGAAAAATCGCACGATCTTCGACTTGCGAGTCGAGGTCGATGAAACATAAATAAACGTTCTGTTTTACATTTTTGTAACAGAGAAGACACGAAAGAATTATGGACGTTAATTCAGAGGAATGGAACCAGAAATCAGTGACAATGGAACGAGTATTTTTGAATCTTTTAACTTTTGAGTGATAATACTCTGATAGTTTTTTTTTCTAGAAATCTAAATTTTGATGTGTTGAAATTTGTATCTATTAGAAAAAATAATTGTGGGTGAAATGGATTTCTTGTTTTGTTAAAAGTGACCAAAATGTTAAGTTTTATTAATACGATCTAAAAGTTTACAGAAATATTGGCAAAGGAACTCTGGGGTGCGATACACCCCGTGTGACCTCGAAGGGTTGTTATAGTGGAATCTTAGCTAGTTCGATATAGTAACGGGCGATAAATTCAAGCAAGATATTTCGAGCAACGTGCTTCTGCCTTGAACCTCCTCCACGCGTTCCCAGATGTAGACCTAGAAAAGTAGTGTTCGCGTTTCTTTGTCTTCGAATGGATTCGATAGCGCGCGTGCGGCGCAAGCTGGTCGGTGATTAATCGTTTATTAAATAGACGATTATTATGCGAGCCTTCAGCTAGCGTTTCGCGAAGAAATGATGCATCGCGCCTTTCTTAAAGCGTAACACCGAGCGAAACGACGAGGGCGCGCACTTGTACCGGTCGTCATACGACGCGCGTGTCATAACGATACGCGACGGAACGATCGCGACGATAACCACCTTCCCTTTGTTGGCACGAAGGACAGAGAAACAGTCGGTTTCAGCTAAATAAATGATCGACTAATTAATGAATGCGCGAGTTATATGGACACCCTGCAAATAAGGGAGCGACCCTGGCGAACCTAACGACGATTTCAATCGCTTCAGGGCCTACAAGAAAAATTCTAACATAGACAAGTGGTTGTAGAGGTGCTCGAGGAAATGATTACCATTGATCTTCAACGTTAAACTTTACGTTGCATTTATATATGCATCATGTTTTGGGTTCCATCTACCAAAAAAAATTATGATTCTATCCGAACACTACATTTCATACCACACGTGAGTAAATTTATTTTTTTGTTCTTCAAATCTCCCACTACCACTAGGGGAGAGTGGGGTAATCACGAACGCGGGGTAATCACGAACGCGGGGTAATCGCGAACGCGATGGTTACGGAGTTTTAATAAATAAAAACTGGTGTTTCCTCTCCACTAGCTAATAGTTTAGGTCGTATCCAACGCCGGGCAGAAAGCAATAAATACAGAACGCTCATGCTAGTCAAGATAAACACACTTTATTATTTTCATCATGTTTAAAGTAATATTTTGTCCATTTTCAATTGCATGTAATTACTGTTGAATTAATGATACAATTGGGATTTTTTAAGTTGAAATAAAGCACTTTTTTACCAATATTTTGTGACCAACGCGTGGCTTGAATCATGATTCTAACCCCAGAAATAAAATCCTTTTTATTTTTTGATGTCGTGGGGTAATGACGAACATATCTTTAAGCACGTTGCAGCTCAGAGCAACGTTAACCGATTTTGATGAAATTTTCAGCATGTATAAAACTTATTTATATCTACAAAAGGGATTTTTGAATTTTCATTACAGACTCAGAAAAAAAGTTTAAAAAACGGCCTTTATTATTTTTTTTCGATATTTCGACCAATTGCAATTTTTTTCTAACGCACAAGAAGAAGAATTTGAAAAATACATCAGGTGTAGGTTGTAGCAACATTTTTTATGAGTTGACCATTGAAATCGCGCTTTCTGTGCGACTTCTGTGACATTTAGCACTCTGTTCGTGATTACCCCACGGCAGTCGGGTAATCACAAACAACAAGGGTTTTTCTTTTTCACTATAAAGTTGATTTTTATTATAATTTTTCAAAAATTCGTCACAGTACTTTATAGACGAATAGTTGAAGTATGTTTGTAAATAAAAAACAAATTCATTTTTCACATAGTTTTCGTTTTATTTGCTTTTTGGTTTAGGTGTTCGCAATTACCCCACTCTCCCCTACTCTGTTTTTGATAATCCCCTTATGCCCTGCTCGATATAGACTGCGAGTGACGCAGTATTATTGTTACTATTCAGATCTGACGGTTTGCTTGGACCGTTATTGTGCCTTCTTGACGGACAGATTCGAATTGATCGCTCGAATAAACGTTCCCATAATATACAGCTTATCTATTGCTTGATCGTTTGTAGAACGGAAAGAGTAGGCTCGTGGAGTAACCGTTAATTCGATAAAAAGAGGAAGGGGAGGAGGAACAAAGTTGCAAAGGATTCGGGTAGCAATCATAATTAATAGCGAAGAGATGCGAAGTATGTGTCGGCGGAGGGTTAAAAAAGAAAGCGCTTCGACGTGTTCCGATGAAAAGCTCGCGAAGGAACGGTAAATAGCTATTATTAACGACCGTCTGGACGGCCGTTACGATAGCCGGTATGCTCGAAATTATTCTAATTTTCCACGAGCCCGCCCCCTGGATGAGATGCAAATTCCCCTATTTATTTCTCGCCGGTCCCGCTCTTAATAAGGCCGCACAATGTTGTACGCCGGTTCTAGACGCGAGGCTTGTAATTTCCTCTCCTAGTATCGGGGTTCACGGGGCAACGCCGAGTTTCCGCCGTTTGCAAATTTCAATTTCATACTCCTTGGCCGTTGGTTCCCCGTCGGTGACGGTCTGTCAACGCGATTAACACGTCCACAGTGCCCTTCTTTTTAAAATTCTGTGAAAAAGGGGAAGGAACCTCTCGGTGGCTCGACGCCACGTTCTCACCGGCGAAACAAAAGTAAACATGCGATCGGTTAACAATTGCATCTAGCACAGTACGATTCAAAGCAAGTGTCACCGTCGCTTGGTATACATCTACCATCGTTTCCAAATTGATCAATACACATTTCACAAATACCAAAATAAATCTACGGTGCGTTCGTTGCTCCGCAAAGTGTTGAGAAGAAGGGATTCACGTGCAGAGCCCTGAACTGTGAACGTGTTAATTCGCTTCTCGCCCGGCTCGCAGCCACGGCTGTCCTTTCCACGTTATCAATCGCGATCGGTTAGTGAGAGAACAGCCCGAGTTCGGCACGGATCGCGAGGCTGGTGGCGCGTGATCGCGGCTAAATCTGATCGGCGAATTCCAGGCCGATCGACGATTGCAGGATCTGGCGCGTTACGTGACTAATTAGTCGGGAATTCGAGCGAAATCGGCCGCACTCGACGGTGCGTTACGAAGTCGATCGGCCGGCGACGTTCTATCGATCGCATTGTACGCTCAAAGGGGGGCTCGAGGGAGTGAGAACGAGAGCGAGCAAAAAACGAGGAGGAGAACGCGAAACGAAGTTGCCGAGAAGAAAGAGAGAGTACACGTGACCCAACGAACACGATCTCGCGCCATTATATCCGCCGACTACTGAACGGCTACTCGCGGATAAATTGTGTTCTACGGCCGTGACGGCATTAATTTATAAATCGACCCCTTCCACCGGCCGCTCGGGCGAACTTTTAATTCTTCCGCCAGAAAATCACGTCCGCCGGTTAATTGGCGCCCGCTTACTGTCCCGGGGGCGCGATGCCGCCACCCACCCTTGGCGAACTCAACTGTTTAACGCCTCGATCGTTTTTGCGAGTATAAATGGAGAAATTTACCTCACAGCTGTTTAATGTTGGATGTTTGAAAAGTGGATGCAGGGGTATGGAATTGCCTTAATGGTTCGTTTATAGATTTGTTGTTGTTTGGAGCTTTCTGTGTCGAATTCAAATCAGTTCCAAAATTGTATCGATCCCAATGTCACATCTCAGATCAAAAATTTCCCACCCTCTCGAAAACGGACAACAGACCTCTCGACCGTACGTCATCGATCGCAAAAGATTCCGAACGGGCCTTACCGACGCGAGTCACCGCTCGTCCCAGCGGGCGGTAATTTTCCAGCGCCGCGCGAAAGCCGCGGCGGCAGCGTCTCGTCTCGCCTCCTTTCGCATGAATGGAAAAAAGAGGCGCAGGAGGGGGGGATCGATCGTCGGCGAAACCGGAAAGTGGACGCGCGGAAGAAACGCGATTAGAAAAAGAGAGCAGCGGGGAGGAGCGTGGGAGAGAATGCGCACAATGCGGATAAGGTTGGTCCGCGGAAAAGGGAAGCAAAAAAGGGGGGGAGGCCGGGCGTGTATAAGTTCGCGTACACTCGCGCGGCGTCGGCTCCGCTGACCGATAACGAGAGGCATGCCCGTCTGGCAATAAATAAAAAAGTATTTGTACCGTTTATCGGCTGTTTACGACGGCTCTGGTCACTTGCAGCAATATAGTAAATCGCGTAGGCCGCGTGAATCATTCGGCCGGCCGGGGGGAAACAGTGCCGCTCGATCTTCGAACCTTATCCGCCAAGGCGACGCTCGGGGCCGCGGCTCCGGCGACCACCGTCCGATTATGCCGGCGGAATTTCAGCAATCACGCTGCTTAATTAATCCGCCGAGCGTGGGGCTCGAACTTCGGCCACGCGATCGCCCGATAAGGTGCACGTGAACGAGCAACGGCCGCGGCAGACCGCCGCAAAAATATGTATATGAGCGTCTGCGAACCGTCTGACCGTGTTTCGTTGCCCGAAGCGAGGCTTTATCTGGGCCGCGGCGGGAGAAGGAGGTTACCGCGGCTCCGAGCCGCTCGACTCCCCTTTATTTCATAGACGATAACGACCCCGCTGGTGTGATGGACACGGGTGGACCAGGCCCTGCTCCGAGCGCCGCGCAGGGTCGCAGCCCGTAGGGGCGTGTGGATCATGGGATCGCGGGATCACGTGACTCACGTGTGATCTTTGCGCGGTGCGTCGCTGCTTTCTGGCTGATTCATCTGGCACGGCGCGTAGAGTCGTTATTTCGGAATACATTAGTGGTTGCAGGTGTGCTTCCTACTGGACGGGCGGGTGTAGGGTTGTGATTAATTTGTTGAAGGGACAGGGAACGTTTGTGATTGAAATGTGATTTAGTTAATGGATTGAAGTAAAACTGTTGAAGGGCAGGGTTGGTTTGTTACCGTTAAGGAACTAGTTCTTGATCAGGCACTAATTATTTATTAGTTCCTGAAATAAATCGTTCTTTTCAGTTTATGTCAATAAATAATTGTTTGAAATAATTACTAACATAAAAATTGATAATTCAAAAATATATGTGTTGTCTGTGAAGGCAGTTAGTATTGTTAGTTTTTGTGAAAGTAAATGTGTAAGGTAGTTCACTTGAAGGAAGTCTCTGTTGAACGCCATCTCTTATTGTTCGAAGTAAGAGATCATCATCGACGCCACAGTCGATTTCTTTGCTGGTTGTTGCGGTATTAAAGGTTATTATCATACATTTTGCTTACAATAGTTTACTTTACAATGTAGCGAAAGAATTTTAGTATTATATGTACCATTTTGCTTTAAAAGTCAGTGATCATTATTTAGTTCCACTTTTTTCTTGTGGAACGAATTGTTGATCACCTGAATAAAAATTAGGTTAGGACATTGTAAAATTATAAAAAAATTAAATTTAAATGGTATAATACTACAAATAAGTTTATTTGGTACTTTCTTTTTAATTAGTATTAGTATCTGATCAAATATTAGTTCCTTACCTGATAAGAAATTAGTTCCCATGTATTTTAGATGATCAAAAACTAGTTCCAAGTCATCTTATTATTCCGTACCTTATAAATAATTAAATTATACTTATTTTCAACTTTTTAAAATTTTTCCTTAAAGTGTAAACATTAATTCATCTTTTAGTATAAAAAAGTCTATGGTTTAAAGTTTTATTAGGTTAAAAATAAATATTAAAGCGGGAAGCCCTCTAAACTGATCAGAAACTAGTTCCTTAACGGTATAGGGACTTTGTAAGAACCTACACCGAGTTCAGCACTACTTTTCTTTCTGTCTATTACTTGTATATAACTATACATTCTAATACCACAAACTTAAGGTCCACTGCTTTGAATAATACTGATCAGCACTCAAAACCTACTGCTCACAAGCGTCACCGATAAATATGTACACTAGTATTTAGGGATAGAGCCCACGAATTATTTCATTTGCCCCGAAGATTTTCAGCTCGAAGAAGCTGGCGGTAACTACGAAGGCATTTGATTTATTAACCGCCCCATTTAGCGAGCCGCCCCCAGGTACAAAACCTTCGGACACCTGCAGCGAAGCTTCTTCTGCTCGCAAGTTGTAAACCCATAAAACCCGAGGATCAAGCGAAGAACTTGTTATTCACCGTCCACCGAAGAGGTTTCCGAGGCTGTAAACGGGAACTCTGACCTCTGAAACGAATTTGCTTCCCCATCGTGAAACAGGAAGAATGAACGGCGCGAACCCATCGAACACTGCGGCGGCGTGAAAGTCGCAACGCGTGAGATCTGTCTTGCTTATCGACGCCCGGGAGGGGAAGGAGAGCAGTGATGCCCGATGTAGATTCCGTTAATCTCGTATTTAGATGCCAGCGACGAAAATATGCCGCCGTTTATCGGAGCGCCTAATCGTGCCTCGATTTACAGAGCGTCTGTTTACGAAACACGCGCCACCGAGAGAGGAAAGATACCAGGCGTCGGGAAGGCACAGTGCGTTGTGTTGTTCTTAATTTCAGAAACAAACAACCTCGCGCGGCGGCTGCCTCGAGAAGTCGCGCGCGAGTAAACAGCCGGCGAGCAGCGGAAAAAATCTGCACGCGCGCAAAGTCCGTTCGCAATGCGGAGCGGCTTCGATATCCGCGACGCTCGATCGCGGTAAATAAGTTTACGATGTCTGTGCCGTTGCACCGTAAATAGATGGGTCTTCCAGCGATCTATGACGGAACTGGCGCGCTCAGCCTTTGACAGAAGGAAGACAAGCTTTCCGTGGAAGCGCGGAGACAGACGTACCGCTTTGTTTTCTAAGTATCGAAGGATTTAGGTGCAGATACCGCGTTATTTCAAAATGCGAGAGGAATGCCTAGCAAACACATGTGGGATCACGTGTGAACTTCGACGAAGATCGTTGCAACACAGGGATTAATATTTACATTTATTTTGTATTACGACATTCCCACTTTATATCGGATTAGAGGCGATTAATAATGTTTTGTACAATACGCGGAGGACTATTCCCGGCTTGATTTGCTCTGAAATTGAATATTTGGATATCTGGGGTAATGCTTTCCAGAAAATATGGGCGGAGGGGGAAGCTAGGAGCCCTAGCACCCCCAATTAAAAAAGAAGAAGGAGATTAATATAACCACGACTGAAGTAAGTCAAGAGCTTCGAAAAAAGAAAAAAAAACTGGATTTTATTCTTTAAATATGCATTAAATTTGCATTAGAAATATTTTTATCCGTTCAACTCGGCTGCCCCAAGATTAAATCCCCAGTTCGCCACTGATACACAGGGTGCGAGTCCCTCGGCGCGAAAGCACGCCAACGCCACTGAAAGCCTCCAGCATATGTAAAGCGATGATCGTGAGAATCGAGCTGTGTCTATTTCAAAGGCATTCCCAATCGCAGATCTCTTGCATCATCGATGGGAGATGGACAAGCTAAAGTTCGTGTATCCCCTAAATGGAAATGCAGAGAGTGGCAAAAGCTGTCCCGATCGGTGCACACGAGTCATGGGAGACTGCGAACACGTTAATCGGCGGGTATAATCGGGCGAGCGACGCGCGAATCCTTTCCGTTGTCGTTGCCAGCCGGGTTCAACGATAATTCACAATATCGTCGCGATCTCGTCGAACAAACGGTCCGGTGTTACTCGGCGCTAATAATAGTGCTAGAACGTGCGCGTCGATTATTTATGATACCGCTACGCAACGGGCCGAACGGGCGGCGCCATCGCCTCTAGGGACTTCTGAAATTCGTGGGGGCGTGTTTGGTTTCACGAATTAATGTCAGGGCCGCGCACGCCGGATTAGATCGTTTGCAACTTTGTAACGACCGGCGAAAAATTCAAGGCAACCGGCGGGTGGTCGCCGGAACCTCGGGCGGGGATGGATATCTCGCTGACAAAGAAAGAGGTCGCTAAACGCGGCAAGTCGTGGATTGTTCTTTCGTCGAGGGGACGTTTATCGGGACGGAAAATCGGCGGGGAAGAATTATCGTTGGCTAGTGATAGGAGAATTTGGTCTAACCATCCGGTATCCGAGGATTAGAAAGAAGATCTTTGTAATCCTCTTAAATTCGTTCGACGGGCTTGAGCCATTGATCGATCACTGTGCACCTTGGGCCGGGCCGCGCGCTCGGATTTCTTCCCCGGGACGAGTCGTTCACCGAATTCGCCTGCCGATGGATCGTCGAGCGAAAAGACGGGGAAACGGGAAGACGGGAGGAGCGAGGAAGCGCGGCACACGCGGCGAAACCGTCGCGCTTACGACTGTCGGATCGTTTCGATCCTCGATTCGACCGCCTGAACGTCGCCTCGATGGCAGCCCGCTTATTGTCGGCCTGCCAAGCGAATATTGGCAGCGCTGCAGTGGGCCGACGCTAGGTTCGCGTGCTCGCGTGTCGTCCGAGCCCTCTGCGTTGCGCATAATAGTTGCACACGACCGATTAGCGCGTCCAGATTAAGCGTAATTAGCAAATGAAGCTTGTATCTTCGTATGTTTATCGGCAACTGTGACCTCGTTACTTGCCGTGACTCGCGATTACGCGAAATGCATCTCGGCTTTCTTTAGCGCAGATTCTCCTTTCGCGGAAGAGATAGAACGGTCCTACGTGTTTGGCGAACCGGTTTATATGAATTCTGCCACTCGAATGGGTTTCCGGTTTCCAGGGGCTAGAGATTATCTTCGACGCGCATGCTTCCGAGTTGCAGTAATTGAAACGTATTTCATAGATACCATCGGATTCTTCGAAACGATAAACTATCTTAGCCGAATTAATCCGAATTAGCCAAGAGAGACTTCGCGACAAGTATTCAGACTAAAATACCCGTTTCTTATGTTTTACAAAGCCACCCCTCGATTCGCCAACGTACCCAGGGCGATAAAAAAGAATGTTCCATCATGCAAGGAAAATTGAATGCAACGCCCCCGAAAAAAGGGGGTCGCGACGGTTTGTGCAAATAAATGTAATGTGGCGAAGGGGCAGAGCAAACTTCGGCTGGGAAATATTATTCCGGGGGGATGGAGGATTTTCGAATGCGGAATTGCGGGTGACAGGGGCCAACGCGGTGTGTCAATACGGTAACTTATTGTTCTAGCGGAGGAATCTTTGATCGATCGCGGGTGGCTGGTCCGTTCGCCGGGAGGACTTCCGGTGTGCGTCCCACGGCGTTCCGTGGACAGAAACGGACAGGTACGGTGGAGGGTTGGCGCGCGCGTGTAGGCGTGTGCTTGCACACGGGGCCTGACCTGATTTGTATTCGCCGACGGAACGTCGTTTGCTAACTCGATGAAAACCCACATCTTCCGAGTTCCGTCGCCGTTATTGGCCACGCTTTGAATGCGGACACGGCCGAATTGTCTTAGCGCGGGACAAAGGGACCTGTAATTTTCCGGAGTCCCTCCGCTCGTCCCTCGGAATAGCGCGGAACAAAGCTCAGAACGGTTCTGGTCCGCGGAAGAGGGGAAAAAATAGAACCGACCCCTTCGACTCCATCCCCTGGTGGAACATCGTTGCAAAGGTAAATGGCCCCATTACTGGACGTCCGACGGTACGATTGCTAACTTATAAACCAGCGGTTTTCATTGAAGTATACTACTAAAGAGAACGGCGACCTCTTTAGCATTCAAATTGAGTCTATTTTTAAGCTCGAGCTTTTGCAACGATATTGTGCTGGGAACAGCAACCTTTTCACTCCTCTATCGACTTGCACGTGTTTATTACCGCTTATCTCATGCCCCCGTTGATTCATTTCTTAATTACACTCCGGTTATTAATCTTAATCGGTTACCTTACCTTCCGACATGAATAATCTCACAAGTCTACGGTCGCTCGGACAATTAGCAAGTTTAATAATACTCCAACTAACGAGTAAATTGATAGTTCGCCATTCAGTTTTCCTCGATACAATTATCGATCATTCTTCGCGAAGGAAACAGATACAGGTGGCCAGTGAAACGAGCGTGAGCCTAATAGCGGACATTTACTTCGATCGCTCGATCTCCAGTCGAATGACCTCTCGAAGATAACAAGCCTAATATCTTCAAATTTCAATCAAAATATAGGTGTATCTGCCTACCTCTTCACTATCCAATAGATACTCTCCACCTCGAATCTACTCATTTCAATCGTCGATGACGTCGCTGCGCAGAGCATCTCAAATAAGCCACGAGATTCCTCGAACGCTCCAAACACTCGGCGCTTGCCGCCGGGGCGTCGCGCACCGAAGCAAATCCCCGCGATAAAAACAATATAAAACGTTTTGTTTGCCCCGACGCGCGACTCGGATGACGCGCGGTCGCGGGGCTTTGAATTTGCGCGCCACCGACGCGACGCGTCGGGAAACGAAAATATTTTTGCACAGGCATCGTCCTTCCGTGGTCTGTTTTCCTTCGACGTAGTTTCGCACGTGCATCCACGTGGCTTTTGCGTCACCGCTACCGATAACGAGCCGCCGAATCGGCGAGCGACGCGATCCGCGCGCTACGTCACGCGGATTAATACGCGACTCTACCACCTGTGCAACGAGTTTGACGGAGGTGTCGGAGAGTAATTAGTTCCGTCGATCGGTAGACGCTTCCGAGGTGGCCGAGCGTTATCGAGGGGCCGAGCCGTAATCGGTTCAAGCTTTTTTCCCTCCCCTCTTCATTGTCGTAAACACTCGAACTCGGAAGGCGTCGATGGCTTTGGGAAAGTTTGGAGAACTGGGAGTCAAAGGGTATCGACGCCGGGGCGATCGCGATCCTTGCGGGTTGCCACGTTCGAGGCGCCTTCGAACGAGGGGATCTGCGGTCTCACGGGCGCACGAGTGCCCCGGGAGACGTTTCCAGAGACACTTGAAGTGGAAGGTTCGATGTGTGGGTGCTCGTTCGGCAGGCCTTTGTGGCCTCGCAAATATTGTTACATCAGCGACCGCTAATCAATCGTTATCAGTTTTGATGGCTGCTGCTGGTGACCCATGCGCTTTGTCAATCTCTGCTTTGATTTCTCTCGGACGCTCCGATGCCTCCGAGCGATCGTTGTCGGAGGTTAAATGTACAGGTGTTAGATCGTGTTCGCTGATTGTCTGAATTCTTGATCTGTTTTATGATGGGTTTCTTAGTGCGGAACGTGCGAAGGTGTTTCTTCCGCGTTTATCGACTATGCCAATCTGTGCTTTGGCAAATATTGTTGCATCAGCGGAGGCTAATCAATTATCAGCTTTGGCGGTTGCTGGCAGTGACCCCTAAACGTGCCAGAAATAGACGC
Source organism: Andrena hattorfiana (assembly GCA_944738655.2). Taxonomy (NCBI): domain Eukaryota; kingdom Metazoa; phylum Arthropoda; class Insecta; order Hymenoptera; family Andrenidae; genus Andrena; species Andrena hattorfiana. The sequence continues at coordinate 71,593,971 of OX122891.2, forward strand.
AAAAGCTCGTGCGAATTTAAATTCGACAGTGATGATTCAGTACACTTGTACATCATTTTTTGCTCCCCCTAAAGAGAACATTGAAAGACCTGTGTTTAAAGGTGTCGCGAGCTTCTATTTCGCGCGAGATCCCTGGGCAAACATCGAATTGGATATTCGCGAACGTGCCCGGCCTACGCACCGTCATTTCGCTGAGGAAAAAGTGACGAAACGGCTTTATCGGCATCGTAGGGGAACTCGGGCGGATGCAAGCTAGTCGCGCTGCCGCGTACGAGCTCGTAAAGGCGGTCATAAAAGACAGCTATGTATAAATGAGGTCGCACGGCACGCAGCGTAGCGCAGATTAGTCGGAGGAAAAATAGGAACACGTGTTTACATTCACAGAAATCGCGTTGCGATCGTGCGCTAGCGTCGAATGCCTGCTCGACGAAAATATCTGCACGCCCCTAAAGTTAGGTGTTCCTATCCGCGACTGGACGCAACGACAACAACTTCAACGTCGATTTTCTCGAAAACGAAGCGCGATATCAAAAAATGTTACTCTTGCTTTTCGACTTATGACAAGTAAATGAGTCGAGAAAAAGGAATACAATTTTTTGATATCGCGCTTCGTTTTCGAGAAAATCGACTTTGAAATTCTAGACTTTGCGTTCACTATAGGAAAACCTACGTTAACACTGTCAGCCTAACCCTTCTACCGACAAACCTTTGCCCAACTCGTCTCGAGTAAACACTCAGAAACAATCGGACAATACCTTCGGTGCCTTGAGTGGATCGCGTGTTCCTTCGTTCCCATCGATTATGGAGCATTCCTTTTTTCCTCGCGTCGATATCACTGACAGGTGGAAAATGCGTGACGGCGAAAGACGCGCGGGCCCACGCGCCGCGATAACAACTAATTGGACGTACAAGCGACAAATTGGTGTTTACCGTGGCGCGCATAATGACGTGCAATTACGATAATGCTCGCGTAATTGCACGTGGAAGATGGGCCTGTCGCCGAACGAAAGAGGCAACGCGACGGGGCGCTTTCAGACTTCACCCAGCCGAGATTTCTGTGGGTCCCGTTTTTCGAGGCTCGGCGAAGCGATTAGAAAGCCACCGCTTCGCTAACAGAGAGAACAGATGAACCGAAATATCGTGGAGCAGCGAGTTTAACGAGTCTCGTCCATTTTATTGCCGGCTGATTGCGTGAACCATGTCGGCGCGATAGATTCGTAAACGAGGCCGAGGAAAAAATGTATTTTTAACGAGGCTGATTGGAGCAAAAAGAGCGCCGGCCAGGCGTGAAATTAGCACGGAGCTTTCGCTCGCTCGAAAACAAACGCGCCGGGATATCCCACTTAACGTGATCACCTGAAATGCTTCCTCTGATTGTGCTGTTTGCGGAATAAAATGGAAGCAGCGCGCTTTCAATAAGGGTGGCAAAGTGGTACTTGCATTCTGGAGTCAAGGAGGACTTAATTTCTACTTAGGTAGCTTCTGCTCGAGGCCTCTAGGTAGAAGGAAAATATTTTCGTTGCACGATGGCGTTGGTGAAATCGCGAAGCTACGCAACTTTTGTGGGAAACAGTTTGTGGAGACAGTGCTGGTGTAAAATGAGATATTGGAGAACTATGTGTGCTCGTCAGAAGGCGATTTGGTGTGGCAATGGCAGCAATAATGGTATTAGCGGTCTTATGCTGAGGATTCAAGGTGACTCGTATGTACTGGAGCGATTCGCGGTGATATGGATAGATTTGAACTTGAATTCGTTATATTTAAGAGTCCTACAATTTTCACCAGCTTTCTGCTTCTTAGCGAGTTTTTAGTCGTGATGGAATTTCGAGGAAGCACAAAGGGAAATATTGTGACATTATTTGACAAATCAGTATTTGCAGATAATAATCGAGAATATTGTTTTGGAGTGTCCTTCAGAAAAGCTTTTCGCTCTTTGCGAACAATTTCAGCCAAGAGGTTCTGTGGTCGAATTTTCTTAATGGCAAATCACTATTAAAGATTCACTCTAAACTAATTATTTACCCCTTTAAACCTTTGTTACCTCCTTTATACTACACAAAGCGAAGAGAAGAAGAAAAGAGGATATATGAAAGAACACGAAGCAAGCAATTCCCGCAGGCAATTAATATCTACACATATCATATATAAACAATTATGTGTACATAGCTATATTCTACCCAACCACTCTGATTACTGTGCGTTCAAGAAATTATGATGCCTGGGGACAAAGATACGCAACCAATAGTTTACATACCTCTGCCATAAATAGAAAAACATGAATGGCTCTCGCAATCTCACCTGCAAGGATCAAGATCCTGACAGTCTTACGAATCCGAACAAAGAAATGTCTAGCAATAGCGTCGCGTTTCCTTCCAGATTCCCTACAGATAGCAGAAACGTGCTTACGCGCATCAGATTCGTCGAGATCCATGTCCGCAGGCGCTTAAAATGGCTCCAATATTTTAACTTGTTATCGTCGGAAGTCATCTTAAGGTAAAAACAGCAACTGATCGATGGAATCGTGTCACGATCAACCGAACTGATCGACGCGGATAAACGGATCCGTCAATTAATGCCGCACGACGGCGTATCGCGAACTGGCGCCCTTAACATCGTTTCCCGAAAGGCGGCCGCTGTTTGTTTTTCGATGTGTCGCGGTGGTACGCGCGAACTGGGCAAACAAATTGGAACGTATTTGTCAACAGGACGATCGCGACGGGCCTATTTAACTAAATAGAGCGCGGTACGGAATTCGGGCGCGATGGGTGTGTGGCCACTGAAAAGCAACCATCAAGGATAGATTTGTAATAAAAATTTACCACGAAGAAACACTGCCTTGGATCCTGATAAAGTTCGGTCTAGATTTCAGCTGAAATTGAACTGACGAGGAGCGATCGCAACCTCAACGAGCGATTACTGCATGCAACGGAGCTTCAAATCTGGGAATCGGTGAGTATTCATAGCTAACGGCTAGGGTAAAGAACCCAATTACTGCCATCTACCCAATTACTGTCATCCTAAGCTATTTCACGTAAAATAACGAATAAATCTTATAAAATGATGCATAAAAAAAATTTAGCATACAATTCAAACTGTTATTTATACGATACAAAAAATAGTATTTAATTTTTTCTTCGTTAATTTGAATGAAACGGTACAAAATTTTAAGCGGATATTAGGAGAATGGAAACAATGACTTTCTTACTAGCGAAAGAGAAAGCAAGGCGTTAAAGAAAATGCTGTAATTGTAATATTTAAGCTATTAGCATAACAAAATATAATATTTTAAATAATATAAGCATCATAGAAAGTAATAAAGATCCGAATTCAATGATTCGTTAAGTCTTTTTACTTATTAATTGGGTGGCAGTGATTGGTACAAGCATTCCAAGCATTTTGGTATTACTGTCATAGCAGTAGTTGCTCATGTACATGACACGATGTAATCTTAAAATGACAGATAAACAGTATTAGGTTAGCTGGCAGTAATTGGGGTGTCAGTAATTCAGTCAAATACATTTGAAGAGTGTCAGCAATAGATCCCGTAATATATTTTTGAAATTGATGAATTTATACATAAAAATCGAAGTTTTAAGATCCACCAATTTTTTTTCATCAAGTAAACATATTAAATAATAATAAATAACAAGAACAACATATACTTTTAGTCTATAAGCACAAAACTATAAGATAATGTCAGTGTCAACGCTTAATGTGTCAGTAATTGGGTCATTTACCCTATTACTATCGAAATGAATTCAGGTTAATTAATCTTCCAAGTCGTCTTGAAAGATTTCATCTGAATTTTCCTTAAACGAGGAATACAAAACTAATCGCCCGAAGTCAGTGGCGCACTCAGGATTTAATCTTGGGGGGAGCCGAGTTGAAGGGATAAGAATATTTTGAATGCAAATTCTACAAAATTCATTAGGTGATTAGAAAAATTTATTTAAATAAGAAAATTCTTTTGAGGTGTACTGAGTCTCTTGACCCCCACCCTGTGTGCGCTAAGCATTCAAATAACTCCATCTGAAATCCACTTAAATTCCACAAACTTGAAAAATGCCCAATATCAAAAGGAGACAGATTGCACTCGTCATTTAATTTTGTCCCTGAATCTCCGTTTCCCCGCGACCCAAATGGCCACTGCGTTGCAGTTTCAACGGTAAATAACTTCGTACCCCCGAATCCGTTTCGCCATGGCTTCCTGGAAAGCACGGAGAATGTAAAAAATATTTTCGCGAGCGTGCAGGTGCCGCGACGGGTCGATGGCGACGAGAAGACCGTCTGAAGGTGGAGTGCTCGGCATGCAAACAAAGGACGGCGCGGCGGCGGCCGGTCGGTCGAGGAGTATCGTAAAAGCCATGACGGCGTAAATATTTTCCGCGATCGCCTAGCGGCGAATACTGTTCACGATTAAGGAGGGGAAAGAACGAAGGAGGGCTGCGTCTCCGTGGTCGTCGCCCGTATATCCCCCTCGCATTCTTATCTGCTCGGCCTTAACGAGCGGATCGACAGCCCCGTGTTGTCGATCCTCGGCCGAGTGCACGGCCGCGATTTTCGGTCGGAAAGTTTCGCGAGCGAAAACAAGATTACGGCGTCGGCGCCGCGCCGTTTCGCGGAGCCCGCGAACGGCAAAGCTACGGGGGCCGCGATGGCCGCGGCAAAAAGATCGCAGGTGCGATTGCTGTGCCGTTTAATGAAAACAATCCTCGCCACGCGAAAGTAGCTTCTCTGACGTGCGCACTCGAGGCCCGTGACTCGATCTTATCTGTCCTCGATCCACGCGTTTCGAGCGAAGATTACGCGCGCGCCTATAATTGAACCGCAGTTGACGCAACTGCGTTCCACGGCGCCTTCGCCGTACCTCGCCGTAGGATTTCTCGCGTTATTTCCTGTCGCGGCGTGCCTGCGGTCTTCCTCGACTTTCTCTCGCGTCACCTTCGGGAGGCCCGCGGTAGAAATCTACCGAAATAATGTTTTCTTAAGCTGGCGGTGGCTGTGCGCGAGGAAGAATAGAAACATGCTTGGGAATCGGATGTGTCGGATAGAAGAGTGATCGGCTGGGCATTCGACTTTTCTGAACAACCAGCCTCCTCGGGGAGAATCAGTATGTAGTCGGTATTGATGTTGCTAACAGCTCTTCTAACTTTAGAATACGAGTTTTAGGTCGTTCTTTTGGTACACATTTCACATTTCGACCTAGTTATGCAAAAAGCTACCAACCCTCAATGATTTGAAACTGCGTAAATTTAGTTTGAAGACTTTCATTGTTAAAGAAAAGTATGTAGCTTTATTTCTATTGGGGATATTTTACGTGTTGCTATTATTTTACAATATTTTTAATGGTTTATTTAACAATGAGTGAGTTATTTTAAATTTTCTGTAGCTTTTGATTTTTAAGCCTAAAATGGTGAAAATAATGGTTAATAATTGTGAAATGTAAGAGTTGTTCTATGGCTTGTTAATTTTTTGCAAAATGAAGGTCACAAAATTATGGGATCTCCACTGAGTTTAACTAATTTTGTGTCATTTTGAGGGTTGGTAGCTTTCTGCACAACTAGGGCCATTTCTCGCGCAACGAATTTTCAGTTTCTTTCATTCGCAAGGGAACGTGTTGCGGGACTCGCGCACGCACGAGACAGATTACGGGACTAAAAGAGCGGGAATCAGTGGTAATTTGTTTGCGCCCGGCAATGTTAACGGACAATAACAAGATATTCGTGGAACGCGCTGGTTTCCTCGCCAGTATTTCTCTCCATGTTTACTTCCTCGCGACGAATATAGCGTCCCCGTGTTTGTCGCTGGAACCGTCGTTATTTCCAGCCACGCGAGGCTTAAATAACAATTAGAATTCGTTCCCCCCTCGATCGCCAGTCGCTTCTCCGTCATTGCGCTCGAAAGGCGCTCGAGATCTCGCCGCGTTTCGCTTTAAGGTGGGTCTCCACCAGCGTTCGCGAACTGTTCACGAACAACGTGGGAATTGAATTTCCTAGGAATCATCTGTTGGCGAACTGCTCGCTAGAGAGGACGCATCTTTACACGAGCAATGGTTATAAAAAGTTTGCGAACAACTTGCGAGCATTGTTTGCGAACAGTGTTCGCGAGCTGTTCGCTGGTGGAGACCCACCTTTACAGCCCTCCCGTTCATTCTCTTCGACCGCATCTCGACGCCTGCCCCGGCCCGTTTTCTTCTTTCGTCGTTTCCCGCGGTTTAATAACGCCACGGTTGCACCTGTTGGAATTACGAGGCCGGAAATATAGAAAAAGGGGGACGCCGTCGTGCTCGAGGCATCAGAGACGCTTTCCATACACGGCGAGAATTCAATCCGCTTCTAACGTTATATTATGCCATAAACCAGGGGCCCCGCATTATGCACACGCACACGACGTGCATGCGAGCCGACGCGGACGTAAAAGGATCGTAATGACAATCGTAAACAATGGCTCTCGGGAAGACCGCCGAGGGGGGCAGTGATTGAGCGGAGGGAAATGACGTTCTTGGAATGTTTTCGCTGGGTTACCGTGGAAATCGATCGACTGGATCCGTGTTTCGCGATGGAAAGCCCGGGGAATGGCGGGACTTTGGTGCAACTTGGTCGAATCGATGCGAAGGGCCGTCGATGGAAGAGGGTTTGTGCCACAGGTTTGTAAGCGCCGAGGTGCTGGACCATGTGTAGTTTCAGGTGGCTTCTGAAGCTTAAAGTATGATAGAGGAGGTAGATAAGTTTGGGACCCACGTTTCCTTTTTTCCTTATTTTATTGTTAAAGTTGCATCAATCCTTTTTGGGCTTTAGCAACCTCGTTAATTTACCTACATAAAATGAAAGTAAATATACGTAGATATTAGATTTAAATTAAATTGTAAATGGAAAATTTTAACATGTTTCAGGAATTTCAATACACTTAAACATGGATTTGCAGTTAGAGTCACTTCTGTACCATTTACGTTGAATCGATCCATATTTGTTCAAGCTACTCGGAGAAGATGGTATGTGAATGAGGGAAGTAAGAATCAGAAAGGGAAGTCTTTTGAGTTTTGGGTATGATAGTAGATTTAATCAAGCTGTTATTTATGAATAAAACTTGTGGGAAAATTGGATATTAGGGCAAAGTATTATTTGAAGGAGCATTCTAAGTAGAAATAAAGTGCAGTAGAACTCCACTGGTACCTTTATGACCTCCTTCACCCACCTTTACAAACTTAGGAACTTGAAGACCAAAGTAGGTAACAGAACCAAAGTACACCTGCAGTCACACAAGATACAGACGTCTGATAATAAAAGAAACCGAAAGACGCCATAATATTCGATTAACCTACTCACAGGACATTCCCTTAAATCTCTTGAAAAATCAATACCGATCCACAGATCGTTCACCCATCCAAACCAAGAAAAATAAAAAAAAAGGAATCAAGAAATACCCAGCGTCCAAAAACAGGCTTATACAAACACTGTTCTTTCAAAACAACAAAACAGCAGGAGCTTTATCGATAATCGTTATCAATCCTCCCCCACTTTAACCCTCAATAACATCCAAAAATAGTGTCCAGGACGACGCAGGATCCCCGTGTCAAGTTTCCTTCTCCACCTACATCCAACTTGGTCGTCAAAATGCGAAGATTGCCAGTTTTCCCATCATTATTCAAACTTCTCGCGCCAATACCGAGGCCCCCAAAGTGGACGACGAAACGACACTTGTCCCCAGCCTAAGAAAGAGCATCCTTCTGCTCGTGGGATCGTGCCGTCGCCTCAGGACGATAAGAATCGTCGCCGCTCACCATTATGAGCTCGCGCCTCCGAAACGAAATCCGCTGTTGCTCGATAACGTCGTTTAATTTACGCCGACGACGAGGATCGCGATCTGTCGCTCAACCCTCGAAGTGGACGCGCGTGCGCGCGCACCAACGGATGGCGTGGCCAAATGTTTCCGTTTCGTAATCCCCCGCGACCAGCCTGGAAGCCTGTCAAAACGTAATATCGGATTTCAGCGTAACATTTTGCATTAGCGGCCATCGCGACATTCCGCCGGTCGATTAGGCCGGGACGCACAGCCGATCCTGGCAATCGCCGGTGCCCGCGGAATTATTTCGACGGCTCCGTCGTCCGCCACGCTCGGGCCTGACCTTTAAACTGGTACACATCGAGCAACTTTCGCTTTCTTCGTGAAATGTTCGGCGCCCAGGCGATCGGCAGGTGAATACCGATTCGTAAGATTTCTAAACCATCGTTTCACTTCTCCCGGGCACACCGATCGCTAATTGAAGGCTAACCAGTGGCCGAGTGAAGCCGACGGACGTGTCCGGCTGGTTCTTTGACGTTGATGAAGTTACTTTGAAGTCACTTACGCAGTTACGCTAACGAAGTGGGGATGAAATCGGCCATGCGGCAGGGATTACGGTTTCTCGCGAGAGAAATTCTGCTACGCTCTTCTCGATGTCGATCTTACACGCTTTTCCACTTCACGACCAGTTGGTATCGCAGCACGAACGTGATATTTCCGAGCTGGATACTTTTTTAACTCCCGGACCGAAATTTCAGACTTGTTTGACTTGTTCCTTCGAACCACCGCTGTCACCGGCGAGCGAATATATCTCGAACACCAGCCACGGATGATATATTATTAGCTTCAGTATTTCAAGCCCTATCACTGTGCGAAAGCCTGTTAACAAGCGAGGGTAACACCTCGGTGTCGCTACTTGCGAGTCTCGCCGTCCGCGGTAAGCCTGAAAGGCGCGACGCTGGTCGAGACGCCAGGCTGCTGTCCTGACTTCGGCATTACCATCGGAAGCAATCGAGGCAAGGATCGGTCCATACAGGAAGCACTGAATCATCCCGAGCTTCGAGAAGAATCCAGATTCTTCGTAATAACCCCGGCAGAGCGCATCGTCACGGTGGAACAGTGATTCCTCAGCCGCCTCTCCTCTCGCGCCCTTCACGGCCGGCTCGTGACCAGCAATTGTTCGCGGCTTTGTATAGCAACAATGTCGGATACAGCAGGAAGAAGATACCAAAGGGGTGGGGGCATCCACTGGCACTCGTCGGCCACTTGGCGACTAATGCATCCGCCGCGGAGAACATCCATCATTTCTGGCTTTCTGCTACTTTTCGAAGTAATTAATCACGGGGCCATTGTTTGGGGGCCGGCCCCTCCCTTCTCCCCTCTCCCTGCCATCGGCGATCCTGATAACGCGCTATCGCAATCCAAGGGCGAGCCCGTGGAACGCGGCCGCGTATAAATACACGCTAGGGTCGATAGTATCGCGGAAGTTCACTTGGCGCAATCGATCGACCTCTCGTTCCTGGAACTTGTTCGCTCCCCGGCGCACGCCCCTCCCCCCCCTATAAATTTGTTCCGATGCGAAACACGGCGGCTCCCGTCGCCCCGGCTAAATGGCACTGGGATAACGGACGCCCGAGCGCGCGTATCGCGGGGCGCGCGAGCCTGCCCGACAGGGAAATCCTTGGGCGTCGATCTCGCTCCGCTCGGGCCACGGCCTCGATAGGGATCTGTCCTGTCTATTAAGAGGCATTGCTCACTATTTCGGGGGCAATTAGGCGCGGGGGACAATGGATGCTTCGGGGCTGCCAAGGTTAGCCAGCTCGCGGGGGGAGCTAACGGTGTTGGATTACTCGGGGCTGTTTCGCGTCGGTGGATGTCAGGGAGGTCCGTCTACACTGATTTGTTTCTTTGGAACCTCATCCGTCGAATACGGTAGGAATTATCAAATTATGGCGCAGCTATCGAAGGTACGACTGCTTTAAATTTAAGTAGATTACATTGTTGTATTACACTCTCTCTGCTGAAGTCATAGTTCCAGTGGCGCATCCAGAGGGGAGGGGGAAAAGGGGCGCTGGCAGCCCAAAGAAGGGTCTTTGTAAAAAGAAATGAAAACTGGATGTTATTCTTTAAATAAATTTTTATAATCACATAATGAATTTTATTGAATAAGCTCTAGAAGTATTTTTATTTAACATTAAATTTGAATCGCCCCTCGGTTATCCTGCAACGAAAAGGTGTGCGCTAGGACGGAGGAGCGCGTGACGATTCTATTAAAAGCGGGACAGCGACGGAAATTAATCCGAATGCACGAAAATGACCGGGGGCCGCGCTATATTTAGGTCGTCAAACAGAAGCCGTTCGAAATAGAACAAAAGCCTCGCGCTCTGTCATCCCCGTGTGGTCGTGTGCAACCGCGGCGGGAGGTTGTAGTCGAACCCCCGAAAAATCAGACGACGAGGCGCGCGCCACTTTTTCAAACAGGGATTCGCGCATTCGCGTAACTCGTTACGATCCAGTCTTTTTTCGGCCCTGGCACGCGCCGTCTCGTTACCCTCGCGATCGAAATAGCACGCTTCGGCTCTCTTTTTCCACTCGACGCGTCACACAAGTCGATCGTGGAAATAGAGCCACGTCCGCCATCATGGTTCCCGCGATCGGCGGGCGTAATGGAGTATCGATGACCCTTGCGGGATGATAAATTCATTTTGGAATGAAATCGCGATCTGGGGACTACGTGAACGTTGAGATTTCTAATTGTGAACTGATTGCATGCATCGAAATATATAGCAAACTGTTCACTGAGATTTTCAAGGTTGCGGGGTGCAACGATACACTTCCTCCAAGTTTTATAAGCAAAGTAGGAATGGGGAACGTTGCAGCAAGAGGGGTGCAACTCCATTTTTCACAGTTTTTGAGTTATCACGTGTAATATACGTAAAAAACATTTGATGCAAATTCAATAACAAATGAGCGCTTTATGTATTACAAATTTTGAAGCTGAATCCATTATTGTTTTGTGCAATGTTTTTGTTTTGGGTTAGTCTTGGGTTATAAAAATTCGCAAAAAATAGAAGTAGAGACTTATCAACTCAATAACTACTACTTATTGTGTGAAAATATATATTTTTCAATTAGTGTTCTCTTTTTAATGTCAAGTCAAAGCAATAATTTTATAACCAGTTTTTTTCTAATTTACTTGAAGTTGGTAAAAATGGGGCTGCGCCCCTCTTGCTGCAAGGTCCTCGATTTGCTAAAAGGGATATCGACGATTGTAGAATTATATCTAGATTAATTCTGTACATATCTCGAATAATAATTCTGCACAGTCACCTATCCGCGATATTCTAATTTCTTCTGAGAGACTAACGTCACGCACCTACGTGGTATTAATAACTTCGCATTTCACTTGGGTAAACCAAACAAGCTGCATTTTCTTGATCAGTTGCAATCAAACTTGACCTCTTAAAATCTTCCATTCATCCTGGACCTAATTACAAATATAAAAGTCCATTTAGAAGCCGTGAAACTTGCTGCAGGATCCCGAGGAACTCTTTATTCAGCGTCGTATGCTAAACAGGCACTCGCGATTTTCAGTACCGCATCGCGCGTTCTACGCTCGCGATTAAACGAGCGGGCACACGTGCCGTCGACACGTGGGGGTTGTTATTCGGGCATCAGGGGGATGGTGGACAGTTTGCTGCGTGTATGCAGGACGTTTGCGCGGCGCAAACGTACGAGTCGCCTCTGCTGTCCGTGCATGCACGCGCGGGGCCCGTGTGAATTTAGCGGGCGACGTCACGGTGTCCGATAAATTATGCATTTCCTCGGTGTAGGTGAAAGGTGAACTGGAGTTCACGTATCGCGGAGGGTTCCTTGTTTGCGATGGATGCCTTTTTTCCCCACTCGCCGCGGCAAAGAATAATATTTGGCGTTCGTTATGCGCTGGATACCGCAACTGTGACGTCTCTTCGTCCACCGAGTTTGCTCCTTGGCATTCCTGAGTGTGTACCTTCCTTTATTGCGAGTACTTGGAAATTTAGACATCTTACGACGGAAGGTTGGCATACTGCTGTTGATGTAGTATATACTTGGAAACTTGGTATTCACATTAAAGATTGTTTTGTGTGAGAATTATTACAATTACGAGGCACCCATTTTGATAATTAAGAGATTCGGAAATCTCTGGTTAGGGGTAGTTCCCCTAGTGACAGACGCTTAAGGATTTTCTCAAGAAGTAAGAAATAATATGAAATTAATCTCCTTAGCTCTGCACTCACGACTGGAACGTGTGGAAACCTAATTTGTTAATAATAATTAAACCTAAAGTTGTTTTTTTATCCCCTCTACGATCTACGCGGAAGAACGGCTTGGTAGCGTTTCAAGTACCACATATACAGCTAATGTCCAGTAGGGTAAATCCGGGAGACGCGGTCGGGCCGGAGAGTTGGTCGAATCGCTATATTTCAGACTCTCTATTTACGTAAAAATGCGTTAAAGTGTAGACGAATTACTTCTCTAGAAGCCAAACAATTGAATGAATAGCGTCACTTCGGTTCCTTCTGTGTTTTTCTAAATTTACTGGCTATAAAAGGTAAACTGAGGTTACATTTAACCTCTTTTGTCAAACAACGGGGTACAGAATCGTATTTAAAATATACTTCTAAGTTTATTTTCGTTTAATGTTTGGGAATAATAAGATAGTAGAGATATTGAAGGACAATGCAGCCAACGTATTTAGCCATATTAACTCTTCCTCTCAAAACTATCGAGAAGACCATCTCTCGCTGCAGAAAGGAGAGATGGTCGAGTTATGATTTTTTTATTATTTTTATTTATATTTTTATTTTTTATCAATATTTTATTATTATTATTATTGTTTATTTATTTTATTTATTCACTTTTATATTCATTTGCCTTGCTAATCGCCGGTAGTTAGTTCGCTTTATCTATGATGTGTTCTTTACTTTTTTAGCGTAAACAAATTAAATATCAATGAATCTGTAGTTGTATTCACTCATAAATAATTCTGCTTTATTCTTTGTTATTTTTCCATGAATAATTATGTGAGTGGTCTCTGCTACCGACGAAAACCATTTCTCCCGGCACCTCGGGAGAGGTGGTCAGATGTCATGACTTCAGTTTCCAACCCGATTTACAGTAAATATTGTCTTAAAACAAATATCGACTAGTTTTTCCGAATCAGCATAAAATTCTGAACATATTAAGTTTGTTCTCATAAAATAAGTAATATCTGTATTAGTTTTAATAACCATTTTATATTAGGTCGACCGCGTCTCCCGGATTTACCCGATTAGGTACCGTTCGGCGTTAAGGAAACTCCCCTTACTTGCAGAGACTTAACCTACCGAGATGTTTAAAAAAGGATGTCCCTGTCCACAGTCCCAAGACAGTAATGGAAGCTTTGCCAGAGTGGAAGTTGCGAGGAAGACAGCCGATCCACGATTCTTACACGTGGTTTTTAAAGTCCAAGAATCGCGCGCGTGGCAGCGGTTACATAATCCTCAAGGTGCACGCGTTTCGTGTTCTTCGGTGCTCCGTTATGAAATCATTGGATTCACTTGAAACGCGATTATCCGCGATCGAATCACAAAGTAGCTCTGGTTCATAGGTTCCCAGCGTGCCGGCCATTGACGTCATCCCGGGAGAAATTTTCCCTGCTTCTCGCGGGGAGAGCGCACTCGGTTGTTAGACAATGCGCGAAAGCACGTAATGGAAATTTTGCGCGGAACTGGTTCGTCGCCTCGGACGGGCAACTGGGGACACCTGAAAACACAGCTGCACGCGTATACACCTGCAAGGCGCCGTGGCTTTTTGTTAATTTCCGAATGAAGGCGCGCACGTGTAGCCTCGTGGACGTAATCGAGTCTAATGACACTCGAACGGCTCTCGACGCGTTACGTCAATGAGGCAACATTACGGCGGAGTTGGGAACTTTGTACCTGGAGCGGTGAATAGCGAATTCTGGAGTGTACACAAACAAGTGGGAACGATGACGTCGCACTGTAGTATAGCTCTGGTGACTGTTGTGTTTGGAATCACTCCTACGTAGTTAGCTACATATATGTAGGTATGTGCCTCGTTTGAAGGGACTGAGAATTTTCGACAGGGATCAATTTTATTGATCTGCTTACCTCGAATCTTCGATTTTTGGGGGATCTTCAGAAGGAAGGCAAAAGGGTTTCTGCAGGTGTCACTGACTTGGAAATCTCCAAATTTTTTACGAAATTATTTAAAATGCAATATGTCTGATGTCTCCAAATATTTATATACAGGAGGTAGATAGGGGAGAGGTGCTATAAAAGGGATAGGTTTTAAATGGGACGAATCATATTGCCAAAATTCTAAACGCATTAAAACTCTGCTACCTGTAAAGAAGATTGGTTCCAATATAAAATTTGTGGAAAATGGGCCCATGAGTGATGGGGAATAAAGGGTGTATTTAATTATTTTGTTCTAGGTATCTGCCATTAATAATATTTTAACAATTGATCTCATTTCTGTTCTCATTTTGTTTATTTTCATTAATGTATTCCTTTCATGATGTCTAATGTCCCATTTAAAACTATCCACTCGTGAAAGGGACATTTTCGACTTATTTGAAAATCGAAGATTTTGTGATTTTATATCATTATTAATAAGTTCGCAATGTATTTTTATTGAAAGCCAATAAACATGTTTCCTACTAATGGACTTGTGCTTTTATTACCTATCATGTTATTATCAGAAATGGACGCTAAATAAAATTGTTTCTTTTACAGCATCACTCCCATATATATAGATGTATCATATATATTTTCGAAAGGAAAGAATGGTCAAATAATAGTTTTAAATTTTGTAGTAGAACAAGTGGAAAACGAAAGGGTTAAAGATGCTGACTCATTCGAATTCAAAGATAATAGAGGAATTTCTTCAATTCTATTTTTGTTTCCACAAGCTGGAATTACTTGTGGATATTGGCGAATTCTAATACTACGCGATAACTGCGTACAACAAATGTTTCGCAAAGAAGAAGGCCACCTAATCTAGCGTGTAGGCAAAAGATGGATGGTCGCTTAACGAAAAACTCCTCCGGCTGTCGCTCGACGACGTCCCGTGGCTTCGTTAGCTTTGAAGAGGTGTTTACTGCGCGACAACGCAACCAAACCACGGGGTTATCGCCTGTCGTTACATAATCTGCCATCTCCGTCCCGCGATTAAAAGTCTTCCCCGTGTAACGTGGATGTTGGCGTATTTTTTTCGATCGTTACGGACGATTAGCGTCGTATCGGTGTCCCCGACGTAATCGTCGATCGATTCGCGATACCGCGAACACTGAAATTTACGATCATGAGCGACGAGTAGCATGCTCGCGCTGGAAAAACGGTAATTAGTTTGACAGGCCTCTTCTGTCGTTGTAGAAGTTCTCTCTGAAAGCTATTTTTCAACGTTAGATTAGACAGAAGTTTGCGTATGATTTGCATAGTCCATACTACATTCACTTAATCTTCAAAGATTGGAAAATTGACGATAGGTATTGAAGTGCAACTCTGTGTCACTCAGAATGCAAAATAGAAGCTGACGTCGAAGTCAAATGATACTTTCCTTAATAGAAACCTTTATGAAAGGGTTATAGAAGATTTCCACTGCAGGTATTAGCCATTTCAAACACAATAGAACCTAGGGTAAATCCGGGAGACGCAGTCTGCCTAATATAAAATGGCTATTAAAACTAATACAGATATTACTTATTTTATTAGAACAAACCTACTATGTTCAGAATTTTATGCTGATTCAGAAAACCAGGTCGATATTTGCTTTAAGACAATATTTACTGTAAATCGGGTTGAAAACTGAAGTCATGACATCTGACCACCTCTCCCGAGGTGGCGGGAGAAATGGTTTTCGTCGTTGACAGAGACCACTCACATAATTATTCATGGAAAAATAACAAAGAAGAAAGCAAAATTATTTACGAGTGAATACAACTACAGATTCATTGATATTTAATTTGTTTACGCTAAACAAGTAAAGAACACATCAAAGATAAAACGAACTACCTACCGGCGATTAGCAAGGCAAATGAATACAAAAGTGGATAAATAAAATAAATAAACAATAATAATAATAAAATAATAATAAAAATAAAAATATAAATCAAAATAATTAAAAAATCATAACTCGACCATCTCTCCTTTCTGCAGCGAGAGATGGTCTTCTCGTTAGTTTCGAGAGGAAGAGTTAATATGGCTAAATACTTTGGCTGCATTGTCCCTCAATATCTCTACTATTAAGATAGTTTGGGAATGTTTGGGAATAATAAGTTATATATAATAATAATAATAAGTTATTCCCAAACATTAAACGAAAATAAACTTAGAAGTATATTTCAAATAGGATTCTGTACATCGTTGTTTGACAAAAGATGTTAAACGCAACCTCAGTTTACCTTTTATAGCCTGTAAATCTAGAAAAATACAGAAGGAACCGAAGTGACGCTATTCATTCAATTGTTTGGCTTCTAAAGAAGTAATTAGTCTGCACTTTAACCCGTTTTTACGTATAGAGTCTGAAATATAGCGACGCGACCAACTCTCCGGCCCGACCGCGTCTCCCGGATTTACCCTACATCATACATTCATGCGAACCTTCATTATATTCTGTTGATACCTATCTTCCACACATGCAGGATCTTTAAACCCCCTTTTCCTGTACATAAAAGTTCCTCCACCTGAGAATCACAAGCAAAGAACCCGTCATCAATTCGGCCATCCGAATTCCTCCACTAATTTCCCCATAACCGAAAATTCAGTCATCACATCCGAACCCGAGAACCCCAGAATCCAACACCTAGCTTCTCTCCCTCCCTGTCCCACACCGAACACCGGAATCAGCTCCGCAACCCGAGAATATCGGCTTCTCCAGCCGACTGCAGATAAAAGTCCAGACTCTGCTTCGCGAGTCGTCGTCATCGCGTAATTCTAACAATTACCACCTCGCCGACCTTCCGCAACACCGACCCCTGTTATTACCCTGTTCGCTGTTGCGTTTAATGGAGTCCGATCGGCGATCGCAGGGCGAATAAAGTGGCGTCTAATAAAATCCGCGTCGTTGGCGCGACGTTCCGAATGGCGAGTGCCGTTCGAGCGCGAAACGACGCGATCGCGGATGGTTAATCACCGTTAATAACCGGCGAATCGATCGGGCACGAATAATCGAGCGCATTACGCGCGGCTGTCACGGGACAGTGTCCTCGGCGAATTAGAACCGACGTGCGGCGGCTCGCCGCTTCCTGCCGCTTTCGGGGTGGATCTATATTCGCTGGCGGGCGGATGCCGTCCACCATTGTTTAAAGTTTAAACGGGACGTACATGTCCGCGGTGACGTCACGCGGCGGCGCGTCGTCACGCGAAGAAACGACACGCGGCTGATTTATTCGGCTACGTACATTAGCGCCCGGGCCCGGTGCCAGGAGCACGGGCGAAAGGTGGTCGTATTTCGGTGGCTCCTCGGGCTTCCTCACCGAGGCGCCGCGTACGTAGTCCCCGGATCGATTGAACGTTTCGCGCAACGGACGGGCTACCGCGAATAACGCGGAACGTCACGGTATCGCCAATATTTGCCCGGAGATAGACGCTAGTGGCCGCCGGTTGTTGAACCGAACACCATTTGGCAGGAGGCGCATTTTTGCTCGCGTAATGGTGATTCGGTGCCTCCGAGGCCACATGGCGATCGCAGCGCGGCGGCTCTAGTCGCGTGCTTGACGTCGCATAGATCATTGCGCTGTATTACTTATACGCACACGGGGGTGTAAGGGTTTTTACACACGGCGGGGTTAAGGATCGTTGTGTGAAGTAGCATCGCATCGATTCCGGGAAACGAAATATCGCGGTGGAAATTTATTGCACCACGAAGGCAACGAACTTCTCCCCCGCACATCTGTTCCGAACAGATATAAAGCTATTTCAGGTGACAGTTCTCAGGGAATCGGCGGAAGTCTGTTAATATAACCGTCGAAGCGGCATGAATCATAGAAAACACAAGGATATTTACCCATCCTTTCAGCAAGCCCGATGGACGGCTCTTTTTTTCGTCACATTCGCCGCGTTATTCTCCGCGGTTTCGAAAGCGTCGAAGAGCAAGCCCACTAATCAAGTTCTGTGTGGATCGATATCGACGGGCAGCGTCGCCGCGCAGGCATAGAGGGTCAAGTAGCGCAAGATAAATCGCCGAACGCGGATTAAGCCGGCGAGCGTGTCAGTCGATCGCGCGAATGTTTCGATGATGGCAGTAAATAGAGAAATAAAGCTTTCGCCCCTCGTTGTCCACGAATTGTTTCCGCAACCCGGAAGCTTTAAGCTTGCGCGGGGTAGGTGAATTTTATTGCGCGGGAGAATCAGTCCGGTGGGCGAATAGATGGAAACTTTTCGACTCGGCAGCGATACAGTCGGTGGTTTAGAATACGCCGCATGATTCTTTCTCATTGTTTCACGTGTTACGGTTATATAGAGGGGTTGCGTCACCGTGGCCGCCATCACGCGAAGAAAAGACACGCGTCATTCGTTCGCGGATCCACATTAGTAACTGGGCCAATTGCCAGCAGTGAAAGAGATATATCTGCGTTTCTTCGCTACGTCATGCCAAGGAAACGCGGGCGAACGGGGAGAATGTCTGGAGGGGACAATAAAGAAGAATCAATTGTCCGTTTCGAAGTTGGCTCGTTCCACGGGAACAAACGGACGGAGGCCCCTTGGATTCTCTATGTAAGATCCCGAAATTATACCGGCGGAGCTCTCGGGAAATTTAATCCCCTCGCCGGGACGACAATAACGCTCGAGACTTACCGCGATCAGCCTCCTGGTTGTCGTAAGGAGTCGCGACGTCACGCTGCGATGTTCCTTGCAGGACATTGCTCATTTCAAGATCCTCTGCCGCGCGAATCCAGGGGCTACTTTTCACGCCACGCAGATGTTAACTTCCACTTACGAAACGGAATCGATCGTTTTCTTCGCGAAGGCTGAGATACTTTGGTTAGAATGGAACGCTTTACGATACACGAGAAGTAAGTGTTGAAAGCTGGGCCGGTGCCCAGCGTCCGATTCGCGCGATTAAGAAAGCTCTGGTACCGTGTGAAACTGGCAGCACTCGGTGACTCGGATTCGCGAACGATCTAGCGACACGTATTTGCCAAAAATCGGTTTCACGATCGTGTCGAGGAGGAAGCGGTACTGACGGCGGTGTGCAGGTTCTCTTGAATTAAATATGCTCGCGTTATTTTGGCAAAAGGTCTCGACGTCACCGACGTCGTCATCGGCGCCCGAGGACGTCACGCGTTTCTGCCCTCTCTCTTCTATCGGGGTCGTAATTCCTCGGCTGATTCGACACACGTTAAATAATTATGTCCTCTGAATGGGAGCGGGAGTAATGTGCGTGCTACTGTTCAAGGCCTGTTGCGGAGCGACGCCGAGAAAACGCGCTGGGATCAATTCATTGTGCGACATGAACGTTTGAATGCTGTACGGACATTTTCAGACTAAAATCGAATACTGTGAATGCAGTCTTCGGAGACTTCTGCACCATCCGACCACTCGATTTTCACTGAGTTCTTCAAAATTCAAAGGCATAGATATGTACTCAAGCCACGCATCCCACGGCTAAAATCTCCACGTGCATTCTCAGGACACAGGCAAACATCCACTTCTGTTGGTAACCTAAACATCCACTCAATATCCTTCCCTAAACAGTCGGTACACTCGAGACGCGCTGAGTTCGTTCAGTTACCACGCTTCTTCCTCATTTGTCCACGTGTACTTATACCTATGTACAGTCACTCACAGCCATAATCGTACACTCTTTAAAATCGCATAACATTTTTAAAATTGGTCCAAACGACTTGAGTTTATTTGAGAAGCTAGAAGGATTAGTTTGCTAAGTGACGTGTTTCGTCGTTTTTAAAAAAAATGCAATTGGTCGGAATAGTGAAAAAAATAGTAAAGGTCGTTTTTTAAACTTTTTTTTGTGAGCCTGTAATGAAGATTCGAAAAACCCGTTTGTAGATTGAAGTGAGTTATATACATGCCTAAAATTTCATCAAAATCGGTTAACGTTGCTCCGAGCTACAAACGTTTAAAGATCGCAGAATAAGGTCGAGAATCGCTGATTTCGGGAATTTCCGCGATTCTCGACCTTATTCTGCGATCTTTAAACGTTTGTAGCTCGGAGCAACGTTAACCGATTTTGATGAAATTTTAGGCATGTATATAACTCACTTCAATCTGCAAACGGGTTTTTCGAATCTTCATTACAGGCTCACAAAAAAAAGTTTAAAAAACGACCTTTACTATTTTTGTCACTATTCCGACCAATTGCATTTTTTTTAAAAACGACGAAACACGTCACTTAGCAAACTAATCTTTCTAGCTTCTCAAAAAAACTCAAGTCGTTTGGACCAATTTTAAAAATGTTATGCGATTTTAAAGAGTGTGCGATTATGGCTGTGAGTGACTGTATATCAGGGCACCATTTCGAGTGGCTCAAAGTTTTCAGAAATGCCCCTTCAAGTCGGTCAGTTTCGTTAAACTTTTGCTTCGACTGCTAGCACGCAGTTGGGGACATCCGGATAATACTTTCGAAGCTCGAGTTCGCAAGTTCGAAGCTCGTTAAGAAACGCCCCTCAAAGTGATATCTTTCTGCTTTCTGCTGAGATAATAATAGAAGGGATCGATTAAGGAGTTACATTCGTTTAGCCGCGGCGAAAATGAATGATTTTTAGGAGCGTATTTAAAAAAAAAAGTATAAAAAGTACCTATTTATTACTCATGATTTCCATAAAGGGCTCGAAAAAATTTATTTACAATAATTTGAGGTCCTTTAGACCATTGCAGAAAAATGGTCAGTACGATATCTCTTTTAAACTTCGAAGGATCTGAAAAATAAAATGATATTCTTGTAACATAATCTTTCCATTATGGGCTGGCGAGCCATTCTTCTTATATTTTGTTTAACCAATTTTTATGGACAATTACAGAGCAACATTTTGCATGAAAAAAATTCATTTAATTTTAAAGTGACATAAATTGTTCATTTTTTAGATTAAAAAAATTGGCCTGTCAGCCCATAATGGTAACATTATTCTAGAAGAACACCTATCATTTTATTTTTTTGATCCATCGATGTTTGAAGGGGATATCATACTGACCACTTTTTCAGCAGTGGTCAAAAGAACCTAAAAAATGATAAATAATTTAATACAAAAATTATTGTAACTAAACATTCTCGTGTACTTCGTGGAAATCACGAGTAATAAATATTTCGTTCTATTTTTTCTAATAATACCCCTTAAACAAGTAAATTTCAAATTCCCTACTGTTTGCCCCATCAAGTACCAAAACTACCCATTTCGACTAAACTTTTAACAATGCACTGCCCGCTCAAAAATCTCTTCCCCCGTCCAGCGATAATTCTTCAAACAACACGCTTTTATACACTGAACATTGGTCTGGATTGTAAACGGGCACCGGAGAAAAGCGCGTGGGACAGGTTTCGCGCGCCTACGCGTTCAACTAGTAGCTCCTTCGAGCAACAATAAGAGCGACGGCTATTAAAAGCGGGGATAAGGGGGAAATAAAGAAAGCAGCTCCATAAATGTTTACGACCGCGCGATACGAAGCTCGCCTACGTCATGAGCGCGCGGCTGTCTCGCCCCGTTGCGTCGCCCCGACGCAATTCCTGACGACACCGGTCCGTCACGGCGCGACCAGCGACGAGCACCGATACGTCAGCGAGTCTGCTGTCGCGGCCAAGCACCGAGATCCGCCCGTGAAAATGATTATCTCGCCCGAACCAGCTCCTCTAATGGACGTCGGATATTCCGTGGGCGGACGCGTCCTCCGGTTACACGAGCCGTCGGCGCGCATAGCGCGGACAGACACCGTCATATTTCTGTTTTCCGCGAATCGCGACGTCCTGCCTCCCCCGGCCGCGGAAATCCCGGGTTCCGCTGTCGAGACGGGTCGCCTCTCTGGAGTCAATTCGGCTGGAGGCTGGTGGCGTCGATTATTCGCCGGTTCGATCGGTGCCTGGCACCGAGATAAGTGAAATTGCCTCGTTGAACGGCGACTGGCACGGCGTTGGCCACGTTTCGCGCTGTTCTCGGCAGCAACGAACCGAGGAGAACGCGGGAGGCAACGACGCCTCGGTCATCGCGCGGCCTCTGCTGTCCGCGAACCTCGCGAACGAATTCGTTGTGGATTAAACTGATTAGGGGAAGACAGCTGGCGGGAATTCTTATCCGCTGCAGGGCACAGGGTTAAGATGCCTACATCAAGAGTCCGTGGAACCGATCGAGTAATTTAATCGTACAGACGTATAATTCGACATCGATCAACCGGCACATCGATGGTCAGGCCGATCACGGATCTCGGTGCTGACAGACGTCCAGTGGGTTGTCTAGTTCTCAGCATTTGTTCCGCCGTTCTGACAACCAGCTGGCGATACGTACATTCAATTACATCGATAAGTCGAGAGCGAATTAAGAACGTAGCTTTCAACGGGGGGAAAGAATTCGAGCGCATTCCGCGCGTCTATCGTACGACTGTATCGAATTGGCATCGAGCGGCGTGAGTGACAGGCGTTCCACGCTACATCGACGGTTCAATTGTCGGTGGGTGTGGATGGTTGATAGATGTCCAGCAGCTTTTCTAGCGCGAGATATTTGAGCCGGTCGCCGGGTTCGGCTGGGAATCACCAGGGACAGGTGTGCCAGCGAGCTGCGCGAGAAAGCGGCCATCACGCGGCCACCGGTGGACAACAAGATGGCGACTTGGTTTAATTAACATTCTGCATTATCCATGGCGGCCACGTTTAATTCGGCCTGAAATTGCCGCGTTACACTGCAAAATCGATTCTTTCCGGGTGCAACAAAGTCTGGGGGGAGGGGGGGGGGGTGATGGTCGCGGTGCTCCGGGCTTAATTAGCAATTTCGCAACGGGTTCAGCCGCCGGGCAAAGAACCGTGCAGGCACGGAGGTCGGCGAAAAAGATCGCCGCCAATCACCGGCGAGTCGTGTCGCGTAGACGCTCTGCAACTTTGTGCCGGCGCGATTCAATTTCACGTTACTTGATCGAGTTTAAATCGGGCAGGGCGAGATATTCGGCCGCGAAAGCGTGAAATACCGGCGGTCTCCGGCGAAAAAGGGCCCCGGCTCGATCCCCGCGGACTTTAACGCGCCGAGAAATTCTGTGTCACCGTGCAGGAATGCAGCCGCGCACCAACCGGGCGGATAAAGAGACGCAATGCATCGATCCCCGCCGGCCGAAGGCGAATATTTCGCTCACCTAAGCTTTCGCTTTGGGTACGGGCGTTTTCTTTCGGATAGGCGCAGAGGTAAGTTTTGGATTAATCACCCAACGCGGAGTACGTCGAGCAGAGGGGGAATAATGCGGGATACTTGTCGTCTTCGGGAGTGTGGGATGTTTGAGGTATCAATCATGACGCCGTTTGCGATGCAGGATGGTCGATGGAGTGCAGGTATTATGTTACGAATTATGGAGAATAGGCAGAGAGTCGTTTAAGCTTTTTAAGTGCAAAGTGTGTTTCTTTACGGATGTAGTCAGTATAAACTCTGCATTCTCACTCTCCTTATTAATGTAATTTTATTTTTTTTTATCGTCTTGTTTATTTGTCCCTTACATGCGTATACTTGTACTTTGCTAAAGAGGCTTTTTTTACCCGTGAATAAATGATAATAATAATAAGAAGAATAAGGAGGTAGGCAGTGAATTAAATTGACACAGATAAGGAAATTCTTCCCTTGATTTTTCAAATTTCCCTTCCACTTTCGTCGTTCCTTTTCTCTGCATTACATTCCAAAATACCCCACTTCATTACATACTCTACCCATTAGTTTCTAGGTAGGTACATTACACCTCATCCCGTAAACCAAATAATCACAGCTCCTTAAAGGAAAACTAATTACCAGTTCACTGTATCTAAATAATATCCAATTCTCGACATTCTCCAACGAGAAGGCCCAAAGTACCTACCTACCTATTACGCCCATATTTTACCAAGCTTTTTCAAAATATCACGCTTGATAGAGTATCATTCTTTTTTTATTAATAAAGACGATTAATAATAATAACTGAAAATAATCTACCCCGAAAATCATATATGATTAACTTCTGTACATCCCGTACTTTGAATGAAAGGAAAATTTAAATGAAGTTCGAGTGAAAACATTTTTTGCTCCTTAACTATCTCATTAAATTTATTTTTTTATCTCATCCCCTCATAACAAATAAACTTTGCTACCACCTATGATCGCCAATTTCATATGCATGAATCCAACAACGCTTTGGACTCCCATCTCGTCAAACAGAGCTTCCTCCGCATCTAGCCACAAACGGAAATCCCACGACTCAAAGAGCTGGAAGATTAAAACTTTCATCTCAAAATGGTCCCGTCCGTTCGGCGTCGAAGAAAGATCCCCACCTCGTGGATGTCGAACGGCGTGGCCCGTCGCGTAGCCTGGCATCGGCTGCCGAACGGCGTGAGTGTGCCGAGCGCGGCCGCTATATTTACCTTCGGAAAAGTCGCTTTGCCAAGTCGAGTAAGGTGTCGCGAGTATAGTAGCCGGTGCACAGGGAGCGCCGGATAAATCCGGTTCCACGCCAGAAGACGACACTGCATAAACATAGACGAGACAAATGTCGGAAAGCGTTGCTCACACCGGCCGAATGACCGACATCGGCCACGTCCACGCGCCACCCGCGTCTTCCCTGCAACCGCCTCCCCTAGATCGTTCCGATCCGACCATGCGACTCGAAACGGAGCCGTAGAACGTCCACTGACACTCATCGGCCCCGCTGCGACGCCTCTGATATTTAACATTACGGGTGAAATCTTCCTCGTGAGAAAGAGAAACTGCGTCGTGGAAAAGCGGACGCCTGCGAGGGATTTGCGCGTCAGAACTTCGAGGACCATTTTGCGATCACCTACGGGCTAAGAAGCGAGACGTCTCCTCCTGGTTTACGCTTCTCTATCCGCCGCAAAGTTTGCTTCAGTGTCGGTCGGACGTTGATGTAGAATACGCGAAGGGAGTTTTCTTTCTTTATGGTAATGTGTAGGCGAGTCGCTCGGAGCGGCCTGGTCAACTGGGGCGACACGTTTCGCGGACGTGACATGGATTTTTTCTTCCGCCGACTGGTTCGTGTGAATGGGACTTAACGTGTTTGTCGGCCCGTCGACCAGTGGGGGGAAAAAGAGTAAAGATAGTATCACGGGTACATCTCTCGAGTTAGTCTCGCGGTGCTAAGAGAGTCAGGTCGGTTATTTCCGTCATCTCTCGCGGGGTTCACGACCTGCGGCCTGAACGCCGCGTCCTGACGTAACACGCGCCGCGGCCAGGTGAACGCTGGCGAACTGGAGGAACGGGAGCGGGCGTCGAACACGCTTCCTCCGTCCTACCGAAAATAGTAGCGCTTTCACTGAAAGGTCAGGCGATCGAAGTTGTCGTTAATTCATCCCTCAGCACTTAGAATTAGACAATTCTGTCGCTGCTTTTTACTATCTTACTACCTGGCTTGCAAGTCGAAGTGAACTTCATTCCTTTGCAAGTCGAAGCGAACTTCATTCCTCTGCAAGCTGCAAGCTCTCAATATTTTCAGTTGCTCGCAATCTCACCCCCTCGTTAGCTACACACCTAAATATATAAAAACGACCTGTCCAATTCATTAAGCCATTACCAACGTCACGGGCTCAATTTACAGCGTGCCCTACTTTCCCAAAGCTTCCCACCCCGGTTCACCTAATTTCCTCCATAAAAACCACGGCGCGCTCAGCTTTGACCACCCCGTGCAAGCTTCCACACGCACCGCGAAAGGGGACAGATGGACTCAGGCTCCCGTTTCCGTGCCGGCGCGACGTAACGCCGATAGAGAGTGGTCCGGATCGATGAACTCCGTTCCTACGGTGGCGAAGAGGAACGCGCTAATCGCGAATACCGTTCGCAATTTCGAGAGCGACGAAATCGGTTTAAACAATGAGGACGCGGAGGAGCAGCGCGCGATAATTAACTGAGAAACCGGGCGAAAGTCGGGAAAGCGCGTAGCGATCCATCTTGCATGTTCAACAGGTATCCAGATAAATTCCGACGCGGGGAATCGAGAACCCTCGAGGTATGTTTGCTCGTTCGCCGTGCTCACCCGGCCAGCAGGAAACACGTTCGGATGGCTGATGTGTCGTTACGCGTTCTCCTGGTCCCGTGCTGGCTACGCGCGCGAGCGCGAGCGCCTCTACAAGCGTTACGTATCGCGATTGTTATGCTACTTACATCGGGACGCGAATTCCATCCTCGGTAATATGCACTCCCCTCCTCCCCCCGCCCCCCCCCCCCTTTCCACCTCGACGAAGAAATTCCCGAGTAATAAGGATTATCTTCGCGGACCGTAAATTACTGCGAGTTGCGTCGGACGTATTAATTACCAGCGGGCTTTCGTGGACGTCCGACCAGCGCACGCTTCGCTTCCCTCCGCCATTAGCGTTTTCGACCGCGTTATCGTGCACGGAACCGTTTATGGTTTTCCTCCTCGTGCTTCTTTTGCTGCGCGGCGTCTTGTGAGTAACGGCTGTTCATTCGATCACGTGATTTCTTTCTGGTTGACCGATGATTAGTCTGATTTTTGTGGAATCGAGGACTCTTTTCTGCTGTTGGGTTGGTTGTATAAGTATCTAAGTGGGATGTATAAAACAGAGTGTAAGAGAGGCTTTTTGCTTTGGAAGATTGAGATTTTGATGAGAGGTTTCAGGATTAGCATTTTAAATGTAAACTGGAGAATCAGTTTTATAAAAGAGAGGGGGTTAGGCTTTAATTATTCATAAAAGTGTGCCGTAACTACAATTTTGTTGAATTTCAGATACAGTGGCGGACAAAAGAATGTTTGCAACTTTTAAAATCGCATAACATTTTTAGAATTGGTCCAAACGACATGAGTTTTTTTTTAAAAACTAGTAGGATTAGTTTGCTAAGTGACGTGTTTCGTCGTTTTGAAAAAAAATGTCATTTTCGCTGATTTCCTAAATTTCGCGATTTTCGACCTTATTCTGCAATCGTTAAGCGTTTATAGTTCAGAGCAACGTTAATCGATTTTAATGAAATTTTAGGCATGTATATAACTTACTTCAACTTAAACTGGGTTTTTGAATTTCCATTACAGGCTCACAAAAAGAAGTTAAAAACGACATTTACTATTTGTTTTTGCTATATCGACCGAAATTGCATTTTTTTTCAAAACGATGAAACATGTCACTTAGCAAACTAATCCTTCTAGCTTCTAAAAAAAAACTCATGTCGTTTGGGCCAATTATAAAAAAGTCATGCGATTTTAAAAGTTGTAATCTTTCTTTCGTCCTCCTAGAGGGGAGGATCCTGGGTAATATGGAGTTTGTCCTAAGCGTGAGACGATCGTGTTCCTAGAGTTATGACAAAAAGAAAATGGTACTTGTTACATTATATTCACTCCAATATAAGTGATTTCAGTTATTGACCTCACCTCGGATACTGTTTCAATGTTTAGGTACATTGTTTATTAATAAGTGAAACGAAGTATCAGTACATCTCATGCCTCAAACCTATAACCGATAACTCCTGACATATACTGAAGTATTCTAGAATATTGGTACATAATTGAGTGAGCCCATAATATACGGAAACTTTAATCGTTCATAACTCTTGAACTCCGATTATCCCACGCCTCGAACAAACTCTATATTACTCAGAAGCCTCCCCTCTACAACATATCTGAAACTCAACAAAATTGGAGTAGCAACCCCCTATTATATTTACATACTTACCAAAGAGAGTCATAGTAAACACGTGTCTACTAACGTTTTATTTCGCGTTATTAGAATCTTGGGACATAGATTTCTTCGAATATACGAATACCTATCTGCTACTGTTACTCCCAAGTAACAATAAAGCACTCCTACGACAGATTTCTCCTGCAACCGCGTTCCCCACAAAACACCATCCAGAGGCTTTCCTCTTACGATTTCACGAGTGTCTACCACGGGCGATGCAGCATCCACGGCTCTCGAGGTACCGATAAGACGCCACCCACGTTACACCCCCGACATCGCGTCCCTGTAACCACGTACGATATTACTTCTACCACCGCCGCGAGATAACAACACGGTGACGTTTTCCCTCCTTGCCTATGCATCACCAGCAGAACAGAGGCCGCAGTGGCCGTCGCTGTTAGCCCTGCTCCACGAATTCCCTGGATTCCAGGGTCCGTTCCGGTTGTGTCTTCGACAGGAAGTCGACGGCTCGGCGAAACCCGCGACGCAAGTGGCAGCTAAGTGGTTAAATTAAAGCCACCGACACGGAGAGCGGAAACCCTTCGAGCTGGTCCAAAGGACTTTTCCATTCCAAACCAGGCTATGTATTTCAAGATAACTTCAGTGATTCAATTTTCACCGAAGCACAGAAAGAGTTATTTGATCAGAATAACCGGGAATCTAGAAGCGTTCCCTGGTCCATCGAGTGACCAATAGCACTCCATTTGAAAGGCTAGTGCCGATCGGCTTTGTTGGCAATCTGATTCACCGACGTTGCACTGTTCGCGAATTTTCCGACAGATTTCAGTTGCCCAAGTTCCCATCTGCTCCACGTTCGTTTGAATGGAGCGTCAGCGGCAGTACACCGAAACTTGGTCCCATTTCAACTCACTCTGGCTCGGACCAAAATGGCCATTCTCGTGACCACGATCACGCGGATGCTTCTCAAAATACATCTAATTCCATTCCTTACCAACGCCATAACGTTTCTATCGAGCTTTTCCAACGAACAGCAGACAGATCTTGCCAGCCGCGATGGCACGACCGATGTCCCCCGTTACTGCGTCGAAATGTACTCCCATTTGTTCCGCGCCATCGGGCGCGCACATCCAGGGACCTTTTGCTCGCCATATGACCGCGAAACGTAACGATCGGCTGCTACGGACTCTCAATTATTGAGCACGCATTTCATGGCATTCCCGTGTCGCGCAATTACCCCGACAGGGAGAGAGTTAATTAGCGCCCTGCAAGGAGCCCGCGTCGTTCTTGGATCTTGTACTTTTAAGAAGAAGAAAATTTTCCACCGTTGTCGCGACGGCCCAATTACCCGCCGTCATTGTTGCACCCGCCAACGATACCCCACGCTTTTATCGTTGCTGCTCCGAGCGGCGGGGCCCGCTTGACGCCCCTGGACACGCTTCTGAACGTCGCGAAGATCATTAAGCGATCCGGACATGGGAGAAAAAAGGCCACGAGCACTTAGCGCGACCGCCTTTAACGAGAGTCCCCTTATCTCTCGTATTTCATAAAAGTGGACGCGCGGTTATGCCTCGAACGGGGCAAGAAAACGATGGCCCGCGCTAGGGAATGGCGCTCCTCCGCCTTTAAGCAGCCTATCCATTATGCCTAATTGCGCTTCGATTTCGCGATTCCGCGGAGTGATGCAACCCTAGACCGTAAAGTGCACGTGCGCTCGCGTGTAATTAGTGACGCGAAGCGCAGATAGCCGTGCACACATCTCGGATAGATAAGACAAGGTGTACAAGCTACAATCTCGGGACGTATAAATCAGTTCTCTTTAGATAGCGTTACTTTTCCTCGCTGTGACCTGGAAGCATGCTTTTTCTGGATCTACTGGGGTAGACGCTCTTAAACGTCGAGCTTTCAACGTGTCCGCGTTGCGAGGATAATCTTAACCCGTTAAGGCTCTCGGTATCTCTCCTCGAACATTTCAGAGAGCGTTTCCATCGGAGATGATTAGAGGAATGAGAACAGAGTTGAGTAAAAAACGACTCAAGGGGATGTAGTAGAATTAAAATCGTGCCTACTTATCGAAATCTCAGCAATCGATTTCCTTGGTCGCAGATTGAGACTCGACAAATTTATAAATTCAGATAGAAGTTGAGAAGGTATTAAAATTTTTATGCTACGGGGTGAGGAAAGTTCAGAGTGACACATAGAGTTCAGATTGGAATAACTGTTGCGTCTCCAGCAAAGTGTTCCACGCGCCGTCTTCAGAATTCCCCAAAGTCTCGGGAATTCGCTTCTCATAAAAAGTGCCAGCGTAATAGAACGTTTGTCCGAGCACAGGCGCGACAGGTGTCCCCGTCACGCTCATTTGCGATAATTTATCGGCCGCGCAAGAAGATCGTTGCTCCATAACGCTGCAAAACCCGTGGAACTCGGTGCTCGCGATACGAACAGGCGTTATAAACACATCTGCCCGTTTTTCTGCGGAATCCGACCCGGCCTTTCAGAACGTTCGTCAACCTCGCGATCTTCCGTGTCAGCATTGTGCTTTCGCGTTAGGCGATTGTTTGCTGGATAAAGGAATCAAATTCCTGGGCTGTTGAGTTGAAGATTTAAAAAGGTGGGGCAATTATGGGGTGTCTAAATTAAACTCTTATTTTTGTGGCAGGATCGATCGCTCTGTCCGACCCAGATATTCTAATTCCACTTGAAATTTCAGTAGGACGAGCCGATAGACAGCCTGCGCTTCGATAATACTGTATTCACAAGGCGCAAGGTTAATAAGAAATGTCCGACAGGAGTCAACGTTTTGATAGCGTTACGAGGTCTCAGTGACTGATATCAGCAAAATTATCATGCAAAAGGTATCAGCTTTCATCGGGTATCGGTGAAGCTAAATCGTGTTAGCCACGGTTAGTACTTAACTGGATGCCTGTTTGAGCATATAGTGCCTTGTTGGCAGAAAAATTCCATAGCTACGTAGTAGAGTTCACGTTCGGTACACAGTGCTTCGCAGAGGCTAACGTCCACTTTGTTATCCCTTGTCACCTTCCCCCACTGCTATTTTCTTTGGACACTATCGTGAATTTTTACGTCAATTAACACTATTCCTACCGCGACCGGTCAAATGACCGTTTTTAAAATTTCGATTAGAATTTCCTATATACAACGTAATTGATTCGCCTTCAAACTTCACGATTTTTCCTCAAATATACGTATAATATATTTTTCAATGTTCACTTTTTTTATTGTTTATTTTCTGAGAAAAATTTGTAGTTACTACAAAAATTTGTAGTTACTACAAAAATTTGTAGTAACAACCGGTCATTTGACCGGTCGCGGTAGTAATAGGTATACGTGAAGTGTCGGTAGGAATAGTGTTAACCCTTAGTATCATAATGTTACACGAATTGAAAAAATCGTGGACGCCATTTGGGGTCTTTTTCATGAACTTTAAAGCGTTTACTTTACTATTATCATGTGTAACAAATGTCCTTATGACAGAAATATGTACATTCATAGAAATTCTACTGTGATACACTGTCTCGTATCGTTGATTACACCTCTTAATTTCGCCAGGGCCACTGAAAGTCCCAGGTAAATGCTAATTATTTCTCCCAATTATTTCTGTTCTCCTTTTTGAATAAATTCGATGTCGAACATAATAATGTATGTAACACTAGTTAGTGTAACATTCTGCAGAAACGAGCTTTGGCTTAACATTATAATACATAGGTACCTTTCTGCATGGTTTAACACTGGTGTTATATCCACATTTTTTCATTTATATAAAAAACTGTTCCACTAGGAATTTTTTACTTATTTTTACGACGAAGTGTGGGCAAAAATGCAACGATAAGAATTTTTCTGGGTAAAATAAAAAATCATGATACTAAGGGTTAATCAGGTCATCATTGTTATTGTACCTTGTAGTAGAAGAAATGTTACATTTACTCAGTGTCCACTCCAAGAAATTCAGCTCCTCCTCCTACTCTATCCCCTAACATCTACCTCAGCTAAATGAGCTACTTGGAACATTCCTATATTCTCAATCTCCCATTTTCTGCAGTAAGTATCTTTTCCTTGCTCCACGTCGCCCCCAATTCAGGCACCTAGACCATGAACACTCCCTCGATCCCCCATTTACTCAACGCCCACCATCGCCTGCCATCGAAACAACAGCAGCCCAACGCGATGCGCAAAGTTTCCACGGGGAAAAAAGCGCATTTCCCCGGCTCGCCTGCTCGTACACTCGAAGGGAGCTCGTACGCGGCAAAAGGTGTCCGGGAAACCGGTATGCAGCGACAGTTCGTGCCTGGTCAAGCCACATCCGGTATACGAGAGCGCGTTTCTGTCGCTGGCTCGTTCCAGATAAGCGACACCAAGCGTCCACACGCGGCCGCGGCGGTTTCTCATGCTTCGACAAATCAGCCTCGCCCGTCGTAGAAAACTCCTCTATTGAAACCTAACACGCGGACGAACGGCCGTACACGATCCTGCCGGCTCCACCCGGTTTTTCCTATCCCACGATGAGCCTGGGCCGCGTCGAGGATCGCGCCTCAACGGCCGTTGGCGACATTAAACGCGGCGGAATGAAATGTTGCCATTTCACGCCGATGTTCCCCCGCCGGTTTACCGCTTTTTACGCGCCGCTTCTTTCCGCCGTGGCGTCGCTTTGCTTTTCGATCCCCGCCTGGCGTTCGTCGTTGTACAGTTAGCGATGGGACGCGTGCTGCTAAGCTTTTTGCGCGGACTCATCTAGAAGACGGGACGACGATCTTGTGGAAGCTTGTGGCTTGAATTACAGGGTGCTTAAGAAGGTTCTTAGATCGTGCAAGTGGTTCGATTCTTTTATTAGTCTTCGATGATTCACTTTTTCAATTTGGACTACGAAATGTGGCTGGATACTTTCCAATCGAGCCCGGATGTAGCCACTTCGAAGGGCAACCACTTCGTTTGACCGACCGAATCTATACGGGTCATCGGGAGACTTCATTTGTTTGGTCAGTGACAGGTACAGCGAGACGAGGTCCTGTCAGTGCGAAACAAGGGGATCATGGTTGACTTTCGCTCACGATTTTGAAGTACAACCAGGCGGTTTGCGCGGGCAGGTAACGCAGGCGAAAATAGTAAAAGTGATA
This sequence comes from Andrena hattorfiana, assembly GCA_944738655.2. NCBI lineage: Eukaryota > Metazoa > Arthropoda > Insecta > Hymenoptera > Andrenidae > Andrena > Andrena hattorfiana. The sequence goes on from OX122891.2 coordinate 71,626,697, forward strand.
CACGAGGGAGCTGTCTGCCCGTGACAATGATAAACCATTCGGTGTATATAGGTGTAGCTATAGTAGTGGCGTAACGGAGGAATGATTAAGAAAGGACACTAACAATAGTCAGTTGCGTATTGGTAAAGTTAATCCTGACGAGTTTATCAGAGTATCGGTGGAGAAAACGGGCGATTGAGTTCTCAGAAGCTTCGCGGTCTTCTTTTATCGAAACCGTATCCCCAACCGCCGGATAAATACTTGGTTGGTTAACTTGGCCTGCTCACTTTTCCTAGTTTCCACGGCTCCACGGTTCCCATGCCCCGTGGAAATCTGTCCCTCCTGGCGCGGCCACCGCATCCGCGGTCTAATTCGACGGATCGCGATCGAGAACGGCACGGAATTCGCCAGCGAAGCCTTTAAGTCGCCTCTTTTCTTTTATTGAAACCTTACCCGCGGTACCGCGCGGGGCAAATATCTTGCCGCGAGAGAGATTCCCCTGGCTTCCTCTGGATTTGTCCCGTTCGATGATACGGCTGGGGTATATTACACGCGACACAACCGACACGTAACTTCTCGCAACGTGTCGCTTTCCACCTTCGATCTCGCGTGCCTGCGTTCCCATTGAAACTCATAGCTTTACTGTTTCTACATGTCCAGTCATAAAAAACTCTGCTGCTTCATGGGCAGGAGTCTTTAATCGCGGTAATGCAGTGGCCCACTCAGGATTTAATCTTGGGGGCAGCCGAGTTGAACGGATAATATTCTTAATGCTAATTATTTTAATTTTAGCTTTAGTTTATATGTAATCCTTCTTCATTAGTTCTTATCGTTGTAAACTAACGGGTACTATATCCGTGCAATAATATCGTGCATATTATTTAATAATAATAATAAATTTCAAAATTCATTGGGTGATTATTAAAATTTATTTAAAGAACAAAATCCAGTTTGTTTTTCTTTTTACAAAGCCTCTACTTTGGAGGTGCCAGGCTCCCTTGGCTCCCTGCTTGGGTGCGCCAGTGCGATAAAGATTCTTTGAAGCACCTCTGACACTGGGAAGGTAGGGTAAAGGCAGGTAATATGGAACGGCACATAATATGGAACATCGTAAAATTTCGATAACGAAATAACGAACTCTTAAGAGTTGCCTGGAGGCAATAGTGTATACTAGATCCCTAGACACAATAGACGATGATACTGACAATTGAGCACTAGTCGGGCATCCATTATTGAAAGAGAAACGTTTATATATTTCGTGGGGTGTAAAAGTTTCTGAAAAGTGCATCAAACAGTTAAATATTGTAGCGAAGATATGTTACATAGTATTATTTTGATATAATTTATCATTAAATATGTGTGTTCGTGATTAATCAACAATAGTTTACCAATAAAGTTACTTTCTTCTTAGTATAATTCTTAATTTCTTGTCGGAACATGTGTGTACGTAATATGGAACATACCGAGTAACAGAGATGAAGTTGATAATGATGATGACGACGATGATGTGGAATGCTGATTTTGCGATGGTAATTATAAAAATAATGACAATGGAAAGTAGATCCAATGTATTCGCTGCTTTCAGTGGGCACACGAAGAATGTGGGGCTTCCGACGTATTATTCGCGTGCCCAACGGGGAGCCGCAGAAAGCAGAAATCATTTCCAAAAATGATGTATATTTATTTATTTGTATCTTCTACTTAATAAATCTTTATTTTTAGTAAAAAAAAAGTAAAGATTTTGGAGTTTCCTTTTCAAATTTCCTAGGTCTTCCATATTAGGACCCGTTTTTTCGAACGACCGAATTTCACTCATTTCAGTTTTTTTACTATAATTCTACAACAATTGGATTCTTTACATTTGACCATGTAAATATGATTATGCATTAGTTCCTTCGTACCCTCATGTCAGTTTTATTAAAAAAAACAAATTCCCCTACTTTTGACAAGCTTTTGAAAACAGATGTTCCATATTACCTGCCTTTACCCTATCTGAAATTTAATTTGACGAGATCCCTCGATTCCCATCCTTCTCCACAAACGCAAATTCCAAGCACAGAAAATTTCGACGAATAATATTAATTATTATTCAACGATTTAACTTCCATAAGGCTAGTAGCACGAGTCCTTCGATCTCTCCCTATCAGTGAAGGCCAACCATCGACATCGCGAAAATTATAATCATAAGTGCCAGAGAATTTCGCAGTCTGGGAGTTGGGACTGGAGAGTCGTAAATTAGATCGAGCAACGCAGAAGTTGGTAAATTCGACGGAAATCCAAAAGCAAAGGGGAAATCGCGCGAGGGGTGTGGCTGTAAGGGCACTTTCGTCCGAAACCGAAGCGACGCGAATAATTATCGGCGGACGGGGCCCGCATCTGTTCTACCGTTGTGCTCGCACGGAATGCCCCGCGGGCCTTTTGCGGCATTCCCGGACAGTTATTCGAGGCCAACGATCGAGCAGACACGGAGCAGGGTCCCCTGAACGTCGCGTTTCCTCCAGAAGATCGCCGCGGAACTTGCTCCCCCCCTGCTGCCCGATTTCCACCTGTACCTTCGCAGGCGAACGATTTTCTCGCGGCTTGCGCGCGTCCGCTGTGAAACGAGACGGGGAACGCCACGCCGATGTTAAACGTCCCCCTCGAGGGGCTGCGGTTTCGTTTAGGACTCACGGATACTTTCCAACAACTTTCACGGCGAATTTTCGACCGCGAAACCGCACGTCTGGTTATCATTGACAAAGACGCTGGACACGCGAACAGCCACGGATTGAGTTGGCTCTTGTTTTCCTTCTGCGTCCCAATGATCCTCCGTTAATATTCGCCCGAGTATGTCTGTCACCTTTCACGGATCGTTTCACAACGATTCACCGATGAAACCAGTTTCCGCGCACCGATCGCTGTACACTCGTGTCGTTGGAAATATGCCGGCGTATTAAAACACGGGGCCGTCGCGTATTCCTGCTACCAGCATCGGTAATGGCCGATAAAAGTCCTCTATATATCGTTATAATGCCCGACGTATCGGGAGCTGGCTTTATAACGTGACCGGCGATATGGACGGGCAAAAGTCGGGGTGGATAGACGTTGCTGGGTTTCAGAACCGGGGGCTCCGGCCAAGGACGTGATTCGTTCGACGATTTTCAAGCTGCACAGTTTTTAGTGCGCTTCTTAAGTGGTTAGACCACATTGGCCAGGTCAAGAAATAGGCACCGCATCTTTGGGAATTTATTTCAGACTGAGAAAAACATACTTTGCGTGGATTAAAATTTTTTAGTAAATATTCTGACATTTTTGAATATTCGTTTTTTTTTTAAATTTTCTTTAAAAACAAATATGGCTGTCGAGAGTAGGGGATAATGGGTAATGGCGGTCACTTAAGCAATAAGTGTAATAAAACTAAGATATAAGGTGCAATATTTCTTGATAATGATTTTTTTGTAAACTTAAACTATCAACCTATTCGTAGGTTACGAAAATAATTAATATTGTATTGATTTATTTAATAAAATTACGAAGTACAGAAAAGATGTGTTTGGCCGCCAGTGTCCACACCTGCGGGTAATAACGGTCACGTTGCGGGCGATTAATACACTTGTACACTGCTTTTTCAAGCGTTTCGGAAGCCCGATTGGTTTTTCCACTCGTCCTAGGGCGTATTTTTAACATCTACAGAATAAAATTCTTTTAATGAAGAAAGATATTTTTATTCTACGCTGGAGAATAATGGTGATCACGTTGCGGGCGCTAACTGTCAAGCGACCATCATTGCCCGCACACGTTTTCACTGATAAAATTGAAGATTACATAAATAAATTACATATATTTATATTAAATTTGATTCTAATCCTTTGCCTTGATAGTATATCAGTATTTACGTAAAGTTTAAATGTAAAAAAGCTTCAAAATTAGTATTTATCTCTTACGTGGTGCACACAAAATATAGGGTAAACCAACCAGTGAATGACCGAATTGTTGAATTTATGGACCTTTCAGATTAATACTTGAATATATTTATGTATAACAACAAATCAACTGTTGAAATTGCATTTAAATTTATTTTTCTTGAAATTTCTATAAAAATAATTACTTATTCTTATCGTAATTTTTAAAAAAAAAACGATTATAAAATGCAAAACGTGTAGAAGCCCAGTAAATGACCGCATACTTTTAATAAGAATTGTATTTATTAATGTTTGCTTAATACGCGTAACTAAAAATATGGGAGATTAAAAGTGCAACTACACTGCATTTATAAACATATAATATTTTTAAATTAATAATTAATAAATGCGGTCAATTACTGGTTGGTTTACCCTAACATCAACGACGTTTAAAACACAAAAAGGGTTGTTTTTCTTGGTTACTTAGCAACGATTAAGGCGAGGTCTTTCGACAATACAGCGAATGATGTCGTGGAAGGTAGAGGAAAGAAATTGCATACTTCGGACATGCCATGTTTTATAATAACAATCCTGACCATCATTGCCCACTGACCGCAATTGCCCCATTCTCCCCTACACCATGGCGTACTCCTTACCCCACGCCCTAATCTTCAAGGAGCCCTCACGTTCCTCCAGCTCAGCAGCAGGCATAAATTCAGCTCCAAAAGCTTAAATTCTTAAGATCTAGAAACTGGATGTTAGAGACACTCGCGAGACATTCAGACCCTGAAAGAAGCTCCAAGGCGGTCCACGGATACGCGGGATCGACTGAAACACGATTAGGGCACGATAAGAAAGCGACGAGCCAGCGCCGCGGAGGAGCGTATCGCTTCCGCGTTCCAGCAATTATAATATTGCATCGCACGGTGCAGCTGGGATCAGCGGAAAAGCGGAAAGCGACGCGCGGCGCTGGGTCGCGTTACGGTCGCGCGGGATCCTGCCACGAGCGGCCTTTTGCGTTTCGCGCGAGCCACGCGTCCGCGGGACCCTCGCTGCGACCTCGATTCCTCGAAAAACGTTGACCGTAGTTGCGTTAGCGGGGCGAGGCTGGCAACGCCAGCGCAATTAGCGCGACCGGCCCGCCACTTGGCGCGCGCGTTTTTCACGCACGCGGTGGGCCGCGGCTACGCGAGTACGCTTGCACCTGCTGCACGCTAATTGACACGAATAGCGCGGATTGTTCCCCGAGGACGACGTTCTTCAAAGAGCTATGGTTATCTGGTAAACATCGCCAGACCGAATGGCACGCTGGTTTCTCCGTTTCACAGATTCTTCCGCAGGTTATTGTTCCTGAGGAATGCTACGGTGTGCTGAGTAATAGCGAGGCTTCTGGAGCGCATGCGCGGGCAATAGACACTGGGCAGAGTCCAGAGCCCCTTTAAGTCTGCTGTGCGAAGTACGCCAGGCGAGGGTGGCTAGATTCGAGGCTTGGTAGGGAAGATTGTATGGAGGTATTACTATCGAGTGGCTGGCAGCCAAAGGCTTTCTACATACTTGAGTGTAGCTCAGAGAGACTTTTCCTCACAGGCCACCTTGACATTCCACTACACCTTTGATCGATTTAGAAAAGTCCTCCTTGACCTAACGACCTACTGGGCGCAATCAGAATTCCGGTTGCCCCAATGTTCCATTAACCCTCGACATTTCACGGATCTTATACACCCTTCGTTGGGCTTGCCTGCTGCGGTGTGTCTATTAACCCGCGCAATTTCGAAATTAATACACTTACCGCGGTAAATGTCCCTCCGCTGTCCTCCCCCGACAGTCGAGCTAATTGAATCCCTGAAAAAAGGGCGCTCTCGGGGAGCGAGCGGGGGCCAGAGATTGCGTTACAAGAGGCGGTGAATCACCGGAGAGAATCGAGTAAACTGGGGAGGGTCTTAGGTCTGCAGCGGCGGATATTTCGCGGGAGCGGAACTGCGGGCGCGGTTCGATGGGACCGTTTTGAAAGATGGTATTCGTGATCTCGGTATTGTAAGGGGATCGTTACGCGGGGCTATTCGGATGCTGCTCGCGCAGCAATGCTCTGCTGAAACAGCGGTGTTTCGTTAGGAGAGTCCCATACCTCGTTACAAGGACGATATTATTTTTCTGGCTGGCTTGCACCCTTCTTTTCTTCTCGCGCAACGGAATATACCTCTGCATCTCGATACTTCCTTCTTCCTGGGGTTTGATTTCACGATCCACTGGCGGATTCTAGACAGGATGTACCTTGAATGAAACGAGCTACGGGCGCTCATATTTAAAGGATGACGAAATCTATCGGGAAGAAACAAAAGGTGTGGCTTCTCGGAAGGATCTTCGAATATGTAGCTCCTTAATATTGCAGTCAGCTGCGCTCGACGTCTGAGGAATTACTAACCCTAGTGTCCGTTTTATTTGGTAAAAAAAAATGGGAAAAATGAGTGTTAGGGTAGTTACCCAGTTGGAGGGTAATAGAGGAAAACACTCCAAGTAATATCTTGTGTGCTGAAGGTTTTCTTCGCAGTACATTCCAGAAGCTACAAGTTCGATCTGAAGAGTGCCAGTTATCGATACCTCGCTGTAGGCGTTCTCTCGTTACACGCTCCCATTGATGAGGAACACCCGCGGCTCCAAATTCCTGCAGTTTTCTCGATCGCCGGGGCGCGCGGATCTGCCAAGCGTTACACTTCGTCGGGCATTTAAATGTGCTCCGTCTTTCCTTACGTGTCCGATCGCATCGTTTCCCCAAGGCGTGTCCCCCGATGGGCAAGCGTTTATTTCACGGCCACCGCGGTCCTCCGCGCGGCGAACTTCGGTTTCGCCTTCCACGTACACCTCTCCGCGGAATTGCCCGTGGCCGTTTTTAGCTGGGGACAGCGAGAGCCAGAAGTCACTCGACACCGTGCGCGTGGCGGACATTCGATCGGCCATATTGGATTCACGCGATGCGATTCGTCCATCGTTTCCATCGCCTGTTCCCTCCGTTTACGCAGATAGAACACGTTCCACTTACAACGGGGGAATTCGAATATCCTCGAGTAAGGCTTCCAAGATCGGGGTCTAATTGGAAGCATCGCCTCCACCATCCTTCCCCGGAAGCGGATCGTTTCTTCCGTGGAAACTCCACGCGTCGCGTTGGTCCCTGGAGCGCGTAAGGTGTTCCGGAACTTTAGTCCACTCTTTAGACTTTGATTCACCTTTAGAAGACAACAGTAATTAAAAATTGGAAACGAAGCTTCCTCGGGTAGGCCATTTCGTCCTTTCCAGAACACTTTTCTGGGTTCGGGCTCGTGTATGTAAGCTTTGCTGTCTCTTCTCACCTCTGCAACTACTCGATGACTTATTTTCATAATATTTAGCTGATTCAAGCAGCAAGACTTCCTCTTTCCGCGTTATATAGCTACTTACTAACACTTGGCTACTTATTCCTCGCAATTTCGCCTAGAAGACCGTTCGATCACCAAAAGCTGAGAACTTCGTGGGGCGAAATGAGCGTCGGAGGGTAAAACGCGACTGGAAAGGTACCACAAAGAGGAGAGAAGAGTGGCGTAATTGTACTACGGTGCATATCTCGCGTGCACTTTCGTCATCGACGCGGTCCCACACGCGAGAGCCACGGTTTTGCTGGAAGCAAAAGCGAAGAAAACGTTTGGTATCCGGGGAATGCCGGCCTAGGTAGGAGCGGCCGTTGCCTGGCAGGACACGCGAGGATCCTCTTAAACGAAGAGCCCCATTCCTTCGCCGCGCGCGCGCTCGCTCAGCGAACAAGGACGGACTGCCGCGCCGTAGCAGAAACGAATTCGACCTCTTCGCTGAAGTAGCCCCGCGTCCCGAAGATAAACAATCTTCGCGGGCCGAAGATCCCGGCGAAGATCTTCGCAACGGCGAAGTACGGAGTCGAGTATGCGAGAAGATGCCTGCCCCGTGAACACTGCATTCTTCGGGGCTCGAGCAAACAAAATTCACAGCTATCCACTTCGAAAGAGGAAATGAAGTTTAGAAATTGGATTCCTGGTGCTTACCAGCTGAATGATGTCTTCTTTGTGGCCAACAAGCTAGTTCTCATATAAATTCAGTTCCGAAGCTTAGAAAAGTGGTTATATACAGGGTGCTAAAAAGAGAAGGTCCTTAGAGAAATGCTTAGTCAATATGGATTCTAAAATCAATGCTGTCGATGTAAAACAAAAATTTGTTTTCATATTCAATTAAGAAGTGTTCCCTGCCTCGTACTGTACGACATGAATAATAATAACAGACGGATATAATTGATAACCGAGCGATAATAACACTAAGAGTGTTAGGGATAAATACTGGAGACTTGTGCTAGGTTTGCGTCTATCAAGTAATCTCTATTGATATTAGTGATAGCTTTCTGTTGCCGTACAACCTTGAACTTATGTACTTCCAAAGCGATTCTTCAGCTTACATTCAACCTGTTGCGAAGAAACTGATGATATCAAACGCTTATAAATTCAAAAGTAGATTTTACATCAAAAGGATTGATTTTAGGATATATGTTGATTAACCATTTTTTACTCCTCCCGATGAAAACTAAAGTCCTTTCTAAAGTCTTAGATCCAATTTTTCTAATACCCTGTATATTACCATAATATAATGCGAAAGAATGTTTTAATGATCTTTAAAGCTTCTTTGTAGTAAAGGATAATTTGAGGATACAAATCGCTGCCAGCAGTTTACAATTGCTCGAACGAGGGGTCAGCTTATTATTACAGTAGATAATCCAGAGATGCTTTTATCTGACATTTTTAATCCATTATGCAGTACACAGCGCCTATGCTCGATAGCTTCGCAAGGGCAACGCGATAAATTGGCCCATTTGGCGCGCTTAGCCCCGCACCGCCGGCAAGGAACCGCATTTTCATTCGCGCGGGCATCGTCCAACGGTAAAAGCCGACTCTATTTAATAACCATCGACGCCGGCGAGCGGCGATTCAGCAATGTTATTACCATCATTACCGATTAATGACTCAATTGGCGGAAACTATGTGTTTACTATGTTTCCGCGCGGCGATCGTGGAATCCCGACTGTTGTCCGAGGAGTTTCGTGCTTTTATAACCGCAATTACCGATTAAACACTGAAATCCCCCGGCCGCTTCCCCGCGGCAGAGCGGCTGAAAGGAACGTTGATTTTCGCAGCGAGCCTTCCAATTCCCCCCAGTGTTCCCCGCAGATTTTCTCCTTCGCGGTGAGGAGCGTGCTCAATGCCCCGGATTTCGCGAGGACTCATCGTCCGGCGCATCGTCTGCAATCGGTACGCAATTCCTCGGCTCGCCGTGAACTTGGACGAACAAAGTTGCAACGCTGCAGCGCGTGGTCATCGGAGACCACGGTGCCGGGTTTCTCCGAGCAACGTCCGATTTCGTGATAGAATCGCAGTCACCAGGCCACCCTTTCGGCGTTCACCGAAGAGAAAGCACCTATCCACGAGAGAAACTCAAGTATGCGCATTCGAGACCGACGTTCGCCAAGAAAATTCTTCCCGACGTCCATGGTGTTCGGTAATAAGCGGTTTTAGTCGGCCGCCGCGTCCATCAATGACCGCGGTCGACGAGCGCCACGCGTTAATCCCGATACCTTGGAAATTACTAGACTTTCCAATTAGATTCGCGGACTAAAGTCGCGCTTAGCGAAAACCCCCTCCCTTCCGTTTCGTGCGCAATAATTTGCATCCGCGCTTATACGCGCCGGCGACGGCCAGATGGCGCGATGATCGGCGGTAATTGGTTTTTATCGGGCAGATAACAGGGACTCGGTGTCCCCCCCCGATTGATATTCCGATTGTTGACGATAGCAATAAAACGCAAGGCGCCTCGGCGATAATGAAATATAATAAGACGGCGTGGTAACGACCGAAATAACGCTGGTGCCAGACGTCGCCGAATTTATGCCCGACGAGGGCACACGCCATCGACCCTGAGTTCCTTCGATGGAACGAAATAAAGACGCGTTAATGGGGCCGCCGTCACGACCTTTCCCCGAGCATATTGCGGCGGAGTGGCTTTTAGTCGAGTTATCTGTAAGTATGTCTCTCAATGTCGGCTTCGATTAGGATCGAACTGCCTCGGCCGCGCGAGAGATAGGTATAATACGCTGAACACTACGCGGAGGTTCTGCAAAACTCTGATTTAGAAGCAATTAATCCCCCGCGATCTACATCTACAACGCGCGTATGTTCGATTGGTACCGTGAATTATAAACAAGATCAGATAAGCTCCGTGGTTTTAGAAACATTACTGCATTCATTGTCTGGCTTTATATCCACCAATGTCGAGGCACGAGCGGAGGATATCTCGAGTGGAGGATAACCCGAGGTACCGTTCCCAGAGTGGCTTGTTTTGGATCCGCGGCGCATTTATCAATCAATACGCTGATGAATAACGGCAATAACGCGGCTACTTCTATTTAGCAAATTTCCCAGCCGGCCAATAGAGATCCAACGTCCGCGGCGCACTTCGATGAATCTTTAAACGACCGTCAGGTTATCCCTGTCCGGTTATTGATGGACAGCCATGAATACAGGGGCTGACACTGACGGCGATATAACCGCCGCGTCACCGTAGTAAATCTCCCGCGAATATGCTCAACCGCGTCTTATGGCCGGCCATCCAGCCTTTTCATTACGATTCGTAATGGCTGACGGGGGTTTCTTTCCGCCGAGGGTGACCCGCGCGCGATCGAACGCGTCGAACGCGGCGAACGAGCCTCTTGGCGGGAGAGCTTATGGAGTGCTTCAAAGCAGCGCGCGGATTGATATACAGCGTCGTAACCGCTGTCATAATAAAATTTTCTGAGGCATTTCTGTCTGATTGGTTAACTGGAATGCGAAGTGGGGGGTAAGTATCGAGTCGCGGGATTTAAATTGATTTTGCAAGAGGTGCTTTTGTGTTTAAGTGATTTTGGGATTAAAGTAGCCGGGGGAAGGTGTCGAAAGTTTATTATTAAATTTAGAAAAAAATTTATATAGGTTTCTAGCAAATCAACACAGTTTATTTGTTATCTAAATCGTGTAACAGAAGAACTCGCATGATCTTGCTGATATCTACTGGATAAACTCTAGCATTTTCCCTCCAGTTGCCTTAAGAGGGGATTCTTGTGCAACAGCCTCTAAAATTTATGATTTTTTTTAAACAACTATTGTTAATATTGGGTTAAACTTTATTGGGATATAAGGGGGCATCTTTAAACTTGCAGAAAATATTTTTTGTGTCGATCATTCTTATTATTTATTAATTATTGTAGAATCTTGTCCACCTCTTCGACGATGTAACTCCTGTTGGCATGTGTAGCACCTATCGCAGTCATCTGATTGCCAAAAAAAATAGAAGTTTCTTAAAGTTAGATCGTTTATGTTGGGATTGGTCCACTTTGAAGAAAAAAAAATGAAAAATTGAAAGAGTTATAGCGTTTGAAAGAAAAAGTAAGTTTTTTCCTTAGCCAAATTTTTCATATTATTCTTTATATCGACGAAAAAAGTATTATAAATAAAAACTGAAATTAAAATTTTAAATCCAGTCCCATTGTAAATTATTTAACTTTAAGAAAATTTTCTTCTTTTTGCAATCAGATGACTGTGACAGACACTACACCTGACGCCAACGTCATCGAAGAGGTTAACACGATTCCACAATAATTAATAAATAATAAGAAGGATCGACATAGAAAAAAAATCCACAAGTTTAAAGATGATAACAATAGTTTTAAAAAAAAAATCATAAATTTCTGGGACTGTTACACGAGAATCCCCCCTTATGGGGGTACAGGGCTATTGAAATCTCGAAAAATCGATATTTTTATTATTATTAATTCCGAAAGTGCCATCCTTTGTGAATATGTAGAACAATGTTTCATGAAAAAATTCGAATAATTACGGAAATTATAGCGCTGAACGTAATTGAGTGCCCCGTCGAGTAACGGCCTCGTAGAGCGGTATTGGCGTAGGGAAGTTAACTTTGAAGCCGTTTATCTCGAAACTACATTTTCAAACACCGTGTACATCATAACTCTTGAACTAATGGATATTTTCACTTGAAATTTTAACTGGAGCTGTTGAATTCCTTTCTCTATCGCGCGGAACTTCCGCATCAACATTGGATGTTTGTAAAACATTTTATAACTGATTAACGACGATTTTTTCCGTAAAAATGTGGGGAAAAAATTGAATCGTGTGTAACTTTCACAATTTTTGTTTAAATTCGCCAGCAAAGTTCCACACTGTAGGTTTTAGTGCAGAAATTACTCACTTCAAAGCATTTTGCTTTTAGATGATTGGTTCACCTGGGACTACGTACACCGACTACAGCTGCGCGCTACGCGGGACCATCTTTACCGTCAAATAACTTGAATAATTTTCAACATTCTGAGAATTTTTATTTTTTGAATTACTTGTAAAAGCGCGCACAAAAAACTGTGGAACTTGGAGGTATGGTGATTATTTGGTATTTCAGCAATCCAACCGAAAAGAAATCGTCGATTTCAGTCGTTCAATAGTTCTGCTCTATAGTAGATAAATAATTTGGAAAGGAGCTTCTTTGAGTGCTTTAGAAAGAAATATAATAGAGAACATGGGAGACGCGTTACCCAAACCCTACTAAATTTCAAAAACCTTGCATATTAAGAGTAAAGCAAAAATTTGAATTTTCTTATCATCTTGAATTTTTTAGCAAAAAAGAAATGGATTGATTTTAAGTGTTCGCCATTCCTTCAAAAATCAATATTTTTTTTAAATCTTGGGTACTTCTCTAGTATTTAGTATATAGATTACAAAACTTTTTGTCTTTTTGTTCTAGGGCCAACGGTGTGGACGTGAAAAATTCCACCGCGGAATGACTCAAATGGAGAATACGTATCAGCTGTCCGGCTATATATAATTTTTTTGTTCTTCTTTACACATATCATAAGAACCTTACATTACATTTTTAATAAAGTTCATAAATTTCTTTAATATCACCTCCAAAGCTATCTCACAATTTTTGTCCAATCATCGTGGCGTTACCCCTTAAGTTCCCTTCAAAAGTTAACCTTATACATCATCAAACACACGGTGCAGTTACCATTGATTTCGATTATTCTCCAGTCTTTCACCGGCACAACATCGAAACGAAAGAATCATTCAGCTAAGCCGAAGGATAAACGATAATCGATGATCGAAAAGTGATCAGAAACCTGGAATTTCGCTCACGTTATCGCCGAGCGGGGATACGTTTGCTCGAGAGCCGTGGACGCGGATAAAAATGCATCCGCGTTGCAATCACCTTTCACACCGGTTCACCTTGTACGTCCAACGTAACGGAATATTATTAAACGATCATTCCTGGAATGCTCGGCGGCGAGCCGACGGCTAATCTTTGCCGATAAAGGCGCGTTAATTCTAATTCATACGCGCATTTCGTTGCACTCGCTCGCTTTCACTTTCCGACTTTTCTGCGTGGACCGCGGCACCGGCATATTGTTGCTTGACCCCGTTTGGCCCATGTCTCGCCTGGACAATACACTTCTTTGTCCTATCTCTTGGCTATATTTAGAATGCCCACGTATTTCCAAGTCACGTAAAGAGGGACACAGCTATCCCAACCGCAGTTTCCCCTAAATGAAAATGATTTCCACGGAATTGGGGTACTTCGCCGAGACCTGGGTACGACGCAGAGAAACGGTAATCTGGGAGAAACGGAGTAATGTTTATGTACACGGAGCGTTGCAAATTCATGGCACAAAGTTTGCACGCGCGCAGTTTACTTTGATTTATGCTGATGGCTGGATACAAACGTAGCGGAAGGAACTGACTGATTGCTAATAGATAGACAGATTTATCGGCCTGGGATAATGGCCCTTAAGAACATAAATAATAACAGTATACGTTGGTAATAGAGTGCAGACAGTGACGGGAGTGTTGCCAGTTTAACAGATTAACCTGGGCAGAAATAGTAGTAAGTATATCAGGCTAACGCTAAATATGGCGGATTGTAACCGTTACTTCGAAATTATGATCGCCTTGCCAGGGATCTGTAACGATCTTTCACGGTAACTGGCAGATCGGTCGACACTTGAATTCTCGTTATCACAGATAAGTAACCAGTTTCTGTTCGAACAGAGAAGCCACGATACAAACTCCTGGTGACTCAGCAACGATGCATTCCGTGTCCCCCATTCACCGACACTTACCTATTTCTCCCAACAAATACCACCCTAAGTAAAAACTTTCTACCATGACATTGCACCCCCTATACTCCTAAAAAAAATCTTCCCTAGTCCTCCTCGTCGCCCAGCATTCTCAGAATCTAATTCCCACGTCTCGTTGAAAAGGACCAAAAAAAGAAAGGGCAGAAAAAACTGGCCCACCCTGTTCCCGACCGAAGACATTAGAAAGGGGGTTGAGGGTCGCGGCGAAGGGGAGCCCGATCGCGGTCGAGCGTCGGAGCGTTCGAGAGTGGCAGGCCTGCTGGAAGGAGGATCCCCGCGGTGGCGCGCGCGTGGAACGGGGCTTTCCGTGTTTCCATCGTTCGCGGCCGATGCGCTCGATGCCTTTCATCGTCAACGAAGTAAGAAATGTCTGGCCGCGGCGGAGAGTGGGCGACGGGGCCGGTAGAGGAGGCCAGGGATGGGAGCGGGCGAGGAAGGCAGAGAAAAAAGCCGAAGAGAGTGGCGAGCAGTCGCTCGACGCGGCCTTAGAAGGTCGCTAGCTCGGGCTAGCCTTCTTTAGCATCCTGCATCCACGTTTTCCTCCGTCTCCGTTCGTTTTGCTCGGCCGTCTCGCTTCGCGCCCCCGTTCTCCTCCCCGCCGCTGCCGCCGCCATCATCCTCTCTTTTTCGCGGCGCAGCCTCGATCCGCGACGCCTCTGTACGTGTATCCGTATCGTAGAGCATCGCGGCGAGTAACCTGGCCGCGATGCCTTGCCTGCCAGCGAAACGACCTCGAGCCGCGCAGTCGCCGCGCCGCGGCCGCTCCGAACTCCACTCCTGTCTCGTCTCCGTCGTCCTCCTCTCGTTCTGCGACCGCGGCCGGCCGTTCCCTTTTCCCTCCGCCGGCCACAGGCCAGAAGATGCACCTGCGACCGGAGGAGCTCTGTATCACGGGCACCGACACGCCGCGCGGTTATCTTCCATTCGATCCTTCGAGTATAGAGAATCGCTGATGTCGTTGTACCGTCGGATGAGAATATTAGAGGGGGGATTAATTTCTACTGGTTTGTTACACTCGTTAATCCTGTATTTTGTACCCCTATGGACTTGCAAGACTTCGAAAGTCGACGAGACTATTCTGAAAGTCTTTTGTAAGGACCATCGAATACTTGCAAAAATGTTCGACGGGATTTGAACCACTCCGTGCAACTGAAGACCGGCCATAGAGGGTGAGAGCGAATGGTACGCCGCTATCTGCGGATTTTCAGCCCCCCTATTCCCGCATTATTGTCGGCGATCTGCGAACGGACACGTACGCTCGCGCTGAAAGAAGCTGCAACGGGATAAGGAGCCGGTAAATAAGAAACAGGGTGAAAGGGGAGCCGCGGTGAAAAGGAGGAAAAAGTGGCTGGTGAATGGCGGAAGAAACGGAAAAGGATGACGTGGAGATAGACGCAGGGGAGAGGGGGCGATTTCTAAACCCTCGTTCTGGCGGGGGTGGATCCACTTTTGACGCGAGGATCAGAGCGTCAGGGCGAACTTCGTCCTCGCGAGAAAAGCTAATCCAATATTAAAAGAAAGAAACCTATTTCCCACAAGTATCTTCGCGCGATTCTGAAAAAAAAATTAATGTTTCCAGAAATGTGGAAGTTGATTTTCCAGCGCGAGCGTGGCTTCTCAGCCCACGGGTGCTCGAATACAATTTCTATAAGCCTGCGTCAAATAACGCGTGAGAATTTCGGAGCTCCGCCGTGAATGGCGTCTCGGGGAAAGATACAGGAGACGGGGGTGTGTTCCACATCGGCGAGGAGTTTTCACCCTGTTCCCCGAATGTGCTGACGCAGATCGACGCACACGAATTCCGTGAGACCGGGTCTATGCGTGCGTAGGAGGACCCGACGACTTATTGTATCGCCTCAGACGGCGCATGGTATAACCACTCCCACGAATATGAAGGGTGTATCGTGATTCTTCCTTTTTTACCAGGCCAGACTGCAATCAGAAGCCGCTTTCACGAAAGATCGCAATCTTTCGGGGCTCCCATAGGATCCGCGCAGCTTCGAAGCCAGACGAGTCGGAGAACGGGACAATTTACGTGTCGGGTGCAGGCACGAGCTGCGCGATCCATGGGGCTGATCCACTGTGGCTCGATGATTGTTAATTTGTCAGTATGTCTTCGATTTCGTAAAATATTTCCCCTTTGATACGTGTAATTTCGTGGAAGATGGTGGTGATGAAATTTAGGTTGAGCTTCAACTAGAGTAGAGCTGTAATTATTGGAATATTCTAATAATTCGAGGAATTTCAAATATTTGAATAATCTGAGCATTCGAATACTCGAATTATTCGAAACTATTCGAAATTTGAATTATTCGAAATTATTCGAAATTCGAATTATTCGAAATTATTTGAATTATTAGAAATATTCGAAATTATTTGAATTATTAGAAATATTCTAATATTAGAAATATTCTAATAATTCAAATAATTTCGAATAATTCGAATTTCGAATAATTTCAAATAATTCAAATTTCGAATAGTTTCGAATAATTCGAGTATTCGAATGCTCAGATTATTCAAATATTCGAAATTCGAATTATTCGAAATTATTTGAATTATTAGAAATATTCTAATATTAGAAATATTCTAATAATTCAAATAATTTCGAATAATTCGAATTTCGAATAATTTCAAATAATTCAAATTTCGAATAGTTTCGAATAATTCGAGTATTCGAATGCTCAGATTATTCAAATATTCGAAATTCGAATTATTCGAAATTATTTGAATTATTAGAAATATTCTAATATTAGAAATATTCTAATAATTCAAATAATTTCGAATAATTTGAATTTCGAATAATTTCAAATAATTCAAATTTCGAATAGTTTCGAATAATTCGAGTATTCGAATGCTCAGATTATTCAAATATTCGAAATTCGAATTATTCGAAATTATTTGAATTATTAGAAATATTCTAATATTAGAAATATTCTAATAATTCAAATAATTTCGAATAATTCGAATTTCGAATAATTTCAAATAATTCAAATTTCGAATAGTTTCGAATAATTCGAGTATTCGAATGCTCAGATTATTCAAATATTCGAAATTCGAATTATTCGAAATTATTTGAATTATAAGAAATATTCTAATATTAGAAATATTCTAATAATTCAAATAATTTCGAATAATTTGAATTTCGAATAATTTCAAATAATTCAAATTTCGAATAGTTTCGAATAATTCGAGTATTCGAATGCTCAGATTATTCAAATATTCGAAATTCGAATTATTCGAAATTATTTGAATTATTAGAAATATTCTAATATTAGAAATATTCTAATAATTCAAATAATTTCGAATAATTCGAATTTCGAATAATTTCAAATAATTCAAATTTCGAATAGTTTCGAATAATTCGAGTATTCGAATGCTCAGATTATTCAAATATTCCTTACAACCCTAAACTGGAGGAGGTAATTTATCACACTTCTTACTAATTACAGGAGAAAGCATTGCAAATTATTCCAACAGAGCTAATTTGCGAGCCCTCATTAATTTAACATTTTCTATTAATTTTTCTCTCCAGATTCTACGCGACCCAGAATCTTTCGATCTAAATTACCTCCTAATTCCAAAGGAACTCGTATCCACCGATAACAGTCGAGGCAATTCGAGCCCGTCGCGATCCACTGACGGACAGTGAACTGCTGCTCGAACTTTGTACACAGTTTCGTAGGGGGAGAAGGGATGATCCCGTGAATCACATCGCGCAGAGGCGAAGAACCTATGCGTCACCGGTTATTAACCAAGGAACGGTCGGGGATGACTTTCAGGAATGATTCCTCCCGATCGCCTCGAAGAGGATTTTCTCGGATCCAATCCGACCGAGTGAATTAAGTCGAGACCGGGGAGGGGGTTGACGGCGTGCTTGCCTCAGCTTCTTCGCTGGAGGACGCGCGAGTGAGTCAGGCAATGTTTGCTCTGGACGCCGTAATTAAAAGGGGCCGAATTCCCCGCTAGATTTATCGCTGTTTCCCACCAACAGTTTCGGAAATCACGGGGTGCAATGAAAATTTTGATGGGGGAAGCGTAAATAGGATCAACGACTCCATCTGACATTAGCGAGGTAAAGATAAGTTCGAGCTTTTCTTAGCCCCTTGGCAGGTGAAGCTTTATAGATTATTATCATTATTGACAGTCGAAGATTTGTGACAGCTTTCCACTAAACATACAGGTTTAATATTACAAGTCACTTCAGACTGAATTTAGATTCAAATTCCACCAACTTCGAAATTTAGCGAATCTGTAGTAGGTAACCATCAGATTAGAACTGTTCCTACTATTAACACAGATCGCACCTTCACTTAGCAGCCTTTTACCATCGCTATACGAGCTGGAATGAAAGCAGTGGTACAGAAAGTTTAGCAGCAACATGAGAAGAGAAATTTGCAAATAAAGGACGCCTAATAAATCGCTCCCCAATTAACAAGCACCATATTTGAATTTTAGGAGCCAGCACAGATCGTCTCGGCTCTTCCCTCGCGGAATAATCAGTTCATTTACCCCTGCACGTGAAAAACAGTTACTTCCGCCGTAGCCTCGCAACTTTCGACCAGATAATGGGTAAAGGAGGATATTTCCTGCGATTTGTCTCGCAATTCATCGACGATTACAGCCTCGCGAGTGGTCCAACTCACGATCATCGATCCGCAATTGCTTCACTTTCCCTGGCAAACGCCCCTCGCCTTCCAATTATCCGGCGATCAATAGGAATCCTCGATCCGTATCGATCTCGATAAGATCGGCTGCCCCACCTCTGCGTCTGCGTATCCGCGAAGGTTCGGCCGGTAACGGTGGTCCGTTGTTTCCTCGCGCCTCGATACACATCCGATCCAGTTTCGTGGATCGTGCGAACCGTTTGCGATCGGGTTTCGCACAAATCGCGGGCCAACTTCATGCTCGATCACGGGGCCAGCGATGCTTCAAACTATTTGGTTTTTGTCCTGCACGCCGTCACTGCGATCCTCATTCCCGAATGGCTAATTGGCGGGGAAAGGGGAAAGGTACTTTTCATTTGACGAATTTTCTTTTTATAAGTCTCTTCGTTTTAAGGAGATATGTTCCGGTAAACTGGTTCCTTACGGTGGGTCAGTAAGTGGATCAGAATGGGAAGTCTGTGCTAATAGTAAATACTAATAGAAGGAAGTCTGTGTATTGTTGACGGACACTGTGTATAATAATCTGTTAAAAGTGTAGAACGCAATACTTAAACTTAACCATGTGAAATGAGTTCAAATCTCTCCGTTTTATCAGAAACTCACTGCAAACTTTGAACCAAATAAGAACCAATAAATTCCTTCACTTAAGGGATTATACTTAGTTAAGCGGCCGAAAAGAGGCGAATGTTTGTGATTTTTTTTTAAAAAAAGCGGGAACATAATTTTACAGAACTTTTTGCACTAAAAAGAGCAACAAATCGCGTGATTTTTGCATGAAAAAATCAGTATTTCAACTTTAAATAGCCGCCATTTTGTTGTAAATTAATATTTCGGAAATGCCCCCCGTTAATCAAAGGATACATTAATATACTAACGAAATCTTTTATGTTTTTTAGTTTAGAATGTTTAGATAATCTAGTTCCGAATGACAGTGCTCACCGCAAAACCAAATTTTTAAAAAGGCTTCTTGGACGTCGGTTGTTACTTTAATATAAACGCAAATATTTTTCTACGAAAAAATTACCAAATGTTCTTTAAATGTTGCCCTTTTAAGTACAAAAAGTTTTGTAAAAATATATACTTCCCCTTTTTCAAAAAAAATTCACAAACATTCGCCTCTCTTCGGCCGCTTGACTATGTATAACCCCTTAATTATCGACACAATTCGATCCAAGATGGAGCGCATTTTTCCGTCCTGTGGGGATCTCGTCGATCGCTTGCCACCTGTCGACGGCCTCTAACAAACTAGCCAGCCCCAAGCAGCGTCCTCGCGGAATCCCCAACGCGGCACGCGTTCCAGACCGCGGACGCTGATAGATCAGAGTCCGCTGGGAGGATTTCGCGGGGATTTTTCATGCTGCGGGACAGAAGAGCGATCGCGAACAATGTTTTCTCCCGCGCGGTACACGCGGCGGAGGAAGGATCGCCGGGGTGGACGGGGCGCGAAGAGGAAACGGCCCCACGGTGACGGTCCGCAGAGCGGAGCTTTCGTCGTGTGAGAGCTTCGTGAAAGTGACCGTTCACTTCGAGGGGAGACGAAAAGATTGCCCAAGTTACACGGCGGTGCGTGTTCCTCATCTTTCTTGGTGACCTCGGCCGCTACTTTCCACCGAGGCAATCTTTCCCTGCCACGGAGCGAGATCGGTACCGAGAAAGCTCCGCGAGAAAGTCATCCTGCCAATGGGGAAGAGGGAAAGAGAGAGGACATCCTCATCGATCATCCGTTCAAGGAGGATCCGTCGGTGGGCCGCGACGCGTCCTCTTCGTCGATTAGGCGTTCGCACCTTCCCAGGTGGACGTCTCTGTTTTCGGAGGGGGGTTCGGGGGAGGGCCCTTTCGAGGTCGATCCGCCATCGCGGGAACAGGTCGCGGAGGATCCCGCGTCGGTGAAAGGAAGCCCCGAAGACAGGCTTGACACGGTCTCTCGGCCTGCGTGCCACCCGAGAACTTCCTGCTTTTATTCCGGCCACGACGATTACGCTTTCGTGTACCGTCTTGCTCTGGGATAAGATACGCGGGGCAATGTGGGTGGGAATAAATCGTCCGGTGGATGCGTTCCCCCGCTCGGGGGAGTATGGCCGAGTGCAATTAACCATGGAAGGTACGATATTGCGAGCCTTTTACCCGTGGAGGAACATGAAATGGGGTTCTTGGAAATTCGAATAGTAGGTAGGTACCTTAGGGGTTGAAAATTGTAATCATAAAGGGAGGACGTAATCTGCTTGATAATGTAGTAATTCTTAAAATATTAGTCGTCAATGGCTCACTGTTTTTTCAAGGAATAGCTTCAAATCAATTTCGTATCATTTTCAAGTGGTATTATTATTATTATTATTATTATTATGACTTAATTACTCCTTAAATGAAGATATTACAATTCTGCCCTCTTTAGTTAAAATGTCCTATCTAGCATTTTGAAACAACCGAGAAAATTGAAGTTTTATCATTTACTTCGTACCATCCTTATTTTCCTTTATTCAAATTAAAAAATGTTGTCATTATTTTGTAATAGCCTAATATAATTTTTTGTAATAGGTGTACCGGTAGGGAATGTATTATTAACGTACCAATCAATTAATTGTTTTAGATAAGATATTCGAACCATTTTGAAAGAAGTTAGGTTAAATACATTAGACTGTTTATAAATCTTTACGAAGCACGTAGAGTTTTCTAACTTTACTTAAAAGGTAAAAGACGTGTGGAACTTCAAATATTTCAACATATCTCAAAAAATGAAAAAATGCTAGATAGGACTGTTTAATTAAGGACGGCAGAATTAGAGTAAAGGCGAGACAGCAGTAGGAACTTTTAATAAGACTCCGCTTAAAAACATAAAACTGAAAACAATAGGCGAGACCACAAATTATGCCTCTCTCATATGAAACCCACTCGCTGTAGTACCCGCGTCCTCCCATTTCGCCCATGATATGCTCGAGCCAGACTACAAATCACATCGACAGCTGTTCTCCACGTATCCTAGAATCATAGTCGTAAGAGGAGGGCACTATTTAGCTGAGCGTTCCCAATACAGAAGTCTTAGCCCCTAACGATCACTCAGGTATCTATTTCTATAACAAAACAGCTTCCGCTTAAAAGTCTCCTTTCACAGAAAATCCAGCTCTACGTTACATCCACGCCACACTGTAGCAAGATGAAAACACGGAGAACAAAGAGCATTCCTCTCGATCTCCGTTCTCCTCGGAGGCCGTCGCGACGCGGTCGTTCGCGGATCTAAGCCGCGACTCGCTTTCGCGCCAACGCGCCCAGCCGCTTGTCGTTCAAAATTTCACCTGCCCTCCCCGATCGAGGCGGCCGATACCGATCGCCCGCGGCCCAGCGGGGAGGAACAAAAGCGCCGGGCCTCCGGTGAGCAGAGATCGGTTTTAAGAGGACGTAGAAAGGATCGCGGTGCCCGGTGCGGCCGACTTTCCCAGCCCCGCTCGCCGATTCGGTTTTAACGCTTCGGGAGTGCTAAATGCACCGTCGAACGTCGTGTATCGGCGATCCGGTCAGTGACGTTTATCGGCCCCGTCGATCGTCGATTCCAGGTATCGCTGTCCGTCGCGGCGATAAAGAGGCGCGGAGAGAAAGGGAGCGAGAGAGAGACTCTTCGTTTGCTCACCGAGCAACCGGATAGAGGGACAGCCAGCGCGTAGGATCACGGATCGCGATCGTATCTGCCCGGTATTTAGATCAACCAGCCCCCAGACTCAGTCTGCCGCGCGGTGACTGGTGTCAAAGACCGCTTCTTCCTCTTCCTACATCGGAATCCAATCAGAAAAGTCAGCGGAGGCTTTCGCGCGCTCATTCAACTTCCCCTCCCACGATCCACCCCCACGATCCACCTCCACCTAACCCCCCCCCCCCCTTCGGGGCCCGTGGTCCCGCTTCCCTCCTCCGAACCCCCAGCCTCACCCCCGCGTGACTTACGCTCCCGGTCTCGATTCGAGCGTGACAATAAACCGCCCACTCTACCGACGCGCTAAGTGTCTCTCTGATTCTGGTAGTCGAACGTGAAAGTTTACGGTCCCCGATAGCGACGCAGGCCCCGCACGGCTGGCAGACACGCCGAGCGGAACGCGCGTCCCGCTTCCACGGAACCGCGAGTCTCTCCTCGCCTCAGGGTGAATGTCGCGAGCCGAACGGCGATAAAGGTCCACGGCTGAGCGTCGCTGGCCGACGTACGGGGCTGTTGGTCGGGCGATAAATAAATTGCCGGTAAATAAATTGGTCGCTCGATATCTCGAGCGAGAAAGTTACGACTAGCTCGCGGCCTGCTGGTCGTTTCGCGGACGGGCCGCGGTACCGCGCTGATGGAACTTCCATGAATTCTACTTTTCCTTAGCGTTCACGCTGGGGGAGTCGAACATCGGGGCTGATATTTGCGTGACACTTCTTTGCTGAAGGGATAGAGAGAGATTCGCCTATATCAGTGTCGGTGGTGAAAAGTCTCTTTTCCCTGTTTTGAAATGGAGCGGTTCACCCTCGTCAGGTAGTCACACTGACAGGTAGGGGCATCGAAGCTTTACTCGGGGTGGGTTTGATGATTGCTTGATTGGGATAGCGATATTCAGTGGTGAATATTTTTTCTGGGATATTTTCTGTTGGAACTGGTAATTGTTTGTCAGTGGGGAATGCCAATATTGAGACTGATGAGAAGCAAATATTTTATGTAGAGGTCCCCTCCTCCGTTGGTAATTCTAGGTAGGTCACCAGCACCTCATCACAAGCCTGACAATAGAGTCAGTGTTTTATGGAGCAAGTGCTCTTCTGTTCTTCAGCAACTAAACCATTCCTCTATTTAGGCATGATCGTTAGTCGACCCTGCTTCCTCCAACTAAACCTACGCACGTCGCTGCACCGCGTCCTTAAAACCCCCCTAAGAATCAACTCTAATAGAGATCGACGCCTAATGTTCATTCAGCACAGGCTGAGGCCGCGTACCCGCATTGCCGCGCCCGCGCCCGTCCGAATTCCCATTATCTCGAGGGGGGTAAATAATCCGTTACGCTTCCACACGGTCTCTTTTGTTTCGTGGACGGTAGGAGGCGAGGGTACCACGAAAACTGGTCGACCTGGTTCGCCAGTCAGTCGGCTAACTGCAATGGGCTACGCGGCCATTGACCGTGCCGGGGCATTATTTAACTAATGAATCGGGCCACGGGCCACGACAGCCGCCCCTGCAGGCAGCTGACGTTGCTTAATGCTTTCACGATCGACGAGAAATTGCTCTCCTTCCGCCCTCGGCCCCTGCGCTCCCCATTCCCCCGCACAGCCCGCGCCAACTCACGGGGCTAGTATTTCGGATTACCTATTATTTCCCCCGGTGACTCTCCCTTTTTCCACGTTTTTCCTCGAGCCACTGCTGATCCAGGGGCCAGACGTCCGGTCGTCCTCGTCCCCCCGCTCGTAAATCGTCCGGCCGGTGAATAGCGCGCGAAACGTGCCGCGAATAGAGCGCTCCTTGCCGCGGCAACGCAACGGAGAAACGCTTCAAGGTCCGCTAACTGTTTACCGGGAGGAACGCTCGACCTCAGGCTCCGACTATCGTGTCGCCACGGGCCGATTGAATCGTTAGGAACACATAGTATAAAGAACAATCGATGGGGAGTGATTGATGCAGCGTTCAAGGCCCAGTAACTGTTTCTCGGCGGGCGGCGTGACTGTCCGTTTCGCACAACCGGCCATTCCGATGAAAATGCCGCGGCGGGTCGTTTAATTAGCGGGCTGCTGGAATCTGGGCAAGTGGGCCCGGGCGAAGAACGATCGTATTGTAACGAGGGGACCCGCGTTTCGGTAACAGTCGGTGCCTTAGCGCGGTGGCACAATGAGAGTTCTCAAGAGGGATGTCGATGGTGGCGGAACTGGGCGATGAAGTCTTCCAGCAAGTGGTTGTCTCTGTAATAGCGGGCAGTTGGGGATCAGAGGACTCGAAGGCTGAAGCGAAGGAAGTGTTTCGACTTTGTAATAAAAGAGGGGACACACCGGTTGATGGTATCGCCTGGAATTAATTGCTAATGAAATTTATCAGCTGCAGAGTTTGATGGCTGAGGGTTAACGGAAGAGTGGTTCACCGGAGGACCATTAAATTAAGGCGAGATTCTTTGGAGAATAATCCGGGATCAAGTCATTAAGGCGGAAGGAGCATCCGTTCGCCAAATACTGACCGCCGCGTCCATTTGCGATCGGAACGCCGTAAACGTCTTGTATTCTTATCGCCTTATCGTCCGCCACTCTTCGCGGGCTTCAGACGTCGAAATGGAATTTTAATGAACATCCACGCCGTCATTAAATCTGCGCATACTTGCGATCCTCCCTTCACTTGTCCAGCCAACCGAGATCTCGCATCGGTATCGCTGCAGCAACACCGATGCAACCTGAAACTTGTAAATTACTCAATGACTGCGCGATTTTCGCGATCGATCCCCGCTGAGGAGTCGTCGACCGACGGGCCAGCATCTTGTACATTCAATGCGTCAACGGATTGGTAAACGCGGGGTCCTCGAACGATACTTTGTGAAGAATGAAAGGCAAACTCTTTTATGCTGAAGCTTCCTAATTTGTAATTGCTGGCGGTTACGCTTTGAATGATTGAAGCTGCTCCATCCTTATACGTTTACGTGGTGACGATCGTGGGCTATAGTCCTCTATTATGATATTAAACTACCACTGTGTACCTCACAGTCCACACCACATCGAGTCATGGCATTCCCTAGAATCAATCTCCAACTGTGGTAGATAATTTATTTCTTATCAAACTAAGCTTCTTCTTAATATCGCAGCACATAAATTAGGGCGGTCCTCTGACTCAACGAGTGGTACCAACAGCCTACCTTATAAATGCTCATAACATCACAAACATCACTCTTCAATTTTTCTCCAAGCAACAAAAATAGTGGTCCCATCCCAAACCTCCACATACCTAGCGATGCGAAGAACACTGAGACTCTCAAATCCTACATAGTCCCATCAAAAGTCATTCCTCTGTCATCCCGAAAATCCAGGAAATTAGGGCTGTTCGAGTACTCGAATATTCGAGTAGCTTGAAATTCGAACCGAGCCGAGACTCGATTTCCGAGCCGAGCCGAGTACTCGAAATTTTTCGAGCGGCTTGAAAATTTTCCAGTAGATACACTTTTCCTAATTTAAAATATTTTAAACATTCGTACTGTTTGAAACGTTCAAGCTTCATGCTACTCGCCACAGTCGAACGGCTCGAAAATTTCGATCTGCTCGAAGTACATTCGGGCCGTCCGAAAAAATTCGGGTATTCAGTTCTCTTCGAGCCGCTCGAAAAAAATTCGAGTACTCGATTCTTTCGAGCCGTTTGTTTTTTACGGGTACTGGACTCAGTTCGGTTGTTCGAGCTGAGTCAGGCTCGGCTCGCTTTTCTCGAGTACTTCGGTAATTCGGGTATTCATGTCTCTTTGAGCCGCTCGAAAAAATTCAAGTAGGTACTCGATTCTTTCGAGCCGCTCGGTTTTCACGGGTACTGGGCTCACTTCGGTTCTTCGAGCCGAGTCAGGCTCGGCTCGCTTTTCTCGAGTACTCGAACAGCTCTACAGGAAATTAAGAAGCCCACAGTGGGAATCCGCGGACCGGCGACAAGTGCTCGTAAACGCGACCGTAGGGACGGTTGGTGCAGGCGAGTTGGCACTTTCCTCGTCGTCGGGTTCTCGGAACGACCAGGCAGAGAGACCAGGGTCCACGGGAGGGCAGCGTTCGGCGTTCTATCGTATCGCGGTGCACGTGCAGCGCGCCATCACGCACACACGCCGAAGAGGAAGCCACGGAGGTCCACGGAGGTCCACGGAGGAAGAAGAGGTGGTGGCGAGCGTGGAGGTGCCGCGGGAGGAGGAGGAGGAGGAGGGGGGGCCCACGGAGGCGAGACAGGCCTTATACGAGCTCGGTGGCCGTCGGGGTTCCCTCTAATGTTTGATAGTTGTGTGTGGGCCGGCTCTGGCCGCCGCAGCGTGAGAGAGGAATGCGAGGATGCATAGCCGACTCGTGTTGCTGTTCTTTGGCGCAGCAGCGACGTCCACTTCGGACAATCGACAGCGTTCGAACGCCGTTCCAGAACCGGACGGACGGTCTCACAGCACTCCGAGAGACAGATGCATGAATCACCCTGTCCGTTGACCCGACGCGACGGGCCCGTCTTCTGCGCCTCTCGTCGCGGATCAACAGGCTCGATTGCATGTTTTCTGAGGATTCGATAAGCGCCATTTTGAGTGGCGTTTCACGCTTCCGGCCGCTGTTCCATCACTCTCCCAACGGACCGTCCAAGGGCACGTGTGATGATCTTCTGGATATTTAGGGTGTATTTGGTAAAGGGGTTTTTGGAAGATCTCCTTGGAGGGTTTGGAGGGAAATGGAGATAGATAGGTCGACCTAGATATCGTATGTTGATTTTTGAGTCCAAGAAACAATTGCCCGATCTCAATCTTCTCAATAATAATTTTTCGAATTCTACCAGCCTCTGTTTTATTCTGTCTCCCGTACGCACCCCTCAAGCATCCACCATTCGTATGTCCCGTGCTAAAATCGACGTCAAAGTAGACCCTCCCATCTTGACATTCGTTACAATACAAGTGTATAACCTTTTCAGAAGAATTAAACTCCCCGCTCTACGAAGCACTTGAACCAATTATAGCTCTCGACAGGTATTAATGTTTCCGTCTCTATAGCAGAGATCCAAATACTCCGAACTCAACTTTATCAGAGCAATATAATCTAGTATTATAAACCTCGATCGCAATAAACTATCAATTATCTTCCAGGCACGGGGATCAATCTTCAACGAACGATTGCCAGGGAAACCTATCGTTATTTCCCAAAAAGGCACCCACCCCCAGCGTTGTCAGAAGTCGCAAAGAATCAGCGTGAATCGCAGCCAGGAAACGAGGAAGCATCGTTCCCAGCGATTCCTGTCAGCCTGATAATCGAGTGCAGAACGACAGAGGAGAGAGGAGGAGAGAATATGGGTCGGGGTTTTCGGTCGTTGGCCGACATTTCCAAAGGGTGCGCCCGAGGATCGATCCAGCCGTTTAAGGGCAGTGGAGCAGCCGAGGGGGATGATTACTTCCTTACGACGTCGATGCTTGTTTCCCGATGACCGGTTAGCTTCCTTCCTCTTTCGTAACGACCGATAAGATTGCTGCCATCGAATATCATTGCAACCCGTTGCACACGGTTCGGCCAAATTGGGCGCAAAACGGTGGCGACGGAAACCGGGGAGGAAAGAAACGTCGCTGCTGTTTGCGTTCCACGGTCTGCCACTCGGTCTTATTTGTTTTTATTTCAGAGCAGATTATTACTGCTGTCAAATTTAATATCGCAACGGGGAAGTAGAGGACATTTATAAATGCAGGAATATTAACGATCGAGGTATGCGGGTCCCCAGCGCTTAATTTTCTGAATAATCTTATCTGACTGATTCACACATCGATGGCTTAGTGCGCAAATATTGTATGTCCATTTTTGTGAAATATGAGTTTTTATATACAACAAACAAATCTTGACTGTCTCTTTGTGCTGTATAAAAATCACATTTATATCTAAGTACTTAACCCTCGGTTGTCACACCTACTTTTTCGAACGTCGTTGTCACACTGGGTCAATTTGACCCTGTCAATTTTCAATCAGTTGTTATTTAAAAACTATTTGTTAAATTAAGTCTCAAAAATTCTGAGATAATGTTTGAACATTGTAGAATATATGCCCATCGTTGAAAGTTGACATTTAAAGTGTCAACATGCTTAAAAAAAAAGTTTGAAGCAATAAGAGTTTCGACAAAAAGGTTTTTTGCTTAAAAAAACGCAGGGTCAATTTGACCCAGTGTGACAACCAAGGCTTAAAAAATTTGTCAAAAGTAATATTTTTACCGTTGCATGTTTAAAGCTGTTTTTGTGGAGAACGCTAAAAGTGGACATAGGTACGATATTTGTGCCCTAAGCTATCGATATCGACTTTCCAGCAAATTTTACTCAGGTTCCTCGAGGATCTCGGTAGTATCTCTGCACCTTCAACCCCCATTTCTCCCCCTCTGGACGACCTTCCTTTTCCTGCCTGATACAACTAGCCAAATCCTCCAGGCTAGCAGGCGTCTCTGGTTTTTTGGCGCCCGAAGCATTGCGCGTAGAAGAAAAACAGAGAATTGCTCAGTTTCCATTCCGTCGACTGGCTCACTTGGCCCACGGACCGTTCAGAATGGCTTCCAGCGGAGGAAGTCGAATGGCTCCGCGGCGAGCGGGCGCCGCAATAAAGCGTACGTATTTAGTAATAATAGAATTGGCAACGGCACAGCCAATTACATAAAGGAGCGAAAGAAAGTGGAAAGGCGAGCGCGGAAGGATTTACGGCCGTTGGAAAGCAGCGCGAAGGTGTCATTTCTCGAGTGGGATAAAAAGGTAGCCACCGATAAGGCAGCTTGACAGTGTCGAGCCGCGATTCTAAGCGAAAGGGCTACACAGCCGCCTCTGCCACCCTCCCTTCCACCCTCGGGCCATCCAGCTCGCCAATCGCGGCTTCCTGGGCCGCAATAATGCATTCCGTGTAAAAAACGAGCCCCTTGGCAGCGAGACTATCGGATATTTCCCGTTTGGATCCGGGTATCTTGGACCCGCCTTCGACTAAACCGATCTCGCCTTGAGATGTCTCGCGACAACCCAAGTATATTGAATAACGTCCCCTTCTGGTCACTAAACGACCAAGAGTCGGTCGAACAATCCTTCAAAATGTTCGGAGGGATTCAGGACGGCTCGACGGCACCGTCCCTTCAATTCCTCCGAGTGACCCAAACTGAACACCCACAAATTCTCAGAGATTAGACACAGCATCGAGGAAGTCTTAAATGTCCACTTTAGCGCAAGAAGCTCCACTGTTAGAAGCCACCATCGACGCTTGTAGTTGCCGTTTCTGTGGCGCATTCCTCCCTTGCACCAAGGGTCACAGGATCCATCAACGTTCGCCAATAATCGTGATACTTTGCGTTCCTCCGTGAAGCCTCGTATTAATACATTATGCATCCTAATGGGTGTTCGTTAAATTATGCTAGATACATAGTAGCCTGGTGGCCAGGCCGCGATTAATCAAGCCCTGGCGGGCAGACAGCAGAATCTACCCGGACTTAACGACTCGAGCAGGAGCCGCTTTTGATCGGCAAACAGCTCGCTGGTGGAGTGTGCCCGGCGCGACGGGTATTTAAAGAAGCCTCGCGACGCGATTCCCGCGCAGGTGCTACGTACCTGGTAACAGCTGATTATTCATTGACCTTGCGGGGCTGGCGAGCCAGACTAATAGCCCGTTCGGTCATTAACAGCGTTATCGAAGCACCCGACGATCATCAAAGCGGTCGCCCATTTACACCAAATCTCAGCCGATACGTGATCGTCCGACAGATTAAGCCTCGGACCGCATACAAATTAGCCCTGGCGGGTGTTACGCTCCGCGCTCCCTCGTTTCGCTTGCGCCCGGCGAGTTTTCGGCCTTGCTGATGGCCTGGGCTTACCTTCGTGTCTCGGCCGGCAAAAAATAAAGGGCGTGCACGAAGAAGAAGAAACACAAGCCCGCGCGATTACCATTTGAAAGGTGAAAAGGGCTTGAACATTCCACCCCGTGTTCGGAATTTCGTTAATTTTGAAACGGACTGTAGCCCAAGTGGATATCTCAATCGCGACGTCTTCCTCCAGAAAGTTTCCACTGGTGATATTCGGATTTCGAAGCGACAAAAAGCGGCAGAAGCAAGGAGCAAGGAACGAGGAATGCTATAAATACGAAACTCGAATTTATTAATAGCGAATTTCGGTCAGGCTTCGGTAGATTATCGATTTCGAGCGGTGCTCGTCTGCTTTCGAATATGTGCCGCCTGCCTTCGCGGGCGACGTACGCTGACAGAAACTTATAGCCGATTCGATCGTGTGTCGCAACCGATACGCTTCACCGGCTATTAATATTAACGCAATCTTTCGTACTATAATGTTTTCCCCGCGAGCTATAAATACACCGTGAATGACCATAAAATTTCGAACCGCCGCGGCTCGTCCCGGCCGGGGAATCGCGTCTAAGATCTCGCCGGTAATAAATCGGCGGAATTCTAGCGAGCCTCCGCGAATTCGCCACGACCGGTCGGGCACCTAATCCGTTTCGAATAAGCGATCGCCGCGCCGAACGGAACGGTAAATAAATTTCCGCGCTGCCCCGGCCAGTGATCGGCGGCGTGATTTTCGCTTCTTGGAGCCCTTGCGCGATAAATCTCTCCCACGGTGGATCCCGTCCGTAAATATCGTGCGTTGCTTGTACAATTGGGACACACCGCGGTGTCCCCCGAACCGTTCCGCGCTGTAAAAACTTATCAAGCGTTACGACTCCTCGCTGATGCCTTGGTAAACAACGCTGTTACCCTGGAAGATAGTGTACTTTGTAGTTCGACGCCTCTGTTTATGTGCTGCGAGAAGTTACACGGTGGCGTTTTTTTTTTATTGCCGCCGGATATTTCATTGGAGCCGGCGGGACACTGTGACGCGGCAATTCCTAGCTAAATATTTTAGTACGAAGAAATTCTTTCCACAGTAATATGGAATCTGTGACAGCGGAGTTCGTGTGTCAAAAACACTTTCTCCAATTTAGTCCCGGTAGAATTTTCTACTCGAGACAGCTCCAATTCCCGATTCGGTTTATCTCCGAGTTCCAGTCAGGGCCAAGTTCCAAGTCCGATGCAAATTCAGGTCTCGATCCCCGCGCGCCAACCAAATAACAGTCGTCTAAAACATGTACCTACCCACGGTGTTCATATTCCCTCGGACCAATCTTCAGAGAAACATCTACGAAATCATCGAAATTCCTTCTGTCGGTTATCCTACTCTATACACTGATAACTCTGCCAACTTTGAACCTCTCAATAAACTTACACCGTTTCCGAACACATACGTAAAATTAAGATTCCGCGCTACTACTTAGCAACGCGTTGGAGGAATAAAGAAGAGCTTGGAACATGAAAACAGCCTATTCACGTGCAGGTATGTACCCAGCTCCAACAGCTGATTCGTGGATCGACCTTGGTCGCGCGGAGGCAGAAAAAGTGGCGATGCCTTGATACCGATAAATTCCCGGCGATAGCCTAATAACCTATGCAGCCATTAGCACAGCTAACGAACCACTGCTAGAGATCAAGGCTGTCTTGCGAGCCAAGGTTAACGCGATTCCAGCAGCCGGTGCATCTGCGTGCCGCGCTCGCGCGTCTCTTGGGGCACGTGGACGAAAGCCAATGAGGTTCCATTCGCGCGATAAGCCCGAAGGTCGTCGCGGCTACCTTTCTGGCTGCGATTCCCATCGCACCGCCGCTGGGGATCCGCGGGGGTGACAATGAGCGCGCGTGCAACCAGGCCGGCCAAGACTAATTGCCGCGGCGCGTACCGCCGCGCATCGATTACCATTCGAATGAAGATTTATATGCAAGCCGATGGGACGACAGCGAGACACCAGCGACAGGTTAAAAAACCGTCCGCGTTATTAGTATTCGCGTGAAAATTTATGCGAAATTACGCACGACGGTCGGGGCGGAAACGGTCGCACGCGCGCGAGAGATCTCCCAAGGCCGGCCTCGGCTCCTCGCCGAGCGGATTCGTGAGCTGACAGCTGGCCGTTCCTGTCAATGACTCCTCGATGGATTTATTTCACAATTTGCACATTTCGCACGTTTCGACGTTGCTTTTCAATTCTTCTTTTTTTATCTTTTTAGTTGTTGCGTTTGCGAATGGTTTTTGTCCGTTTATTTGTTTGTTTATATGTTTGTTCCTCGGTTTGAACTCTGCGTATTAGTACCGAGCTCGCGATCGGCGTGTTTATCCTATTCACGCGGAGAAACAAGTGCAGCCAGGGAGATAAAGTGTTTACCGTCCCAGCGACACAGTCAAACACGGCAGAGCGAGCTCCCTTACGTAATCCTTATCCATATTTTATCGGCAGGGGCAACCAGTTTTCTCAGTAAACAGCCAGGTTCACGAAGAATGGTGGTGACTGCTCTTTATTGCCTTTTCGACACACTTTTATCGTTATCGTTTACGCGCGTTTCCCGACGTTGCCCGTCTGCTGACCGGCGACGGGGCATTCGCCGCGAGGAGGATGCCCATGACACGTCCGCGTGTACACTTGTGAATGATTGTGACGAGTTCAGGATGTGAGCTAAGTACTGAAATCTTAGATATCGCGAGGGGATGTTTACTGTACGATTATCTTGGAGTTCTTGTCACGGCTCTTCGTCGCTGGTCAATTGGAGAAACAGTCTGGTCTCTTTAGGGGTCATTCTACTTTGCCCGATCGAAAAATGAAGCTATATTTAAAGACTCTTTTCTCAATAAATACAACATATAATGAAATAAATCTTTTTGGCATTTATTAAGCTACTCTTATATTATACAAAAAAATTAAAAAGATGGTTTTTAATTTGTTTCATATGTTTTTTTATAGACTCAATGTGACATTTACAAAGAGAGGTATGTTCGTGGCGTAGGTGTTTTCCTCGCACAGGATTATTTGACATAAAAAATTCGAAAAGATTCTTAATCCGTATGAGTGTGGCTATCGCCCGTAGCTCAATTAATAATTTTTGTTCAGGAATAACAAAATGACGTCGGTTTCAAAGAAAAAGTTCCCCAAATGAGTTTTTCTCGAATGCTCCCCGCGAAAAATCTCGGTTATTTTTCGACAAAAATTGTTAATTGAGTTACGGGCGATAGCGACACTCATACAAATTAAAAATGTTTTCAAATTTTTTGTTTCAGATAAGCCTGTGCCCGGAAATCACCTATGCCACGATCATACCTCTTTTTTTGAAGGTCTCACATTGAGGCTGTAAAAAAAACATATGGAACAAATTAAAAAAATCTTTTTAATTTTTTTTGTATAATATAAGAGTAGCATAAAAATTTCCGAAAAGATTTATTTCATTATATGTTTGCATTTATTGAGAAAAAAATCTTTAAAAATAGCTTCATTTTTCGGCCGATCAAAGCAGAATGATCTCTTAAGAAATTTTAGTATCATTGACAGCTAATTAACAATTATTAAAGATGGAAAATGATACAAATTTTAGGCATTTTCACACTTGTAGTACAATCACAAAAGATGTGATGTTATAATAGGACATTTAAAGTAACTCTATAAATGTCCATTTTTATATTATATGTATAAGAAAATGTTCTAAAGACATGCCAATGTTCTCCCAGTTTGCAGTACTGACTTGTGTATTAAATAGAAATCTTTAGTTCTATTTATTTTCCATTACCACCAGGGAAGTAGTCCCTTCTCTACGTGAAAGGGTATTTTAAAGATCCCAGAAAACACATTATTCTTTCAATTAATAATTTTATTCATATACTCCCATACATCGTCACTTCCAAAACCTTGACTATGTACCTAAAACCTCCATTTTCTCTTCCTCTTCAATGCCGCAGACGCCATTTAACACACAAGGATAGCCAAATTGGAGAACCATCGATAATCAGCCTTGAGAACCATTACAAGTACAAACATTTGTAATAAATCGAGGCGCATCCTCTGGCACTCTCCCATTCCCGAGCTAGGAGGCGTACCCTAAATGCAGAGTGTTCTTAGGGGTTCACATCCCAGACCAGCCGTTCTCCAAGACTAGCCAGTTCGTTACATACCTACAATTAGCGAAACTTTCTCCAGAGAGTGAAACTAAGCAGAGATCGCTTCCTGGAAGACTCTCGACACCTACACGCGTCACATACGGGCTGGGGATTCCCAATTTCACCGTGTAAACAAGCCTTATCACAGGGAAGGAAACATTCAGCAATCTCTGTATAAAAACACCTCTGTCGAAAATTCTACTCTTCGATTTCTGCGAGAAATGAACGAGCCCTATAAAGTACCAGTGTGAAAAACTTTGATCGATTTAAGTAAAACTCTGTACAATTTTCTTTCTGTTCGTCGATCTCTGCCTTTCTTAGTTAAAATGTCCTATATCTAGTATTTTTCGTCTTTCAAGGAATCTTGAAATATTTGAAGTGCCACACGTATTTAACCTTTTAAATAAAATTAGGGAACCTTTCGAGCTTCGTAGAGATCTAGACACAGTCTAATTTATTTATTTCTTTACAAGGACGACACAAAGATAATAATAAAACTTCAATTTTCCCGGATGTTTCGAAATGCTAGATAGGACATTTTAAATAAAAAGAGCAGAATTTACTCGCACATTACGCTCGAGCAACTTTTCCCACGTCATTGCGAAAAGCGGGAAAACCCAAGCGGGAATACCTCGACTCGAAACAAGGAAAACAGCCTCTTCCATCGTTTTCGCGCGTCGAATCGTTCCGTTCCTTAATTACGCCGTCAACTTGGTGTCTCTGCATTCTGTCGCGCATGAGACCGTGACAGATCCCTCGTGGCGTCAACTCTGTCGTGCTCGCGGCTTCAGTCATGAAGATTCGTAACGTTCCACGCTAATCATCGTGGAAGATTAAACGTCTGGCACGTATAAGTCTGGAAATTTAAAAATAGCTGCCCCATCAGGCCCCCTCGTAAAGTTTGTCATCTATAAAGATAACGACGCTGGTACGTCGCCAGTTAGAAAAATTCCGCTCGAAGATGCCCTGTGGACTGATTGATTCCGGTCTCTTTCTCGCAGGATCAACATTCTGCTGCACCGAGACGAGCAAGCTGCGGAATTAAGCTAATTTCGTTTTAAGTGTGACGGCTAAATTATGATTGGGGGACTTTTGTAGAAATTGCCACTTCGTGGGCAGTTGAATGGCATCTACCTTCCTAATGTGTTATAAATTGGACAGTCGTTTCGCCATGGGTTTCTCGGCAGTGAATTCGCAAGCTTTATAACCGCGAGTAACGTCCATCGCGATATTCTAAAATTAATAGTATCACAGTTACCAAGATTCAATTCCGGCGTCCTTCAAAGGAAACACTTGAACATCTCACATGCTCGGACTCAATAGAAGCACGCTTCACAGTGTTCTCCATTCATCTCAGTGTACATAAGTCCGTACCATTAAACGTCTCATCCGCTCTCTCCCCGTGCAACTCAGCAAATATCGTCTGTGTCCCAAGATTTACGTTCTGTGCAAATCCCCCGACTCCTCCGGAATCCTTTCCAAATTCTTCCGAACAACCATACTGCCGGAATGTAATCAGGTGTTCGCCGGAGTCACCGAAATCGCCGTGTGTGCTTTACGTTCGAGACCGAGTCCATCGTCATCGAAGGCCTCGGCTCGCCGTGGGGGGCTGGTAACAAAGGTTCCACGAGGCTCTCGCAGCCTCCAAAGTCCAGAGCGGCGGATCGTCTATCGCCAGGAAGCACGCGGTGAGACGTTTCGTCTAGCCGCGACGGAATGTCCGTCTTTATCGCTGGTGTTTGGTCCGCGATGCTGACACCAGCGGCCACGGGACACACGTGGAGATAGTACGCGGCGTGGTGCGATTCGCGACGCTGGTAACAATATCCCTCGGCGGGAGATAAAGTAGCCCTGTACGCGCGGGACGAATAAAGCGTGCGCGCGCCTGGCGACACGTGTTCCACGATAATGCCGCGATTTCCCCTCGGAAAGGATGGATCGCACGAGGAAACCCGGTGCCAGGCGATTCCATGGGCGTCGATCGGCAAACGTCTGTCGATTGTGCGATCCAGATTGGCAGCCGACCACCGTCAGCGCGGCGCGGAGCTGACGTACGCCTGGACGCTTCGCGTCGATTATGCGTGCGATTCTTGCCCCTTTGAAGTTGGATCTATTGGTCTGGCCTGGTACTAGTTTTCTCGGGGAAGATGGATGAGCCACTCTATGGCAAGCGTTTGCTTTTCAGATTGGAAGGTGTTTATTAATACTCTATAATCGTAATTTTTAGACTTTGATAGATGTCAATGGTTTGTTTCAGAACGACGATAGTTGTATACCTATGGAACTTTTGTGAATTATTTTCTTTTTTATCATTAACTGTCTTTAGTGTTTGCTGGAATATAGAGGAGACATCTATAATAGTTTGAAGAGAGTTAATTAAGATTAGTAGAATAAATTATAAGATTCCATGGTGCAGTTAACCACTGTTAATAAATCTAATCATAGCATCATGTAATGTACCTAAAAGAGAGATAATATATGTTACGTCAAATTCCCACTTAATATAACTCCAGTTATATAACAGTGCATCGTGTTTTGATATTAATAATTCTGATTGTTTTAACACCTCAACTAAAATCTGGCTTCTCCAAGATAAGCTTCCCCATTTCAGGTACAAGCTAGTGATAATGCACAACTCTGATTACCCTGAATAGCAGTTAAAGATCTACTTAATAGCATCGCAGGTGGTTATTCGGAACTCCTCGCATAAAACCACAGATTTTAACGTCTTCGTCTCCGACCGCGAACGTCCACCCCAATTGGCGGTCCAGCGCCCGCCGCGGTAATATAGATCGGAATTTCGATCCTGGTTCGAACGCTATTCTCGCATTACCATTTCACCGTGCGTGTATATTTAGAATCTACGATGCTCGGCATTAACGCCGATACGCTCGCCGCGTTCGCATATTTGAGATTTTTCCGATGGCGAAGGAATGGCAGTAGAAGCGGCCGCAAAGGTCAGCCACGGAAAGACCACGCGCGCTCCCATCCGCGAGGAGTAGCACGGCGACGGGCTTCAAATAACTTGGTCGATATCGTCCGCCTTCGTGAAATGCTTGTCATTGTACAATCTCTCTCTTGTCACCGTATCCCAACTCTTCAAACTTCCCGCCAAAGACACCGCTTTAAACATTAAACAATCTAAGCGTAAGTAACAAAGCGCAAAATCACTATCGCGTTGCATTCTAAGAAACAAGCCTTCCGCCTTTCACCTTTGCACCCGTGGACGTGGAAATCAGGATAAGAATGGTCCCAGATCCCAGCGCAGCCCAGTTGCAGAGGATCGGCTTGGCTTGTCGCGTCGAGGGAGCGATCGCGTCCGAAATTTTTCAGCGACGGGACAGCGGGGCTGGTTGCAACGGGCGATAGGTGGGGGAGGCCCCAGGACCATAGGGGACCAGGGGGTGCCGAAGGATTAATGGGCGAGGATCGGCGTGCTCTAGGTGAAAGATGCTGCGTGTCCCTCCGTGGATCGCAGCGAGAGTTCGCGGGAAAAGAGAGGAGGGAGCCAACCGGGCTTAAAGCCGGTGGAACGGAAAACGAGGGAAGAGGAGGACGAGAAGAGAGGTTGCCGTCGGAGGCGAGGAGGATGGGTTGCAGCGGGCAAGACAGGAGAGCGAACGGAGGACATCGAACTGAAATGGCCTCTGGGAGCGCATTCCAGTATTCCACTCTCGCTACCTCAGGCCATCCTCTCTCCCTCCCCTCCCCGTTCCTCTCTTTCTCTAGAGCTGCTCCTTTCTTCCTCTCCTCCTGGTCCTCCTCTCCTTCTTCGGCGTCGCTGTCGACGTCGCCGCTATCCCCCTCTCGCTCGCCCCTTTTGTCCTTCGCTCGCTCGGCCTCGCTCCCGTCGGGAGAGTCCTCCCGGCTCGGCCTCCTCCTCCCCCCTTTCTTCGCGGCCTCATCCCTCTCGCCGGTGCTCAGCATCCTCCTTTGGACTTAGAGTCCTTTTATTACGCTCTCCGCATTCTTGAGTTTCCGCTCGGCCGCCAGCGCGACGGACTTTCCTCCTCGGCCGACAACGCCGCGGATGAATCTATCTCGGCCAACTTCTGCCTGTCCCTTCGCGCCCGATCCATTACATTACACGCTCGTCGCTCGGAAATTGGCAGCTGCGCCTTCTTATCTGGTCGATTAACGCAGTCAGCCACGGCGGAGTGGAACTGTGCCCCTGTAATTCTGTTTTCTTTATTTCTCTTCTCAATCAGTTCACCTCGAAACTACCCTTCGGCACGGATCCACAAGGAACAACTCCTTCCTTTCCATTGCCCATTCACGAGAAGCAGCTGTTTACCTCCGCTCGCGCAATCCACTCGTCAGCCCCCGCGTGCCCCCCAAAATTTGCCCATTTATTTCGCAAACAGCCCGCTACGCTTCCCCCAAAACATCCCAGGTGGAGTAGAAAACAAACACGTAGCCGAAGGACCAGCGTCGTTGCCTCGGAGGGCAGCACCGTCGCCTCTTTAGCCTTTCCATCAGGCGAAGGGGGTGAACAAGCTCCGATTCGTGCCTTTCGTTGGCCTCTTCCTTTCCCCTTGAAACACCACTGTACACTCGATCGAACCACCCTTCTTCCGCGACGGCACCGGCAAAGGACCCGGGGCTCCTGTACGGTCACACGACGATCCTCGAGATCGGGCCTTTTTTCCTCCTCCCTCCTTCCCTCGATCTCGTAAAGAGTCGGAGATAATGAAAGCGATCCGCCGCGGGTAAGTCGGGTGTATTTGCCCGGTCGAGGACAGCTTGAGGTAACAGTTTCCTCGAAAAGTGCCGTAAACACGGTGAAATGTGCGCCGCGGAGTGGCTCCCGACATGTAGCGAATGGTAATGGTCGAACTAACGGTGGAATTCCTGGAAGCCCGCCGTACTTTCAGAAATAACGCCGGGAGCGAGGCGTTCTACAAAACGTGCTGCCCCTTTCAGCCGCGAAAACGTCACCCCCTCTTCTCCCCGCGTCGCGTTTTCTTCCTTGTACCCCGCTCGCGATTATCGAACCGCCATCGTCCCCCGAATATGTTTCCGTTTTCCCTATTAAGTCCTCGGGAAGTTCCCTCGTTTGGCTCGCCCTTATCTGCGATCCAGCCGCCGTCTTATCTGCGCTCGCAGCCGGCGAACAGTCGAGGCCCCCCCCCCCCCAGCCCCCGTTCTGTTTTCTTCGCGCCCGCTCGCAAATTGGAGTTTGAATCGCTGCCGCGCGTTAACGAGCAACGGACTAAAGGGCCGGCCTCGGCGGCGTTTATTTCCTGGAGTAGAGCGAG
Source organism: Andrena hattorfiana (assembly GCA_944738655.2). Lineage (NCBI taxonomy): Eukaryota > Metazoa > Arthropoda > Insecta > Hymenoptera > Andrenidae > Andrena > Andrena hattorfiana. The sequence continues at coordinate 71,666,351 of OX122891.2, forward strand.
CTCGAAACGGGGCTGTTCAAACCACCCTCGCCACTCCACGCTGGTCGTTTATACCTCTCGAACTTGTCAGAATATCGAGCGCCGGCGGAATCAGCGTCGAAATGACGGGGTATTCTCAGAATTGATTCTTTAGGGGGTGGGTACTTCTTGCATCTTGATTTTAACTCGGAATGGAGGGTGCACGGGTTGCAATTGCTTTTTGGGAATGTGGGTCATCTTCTTGGGGTCTTAGAGGGGTTCTTGAAGTGTTCAAGGGGTTCGCCAATTTTGGCCAGGTTAAGAAATACCGCATCTTTGGGGATTTATTTCTAAGTGATAAAAACACTTTTTTTATTCAAATTTTTCAACATAGAGACATCAAGATTTCAAGATAGAGACATCTTTGAATAATATATACTTGCTTAGGCTACTCGAAACGAATTGCATACAAAAATATTTTTTTGTGATATTATTTTCTTCTATTCTTTTGTGATTTATTCGATAACACATACTCTTTTCCATCCTCGAATTTTTTACTTGTTTGAAGTTTTTTTATGGGTAATATATACTTGCTTATGCTACTTGAAATAAATTGGATACAAAAATATTAATTAATATTCAATTAACAACGATTTGATTTTTGCTAGGCGATACTATTAGTTGCTACGCGAATTTTTTGGTAGTTTTTCCGTTTTGTGGAAATTTCTGAGCGTGCAGACTAGGAGGAGGTATCATAGTGCCTCGGCTCCTCGTCAGTCAGAATTCACGTTCCATTTTATCGAGCTGCAGCCCTTTCCTAAATTTCGTTTTCCAATAGTAGCAAATGCGGAGAGACGTAACCGCGTCTCGTGGAACGTGAAAAATCACGTTCCCTCGTTGAGAGAGGGCCTTCAGCGCGATTCCCTTAAATCATATATTCCATTGTTGCTTTAAAGCACTTCGCTGGGCGCCTTTTTTCAAGTTCGCTTGGCCAGAGAATGCAACGCTGTTAGGAAAATGCCCGGAACAAGAACGCGTCTCGTTCGAATCTCGAAGACGAACCGTAAATTCTTTTTTATTGCATCGCCATTGCTCGCTGAATTACCGGCAACCTTGGCACGTGAACCGACGCCGAACAATGCTCGCGTCCCATGGAATAGGACTCAATGACCCTGAAAAGTCCGCCTTGGCTTCGCAGCAGCAGCTTCGGAGGGTTTTCCACGTTTTCGATCTCCTCGCCAAGCAGTCGGCGTCGATAGTCGAATTTCGAACGGCCCGTTCGGTGCCACATCGATGACGCTGCCTCGGGACTGGAAGAATCGCGGAAGAAAACATTCTTGGTGCATCAGTATAAATCTTTCCAACTATGCAAAGCGTTTGCAGTGTCGAACTCTCGAGCAGAGTAGCAAGATTTATTATTTATCATCGATGGAATCATAAAAAATTATAAACCCTCGAGATAGACATTTTGATAAGATTTGTATTTCCAAAAATTATAGGGGACTGCGTAGACACTATAAAGCTTTGAACGAGAATTAGTAACAATTGAAACTGGTACTAATTTGGAATTTAACTGAAATGGGAACTACTTAGTAAGAGAGTTTAAGGATTTTTGAAGTTTCAGTGTTGGCGTAAAGTTCGAAGAGTAAAGATGACACAGTAGTTACAAAATTGTATAAAATTTGTCCAAGTTGGAATACAAAAGGGATTGAAAAATCAGAGGGAAGCACAGGCGTGAGGGAGATTGATCCAAAACAGAATATCGGCATTCGCATGAGAAAAGTCGCCATACGTTTTCTATTCCTGGCAGCCATCGCCGCTAGAATTTCGCGGGTCGTACGTCGTGTGCGGGTGCACACGAAAATCGGGGATCGGGAATAGGAAATTCCATGGCGATGGGAGGATCGTGTTAAACGAAGTGTGCGAAAGAAATTCGTGCTCGTAGCGGGACAAAGGAAATCCCTGTTGCAACGGCCAACGGAAACGGTGGAATGCGAGGATTGGAGGGGCGGAATAAAAGGAGTTCGCGCCGCGGACAGGTGCCAGGATTCTGCCCGCGGATATGCATGCAAATAACGTCCATGAACGGCCTGTAATAAAGTAAACGTAGACGTACTAATAAACGGAAGGAATTCGAAAATCGTTACGTAAGCGAGGGACACATTGACCGTGATGTGCTAATATCTCTAGAAGCTTTACAGGCCTCTCCATTTTAGCCAATCCACGTGCAAATGTGTACACATCGGTCCTCTATTCAAAGTTAAACAAAGTACCAAGAATATATGTACACTGTCGTTCATAAGTATTAGGACACCTGTTGTATTTGTACGAAACGTGATATTCGGTACAGACTGAATACTTTTCCCTGCTTTTATTTTCTGATTTAAATTTAAAATATCAAATGAAGTAAAACTGGTTACAATTCTTCAATAAATTTGCAACGTTTTTCTTAATTGTTCCACACAGAATAGTAGATAGGCACCTAATGAAGGCTTAAGAAACAAGATTCTACATTGTCAAGAGAGTTTTCAAACACACTTTTAACACTATCATTCTTGGACCTCGAAATGAACCGAGCACCTAGCAAGTGGGAACGCAATAACAATCGCTACCGCCACCTTACGACTCAAGGAATGTCACAGAGGCTCAAAGCAATAAAATAAATAATATAGTTAAAAAGTAAAGTATGTATATTTGCCTTCAAAGTTCCCCCACGCGAAACGGCAATTTCCTATGCACCAACCTACCATTTACTAAAATTTACTTCCCAATGAGACTGTTGAATCACACGATGCTCACCGACAGAGAGTCGCCAGCATGCGCACAGCTGTCCTGCTCGCTGGCAGGTAGCCGATCTTCGGTCCACTGAATATTCCCCCAGCGGTAAGGAGAGCGCCGCGAAATGAGCCTTAAACGTAACGCGGCGGGGATCAGCGATGGAATGTGAACCTATTCTCGTCGATTGGTAGATGATCGGGGATGTCGTGACACCGAGCAGCTCGGTGCAGCCGTGATCAGGTGCTCTCGGCCCAGGAGGAAACGTTACCGCTCCACTTTAATCCGGCCGGTTCACGGAGATGCAGATACGAAGGGGGGCAATCCAGAGCTCGTTAAAAACTTCCCTGCTACGCTGTTTTCTCACGGTTCAGCCGAGTGTCACCCACGATCGTTCCAACTCAGCAAGAGCAGACACGCGGATCTGCATACTCCTGGTCCAATCCTTGGGTACATTAAACCCTGGGTATATAATTTTTCTATTCCTAATTTACGTCTGCATTCTTGTCTTGTCATGCCTCTCCATTTGTGCTCATGCAAATTTCGCGACTGACTTAGTTTTTCTTCTGATCTTAATGTACTATTAATTTCTCTTTCTTGCTTCTTAGTTTTAGTTTAATTTTTTTGTAGTTACGGTTAGGCTTCTACCAGTATTGCACTGCAGCCTCGCTTTTTACTTCGCTCTGCTTTAGTATATTACTGTATTTATTTTCTTTGTGTATGTACTGAGTAATAAAGACGAATAATAATAATAATAATAATAATAATAATTTTTATTCGAAGGAGGATTTTGGAGATTGCTGTCAGCGTGATGGTGTTTTTGTAGGTACGAATTTTGAATGCGTGGAATATTTTTGAAAGCATGTTTTGGTTGTATAAGTGTAAAGGTTGTTAGCTTTTCTAAAGCGATACAAGTTTTATTAGCTGAAAAGAATCAGCTTCTTTCAAAAGCAACGTTGGACAGAATTTCTGGCGCGCGTGAGTAATAAGATCGCGTGCCTGGAATTGTATGAAATACACATGTTACGTAAGGAAATTCCAACGACTGTTCGACGAAGTGGGCTACGATGCAAAACGGTGGCTAAAAATTGTTAACATTTCTATTCGAGCAGGGTCTATTACACAATTGCGTGTAGCCGGCGTTTTCAACCTGTTCAACGCGCCCGGTCAGCTGGTCCAAGGAACTAGGCCTCGTAAATCCGCGTGACGAGGTGTGACGTGCCGCGAACAAGGGGAATTATCCGCGATAGGTGAATTTATACGGCCCGATATTATCTGTCGTTATAAATATCAGGCGCTTTTATTGCCGCGAGCGACGGCGCATCGGCGATCAGCGCCGGCCAATTAGCGGGGACGTTTCAGCATTTAGCGTCGATTAATCGCCGATAACAATTCAACGTTTATCGTCGATCAATTAGCGTGGGTAACGCGCGCCGGCTTTTCTTTCGCAGTCAATTTTATTCACGAAGGTATGTACAAGGGCAGCACGGGCGCCGTTGTCGCCGATGCAAATCCGATGCAAGTCGAAAGCACTTCCGTGTTACCCCCGCTCGCGGAATATTCGATCCCTTTAGTTTTTCTAAATCCCCCCCGATCCTCCAGGCCCCTCGCTGCCCCTCGAATATCTTCGGCGTACTCAGTATTTCAATTTGTATAATCTCCGGCGACGCTGTGTGCCACGTTTCTGAGAGCCCATCGAGAAGAGATCGACAAGGCGAACGCGATCCCGATTTATCCGCGAGCTAATTTTATACAGTAGGTTCCGACTTATTACGCGACCAAGGTACTAAACCCTCTCCAAAGCGTTAATCAAACGCGCCATCTTGCGGCGATTCTCCGTTGGGCCCAGGGGAAAGGATACCACCGATTTTCCTCTTCACCGTCCATTAACAGGTTGCGCGAGCTCGGAGGACGGAGGAAAGGACGGAAGGTGGGTTCGTCGCTCGCGAAAAAGGCCCTCGACTCTGGCCAGCAAGAGAGGCGATCGCGCGCAATAAGGCTCCGCGTTTCGCGGCAGACACCGTGGCTAACGGATGTGCCGTTACGGGGCCGCATTCCACGGAGCCACGCATGCGCGACGCGACACATTCCATTGTCTTTTACGTTCTTCGCGGTCGTTTCTCTCCTCCTCGGTATTCTTAGCACGCTCGCCCGCCAACAACCGCCCCTGGCTCAACGGCGCAGGGCACCGAGGGCCTTATCCCGCCGCGTTCTTCGCCCTTTCCCCCTCCCACCGCGGCTCTACCTTGCCCCCGCCCGTTTCTCGTCGACTCGGCCGCTTCAGCCTTCCCTTTCCTCTCTTTGCATTCCACGCTTCCTTCCTCTGCAACTCTGTGCTCTTCATGCTCTTCGTCTTCTTCGTATTATTCTTCCCCTCCCATTTTTTTTGTTCGCTCTTCGCTCGTCGTGCTCGATCGCTTTTCGCCTGTTCGTGCTTCATCGCTCGCCGGGCCGTTTCTTCGCGGCCCGTCTTCCCCGTGGTCGTTCCCTCCTTATCTAGATCCTCCACCCATTCTTACCTTCGACTTCGCGGCCGTCTTCATAATAGTCGTTTTAATTCATTGCCGTACGGGCCCCGTTTCTTTATTGATCCTTCGTCTCGACCACGCTCGTCGTCCGACTTCAGGGGTCATCCCCTTCCGGGGCCAATCGAAGGAGAACCACGATGCTTCGACTTCGCCGTGCCTTCTACCTCTCGGCGTTGCCTTCTTCCTCTTCTTCTTCTTTCTTTCCCATTCTTCTCTCCCCTCGCCCCCCTTTCCCCGCCCGACCGTTTCCCTCGACCGATCCTCGTTTTATTCTCACGTTTCGTCCATTCCAGCGTTACCTCTCGCGTTCCTCTTCCTCCATCGTTCGCCGATCCCCGAGATGCCACCCGGCCTCTCCGGCTCGCGACGGAAAGAAACGAGTTTGGAACCCCGCTGGAATCGTTAACACTCCTCCCCCTCTCGCCCACCTCTCCCCCGTCCACCGTGAACTTTATGTTACCCAATTAACCGCCTAATTTTGTTGCTGGAATTGATGGTTCAATTAATATCTCGTTTCTGGGGACCACCGCGGGACGCATTCTAGCCCCGCGACCTTATTCCTTTGCTGTTTACGTCGCGTGGGCTCATTAACGCCCTCGACCAATTAACGATATAGCATTTACTCTAAATTTAACGGCGAACGCCTCTGCACTTAGGTACGCTCTTTTCTGGAATATTGTTTACTACAAGCGAGTCAAAGGGCGATGGAGGAACTCCACGGATAACAACAAAGATAGCGGCGCTGTTTTGATGAGAATGTTCAATGCTCTGTTGCTTCGCGGCTGTTTCATCTTTCAGAAGACCAAGCTTTCTTGGGAAGATACATTTTTGACTTATCGCACGAAATTTTCCCTGATGCACAGGCGAACGCGCGATATTCGCGCTGCCTGGAATGGAGGAACCGAGGCGTTCCGCAATTCCAACGGCGGAATTCCGTTCGGCTTGGTTTACGATCTGCGCAACGGCGCGTACGCTTTTCGTGCTCGTCTTCGCGATTGCTCCACACGGCTACGCGACGAGATAAATACTTGCTGGCGCGCTAGCGCGAGCGCATGCGTGCTTGCCCACCGGTATTCGCGAGTAATGTTCCGGGAAATTACAAGCAACCCGATCTTCTATTAATTCGAGCGTTTTCTAAAGCGGACACCTGCGTCTACTTCTGCCGTGAAGATGGCGAAAAAATGGGCCTCTTTCATTTTTTTTTGGAAGGAATAAATTGAATTATCAATGTGTTTAGGTCCGAACTGCTTAGAGTTCTGTGTTAGGTGATTAATAATTTCGTGTGCCATTATAATTTTTTTTATATTGTAAACAATGGGGTCTACCCGTAAAAGTGAATAACTAAATAAATAAATAAATAAATTAATCAGTTAAACCCAAAGTGCAGGTGTAAATTAAAATTACACCATTGTACGCTTTGGGCCTCACAGGCCCACATCTCCAAATCTAGAAGTGAATGAATATTTTGAGAAAAATTTTTTTAGACTGCACGTAATTTATTGCACCCAATCTTTATTAAAATGAAATATTTAATAACAAAATGAAATACTGATCAAATGTCGCTTTAAGGAGTCTCCTTACCTTGATGGACGAAAAATTATGCGAACTTTGGACATTTTGTAAAACAAAACCATTAAATATATTTACTTCCAACTTTGAGGCTCTATTTATCAATCTTTACAGAATATGAAAAAAAAATTGTATGCAGAAATAGTGGTTATATCCGGAGTTATAGTGCTTCATATATAGAGTGCCTTACAAAAATCATATGCACATGGTTAGCATAAAATCAGCCGTTGTAGTTTGTCTGAAATAGAAAATTTAAAAATTTGTGTAATCTGCAAAAATCACAAAAAAAATCAGGATTTCAACTTTAAATAGCCGCCATTTTTTTTAAAATTAATATTTCGGAAATTCCCTCCGTTAATCAGAGGATCCATTAATACACTACAGAAATCTTTTTTGCTATTTGATTTTAGATAATCTGGTTCCGAACGACAGTGCTCACCGCAAAACCAAATTTTTAAAAAGGCTTCTTGGATGTCGGTTGTTACGTTATCATAAACGTAAATATTTTTCTACGAAAAAATTACTACATGTCTTTTAAATGTTGCTCTTTTAAGTGCAAAAAGTTCTGTAAAAATATATGCTTCCGCTCTTGCAAAAAAAATCACAAACATTCGCCTCTTTTTGACCGCCTGTCTAGGTATAACCCCTTAACACAACGAGTCCTCGTTATCTGAATCTTTTTCAATATCACGAGAATGTTCACTTGGGCTCTACGTGTGCACTGTAGGGTCAACGGTGAACCCAAAAAATCTTCGCATATATTCCAGAATAATTGATGTATCGATAAATGAGAAGGAATAGCTGCACATAAATCTAATTACACAGTCCCTTTGTCAAAAGCCGTCTCTTTGGTGGCAGCAGATTTGTCCCGAACGCTACTATGCGAGGGCGCAATTAGAAAGCATATTGTACATCAGATTATCCAGGATACGAAACCGTCCGCAATGCATAACTCTTGCATAATGGAGGAGCAGCCGATGCTTCACCGTCCAACGAAATAATCGAGCCGTTCGGAGGCAGGATGCGTTAACCTGCAATGCTGTTTCGCTTGAATCGGCGATTCAACCATCTCGCGGTGGTATAGAGCCTGAAAATTCAGACGACGAAGGTGCCTTTGGCTGTTCGGATCCAATCGAGCCGGCAATTTCGAAGGTGGCCCTCTTTTGCACCCCAAATCGCCAGTTTCCCGCGCACTTCCGCATCCATCTTCGCCGTCGTCTCCCTCGGAAGTTCCTCGGGCCTCCTGGAACCCACGAGAACGGCAACTGACGCGGAGAAGGCGAGAAAGAAACGTCGCTTCAATGAATTCGACCTTAGCGGCTGATTTCGGCGATCGATGTGGGAAATCGAACGGCCACGAGAACGCGTCGAACATGATCAACGACAGGCGACAAGCTGTTCCCAGTATCAGCGCCATAAGAAGCGGTTTCTCTCGTCATACGAATATTTCGGCCGGTGTTGTCGGAGGAGTCACACGGGTTTCGGCTGTTTCGTGTCCTTTTATGGCCATCGTGCGCCTGGACCGTCGCCAGAGGATTCTGGTGACCCCAGACGCGCGTGTACGGGATCAACCCCGCGAGAGTTTCACCTTTATGACTCATCCGCCGCCTGTCTCTCGATTAGGCAAAGGACGCGGCGCGTGAATTATGCGACCGATAAACTTTAACGGCGCTTTGACAGGTGATTGTCGACCAAAAAGGTCATGCTTAAGATGGGCCCGTTTTCCATTCGTCACGGCGGTGAGCGTCTTTTCATCCTCGCGTTGGGCCCACTATTTAAATAGCTGCCAACGCAGGTGTACACCCCTCAGCCTCCGCAAGCTTCTACCTTTTGTTTTTTTACGCACGACATTCAATTGAACTGAAACTACTGTCACATTTATCTTCGGCCAGTAAGCGAACCCTGGTTTGTTATCCTTTTATCGTCGCTTATAGACCCGCCCTGCAATCGCGTGTAATGTTTCGGGAAGCAGCCGTACGTCAGCTTAGGAACGCGAAGAGAGGACGGTGCCTCCCGTCTGGAATGGCGAGGAAAGAAAGTACCGCGGGCTCCTCCCCGAGTGCACATAAATACGCCCATGCATTATATTAATTCCTGTGGCAAGGCTCGTCGAGGCGGCTGGTGCGCGCGTGTACGTGCGCGTAAAGGCCATTGTGCCACTCCAGGATTCCGACGTGAGTCACACTCGGTGCCCCCGGACCTGGACTGTCCGCGGCCGCTCGCCTAATCGAGATCAGGCTGACTCAGACGAGCCAGCTAGCCTTTTCCGACCGCCTAATAAAGTGGGTTTAGGCCGCGCGCGTACGCGCCCCGGGGTCAGAGGGTCCTCGCCGGCCACCGTGCGCCGTAAAAGGGACATCGACCTGTCAAAATTACGTCTGGCGTCCTCCACTTCGTGCCTCTCGATGGATCGCCGGGGAAAGTTCCGAGGATCCTTGGACGAGGCGTTACGTCGTCACAGGAAATGGGTCAATGTGACGGTAACTTGTCGAAATTATGCATCTGGTCCTTCGTTTATTATTTCGTTCGAAGGATCGCGAGTGAACGTCGCCGAGGATCCTTTTAAGAGGCGTGACGTGGGCTGAAGGGAATCGTGTAAGATATCCTTTCACACGGAGATTTTGTGAGAAATAATACCGTAAATGGGTCAATGCGATAGCTAGCCGACGGAATTATGCATCTGGTCCCCTGCTTTGATCTTTACGGAGGATCGTGGGTGAAAATCGTGAGGATCCGTCGAAGATGCGCGACTTCGCCGCGGGAAGAGAATCGCGCGAGGTATCCTTTCACATGGACGTTTTGTGGGAAGAAAGGCGGAAAGGGGTCAATGTGATCCGCGTGGAAGGTCCTCGAAGACACCTGTTCTCAGCTGATCAATCGGCGAGGACGCGTAGATCGCGATATCTAGTGGGAAACGCATTGTTCGGCGCAGGGTCTCTGTGCGAGAGTTCCAGGGGAACACTTCGCACGCGAACTCTTCGAAGTGCTGCGACCGTATTTCACGCAGAGAAGTGAAGACGACTGTTTGGCGCCTCTGCGAGCATGCTCCTGTTCGCGGGTTAAATGTGAACGAGAGTATCGATGCTATCATCCTTGAAATTCAGCTCGTAGATCGAGTCGATAGATACCTGAGGACGTGGGCACTTCTATTCATGCCCACGATCAATTTGCTTCAGTTTTATTAGTCCATCAGGAGACAAGCCTTTGAACTGGCAATTCCTCTCCACCAGTCTTCAAATTTTCGAGGTTCATTCATATATATATATAGCCAGACATTATTATAAATTATTACCAGAAATCATTGGGACTATTTTGTGGCCAACAAATTTAAAAAATTCTGACGCGACCTACACACGGGATATGAATGTACAGCATATATTTAGAAAAATTATATAATGAAATAAAATTATATAATAAGTCGATCTTCTGCAGGGTAAGATTTTAAAAACATCCTGCTGAATCTCGCCCTACTGCACCACAAAAGGAAAACAGATGTCGCTATAATAGAATTAACATAACATAAATTATGTAACATAAATTGGTCGTACTATTATTATTATCAATTCCACTGGCGTGATCGCGTACCTCGATATACGAGGCTAAGTAAGACCAGAAATCCTTCGTCCTCCAGTAGAACTAGGCGATTCCAAGGTCCCAGAAAATCAGAACATTCTCAAATAAAAGCAAACCTATGAATTTTGGATGCTCTGTCATTCCCACCCATTGCAATAACAGTGGAAAGAAAACAGAGTGTTTTCATAGGAAACCCTACGACATCCAGCTCCTCGCAGCCACCGGAAATAGTGGATCGAGATCAGAAGCCAGAGATCACTTCCGTTTCCCAACGAACACGGCTTTGAGACGCTGCGCACGTTTCCAATCACCCTTGAGACTATCCGCGGCGCGCTATTCGAGCCCCGTTTCGACGCGCAATTAATCTCTCACGGGGCTTCCGCGTCGTGTGACAAATCCAGAGAAACGGTTCCCTCGTAATAAACGAGCCGCGGCGGGAGCAACCTCACTGGAGCAGCCGCGCGATGGAGCGAGCGCCCGGCTTTCGAATTTCTTCGACGCGCGCGAATTCTTCCGCGTCGCGGGTCGCTCGGCGCTCGCGAAGACCCGGCCAATCGAGTGGGCGCGGAATTCGCGCGAAAAACAAACATCTCCGGCGCGGCGGCGTGTGGCGGGGGAACGACCGAGGCTTTTTATTTCGCGTCGGCGCGCATTCGCGCCGCGAACCGGCGTGCTCCTTTCTAGAGAAACGACTGGCCCGAATTCCATCGTTAAAACGGCCTTGCGGGACTCGCGGTAACAGCCTCGGCAAGGCTCCCGCGGATTTCCGCAAACGTGGCCGTCGATGTTTCTGCGCAAACTTCAAAGTCCACCGTCGCAGGTGGGAGGCCTCGTTCGCGGTTCTTTGCCATCACGCGGCTTGCTTGTCTTATAGATGATTTATCGCGGAGGAATTGGAACAGCTTCGTAATCATTCCTAGAGTATACTTTGCAATAAATTCAGTCTAAAAAGATATCTGACGGGATGATTGTGCGACGCGCATTCAATGCTGTTATAACATTCTTTCTCTGGAATATTGATCGATGATATACAGAGGTTACTTCGTAGAATCTTTATCTGTATCAGAGTCAAAGTTTAGATTCCTTCGATTACAAGTAGCTTACATTTCAGTAGCCATGTTTTCTCCGCCGGGCTGCGGAAAAAAGCGAACGTATTAATCCAAACAGAAGCGTTCTTGGTGCGTATAATCGACAGATAATCTACGACGTTTCGATTTCCAGCGAAACTCCAGTATCGTGGAGTGCTGTTTATCGTGGTTGCTTCGAGTATTCGTGGAATAAGTATCGCTCGTGCGTCAAACGAGTTCCTAAGCTTTACCGTGCTCGAGGAAAGGTTCTATTGATCCCCGATGCTAATCTGCGGTCCGAAATACAGAGTGAAAAGAATTTTCGCGAGAATCTCGATAAATCGTGGAGCGCGCGGTCGACGCGTCCAGGATTTCCGTGGAAGTCCGTGGCGAGCCGGATGCGTGCCCCGTGCCCGTCTTACCCGTCTGCTCGCGTTTCGATTTCGAGCGATCGGGTCGTTGGCAAATAGTCGCGCGCTTTTGTAAAGGGAACAGAGCGCAGTCTCGCAGACACGCGCAAGATATTTATCTTGCCAACGGGAGAAAGTGTACCACATACAGCCGCCGCGTGGCGGCGAATAGATTCCTGCAGTTTCATAACTTACTGACCGACATTCCGCGGAATTGCACCACTAATAACGGCTATGACATCATTGGCCTCTAATTGACTCCGCGGATTGGAAACGCTGGATTTCCTCGGCTGCTTGGGCGATGACTTCGATAGAAACTCCGCTCTGACCGTTCAGAAACGAAGAAAGAAATGGGTTAAGACGGGAATTTCGTGGGCTCTCTTCGTCGACTTCTGCCGAATGCATTCGATTCTCATTTATTTGAGGAGAGGAGGTTAAATTAGTGGGTTTGAGAACGGAAAATAGGGTTTACTTTGCAGGCTCTCATTTTCAAAGAACAAGTCTATTCAGAACTACCAGTAGATACCTCAAACTACACTCGCCTTCCTCCCTGATCGCATAAAAAAAAATTCTCCGCCGCGTGTGTTCGCTCGAACCGAAAGTAGGCAAGCACCTCGAGGTTTCGCGTTACAGTAAGCCCGGGCAAATGTCAGCGAACTCCGCAAGAAGAGGCAGCGAGGCCATCGAACGATGATCGCCATTAATCGAACCAGGAACTAATTCTTCCTTTTCTTTGCGGCACACACGCTCCCCCTTTCGTAACGTGCCGTCGATCGTTGGGCAGCGCTAACGGGCACCGTTAGATTCTCAAAGAGTGACGAGTGGTTCCTGCAGATACGAATCTTGACAGGAAGGGTCGATTCGTGTACACTATTAGCGAAGGCCTAATAGCCTTTCTAATACCCGCGGCCGCCGCGCCGGACAGACGGAGGAGGCGAAAGAAAGGAGAGGAAAAAAAAAGCGAGTTCGAAAGCTCTTTAATGGGGCCTAGGTAATTGCTTTTCGACAATGGGGCGCACGGTGGAACGCACGTGCGTGGAACAGAAGGCGAAACACTGTTTTGAAAGTCGAACGGCGGAATTCACTTTCGCTGCCTCGGTTCGCACGCTCGCCGCCCTCTTTTTGTCAATCGTCTCTCGATCTCGATCCCGCGGCCCCCTCGAAACGCGGGCCCGCCGGCATGGACACGCGCGAGCGTACCCCTCAAGAATTTTCAGCCAGATCGGCGGACCCCCTAAATGAATTTTCCAGCGGGAATTTAATTAACCTCCCGATGAAAATTCGGCCAGCACGATCAGAAAGTTCGATTCGCTTGGCAAAGAGCAGAGTTCGCGGTTGGCACGGTTCGCTCCACGGGAAAAGGTATATCGAAAGGTAAATATTGACAACGCGGTAGTATGGGAACGCTTGACCTATTAATTTCGATAATTAGAGGAGTTAATGAGGTCATCTAGTGCTTTAAACCAGGCAAACAGGCACGGAAAGTAACGGTTCGGAGCAGTTCCCTGGGAATAATAGGTAATGTAAATTAATCGACGGACGGTGAAAATTGGGTCGGATTTTGAATAGCCTTGGCGGACCAAAAACCAGGTGCAGGTACGTTTAACGTTTATTTACGTTTAATATTAACATTTACTAAATAGCATTTACTCAAATATAAATCGTGTTTGATTACAACTTAAGGGGTTATACCTACCTACTTAGTCAGGAGGCCGAAGAGAGGCGAATGTTTGTGAATTTTTTTTGAAAAAGTGGAAGCATATATTTCTACAGAACTTTTTGCACTTAAAAGAGCAACATTTAAAGAACATTTGACAATTTTTTGTAGACAAATATTTACGTTTATAATAAAAATACAACGACATCCAAGAAGTCTTTTTAAAAACGGTGAGCAAAATATCTAAAAAATTACTGCACCAATCTTTCTGAAATTTTGTGGACTTAGTTTTTATATAAAACTCTACCGAATGACGGAGGGACAAACGGCCATTAGTGACAACCATGAAGCCATTTTTACGTGTATGGACACTAAAATTTAGTCAAGTAGTTCAGTAAAACAATGGTACATTCATTACTAAACTCCTCGCTACTCGACTAAATTACTGGACGCGTCTGTTCCAGCCTTTAGGCACGGCGTATTTAAAAAGTATCGGCAACTGTGTCTTCGACCCTCATCCTTCATTCTTCCGCCGATCAATTTGTCGAATTAGTGGCCTGTCTTATTTTCGTTTGAAGAGAAGATCGCGCCCCGTCCTTCCGCGACATTCAAAGGCTTAACCGCCTGCCTCGTAATAACTGGCTATCGGCCAATCAAGCAAATCGAAACTTAATTTGCGGCCCGCGAAAGGATGAGCCGCCGATTCATCTCTTTCTGATTTAATCACTGTTCGGTAATCATTTTAATTACCGCGATACGTCCGCCCGATTGGTTTTAATGAACTGTATGAATAGGACCCGACGGGCTTCATTAATATTTTTGCGTCCACCGGGCTGGGAATAGAAAGCGAGCGTAATTGATCAGCTCGGCGCCGCCTTTCAGCCTTAATATAGTATGCAACGATCGCGGATCGACTTTTACGTAAGCCGAGCGCGAAACACGCCGATCCTCCTCGGCGCGTTAGAAGCTAAGAGCGCCGTGGAGGAACGGAGCCGGAGTAAAAGCTGCGGCTTTGCTTCGCGGTCGAAATGGCCGAAGGGAGCTCGACGCTATAAAAACACTAAAACGACGCTAGCGGTAATAATGCCGCGCTGAAAGGTCGCCACGTCGTAAATCGGCCACGTAATTGCGAAGAGGGAAACATAAATTCAACGAAATCGATGTAAAACCGTAAAAAGGAGATGGACGACGAGCGACGCCAGCGCCGCCTTTGTCCTAGCGCGCGATAAAAACCGGCGATGCAACCGTCCTAAGGGGTGGGCGATAAAAGATTATTAGCCAATATCGCGGGGGAGAAGGTCTTGGATTTCTCAAGGAAACAGTGATCGCGTTGCGGCGGCGGGGTTATATCTGTCTCCGATCGGATCAAGGGCTGGTATATCGCGTAAATATAGCAAGGGATCCAGCAGATTCTCGCGAGGAGGGATCGATCTTCCGCGTCGTAACGTATGCGGCGCGGATCCCGCCCGGAAGCGAGCTGGCTCGGAAATTTCCGTCCGCGGGACCAATGTTTTTCCACCCCCGTGCTGTCCCCCTTTTTCCAGTCAACGACAGTCGAATTTATTTCCTCTCGATCTCGGTCGTTCTGCGGTCGCGAGCGGCAGATAGGGCGCGGGGCAGGGGACGTGGATCGACGGAGCTCCTGGGCGAAAAAGCGTTCAAGGGCGTCGTAAATATGTGATCCGAGAAAGGTGCCGAGGCGGGGGAAGTTCGTTATTATTTACGAGCCTGTCCGAAGGCATTAAACAGCCTCCTCGTCATTCCGCCGTTCGAATCGACGCAGGCGATATTTATAGCGCGCCCTCTCTCGCGCGCGAAACCGTGTCGCCTCTCGAATAATATTTAGTAGCCGCAGACACTAGCCTTCATTCCGCTGGGTAACGAGCGATTCATCGCCTTGGGTGTATCAACGCTTCGGTGTCAGCTGTTTGCGGGCTGCGGCGCATCTTCTGCCGCGAGCCGGGGGCTGTTGAACGAGTCCTGTAGTCATTTTTGGATTTTTGGAAAGATGGAGCACGGTGGATGTATCGATATGTCAGCGCGGGGAGGCTTTGGAAGTCGGTGTTAGCTCTGTTTTGTCGAAAACCCTTTAAAGTATAAACGGATAGGCAAGGATTTACCAAGATCGCAATGGAGTATGGATCAAATATATTATAGCTACTGTACAGTATTAAATATTTTCTGAAATGTCAAGTAGAAAGAATAGAGAATCAAAAGAAGATTATTTAATTATAGTCATCGCGTAAAAAGTTTAGAGTTTAAAACTCATACGCTGCGAGCTGGAAACGGCGGTGATGAATTGGGGGATTCACGTGAACGAGGGATTCAGAAGACTTTCCAAGCAGCGACGTATCGTCACGTGGATTCGCGTTATTAATATTTCCAAAGAAGCCAGCGCGCCGCTTAATCCCATTGTGCTGCCGCTGTTGTTACGCGGCGTGCTATTTTCGTTCCTCTCTTTTTTTTTTCACTCCGCTCTCCACCATTTCCCTCTATTTTTTTTTTCATGAATGATCCGCGCGAGCTTGCAGAACTGAAGGCTGAAAAGTGGGACGACGAAACTGTGTCATGCACCGCGCCGCGCTGAATAGCGGCCGTGCCCCGCGATGGAATCGCAAATTCCGTCGCCCGCCATTCCCCATCTGCCCGTGGATTTATCGGTGGGATATTAATATGTACCCGCGACCGCTTTTAGCCGGCTAACCTAACCGTAATCTTAATTGCAAACCCTCCGAGTCGATTGGCTCGCCAAGCCTTCCTTGCTCCTTTCAGCTGTCGATCTATCCTATTATCGTGTGGTTAAACTGAGGGATGAAGAAGAAGTTGTATAATTTAAGTACCTATAAATACTTACAGTAATAATATCTGAGGAACCTATAGAAGGAACAATGAACACAATTCCCAAATTATACTTCAGTAAGAAGGGAGTGAATTTCTAAAGGAATAGGACGAAACTGGACTGACACATTTTCCTATTATTAACCCCAATGTAGATTTAGAATATATATTTGGGACAGTATCCTTCGATCCTTATACCTTTCTGAACATCGCATACCACTACTGTCCTCCTTAAAATGTCCTATCTAGCACTTCGAAACATCCGAGAAAACTGGAGTTTTATTATTTTTTGGTAATTATGCAGAACAGGTGTTTCAGCATCGATTTCAATGATTTTTTAATATGTTGTGATTCTATCACTATGATTCTAAACAACTTTTTCCTATACATGTTACCACCGCTCGACCTTCGTTTCCAAGATATTCGCGAGAAACTGCTGCTACTGCTACAATGTATTCTGCCGTAAACCTACCTACGCTACACGTTCGTGGCAGCGTATGCGCCAGCATGGGGCAAAACTAATGACGAAGCTGACCTTTGTTTGCGAGATATTTGCGAAAATATTCTTTTGACTTATTCCGACGCAACGCATTCCACTTTCCAACTTGTCCCGGTTATCAGTATTGGTTGGGGCTAGATTAGCGCGGGGGGCGTAAAGCATGGTAGCGAACCGACGTGAGTTGGGGTGTTGACGGGAGTCCCCACACACCCAACAGGTGCTCTCGAAGGCACCCTCTTTCTTGCAAAAAAGTTATATTTTAGAACCAGATTCATCAACCGGCGTCGCCGAACAGAGTCAGGGTGGTGACGGGCATTCGCAAGTTTCTGGTTCAAATCTCTAAACTCACATCGGTTCCCTACCATGCTTTACGCATCCGCGAGCGTAATCTAACCCCAACCAATACTAATATCCGGGACAAGTTGGAAAGTGGAATGCGTTGCGTCGGAATAAATCAACAGAAGTTTTTGGCAAATATCTCGGCAACGAAGGTCAAGCGACGGTAACGTGCATAGGAAAAAGTTGCTTAGAATCATGTCCCCGAGAACATATTAAAAAATCATTGAAATCGATGCTGAAACACCTTTTCTGCATAATTACCTATTTTTTTTAGCCCCCCTAAAAAGAAATAAATAAATTAGACTGTTTCTAGATTTCTACGAAGCACGTAGGGGTTTCTAACTTTACGTAGAAGGTAATAAACGCGTGGAACTTCAAATATTTCTACGTTTCTTGACATTTTAATTAAGGAAGGAATAATAATCTTCGTATGCCAACGAATTCGGCGATGGAAACATGAAATCACCGAAGGTGCACTCATAAGAACTGCCTCATGGAGTTGACGAACCGATACAGGTATAGTTCATAGTCCCCATGCCCTCAGTAACAATCTAACAATCATATCTGTCAATGCGCGATAAGACTAAACAGCAAACATCCACCACCTCACCAGAACTCAGCCACAACAGCCACCCCATCCAAGAGGACCATTTTACAATTCACTATCCATGAAAGCAACGCGTCTTGAATCATGTTTTCGTCGACCTTGCGCGAGGAAATTCCTCGGCGGTCCTCTCTGAAAGCCCTCTGAAGCAACGGGGATCGACGATCGAGCGTGAAACTCGCGCGAGGCTCGGCGACGATGATGGAAACCGCCAGGCGTCGTCGCGTGTTTACCAGGGGGACGGCGCGTGCCGCGGAACGACGAAAAACAGCGGTATGGTCGCGTTACAGGGAGGGTTGCCGAAATTCCGTGCGCGTAAAAACGTCCGTCGCGGGAAAGCCACCGCGCCGGAGAGTGGCTGCGGAGCTCGTAAACAAGCGACTCGCGTCGCAGTCAATAGAAACGGGAGCTGGCAATGTCAGCATCGTTCTAAATTTACTCGCGCGTGCTTCTAACGCGCTTCTAAATCCGTCCCCGCGGCTCCATCGAGCCGTAGACGGTTTTACTGGAGCCGGAAGCGGGAAGCCCGCGGTCCCGGCGATGGGGCGAGCCCCTTGACCCCTTCGAGCTTAAGGCAAAGATCGCGTTTCGAAAATAGAAGCACTCCGTAGGAGGATCGTCTGTCGGGTGGTACTTACAGCCGTCACGAGTGTGTTTCTTTTTTTGTATGCTCCTTATTTACCGCGCCAAGTCGGCCTCCATTTTGCTGTTGATCAACGGAATCGCTTGGAAGTTCACGGCGATCGGTGTTGACCGATGGCGACGTTGAAATTGCATCGGTCGCTTTGACGAAAGTTGAGGTTTGGTTCGTCTGTGTTCGAGAAACTGAAGGGTGAATTGGAATAGCTGCCTGCTGTGGAGCTTCTATTTGAGATTCATTAAAGACGCGAGTTTGTAAACAATAGACACTAGTGTAGGTGCATTCAATTCCCGATAAGTGGAGAAGAAGCAGCATTCCCGCAACGGTTTATCGATACGCTTTATCACCGCCTGCGTCGGCACGTTAGTATGTAGGCATGTAGGTACATAATCGGCGAGCGACACTGAACTTTGTGCAATAAATTGTGCGCGGTACAACCGACACTTGGCACTGGCGACTGTAATTAAAGCGTTCACGACACGTGTCTCTCGATTACAGTAAGAAATTTTCAGAAAAAACATTCATTCAAGTCGCGAATGTGTCGTTGTAAAGTCAAGGCTGCCGAGCAATTACACTGCCAATTTTGCCACACGTGTAACGCGAACGTGACATCTTTCCACTCGAGCAGATGCTGCTCTACCATAAGAACAAAAGTTGGAAAAGAGTTCGCCAAGATCCCCCCCGCAGGGGGGGCCTTGCGATGTCTGCGAAACTGGAGGAGCAGAGGCAGGGGATCGCCGCAGAAAATCGCGATAAATCACGCTCGCATCGGCATTTAAAGAAGCATACACAGAGGTCCGACGTTTGATTGAGAAAAACGACGGTTGGTGCGCGCCGTCCCGATATTTATTGGGTTCGCTGGTAGGGTTCAAGACGCTCGTCCGCTTTCAGAAAACCGGCTGCCGCGAATGCAAGCGGCATTCCACGCTGCCGCGGTAACAAATCACTTAGATCGTCATTCCCGCGGATTCACGGCGACCGCGGATCACGACGAAGCCCCCTCGCGAGTTTTCGCGCGATACACGGGGACGGGGGTTACACAAGAGGCATCCGCGGGCCAGCCGCGAGGAGCCATCCCCGCCGGCGGCTCGCTAGCAGCTCGCTCGGCTCGCGTCCGTCGCCGGGTTGCATAATACCCGTCGGCTATTTATGTAGATCGGCGTGTACACGCGCGTTATATAAATAGAACGCCGCGTACTCGCGGCTCTTTTTCTTTTTCGCGCGTACGAACCAGCGCCGATTGTCTTGGTTCACTGGCTGATCGCCCCTCGTTCCGCTTTTCCGCGGCAAGAAGCGAGCCTTGCCGCTGCGCCACTTCTTTTTATCGCTTAATTGCCGGCATTCCCGTCGCTTTGACCGCTCGCCGTGCAATGCACCCATCCCTCCGTTAACTGAATTCTTCCTTTTTTTACAGGATCGCTTCTTGTTCAAACTCGTGCTGGTATCTTTGGCGAGCGGCGTTCGGAGGCTTCGGAATATTAATTTGGGTTAGATCTTCCGCGTAGGTGGTGCGTACTGTGTAGAATAGTGGAATTTGAATTATTGAAAATTTTGCAGGGTGATTGAGGTCAACGTTATGTCTTCTTTAGTTCTTCTATTCCGATCTGTGTAGGCATAAGAAATCGTGGGAGCAACTGAGCTGACTACCAATTCACTCCAGCTAAGACTATTCTGATTTCAAGAACCCCTGCGATGAAATTTTGGACCCAACGTTTTCATCAAATATTCAGTGCTAGACTCTCTTTATTATAATACATAGTGTTTACTACCCTACCGTCCTTAATTAAACTACCCTATCTAGCATCTTTTCATTTTTTGAGATATGTTGAAATATTTGGAGTTCCACGCGTTTTTTACCTTTTAAGTAAAGTTAGAAAACTTTACGTGCTTCGTAAAGATTTATAAACAGTCTAATGTAGTTAACCTAACTTCTTTCAAAATGGTTCAAATATCTTATCTAAAACAATTAATTAATTGCTACGTTAATAATACATTCCCTACCGGTACACCTATTGTAAAAAATTATATTAGGCCATTACAAAAAAATGACAACATTTTTTAATTTGAATAAAGGAAAATGAGGATGGTACGAAGTAAATGATAAAACTTCAATTTTCTCGGTTGTTTCAAAATGCTAGATAGGACATTTTAACTAAAGAGGGCAGTACCTATATTCAAAATTACCAAAAGCTTATACGCTCTCCCCGTTACTGGATCGGTGATACTTCCATACAGGAATTCTGTGTGGAAACTCACCTCCTCGAATTCGCGATGACGATGATGAGAGGCGTTCGCGAGAATCGCCTGCCTACACCCAGTGACACGCATCATGCATGCCTCGACTTATCCGTCAACGCGATTAAATCATCGAGAAATCATCGCGTGAGTCACGCGACGCGTTATTCATTGTTTACGCCGTGCAGCCTACTTCCGCTGCCGTCGGGGAGCAACATTTTGGTAGGCCCGTGCATCAGCGTTCCCAGAAATGGGTTCTGCAGCGTTCTGCATCAATTAGAGCTGCTTCCCGTGTCAAAATTTTCCATCCTACGTTCGAATGATTCGTGGAGCGACGCGCCGCGCCTTCCGCATTCTACGAGAGCGTCTGGTTTCCCTCGAAACCCAAGAAATGTTTCCAGCGGTAACCGCGTCAACAGGAAAGCACGGATCGGCTCAGGTGGAGATTTTAATTAACGCAGCGGACGGCCCCGTCGGTCGAAGTTTGGTAACTCAGCGCAACTGGGAGGCCGCGGCAGTTCTGGACGGCTCGCGCCACCGAACACGTAATTGTGGAAAATCTGGGACAATTTTTTTACTCGTTTCTTCCTTTGAAACTGTTTTGGTAACGGCAGAATGCATCATCTGGCGGGTGACGCAGCTACTGTGTGACTAAAATTGCAAAAGTTATTGCACTATATTGGAGAATAGCCGAGGAATGAAAAGGGGGACATACATAAAAGGAAAAAAGAGGCAAAGATATTGTTCAGTGATAGGTACAGGCATGGCTGCTCCTTATAGGCAAAATTAGGCAGCTGCCTATCGAGTAAAAAAGTTGACAAGGGACGCAAAATGGTCCTATCATCGTTGAAATTTTTTAAAATAAATTTTTAAATGAAATATTACAAGTTGCACTATAAATGCTTTAAGCTACGAATAAAAATTCAGAGTAAGGTCGTCAAAAAGCTCAGATAAGTGTATTGTAAATAAATGACGCAATTTGGCAAGGTCGATATGCACCCAAAAAAGGCTCCAGCCGGACCTAGATAGGTATAGAAAAATACAGCTATTACACTGCATAAAGCGGTTAAAGATGACTTACTATTTATTTAGAACGACACTTTAAACTATTTAAAATTTTGAAAACCTCCTCCTTTACCTCTTCCACCACTAGCCTATTTGAAATGATCTCCGCCATGGATGTCAACGTTCCCCTGCAGGTCGCTTACGCCAATGGCATCGGTCAACCGACCAAACGTTTATTCAGCAAATATTTCCCGAACGATTCGGCAACCGTTTGGAATCCTTCCCAGCGTATCTCTGCCTATTTCCTGGATTCGGGCAGCACACCGTATGCGGCTTCAAGGGACTCACTGTACTTTGCACTCGTTATCAGTGTGGCGAGCGGTCGCTAATGAACGGACCGTTTGTCCCCTGAAAATCCCGCTACGACCTCCTCATGGATTTGAATGATTTCTTTACACTTTCCCCTTTGTTCGATGCTTCAATCATGCAGCTTCCAATCCAGCGTTGATTTTTAATTTAAGATTCATTGTAGGCAATATACATAGGTAATCTGTGGAGAGACTCGATCGCAAGTATAAATACCTAATATTAACACCTTTAACACAAATAAGCATTTCTTGGAGCATAAAATGAGGAAAACTGAGTAAATTCTTCTACTGAAATAATTCAGTAATTCAAGGGGGACCCTGGCACCTCCCAAAGAAAAAGGAAAAGGAGATTAATGTAACCACGACTGAAGTAATTCAAAAGCTTATTAAAAAGAAAAGAAACCTGAATTTTATTCTTGAAATAAATTTTTACATCACCTAATGAATTTTATTGTATATATTTCAGGGGTTGAAACGGTTCCGAAAATAACTGTTTCAAACTGTTATATATCGGTTCTGACTGAAACAGTTATGAAAGAACCGATATTCTGAATAACTGTTATAAGGAACCGAAATTTCTGGCTATATCGATTTCGGTTACGGTTCCGCAGAACCGATATTATATCGGTTCCGTAACTGTTATATATCGGTTTTATAACAGTAATGTATCCTATCGGTTACACATCGGGTATGCATAGCACGTTCCAAAATATTTACTATCAATGTCAATTTTTTTAATGGAAATTCGATTTGTTTATAAGTCTTTTTATCGCTGGGCCTCTCTATCAGGTGTCTCTCTTTTTAAAACTCCACCAATGCAGGAAAAGCCGAAATGAAAGACAGCATCTGTAAATTAAGTACTGAAAAGAGAGATTCTAGATAGTGAGGCTCAGCGATGAAGGATCTTATAAACAAACGCGAAGAACGATTGCCAGAGTCACTTGTATTCCTGAGCTAGTTGCGAGCACGTGGAATTTAATACAAAAAGTTTGATATTTCCCAACAAGACATATTGTCGTCCTCGAGACACAGTCTTTATTAAAAAAAAAAAAGTTAATAATCTTCATAATTAATATAAAATTAGTAGATAGTAAGTTTGTAGATATTAGGAAAGTTATTGCTGTTAATGTCAGCAATACTTTAAATTAAGTGTCAAATTAATATTAGTCGTAGTGTATAATAGTTATATTATTGATATTTAAAAACATATCGACATAACGGGCCGAAAGAAATGCGACATTGTTCGTAAGTATTTTGAAACGTGCGATGACAGCATAAAAATGCGATGTATAGTTGGAAGTTGCTCTGCAACAATTTCGGTATATAATTTACTTTGTTTAAATTTTTAATAAGGGTTTAACTGAAACGTAACTTGAAAAAATTGATTTCAAACTACTTTTGAGAATCAATTTATTCTTCACAGATTTATTATTTAATCATAATTTAAAAGGCGCTTACGCATGGTTGAGGCGAGCCCAGTCCCATGGCGAGAGTTTACTGTATAACCGATATATAACCGTTACGGAACCGATATAATATCGGTTCTGTAGAACCGGAACCGAAACCGATATAGGCCAGAACCCTTTTCACTCGTAACTGTTTCAAGATGATTTCGGTTCTCATAACTGTTTCGAGAACCGAAACCGATATCGTAACTGTTTTCAACCCCTGAATATATTTAACTCGGCTCCCCCCAAGATTAAATCCCGAGTGCCCTACTGCTTCCCACGTTAGGTGTAAATAATCAACAGACCCCGTACTTATGACACGATTGGTGGACGAGCCAGCTCGTAGGAAAGGAGAACAGAAATTCGACGTGATCGGACGAAATCAGCACGCTCGAAGCACTGGCACGACCGAGTATGACGCGAGAGAAACGGGACGCGCGTACCAGAGCGTCGTGACGCCCCGTTCCCGTGTGTTATTACCTGGGGGAGTGGTTATCGCGACAGCGATACTGGTCTTCCGCTGGAAATAAAAACGTTGATCCCGCGTCGGGCCGTCCCCCGAGGGGGCAACGTTTCCGTGAATGAAACGCGACGAGCACGCAGTTTACACGATCGCGAACCTTTTATCAGGCCTAATGAAGTCCGTTGAATGGCGACGACAACGACGCCCCGGCCCAGCCCGATAACACCGACGACGTTATCAACCGTCGCGCCTCGAAAGCCAGCTGCCACTGCTTTTACAATTTCCGGTCTACGTGTCTGTCCCTTTCTCTGTATCATTCGTGTACACTGGGCGGACGGAAGTGAGAACGCGTAGCGCAAACATGTCGATTATTTTGGGAATCCCCTATGATGGAGATTGGATAACTTCCAACATGGCTAAATATGCTAAATATCGTACATTTACAATTTTACTTACAGACTGAGAAACCTGGGGACAGGAAAGAAGCGACAAAGCATGAGAACCGGGCAGAACAGATTATCCTTCGCGGAAGCTTCGATCTAGAAGCGTCCACCTCGGTGCCCCTGTCAGAAAATGTAATCAATCCAGCAGAAAAGCGTTCGGCTCACCCGAAAGACGTTTGTCCCAACGCACAAACGGTTGGTGCCGACAGAAAAGCGTTCGGCACGGAAAGTATTTGATTGGACGCGGAAGTGT
Source organism: Andrena hattorfiana (assembly GCA_944738655.2). NCBI lineage: Eukaryota > Metazoa > Arthropoda > Insecta > Hymenoptera > Andrenidae > Andrena > Andrena hattorfiana. The sequence continues at coordinate 71,691,023 of OX122891.2, forward strand.
TCACTTTGACGATGGAGAGGGATCTGTTCGGCACGGAAGTATTCAGTTTGACGGGAGGGGGAGAGAATTGGTTCCGCGCGGAAGCGTTCTGTTCGACCAAGAGAGACACTGGCGCTCGCTCGATTCAACGGGGACAATCGTTTCCATCGCAGAATCGCTCGCTTTTGCTCCCGACGAATTAGCGATCGATCCGAGCGGATGGGTCAGCGTTCGGTTTGCCCGCGCATTCCGCCGCCAGTCGCGCAAACGTCAACCGCCTTCGCGCAGCCTCTCCTACGGAAACATCAATTCCCCGATGACTCGATCGCCGTTGCCGCGGAACAGTGGGCTCAGACTTATTTTCTACGCAGCGTTACTCATCCCCGTGGGCGTCGTAGAGCGCGCAGTGCTGGTGAACCGTTCGCAATTCGCCGCGACGTCATCGCGCAGAGTCGGGGATCTACCGTAATCGCCCCTAATAAACACCGATCTCGCGGTTATGCGAGCATTTTCTGAACCGGCGTCCAGTATGAAACTGGAGGCCGCGTTCTTGACCTAGACGAATCACGGAACCACGCAACAGTTACATACGTCGTAACGTGCCCATCCCTGCTGTACTAAACCTGAAACTCTGAAACGGACGTTTCCAATACTTTCTCCAGATTCCTCGAAACCTACGTCGTCGAAACGCCACCTTTCTAGCCACTGCGCTGTCTAAACACTGTACGCGAATCCTATGAACGTGTTCAGCTTCGCGGAAGGCTGAGGAAGTGAAACAATCTCTCAGTAACGGGTAGGTTAGAATTAGGGTTGCCACCTTTTTTACAGGGAAATCACGTAAATTTGTTTTCGTGGAGTACCTATAAAAAAAGTACCCTCGGAAAAACTAAAAGTACATTTTAATCTTATTAGTTTCTATTTTTTCCAAATATATTTTTTAGCGACTTTAGCATTACAGAGCAACTTTTTATCATTTTTAAATAACTCAATGGCATTATTGCGAATATTCATATTCATTAAAATATTGCGTTACGTTTCATGTAATATTATTTCGTGAAATTAAGTATTTTCGCATACTTTATTGTTATTCAAAAGTATAGATAAATTTACGTATAATAACGTAAGATACTTTATTTTAAAGTGCGCGTGGCAACCTTACCTATGAATTAGTTCAGCTTCGGGGAAGACTGAGGAAGTGAAGCGGTCTTTCAATAATGGATAGGTTACAATGTCTCGTTCTTCCATTGACTCTAAATTTAACCCAATCGTGCAACGTTTCGTGACTCAACTAAATTGACCCAACGATTCATGAAAAGGAGGAAACTCGGGAAATCGATGAGGCATCCAAGACGCAGATGCAACCCGAGATCGTTCCTTCTACGTGTCGATTTATATTTAGGGAGCTAGAGCGACGAATTCGTGGAACGTTAGGCGATTGATTTTCGCCGCCCACGCGGCACGGTCACGGCTAAAATTTCCCTCGTCACGAGGGCGCGTGACGGGGCGCGCGAAATGGCGCGAAATCCGTAACGCGCCTGGCGAGGCTACATATGTATGTGCACGCGCCGGACGCGTTGCGTCACCGTGGCGAGCTCGTGTGTTCCTGGCCGTGGCCAGGTTTGCAGAGGCTCGATCAATATTTACGAACGTCGAAATCTTCGCTGGTTATCGAGCTTTTTCCCGAATTCGAGGGCCCCTCTCGGTTTCCCTTTTCCTCGCCGGGATGTAGCGCGGAAGGGCACTTCGGCATTTCGCGTGCCGCTGATACGTTGTTGCGCAAACAGGCGCTGGGCACTGTACCAACTCGCATGATTAAAGCGCCGCGAGCATCCGGCCGATCTGCTCCTTTTAATGGGAGGAACGCGGCGACCGGCGGCTCTCCCGCCGGCCAAATTGATGAGATTTGCGGTCAGATTTCCTGAATAGAACGATCCTGAACTTTCGAGTGGTCGGAGTTCATTCGTGCGCCGTTACCGTTGCGGGGCGAACTCGACGGTTGGCGGGCCACGGTCTCCTCGGAATCATTTTATCGCAGTGGATGTTGCTGCCAACCGACGCCTGGGTAACAGTGTTTCGCGGGGCACTCGTCCCACTCGCGGATACTCTGTCGTCGTCGTTCAATTATACATACTATACTTTTATGCATACCTGTGAGGTTTGAAACAACATGCATATTCGGGAATTTTTGGGGGAAAAACTTGAAGGATTTTTTAATCAAACCTTTATGTATTCGAAAGTGTACAGGTTAAACTACTTCGGGTAATTTTTGCGGTGGAAAATATAAATGAATAAAAGAAATATTATCGATCTCAAAGCAGCGATTTTTTTTCAGTAGTTTGTGGTGACCGCTCTAATTTTGACCTGGTTCATCTAAAATAAAAAATAAAATAAATTTGCGGGAATTTAGTTAGTATATTAGATTATCTAGTCCTTAATCGTTCATTGTCTAGAAAAATTAATTTGCTACAAAATGGCGGCTTCTCATAGGAAAAGTATCGATTTTCGCCACAGAATCGCTCTCATTTTTCATTATTTTTCATCTGTAAAATAAAAACTGCGCAACGGAAATGGAAAAGACACGATTAAGAACTAGATAATCTGATATACTAACTAAATTTGGTCGAATTTTTTATTTTTGATGAACAAGGTCAAAGTTACAGTGGTCACCGTAAAGTGCTTAAATAAAAAAACGCTGTCGGGAGATCGCTTATAATTCCATTATTTATTTAGATATCGCATCGTCAAAAAAAACTACAAAAACTTTAAAATATATACTTTCGAATATACAACCGTTTATTTAAAAAAGTTTTCAAGTTTTTAACAAAAAAGATCCCGAAAATACTTGTGTTTTCAGACTTTACAGGTAAGCATAACCATTCAGTTTGCAATAGTATTTGCAGGAGATTATGAGACATATCGTTGGCCTAACTATGTTGGTAAAACTATACAGATCCAAATTTCTTAATTCTCGATAATATATTAGGTACAATAATAATAATCATAATAATACCTGATTGCACCAGTAGACATTACGAAAGTAACAAGAAAATAAAAAACAAATACATATAAGAAAACAAGAAAGAAATATATATATTTAGTAGAGTTAGAAACTACATAGTATATGTAAAAGTAGATGTATGTATTATGCAATAAATCAGGTAATAATTGAAAGTCATTGCAAAATATACAAGTTTTCCCCATATGGATTTTTATTAATCTATTGTTGTAAAAGGTATTATTATACAAACGTGAATTCTAAAAGAGAATGCTTGCTTAATGGACATGATTTTTCCTGTTTCAAAGTCTCAGTGGACCATTCCATTGCGCGGGCCGGTCAAATAAGTTCCACGTGAATGAAGCTTAGGATACAGAAGGCGATAAAGATATGCCAGGCGAGGGCATTAACTGCCTCTAAAAAGCACTCGCTAGATTCTAGGGCGTACTCTTAGAAATACATAAATACTGCAGTCCAGGCTCCCTCAAGAATATTCATATCGGTAAATATGTTTTCGCTCAGAGGAAACTTTCCATTTCCCCAATCGTCCGACTGAATTCCTTCTCCAATTCACTTCCACCCACTTTACGATCCAAAAATGGAAAGTCACGAAATTCGTAGCAGTAAACCAAACAATAAATTCCAATACACTCTCTATAAACATCCCTCACTGGCGAAACTTACATCTACCCCTACAGCTTCTATTCTGACTCGCATCGAAAACATACTCGACCCTCTTTTTATTCCTCCTCTCTTTATCTTCTGTGTGCACTTCAAGTGCACTAAGTACAGCACCAGCACACTTCTTTTGTTTATCCTATTATTTTCTGCTCACTGTAATACATTTCACACCAGTCATATCAGTACTCACACCTATTCCTGGAATTTTTCCATAAGAAAAGAGTTGAATGCCGTTTATAGAGGTGGTCGCCAAAGAAGTTAAACCATTTAGATTTTCGATTTTCGATTTTGAGGATTCGTCGTAGCGTCGTAGTGGAAAGTGGCGTCAGTGGCTCAAGTGGACTTCGAGTTGTGCGCGGTTCGCGGACGACCGATTACCTGGAATTCTCGTCCAGCCCGGGAAGAACCGCGCGCAAAAGGTGCAAACTCGTTTCGCACGTTACGCACGTTCACGCGTTGGCCAATCGCCGCTAACCAGATAAGCTTCCGGGAACAACGGGAGGACGCCGATGGTCCGTCTATTTACCTTCTCGCCCGTCGCTCGATACGGCAATTTTTCCTCGCTTTTCCCTTCCCGCCCGTCGATTTTTAACGCGGCCCCTTATCTGCGCACACCGCTCGGGGACTTTCACGCGAAATCGCTGTTTTCGTTGTTGCTTTGTTATTGCGATCACGGCCGGCGAGGCCTTGCGACTTCGCTTAACTGTTTTCCTCAATACTACGAGGAAACGCGCGGTGATAACTCGGAAACGGGGAAATCCATGTGGAAATTCTATCCAGCGGTGAACGATATTTGTACTTTTTTTTAACGAAAGTGCTGGATTTAAGCTTCTCGCTTGCCGAGGAATTAAAGGCAGGGATTTGATGTTAAATACCAGCCAGTTTGGCGTCGCCACGCGTAGGTCAATTTTTTCCAACCCGACGAGGTCAGTCCATGAATATTGTTTAAGGGTATTGCGCAACGACTTTCCTGTTGGCTCCGAACGCGAGTATGCTAAATGTGAGTACCAGCGTGTACGTCAGAGATACGGGTAGTACGCACAACGGTGCACTTCGGTACAAAGTATCTCGTTAATTAACAGGTTCTGCGTAAAAGCAACCTAATAGCTGTTTTCGAACAGTGAAATACTGTGTGGAATTGCGTAGAAGTGAGTGCCTGCACGCGTTTAAAACCTGGCTGAAACTAAACGTCAGTGACACGTGCAGTCATTCTCTCTGAATTTTACGGTTCACATCTCGGAATTGTTTTTGAATCTTATCAACTGCACCGCGCGGAAGCTATTAATTTCTCTCTGACGATCGAAGTGAAGTTTAGGTCAGCAGCCATCGACAATCCTAAAGCGATCATATCTAAGCGAAGGAAGCGATTCGGGACGTCAGATTCCTCGTCGTCCACGCCGCAAAACGATCCGCTAGAAAAACGCGTGGAACCTCGAAGCAGATGACTGCCTCTTCGCAAAGAAGAACGCCAGGTAGTAAAGCGAGCTTCATCCGACATTCCCCGGCGTGCATAGTAAATCTCAGGCTGGAATGCTCGTAAACAGCCACCGAGCATCGAATCTTCTGGGTAAAAACGTGACGTCCACGCTTCGGAACCGCGTGCAGGAGGTTCGAGGAAGCTCCTCCCTTGTGGACATTCTTTCGCGACGCGATTCCCGGTAACGTTCGCCGCGCACTCGATGGCGAGTGCCCCGGCAACGCGCTCCGGGATCTAGCTGGCAGATCTGTTACGTGCAACGGGCTCCAGGATGCCCGGTGCAACGGTTAAGACAATTAAATGGTTAAGGCGCGCGGCGTCGTCACGCATTGCACCACGTGACGCCACGAGCGAGCGAAGCCCTCGTAATATGCGCACAACTCGCGAGCGACACGTGGGCAACGAGAGCGACGTCGTTGGCGCACGCGACAGCGCGGAGGTCTCAAGGTGACGAATAGCCGAGTCGAGGGTCGCGGATTGGAAGCTGAGGGTTGTGGACTTTTTGTTGGGAAATTTCTAAAGGGGAGTAAATAGCGCTGCGACTTTGAACTACTCGAGCAGCGATGCGGATTGTGGGCTAAGGTGGCTTTTGGATTGTGGAATGTAGGGTTGATTGCGATATTCTGTTGAGTAGAATTGTCAGTCTCTAAAATCTTATCATCCCCTTTTATTTTTTTACAAATACATTAAAAAGAAAGTGTTTCTTACACGGAAAACGACTGCCTAGACCACTTAAGAGGATGTCAAGGGGGAATTCAAAAGATGGTAGATATAGGGGTCGTTCTTAAATTACGTAAGGGCTTTTGGAGGGGGAGGGGATCGCGAATTTCTTACGTTTTCTTACAAGGGAGAGGGGGAGTCAGGTAGCGTCTTACGTAATATTTTTTAACCTAATTTTCAATAAATACAAATTGTACCATTAATGTTCCAGAAGAGTAGTTTTGGTTTAAATTTTCCGAAACCGAGTTAAATGAATTATATAAACCTTTAAAAGAATTTTAATAACTGAAAAAATTCAATACAAAAAAATATTACGTAAGAAGGGGTTTGGAATATCAAATCTTATGAATTCTGGGAGAGGGAGGGGGTAAGAAATCGCAAAAATTACCCTTACGTAATTTAAGGACGGTTCCATATGGTGGAAATGGGTGTCTGTTGCAGGTGGAACGATGAGCAGTCTTAACTGTCTTTGCAATGGAGTGGGTGTTCTTTATGCGAGAGTTATCAACGCGGGACATGCAACGTTATGGAAGGTTAATCGTGCGAAATGTAATTGCCCCCCAATAGTAATTTAATAATTGAAAAAATTCAATACAAAAAAATATTACGTAAGAAGGGGTTTGGAATATCAAATCTTATGAATTCTGGGAGAGGGAGGGGGTAAGAAATCGCAAAAATTACCCTTACGTAATTTAAGAGCGGTCCCATATGGTGGAAATGGGTGTCTGTTGCAGGTGGAACGATGAGCAGTCTTAACTGTCTTTGCAATGGAGTGGGTGTTCTTTATGTGAGAGTTATCAACGCGGGACATGCAACGTTATGGAAGGTTAATCGTGCGAAATGTAATTCCCCCCAATAGTAATAATATGTTAGATCTTCCGCTTCTTGATAAAATGTCCTTTGAAGGACACCTACAAGCTATTTTTCGTTTCTTATTATTAAAATTCTATGGCATATAATTTTCATTAAAGGAAGAGGAAGAAGTTAATTCTCGCGGTACCCTCAACACTTATATTCACAAAAGAATCCTCATCGGCGCGTGACATCGCACTCCACAGTGAATAATTTACTTCCCGTGAAACTCTGAAGATAATCCTGCCGATAATCTCATATAAATCAGATCACTCTTTTCCATCCACCAACTTCACTTCCCCTATTCAGAATAGAAGAACCAAGAAACTCTGCTTCCATCAGCCCGTTTTTTCTCTCCAACTTAGAGATCCCCTAGGAGTCCCTCCGTTTTCTATGGCTAGAAAGTATTTGCATCGCGTGCTCCGTGAGATTACGCTGCAACCGATGTTTTCACTTTCTAATTAGGAGCAGGAATGCCTGGAACTGCCGTCCAAAGGAATCGTCCGTGAACCGAGCGCTTATCGGCGCCGATTTACCAATTCCGTGAAACGGGCACGCCTGAAATCGGAACTCCTATCGATGGAAGATACGCGGAACTTCTATGAATTAACACCCGGCGATGATCCGCCGACAAACTCAACCCAACACCATCGAGCATTCCATCGTGTCCCACGATGGAACACGTCTCGCGGACACCTCGGGCGAAAACGTCTCCCCTCGAGCCGGGCACAGTTGTAAACCATGGAAGGCGATCTTTAGCCCGCGATAGAGAGATAACAGCGGCGCTATTGCGCCAACTTTTATATCGCGGACGACGTGCAGGCGCGCTGCCGACGGAATTTTCGTTCCCTCGCTCGATTTTACGACGGCTTTTTTCCGTACCTTTTTCCCCGCGCCCTCGCGAGGGCCGTAAACAATAGTCGTAACAAGTTGTCGGCGATTTTCCACCTTTGTCGCGGCGCTCGCCGCGCGAGTTACGTCTTTTTGAACCGAGGTCGTAACTGTCATGGTGTCCATCACCCGTGCAACCCCTCGAATAAAATTTCTTTCTCTATTTAGGGGGAGAAATTGCAGGGAGACCAGGGAACTAGACACGGTGGAAGTTTCGACGAAGAACAACAGCGAGACTTGGCTCCGCGGCAGAGAGCGAGGAGATGCGTCGCGAGACCAAAACAAGGTTACGTAACGCGGAAGATGATCTAGCGATTGATCTATTCCCGCGCACCAAGGATGGGACACGGCTCCACGCGCCGCGAAAGGTGAATGAGCATCTGTGTGGTAACGTGTTCGCGTGACGTCTCTGTCTTCTTCTCTCTTCCTTTCGGATCTGATCGGACGCTGTGGATAGTTCAAAGAAATTTGATTCCACTGATTTCAGGAACTTGAACGATTATTGTTTGAATAATCCGAGTAATCAGAAACGATTTCTTGAAATGTTTAGGCAGCTTAGAGAGATTGATAAGATTACAGGTCGATTGCAGTGGAAGCTTAAATTAATTGGAGATTCGAAGCTGATAAACATACAGACGAATATACGTGGAATGATAGGCATGTTCTAGGGAAAATCGCTGCAGTTATCGAATGTGTACGAGGAAACGGTTCGAGATTACAGTTTCAGTTCAAATATTAGTCAGCTTTATCGAGGAAAATACTCGCCGCACGTGATACGTCGGCTGCTTGTTTCTTCGAAGGCTCGGCGCGGTTATTGCGAAGTACAAAGGAGCCAAGATCGAGCATAACTGCGTGCCAGTGGTGTCACGCGGACGATTTTGACACATTTTCGCGGCTGTCACGTAATGCGCACGACAGATGATAGCCCCAAGCGCGTGTCATTATTTAGCGGGAAGAAGCGTGAGAAATCGATGGTATTTTACTATGAAACGCCTGTCGTTTCTCGTCACTAGTAATATACACGGGGCCGTGTACACAAGGTTCTTCGAGTTCCGCGTGAAAAGGAGAAACTATAATCCAGGAAGCATCGATTCGCATCACTTCAGCGTACATATAAAAATAAACTGACAAATCACGCGTGCTTCTCGTACCTTCCTCCATGAATATTTATTCTTCGTACAGACGAAACTGAAGCTATTTCAAGAAAAGATACTGGAACAGACTTCGATTTCCACGCTCTGTCATACAATTACGCGTAAAAACAGCGAGGCACACATTCCGCGGAGGAAAATTCACGGAATATGATAATTTCTATTACTACAAAGTGCCATTGGTAAATATTTGCCGATCGATGTTTCCGCGAGAAGCAACGCGGGCTCGGACCGCGGGCAGAGCGTTAGGAAATGTTTCTGGTAACGATTAGCGACGCTTCCGCCGAGGTTGTTCGCGGAACTCGGCGCGCGGCGCGCACTTACCGGGAACCGTAGGAAAATCAAATATTGGCGACGGATAATCGGCGATTCCATGGCGACGTTTCGAGAACGCGATTCGACGAGGCTTTGTCCATCTGGAGTCGCCAGAGACCGGACAATCGCATCGGGAATTCGAACTTTCGACCTCCCGCTGGACGCGTCACGAGGAAGTTGCTCCCGTTATATTGTTGTTGTCATTGTGATTTCCATCGGCCACGACACTTCGGACTGCCTGTTCGCCGACCACGGCGTGCTCGCCACGTGATCGTGACTCCTTTCGCGCCACGCTCGCGTCCCCGTTTTGCGCGTCGCGCGAAGATGAGTCCGCGTATCGCGCGCGCTTCCGCGCGGCCACGCGCGCCCTGGCCCCCTTGCCGCTGCGGAAAATAGCGAGCAGTGATTGTCCGATATTTCTAGGCCTCTGTTTATCTCTACATATTTATAAGCAGGAAGACGTAGGTCTTTGAGTGCAAAGAATTTTGCTGTAGATCTGATTTTTATGTAAATCTTGCACCTCGATATTTATGACTTCGAGGGAACAGATAATTTGGGCGGAGGGAAATTTCTTTCTGCGGGAGATATTTTCATTAAAATTCGTTGAGAAGTGTTGCTGCGAAATTTGCGATATTTGCTACGAGATAAACTCGAGGCATTCGTCTTTTAAAACAACACGAGATGTCTACAGGATGACTTACAAATTTGTATATCTTGGACCATAAATGGAGGCGCCACGGAAATTCCAAAGTCGCCTTTGTCTCCAAAAGCAACACATGTTTACCTCGTGGAGCGATAGTCGTCCTCGATACGAATTCAAAGGCCAGTGACATAATGTCGATCAAGGTGGCGACCTAGCGGGGATTTCGAGAGCCCGTCTCACCGAGCCCAAGATCGAAGCTCTCCAGACAAGCCGTGAAAAAGCGGAATGCGCTGCAGATTCTGAATGTCATTGTTGTGATGCGCTGTTGAATTCGTCTGAAAAGTGGCGCGTCATCCTCGTGGAGCAGGGAACACGGCATTCCATTTCGAGGTATGTATGTACAAAGTCCGCCGGGAATCTCTCTCTCTCTCTGTCTCTCTCTCTCTGTCTCTCTCTCTCTCTCTCTCTCTCACATCTTTTGCAGCTGAAAGACCCATCGACTACGCCGCTGTTGCACGGAGCGGTTTTCGAAGAACGCACTCGAAGGCCCGATAGATAAACGGCTCAGTGTAATCCATGAGGCTCGCAGCGCCCGCACGTGCGCCAACTGTTAACATTGTTGCAACACTGTGCGTTGATTGTGCGTTTTTACGAGCCGAAGGAGCGTGGCTAGATATCGGCCGATTCACTATCGAGGGAGCGCGTATCATGTGCCAACAGTGACATGCAGTTATATTCGCGCAATTACGGTTTATCTAGCGACGAACGCGTGCTCGTTCTCGCCTATTGCGCGTCTACGCGTCGTTACGACGATAAAGGCGTCAAGTGTCGCCACGTCCCATCGCTTTTCACGGAGAATCACGCGACGGCGCTCGTGCCACGCTCGAACTTCACCCAACGGCCACAGTATCGGCCTCCGCGATTGTTATCCGCGAGACGAGAATATAAAAACCGTGCTTCTAGCTTCGAGGAAAGTCGTTAGCGAGACCGTTTACAGCGGTTACGGGGAAAAGTATATTCTCGGAGATCACGGGCCGGCAAACAACATCGGAGACGCCCACGGGCCACTGCGACGCCTGCAACTTAAAATATTACCGAGGGAATTGGAGCAAATTGTTTTGGCCCCACTGATCAGCCTTTACGAATCGCCTTGTTTATAATGCGACATTCTCTTTCCTCGCCGGGAGTGAATATTCCGCCGCGGATTCTGTTACTCCGTCGTTCAGGTTGTTTACAAAATCCGGGAATTGTATTGATGAAGCTTTGTGTAAGATACTTGGAAATTCGAAGTGAAATTTCTTTTCTATGCGATAACACATGCGATAACATTCTATGTGATCTACAAGATACACAAGGTAATAAAAATTTAAAGTCAAATTTCTTTTCTATGCCTTCTACTCGAGAAGAGAGTGAAAATTTGAGAAGGAACTATACGTCGCAAATGAACCGTTTTTCTGTAAAAGATTCTTAAAGTTTCAACCAATTAGATCGCGCAACGTGGCAGCTGGGGGCGGAGCGTTTCCCCCACTCCGTGAAGAGGAACAGAGTTGCGTAGAGGGCGCCACGCGAGGGCAGCTTTGACGAGTGATGAAATTTGTAACCAGATTCTGCGAGGAAACGATTCGTCCGTCGCATGCAGTTCCTTTCAAATCTTTTATTTTACCACCGAGTGGAATGCCGAGCAAGCTCCGTGGCGTTCGGTTAAAAACAAAACCGGCAAGGATCGGAAAATGAAGAGTACATGGATATGTTTATATAATGTACCGCCGCGCGATATCTGGCCGGTGGAACCTGATGTGAAACTTCGTACGTGTTGCGTCAGGAATGAAAGTAGACCCGCGAAATGTCATACCCCGGGTAACGAGCATTAACGGTAGTTGAGAAGTTGAGCGAACGGTAGTTGACGACGCCTAACCCCGCTGCTTCAACCGAACTAGACTCTCTTTACACGAAATTCGAAGATGTCCAAAATGTTCAGCTCGATTCTAGCGATTAACGCTTTCACAATTTAAACAGGATATACAAGATAACACGGAGTACTGAAAAATGAATAGTTGAAAACATAGGAATCTCATAAATCAAAGATCCTTAGTCTTCTGCAATTTAACTGCATTCCTACCAAGCTGTTTGATACGGAATGGAGGGAAATAGCTAAAAGATATCTTTCATAAATTCTCTTAAAAGTGCCAGATGACCTTGGAAACGTGGCACGGGCAATCCTAAGGAGATCTGCCATAGCACTTTCCCCTTTCAAATCGAACAACTTTCACTCTCTTCGCTTTTTCGTAACTTCAAAGCCAGCGGGAACATTCATGCGTGCACTTTCGAGCGATCCACCCCGTAATCTCGTGTTAAGCGTGTCCATGCACGCGCTCGATACCAGCACGACAGGCTGACCACGGCGAAAACAAAACGCGACGGGCAGAGGATGAGGATAATTTCCCCGTAATCCATCTTCCGGCCCGTGCACAACGCTGTGCAACGTAATAAACGAGGAACGTCGCTCCGGGGAACGGAACGGAACGGAAGCCACCTTCCTGGGAAGTCACGTGCCCGGCTGGTCCTACGACCTCGCTTCCCGATACTTCTCACGATCCTACGGAAGTCCTCCGCGCTCTCGCGGTGCCGTCTGCACGCTCCTCAAACAATTCCCTCGTCTTCGAAAACCGTACGATTATGCAACGGTCGCCGGCTCGCCTTGACCCAGGTCAACGGAGACTTATCGAACGTTCCCCCTCTCTATATATATCTCTCTCTCTCGTTCCCTATCTACGTGGCTGCGTAAACTTCAGCCGTGGATCCTCTTGGTTTCCGTGTTTCTGGATCGAGCACGAGCGCGTGGTGTGAACCAGCGACGGCTGCGTGTGATTAGACGTTCGAGCGCGTTCACACGTTCTCTGACGCGATCAATGTTTCTTGTTTACGACGCCGCGTTTTTTCCCTTTTCTGGAAAGTGAATGTTAAGGACACCCCACCGAGAAGTGTTTAGGATTGGGGAACAGGTTGTCTTTCCTCTTTTCATTTTTCGAGAGTGACAAGAGTTTAATGGTTGAATGGAATGTGTTGAGATTTTGGAATTTTATATTCTCTTATCTTTTCCTCTTATCCTTTCCTTATAAACAGGTTGATAATATCGGAGGAAGTAACCTAGGCAATGGGGAATGTGACGGGGTTCAGCATTGATTGCTGTTACAATATTAGGCCCGACTATTATTAGCTAGTGGCGTGTCGGGGCTGTAAGTCAACAGACAATAGCGTCTTCTTAAAGCAAAAAGGTAAAAATAAATAGCCGGCCTCGTGACAGATTGTGGGAGAAGCTTCATAGAAAATTCGAGCCGGGGGACACAAAAGAATTCAAGGAAATGTGTATCGTATATTTCAAATACCGAGAATCCAGAAATAATCCAGCGCGATGGTGGGAATGAACGAAAGCTCCTAGCCAGGGAACGCGTCAACTCGAGGATATAATACATCAGCGACGTAATCCGCGACGCGTCGTTTCCGGACAGCAGAAAATCGTCCGTGAGAGTAGAAATCTAACGAATATCCTCGTGAAGTGGAATCACCCGTTCCCCGCGAACAATTCCCCCGATGGATCGAACCGAATGTGCAAAAATTCTCGTCACAATTATGTACAACCTCTGGCAACAAGTATCCGATCAGACGCACGAAATTTACTAAAATCATTCGTGTTTTAGAACTATAAAATATTATTATATATAGTTAAAAATGATGGAAAACTAAGGGGGCTTAGTATAAAGTAAATAACAACAAAATAATACAAACTTCCATTTATTATCAAACAGAAACAAGAGAAGAAACAAAGTGCCATATGAAAAGAAGTTTCCGATTGGTAGAAATCCTGGAAAAAAGTTTCCAATCAGATTTGTTAATTTTGATTTGTGAGGAAATTATTTCAGGTATTAATATTTTGTTATGTTCACACGAGTACGTATGAAAGTTTTAATACATTGTGGCATTGAATAAATAAGATTTTTACAATTCGTGGGTGAAATTTTTCTTCACGATAATCTTATGGCTTGCGAAAGTTTTTCTTTATTCTGTGGCTTTTTCTCACGAATCAGCTTCTTCAATTTTGCCCATAAGTTTCATTCTTTTCAGTGAGCGTAAAATGTTTCTGACCGAACTATCAGAAGTTGATTAAACGAGATGGGTTTCTTATTTCTAAAGGCTAAATTAAAACATTTACTTACAGAAAAAAGCATAAGAAGGAACGCTTACAATTGTGTAAGGAACATGCAAATTGGACAGTGGAGGACTAGTCGAAAGTGGTATTTAGTGATGAGTTACATGTATCTTTTGGGACAGGGGATGGCACAGGAACCTTTATTTGGCGAAGTTCCGATAAAAAAATTTCATGAACGTTACTTAAATGTTATACTGAAATATCCACAATCTTATATGATTTGGAGCTGTATGACAGAGAAAGGAAGAGGAAAATTATGTGTTCTTTATCTGAATGTTAATTCTGAAATATACATACGTGCATATTCTAGAAATTGTTTTAATTCCGTGGATAAGAAACTGGTTTGGAGATCATTTACATTTTATTTTTCAAGATGATAATGCCATCTGGTCACCGCAGCAGAGCAGTCAAAACCACTGACAACCGCACGGCATTAAAAAAAATAAAATGGCCATTAAACAATCCCAATCTAAACCCTAGCGAGAACTTATGGGCAAAAGATAATCGTGGAAAGAAATTTCACCCACGGATTGTAAAAATCTTATTTATTCAATGCCACAATGCATTGAAACTGTCATACGTTCACGTGTGAACATAACAAAATATTAATTAAATATCATTCACTGGACAGGTCACCCTACCTAAAATAATTTCCTCTCAAATTTAAATTAATAAATCTGATCAGAAACTTTTTTATGTAGTACTTTGATTCTTCTCTTGCTTCTCTTTGATAACAAATGGAAGATTGTGTTATTCTGTTATTTACTTTATACTAAGTCCCCCTTTAATTTCCCATCACTTTTGAGTATATATAATAATATTTTATAGTTCAAAAACACGAATGATTTTAGTAAATTTCGTATTAGTGCGTCTCATCGGAAACTTATTGCCAAACGTTGTATGTATTGTGGGAGCAATTAGCATTAGGAAGAGAGCACGAGTGAAAAACTAATTTCGGAGAGGTCGTCTAGAAATGGAAGCTCGAGTCGTGTTAGGTTCCCATTATTAATATTACATTTTTCTTGTGCAAAGTATGAAAAAGGTACACACTGGCGAATGAAAGAACACATGACTAGTCCTTTCGACTAGTCCTCCACTGTCCAATTTGCACAATTGTAAGCGTTCCTTCTTATGCTTTTTTTTTGTAAGTAAATGTTTTAATTTAACCTTTAGACATAAGAAACCCATCTCGTTTAATCATCTTCTGATAATTCGGTCAAAACATTTTGTGCTCACTGAAAAGAATGAAACTTATGGGCAAAATTGAAGAAGCTAATCCGTGAGAAAGGTAGAGTTTTTAAGAGGGAAGTAAGGGTAGTAGACGCGTTTCCTCCCCAATTTGCTGCATCGCAGCAAAAATGAAAAATACATCTCATTTTCATACTCAACCAACTTACTCTCATGACAAGAAGAGAGCCACTTGCGATTACAATAAAAGAAACGAAGGTTCCACGAAACCGTGATCATTCTCCCAATAATTCCACAGAATGTGTGCCCCTTTGCCGAAAGCCTTATTATAAACTACATAATTACTCCCTACAAAACTCCTCAATCCACCAAAAACCGAAACAGCATCCCCACACCCAACTATTCTAAAAAACATATCTTCCTGGTACCTACATACGTTGATTAGAAACGAAGCTACTCCGACCGGGAAGCAAATATTCCACGGCGGTGTGGCAGACATGCCAGGAGGATCGCGAAATAATTTCACGACTCGCTCGAGCGCCTCGGACGACAGCGAGTTTCCCGTTTGTACGGGCTGGGAAACGGTGCCTGGTGTCGCGAACGTGCCGCTATTCGCACGCAGCTCGCGCGGCGCGACGAAAGGCGACGCGCGTACACGCCGCGGCTTCATTCACGCCCGTTCGAGGAAACGGGGAAACGCGGCTGGAGAGAACAGCTCACGAGGAAAACGAGAGGCGCGCGCGAGACGCGCATGCTTATGTTCCCTCGCCTTCATTTAGCGACCAGACTTATTTATAAAGCTCTATGCAGAGGGGGGCCGCGCAGAGGAAGGAGGGGGGGGGGGGGGCTTCGCCTATTTCCTCGTAAATGCATCGGCGGCGTGAATAGGAACGTGAGCGGCGGCCGTCAATGTCGCGGATTCCGCCGCGAGTTTCTTCTCGATGACACATCGGCGCGAATAGCCGGCCGATTTAAAAGCGTCCTGTTAATCGCGGCGTACAGCCGCCGCCCGTAATTGCTACTCCCTCGCTATTAATAGAGGGTCTTTCGCTGACTCGAGCAGGACGTGCTTCCTCGGTGACTCAACGGGATTTTTGTTTACTGTTTACAATCGCGGAGGCTGCCGTTATCGGGTTCGATTGGGAATGCCTCGTTGTTAGCCGGCGTGGGCGGCAGCCATTGTGGAGCTTCGGTGAGAAGAACACGCACGTCGGCCTGGCTTGCTTAATTCCACCGTGACGGCTATATGTGGGCAGGCACGCGTTCCCTTGGACAAACCGGCGCGGGGAATCGTCGAGGTTTCGATCGGCAGTGGAGCAATGTTTAGAGCAAATCAGCGCATGAGTCAGGATCGATGACACAGAGACTAAGTAGGATGACGTAGAGTTCGTGTAATACAAGAATAGCTCCAACAGCTGGCTTCTCTTTTCAAAGCAGCGTACATATTTAGTCGGACAAGGTTTGGGGCTGGAAGTAAATCTTATTGGAGCATTACAGAAAGCAGAAGGTCTCCAATTGCCGTACATCAGGCGCAGACCCCAGCCCACAGGTGATCTGACAGTGACACCTCGACCTCGTTCATTACAGTGTGCTATATACCGGCCTAGAAGATCCTGCCCTTGCAGCGCTCAGCACCGAGCCATCTACCGAACGGTTGGTCACTGACGTCAATCGCGCCATTTAACCCGAATCCACGGTTTTCCTCGTTTCGTCATCAGCAATTCACCACAGGAAATGCCTTCACGCGACGGGACACCGCCGTGACCGCGATACCCGATCCAACGGCGATCGCTACGACGCAGAACCGTCGACCATAGGTGTCGACTGGTAATCGACGCTAACTAGCCGCCACACAATTATTCGCCGCTTCTTTCTCCAAGCCGAGCGCGGGTATTGTCGCGCCGTCTATTAATACGGCCGTTTTTATCACTGGCCATTGTGAGCAATCGTAAACACCGCATCGATGTTTACCGCGGCGACCTCGCGTGCTGGAAGCGCGTGTCGCATACCTGTCCACCTCAGCCCGAAGCTGCACGCGCTTGTAAACAACGCTCGTGGGAGCCACCGGCGCAGCTGATTCACATTCGGCGAGGCCAGCCTCCCGGGACTTTCCAGCGCGGCCAGATTTTATCCGGCTCTAATGATAACGTTCAATTCTATCGTTGGAAATCGATGCGGTGGAAACTGGGTTTTGTTGAAGGAGGAGCAGGAATGGGGAACAGGTAGAACAGAGGGTGAAAGCGTCATTTGTATGCCGCTCCTGGGACACTCTTTTCGAGGAACGATTAAAACGAAGGACGAGCGAGAGGATTTACGAGGCTGCTCGTTGTACATGCGATACCAGATCGCGTGGAGGTGGGAGATTGTAATGTGATAATAAATTCTGTTGACTAAATGTCACGTACGTCGAAACGAATTTGTTATTTGGTCAGTGGCTATTTATTCTCTAAATCAGGGTTGGGTTTGGAAATCGTCATTCGCCAGGAGCGGATTGGTATATAGGCTAAGGAGGCTGCAAATTTTTGAAGGGGGTAACTTATATTGTAAGTCCGGGAGAGTTCGACCACTTTTTGGAAAAGAAATTGTAGCATCGTTGTTTCTTACATTTTTGTCGTTTTGTGCAAATTAGAGCATAGTCCAAGCAATTTAGGGTATGTATATATTATTGTGTGCGATAATTTCAAATATTTACTTTCATTTTCAACCAAAAACATTGGCACTGCAACTGGTCGGTCTCACCCGCATGTCGGGGTTCGACCGTCCACCCACTACGGGTGAGACAGACCTTGAAAAATAACAAAAAGTGTAGCTTACAAAAAGTATAATACACGAAGAAGTTAATTGATATATTATTTCTTCTTCAGTTTTCCATGTAAATCGCAAACATTCTTGTACTTGGAGCATTTAGTATCATGAAACTAACGGCTTCAGTGCACACATTTAATCCAATCGTCGCTTTTCGGAATTTCGAAATAGTTTTCTCCGCATCCCAGGCATTCGTTTTCGTCCCAGTCTTTTAACGACATATCACTATCTTGTAGAATGGAATTTTCGCTCCCTGAATCTGAAGATGGGTTTACAGTAAGAAAAACACGTGTGGTCGGACTATCCCATAATCAAGGGAGTGATCAACCGCCTTGTCAAAATAAATTAAAAACGAATACATAGGTATTGTTGGGGTGACACTGTAGTTTTATGCATATTATATCCCCCAATATCGGAATAGTGTAAATAAACTTACCTGTCTTTCAAATATCACCAGCACTGTAACTTGGTCTAAAAACTTTCAGACTCGCATAAAGTTCTAAGTGTTTTCAATAATTTAAATATGGATTTGTGACAATGATCAATGCAAGATCAACAACAAGCGCATTCATTTCTTTTGTGTCAATGACACACAGTGCCCTATGTTGCGTCAGTCTTAAAATATCAACACTGGCCGGACTCTCCCGGTGGTCGAACTCTCCCGGACTTACTCTATGCATATTTGTTTAATATGCGAATAAAATATTAAGCATAATTTAATGAAACACTTTTTTATTTCGGCTGTTTTGATCTGGTGATCTTTAAACGCAGAGGCTTGAGACAATTTTGAAAACAACTTTTTCACTTTTTTTTCATGTAGCAAATTAGTAATAACTCATATGTGAGTTGTCATATTGAATTAATTTTAAAATTGTCTCAAGTCTTTTAAATTAAAAATTTCTGCTTAATTAATTATAATGCTGGTTAACCTAGGGTCGCAAATCTAAAAATGCGCCCCTGTCATTCACTGTAATATAAGGGATATTCATTATATTGTAGGAAATACTTTTTGTAAAATTCGTGGGTAACGATCTTGGATAAGGGTGGTTGATAAAAGAGGTTAGTTTTTGCATGCTTCACCAGCGTTTATTTCGCCGATTGCTAGATCGCAAGTGATCGATGTCGAGCAGCAGGCTAGTGCGCGGCGTAAGGGCAGTAGGTCAGTCCCGAAATGATCAGACAGAAGCTGTCTGTGTCCGTCGGGCGCTACTACTATTCCTGGCAAATTGTGCGGGCCACATGGCGACTATATTCTGGCTGACACCGCACGAAGTAATTTTCTTCGCTTTGGAAAACAACTCATCAACACATTGTGCAGTGCAAAGTTTGGAAAAACGCCCCTCTAAGGCAACTAAGCAGTAAAATCGGTCGGAAATCAAGTATTTTTGCAAATTAATTACATGAAGATGAACGCAAGTACAGACTTTTCCTTTTACACGATGTTAGTTGCTATCACGTATAGTACAAAAATATTTTTTTCGTCCATTTTACAAAAGAAGTGGCAGGCTTAATAGGTGATAGACTAAAGCTACAAACTTGAAAAATGGTACATGCAATATTTGTTTCGTTTATTAATTTCCTTAAAATTAAATTTATTTGAAAAATTAAGATTGCTTCTGCCGAGAAACTTTTGCTAAATTCGCTCAGAACAAACATTCTTTCGATACTTTCCAGAAAGTATACATATGGAATGGCGCTGAAACAATGCACAATATCTAAGTCCCTTAACGTGAAAACACGCCGACGCCAATGCGAGTGCCAACCTAACGAAGCAATCCGATTACCACACCTTTGTACCATTATTGTAATTGTTACCGAATAAAGTATGGCGCGCAGCGAATAAACTTAGCGTTTGTCGAACGTGAATGATGAGTAGTCGCGGCTAGAGATCGATGGTTGTTTGAATTATCGATGGGTCGCCAATGAAACGCCGGTCCAAATGGATTCCAAGAACGCACGTGGAGATTTCCGTGGCTTCGCGTAATTTTAGAATTGACGCTTTGTCACCGTGTCGAAAAGGGGAAGAAGACTCATTGGTGTCACCGAATAAAAATATTATTTTAGCGGCGAGAATTTATACCCACATCGCGCGGCTTTAGTATTGATTTTAATTTCAAATATATTATTCGACAGAGCTCGAGTCCTTTCCCCGGGACAGTTGAAAAATAATGAACGCGTCGCGATTATTCCAGGGTGCCCTCGCCCAGAGTGTTTACTCGCCGTCGAGACGCCTGGCGAGCGGGGAATTTCGATTATTCGAAAATAATCGTCGGAAGGAAACGGTTCCCGTCGCTTTTGTAATAGCTTAGTAAATAAGGGATCGAAGGGGTCGCGTACAAATGGTACTCGTAACGCGATTGCCGGGTGGGACGGGGGCGAATTCAGATGTCAAGAGTTACGACGTTATTTGGACGACGTCTCCCGAGCTGTGCAAGACGATTTCCGAAGCGTATCATCCACGGAACTTGGGTCGCGATATATCCCTACGAATTTGGCAATGCACCGCGTCTATTTTTACGGATTTACTGTTTGAAATGGGTCGCTGGTGGCTGCGCCCCCCCTCGCCCAACCCCCGTGGAAAAGCAAATACTTTTCGCTTCTGTTGCCTTCTATTCGGCCGAGCGGGAGCCAAGAAATTTCCATCGAGACCCGTCGCGAATGTACTCTCGCGAACAAATCAAACAGCAATTTCGCTTCTTAAGAACGAAGAAAAAACATATTAAAACAGACGTAAAAGAGCCAGGCACGGTAATGGTAAAGACGGGCGTCTCCTTCCGAGCGCAGCGTCACATATTTCCACGGGATCCGATTCATTTTGGCGCCGGTCGGAGGCGTTCGAAGACGCTCGAAGGACGGAGGGACAGACCCGAGCTCGCCGCGACGACCGTCGCGTCGGAATAAAAACCGGGGCGTAATTCCTACGGGGCAATAATTGCTATCCAAACTATTTTCGTTCCGTGTTACCGTCGCGACTTCGTCTATAATCCACTGCCGCCGGTTTGGCAACGACCTCCGTCTATTTACGGATTACTAACATCGGGAACGGACACGACTCGTTCCGGTCTCTCTCGAGTGGGTCGAGTGCAGTAGTCGCTCGTGGCGACCCGCTTCCAACCAGGAATGCGCTCTCGCACGTTGCGATGGATCAAATGAGTCACTCGGAAATTTGTGAATTCCGCGGTCCCCCGCGCCGCCCGACACGGGAATTTCGGGTGGTCCAATTAAGCCGAGATGCTGTTTACGCCGGCGAGTCCACCGATGGAAAGTAATCGACTGGCTATCGGAGCTATCGATCTCACCGGATCGTTTCGCTGATCGATAATTCGTGTCCTGAGACGAGGAGATTGTTGACAGTATAGTGGCTCAAAGAGAGGACCATTCTACCGTGTAAGTTCAAATTTCCGGTAAGGAGATTAAGTTGCATGTTTGAGTCATAGGTAGAATTGCTTGTTAGCGTATTTCTTTTAGACTTGCAATTATGTAATTGGGAGTGGAGGGGGTAGATAAGTAGATGGGAAAACTAGTATTCAACACAGTGGTACTCACAGTTAGCTGTACTACTGAATTTACATGAACAAACCCATGAGTCACTGTATATTTCCATAGGCGTCTAACGATTCCGATTTATTGATACACTGAAAACCGTGCCGCTGTCGAGAATAGGCTGGCTTCTCTAAAAATAATAAGAGTGACTTTGGAAATCTATTTGGGTGCACGCGTGCAGCTCTGACTCACTTTGGGCTAGCGTCGTGTTTATGTGCAATGTATACTTACGGAGTTAACTTCATTTCAACCTTTTTCTGTCGCGTTCGGTCATCGTTATCAGCTGATAGAAGATATACTCGATTTTTTTTTAAAGACTTCGACTCTTCTTTGTGAAAGACTCTATCCTTCCAACGTCAATGATTCTAGCCACCGCAGAAAGTTGCGTGCATTTCAGACGACTGGGCATTTTTAACGGATTTTCCGCGTTTACGGGCGGTTGATTGAAGAATTCGCGGCAGCGGGACCGGATGTGGCTCGTTCGGATGTCGAGTGGGTCGAGTGTCGGTGGCCGACCGTGGCGACCCGAATCGCACGAGCGCGCTCCGATAAAATGGACCAAATAGGTCACACTCGAACGCGTTCTCTAATTTTTTTTCTGCCTGCTGAACGCGATCTCGTACGGTCACGAACGACCTGTATCCATCCGCGGGAGCAAGAACTGCGCGTCAGACAGGCCTGGATTACGTAAACTAAAGCGTGTCATTGTTTACTGGCTACCTTGCGCCGTGTTAGAAGGTTTCAGTTGACGGTTCAACTCGATTCCGGATTTTGACACGGAGAACCTGTCGGGGAGGACAAAAGTGGCCGCTTACACAAGAAAAAATTTCTCCTTTCACAACCGTGTCACGTAGAACAGCTTCGTTCCAAAGTACATCTGGTCATTTCTAGATCGAGCTACTAAAAATGAGGGGCAGTTCGAGCAACGCGCGGCTTTAATGCGATGGAGTAGAGTCTAGCTTCGGAGTTGCCACCACTTTGTACTAAATATAAGGAAACCCCTGACTAACAATATAAGCAGGATAAGCGTGATCCTGACTAAACCAATATGGCGGTGCTATATCTCGTATGAGCTGTTCCCATATGAGACATTTTCTTAACCCCTTCCCGTGCTTTAACGAGTCTGACTCGTGATGAAGATTTTGGCCCAAACATGAATATGACGAGCCAGGCTCGTGAACAGATAGTCGGGCCAAACATAAACATCACGAGCCAGGCTCGTGAACATAAACATCGTAATGTAGCGGTCGTAATTGAATGTTAGTTCCTATCGGTACGCCACGAGAGTTAGTCATGATTCTCATAATTGCTGTTACAAAGCAGTTTAGTTATTGAAATTTAATAAACCCTTACAAAATGCAAAATACAAAAGTTTTAAATGAAAGCAGTGATAACGAATCCAGTGATAGTGACGTGCTTGCGCCAACCAGAAAACGTCTAAAGCGTATGATTATAGATGAGAGAATTAAATTTTTTGTTTACAATATGCTATTTATTTTTAGGCGTGGTATTATTACATTCCTTGGGACAAAAGCAGATTTGAAGATGCTTGGATTTCTATCGAAGTGTTGTTTATTCATGAAATATAATTTTGAAACTGTCAACTATTACAAAATATAATATATTTATAATATCTACAAAAGGAAAAAGGATTAGAGTTTACTTCCACAACAGCAGTATCGTGACTTTTCTCGAGCATCAGTCTGGCTTGTTTATCACGCGTTGACGCCTAACACTTGGGCCCAAGTTTCGTCGAACTAAATGGCACGGGAAGGGGTTAAGGGAAGGTTCTGGTCTAAATGTCGATTTTTTTTATTTCATTTTTCGAATGTTCAACCTTTTAGGAAAACGTGTTTAAAAGGATTTGTTGAAATTCGTAAAATTCCCCAAGTTATAGGCATTTGAGTAGCGGCAAATGCATGGGTCACAACCGGTCACTCGGCGCTCACGTAAAACTTTAAACGCGTTTTTCCCGAAACAGTGTTCTCAAAATCGGTGGGACCTGTATCTCCAAAAGTTATTATCCGATTCGACTGAAACTTTTTTTATTTTGAAGAATATACTTCTGGCTAGGAGGGGAACTAAAAAAAATTACAAAAAGTTGAAAATTTATAATTTTCAAAGGCGATGAAAGGACGAAAAATACAGGGAAGTGGTTTCAAACTGGAAGTGTCGTTATTTTCTAAAAAAAATGTCATTTTTGTAATTTTTTAGCCCCCCCCTAGCCAAAAGAATAATCTTCAAAATAAAAAAGGTTTCAGTCGAATCGGATAATAACTTTTGGAGATACAGGTCCCACCGATTTGGATCAATTTTTTGACGCCTTGACTTTAACGACTCCCCAGGGCTGTCTGCAATGATTAATTATAAAACAAAAAATATATTTCTATAATTTAAGACATCCTTAATACAATGCAAAAAGTCCCATTAAATTATATAGAGTAGTTTTCCTTTAATTAATTCCTAAATATCACCTATTTTTTTGGGCTCTAGACCAGAACCTCCCCTTAAGGAAAATGGAATATTTGTACACGGACCCTTGACAGCGTCCTTAACTCTTTCTAGAGACCGCCTCTACTCATTCATACAGACGTACTGTCCTCCGAAGCATCGAGTTTTCATCTACCATACCATTTCAAATCCCACAGCGCTCCCCAATACGTCAGCAGCTTTCCCACAAATTTTCAATCTTGTAAGTCAGACTGCCTCGGCGCACATCTCCCCTCGCTGCATTATACCGTACAAGAAACGAACCCGACTCCTCAAACTGAAGCTTATAGGCCAGTACATCTTCCAGCGCATATAACGAACTAAGCTACGCCTGCAGCGAGTATCTTTTCGATCCCAGGTCCCCCTATAGACCCGCCATCGTCGCTCCCTAAAATGATCGTCATGAATGGAGCAGCGTCTGCTCGACACTAGCAGATCGTGGAGAGGCGTACGTGCCGACACAGCGCTGTCGAGCGGACGACCCTCGTGGTGTTCCGGTCTCGCGGCAGTGGGTCGAGTGCAGCGTTTGTCGCGACCCGATCCCCTGGATCTCCAATCCCCGATGCACGGATCCGCGAGGCCGCGAGCGCATAGGGACAGTGGGTCAAGTAGGTCGTTCCCGCAACGCTCAGACAGCCGACAGCCGCGCGCTCAGGTTACGTAACCCTCGGAGGGAGAAAGTCTCCCCTCCTGGCCCCGACGCGGCGTCCTTCCAGCTCTCCCTGGCCGAGGCGGTTTGCCACCTCTCCTCCACCTCTCTCTCTTTCTGTTCGTCCACGGGATCTACCACCACCGCTCGATTTGCCACGGACTGTTTACAAACAAATCCTCCTCCCACCTCCCGAGCCAGGCACCGATCGTCAGCGCCGCCTGGATCCCCCTGAATCGACCATCGTCGACCTGGCCGACGGCTCGCCTCGTCGTCAGAGCCCATCGGACTGCATTGCGCAAAATTGCAGCACCGCCGACCGGAAGCGAGCGGTGGCTCGTCTCCGACCAGCGGCCTTCTGGAGAAATTCCCTCCGATCCCCTTCCCCTCGCCGCCTTTTCCTTCCCCTACCTGCCATTCTCTCTATCTAACTGCGTGTGACGTTTTTTGTCTTCCTTACCCCCTCCTACCTACCCTACCTCAAGAAGATTACACCCCCCACCCCTCATCCTCTTCCCTACTGCTGTTCGTTCGCTCCAGAGTTTCACGACTTTGTTCCTACCGTTTTCTTCCGTGCCCGCTTCGTTTCCTCTTTCCCGACACGCTCCAACCCCCGCTCCACTTGTACATCACGAACGTCCCGCTCGCAACCTGGAATCGACTGCGGTACACTTGGTCGCCGAACGACGGACCGATTGGCAAAGAGAGAGGCAGGGGTGGGGAGGCGGAGGAACGAGAACGGAGACGCGACGGGACTGGCCCGGGGAGAGAGAAGCACACCGCTTACTTTGCTTTTTACAGTCGCGTTCCAGATTCCCCGGAATCCGGCGCGCTGGTAACTGTAGTTTAATTGTTGTTTAGGTAGCGAGCCGACGACCGGCTGCCCGAACAAAGGAAGACCAACGCGATCGGAACGCGACCGTCTTCCGGCCCCGCGCTGCGGCTGCTCGCAAGAGAATTACGCCATAGACAGGCTACCTTTCGGCTATTTTTACGGTCAGCAGCAGCGCGGCTGTATCTGGAGCTGCATCGCGAACCGAATCGCTCGCAAGCGGGTTACCGCGTTTTTAAGGCGAACCGGGTCACCAGGTTTTCGTGCGACAAGATCGTTTGCCGCGGCGATTAACCGGGGCCCAGTTTTCAGGCGAAGGGGAAGGTGCGACGGGGTTTGTCGCGTGGTAGACGATGCTCGATGGGGGGCCGTTTAAGCGCAATTTGCTTTCAAAACAGCGAGTGGACCGTCACGACGACGTTCGGGTCGCGATCTTCTCACGGCTACTTGCGTTTGCGACGCTCCACGTCGCCCCCTCCCCTTTGGGTTTGCGGCGCTGGTGCGCGGGTAGCGCCACCACAGAGTCTTCTAACTCCTACTGATTCTCACAAGCTCTTATTCAACGATTCAATCACATAAACGCAAGTTCCGAACGACCTCCCTCTAGCCCGAAGCGTCATTGGTAATTGTGGAGATCCGCTGGCACCGTTGTTCCTCTCGTCGGGCCGAAGAAGACGATGGAGCCCGAAACGGAAAAGTTTTGCTGGACGAGGAAAGAAAACGGTGCCGACGTCACAGTTACCACTTAGGTATATCAAAGCCAAGGGGAATTTCCAGAGTCGAGTCCTTGCGAAAAACTACTTGCTCAAGGAGTAGCGAACGGAATAACAACCACCAGCACCACCTTTCTAGGCGGTGACGTGTCCACGAGGAAAGGTCGACGTCTATCGTTCCAAGAGGAAGAGAATATATTGTTACTTGCATAATGTCCAGTAAATAAGTCACACATTCCCATGGAGAAAGCGTTTGAGCGGGGGGTATGTATTATAAGGAAAAATGGGTACTCCTATAGTTGTAGTTCTGTCAGCTCTGACTCAATGACTCAATCGTATAAATACAAGTACCAAACGACTTCTCTCCGTTCAAAGCGTCTGGTGCTGGGGCTGTCTGCGCCAGTCCCACTGGGAAGAGTCTGCATGGGGGCCTCGAGACGAAAGGCTCACCACCCTTCCTCTTTCCTCTATCCCGGCAGCCCCTTCACTCTCCGAGTAGGTGAAGTTGGTCTCTAGGCTCGGTGGACCGAAGATGGGGCAAGATTCCGACTTTCATGTCCAGGAGCCGGAATTCTTGAGAAATTAATTAATGAAGATGTCAGAGATACGTGGACCCTGTTGCAAGTAACATTACAAAATATCCAGGAATACTTGAGTCGATCTTCTCGACAGGGAAACTTCGCAATTTGATTATCAATAAGTGTAGGGAGGATCTATATCGGTCTTCTTCCCTAGCTCAGTGACTCAGCTACAGATTACACAAGAAAACACTTTGACAGTCTTCTAAGCTTCCCAGTATCAAGTACACCATCTTTGTATTCATCAAACAACCTTTGACCCTCAATG
Source organism: Andrena hattorfiana (assembly GCA_944738655.2). Classification (NCBI taxonomy): domain Eukaryota; kingdom Metazoa; phylum Arthropoda; class Insecta; order Hymenoptera; family Andrenidae; genus Andrena; species Andrena hattorfiana. The sequence continues at coordinate 71,718,000 of OX122891.2, forward strand.
AACCCAACAACTATCTCCACTTCCTCTAATCTCAAACTCCCCTTTTTTGCCAACAGGAAATCATCCCCCATCAACCTTGTCAAAATACTGCAACCGAAGGTACATCTCACTAAAACGGACCCAGTTTTGTCCCCAGCTTCCGGTCCCCTTATCATCAAAGCATCCAAAGAAATCACCACTCGTCAACCCACAGACGTTGCCAAATTTCGACGCGAGCAAGACGACGCACGCGAGGCCATTCTGCTCGCGATTACATCGTAAGAGCGCATCCGCCTCGTCGGGGATCGGCGGTTCCCTGGAATCCGCCAGGAAAGTCTTTAAAAGTTCGGGGCGAGGAGGCAGGCGAGCGAGCGAGCGAGCGAGCGATTCCGCATCGCGCGGCGGCGGCGGACGTGAATTTCACACAAAACATAAGGCTGCACATAGAAACGCAGACACAGTGGCCTAGACAAGTAGGTCGCGGCGCAGTTCTCGCGGCGCGGGGTTCGCGTGCGCGAGACCGCGACGCTCGCGTCCGTGTGCGCAGCTAGGCGGCCGGACGCGGAGCGGAGCGTGTCGGTGCGCGTGTGCCCGTACCCGTGCTCGCACACTGGCCCACGTGGGGACAGGTATACCTATGGTATTACATAAACTGGGTGCCTAGCTCTCTGCGCCGTACGGTCTACAGGTTGGTCCAAAAAGGGTGTCGAGTCTCGATTCTGGGGATGAAATGATTATATCAGGGTAGGCGTAAGCTTGCGGTTCTAGCTTTGGTTTAAGAGGTAGCTGGTAGCTCTTTTAAGATATTACCAGATAGTAGAAGCATATTTATTGAAGTTGCAACGTGTTTTTGGGTGCCTCCTTCTAATTTTGGGCCTGGAACCTGTGGGGAAGGCTTCTCCACTTCGTTATAAGTCTAGCGGCGTGTACTCTGAGGTGTTTGTAGAGGGATGTGTATACACCGTTGGATATACACTGTTGGTAAATTACTATTATCAGGGATTTTATAACACTATCAGACTAGAATATGTTAAAAAAAAGTGAAGTCTAACTTTGGGCTTGATAAGAAAGGAAAAGGTAGAAATCTTGCATTTCTGAGCAAGTTCACAGCGTATACCCCTGAATGTCCAATGTCCATCTACCAAATCTGTTCTCCATGACTCATTACAAGAACACTACCTCTTTTAATAAGTGTCACAATCCTTTTACTTTACTCCAGAGGATAACCCAGCCCTTCTTCAGCTACGACTACATTGCTCAAAAGGCGACCACCAGCAGGTGAATCTGCAAAGTGGCGCAGAACATCCGCATTGGCGAAATCTCAAAAAAAAAAAACCCACCCATGCTTCATTAACTATACAGCACCTTTACGACGTACGTTCGTTAAAACTTCTCCAGCAACGCCGAAAGATTCATGCCCTCCCGTTGGACTAGCCTGTACCAGCCGCAGTTGCAGCAAGGGGTTGGTAGCGCGCTGGCTGTCACGGCTATTGCTTCTCGGGCAGCTCTTCGGGACACTCGTTCCATCTTTCCTAGGATCGAGCGGGCCGTGCTTTGCATATTTCCGCCATCCGCGCGACACTGCTCCGGGCTCGCTCCTTCCGGAGGGATTTACGAGATCTTCACGGCAGTTGGCACGCTGTTCGCCGCTCCTGCGAACTTCTCCCGGAATATGAAATGAATCGAGGCGCATGGAGCACCGCGGCGTTACCAGCAATTAACACCGCCGCGACACGTTGCCCGTGGGCGTCCCGGAGCTCGCCGAATCTTTCCGTCGCAAACATTCAGCCGCTGTTTGCGCGTGTCGATTGCCCGCCGCTGCCTTTCCAGCGAAACGCTCTCGCGCCATTAGCGTGGCAATCGGATCCGCGAATTACGTCGATGCTAATGCACGGCTAAGGACACACCGTGTCACCTAGCTCCGCTTATGATCGATGCAGCAGACTCCAGCGGGGAATTATTCAACTTTTTCTCCCTGTTTACGCTGCCGGACGGGTGTACAGGGAGTCCAGTAAATCATGGCGTAACCGTCCGGCAGGTGATACCTCGTGGAAAAACCGAGCAAGAAGCGCGGAATAAAATATTCTCCATTAGCCGCGTGCCGCTCGAGAAAAATGAATTCAAGCGCGAAATTATTCCTCCAACGTTTCACCATTGCGCAACGAACGCTTTGGCTCATCCCCTTTTCATCGCTTTCGTGACTGAGCCCGGTTGATCCCCAGTTACGTGTCAACCATTGATTTCAATAATAAAATAAAGAGCACACCAATGGAAGTCTCGCTCGAGTGCGTGAAGAAATTCATACCGTTCCGTCTGAGAAAGATGGCCAAACACTGTTGCACCATATTGCAGGTGCTTGCGTTCACAGAAACTTGAGCCTCTTTAAATCATTCGGTATTGTACTCTGCCACTTTCTCCTACGCGCGATTAAATGTAATATGAACGACTATGAGAAGGAAGCAAGCAGGACCGCGATCGATCGAAATCGTCGCAGACGTTCGGTTGCATTCTTGGCAGGCGAAAATCGATTCGCTCGGTCGCAGCTACGCCGCGAGAAACTGGGTTAAAGTGTCACCCGGCACGGATAAACAAAGCCTTGGACGGTTTTCGCCGCGATGCTCGTCTAATTTCCCGGCACGCGCAATTTCGCGCAACTCGCGCGTTGCGTAATTCCCCCGATATAAGCGTAACGTAGTTTTCCCGCGCGTGGCGGCTCCCCGTCGACTCTTCGTTGATTTGTTCACGTGCTTCCGCGGCGAAATTTACATTTCCGCTCGCATATCTGTGCCGTTATTTGAATACGTTGCACGCGCGCTCACCGATTCCGGCGCAGATTTTTTTCGAGCATCTGCTAATTGAGAATAGTGCGACAGAAATAATTGCGTCGCGTGGCATTCGAGGCGCTGTGAGACTCGAGAAATTTAATTAAAGATCCATCGAGTCTGGAAATTCGAATACAAGAAAACAATGCTCTGGAGCACAGAAAAGATGAGCCAGGTTTCTCATTAAATTTCACCATTAAAAGGTTCACTGCGGGGTATCTGAATATCTTTAAAAATGTATATAGAACTTCTTTCCTCTGCTTCTGTTAGCAAAAGGGTATACATTGATGTAGAAGTGTTACAATTGCAAATGCCAAGCTTAGGAGAGAGTGGGGGGATTACGAACACTTAAAGGAAAAGATAAATTGAACCAAAAGTATCGGCGCTAATCAGATTTACTTTAGAGATAATCGAACTTTGATTAATTATCTACAAAGACAACACAAAGAACGCTAGATACCTACATGAGAATTAGGTCAATATCAGATGTTTGTTTTTTAAAGCAGAATTGAACGAAGCCTAAATCCACTGACCTGCGTCCAAAGTTTCCCAGCCGTGCCACGACTTTCATTCCCCTCGAGCCGCCCCCGTTGGAAAAATTTATAGATCCGCCGGCGCAGAAGCATTCGTACGCAGCCGGGGAATAGATTAACGACGCGTCTTGGCACGGCTCGGTCCTCTTTGATACGCAGGAATGTCGAAACCTCGGTGGCGCCAAAGCGGCGTTCAATTAAATTTAATTAACACGGACGGCCTCGGATCTCGCGATGACAAAGGCCCAAGGAAATTTTCGTGCAGCCCTCTCCCACCCTCTTCGCCCCCGTCGCCGTTCTGTTGGAAGTAATTGGGCATTAGTTGCGCAACCGAGCCCGCGTCCGAGATCCCCCGGAGGTGGCCGAGGACCCCGACGACACGGGGAGCGAGGAACGCCGAGCGAGAATGTAGATTTGGTATTCGTTCGCGATCGAGTCGTGACTGTGAGCCGCTAGTTCGTCGGCCGACAACGATCTCGTTCAATTTCCCTCCCACGCGCGAGAAAGAAACGCGCGCCAAAAATCCCCCGTTGACTTTCTCTTGCCCAGTCGAGCGTTGCATGCTCACAATGGAACGCTCGATCGTTCCTAACCCTTGGAATATTAAAATGGCCTGCCGTGGAATCCGTGCAGCCCGCCGCGAATGAGCCGAGCGAAATTCCTGGTAAAGTTCCCCGCCGGTTCGTTGGAATAATCAAAAGTGCTGGAGGAGTTAAGCAACACTTTTGGCAAGTAAATGTATTAACGCGATACCTGCTGGTTAGGAAATACACGTTCTGTAGGTTGAATCATTTGGGTCATCGAAGGGGTTGCGAATGAAGCTTTCACTTTCCTTGATGTAAGAAATATCTGAGACCAGGGAAAAAGGCAAAATAGGTACATATCTGCCGTGCGAAGGAAATTCTGTATTCCAGGATTATTGACTACGAGGGTGGTCTGGTTCTTAAACTATAACTACGGGGATGAGAGATGGTATCCTCTGCGAGCGGCAGGCAGATGTAGACACTTGGGAAACACGCGGGAAGAGAGAAACTCTCTGCTGGCATTTTGGCGGAAGTAGACTTACAATGAAGGAAGAATGTCTTCTACATCGATCCCTACTACAAGGGATACAAGTCTTGTATTACAAGAAACATTCTGGAGCTGTCGAGATCGTCACAATCAAGAGTATTGTGATAACATTGTTACAGGACCAGGTTGTAAAATATGTATATTCACTAATAAACTTTTTTGAGCCACAAAACTTAATTGATCATGGTAGAGCAGAGCTATTGATAGTAGAAGACCTTGAGCTCCTAAACTTTTCACAGATCCTCAAATGCAAAACAGTTTCATTGATCTCTGAAAATTGAACCTACGTAAGTAGTATTTAAACGAAGGTTTTCCTGCTGGTAGATATACAGTGTAGTCATAAATTCTGCAGTTAAATGGCGGCACTAATTGAAACAGAGGCACCCAGGCCTGCGCAGACGGCTGGCAGCTTTGGGCCTCCGTTTATACATCCTGCAGTGGGATCAATGGGAGTGACGAGAATTGCTGAATGAAAGTCGAGATACTCCATACGACCCTAAGTGCTGCTCAGCGTCTTATCTTCGCGCGTTTCTTTTTCCCGAGCCCCTTGTTTCGACGCTCGAAGCGTGTTTGCTTCAACGCCTGGATGGTCTGACCCATTTCCCTATTTCACCTCCATTCGCTCTACATGCACGGTCAGTGAAATAGAGAAGTGGGTCAGCCCAGCCGGGCGTTAAAGTAAACAGGTTTCAAGCGTCGGGACAATGGGCTCGAAAAAACGTGGGAAAATAAACACGCGAGGCTCGCTTTGGCGTCATACGGAGTGTGTGTCTCACCTCCTGCTCTGCTCCCATTGATCCCATTGAGGGATCCGCGGGACCTTAAAGTGGCACGCTGTAGATTACTGTCGGCCCTGCGACCGAAGTCCTGAAACTGAAGAATTTGGTATTTTTAATGATTTTACGATTTTATAATTCTACTTTATCGATGCCAGCAGGTATGTGGAAGCTTATAGAAGGCGTTGACGATGAAAGAAGTCGTTGGAGTATTGAGGCAGTCGAGAGATCGATGTTAATATCTGAGCAGTTACCAAGTTCGCGGCTGCAATGTGCTGTCGCGTGCACGCTTAGAAATGCAGCCGTAATTCATGGACTTTTTTAATTAACGCTTCGCGTTGCATCGACTGTTGAGAGCGTTTATTAGCGACGTGATATAGTTGCGTCAGTTTCTGTTACCGGGCTTTACGTCAACTTTATATTTACGACAGGTGGAGACGCATAATTGAAAGGTCAGTCAATGCTATTCATGAGGTGCAGTTTTAAGTGCTCCTGAAATCGATGGATAGGTGAGAGTGGTCGGTGCTAAGCATATGTACGTAGAATGAACTCGCCAAATCTTTGTATTTGTATACTGATTAAAGAATATATATTTAAAAATTTATTTGGGACATTTCCCATAATTCTTGCATTAACAGTCAAACTTTCCAAAAATTGAAAGATTTATGTCCCAGATATATGAACTCCACTTTCTATCACTTCCATCTGTGGGGTCCATTACATAATCCAAACGTGGACGACATCAGCTGTTCTCTCAAAAATATTCATTAATTCAAACCTGTACAATGTACCTTAAAATTACTACAATTTCCTCGAGACAAGTTCCCATTAATCACACTCCCCTTCCCAAACGTAAATCTCGCGCTATTTCCTCCAAAGATCTTAATGAACCCCCGTGCACCAACGACAACCCCAAAAACCAACCATAGGTAATCAAGTTCTGCCCTTTTGACGTTGTTCCTCCCTTAAAAGTCTGAGCACACAATTAGTTGCGTGACGGTTCAGTGTCGTCAGTGTGAATGCTATCACTGTTATTCTAATACTCTCTTATTATACATCTCTCTCGCAAGGAGAGGTTTTTAGGTGTGCACCTCCGATTGCTTTGGTTTCTGGATATCTATGTTTTAGAGGACCGAATAAAAAAAAATAAAAAATTTAAAGAACCCGACTGCTTAAAATGCGAACTGAAATGACAAAAATAATAATAAGATGACAATGTAAATTAACTCAATTGCCTGCAATCGGAGGCCTTAAATCTTTTGATGCAAATGATTCGATGTAATTACATTCGAACATTTATTTCGAAATAGAAAATTACATATTGTCTTAATAAATATTGTGTATCACTGTTCGCCCTAATTAGATTTGATAGGCTATTAACAACACTAACAGCATTTCCCACACGGACAAAGAGAGAAACATATAAGTTACAAAATACGCTGAAGTTGAAGTGTCACAATATAAGCTTGAATTTGCATCGATGTTGTCCACCTCTTTTTGTTACCAGCTTGAAGCACTTTCTTTAGTCATTTGCGGTACATGCTTGGGATAGAAAAGCGTCAAAAGATTTAAGGCCTCCAACTGCGGGCAATTGAGTTAATTTAAATTGTCATCTTATTATTATTTTTGTCATTTTAGTTCGCTTTTTAAGCAGTCGGGTTTTTAAATTTTTTAATTTTTTTATTTTCTACTCTTTTTAAAATTATATGTCCTATAACATTCGGAACGTCAAGACAATTCTAAAGACACCTCATTTGTCCAAATCGGTGTATCCGTACAGGCTCTAGAGCGTAACATGGACATACAAGCATAGCCTGATAAACACAATACCCTCCTTTGCGTGTCGCAGTCGGGTAAAAATAGGAAAATGCCTTTTTATTTCGGTCCGTTTTCATATTTAGGGGTTGAAACCACCCCTCAAATTTCATAAGAAGAGGTACAATGGAGGTGAGGTAGATGGAGAAAAGGGGCACAGAGGATCTCTTCTTATCACTGGCACTGATCTGTCACAGAACTGATAAGTGTGTTTAGACCATAAGCCGATCCCTGATCGGTGAGCGCCGCGAGTCCGCTCGCTAAGTCCGCTCGCGAGCAGTCTCCACGTGGAGGATCCGCGTCGCGACGGACCAGGGAAAGACAATCCCAAGGAGGTCGCCAAGGAAAAGGGAGAGGAGAGCGTCGGTGGCGGTAACAAAGAGGCGGGAGAGCCCGAGAGGAGGAACGGAGCGGTCTTGCTCCGCTCCGCTCGGCGCAAATTGTCCCCGCGTGTCGAAAGTTTACGGTGAATTATTGCGTCGCAATATCTAGTGGGGGGCCAGGGGCTAGGAGGAGGGGAGGGAGGGCAGTGGGGCCCCGGTTCGCCGCCGACTATCTGGCCTACTTCCATGTTTTTACCCGGCGATTCGGAGCGGCGAGGCGCACGTACACGGCCGCCTCGTCTGCCTAGAGGTCGCGTTCGCGCTCGTTTCGCTCGCTCTGCCAGCGAGCGAGTACGCGGGCCCGCGTACCTGCACGTAAATAACCGGGATCCAGGCGGCCGAGGGAGCGCGCGAACCGCCGCGCCGACAGACAGGTAGCACGTACGGACGGTTACGTATTGAAATGCACGTAAGGCCTTTGCGAGGCGGCCGTTTTCTTGGCGGCGATCCCGCTCGCCACCCGACCAAACGCCGCGCCACCGACACACGCTAAAAATAGCCACCTGGGAAGCCGTTTTCCTCTTATCGAGTTAACTATCCTCCAGTTAACCGACGGATTAGGAAATTGGGTCGCGGTACCGCTCGTCCTTGACGCTTTCACCACTTTGGGCATCTAGAAAGGGGTGCGCATAGCAGCGGCGATGAGTTTTTGGGTTTTTAGGTTTTCGAGCTTTTCAACCCTTCTACTGAGCGAGAGTTTGGCTAGGTGTAACCAGAAATAGAAAGGCTGAAATAGTGAGGGAAGAAATGCCTCCAAACTAGATCACCTGCTAAACCTCGAAACTAGTTCGTCACTGTCTTGAAGCACCACCGCTGATCGATATGTGTACGTTCCTTCACACATTTCACGCGAAATAAATCTTGCCTCCGATTCAAGGCCTTGGAGCTCCGCTGTGTGAATCGAAAACCACCTTCAGACTTGATATACGCTACGAAACACAGGAAACCGCGCATCAATCCACAGAAAAAGTCTGAATTTTAACGCCACGGAAATCCTTTGAAAAGCGTTCGCGATGCTACTGCGTTCGAACGTGTCCCGAGATGCGACAGGGATAAGTCGACCCGCATCATTTCTTCTCCTCCGAGGAAATGGAACGGAGGATGACGTGGTCACGCGGTGATAAATCGTTTAACGGGCAACGCCGATGCTCCCTGCTTTTCCAAGGGAATACGAAATTATGCGGATACGCAACTGCGTCCCGTATAATTCTCGACTCGCGTCGATCAAAGTGCACCGGCGTGCTCCCCCTCTGCCAGTCGAAGGAACGGCCCATGGAACGGGACGGGGTGACGTAACGTCGCGTAAACTGGGCCCCGTGAGCGCTGTCGCGACGACCTATTGTTCCCGATGATCGAGGATCGATCGAAGCGTCGCCAGCTTGCGTCGCACGCGCTTCAACTCGAGCATTCACCGATTCCACTCTTATTTTCTTCTTCTCTTCAGCCTCGACCTTCAACGCCCTTCAGCTCACAAACTGAGCGACCAATATACTTAACCAATCTACTCCCTGACCCTAGCGATGCATCACGACGCAAGCGATCCCAACGACAAAAACACCTGCTGCAATCGGAATGCTCCCGAAGAAGGCTCCCCCGGATCGCCAAGGCCCGATCGCCGGAGGAATCGTCGAGGAATATCGATGCTCTCGTTACAACCCGGGCGATCGATAAATTATTACAAGCCGCGGTTGGTGCTCGCCGCTCGCCCCGAAAAGAATGCGAAACGCGGACAAGAATTTCTCATTTAAGGCACCGCGCCGCGGGCCACTGGGATTGCGCGGCATTGTGTAATATTGGTCAAATTGCAAGCGTTCCAGCGATGATTGCGGCGGATTGTTAGAGCCCGCCCCCCCCCCCCTCCGTTCCCCGATAAACGGGGAGAGCACCCATCCGCGCTATCGGTATCGAGGTTTTTCAGTCGCCGCGTAGTGGCAGGTTGTCTCGTTGCATCCGGAAATCTTATCTCGGGATCCGTGTAACGTTTATTACGGCAATCGATAGTAATAGCCGGGAGAGTGCTCTTACGAAATACGTTGGCCGTTCGTCTAGAGGCGGGACTTATCTATCGATAAGGCCGCGAACGTTAATTGCCATGATTCCATTTCAGGCGTCTGTGATAACCGCCGTGACAAGCCGATCTTAAACAGGCGATCTCGCGTTTCGAGACCGCCGTGTGGGGAAGGGTTGCGGGCCACCGCAATCGCCGTAAATATTTACGTTCTCGTCTAGACAGGGGAGGATGTCTCAAACAATTTAATCAATGTTTTCAACCGAACAACTGATCCTCGCGGTGGAACGCCGTCGGGGGACGCAAAGCGAGCCTCAAACGATTGCGCGCGCTGCGCTGTAATCGCGCCGATTATGCGTTTCCTACTTAAGACGAGGGAGAAGCAAGATGGAGCGAAGGAAAACGCGAGTTTCGGAATGCTTTTCGGAGCTTCTCGATGGCTTCACCTGGCCTTTGTCGTCGAGGTGAATGTCAAGGGGCATTCGGGGGTGCCATGTACTGGGGATTACCCAGCACTGCGTCATGCGCCTGGACAAGGACGGTTATTGGCTGCGACATGGGTGTTCTTCGTTCAAATATCTGGGAGCTTTCTTAGGCATCGAAGAATATCATATTATAATCGGCTGAATACAAAAGTACTTGTGCACATGTCGCAGGAGAATTGCAAAGTCAGCCTGTTTGCCGCAAAACGTTTTTACCTCAATTAGGCTAAGGAATCATAGTCTCTTTGTAATAGGTACTTTTATATAATACTTTAAGACTTTTTGCTCTCGAATGTTTCCATTAGGAACATTAACACTGGAGGCCTGTAGCGATATTACAAAAAGATTATGATTCCTCAGCGTAATTGAGGTAAAAATGGTGCAAAAAGGCTGATGTTACACTTCTTCTGCGGCAACGATGAACACATGCTTCTAGACAGAGTTGGATAATATTCGAATAAATTTTTGTATCATCTTATAGCTGAATAATCTTTGAATACAAATTTCGAATGAAATGAAGTTATTAGAGAATAACCAATAATTTTTCATTCTGAATTTTTATTGCGAATTTTATTTCGAATAAATTTTTATTGCAAATTTTATTTCGAATAAAAAATTATTCGTTACTCTCGAATAACTTCATTTAATTCGCAATTCTTATTCGAGATCATTCGAATAATATCCAACTCTGTTTCTAGAGCAGGCCCCACTGTGCTACAAGCTTCGTGAATATTTTCGAACAGCTACTTCAGATTCGAATTAGATTCGAACAGATATTCCAAGTGTCTCGATTTTTCGGGCTGGCAATCGAACTTGCGCGTCTCTTGAGCGCCCGTTAATCCCAGCCGACTAACGATTCCCGCCTCGCGAGCAGCTCGACGTTACGCAAGCTTACGTACCCGCGATGCATCCTGATGCAACCGCATCGATTCCCAGCGGTCGTCGCGCCGCCAACGTCGTTCGCTGCACGGGCGAGATTATCGCGGGGGCCGCGCGACGCTCGTCGCAGTTGCGTGTCATTGTTGTCGAAACGGAGAGCCGAGAGGCGTCGGATGCGAATGTCAACAGCCACGGTGCTCGTTACGCTGCTCCGGAGGGCAAAAACAACCGGATAATCGCCGCTCGGCTGAAGTTCACGCGGCCATCGATCCGCGCCCGCGGGTCACTTTCAGATGATACGGCGAAGTTCTCCGCGCGTCTCGAAGTTCAACGAGCAATCTGCGCGATGCGTAGCTCCGCTCTTCTACAAGAGCCTGGTCGTTTAGCTGTACGCTGGTCCATACGACGGGGCGACCACTGTGCGGCTTTTAAACTTTTAACATTTTAAGATCACAGGGGAAAACATGATAATTTTTTTCTTTTCTCTTTTTTTTGTTGTCTCTACTAAACTGTACTTTATACTGTTCTCTTAACCTTAGATGGTCTTGCACCGTATATGTCAATAAATAAATAAATAAATGATAAGTCACATTTTGCGTTTTTCATTGAGGAGCTTTTTTAAAGTGCAAAACGATACCAGACAATTTCATATTATCAGAACTCTTCTTTTATTTGGTTTTGGGATTATTTCGTTGCCATTTGTTAGTGGCATGTTGGTTGTCGTGTAAATATAATAAAAAAAACGCGTGAAACTTGTTATAGGTATAAAAAGTCAACAGAGAAATTTGACTTATTCAAAATTCTATAGGTCGATGAACAATTTTTACTAATTTTTAATTTTTAATTCGAACGAGCCTTTTCGAGAGATAAGCTCTAGGAATAAAATTTTGTATAAAGCATAGAAAGAGAATACTTTGTTTCCTGAAAATATCGAATGAAAACTTGTCGACACAAGTGTGCTGGTAAGGTTTCAATTTAGAGTGAAAACAGCGAACAATGATTTCTACAATAGAATTACCTATGGGTGAATTGGACGTTAAAGTACTGCGGCGCTTATGGTAATCTCTGATGGCCACGTAAAAGAAGACTCCTACATATTTGGTATGAATTGTAGATGGTTTGGGATTGTGATTCTATAGCGAAACGGTGTAGGTACGTATGAATGTGAATGCTGCTTCAAATAGAGAAGAAAATGCATGAATACAGGCTGTGGAAGCTTTACTGTCCGAGTTACGCATATATGAGGGGAATGTCAGAGTGCCGAGCATTGGATGCACGTCCGTCATTTCAGCCCGCGTATATTTAGCAATTTCCCCATTTTATCGTTTCAGATAGTAGTACCGTGAATCAGTGGCAGAATGCCTAATGCTCTGGTTCATTCATGATAGAAGCGAAACGTTAATGTTAGTAAACATGAGAATAGGTCAGAGCGTAGCGGGTCTGCTGCGCGCATTCCTCTTTAATGCATCACAACTCGGAAAATAAAGCTTGGACTATGCTCGCATTAGAACTTTTTCCTGTTTATCGCTCGAATTACTGGCACGCAGTTCAGAACTGAATAGGCCTCGTCGCAAGTTTGTAGCTGATTAACATTGTAACTCGATTCAACGTACAGCAAAGTATCAGCTCCTACGATACCCACAAAGCTCTGAACTTTTCCAGATCTCGTAAATAAAAACACATAGATGAAACTGAATCGCTAATCAATAAGCAACGTAGGGAGGAAATTTTCAGCTTGATAAAAATCTCAATTTTTCTCTTCAAATTTAGTCCTCTCCACAATTGTCCCACATCTTCCCTAATCACAACTATGTATAGCTACTAAGTCTACTATGCAGCACTATGTTGTACGTCAAGCTCAAATGCCCTTTCTTCCCTTTACGACCGTTCCAGCCAACCGAACCTTTCAAAGCAACAAAGTATTCCTTCCACCTGAACCCAATATGCCACCCACAAATTACGCTACCTCCCAATTGCTCAAGCCTCTAGCAGCACGCCAGTCGAGCCGTCGTCCCTTTCTCTCCCATTTCTCAAGCCACTGTCATCCATCCGAGAGATCGGTGCAAGTCGAATGAGCAGCTTGAGCCGGGATTTCTGCAATTTCAACCACCTGGGGTGCCTATCCCGCGGCAGCGCGAGCCGTTACGCAAGATCGTGTAACGCCGAATGGTATCGTCGTTGTTATCAGCGCGGTTCACAAAGTCGGCTGGATAATCGCGCTGTCGTGGCTGTCACCGTGAATAGTCGCGGGCACACCTATCGGCGTCGCGCGTGAAATATGGGCGAAAGTATTTTCCTCGGGGCCGTGATCGCGTAATATCGTGCACCGTTGGATAACCGTTACGATACCAGCCGCCATACCACCCTGAAAACGGGAACGGTAATTGGAGTATCGGCCGGCGATGGCCGCCGACGCGATTCGAGGATCGTTCCCGTGGTACAGGCTTGCGTAACCGTCTAACCTCCCGACATTGGTACCGTTTTTCGCGCGGCCTCTTACGAAACACGCCGTTTGCAAACAAATTACCATCGATCGGAGGTAGCGGCGGAAAGTTGCGGCGACGGCGGCTCATTTACTTTCGATCCGCGATGAATGGGATTTTCTGGACTTTCGGGAGGGGTGCGACGTAAGTCTGATTGTGGAAGATATGTTGTGGCAGATGTCTGTAAATTATTGTGATTATGGAATCATCCGAAGGGGCGGGTTTAGAGATTTGATACCCCTAGGACAGAGTTGGGCATTAACTAAATGAAGAATTATTTAAATAACGGTTTGAATAAAAGGTACTTTAACTTTAGATTGTTCGACGAATAAAGTTACTTTTTTTTATTTTTCGAGCGTTTCAACTTCAGTGGCGAATAAATTTTTCAACTTTAACTTTAACTTTCACTTCAGTTTTAACTTTAACTTTAACATGAAGGGGTCTCTCTACTTTGACGGCCTGAAAAGGAACACGATATTTGGGATTTTTTTAAGAGAAACCTTCAAATTATATTAATTGAAAACTTTATGTCTATATTTGTACATATTTAGGCGACATTTTAAAAAAAAAATAATTAAAATAAGGCACCTAAAACTTTGAACGCGTTTTTCTCAAAACGATGTTTTTCGAATTTGTTAGCATGATATGTCAAAAACCAATCATCTGATTTACTTCAAACTTGATATATATCTTTAGTATATGTCCCATTCTCGTTACTAAAACTAAATAGGCTTTTGCAAAATTAGACTTTTGCGACTTAAAAAAAAGCAGCGAATTTTTTGCAGAAATCCATGTCTGTTTTAGACGCTGACATTTTTTTTTTACTTTTCAATATTTTTCATTTAATCTAGTTCAGGCGATAGTCACACTCATACAGATTACACAGATTTTTAAATTTTCTATTTCAGATAACTACAACGGCTGATTTTATGCTAACCATGCGCATATGATTTTTGTAAGGCGCTCTATTTGAAGCACTATAACTCCGGATATAATCACTATTTTTGCATACAATTTAGTTTTTTCATATTCTCTAAAGATTGACAAATAAAGTCACAAAGCTGGAAGTAAATATATTTAATGATTTTGTTTTAAAAAATTTCCAAAGTTTGCATCATATTTCGTCCGTCAAGGTAGGGAGACACCTTAACTTTAACTTTAACTACAACTTTAACTTTCACTTTAACTTTAACTGTAACTTTTACTGTAATTGTAACTGTAACTGTGACTGTGACTGTGATTGTGACTGTGACTGTAACTGTAACTGTAACTGTAACTGTAACTGTAACTGTAACTGTACCCTTAACTTTAACTTTCCTCGACGTCGAATAATTTTCTGGCGCGCGTTCGAGCCAACGCGGCTTACCTTTATTCGACACAAGACGAATAATTTCTTTTAACTTTTATCCATTATTCGAAATTTTATTCGAATAGAAATTTTGCCCATCTCTGCCCTAATATCATCAAATATTTTATTTTAAATGAGTTGAGGCAATTTTAAAATTAATTCAATATGACTTACTGCGTTATTGCTACTTCGCTACACGAAAAAAGGTGGATTGTTTTTAAAGTTGTCTCGAGCCTTTGTGTTTAAATCAAGTTCAATTTCTTTCGCCGAAAATGTGCAGCCTACTTTAGCCTATATACAAATCCACCCCTGGCTATCATGTATCTGTACCGAGGAGTAATGAGGTCTCCTAATCCGCACGGGCAAATATGAGACTTCCTTAGTGAGACTTTGGACGACAAGAATGATTAGATCGAACACTTGATAGGTACCTAGCTTTGAAATTCTAAATTCTTTTATCTCTTACCACTTTTTTCTAACTGCTTTCACAAACTTCGTTATTGCTCGCTACACCCACGCTCTTCTAATAAATTCCTCAACGGCCACGCTCGTAATGCCAGCCCACGATGATTTGAGCAAATCAAGGAGAAGAATCATCTCTACCTATTACAAAGGTACGTGATTTGTTGAACAGTTATTATGATAAATGAATTTGCTTCGGCGAAAGAATCTGCTGTATGAATAAATAAAACACAATGGACCTTGATGGAAGTTCTTTCTAACTGCCGTTGCGGCGAATATCTCACGCTCATTGAATAGACGCGTCTCATCGTATATATCCGCTAATAATAAACCATGTACGCGTTCATTCCTCGCGTTCGAGCAGGTTGCCGCATTATGCAGCAGACTTCTCGGAAGAAAGGCGCTTCCATCTTATTGGCGGCGACGTAAATAACGTTAGCTAACGCATAGGAAATTTCATATGACTGGCTATTTATAGGAGAGTGATATTGCAGATATCCTGGACGAAGGTGTAGGTTACATCGAGCCAGCAATCACGAAGGTCGAAGAAAATTCTCTTCGTTACAGCAGCCGGCGACCTTCGCTGCCTCCAAAAGCAGGAAACTTCGAAAAACATGAAAATTCTCGGCTCTGTAGTTCCGACGTACCCTTGACACATATCTCAGTGATTTCTGCGACCTTGGCATCTCAAAACTTCTAATCTTCCAGCTGGCAAACTGACTGTCAAAACTATTTTCGATTCGAAGGCGTAGAGGAAAGGTTGAAAAGGAAATTAAAAGAAGAATATTTAAAATCTGTCGTATTAAAATTGACAGATCGATTCCCGGAAAGCAGAGAAGAAAGTGGGGGCAGGGATTGACTTATCTAAAAAATTGATACGCAGCCAGCGTGTGTATCATTAAACCCGCGAAAGATAGCGTAAAAATAGATTCGTGATCCAAAAATACAAGCACTGTAAACACGCGCGTGTACGACCTTGTTTCGCGAATTGCACACGCGTTTCCCTCGAACAGGTGCGATTGCTTTCAACTGATATCGCTCAAGTGCGCCGCATCCGTTAGAAAATTCCAGCGCGCTGGCGGCCTTTTGCCTGCTGGTCCCGCGTTTACGCAAACAATAACAATGCTACCCCGGTAAATCCTAATTACGTAACCGTGCCACGTAACTGTTTTGCCTTGCCAGTCGCCGGTATTGCTTTCGAGGAGACACCGAAGGCTTTCTTTCTGCGTCGATGCGCCACGTGGAGTGGCTGCAGCGCGGCCAGTTAAACGAAAACAAGTGTTAAATAAAATTCGCCGCGGGGCAACCGCGCCGACGATATCCTTTATAACAATAATCCCGTGTAATAGGCGGTGCCTCGTTTTCCGTTAAATAATGGATCGGATTGCGACGTTTCGACATTGTCGCGCGAAACGACCGTTCGAATTACGCGTATCATCGTCGCGAGTAATTGCTGGCGCAACCATTAAATGATTACGTAAAATTCGAATTTCCAGCTGGCGCCAAGTGTACATAGGCATTATTTAAGCATTAATTACCGGCGAACCACGGCGGGAATGCACCGCTCACTGCACGCCGGTTATTACCGCAAATTGCGTTCGAAGAAACAAAGCTGCCGGTATTCGAACAGTCATCGTGCACGGCTTTCGGAGGGAAAAGGCTTTTTGTTGGAAGGTAACGAGGAAACCGACGAAGGATGGAAACTTTTAACGGATCGAGGAAACTCTTCTCGCGAGTCCGCGCCGAATTATTCTCTCCCCGGTTCGTCGGTCCAAGTTGACAAACAGTACCCAGAAAACTGATCTCTCTTTACGAAGCATGAATTATTCCGAGCGATGGAAATATTGTTTATGCCGTTTGGGCCTGTATGTTTCCTGCTTAGGCCGGTGACACAATGAGGAAAATATTTGTCTGCTGCTGGAAGCCTCACAACGGGCCTGTTTGGTGAATTCGTATCAGGTTAGCAGTGGTTCTTTGTTCAATTAAACACGTGTATTGAATTCTACAGTATACAGTGTCGAGGGGATGGCAGCCATGCATGGAATTTAATTGCGTTGCGATTAATAGAATACAGAATTTGTTGTGTTTGAGGTGGACGAACTTTTGAGCTTGAAAATGGATTTGTGGTTGAAATTTTAATCAGAAATTGCGAAAATTGGAGATTTGAGATGTAGAAGTTCCTCCGAAATATATTTCGTGAATTGAGTCTAGTCCTAGACAACAGTAGATGCTAAACTAGAGAGCAATTAGAATCCAAGAAAATAAAAATGGGACGTTTATCTCAGGATTTGAAGAAACATTTGCGTTAAGGAAAAACTGCCCAAACTTCGAGGACAGTTGCACCGGCCACTTTGTAAGAGTCATTTCCGTATACATATATATTTTTCACAGTTTATCACCCGCGGCACGACGAAGCCGCTATTTATGGCAGGGTAACGTCACGCGGGAAACCGAAAAAAGGTCGACGACTCGTTTAACGTCTGCCAGTGTTCATTCATATTTATAGCGATGAATGAAAACTCCGTGCCGAGCAGCGCTAACCGACAGGAAAGTCGTACGAGCCGGAATAAAATTATTGTTCGCGACAGCTCGTTGGAAAACATATTTTCGCATTCGGCTTCTGAATTCAATATTAAACACGTATTTACCTGCGTCACCGGAGAAAGCCTCGCAAACTAGCTATTATAGAAAAGTCAATACCTATGACGGAGCAAACAGAAACTCGACATCTAAACTCAAAACACCAGTACAGTAATTTCACATTGATAGTAAAGCCGGGAATCTACCTTAAAGGTGAGCTAAGCTATGTTATGCTAAGTTTGAAAAATTTAGCTTCAATAAATCTTTATGGAACCGTTTCCACCAAAAGCTAAGCTAAGCTGTGCTATGTTTCTTATGTTTTATAGCACAGCCAGATATAGCATAGCTTAGCTTCCAGGTGAATTCCCGACTTAACACAAGCTGCTCCGCTCAGAATGTAGCAATAACTGAACTACGAATTTTCGCTGAAGAATTCGAATGAAGATTGAAAAGACTTGTCTCTAATATTAGTTTAGCTTGTATTTAAATTATATGCTTGGTCTGTGACACTATTACGAGTTTAGGCTTAATAACAGCTTTAGCTGAGCCTCGCCTTTTCACCATCCTGTGTACTAATTGGTGGAATAAAGACGAAAAATAAATAAAAAAAAAATAAATAAAAGAAAGAACGGTAAACTGGAGGGCACAGAGGGGAGAAGGCGAAATAATTAGGAGGCTCTCGAGGAAACAAAAGTCTTCTCTGCTCGAAGCGAGGCAATTACCCAGACCCGTCTCACCGTCGATATTTCCCCGGGGACACGTACGTTCCTCCACGGGATCCGACGTTCCGATGGCAGTTGGTGCTCGTATCACGGCCGGGACGTTTCCCAAAACAGGAAGCGGGATTTCACGAAGCGCGGAATCGCGTTTAATCAGGCTACGGCCGCGTGCGTCGGTTTGAAACCTTCCTCTCCCCCGACCTTCCTCTGCCTTTTTGCTAGCCCCCCTGTCTTTCCTGCCGAGGCAGTTCCGAACCACGTGTTTCCTGCGCCTTCGCCAGTTTTCCCGTTTTTCTCACCCTCCCGAATGTGTACGCAGCGGCGAAAATAAGATTACCCGTGAGCGACGATCAACGCGGTCGAATACGTGACCGACTGCACCGTGTTTTCGGCCCCGTCGTCCGGCGTCCCTGTTCTACGTGCTGTGAACCGCGCGAACCTCCGAAGCCCCGTTGAAATAGTAAGTAATCGACGCGGGTGCTTTTTTACGCGCAAGGTCATTCAATCCCCGGCTGCTAATCGAAACTCGATTCCCAGGAGAGCTTCTCCTCCCTCGTTGATTTTGTTTCTTTGATTCCTCTTGTTCCCCGTCCGCACGCTTTGGTACCGAGGTTTCCTCTCGGTAGGGGCTCTTTGTGCAGGGCGAACGGCGGAATCGTGCCGAAGATCGAAAGAGAGATCGCTGGGAGGGTTTGGTAAGATGGCAGATACCGTTCCTTTGAATGTAGGACGATAATTTCCACGGGAGTTACTTTTATCGTTTAATCTTTGGGGGCCAAAGGAGACGATTGTGTCCAATGCTTTTGGTATTATTACTTTGCAGTTTGTTTAAGATTCGTGTTAATATCCAAATAATATTCAATCGAATGTTCGTAGTACTACTTCTCTGCAAAAGATCTTTCATTGATAGTTAAGGGGTTAGGACCAGCTTGGACGAAGCAAAGTTATATGTAGTCATACACGGCAATTTTTTTCAGGGAGGTAATGATTCCATTATCAGAAGTACATACCGATTTTGCAATATCTTGAACATATTCTTTGCAATGGACACTTTTATAAAAAGAAAAAGGCACTTTTTTCTCCGCGTGTTTACCATTTCATCACAAATGAGTGGTCATGGATATCCATATGTACTTCTTCAGTTTTAGTCATGTAGGAAATAAAACTTTCTGGTTTTCGGTTCTAGGTCAATCGGTGTAGCCCCGAGGTTAAACACAGTGGAAAACGTCACTCGACAAGATGTTGCGTATCAAGGCTCTACCGCCGCCATTTTGTAATAAAAAAAATAGAACTTTTTCCGTCGAGAGTTGTACAATAAGGAGCTCCATATTGAATTTTCCATTTATTTCATTATCTCGTTGAAAAAAATTGTCGAAAGTGAGTGTAACTTTGCTTCGTCTAAGGTGGCCTAACCCCTCAAGAATTTTTTTCTTCGCCACTATAAAACTACAAATCATTCCACTTGAACTCTTATACCACAACTCGTGCCTCACCTTCTCTCGCACGGAATCACGTCAACCCTGTGAATTCCAGGTGCCATGCAGATCCTCGAGGATAACGTAGCGATAAAATTACACCCCAACAATTCGCGCGAATAAATATTAATCGTGTAAAACGATACTCAGCGGGGCAGGAATAAGAAGCAATAGCGGTGAAAAGCGGCGACGGATCGGCGATATCGTTATCTAACCCTTCCAGTTCACAAATCCGGGGAAAAGTAGCAGCGTATGGCTCACTTCCGGCAGATAATGCACGCGCCGCGGTGAAATAAGATCGATTGTTCGCACGCGAGCACATATGGGGCGACGAGCGCCGCAATTTCGAGTCACCTTCAACCCTCCCCGGGCCTATCGGGCCGAGCGCGCTCGCGTGTCCGCGTCCAAAAATGTCCATCGTCCGCTCTAAACGGGAGGTTAACATAGAAGCTCGCAGTGGGTGGGACGATTTCAGCGACTGGATCGGAGATAAAGCGAATTCCTCGCCGTCGTAACTCCGTCTAATCGCGTTCGGGTCCGTCTTGAAATTTTAATCGCCTCGGTTTATGGGTGGCTATGATTTTCGGTGTAACGAGAAGTAGATTGCCCTGGAAGTTAAGCGCGGAGATTTACTTGCAACGGGCATTACCCAAGTGTCCTGGATCGATTTCGCTCTCCTCGGAACGGTGCGGTTCAGTACAAAGCCTCTAACTCAGTGGCGCACCCGAAGAGGGAGGGGGCAAAAATTAAAAGGAAATTAATGTAACCACGACTGAAGTAATTCGAGAGTTTTGTAAAAAGAGAAAGAAATGGATTCTATTCTTTAAATAAGTTTTTCTAATCACCTAAGGAATTTGATTAAATTTGCAGTATAAATATTTTTATTCCTTCAAGTCGGATCCCTCCAAGATTAAATCCTAAGTATGCTACTCCTATAATTGATGCGTATTTCAATATTTCCAATACCTATCTACATATCTAAGTTTAAAAGCTGGCATAGTTCACCGAACCTATTTTTACCTGATTCGTAAATAGCAATCTGAATTTCGATTTTTAAAGAATAAATGAGCCTTCATTGCAAGAAGCCCTCTCTTGCGGAGGCTACATTATACAGGCTAATTATGTTAAACTCGATGTGCGGGGATATAGCGCGTTTAAAGCTCGGGAGTGGAAGCGTGTTTCGCAGGGAAACGAAACGAGGATGAAATTTAAAAAAGGAGGCGAATAAACAGAGCGAAAGACAGCGAGATCCCGCGAGCTTTTCGCTGGTTCCGAGATACGCGGGCGTACAGTTTACTTCCTGAAGATAATGTACACACACGCGCTCGCGCGCGTCTGGCGAAACGGGGTCAACTGTTTTGCGCATAACACCCGATGGAAACGAGTACGCGGCCGACTGAATGACACACGGTGCGTGGTCAAGGCCCTTGCACGTCGTTTGCACGCCACGGTTCGCCAAGTTAATTAAACCTCCCCCTAATAACACGTAATATTATATGCAATCGACCCCGCGTACACCTCCCGACTACGATTTATCGCGCGCACGAAAGTCGCGACAAATTCGCTCGATTAACAATACAGAAATTCTGGTTCGCTTCTTCTGCCACGTGCTTCGCAATTTCAATGTCCAATATTCCTTTTACAATCCAACTTAAAGCCACCAGCCGCACCAAAGCTCTCCTTAAACAGCGTCTTTCCCATGTAAGGAGCGCGTAAACAAATCCACGAGATGTCAGGGAAATATAACCTCGAGCCTACTATTTTTATGTTCACGCAGCATCGTCTAATTTGCTCGTCGCTTTGCATAAATCGTGATACAGGATCGACCGATGGGTACTGTTCTTATAACCAGTTTATTCCCCAGGGGGAATCTAGTTGCGCAATAATTATTGCGTTCCAAACGCCCGTTTCAAACTGTGACGACCTCGATGCGCTAGAAGCAGGAAGGAAAGGAAAAGAGAAAGAATTTCACGTTTCTTCCAGGCTTCCCTCTGCGTATAACTCGCGCCGCAACTTGAACCAGTGCTGAAGTACTTCGGAAGACACATTGTGGAACTTCTTGGTAGACTCACCTGAAATTGTTTGTTTACAGAAGTTTAGTCGCCGATCGAGGACTCGTGGCCCGCACGAGACGATCAGAAGCATGCATCGAGATCGTCGTGCATTCTGGCGAAGCGCGGCGATACGAAGAGAAAAGTTTACAAACAATTGATGAGCGAAGCGTGGCGACAATTAATTTATTATTATTAATATCTTCGATTCGGCCTTTACGCGTTCGTACGCGGTGGAAAACGGCGGTCGACAGATGTAAACACGATCCTTTTGTTTACGTAACCAGGCATCCTGACAAAAAGCGGGGCTCTGAATCGTACGGATCGATGCACTTATTGACATTGACAAGAGTATCGAGCGATTGTCCGTCGAAATAAACCAGCAAGGACAGCCTCTGAAGCGGAAACCCTCTTACGAAACAGAATTTCTTGCGGCGAGAACGCAAGAATTCTGTTACGCGATTCGGCACGATGCTGCGTAGTACGCTTCGGATCGGAAACATTCATTTCCGTAATGACGTAATCGCCTCGGTGAACGTATAATGTCTGCAATGAAATAAACATCGACGTAGCAGGCATTCCCCGGCGATCGGTTTGCCCCGAGACGCAACAGGCGCCGTTTTTTTTTTGCCCCCTTAGCTTCCTTCTTTTTGCCCGCGAATCGAGATCTATGGAAAGAATTCGCAGACCAGACCGGGGACAATGTGGTGTCGCGCGTTTGTCCTTCAGGGCGATGGTATACGTCGAGGGAAACAATAGAATGGAGTTTTATAACATTTCAAGCAAGGTGGAGGCTTGGATACATTCGAAATTGCCGGCACGCATCGAGGCTTCAGGCTGGAAATGACACAACGTTACACTCGATGAGCAGGAATCTCAAAAATGTTGAAAAATATGTCAGTATCGGCGAACAACGTCCCACCATTGAAAAGAAAGGCTCGAGCGTCCCAAAAGTCATTACTTATAGTTACTTCATCCTCAACGAATGGCACCAAAAAAAACGGCCTCAATTTCACGATGAATCCTACCGAAAACAAATTTCCTCGCCACTTCCGGAAGGGACAAGGAGTCGTCGTTCGCTAGAGATCGCGCGAAACATTCTTCTTCCTTTATCTGAGCCCTCCACTCGACCAACGTCTCGTTATCAGCCGAGCGGCACGATTTTCCCCGTCGATTTACGTTCGGAAGGTTTTTTGCCGAGCGAACGGCAAACCTGGCCCCATAAATAATTCTCCGTGGAAAAACAAGCGCCGCGTGGGACGTGCGTCCCCCTCGTCTGGCGGTGGAATTTCGTTACATCCCCCATGGTCGGGGTACCCTCTCTGGCTCCGAAGACAAGAGAAGGCTCGCGTCGATGGGGTTGCCTCCTTGTCGCGTTTGTCCCTCGGGGGAGGGCAGGGTCGTCCAGTCTCTGTAATTACACGGACGCCTTTTCCTTTTTGAAGTTGGCACGTCCGCGGAATAAGTTTACCGGCTCGAAAGTCAGCCGGCTCCTTGGCCTTCGTCGCTGATTAACCCTCCCGAGATTAGCTTCCTGATGGAGCTGGAATCATTTTATCCCGGGGTTAGCGACGGGGCCGAGGCTCCTTCCTCCATTATCCTTCGCCCGGCGCGGCGCGCTCGGGGACCGCTGGCAGCGGAGGGAATTTTTGTTTACGCGCCCGCCTTGTTACGCTTCCCCCTTTTCACGCCCTCCGCCGCGATATTGATTCCGC
Organism: Andrena hattorfiana; assembly: GCA_944738655.2. NCBI lineage: Eukaryota > Metazoa > Arthropoda > Insecta > Hymenoptera > Andrenidae > Andrena > Andrena hattorfiana. The sequence goes on from OX122891.2 coordinate 71,741,581, forward strand.
TACGTTCTGACTTTTTGCTCTCTAGTGGAGCGGGCAAGCGTTAATGAGAGTGAACGTGTCGCGCGTCGCGCACCTGCGGGAGATTCTTCTTCGAGGGTGTAGGTACCTACGACGTTTGGTGGTGTGCAATTACTGGCGGAACGAGCGGATCTGTTTCGAGGGGAGTTTACAGACGAGATGTAATTGTATGTATCCTCGGTTATCGTTGAATTAGTTGTGCCATATGTAATATTCAGTTGATGGGTCGATGATAGGTATTTAAATTGATATAACGTGAACTGCAATTCTCACGCGATATTGTGAGCACAGAGGTCTATTTAAAATGCCACAACTCCCACTGTTATCAGAATTACCGTTCTCTAACCCGACAGAGAGCGAGGGCGACGCCCTTCGAACGGCGAACGAAGATCAACAGGACCGTAGTTACACAGATCGGTTCGTGTCCCCGCAGCTTCCCCCGAATTATCCGTTTTGCCCGCGCAGAATCCATTGGCACGTGCTAATATTGGCGCCGAGTGATTTTAATTTTACACTTAAGGGAATCGGCGTTATCGAGTTTACACAAGGGGCGCCGGATTTCGCCGGGTCCTGCGCCTTGCCTCCTTCAGCCCCTAGCCGATCTCTTTCTTCCCCTTCGCTTTCCCTCGCGCGAAAAGTCACCGCGCGGAAGCGTTCACGTAATCAATCGTGCCTGGCGATAACGCGCCGCTGAATCGCGACAGAGGAAAAAAGGGGGGATCCAGGAAGCAATTATAATCGATTCTCCTTGAAACCGGCGGCGGCCGATTAGCATCCGCGGGCGTGCTGCTCGAGCACTGTCGATTCCTTCGTCGTGCCTTTTTTTTACAGGGAAAATTAGCCTTTTGACATGGTGTACACGCTTTTTGTGCATCTCAAAGGCATTGGAACTAGCTGAGAAGTAAACGTGCACACGAATCTCGATAAGTAACCTCGACTGGAGCGAACACGATGGTTACTCGAAATGTTACCGTGGAGCAGTTAATGGGAAACGGTAAACGATGGAATCCAAGGTACGTAAAACGTATGCAGCTGGTCCCATTATTGCTGTTAATTGTGAGAAGTGCTTCTAACTTTTATGTGGACAGTTTATGTGCAATAGATAGCATCCAACATTCAAATACTCCTACAACTGGATTATCCTGCATAATTAAATTGAATGATCAGGAAAATAAAGGTCCTTTTTTAAAAAAAATCTAAGTAGCCTTCTTGTAAACAACAGTGTAATTAATCCCTTGATCCCGATTTCATTTATTCGCAAATCATTTTAAGGGGAGGAGCCACCTTGGACGCATGAAAGTCGTAGGTTTCTTTAGCAATTTTGTTTTTTTTAAACAATGATCTTAATAGAAAATCTGGTTAATGGCACCTATTATTCACCTCCCCTTAAATTGGTTGATATGTCCACAGGAAGGGTGGTCGAAACGACCACTTGGAACAGCGTCAAGAAGTTTCTCCATTGAAACAGCGTTAAAGGTAACGAAAACGTGCGAGGAGCAGTAAAGTCGAGGGTGAAACACATTGCGCTCGACGAGCGTGGTTCGCCCCATCGAAAATTTACGTTATCCGGCATCGATAATACGCGAAAGAGCGGATCGACCGTAGCAGGACAAACGCCGGGGCCGTTTGCATAACTTAATAGCCATCGTAAAACTCGGCCACAACGGACGTCTCCGCGATTTCCTCCAGGATTGTTATGCTGCTCAATTTCCTGCGATGAAAACTGATAGGCGCCCCCACTCCTCGCCCCTCCCGTCGCTTTTCATCGGGAGAGATATCGCGGCTGCCGAACAGGAAGTCATTCGCAGTCGTTCCTACGACGCCGGGGATTATTGGTTGTCAGCCATTTTCAAGCAGTTTCTAATGAGCACGGCTAGCAGCTTCCGCGCGGTTTTCCCTTTTTGCCGCGAGGAACGTGCGAAGAAACGGGAGATTAACGAATGAAGAAAAATGGCAGAAGGGGAATGTGGGAGAGTGAGGCGGCGAGTAGGGGATGTATCTGAGAGGTGTGAAGAAAATGAGAACTTATTGATTGAAAGTGTAATAAACACTGAATATATTAAAAGATGAGAGGCTATATATGTACGTAGTTGTATACGAGAAGTAAACTGCATACAATGTAGAAAAGTTAGTAGTAAAAGTATGCAAATTCCATGCAAGATATCTTGCTCGGTGGGATCGTAAAGTTTTTCCATTGTCTGCCATAAGATTGGAATTTCCATTCATCGTTTCAGAGGAAAGGCAGCTGGAATGGCCCCTCCGTTCGAAACTGTTGCAGAGACAAGACAGTCTGCCCGACACAGGTCCGAATTGATAGCGCATACGATGGGAGCGTGGCATTAGCATAATTCAATGACTCGGAGGATACGATCGTGATTTCCTCCGCGACTCATCGACCGCGGAAACGGCTGACACATTCGCGAGCAGGATTCTCGGCAACGATGAATAATGAAGAATACAATATGGACAACGAGCACGGGCGGACCGTTCAATTATTGTTCAATTATTTATACGGACGGCTGATTTATTATTTAATAAACACCGTCAAGGACTCGGGAAACAATCGTATAATCCTGGGACAAAAAAAAAGATCGTTGCATTATTCATGGGGTGCAACCCTCGAACACTTCGATTACAGAAATTCCTCTTTATCCTATTCAGATGAGCAGTTCCATTGCACCGTGGCTAAGAATTCCCCGAGGAGCTCATATTTCGCGTCGAATGTCACGCGCGAAGTCGCAGTCCGAGAGTTTCCTCGCCGTATTTTCACACCTCCGTTTCTATTTTCATCGGCGAAGAATGTAGCAGCGGAGGACAGCTTTCCGTCGCAGCGATCGAACGTTTTCTACGCGCGATTCGATTAAACGTTACGCAACCGTCTCCGTGTCCCAGAAGCACACGGATTGTTTACGCCGCGTCTCACCCCCTCAGCGGCGCTCCTATTGTCTCTGAGGTGGGGGATGATACGCTTTTCTTAGAAGTCCACCACCAAGGTCGCCACTCTCCTTCTGCCCATCGGTCTCGACGCATTAAACTCTATTTATAGCCGTAATAAGCAGAAATCTTTATGTAACGTCGCTAACGGAACATTCTGCCCCAAGACTCGACCCACTTTCCGCTTCATGCCCCTCGCCTGAAGCCGATTTCGGCCAATTAATAGACGCGCTCGCGGAATTCCGGCGTTCTTAGGATTCTCTTGTGGCTGTGCGAGGCAAACATTGCAGAGAGAAAAAATGTAAATAATAATTCGAATCCTAATAATAATAATAATAATTTTTTATTGCACAGTAGACATTACAAAAGAAAACATAGGGTAAACCAACCAGTGAATGACCGAACTGTTGAATTTATGAACCTTTGAGATTAATACTTGAATATATTTATGTATAACAACAAAACAACTGTTGAAATTGCATTGAAATTTATTTTTCTTGAAATTTCTATAAAAATAATTAATCATTCTTATCGCAATTTTTATAAAAAACGATTATAAAATGCAAAACGTGTAGAAGCCCAGTAAATAACCGCATACTTTTAATAAGAATTGTACTTATTTATGTTTGCTTAATACGCATAACTAAAAATGTGGGCTATTAAAAGTGCAACTACATTCAATTATAAACATACAATATTTTTAAATTTATTACTGGTTGGTTTACCCTATAAGAAAACGAGAAAGAGAAAAAGAAAAGAAAAGGGATATCTAGAATTGAAGTTAGAAATAAAGTTAGAGTGTATATGGCATGTGCTATGACTAGGAAGATAAAATTTAAAAAATTGTTTTACTTCTCGAGTAACGAGCAATTTCTGTGTTTTTACCTAAAACTGTGTTCCCACTTTCCAAGTATGTAGCTTCTGTATACCCAATTATATAATTTTATAACGACCAAAGTCCCTCGCAGGGAAACTCTCCGAGCTGCCTTGAACCATCGTCCACCCTCGCAGAAACCTCGACGCTGGCTGGAAACGCTGCCACATCGATTCACCCTTGCCACGAGTGAGCTTCAATTAAGAAGCCGTCGACGGCAGCGTGTCGTTTCGCGTGACGCGAAGGATTTTTCGAAGAACGAGGAGCAACAAGTCAAAGATTCCTGCCAAGTTGTCGCGCACGGAACGGATACCAGCCGCTGGGTTATTATGGTTTCGTCGTGGTTGCACTTACGTCACGTACCTTTGTTTGCACGCACCCCCTCCCGCCCACGGCCGTGGCCGCTGGAAAATAAGACGGAGTAACACCGTGGAAAAGGTAAACCAGACGATTTACACGAGCAAACGCACCCGTGCCGCCTGCATGTTGCAGATAAGTTACACGCCCTTCGCCCTCTGCAACCCCTTTCGACGCTTCCTCGCGATCCCCACAACCCCTTCCGCCGCTGCTCTCGCGCAACTCCCTTAATTCCGCGACTAAATATACCCAACAAGATTTGTTACCAACGGCTTCACCTCTGTCAACTGCGGGTCTGACGAAATCGCCTCTGATTCTTCGAAAAGCGTGTTCACAGATATCGTTTGTTCACTCGTTTTAAATATTCACCGTAAGTACGGTTTCTACTAGTAGGAAGAATAGTATTCCTCGACTCGGAGGAAAGGAATCGAAACTACCGAGAGTCTAACGCAGTGTTTCCCAACCAATTTTGAATCGTGTTCCTCTTTTATAATCCTCAAATAACTCAGGACACCGCCCCCTATATAAGACAAGGTAAATTTAATAGGGTAAAGGAGACACATTAAAAATAGGTATTTCAGAATGTAATTCTAACTTACTAATATAAAAAAAAAACGCTTAAAACCGTGGCGATCCTTCAGAAAACACTTTGCAACCCACAGGTTGAGAATCACTGGTCTAACGCATCGTTAGTTTTCCTTCCACCGAATATTTCCATCCAGAAATTGGTCAGTTTCCAAAGTTCCACCGAGAACGGCGAATCGCGCCACACAGCTCCATGGTCCCAAAGTGAGACTCGCCCCAAGAATTCACCTCGTCATCGCCGCAGTGCCCAAACCCATCCATCGCTGCTCGCGAGTCAACCGAGCACAAAACGTCGCCGCCGAGAGAGGCTGGAGCTCTCTGCCAACAGGCAAACAGTGGACCGATCCCGATGTGGGGGTTAATAAAAGCCGATTTGTCTCTCTTTTCGTTTGCAGCGATGACGGCAGCCACGTCAGCGGGCCGTTCGAAAACCGACGGGGCACAATCGTCGGAGGGACACCGCGAACGTGGCTGCACCCCCGAGGCAGCACACGGTCCTCGCGCGTACCAGCCCCGTTCCGGGAGGTACAACGGCGCGTGTCGAACCACTCGAATCCTATTTTCTAGTTTTCCACCCTCGATCGCTCCACCGCTGGCTGACGGGCTGTCTGGCGGCCCAGGGGGCTGGAGCGGGCGAAAGGGGTTGGAAAGACGGGGGAACGGTATCGCGGTTCCACGCGGCTGAAAGGGAATAGTCGCGAGGGGGGAGGCTGCGCGTGGAGCGTGAAGGGAGCCGGTGCAACAAGTACACGCAATTCAGGAAAGTTGCGCCGAGTCGATAAGGCAATTATTCGGTTGCGCCGCCTCGCGAGAACAATGCCTTTTGTCGGATGAGGCAACAACTGGGTTATGGAAGACGGGAGTAGCGTCTTTGTAAGAGACGCGGCCGACACCTGTATCGGGGGAGCTTTCTTCGAACGTGAGGGGAAACGCACCGTTCGACGGGCAAGAAGCTACGCGCTGCGAAAGATTTCCGTCTCGGCACTACTTCGGAATTGAATTTACTTCCGTCACCGTTGTAGCAGTTATGAGACTGCTGTGCCGTATTGTGCTGCATTGTTCGGTGACTGTTAACTCGTCCTCTCGATCTTGCTTTGTAATTCAAGTTCTGATCGATTAAGTTTCACGCGTCGCAGAGGTAGGTATATAGGTACTGCGAAGAGTGGGACATTCTGGAGGAGATCTTGGTGTCGTGTTGACGTTGAAACGGTGCAGGAATACACTTGTGTTTTAACTTTAACCGAGTAAGATAGTTTATTTTAAATATGAGACACGCTTTACACTTCAGAGGAGAAGGCGCGAGTAACAGAATTATGCTGTACTAGCGGTGAAAGTCGGAAGCTAAGGGTCTTGTGGAGTTCGTTGGGCCTTATTTATATGCCCGAGTGGTGATCTCGTGTGCACAGGGAGTTTCTAGAAAACTGTTGCATCTGGCATCAAAGTCGAACCCCAAATTAGTTTTTCTTGTATAACTTTCTCAATGTTAACGTTAAAATTAATTATTCAATGGCAACAGATTCTCTGATTACTTAATCTAAAAACCTGTCTTGACAGAATTCATGTAAAAAATTACAGTGAAAAGCATTTTCGAATTTACGGAAGAATTCTCAAAAAGAATGGTCCGACTTTGGTCACTTTCCTTTACTTAGAGAGTTTAGTTTCGATGTCCGAATATTGCGATAAAAATGTTTGGATACGGTGCTCGAGGAATAAGGTCACGATCACGAGGAATTCGTGTCTCGGTAAAGTTTCATCCCGAGAGACGCGATAATTTGAATACTTTATCGAGAGGTTATCCATATTTTTTGCAGATTGTTATTCGATATCACGGTCGATCGGATTTTTCGTCGGCACGCGCCGTATCTGCTTCAGTGGCGCACTCAGAATTTAATCTTGGGGGGAGCCGAGTTGATCGGATAAAAATATTTTTAATGCAAATTTAATAAAATTCACTAGGTGATTATAAACATTTATTTAAAGAATAAAATCCAGTTTTATTTTCTTTGTACAAAGCCCCTTCTTTGGTGCGCCACTGAAAATATCTGTGTTCTCCCTTTTTTTCATTTCGGCGAACGTTTCGATGATGAATTTATCTCCAGTGAATCACCGATACGCGATGTTATCAGCGCGGCGCGGTGACTCTTAACAGGAAACGGAAATCTGACCTGCGACATTTCTGTATGTTCACTGGCGGATAGATTAAGCTTGTTTACTAAACATCGGCCGATAAACTGCTGGATTTCACGAGCGCAGGTTATCGTAATCGTTGGACGTTTAATTGCGCGGTCGCTATAATTAGGGGGCGAAAAAAGTGGCCGAAGAAGCGTAATCGCTATTTTAAAATAACTTCCGCGCGGTTATGTCACGCACCAGATTGACAAAATTATTTCTTTCGAGTTTAGATAAAGAATGGGGGGAGAGCAGAAGTTGTTGGAGAGGCGATCCACGAATTTTTACGCTCGGACAGTTGAACTTTGAGTACGCGGGGTTATCGGCAGGTCTCGGTTTTCATCGCGTGCCTGTTATAATTAGGGAAAACACAACAGTTGACGAAGGGTCACGGTGTGAGGAATATTTTAACATAACTCCTGTCACATTCTATCGTTTGTAATTTATAAATTATTTACTGTTGCCTTGAACATTGTTCTGTTAAAGAGACCAGACCACTTAAATTCGGCTCCGAGTACGTTGGTCATCGATAAGCCTGATTCCTCGTTGTGCCTCTATCTCTGTTACACAAAGTGGAAGCTCAGAAGTTAAATTAAAATGCAATTTAACGCGCAGGGTGATGGAAGAATCGCGCGAACAAGCTTCAGCTGAAAGCAACCCCCGTTTTCAGTGAAACGATGAAGCGCGCGAGTCATCAGACAGGGCAGGTCGATAAAAACGCAATAACCTGGCGTGGACTTTGCAAAAGTCACGGGGGGTAACATCAAATAAGGCGATAGAACGTGGGAGATGATGACGAGGTTCCCCTATTTCGCGGCGAATCGCTGGGAAATCGCGCTCAGGCTAGCACGTACGCTCATTTCGCGCTCTTTCCAGCAGAGGCGTTTTTCAACATCCACGCTGCCCGCCCACGCAAATAAGGACACCCCCAAGGCCCGCGAAAACGTGACCGTCGCGTGCTTTCGCCCCCTTTTGTCTGCCTCGTTTCACGTCCGCTCGTTCGACGTTCTGCCGTCGAGGAAGAAGCAAACGATGCGTGGAGAAAAGAAATATATTCTGGGATCTACTTACAATCACGGAAATACATGCAACGTTAGAATCGCTAGCCGCGTCGGGGTCCTGAAACGAAGAACAGAAAAGTGGTGTTGAATCAGATGGTACAAACATGTCATTGAAATTTCAAGTATGGATGATGCGATATACCAATTATTATAAACTTCTCCGCATTTATGATTTGTGGGTATGAACATCTGTTTGATAATCGATGCGGTGATAAAATCATGATGTACATAATGGAGGAAAAAAAATAAATTCAGTTATAAATAGGTCGTATTAAATAAGATGCATTATGGATGAGATTATTCATTTACTCTAAATGATAACTATTTAATCTACGCCTTGGTAACCTTAAACAGAGAAAATAAAAGACTAAATCAATCCCCTCCCTCAATATAAAATTTACCTTTCTACTATTCCTTACTCCCATCTACATTGAAAAATAAAAAACTCCACCTTCCTTCACAAAAATGCCAATAAATTTCTCAATTTCAAACAGATACATTGACAGCTTTCGAAACCTACTACTCGTTCCAAGTCCCCTATTTCAATTTCCTTGACAGTTTATCGAAAACTACCCTTCAGAATTGAATTTGTAGCTTGTTTTTGATTCGCAGCAATCAAGCTAATGTTTTAGGGCAACAATGGCCACGCACGCGACGCAAGGCGTGCAAGGAATTTTGGACGTGTGCAAATAAGGACGGCGTGCACTTAGACGCAAGCGCCGCGCAGTTAGGCACAATTCGGCGACGCTAGGCCGCGGCGAAGAACTGGTCGGGGGATGTATGTATTTTCGGTGTGACCGCGTGGGGGAAGATAATAAGGCGCGGCAACGCGCAATAAACGGATTTACGGCGATTCGGGGAAGACTAGGGTATTTCGTTTAGCCGCCACGGTTTTCGGGAAACGGTGTTTTCAGTGAATTCTCCACGCTAGAGCGCGAATAAACTCGACGATTTATCTGCAAAGTGTTTTTTTATGGTGCTTCGTATGGTCGCTTATATTTCAGGTGATTCCTGGGAAGTAGGAATTTTTCAGAAAATTGATGTAGGGGGCGTATAAAATTTAGGTACAAGAGAGATTCTAGTGTACGTGAAATGGAGAACTGGATGGCTTCCACCTTAAGTTTTTGGAGGATAACAATTTGAAACACAACTTTTCATATGTTATATTTATAATAGTTGTAAGAGAATTTGTTTATCAATGTCTCCTTTAACTCTTCGTGGTCACACGGTGTGTATCGCACTCCAGGATATGAATCTACCAACATTTCTGTAAATTTTTAGACCTTAATAATAATTTTTAAAAATTTGATGAATTTAATAAAATGAAACTCGCTTTTATCTTCACTTTACATTTCTAGAAAAAGATTATTAGAGCATTACGAATGTACAATTATCACTCAAAAATTAAAAGAGTCAAAAATACGAAAATGGTAACTCAACAATGACGCTGAGGTGCAATGAACCCCATGTGACCAATTTGTGATTACAAGGTGTGACCATGGAGGGTTAATGGCGGTTCAGGAGACGAGGATAAGGCTCCCCTAGGCGTGATAAGGACTACACTTCCTTTTTCACAATTTCTGAAGATCATAAAGGAAATAATAATATGAAATTAGGACATTATGTTTACTATTTACAATGAATAAAACTGCATAAAATGCTCACTTCTCTCAAGTATCCTCCTCGTCCCCTCTTGCTCTAACTAAATCAACCACAATTCCTTCTCTGCCGCGAGCTATAATATTCTAAAAAAAAAAAGATTACTTCTTCCTAGACATCTTCGTTCTCCGGCCAATTCGAGGTCGAAACGAAAGGCTGTCTAAAAATTGATTCGACATCAGCGTGCGGCTCGCGTGTGTTTAACTGTTCGCCGAGCGGTTTTCGTAAATCGCCATTGCGCGTTTCCCTCGCGCGCGAATAGTTTCTCAGAAAAAATTGGCCATTCGTTTGCCGAACGCCGGATTGCGTAAACCCAGAGACGGTTCGCGATGGATGGCGTCTAAAACACTACGTTCTGCTACTCGGAATCATTAAGTTTTCGGGGAACGAGAATTCGGAGAATGGAAATACAACTGCACGCGTTTTCCATCGATTTAGAAGGCCTTGCCAAATTCCTATTGTTATGCCCGCCAGAAAACGCAGTTGCAGAGTAAAAGGCATGAAAATCGGGCGACTGTTGCAGATTTACAAAATTTTGGAAGGTTTCAAGGTTTTGGAGGGTGGAGTGCAAGGTTGTGGAGTGTAACAAAGATTCGAAAGATTTCTGAAGCGTTCGAGAAACAATTCCAAAGATCTAAAATCTTTGAAAACTTTGAAAACTTGATTAATGACTCGAAAAGTCCAAGAAATCGTACTCCACAGTGGTGGCAAAGCTTTCAAGGAAGCGATATGTTCCTGGTTTCTTCAAGTGTAACGTGGACAGAGATTTCTAAGTGTACCGCGGTGTTGTCTTTCGCAAGTCGTTTCTCTTATGCAAATAATTGCTGGAGAGGAAGGATTCGTTGATGTGTCGGCTATCCGATTACAAGAAAATTAATTATTGCTCCGCTTTATCTGATCATTGACTCGGCCGACTTCGGTTGCTGCGATTTGTCAGTTGACGAGCGATAAACCTATCGCGGAAGTAAACTCCAGGACGAAACGTCCCTTACCTAAACGAAGCCCGAAATAACATTAACTTTCCAAAAGAACACTAAGTTCTCCCTAAAACGACAGAATTAAAATCCCACCCCCACCGGACAGAAGAACGCACTTAAAAGATGGAGGTGCACTCAGATTCTACAATACAAATTGATTCAAAGTTCTTCTTCAGCTACATAATTACAGTAGAATCCATCCTTGAAGAAACTTCTCCAACGAAGTTCCATAAAGATCTGAGCACCCCTCGAGGAACACAAAACACTCACCAGAACAGCGAATGAATCTCGTTAAAAGTATTCCCAGTTAACTCCACCAAAAGCGAGACAAGACGGTCCGAGTAGATTATAATGAATCCCTTAATCACAAGTCCATTCATGTTCCCAACAGAGAAGAAAGTGCGCGTTGGCTCGCGAGCATTTGCACGCGCAAAGTCAATCGACCTAAGACCTAAGGGAAAGAGCTCGCAGAACCGAAAGAGAGGGAGTAGCTGAAAGTCGATTTGGATTCGACCCTTAATCGCGCCTGGATGCTACGTGGTTTTAAATGAAGCCACGAATTGGACGCTGCCAATAAAACAGGACCACGGAATCCCTCGGAAACGAATTGGCTCGCGGAGGGGTTAATAATGGCGCGGGAGAAAGCCGGGCGCTCGGCCGAAATAAAGATCGAGGCCCCGTGGATCAGGATAATCGGATGAAGCCGTCTGCGGCCGCACAGAGCCCGTTTCCAGACGTGACGGATGAAAGGTGTTCCAGTTATGTGGATTCCGTTGCGCGGAGTGATGAATGGAACCGCAGCAGCCGGAGGCGCTCGAATTTCAACATGGCGCCACGAGCGAAGAAAGCGTCCTCCGCGGTGATTTCCAGCGGGGTCCTTGCATTCGCGACCAATTATGAGGCAGACGCGACGCATAGTCCATTATTCGAACGCCAAATATCGAGCGATTCGTGACCAGTCGATGGAAACCGTGATGTCTCGCGATACAAATGTTTCGCGAGGAGAGAGTGTAAGATTCTGAGCATCGTGTTGGTTCAAATTTTGCTAACACTTGTGTTTAATATATAGGCGCACAGTGCTCGGAATTTTGTCAGAAAATAGAGTTCAAGTAATTCGAAGCCCACGTACTTGTCTAATTAAATTTATTTTTATTCTCGAGAGGCAGCAGGAGTATAGGATCTCCATAAAAAGTTACCTCCATCAGTAACGTGATTTCCCACTTCCTCCTCCCATCATATCAGAAAAACTCCCTTCAGCACCTAAATTCGTACAAAGGGGCAGAGTATCTACCTATGTATCCCGGCGGTCAGTCGCCGTGAATGAAATCTGGCCAAGATTCCCCATCCTTCAGGTGCACACTGCGACGACATCGTCCGCCCGAGGTTTTCCCTCGACCACGAAGAGGGTTGGCTATCGATCACGCGACACGTATCAGTCTAGACAGATTGACACGGTAACCTATCGGTTAGCCAATAATAGGGAAACCTTAGCGGTACGCGGCGACGTGTACCCGCAGCCTGTACGACACCTCAGCTATGCTAAGTCCCGCGTGTCGCCGATCTGTCAAGCTGACCCCGAATTTCCGGCGATAATGGGGGAAGCCTTACCTACTTCTCGGCTCGCCTCGGCACGTCCGCTGGCCGAGGAGCACGGGGCCACGGGGTCGTTCACTGTCGCGGCATAATTTGACGGATCGCCCCGCGAACGTTGAAACGTTCCCGCTGTCCCTCGACGGGGGCGGCAACGACGGCAGTGGCCCGGCGATTCGTCAGCGATCGCGAAGGGCGATTCCAGGCGGACACGTTGATTGCTGGACCTATGATCGATGCGCGGGCTTTCTTTCTTTGGCGGATAAATGGTGTTCGTAATTTAATAACGACTGGGAGGGTGATTTCATTGAGACCCCGGGGAGTAGGATGTGAAAAGATTCTGGAGGGTCACGGAGGTCGTTGGGAGCAGGAGAACGATTTCGAAATACGTGGAGGTTACTTCGACGAGTCGTAGTTCAGCGAGATATTGCCTTGGGGTAGGGCTGCTATCCGAAAAATCATTAATCTAGGACAGAGAGGATTAAAACCCCGGACATTTCCACTTGAAACCCGGACAGTTTTAACTATTTCTTATATGAGACAGTGAGAGCAATAACGGACTAACCCACATTTTTTTTTAAATTGAGTTAGTAGCGATAACGTATTCCAATAGGCTCTATTAATCATATAAAATAGGGAAAACAAATTTGTTAATGTGGGTTGTTCCGTTGTCGCTCTCCCTGCCTCATATTAGGTACGATATCCCAAGACAAAAATTTCTGTAAATTATAAACTGTAACCGCATTCAAGAAATAAAGATAAAATATTTATGACTTTTTGAGCGAGCAGCATCGAAAAACCCGGATCACAACAGAAAATCACCCCGGACTTCCTCGGACGCCCTAAAAAAAAGAGGACAAATCCGGGGAAACCCGGACGGATGGCAGCCCTACCTTGGGGGGATGAAATGTCCGAAACGTTAACTCGAAGGTATCTGCGTTTTACGACGACAGAATTCGAATTTTCTGTGCCACTTATGTAATTGATCGTGGCGTTCACTTATTTACGATTCGAGCGAACAACTTGCACCCCCGGCTGCTTTTTCGGCGAGAGCTTGAAAAAAACGTCCCCTCTGCAGCTGGGAAACATTCCAAGCGATAAACCGAGAGAATTTATCACGGCCGGGCAGATAGTCGGCCGCGGGCCGAAGATTGAAAAATATTTAACCGCTCGAACGGCCAGATAACTTTAAATACCGACGGCGTACGCTATTCAAACACGGGGCCGCCGTCGGGAGGCGCAAATGCCTCGTTAAACATTTTCGACGGGGCCCGATATCGGCCGTTTAAACTACCCAAATATTTTAAGCACACTCCCGCACACGACGGAGAGCATCCGGGGATCAGCGTGTGCGTGCGTGTATCGGAATCGATATCGAGGAACATTCCAAAAATAGACGAGGAGAAACGAAACGCGTGAAAGCCTGCGACGACCATCGACGCACGATCTCGAAATAGAAAACGATCGATGTTTACCGATCTCACCAAGCCGTCACGAAAATATTAGGTCATCCTATAAGCTCATACCTTGGTATGTTTATGTTTATATACTTCGCGAGACGTTTCCTAAACACGGAGGTCGATGTATCTCATATATACAATAATAATATTACATAACAATATGTACAGTTTTCCATAAAATTCAATGGTACGTTTGAAATATTGATCTAAATTTGCATACAAAATTCGGCACTAACTTCGTGAAATGACACTTCCTAAGGCATACGACGGTAAACGGGGAAAGAATTCGTCAAGCACCGATCAAAGTCTACCCGAAACAAGTTTCTCGGTATGAAGGAGCGCGCGGACCCAGACGAGGAAACAGAGTGCTGGTGTTCCGCCGAAAAGCAATTTCCAAACATCGCCGGTCCTTGACGACGGTCGTGAACCCAGGGTCGTCGGAACCCGCGGCATCGCTCGGCCAGAGATGACGTAATTCATAAATATTCCCCGACAATTGGCCCCCTCCGGATCCGCTGTCTCCCCTACACCTCAGGCCGCCAGACGTGTCCGGGACCCGTTCGAGAGATTAAACCGGACGGTTCAAAGTTCTTGTCTCCCGTGTAAACACTTTAATGGAGGCGAGGAGCCGGCGTGCACCTGTTGCTCCAGCCGCGACCGAAAAATATTTCGAGCTCTCGACGGGTAGCCTCGCACCCCCCCTCAACTACCGCGGCCGCCCCTGCGACGAGGAAACTTCGCTTTTGCCGCTCCTTGTTCGGGCCATTAATAAAATTCGCGGACTCGTGTCCCGCTAGCTGGGACGCTCGTTTCGTTCCGAGAAACGGATGGACGAGCCGCGGGGTCTCTGGTAGGGTGTACATACTCTCGCGGCTGGGGGGAATTTGCGACAAGAGGGTGATGGATACGGCGGTGTATGATGGAGTTGATGGTTGTAGGATTGGAGTTTCTCTGTTGGGGAAGATGAAAGGATCTTTGGGTGGATAATGAGGGTGGCTTAAGTGGGTGGGTAGAAATTTTGGCTTGCGAAGAATTGATGGATATTGAAGCTGTTGGTGGTTCGTGCGCGGGGTGGGGTTGTGGGTATTTTCTATGGGAGGATGAAAGGACTTGGTCGAGGTAGATTGGTGGGTAGAGTTCCTTTTTTCCGTAATTCTTACGTCAGATGATTACTTCTGGTCTCTCTTACTTATTCCTAGGGTTATTCCGTGTTGTGTGTTGATACCCTTCGAAACTCTAGATTGCTATCGCGATACTGCAATCATTGCGGATGACGTAATTCGTACGAAGGCTTAGAAGACGGATCGAGAAATAAATATTAAATTCAGCTACTAATCAGTAATGGATCAAAGGCGGATAAAATTCTTGAGATTACCAAAGCTTCCTTGTCCAATTCGATAAATCGCACGATAGCATACCTGTTTGATTACTCGGTACAATGTAGCCTGAGATCAAAACAAACAAAGAGCTGCTATCACTTCGTTCCGATCCCCACGAGTGATTCCTTTGTCATCGATCGGTTTTAACGGGAGGTTCTGGTCTAAATGTCGATTTTTTTTTATTTCATTTTTCGAATGTTCAACCTTTTAGGAAAACGTGTTTAAAAGGATTTGTTGAAATTCGTAAAATTCCCGAAGTTATAGGCATTTGAGTAGCGGCAAATGCATGGGTCACAACCGGTCACTCGGCGCTCACGTAAAACTTTAAACGCGTTTTTCCCGAAACAGTGTTCTCAAAACGGTGGGACCTGTATCTTCAAAAGTTATTATCCGATTCGACTGAAACTTTTTTTATTTTGAAGAATATACTTCTGGCTAGGGGGGGGGGACTAGAAAAAATTACAAAAAGTTGAAAATTTATAATTTTCAAAGGCGATGAAAGGACGAAAAATACAGGGAAGTGATTTCAAACTAGAAGTGTCGTTATTTTCTAAAAAAAAATGTCATTTTTGTAATTTTTTTAGCCCCCCCCCTTAGCCAAAAGAATAATCTTCAAAATAAAAAAGGTTTCAGTCGAATCGGATAATAACTTTTGGAGATACAGGTCCCACCGATTTGGATCAATTTTTTGACGCCTTGACTTTAACGACTCCCCAGGGCTGTCTGCAATGCCTAATTATAAAACAAAAAATATATTTCTATAATTTAAGACATCCTTAATACAATGCAAAAAGTCCCATTAAATTATATATAGTAGTTTTCCTTTAATTAATTCCTAAATATCACCTATTTTTTTGGGCTCTAGACCAGAACCTCCCCTTAAGTGAAATTTTGAGAATCGATTCTTTCGGAGGCTTCCGTTGACGACTAACTTGAACACGGAAATTCGTAAACGCACGTTCGTCACGTTTTACGCGCCGGGATCAACGTCCACCGAGACTGGACTTTGGATAATAGAAATTCCGCCGCGATTATGTCTTCGATCACATATAATTCACTTGGCAATTAATTATATTCGAGGAGAACTTGGAAAGGTGGGGAGGAGTGAAGAATTTTATCGATCTTCGTTGACGGCGACCGATCGAAACATAAATTTCTGCGTTATTAGGCTTCGGTATCTGATCGACGAAATCTTCGACGCTAATTGTCGAGGATGATTAAAGAACGATAAGGAAAAAAATAGAAGGAAACCACATTCGGGGATATTTCTGGCCAGCGATGGAATTGCAAATGCGAGAATTATGCGAAATGAGGAGGCGATAATTCCGCGGTTATTTATTATGCAACCCAAATACGCGACCACTTTTTACCCCCGTAATTGCGAAACGATTTGCAAGTGATCCCTGCCGATCCGTCAGAGTTGCAAATTCCGCGATTCGATGGCAAAATTCGCCAGCGCATTTTGGCCCGCTTATCGCGGCCCTTTTTGTTTCGACAACAATGCGGATGATGCAACAATAACCGCGCATTTATCATCGGCATCTTGCCGGCGAATAATTGCGCGTTTCATTAGCCGCGATGTGAACGAGGTAATGGCGCGCCACGGACCGGAAGTCGCGCGCAACGCGCCGCCTCGCGGAAGTGGCGGCCGTTTTTCTGCGCGAAATTAATTACGGGGAGGCGGGAAAAAGAGTGGGAATGTAGAAGAATCGAAAAGGTAAATAAAATGGCCTTGTCTTTGCGCGAATGGAATGTAATTGCAGGGGAAACGAGTTAAGACAATTAGAGATGTCATAATCGACGACACCTTTTGCTAACTACACTTTCAACGATGTTCATCAATTTACGACTCGTTATACGGAAATAAAGCGATTCGCTTGGGATTATGAGTAAACGATGATCGTTGTGGGGCCTTGAAGTCGAGGTTCTTAAATCCCCTCTGGTATATAATTTACGCCGCTGTCACCGAAAGGTAGCGTCGAGCTACCAGCGGCTCGATCGAGGATCAATCTTCACTTATGGCAGGGGAGAAGAAATTGATAGAGATACGCGAGAGGGATAGAACGGATCGAGGGAGATCTAACGATTGTTTCGAAACCATAAGTCATCCGGCGTGGAAACCGGTTCCAGCCGATTCACTGACGGGTACAAGCCGGCATTTCCGATCAATGAATTCCAGGATACCGTAAATCGCAGCCCGCGGACAAATCGTCCCCGTTCTGGCTTGAAATCCTTTCGTTGCTCGAACGTGAAGTGTGACCTTGAAACTAGCGGGATTTAAATCGGCAATTTGTTGCGCTGAATAATTGGTGTCACTTCCAAGGTGTTCGGGGTGCTTTGCTTCAGCTTTATCAACTTCCTTTTACTATAAATTGAGCTGAGAAAAAAGCTACTCCTGTAGGTACACTGTGTGATCTTAGATACTATAACAACAACATTACTATCGCTATTATTAATCAGACTGGTGTCTGAGTTTCTCACATTCTGTGGTTTAAGTTCTCAAGATTCTACGAAAAAAGTCTGAACACTTTCTAAGTGTGTGCGGGATCACTTGAGCTTTACAAGGAACATCCTCGAAGCGCGCGACGTCGACGTTAGCGAAATTTCTTGAAGCAGCGAAATAAGCAGAACCAAAGAACATAGTTTCAAAGTCCAAATTTCACCTTCCCACGTTCTCGGGAAGCATCGACTAATTTAACGGACTTAAGCGTGCCGTGTATCAAGAGCCTGGCCGGCGATTAGCTCGAAAAATTGCCGAGGGAAATTAATCTCGTCACGCTAACGGTGCTGGAAGCGTTGCCGATGGCGCGTCGGGCTAATAGACCGACAAAGCCTGCTATCACCGCGAGATATCGTCGGCCGCGATCGTCACGGAAAGTGACGTGTCGGGATCAGCGCGATAAAATCTTTATTGGTCGCCGATCACCTGCGCACTTTGCCCCTAAAACGCAACGCGGCTGCCGCGGGATTAAAAGTGTCGTTGATCGTCCACAGTGCGCGCCGACTCTTAAACGTCCGCCGAGTTGAAACGATTTTTCGCGGCCCGCCGGCAGCTTCCCGCGTTCTCCAGTGCTTTGTTTCCGTCTCTCTTGGCCACCCTTTATCGATGACGTTCAACGTAAATTCCTCTTATCATTACGTGATTTATTGGACGGCGTTATCGATGCAATTAGGGTTACGCTCTCGAGGCGTTTGTTTGACCGGGTTTATCGGTCACAGCTGTTGATCCATATCGGACAAGGTGAATCGCGCTGTGTTTTTGCGCGTGAAACGAGCGAGCAAGGTCGAGATCGCTTGCCACTCCACTGATTAGAGATTAGACGATCTCAGAGTCCGGATGTGGATTTTGAGTAGGCAGGCACCTACGCGTGTTTTTAAGAGTTCGAAGTGCCTGTGATTTTTGGAGTACTCGATTTCCGGTTGCGCGAGGTAAGAAAGTAGGTGAAGTTTCTCTAAAGCTTCATTAGGCTTATTCTGTGGATAATTGACGGATTAGTAAGGCAAACAAGTAGAGGAAAGTGAAGGAAGGAATTTGAAACTAAGAGTGCCGAAATGGTAGGAGAATTTTTTTCTTCAGCTTTTTCAGTGGAATCCTTGAGGCTAGTCCACGCCTGTCGTCGATGCCTGAGAGTAGAAGCAATATAGCCCAATGACATTCTTTAGCGGTCATGGCTACTTTAGTAGGAACAGGTGTTTGATGTAAGCCGCGGTACAGCTACAACGTTTATACCAAATATAACTTCATAATTAAATTAGAATTCCTCTCAATATTGCCACTATTACCCCTACCTCAATTTTAAATGTCAACGACTAACACCGACAGTGCTCGAGTCCGGGATAATTTTAGGATAGGTCTGCACACTTGTAAACTAAAAACCAAGCAACCTGCTGGTTTCAGGCCAATTTCATTTCAATCGTCACGAGGTCCATCACTTGGCGACCACTTTCCTTAAAGGAACAGGTGCCCACGAAAATTTTCCTCGCCGCTATAGCCAACTCATTAAGTGACGCAGGAAAGCCACAGAACTCGATGCAGATTTATGCCAAATACACGATCGATGAAACCAATTAATCGCGACACTCGTTTCGACCCACGTGACGCTCGAAATAATTGCTCGTGTCGTTGTTCTCCCGCGTCAACGGTCTCAAGGGCAAGAGGTTCGTGACGCACCACTGACCAGCGTCAATGGATTTTAATTACTTATTATGAACAGTGTATCGCTGAATCGCCGTTTCGATCGGGGGCCAAGCACTCTCGCGCGTCACGGAAGATGCCAGGATGGAACGACGTCCGCTTGATCCGATTCCTGGCTCGCGAATTAAGGGGTCTGACGTCAACGCTAGTTTCTTGGCAAAGTAAACAACAAACAGGTAGGGTCGATTGTTCAAATACAGATATGAAGATCTGTTGTGCGGAACGTTGTATGTATTTCCATGACGTCTTTGGAGCACCATTTTCAATTCCTTTCCTGGCAGAATCTTTGGAGTTCTACCTCTGCGCTGATTGGGGTTTTAACTTTTAAATCAGGGGTTCAATGAAACTGTTAACTTTTATAAATAAAAGATATTTATGGAAATTTTCATTTTAAATCATTTCTTTTCTGTTTTATGTTAATTTTGTTCATTAATACTTTAATTCTGTAGTAAGAGTTCAGTTTTAACAGTTATTTTATGTTCGATTAATAAAAGTTCTGGAGGATCGTATATTTTCCAACGGATATTTAAGGGTAAAATATAATGGTTAGAAATAGTTTTTTTAATTAGTATTATCTAAAGAATTGGAAGGAGGATAAATATAGAAAAAGCACATTATGATTTTTATATTATATAATTATTTTCACCGAACGTTTCAGGTTTCAACTTTAGATCTATCTACAACTTTTACTTTTTCAGAGCGGAATAAATGTGCCTGTTTAACTAAGTAGAACTTTTTTCTACTTTCAAGGAAATAAAGGTTTCTTATTTATAGAAAAATGTAGATATGGAATACAGGTTTTAGTTAATACACTGCAGTACATAACAGCTTTCTTGGAACAGAAAAGATAATACCATAAAATTACAGTTATTTTATAATTAATTGAACATTTTAACAGTTTCATTCGATTCCTGTTTTAAACACTATTATATTGGAAGAATCTGATACTGTTTATTTGATATTTGATAAGTAATATTCAAGATGCCTGTATGCATAATTGTGAGCAAACTAGCGTGAATAACAGTGTTCTCACAGAAAATAGAACGCAGTATATTTCGAAAGGGTGTAATAATCCAATCAAATCCACTCAACAATGTTAACAACGTTTCTCCGCAAAGAATTCCGCAGCTATTTACAGGTCGATTTAATGGACTAATTGGAAACGAATTCCACTATAATTCATGCAAACGTATTCACAGCCAAAGTTGGCCATGCTGCGCGGCATTCCTGCGCAATGGAATTCAGAAAATCGGAACCGTTCCGCGTCCATTACATAACGTTAAACTGGAATACCGTTGACACGGATCAAGTAGCACCACGAATTAGCGAGCTTACATCCGTTATGCGCGGACGATTACTCAAACGGAACAGTTTGCTCACTGAATTCGAGCATCCTCCCGTTGCAATATCGCCAAAGTCGAATATTTCGACTTCGTTCCGATAACATTTCATTTGTACAAGCAAACACACCACGGAGCACCTAAACCTCGAGCCCCTGGGCGCCCCCTCGGACACGTAGTCTAGAAAAGTAGACGCCGTAAATACCCCGGTCAATTGTTTTCGCAGAGTGCCGTTCGCGGCTTTTCGGAGGATCGACGGGCGAATATCATTCCAGCTCTGCCTCGGCCATTCGGGGATCCGAGTCGTTTATTTCAGTCTCAAGTTCGCGGCTCGTTAGCGCGCTCGAAAAATCCACAAACAACCGTACCGGAGGTTTCCAGTGGTCGCGCTGGTTTCACGAGCGGCTCGACCCTCTTTCTCCCCGGTTCTTCCGCGGTTTCGCGGCGCATCGATCGCTGGGATCCACTCGAAGCCTGCGATCATTCCGGCGAATCGGTTCCCGGATCCACCGATTCGCGTTGGAAATTTTGGTGGGCGAGGCTAATTGTCGCGGAAACAGATGGAGGAGCGTTGATAAGCGCGCGATTACCGCGGCAAGATATCGATGGAATGCGGCGCCGACGCGCTGGGTTGGCGATCGAAGATCGCTTCGGTGACATTCCTGATACTGGAACCCGATGACGTTCATTCTTATTTGGAGGTATTTAGCGTTTCACCAATTTCCGTGTTTAAATGGCGCGAGATTAATTGGCCGTTTAGTGGGAACTGGAGGGGCATTCAGTCGAACTTGTGTTCAAAATATGTTTGGATTAACTGTATCAATAAAAAGCGAGGACCTTGCAGCAAGAGGAGCGCAGCTTTACCAACTTGGAGTAAATTAGAAAAAATTGTTTGTATAATTATTGCTTTGACTTGGGGTAAATCTAGGTGAGTAAGAATAAGTACACAATAAGTAGTAGATAGTTATTGAATTGATAAGTTTTTATTTCTATTTTTGGCGAATTTTTCAAAACTGGAGCTGCCCCTGATTTGTAGCAGGGTAGTAGAGGAGACCGGGGATGGTTGTCATATGGGTAGGTTGTCACAAGCGCTATAACAAAGAAACTATAAACACTGGGAATGTACTAATAATCCATGGCGATGCGTAAGCATATCGCCGTCTCCCCCCGCATCACACAAGTCGTTGTGGTGTCGCATGGAGCTACAATGTGTCATTGTTTGTTTTCGTGCGCTCGAAGTAAATTAGGCCGTATTTTCTATCAAGTAAGTATAGGTTGTTTCTTAGTATTGACTATAACATTGACTATAACATTTATTCTCGTAGCTTAGAGTTTTTTCTAACTTACTGCAATGATTTTTTTACATTTTTTAAACTTTTTAATACATGAATAGAGGGGTGAAATTGTTTAACGGTTTGGGGCAAGTTGTCACAGAACATTTGGGGTTAGGTATTTGCCGCATGTGACAACTAATCCCGTTGTAACTTGCTGTGCCTATCATGTGATATTATACTTTTTTGTTTGTTTGGCAACAGTTCTCAATAATAATGCTGCGAACTTATAATAAGAAGACGTCCAGGGGTAAGGTGCCCCCGGAATTAATGTTACGTGCGGCAAGAGAGGTTAAAAAGGGCAATTACACAATAAGAGGGATCGCAAAAGAATATAATATAAATTACCGCACACTAGCGCGATATTCTCAGAACTAGAATAAAAACGATAAGAATAAAAAGTTATATTACTTCCTTAGTTGAATCGACTTTTTATTCGTAAACTTAGATATCCAAATGTGTGACAATCAGCCCCATATACTGTGACAACCAACCCGACCTCGGGGTATGTTGTCACAAAATAGTTCCTGCAAATAATGTGAATTAGTTCCTAATCTGGTTGACAAAATCCGTAGGACCAATTTTTTTTATAAAGTCGAACATAGTTTATATTAATCTAAGTTTGAATGAACTTCTCTGCAGCTATAACCTGTAAAAAAATCAAAATAAGAAAATGAGACAACCATCCCCGGTCTCCCCTATTGCAGATTTTTTTTTAACATAGGTATATTACACGTCATAACTCAAAAACTGTTCTCCACTGATTTTCTGGAAATTCTGGAGAATGGAAGTCAGACGAGTTTTACCTCTTCTTCTGTCCCAATTCTCAGTTTTAGTAGCCCGATTTCAATGGAGAAGAGTAAACATTAGCAAATACACTGACTCGTGGACAATGCCCAAGCACAAACAGAAGAAACGAAGAATTTGGTGCAGAGTAGAGCAAACAATACGCTATATATCTACGGTTCGCCATTGCTCCACCCCCAGGGGCCGAAGGAATAAATACGACATTACCTGCACCAACAAACATCCTAATTTCCCTCCGGGAAATTAATCGATAACCCAGAGTTCTGAGCAGAATTTCGTGCGGAGGGAAGCAAACAATGACCACCCCCTTCGTCCTCCCGATTTTCAGCCACCCTGCATTGCCCTGCAGTGCCCTCGAGGAACGTCCGCTCAGAAACGCGCTCAAGCTCGTGCCCTCCATTATAAAAGACTCTACAGCACTTAACCAGTCGGCGGAGTCGCGTAATTCCGGCTCCGGGTGCCATGAAAACTCTGTTACGGCAAGAAAGTTGTGCAACGCCGCGGTTATGTAAATAGACAGGATCGAGAGACACGCGGCCTCCTCCGTTTGCACGCGTTCTCCTATCGCTCTGCCTCCGCCTAGTGTCCCTCTCCCGTTTCCTGTTGCATCTGTGCACCGAGTCGCCTTCATTGTCTGCTGGAATGTGCACAGATCCAGCGCGACGAGAGAGAGAGAGAGAGAGGAGAGAGAGGGTCACGGGGGCGTAGAAGCAATAACCGAGAGCCAGCCCGTAGACCGTAGAAGGCCGAAAGGCTGAAAGGCTGTCGCGAGTAGGTGGCCGTGCAGGAACACGTAGGCGACCGCTAAGGCAAGGACGTTGCTAACTGTCGCGATTTCATTACCGGATAGTTGCCCGGGGACGTACATATTCGTCCAACTCGTTAGTCCCATTTGACGTCTGGCGAGGGGGCCGTGGGACGGTAAGTGTTACGCGCGGATTCTAATGAAACTTCGTAGGTAGACAGAGAGTGGAACAATATTTGCTTCGTGCTTAATGATCTTGATGGAGATCGTCAGTGTTTCAGGCTCCACGTGGGATGTGTGGAGGAGTGGCGGAGGAGTTTTGGGTGGTTGAGGGTTGGCGCAGGAATAAAATCTGTTCTTCTTTTTGGAGTTGATGTTTGGACGCTTCTTACTTTGCCATGGGGGGTGGTATAATACTTCGTTGTTGAGGCTCTAGGATAGACACATCCTGCGTTGTTACAGTGAAGGTTTATTCATGCCTTCTTAACACTATAAATCCCCTGCTGCCTTGATTATATAGCGGCGAGATCCCCGGGCGCTTCAACTTTACGACAGAGATATCTTCTGTTGCCATAATTCGAGATTAAACGTGCATTCTGCTGTTGCAATTTCCTTTGCAAGCACCCTCAGTTATCTCCACTTAAGAATAAATTCAAAAGCAGTAATATCCCTAGCATTTCCTTCGCAGCACCCTCAACTCCCTAAATACTATCATAAAAATCACTCCATACTATCGAACTCAACAGTACCTATATACCAACGTCCCTTCTCATCGCCATTTCATCCTCCGCTACATCTCCCAACATTCTCCCCATCCCCGATACCAAATACGAAGCCAGCCAGCACCGCGATCAAACTTCCCGAACCAATCGATCTGTACCACACTCTTCGATCAACTTCCTCCCATCCAACCCACTTTCCACCCACTTGCCAAACACTGGATCAGGAGCTGCGCCCGCCGTGACTTGCCCAGCGTGTTCTCGAGCTCGTCAGCCTGCCAGCTGCGCGCCAATTCCAATTCGTAATGCACACGATATACATATATAGAGGGAAGCACGTGGGTGATGCGCGGTGAAAAGCTGGGCCAGAGTTTCCATAACGATAAGTCGGATATCGCTGGCGCACGGTGGACTGCCGCTAACCGACATCCGGTTCCAAGTTCGATCGGATCGAAGGGAATCGGATCGGGCGGCCCTGTCAGAATCCGATCGCATTTGCATACAATTGGGCGTTATCCGGCCGCGGGACGGCTAATTTCCATCTGCGCGCCGCGCTATCGCCCGCCAGGCGTGTTGATGACCGACGCTCTCACGGAAACGACGGGTCGCCCACGTTTACATTAGACTGCCTGTCTAACGACTGAACTTTGTCGCCTGTTACGCGTACCCTGCCCTCGCAGTCTTGTGGAAAATGTTACGCAAGGTCGTCTGGTATTGTAATGGGGACAGGTGGCACTGGGGCCCCTTTTGCAGAGACACTTATGTGGATTGTGAATGGTGTTTGGGGTGTATTCAGTTGATAGAGGCAGAGTTGGCTTGGAAGGCTTAGGGAAAAGTAGAATAGGTGGGAATATGTTAGCGATATTAGTTGATATTAGATTCTAGCCGCTCTTGGGCGAAGGGGATTTTGGGTGGGATGTTATTACACTGGGTCGTGTCTTCGGTAGAAGTACCTTTGGGAAGAATTACGTTATGACCGGAGGTGTAATTGTAAGTGTACAAATTTATAATAAATGTAGGTAAAATTATTTTACGAGTTGGGTTCCATGTGCTAAAGAAATTAAATAAAATTCAATGATGTATAATTAATTAGAGTTGCACGGAGATCACCAAAGTTGGGAATTGCCCAGCTGAGCCATTAGATACTCTCCTGGGTGAATGATAAGTAATTTCCCGTTTCGACACGATTCCATATTACTTATTGACATCGGTGCGCTTGTCCCTGGTGTCATAAGGGTCACGAACATCTTACTTTATGAATGTCTTCTCGCATTTGCTTTCTCCATTGTGGTGTCTACAGACGTTCCCCTAAAACTTTCATGAGAGAGAAGCTGAGAGTAACATCGGGGTCATTATTTTTCCAAACGCAGTTCCATATTCTATTTCAAGATCTAAGAAGTTGGCGAGGTGCTCAATAACAATTCTTGACATTCAATCCTTCAACATCGGCGTTTGATCTTTATCTCAGAAAAACCATCACAAATTTCTACGATTCGGCCGTGATAAATAGCGATACAGACCCCGTCTCTTTCCACAACTTTCTCCATAATCGACAGCAGCATGGAAGCGTGGACCGCTGAATGAAACGTATGTTATTGTCCGTTTAATTAAGAGATAAAGGCCGACGGAGTTTCCCTCGGCCGTGGCGTTTTAATCGACAGTAGATCCCGGCGATTAAGAGGTGTTTGGGTCGCGAGCGATTGGAAACCGGTGAAATTTCCAACGAAACTGGAGTAGCCGAGTGTAAACACGCAGAGGAGCCAGTGAAAGTAGAAATGTGCGATCCTATAGAAAGTGACATTATGCAGTTACGGCCGCGGGAACGAATACGCGGATCGTAAAAGCGAGCGAAGCCCGCGTTTCGCGTGGTTTCCCATTATATAAACAAAATACGAAACCCACGGGCGTTAGACGCCTTATCGTCGTAACGTTTCGGTGCTCTCTGGTCGCGCGCGTGGATAACGTATCGCGTCCTGTAGATACGCGGGTTATATAGTTCGGTGCACACGAGGACTCTTTTTTTTTCAAATTGAACTTCAAAGGCGCGGGATTTCACTTGATTTACAATGCGTTCGATCGAAATGGATTTCGTATTTTTGATGCTCAAGTAGGAAATCGCATTCTTTATTTTAATATTCGATGAATATCAGAGGCTTGGAAGACGTTTTCGGAAGGGATACGTGGTCTTTCTATACTCGTGGTGGTAAAGGAATAAAATTCAGAATATTTAATTAGAATTTCCTCGTCATTGCTAACGCGGAACAGCGGCACAGTATCAGGCCTCTCAAGTAACTTTCATTTGAATACGGCGGGTAGGGTGGAGCTTAAAAGTTAGAAAAAAGATTAAGTAGATTTTTATAAGTCTTCTCATTCTGATTTGTTCTTTTAGATATACAAATACTGTATAAAAACATTGGACAATATATTTTTATGCTTAGGGGTAGCTAATGTGAGTCAAGATTATAGAAATTATGAAGATTCGACATATAATGTCGATATTCTAATTGATACATTTACATTACATTACATTTTCATTTAGGGTAATTGTGGGAGAGGTGCCGCACTCGGAGAGACGCCGCACTATCGGTATTTCAAGGATGTCGTCGATAAAACAGACCATTGTCGATTTCATTTGTTTGCGACTGTTGATCTAGACCAGTTTACCAAGCACGAGCGTGTTTCCTGTAGGTATTATTATTAAAGATTTTGCTGTTTTTCGAGGTAAGCCTAGCGCGCTTCGCCTGAATAGTTATACGTCACTTTTATTTTGACCTTGTAGAATATTTCCTTGGTTGAATAGGTTACCTTCGACATAGCATGTGGAAATACGAAAGTGCGGCGCCTCTCCCGGCCATTTCGGATAGACGCCGCATTTTTTCTTAGGATAGATGCCGCACATTGATAACGTACTGTTTCGGAAACTAAGTCGATTTAAATGATGTATTTAATGTTTAAAATACCAAAAAAGTTTTTTAAAATAGCTAACGTGGTATCTCTAGGCAAATTATTTATTTCTAAATGAATAATCTTATAATCCACATATATTTGTGGACTATTTACTCTTTTTCCACATTTTTTTATTTTGATTTCAAGATGCCAACTGAATATAAAAGAAAATCTAACGCTAAGCTTAAAGCTCAGTGGAGCGAAGAAACTTTGATCGAAGCATTACATCGAATAAAAGCTGGTGAAATCCAAAATCCAAGGCTGACTGGATTATTTGTCCAGAATGTAGAAAGTGGCTTCATGAAACATGCACCCTGTATAACACTATGTGTAATGAATGTGGGAGGAAGAAAAAAAGAATGTTAAATTTAGAAAAGCAAAAATAATATATGTACCTACCGTACCCATTTAATTCTCCAATTTCATAATTGTATACAATAAAAATGTTTCGTTTTACTTTGTTTTCACTACTTTTTTATATAAAAAGTTAGAATTTACAAGTTTAAATCGAAAATTAAACGTTTTTCGAAATGCGGCACCACACCCTCATGTGCGGCGTCTCTCCTACTAAAGAGATGTTTTTAGTTTCAATTTTTCAAGGGTGACAAATATTAAAATTTTTATTTTCTTTAATGCTAGTAGAATCACAAGATGTTGAACTAATAATATGTATCCTTGGAAAACATTTTCATTGCAAAATTTAGACACGGTGACAATTTTGCGTAACGTGCGGCAGCACTCCCACAATTACCCT
The DNA here is from genome assembly GCA_944738655.2 of Andrena hattorfiana. Taxonomy (NCBI): domain Eukaryota; kingdom Metazoa; phylum Arthropoda; class Insecta; order Hymenoptera; family Andrenidae; genus Andrena; species Andrena hattorfiana. Next base: position 71,769,481 of record OX122891.2, read on the forward strand.
ATATTTGATAATTTATAAAATTTATTGTTCACAGAGGCATCAGACAGTGTCTGTTTCCTGCCATCAGGGGCTGCTGATATTTATCTGTCTGTCATTGTTTTACTTAACTATACGCCAGATGGGGCACAATGATTGATACCTTTCCTCACTTTCTATTTTTCTTAATGAACAAAGGTTTTCGAACAAACGTTTGAAAAAAATTCTATTGTTTCATGCCCTTCCATATAATTATCATGTACATTGGGAATTTCGCCACCACTGAGCTACCCCTAAATATAGATCAATTGTGCTCATATTCTGCTTGATTTTACTTTTTATAAAAAGGAACAAATTGAGATGGTAAGAAGATCATATTTTCATAGCTGAAAACTAAGCTCCACCCTAATACAGAGCTTCTACTAATCTCGATAATACAGAAACACATATGAAACCCAATCCCAGTGGCGATAAAAGAATCACCCCATATACTCCCGTTTCTTCAACTTCCCACCCCCTTTTCCACCTCTCAATTCGTCTCCTTCGAAATCACCCGTTCGTTCCATTTTTCCGTCGAGCTTTCCCTCCCCATTCTACGCGTCCGAGTCACGCGATTCTCCAATTTTTCCACCAATCATCCCCTGCTCCTTTCCGCCGCGCAACCTGTCCAAGAACGGCCCCCTGCGAAGGCCGCGGAAGAACGAAGGGAAGCCACTGTCCTCGAGAGCTGACCAAACTAGCCCTCGCCGAGGAGCGCTGGCAACCGAAAGAAATTCCATCCGAAGGGGGATCGATGGATCCTGAGTTACGCCACGGAGGTCCCATCCAGGAAGAAGGGAAACGAAGTTAGACCTCTGGGAGAGGTGTCCACTGTCCGAGGAATCGCGTTTGCCCCGCGATACTGGTTATGCATGGGCTTTCCCCGATATTTCATTTCATTTATCGCTTCCGTGGGCGCGAAAATTGCGTTTGCGGGCGAAAGGCGACGCGTTTAACGTCAATCTTCTTGGGCTTCTGAGCTTCTTTCGTCGGCGGAGATTTAGACGGAATAGCGTGTAACGGGCCACTGTTTGAGGGAATGGAGAAATATCGAGCGCGAGAGTAACGTACGACTCTGGAGGAACGAATTATTGCAGCCCCTGATGGGAGGTCAGTTTTCAACGATCGGGACCGCTGATTAATGCTCATTCGCGTAATAAATACGGCTATCAACGCGTCTGGCGCTATCGTTCGGTGGTAGAACACCGAAAACGAGAGTACGTCGATGATTCGCTAATGGGGATACTAATTGATAACGCAGAGTGAGCGAAGTGAAAAGGTAATAAAGCTAGATTATGACTTTGGGAACGTTTGATTAGTAATAAGCTCGGATGAAATAAGCTTATTTTGATTTTAGAGCGTTCAGTGAATGGGAAGTGGAGAATTCGGAAGAACAATGCAACGAAATTCAACAAGTTTTAGCGGGTAAGAGTATAGTGGGCAAACAGAGTAGCGCGGTTTTTATTTCCTTCGTCGACCGTGAAACTGCAAGGAACGAAACTGTTTACCGTTAACTCGATGCCAGGACCTTGCCCTGATTCGATCCTGCAGACCTCCCTGAAGGATACCTGCCTCTATGGCGGTCGCCTTAAAAATACATCGCCATATTTCTATGTCAAACATACTCTCGTTGTAGGAACACTGGACAGTTGGAAAGAATTCTGATAACAGGATTAATGATAATACAACTATTCGATACTTGAACACCTGGCCAAACTACTTAGCCAAAATCACTTGCGAAGATAAGTAAGACTTTCGAACCTTGACTTCGATTTAATAGTTTCGGAGCAACTCACACTTGTCACTGGTATCTTAAAAATTTCTGAACTCTTCGTTTAAAATTCCAGTGTTCCAGTAATCTTTTCAAATATCAAAAATTCGAGTGAATTCCTAGATTTACGGGCGATGATACTTTGCGCACATGTAAATACAGAGCAGAATAAAATAAGATAAAATCAAGAGATCTTGAGATCCAAGCAGCCACGCGATCTCCTTCCCGAATTACTTATCGTCCCCACACGACGCGCGCTAAGTTCATTCACCTCGACAAAACTTTCCTCGTTCCTCCACACACGAGGCTACTGATAAGAAGTTTGGGTATCGTAGGGTCTAGGCGAAGACCTCGGCGCCTACTTCGTCGTTCTGGGGTAATCAGAGATTTTCCAGAGCACGATGCTCTCTTCGGAGCTCGCGGAGGCACGAAGAAGGCGCCCAACGTTCGCTCGAATCTGTTTTAATCTTTTATTTAAGAGGCAAGCGCTGCTCAGACTCGCCACCCACGCGCAACGGTGTGCCCGTAATCGCGTAACGCTGATAATAACTCGAAAACCATTTCGCAGAGAAAGTTGCGCGTTTTATTTCGCCCGTAAAGAAGAGAGTATAAACTTTATCCCGCAGGCTTTTTGCTCGCCGTACGGGCAAGCCATTCCGACCGCGCATTAATCAATCTCGAAGGCAATTCTTCTTGCACGCGTCGGCGAAGTGACTCGGGTGCCGACGAGGACAGTCTGCATCGACAGTGCAATCGAGTGGCCTCCGAATTCGAATTTGTGTACACACTTGGAGAGGGGGCCAAGCGTTCTCTCCCGAGTGTCATTTCGAGGCTCATCCTCGCACATCCATGTCTCTATTTCAGCCGGAGACGCAAAATTACCTTCGACGTCTGTGCACGATTCAAAGTGTGTGATTGTCAAAACAAGTGGAAAATGTAAAATAAAGTTGTGAAGTTCTATATGTATTATGAAATCTTATAGGAGCTTGGTTTTTCAAGAAATCGAGATTGAAGACACTTCAGGTACTCACGCACATAAATATATTTCGATTTATCTTATTAGACCCGAGGAGTGAGGAGCAATAAAAATCAAAGAATTTTCTCAATTTTCGTAAACTCAAACACGAACAGATATCTTCGACTGCTAAAGTGTTCCTACTCTTTTGGTTCCGTGAACAGATATCGTCACGCGTGAACGAGGCTTAAGTTCTGCGGCGTTTAGACAGACTTAAACTTTGACATCATGTTTCCCTTATCAATACAATATGCGTAATCGAGGGAAATCGTTATCCAGGCGTTAATATTCACCAGTCATCGGGCTTATTAGCAGTTTCGACGGTGATTTGAGACCCGGAGGCACTTCGAGGTCTGCCTTGTGACCGCTGCATTTTTTTTTGCATATAGTGGAAGATAAATGGGCTAAGAATAATGTAAGGTGGCGTGCGCAGGCTTTGCACGTCCTCCTCGAACTTTTCACGCATTTTTTTTCGTCTACTTGGAAGCTTTACTCGCCGAGTCGACAATGTTATCGCGGAGAGCCGCGAAAAAGCGGAATTGCGAATAACGCTTAAGAAACCGCGCGATATGTCTCTCGTAAATGACCCGGGCAATTAAATGGCAATTTCTGTTAACACACTACGTGTAATTTTCTTTCGTTTTTTAACCAAATTAGCTGTTGGGTAACCAAGGTTTCGCGCAATTTGGCGAGTTCAGGTGATCGATAAGCGAATTGCTATTTGTTGGGTAACTCGATTATTATGTAACTTTAATGACATATTTTTATGTTAATCACGTGGCAGGCGACGAGGGGTGTAGTGGGGTACGAAGAGCATACGGCACGCAGTGGTCGTGCAAAAGGCAATTGCCATCGATTATCGCTGAAATCTTAGCTGGAAGAATATTCAAAATGAAAATCACTATTATGTATAGCGATATAGAAATTGTGAAAAGAAAGTTTGACGTATGAACAGTAACAAGGTTACTACAATTTAAATAAGTGCAGATAAATATATCGTTATCTGTGTCGCGTGAAATCAGCGGATTCCCTAGTCTAGACTAACGATATCAACATAAGTGAAGCTATTTACGTAAATGGGTGAATATATTACAGCCAAATCTTTCGACTATCATTATACGTTTAAGCAGAATGTTTATAAAGTATAAACATAAACTTGAGCGTACAAAAATGTTCCATTAAATATTACACGATTAACGACAGTTTCATACTAGACTTGTACTGGAATAAAGTAAAATCAACTAAGCGACTAAGTGAATCACAGCGATAAATTCGAAAACTCTGTTTACCGCGACAGATTTCTCGAAGAACATTTCAACTACGTGTTTCAAGTTGTTGGAAACAAGGAAAATAATATTTTTCTGTGTGCTCTCACCTGGAACGGTGAACAACAAACCGTTCCAGGAAAACTGGCGGCTCATGATAAAGCAACCTGTGCAGAAGATCATTCCTTCCACTGATTTAAGCAGTTGTTTGTGTCTGCTCGCTTATATAGCGGTGTATTTCAAGAAAGGCGAGATCGGGAAAAATAAACGATATGTTCTCATTATAGATTGACACTGTGTGTAATAATGAGGAGAAATGGAAGTACTTGTAAATAGAAAATTCAGTCATCAAGATACTTTTTATGTAGTAGCAGATTCTACGTAGGTGTCTTCTTCATATAATACTATAACATTCCACGTATCTTCTTCATATGGTAGAGGACTCTACTTATTTCCTTAATACACTAAAAAATTCAACATCTCTTCTTCGTATAGCTACTAAACGATCCTACATCTCCGTTTCCTATGCCGAAAGATTCAACATCTCCTAACCGTTTCACAGTAAAACGCAACAGTTCATCAGCCCCCATCAGACTCGCAAGCTATCTCCTTCGGCGGTCTTCCTGCCGGTCGGCCAGAGACCACGAAAAAGCTCCTCGCGATGGCAATTACCAAGCCAGTTTATCGCGAGGCAAGCTAAAGCGGCCAGCACGCGCAAGATTTCCACCCCGCTCTCCATCCACCTGCCCTTGGGGCGGTTCCTCGTCAAAGGGGAACGCGCCGCCCCGGGGAAAGGGTGAAAAAAGAGGATAAGAAACAGACGTTTCCTTTGTTTACCAAGCAAGGCTTTGTTCTTGCCCCGGGGAGTGGGGAACGGCGATGGGGGTGACGTTGTATAACTTTTAGCACGCAAACTTGCTCTCGATTGACGCGCCACAGCACTGAGGGTGGATTTCAGAGCTGCGATTTTCTGGCAGTAATCCACTTGCAAGTGCGTTTCAGGGCGTGGTGAGCACTGCGGGGGATTCACGTGTAATTTGGAAGAAGAGCTGCGTATGGGTTTACCAGAGAGCTTGAACGTCGATGGGTGGGGATCGAGAGATTTTTTTAAGGGGGTGATTCTGTTCAGCTGAATTTAGCTTGATTTGGTGGAGGTATTGCGTCGAGGTTCGCAAGGTACCGCTATTAAAGTAGCTTAAAGGGGTGCAAAGGGTGTAAAAGTCTCTTATTCTATCAAATATACCTATATCAAGATTTGCAATCTCTTTCAGGATATTATGTATAGGTACATTTATATGTATATGTTTGTTTGTATTTATACATATGTGTATTTGTATGTATGATTTTTATTTATATCGATGGCTTAGTGCACGAATATTGTACGTCCTCTTTTGGTGAAATTTGAGTTTTTATATGCAACAAATAGTTTCTGAGTGTTTCTTTATGCTGTATAAAAATCACATTTATATCTATTTCATAAATTTGTTAAAAGTAATATTTTAGTAAAGTGGACATGCAATATTTGTGCACTAAGCCATCGATATGTAAATACAAGTTTCCTCATTGTAAAATCAATACTAACTCAAGATAGCTGAGTAGAATCTTTTACAGAGTGGTCCATTAAATACGAGAATAATTTATAGGGATGAATTCGCAAGCTCCACTCAACCGTTTAGTATCAACCCCTTATTCCTTCAAACGCTTTCCTGGAAGACAGGTCCTTGTAAAGGCCAGAGATGCAATAATAGGAATGACGTCCGTTGCAATTAACCTTTCAATTGTTATATAATAGAGATCAGTGAAATGCTGTGCCATATACGGTGCTCAATTAATTCCTCGCAGCGACATGGTTGCTCGCAACAGCGACTTTACATTGACATTTCGTCCCTATTGCATAACATCCATTCACCTGTATTAATTCAATCGCGATTTTCTTTCAACCGCTCGGTGTGCTAAATTACCAAATTATCTGCGTTTCAAGTGGTGAAACGAGACTGTCCCGAACGGGAGCATGGACGTCGCTCTGTTTTACGGTTAAAAGAAAGCCACGGGTAAGCAAGCCGCGTAATTGCAGGGCGACAGGAATCCTCGAGCGCACCGCTACCGCTGGTTATCTGTTTTTACTAACAGGATCAAAGCTCAAACACAGCGACTTGTGTTTAACCCTGTTTGCGGCTTGGGACGCCTCTGACAGCACACTTTTACCCGTTCTAGATTTCACTGCTGCCTTCCGCCTTGCTCTGTACTCCGTGTAGGTGAAACGTCGAGCAAAGTAATCTCTGCGACGTGGAACAAGAATTAATTACGATTATGGGCTATGGTTCGTTTCGACCGTGCTTGGCAGATCCATTGTCAACGATTTTGCCAGGTGGATAGGAAGAAGAAAGTATAGAGACTGTGCCTCGACGCCATTGATAATAAGGTTAGGGTTAGTGACACCCTGTGCCTAACCCATTTTATCATTTTTCGATTTTTCTTACTCTTCCTCCTCTTATTATTATTATAACTGATTAATCCTGTAGGTAGACCAAATATATACTTCCACCTTTTATTTATGCTGTAACTCTGAAACCTGATTACCACAGTGATAAAACTATTTATGCCGATAAGCAATCGAAATAGTTAAGATGGTTTTCCATCCGATGGAAAATTTGCAAAATCACAGATCTTTGAGGGATTTTTTTAGTTTTCATTAAGTTCCTCATCCCCCAAATTTTTCAATCCCTGTAGGGGCAACCAGCTACTCATTTGATAAGTTATATTTGTAGTGCAACGATATTTAACCAGAAATATTTTCTTCAAGTTTGAAAGCATCGAACAAAGCCAATCAGTTCGACATGGCGAGGGAAACACCGCCGTTCAAAGAACCACCGCGAAAGGGTTTCCCTCCCCAATTTTGGAGGGAGTCGACACGTCGAAGGTGAGCGCAGCACGCGGCTGTACCTAGCTCGATAACTCGACGGCCCGACTTTTCGAGGCCGACAATTGCCGCTTGATTTGCGGTTGAGGCACGGTCGCGCGCCAGTTTTCTTACCCTCTGCAATTAAGTCGCGACGAAATTGCCAGCTGCGGTGCCGGATTGTCGCACGAACGCGGCGATAACGTGGTTCAGGTGAACTTTTAAGCTGAAATTCAACGCAGGCTTAAAGGATCTCGCGACACTTTCGCCTCCATTCGCTCGAAATACACCCCCTCGTTCAACCCCCGCATCCCAAGACGCTCTGGCAATTAACTCGTTTTACTTCACTCGCTTCTAAAAGAACCATACAACCACTTTGCATAATAATTACTCGTACAAATTGTGCCCCGCACCCTCCACTATCTTGCAATTACCCCGCAGGGAGCAAGAAGAAGAAAGAATCCGAGCGTCACTATCCGTCGCGACTCCCTGCAGCGTCCAACTTTTCTCCGTCTCCGATTGCCTTCGATTTCGCGACGATTTTCGGAGACGAGGGTGGGAGCCGACGGCGGCCAGCAGTCACGAGCATCGCCCAGGCATTTCGGGAATTTTGCCAATTAAAATCGACGAACGAACCGAGGGGTAAGGGAGGGCCGCGCGATCGGTGGCCCCCAGGCCCTCTCGACGTGAACGGGTACTTGGAGGAATGTTCTTGGACGCGGCAGTTTCGCTAATTGAAATCGATTACCCCGGGGGCCCCGGGAGCATCGTTTTTCCGCGACGACGAAGACGACGATCGTTTTCCCTACCGCCGAGGAGGGAACCGTCTCACAATTACCAGGGCCATTCGCTTCGTTGCACCCCGGATATTCCCATTTTCCGCGGAGAGTGCCTCGCCTCTCCCGTACGTCCGATCCACGTCCACGGATCAGCGTCGTCCCCTCCCCGCCGCCCCTGCTGCTTCGCTTTTTTCCCCCTCGCCGCGAAACGTCTGTCCCAGCCATCCTTGCCGATTAGGGCTCTCTGACTTTCCATCGTCGTTCGATTACGTCTGATGCAAATACGGAGGGACGTTTAGTTCAGTCGAGGGCTGACTGCCTTCTGAAAGCTGCCTCGTTTCGCAGGTGTTTGTACAACGTTTTTCGGGGGTTGGGATTTCTTCGTGGGAGGATGAATAGTTTGTTGGAATTAGGGGTGGCTGAGGAGAAGCTCATTCTTAATCGTGCGTCGTTAATCGAGCTGATTTTAAATATCTGAATATTCTTTGAACGGTGGTCGAAAAAGCTAGATACATACTTCTACTTGGGGGATGAAGATTTTTCGAAACAGTGCTTGGTTTCTAGTGCGACAGGTTTCTGAAGGGAAGTTGTGAGAGGCTTTCCTCGTATTACACCGAAACACTTCAATTAAAGAATATTAAATATTTGAAACGGAAGGCACGTTATTTCCAGGTGCATAGATAAAATTGGACGAACTAATTACGTGTACGGACTAGCTTGGAACGAGTGTTGATTGCACAGTGATCAGCCGCAGTACTAAGTGCGGTTAATAAGTTCAACCTGCTCGTTGAAGGTGTCCTTTATGGAGAGTACCTCCCTAATGGACTTTAACGAGAATTTAAGTGGCCAGTCCTCGGGTCATCCTCGTGCAACATTCCGCACTGTCCTGGCAAATTGGGCAATTTGGGTGCTAACTAATCGTGTCCTGGCCTATATACCATCCACCAGCTACAAACCACCCTGTAACAGAATTTTATAATATCTTCTCATCCATTAAGATTCCCCATACTTTACCTCAAGTCTCGAACAAGGTCCAAAGCATACCTCCTAAATAGACGCTAACAAAGATCTCGACACAAAAGAGGAAATGCAAGGTCCATTATGAAAATCACGTCGACCGAAAGTAGCGAATCGACAAGGGAGCCGTTCTCCGTCGCGAGGACGCTTGGAAATCGCGGAAAACAGGGCTAACCGGAGCCAATTACGCCGAGAGGGAAGCGGGGGTGGCATCCCCGAACTGGCTTCCGCTTTATCCCGCGATCTTAGCCCCAGCTCGGGGCTTTCGAGCGTGGTTGACGCTCGAGCTCCAAAGCAACTGGTGTCCAATGACGGGGCGAAAAGGCAAGGACCTCTTGAATGCACTTACATTCTGAACCTTACATATGCTCACCTTCTCGAGCAACCCATCGTCGCGGTGAGCTACTCCCTCCCTCCCACCCTCCCTCCCCCTCTCTCTCTCTCTCTCTCTCTCTCTCTCTCTCTGCAGCTCTCACTGTGCTTCCTGTACACCGATAGCGAATCAGGCCCGTGTGCCTGACAAATAGACGAGCGCCCGTGTGTCCGTACGTGTAGGAACGCGATGCCGCGCGTGAACGTGCAAGATGGGTAGTAGAGAGAGGGAGAGGAAGCGGTTAATCCGCACATGTGTGATGACAATCGTGAACCACCTGTTGAACACCGCCGATACCCGACGGCACGCTCTACCTGGCGTCGTCTGCCACAAAAGGAAGCCCCGAATTTCGATTAGACACGATCCCGTAATTTGTCGAGCCACCTCGATCCCTGCCACGGACCCTGCCGCCACCCTGCGATCAATTAATTCCTCGTCCGCGACGAGCACCGTTACCGGCGCCGCGATCCAGCCCGATTCGATCCGGTTTCGTGGAATTTCTCCAGCGTCTTTCTCCCCCGTACCCTGCTCTTGGAGCTGCATGGGTTGCCGCTTAGGTTGCTCGAGTTGCTATTTGCGTCCTTGGGTGGCGGGAGTTGTTTTAGTTGCGGGGGTGCCTCTTTGCGGAGGATTTGACGATGGCTGTCTGTTTAAGTAGAACTCCATTTATCCGAACGACAGAATTCTCAGTACTTCCTGGTCTACTTGTTCAGCTCCTCTTGTCCGAACACGGGCCCCGCGGCATATTACACTGCTGTTTATAAGTATTAGGGCATCTAATCTACGTGGAGTAATTGTGAAAAGTGTTTCAAATTTATTGAAGAACTCTGTCGAATTTTACTTTATTTAGTATTTTAAATTAAAAGCAGTGAAATATCGCTACATTTGCACAATAGGTGATATTTGGTAGTGAAAAGTTTTCACTGCTTTTAATTTAAAATACTAAATAATGTGAAATTTTTTAGAGTCCTTTAATAAATTTAAAACACTTTTCACAATATTATTCCACGCAGAGTAGGTGACATAATACTTATGAGTGGCAGTGAATATAACCTCGTATCGTTGCACAGATTACACATAAATGTTTTCTTGTGTCCGATCAGTAGAACAGAAGATAGCGCATTCGACGGAGCGATATCAAGGAGGATCACTGGACTCCCATTATCCGAACGATCCAGTTATCTGAGCCCTCGTGTCATCCGACGTGTTCGGATAAATGGAGAACTACTGTACGTATTGTGTTTACTAGTGATGGATAATCAGGTGCAAGGGGGAAGGGTGAATGGAAGAAGTCGAGGTGGCAGAATCAAAGATTTGAGGTTTGCCTCTGTTATCTGTATTACGTCACGAGTGAAACGTGATTAGGGAACGCAGAATGACATACGGAAATTGCTTTAACCTTGAGGCCACCCAGTACCAGAGGGATCAAAAAGGTGTTTTATCTGTACTTCAGTGTAAACTGCGAGTGAAATAGAGCGTGCGCGAGATTTACGACGTAATCTAGCTCGAGGCAAGGTGCTGCGATGGTGTCTACGCGACGTGTCGGAGAACATGCACATCGACGCGTGAGATTTGTAAATCTCGCGGGTATATTCTATCTGGAATAGTGTGCATTTTAACGGAATAAAAATGAAAGGTTGCATAGCTTCTTAAGTTTTATACATTCCCCTGATAACGTTCCTAGATAATCAAATCAATTTGACAAGGTTCGTATCCGGAGGGTGATTGAATAAGTGTCAGACTGACATCTATGAAGATAAGAAAAAGTAGATCTACAACTTACTCATGGGCCTCGTTCACATTAAGTAGTTAAGTTACTCGATTTCAACTCGTTTCACTTCAAGTAACTTGAAACTATATTGAACCTGTTATTTAATTTTAACTTGAAATATCCTTACAGGTTTCTTTCAATTTTTAAATGTAGTAGAGTTTCTTTCAATTTTACTTGCCTTAAAGTAAAACCTGACTAATGATAATTTAAAGACCACGCGAAGGAGAATACAAAGTAAAGTCACTGGATTCGATGAAGAAGGGGTTTCCAGCCAGCTGTGCCCTGTCGAATCCCGAGGCACACGATTTCGCAGCGAACACGTGCTCGGTCTTCAAGCGCAATTTCCCGACAACCACGAAATCGCGATTAAAATGCTAAATTGGCCGCGCATGCATGTGCATGAGATACATAACAGGTCGGCGGAATTTCGCGGGAATTGACGCACGTACGTGGTTAAACAAATGGTATGACGACAATGGACGAGAAGTGGACAAAGCGGAGGTCGCAGTTCGAGAGACTTGGAAGAATGGTGTAGGCTGAATTCTGCATCGTTCGTACGATTCAAAGAACGCAGGAGCAAATTAGGTGACATAAAAATTATTTGGATACAACTGTCGTACTGTAAATTGATAATGACATTTGATTGTATTTCTTCCAAAAGAAGGCTTAATGACGGACGGCATTTAAGTTTAAAACAATGGGGACAGCGTGTTTATCTTTGAATTGCGAGTTATACGCGAGTGTTTGGAGATTTTTGATCAAGCTACGTCAGTTTTAGCGAGCATATGTTTTTAGCTTTCGTGAAATACGACCTTTATCTCGGTTAATCCACTTTTGCCACTACTTTATTAGTCTTTCATCAACTAATGAGGATGACTCGTAGCTTTCGAACAGTCCTACTTTAGGTACAATCTTGAGTCCTCACTTTGCTCTATCATTCTACCATCAGCTGCCATTATCTCAGCCAAGTGTGGTTCAATAACACCGAAGAATTCGTTACTCATTCCCAAAGAACCGTTTAAACGCTTCTAACCCACTAATAACAATCATAAGTCCTTCAAACTTCTCAAGTAATATCAGACATTGCGAGTAAAAATGGACTAACACATATTGAAAAAAATTAATTTTTCCTATTTCATATGACTAGTAGAATCTATTAGAATACATTATTGCTACTAACTCAATTTCGCAAAAAATATAAGTTAGTCCATTTTTGTTCTCAATGCAGTACCCCTAATCAGAGATGAGCAAACAATTGTTTGAAATAAAAATTTCGTACACAAATATTTTTTCTATTTCAAAACAAAGTCTTACATTCCACCTATACTCTTTTAACAAAAAATAAAACCCTTTACAAACCCTTAAATACCAAAGAAGAACTTGCCGCCAATCCCCCCGACTTCAGCGTGCCATCAGCACGTGGAAACGCGTAGGTGAGGATTGCAGATATGTCCAGGTCGCCTAATCAGTCGACGTGGACTAGCCCGCGGAAAAATCACGCGAAAACCGGTGGACGATGACTATGTAGAACTGTCCGCTTATCACCTCTACTCGGTATCGCGGCGTATTATAATATCGCGGCTGGTCGACGAGGGGCGAAAAGCGACGCCCGACGTGGACGTTTCTGTCCTCGCGTGTGTCAACGGGCCCCGTATCTGCGCTCGTACGCTCGTGTGTGCACGCACAGGTTGCATCGCGGCCGTGGACGAAGCACGTGCAGCAACACGCTCGCGTGTTATCAGCGGCTTCCCACGGCGCGTACGCTTACGATCCGTTATCGAGCGCGCGCCGCGGCCGCGGCCTGGCGCCTTTTGTATCAGCCAAATGAAGCGGCACATTTTCGCGAGGCGACCGCGGTGACGGTGCACGCGCGCGAACAGTCTACCTCTCTTGTCGTTTGGCCACGCTACTCCCACCTTCGCAGCTTTACGGAGACTTGCATTCGGAGTGTCGTTCGTTGGTTCTTTTTGAGGGTTGTAGGGGGATGCCTATTTATCCACCTACGTCTGGCACGAAACACAACCTGCTCAAAAGTATTCAACCCTCAACATTCAATTTTGAGCTTGTGGGGGGTTGTTGATTGTGGTGGATTTATTGGTTTGTGTAAAATGGGAAGGGTTTTAAATGTTAAATGTTTCGCTGCGTATTTAAATGTTCGAATAAAAAAGTTTTTAATTTTCAACTTATGGTTACTGATGGAATTGTCTCGCAAGGGGACCTTCAGGTTTGGATATTTCAGAAAATTTTGACACTTAGTACGTGTGCCCCTCAAGCGCCTACGATGCACGCGTATTTAGATGAAATTCAAAGTCATATTGTGGACATATTGCTCTGCTATGAAGAAGGTGGGTTTCTTGCAGAGATTTTCTACCAACTTTTCTAATCCCTACACACTCAGAACCCTATATTTCTCTCTTGTAATACCCCTTCTCGAATACGCATCGGTTATATGGTCTCCTAATCTTGTCAAGCACAGGACGCTGCTAGAAAGGGTACAGCATTAATTTCTCCGTTTTGCAGCATTCAAAACTGGTTGTCCTATGTCCTACACTAATCACGACTATAATCAAATAATGGACAGACTTAAAATAGACTCACTCCACAAGAGAAGACTAATTGCTGATCTGACTTTTCTATTCAAAATTCTCAACGGCCATATTTGCTGCCCCGAGATTCTCAGCAAAATGTGTCTAAATGCGCCTGAACGAATGTTAAGATCATTTCCCTTGTTCAAACCCACGCTCCTAACGACTAATGTAGCACATGCTGATCCTATAAACAGGATATCCAATCTGGCGAACAAACATAGCTTCGAGTTGGACTTCTTTAACAAGGCACTAGCGCCCTTTCTATCAGCGGTGCGCAAAATTATTCCTATTGAATAGCCATATGCGGTTGCATTGTAAATATTGTACATTAGTACTCATGTATTACCTCACACAATCATCTTATGTTAACTGTATTGTGCTTACTAAGGGCTAGTCCCGTTCAAATAAATAAATAAAATAAATAAATATTTCTGGAAAGCGAAGCTTTTGCCGCAATTTCGTCACTCTGGATCTTCGTCTTATTTTTTCCTGTATAATCACTCCCTAGATTAATGATCATAGGTAGAGGATTTATACAGGGTGTTGTATATAAGGGGACTCAGAAGTTTTCAAAGTCGATTTTCTCGAATTTGGCTAAAAAGCGTTTCTTACTGCATTGGGAAATTAATTATCAATCCGAGTGAAGACCTTCATGTAGGTACACTAAGTATCAAAATTTTCTGAAATTGCCAAACTTGGAGGTCCCCTTGTCAGAGGGGCTGAAGAATGGAATCGAAGAAATAAACAGTCGACTACTTAGATATCAGACAACATTGCTGAGTATCACAGCACAAGAGAATACTTCTCCGCATTTTTTAATGCGTTGGCTAAAGTCGAAATCCGCAGTGCTCAGGAATGTAAAGGCGTTCGACTATAGTGTAATTGTTTAATTTTGCATAGGATAGTACACTCTGTGTTAATTTAGTACCGTGTTTGGCTAGTCCCTCTACGGTATGGAATGTTTGTTTAGAGATCTTGCACTGATTGTAGATTGTTATCCCTATTCGCAGAAATGTTTATGTACTTGCAGCTCAATTCTGCGATTGCTGTGCTATCTACGGTATCTCGGTCAACTGAATTTGAATACGATCTGTCTTTTTATTACGTATTTATTACACTCCTACTGTGGACATAATTACAAGGAATATAATTTGAAAATAAACAGAGAAGAAAAAGAAATAGAAACAGAAAATTATAATAATGCAAATGTAAGAAGGAAATTTTCCTTAATCGACGAGCAAATTTGGTTGACCAATTGCTATTAGATCACAGTACACCGGAGGATATAAATCTTAACGCGCTGATTTTGCAAGTATGAATTCACGAATCTCCAGCGTCGGTGCAACCTGCAGAACATTCAGGTCCCACTATTTTCAGAGCAATCTCAGGTTACAACCCCAACGCCGCAGAATGTCGAAGCCTCCACCCTCCGAGAGAACAGTCGATCGCAGGTGAGGCAGAAATTGCGGGTTCGTCCAACTACGGTGTAACACGTTGACGGCATAATAGAAACGAAATCAGTGGAAACGAGTTACACGACACCGTGCACAGGGGTGGCAGGCTGCTGAAAGTTGGGGGCACGCGAGCCGGAAGTTTCGGGGCTGCTCGAGCTTCCGCTCGACCGGGGCGAATTACAGGTGCGCTGGCGAAAAGCACGAGGGGAGACATCTGACGAAAATATTCGCAAAATACGAAGAGCGAAAGAGGACGGTCGCGTCGACACGTTCTCGAAGCTAGATCGTTGACAGAACTCTGCTGCGCACATTCTGTGTTTGGATTTCCAGTCGAACGTAAGCCTGAGAAAAATAAAAGAAATTCCACTCGATGACGCAAGGGAATGACGATTAAATCTCCAGATAAAGCTGACACTCGCGTCAGAGCGGTATCGATCGTAATAAATCGGTTGGAATTTAATAAATCGGCTTTGCCGCGTTATCAGCTCTAATGAAGATCAAACGTGACGATGCGAATCAAACAAAGAACTGTATCAGAATAACATCGGGGTTCTAGAACGCTCGAAGGTACAATAACGTGGGATAAGAGACGACGAAAATAAGCGAGGATAAACGCACGATCAGGAAGCTCTTCTGGTTTCTTCTGGTTCACAAAATAATTCACCAACGCTGGAGAATTTGGTGCAGTAAGACCATCTCCTGTTCAGAATCCGTGCATCGCGGGAAAACAAACCACATTCTAGAAAGTAGAAACTATCCTGGTACACGATTTTGAATCGCGCCAAGTGGCTTCGAATATCTCTGCATGAATTCCTTATTGAAATACGCCGTCACGATCGATGTAGCAGTGACGCGAAATTGACGTATCGCGATATAAGCTACGCTTCTAGGCGAAATCTGGCGATTTCGAGTGGGTCGATGTGCTGAAACCTGCTCGCGATTAAAGCGTTCTATCTTGGGACGTGAAAACACTGACAAACTGTTCTTTTAATTAAAACGAAGGTAGAAGTGGAGGATTGCGAGGTGCTCTCAGATGTTTACTGCGCGACGCCGCAACGCCGATTGGGTGAGTCAATTCTAAAGAACGAACGTAGGACGTGAAATTTTTTTTTTTAATCTTCAAAAGATGCATAACATTAATCACATTTTCTATTAAGTTCATTATTTAAAAGAAAAAAATTGCTAAGCAAAACCTAAGATTTTCATGCGCCCAAAATGCCCCCCTCCCTTAGGGAATTCCCAATTCTGGTTCCCTATGAAAAATTCTAATTTTCAAATGATGGAGTAACTCGTTACCTAATAAGTTAACACTTTGACCTTTGAGCACACTTAACCCAAGTACAAACTAAATTACTGACTTTGGCATCACTATACTTTCTTCTATTCTAAAACTTTATACTTAACAAGTGCAACATAGAGCAACGGATCCTTAGTCGATCAACTTGCAGGGGGTTAATACAGTAATCGACTCGCAGAGCGCCAATTTGTTCATCTAAAATCGAAGGAAAAGGTTTACGTAGGAACGTAAATTTTCCAGGGGACCCACGTTAAGCGGACCCCAAATATTACGATACGGAGACAACCGTAAACACGCTCCGATCCCAGCAGCGTGGAATTAAAAGACTGGCCCGTCGAGCGGCCAGAGATCGGGTCTACGCGCTGGAATTCCTAAAGAAGGAGGCGTGTGTGCACAGGCCACAACGATGGAGTATATACGCGAGTGGCGTAATCAGTCCCTTAAGGGGGCCCAAACGCAGCGAGTCAATATTGGAGCAGCCTCGTTTCCCAGCCGCTCTCTCTATCGTGCTGCTCCGCGTGTTTAATCAGCCCGTGCCCGCCTTAATCGTCGCAGGAACGCGCGCGACTTTCGTTCCTTTCGTTTGTTTTTCATTTAGACTGCGTGCAACGACCTGCTCCGCTACGCGTGGAAATGGGCGACTTCCGGTGGCGGCTGCCCAGCGCGCTTCCTTCGAAAAGGATTCGCTGCGGTACTTTAAAACAAATTTACAAATTGTGAGTAGGTAGAGTGCCAGATGGTAAAATGTTCGCTGAGGCTATGCGGGGTTGAACTTTCGGGAGAAACGTTCTTCACGTGTTATGAGCGACTGAGGCCTTCGTTATGGAGTCTTCGACCGAAGGATAAGTAAACTTTAATAAAATTTGGTCCAGTGAATACAGGGAAATAATTATTAGAAAGGGAACTGATTAACCATTGACTGCCAACTACGAGATATCTCGTAGTAAGCGTCTGTACCAAAACTGCCAGCTACGAGATATCTCGTACTTTTTTTTTTTTTCAATAAAAATACTGTAAATGCCATTGCAATATTATATCAGTAACTTAATATTATTATATTTTGTAAAACTTCATGTTTTCTTTAAAATAAAACCGTGGCACCCAGGGCAAGACGCGCTAAATTTGCGTGGCAGTCAATGGGTTAAAGAGTTCTTGTAGAAAAGACTGTAAGTGCCAAAATTAGACAAAAAAAATTTATCGGAAAATGTACTAGGGGCCAATGACAATACTATAGTATAGAATTTGATTTTTGGCACTTATAGTGTTTTCTACAAGAACTCTTCAATTATGTACAGTATCCGTGTGCTTCGATTCCCTTCGAGCACGTCATCTTAAGATTTCGTATCCAAATGTTACTCCGTTTCTGCAACTCTAGTAGAAACAATGAAAGGGGATAATTCTGCGTAAACAGATTTGTGATTCACTGCGCATAAACGTGGAAAACACTGTGATATTGTTCAATATTCAACGTTCAAATATATACGATTAAAAGGGAGGCGATTGTGAAAAGTAATAACAAACGAGAACAGAGTCGTCTGGTTTTATTTAACCTCCTTTTTCACGTAATTAGTAAACGTTCTCCCGCGAAGAATCCAATATAAATTTCCGCCGTTTTCACGGCAGCGGTCGTTTCGCCCGACACTCGTAAAATCTCGGAACGATTGAGCGTGTACGTTATATTCCCGCGTAAAGTTCAGGAAGAGGGAGATGGGGGAGAAGCGGGTTTAGAGGCGCATGAATTTAATTCTCGGCGAAACGTCGCCAAGCGAAATTGGAATGTCGGCGATTAAACGGGGTGAGATGCGGCCGAACAGCGTTTGTTAGACGCGAGCGGAACAGTGTCCTCCTTGCGGCGCGCGGGCGCGTGTTACGCAAATGAAGAGGGAAAAAGAAGCAAAAGTCCGCGATAACGAATGCGTCGTAACGCAACGCGCCTTGTAAATCTTCGCCGCGTGCAGATTATTCAAACTTTTCTTAATGGCCTCTCAGGAAACGCCGCGACCTTAATCACCGCCATATAATTACGCGACCTCCGCTCCACGCGAACACCTTGCCACCTACGTGGTACGTTTCAAAAAGTACTTCCACCTCTTGTCTTCCGCAACCCCTTTCTCCTCCCGGACCAGCCCCGCCTGTCCCTTCCAACCTCGGCGGCTTCGTCAATCGTTTACTCTTCAGCTATCCTCGTTCGTTTCCTTTTTCCATTCGATCGACCATCTTGTCCGCCTCGGTGACCATCGACCACCGTTCGTTGTCAATGTTGAGTTACTGTTCTACAATATTCCAGCTGATGATAGTCGAAGTAATCGTTCGGGGAAGAATTATTACAGGGAGTCGTGGTTCTGGTGCGAAGAAAAGGATACGTCAAGTAATACCTATTTAAACCCTCTATGGGCTCGTGTAACTTTCAGGTCACATTTTAATTTATCGACATTTTACAAAATAATTATAGCTTTTTTCGTGAGATTCATGAGTTCCGAAAATAAAATGTTCAAAGTGTAATGTACATTTATGCTTAACACCAAATGCAAATTGTTTTATGGAATTCCACGTATGAGTTATTATACACAGAAGTGCAAACTTTATAGGCCGGTGTGACTTGGAAGTCACATAGTGAATATATCGCAATAAAATTGTTTAAACGCAAAAATTTGTTTTCATTTGCATATATAGGTTGATAATTTCTGATTTTTCGTTCCCACAATTTTTTTCGAGTTAAAACAAAAATTCGGCCCATAGAGGGTTAAAAATAAAAATATCAACCTGATTCTGATTAAAGAAACAATGGCACCCTTCAAATGCCACCCGTCCATAAAGAAATCACATTTGCTACGCGATATCCCCTTCGAAGCACTGCGACCTTTATCCGAGACTAATAATTCCCACGATGTCCGCGCGGATGAAAACAGAACAGCCTGTGTAACGTAACGACCTGCCTCGGAGAAACTGTCGCGCGTCGTTCGATTTCGTTCCAGCTAAGCAAGCCTGGACCGCGACCCTTTCGCCTGGGAAAGATGTTTTATAAAGATAACGGCATTGGGCGTGCGCGAGGATGAAAATTCTGTGAAATACATACACGCCGGTGTTCCGTTGCACGGGCCCTGCACGGCGGAGAGGAGTAAAAGGAGAAAGGGAGGGGCAGTGAAGTGCGACGTCGAGGCAGCAGCACTCGGATAATGAACCCCCGGGCAAGATTTTCCAAAGGCGGCTGGTAATCGAGTTACGAGGACGAGGGGGTTCGTTACATTTTTGCCCTCCCCCTTCGATAATTACGAGCGGAGCATGCTGGGATTATTTTAAAACGAACGCGTTACGCTCTCTCCCCGGCAGGAAGCTTTTCGATTACAAAAATTTTCCTCCACTCAGTTGTGCTGAGAAATCGTAGCCGGGGAAATGGATCGACTGGGGTGTAGACGAAAAATTTTGGCCGCTGCCCAGAGTTGGACATTGCCAGGGAATTCTATTTAACAGCGCGCTTGTCGATGGCTCGCGTTTATGCGCGATGAAACATCGGGTAATGGCAAACGATCGAGTGTTAGCTGAAGACTGTCATTTACACACTTAGGTGCGCGAACGTCGGAGGCGTATAAAACGTTGTATTGTTTTTGTTTGCAAAGGCTCTCGAGGGATTGAGAGGTCTTCGTCACTGGCGTCGAGTTTTAAGAATCCTCTTCACGCGTCACCGTGCGAGAACAACCGTGTGTGGATAGGAATTCACTGATACGTTGGTTGAGAAATTTGCAGCTTCCTGGAAACATCGTCGAGGAAATTCAGCAGGGTTTTTATGACGGCAGTCTTTTGTACACGTGAATCTTTATGAACTACGATCTTCGTGGGATTCGTCTTAAGTTTCAGCAAGAAAGTGCAAAACTAGTTAATCTTCAAACATTAGACATTTAATCTGCTCCTAGAATCTTAACAGAAACGCCTTAAACGATGATATAATCTACAAATAGCAAACAACATTTCCACCTTTAAGTATTGTAACGATCAACTTTTCATCAGATCGGAGGAACGAATGTTCCTAGTGGACCAAAATTCTAAAGTTTTACATCAAAAATACTATAGCTAATTTAACCAGAAAATATTCTGTATTTCCTACTTAACTTTAATTCTACAAAATTCATCGCGATAATTGCGTGTTCATCGTTAAACGTGCAATGAACTTCGCCTTTAAAATCGTAAACGTGGTCGTTCGAGTTCATTCATGCAGGCTCGATCATCTCGAAACTCGCAATTACGGGGAACATATCGCGGAGGACGGTCCGAGGGGATTTTAAATAACAAACAGTACCCAGCTCCGTATTTCTGTTTTGCGTATCGCGCGCTAATGACACCCTAATGACGCGCTAATGGCACCTCGAAACACGCCCACCACTCCTGCCTCTTGATAGCCTCTATCACCCCTCGCGCTCTCCTTACTTTCCACCTTTCCATTTTCCTGGACGAATCAGTCGCTAGCTAACAGAATATCGTTGCTGTCCATGCTTTCGGCCATTACCTCCTCAGCAGCCTTTGAAGACACTCCTTTGAATTACTCCAGCCTTTGAATTACTCCTTCCGAGCAAGGCTTCTTACAATTAGTCCCTCTTCTCTTTATTTCCAGTTTTCATTAACTTCTGAAATAGGCAAGTATTTTCTTTTTCTAGTACTTTCCCGAATGTCAAAGGCACCCAAATATGGGCATTCTTTTAATTCTGTGCAATCTGAACACTGAGTTATCCCAGCTCCAGCGTTCATATATTGAAAACAACTTCCTAAATCCTCACTTCTAAATCCAATTCTCAGTGGTTGCTATTTAATTACAAATACGATTTAGCGCAGACGCAGCGCAGTTGTAATTAATTTTGAACATATACCAACAATGTTGCACCTCTAATATTTATTTGACTAACTCCTTCTTCCCTCATGTCCAATTACACCAAGGTTTATCCACTTCTCGTCCGTCCGTGCGCGTCCAGCGTTCCTCCCTTCACGAAGACGAGCTGAAAGGACGTCGTCGAGCGATTAGCACGACTTCAACGAACTGTCGCCGGTCTACAGGACGGCGTAATTAGGGACACCGATGCAAATAAATCTTTTGCCCCGCGGGCGCGTGTTTCAGCCGTAATTTGCGACAGATGCACGATCCAGCCGAGGACGATTCGATCCTTTTATTACGGTGCGCCGTCGCGTGGCTGGCTGTTTTTGGATTGTGTTTAGGGCACGTTGTCCTCCTCGTTAACTCAATGATTGCTGGAATAATTCCAGCCCTAGGTATCCGACCATTCGGTGGACATAAATCTTCCCCCGTTTGCAGGGACGAAACGACGGCTCATCAACTACATCAGGGGAGCCGGCAATTATTTGGATAAAGTATTAATGTGGAGGTAGACACATGTTGCCGATGGAACTGACTGAGATGTGGCGTCGAGGATGGTGGGACCTTGATAGTCTAACTTGTATGACACGGTCCCAATCGTCTTAGGTATTAATCAAAGTCAGAAATCCTTGCAAAAGCTATGCAAAGAGTGATGCTAAGCTACGCGACATACGGAAGCAAATGAGTGATACGTGATAATTAGTAATTTGCCACGCGTGTCAGAGATTCTTCCCCATTAATGGTAATATTACTTCGTAGAGGAGATAAGGAACTTCTTTGCGCTCCTCGCGGTTATTAATTCTATCCAGTCGATTCTCTTTTTCTACTTGCCTGCATATGTATGTACCTACCTACCAAGAGACATTAGTATTCTGATTTGCAAGATCGTGCAAAAATCGTGGCATCTCAAATTCGTATAGGGTAAAGGACCCAATTACTGACACCTAACCAATTACTGTCACCTTAAGCTATTTTACTTAAAATAACGAATAAATGAACTATAGTATATAATATATAGTATAGATTATAGGTTGAATTACATAATTCTTTTTGTGTATGACTTTACAACGCTTATTTATTCGTTATTTTAAGTAAAACAGCTTAAGGTGACAGTAATTGGTTAGGTGTCAGTAACTGGGTCCTTTAACCGGGTGCTTTATCACTCGGATCGTTTCTGTGGGTTGATAAGATGGATCACATGGCGCATCCAACGAGAGAGTTCAGGATTTCGAATGAAACAGCGTCGCGACGCGGCTCCTGCCTTTCATCCTCTTCTCGTCATCAGCCATGGGCCGCAACGCGATAAGCACGACCGATAACACAGAGAGAATACACCGACCGGATTTCTCGTTCCGCTGAAATTTCCGTCCCTTTGCGAGCAGCAAATCCATGGATACACGCGCTTCCTCTTTATGGAAATTTACAATGTTGCTATTTGTCGGTTTGCTGTAAACATAGTGATTAAGCGCATGACTCGACGCAAATCTCAATAATCCACGAAGGAGCAAGAATTCCAAGACCAACTTCGAAAGGTGCCTATATGTATTTAGACCAAAGACAGGAGAATTTACATAGGTTCCTGAGATATGCTGCATCTAAAACTGAACAACGTAAGGCAAAGTAAACATTGTAAGTGTCAAAATTAAAAAAAAAATTCTTAAAAAATGTTCTACGTGGCAGTGATAATACTATAGTATAGAATTTTGATTTTTGTCACCTACAGTGTTTTCTACAAGGACTCTTCAATTACGAACCATTCATACAATCTTTCAATACTTCTACTTTAGAAGAAAGCAGAACTGAATCTGATATTCTACTTCTCCACAAGATTATTAACGGTATATTTAACTGCCCGTAAATTTTGCGTTCTATTAATTTTCATGTTCCATCTAGGCAATTCAAGGAAACTGAATTATTTTACACCACTTTATAGAAATCAAGTTTCGGCCTCTGTGATCCAATCAACCGTATCTGTTATGTGGCCAACAAGTTTATCCGCTCATTTGATTTCTTCGCCATACCCTATCTTGCTGCAAACTGAAATATCGTCTGCGTACTTAAAATAATATAGGTACTGAGAAATGATTTAGCTCTGTTTCTTTTTTTTTGCTTTCGTTTTCTGTCCAGCGACACATGTATTAATATTTAAAGTACCTATACTTACTTCTGCTCGCTAAAAGGAATCCCTTTTCCTATTTACTAAATAAATAATGTATAATCTCAGTTTTCTAAAATGTATCCTTCCGCGTTTCGATAAGAATTCCTCGTTGTTGAGGTTACTTAGTACCTACCTAATGTATTATCGAAGTGTTAGGTACATTGTTGGCTTCAAGAAGCCAGCCAAAGTAATTAAAGTACTACGCGAAGTTAAAAAGATACCTGTGTAGTTCTTTAGAATAATTAATGAAGAATCACTTTCAAACTTCTGGTAATTCGTGCATTCCCAAGGCCTCACAGATCTCGTGCCCGTTTCACGGGAACAACATGGCGCCAGCGTTACCAAGCGCCAGTCTACCGATTAATTGCGTTCGTGGAAATCCGCGAGAGCGAATGAACGCTCGCTAACCGCGACTTAACGTCTCCCTGATTGTTACCGGCTAAACAGTCTGTTTCCACAGCCTTTTAATAGCAATAAATGCATCCGTATCCTGGAATTCCTTCGAATGCTCATAAATTACGCCCCGCCGCAGCCCCTCGCCCTCGCGGGCTCGTTAAGCGGAGAGCACGCGTTCCACGAAGCTCGGCAGCCGCTCGCGACTCATGCAAAGCGCGTTACGAAACGATCGATGGTATCGAAAGCGTGCTCCGGGGGAACGCCGAAACTTTCTCGATCATCGGGTTCCTGGAAACGTTGCCTATTATAATTTTAGATCGGGCGACGATCGGTTACGGAGGCTTTTTTGCAAAGCGGATTGCGCCTCTTTTTTCCCCTGTCCAAGTCGCGTTGCGTCACCGCCGCGGCCAAGTCGCCCGTTTCGCCGTGAAACGCCTCGATCGCGGACGGTTCATAGTGTAAAGAGTATGTAGGAAAAAAATTGAAAATCAATTTTCCATTAAGATACAGTTATTTACATGTAATTGATATGTTAATCATATTTATACACAAAAAATTTAACATAAAATAATTCATTGAAATATATTTTTGAACATTTTCCTTTTTTCCTTTTTTCTTTTTTCTTTTTCCTTTTTCTTTTTCTTTTTTCTTTGGGAGATGCCAGGGCCCTTTGGCTTCCCTTCTGGATACGCTACTGATGTATACAGAACAGTAATAGCATTTTTAAGACGAATAAGAAGAGAAGCTTCATTTGCTAGGCATTCAGTAATTAAACTTCGAGTGACTACTGCCACGAAAATTGCGACGTTTATTGGAAGTGTCTTTGGACCCGCTCACTTTTCATCTTTTCATCTACTCTTTGGACATGCGCAGTGGTAACCTCGCTATTAATCGCTAAAAGTTTTTACGTCACATAAATACGTCAATTACTATACAGCTAGCAAATCCGAGTGAAGTGCCTGGAGAAAAGAAACTCGTGTCCCGGTAACGAGCTTATCGGTTCACCGTTTTGCACGTTCGACAAATGAATGTTAATACTCCCAGAGAAACGAGGTAGATCTACGTGGCGATATCAGACGTCCTTTCCCTCCGCCACGAGAACGCGATCGTTTCTCCAAGTTCGTCCACGTTAACGGGGGAAAACGCGAGCCCCGCTTCTGCATATTCATGGTTTTTCGTCGACCGCGAACAGATACGCGCGCGCGCGCGTGCGGAATTCGCGATGCACCAGGAAAAAGGAAAGAGGGAAAAAGAGGAAGCCCCTGTCGCTTTTGTAATTCCCAGGAAAGCATTCTACGTGCGGCGGTTTATCTACCCTTCGCTCTTATCAAAAGCGCCACTCGCTGGATCGTGTTTCCCTATTCGAACGCACTTCCCGTTCGCCCGTCGCGACCGCGCACAAATGACCCCCCGGAGCAATTAACAAGCCTGTAGTTAATGAAAAATGAGGAAACCGAAGGGCTCCGGTTGACGTGCCCGGAGCAGGCGTCCATTCTCATTTACGCCCGACCGAGGAAAATAAATAGCTCGCCACCGTTTCTTACCGCGATACGAATAGAGCCGTCATCTTGCCTCGCGAAACGAGCGTTTGTCCTTCGCGGGACCACGAACCAGGAAAAAGCCTGCGCGACCGCTGTAATTAAATAACGAATAATCCCGAGATTGCGCCCGCCGCGACGGAAATGCGGTTTCACCGAATCCGTCCTGGGCCATTTCGGATCCGTGGGGCATTCCCGGCGATGGCGTCTGGCGGAAAATTCTCGCCGAGGCCTCGACTGTTCCTGGCTTCCCGCGATTACGAGAGATCGCGACGCGTAAGTCTAGTTTTCCCGCCTCTGGCGCTACGAGTAATCGTTTTATTATCGTCAGCCGACAGGGGCCCCATTTGGGAATCACGTCTGGCTGCGTTAGATTATTCTGCTCCCGGTATGTGCATCTGGGAGTCGGTGACTTCTGGAGGAAAGTAAATTGGAAAATTCAGTTATCGCCGTGTTCTTGCTCATTTTATCGAATACTATGATTTGGCCATTAATTTCTCCACGTGAGATAAAATAGATTTACGGCATTCCTCGGCTCCCGGATTACATTTATTTCGGGAAGCCTGATAAACTTTTCGAGAGCGACTTTATGCTTGGAAATTCGTCGGGGAATAATTAAAGTGTTTCTACTAGGTTTTATTTCGAAGAAGCTAATGAAATACCCTTAACACGATTAGATCCCCAAGCTTACCATAAAAAAAAAGCATAAAAGGAAAAGAAACTAGAGTCGATTCTTTTATAGTTTCTAAATCTAGGTTCCTTCCCACCACTACCGAGTATACTTGTCGTGCCATTTCAATTTTCAAGGTTCCCTTCAGTACTCTTCGACTTTTCCATGTATCTTCTTCTTGCGGAGATCGCCAGTCTCCTGAATCTCATTCCTTGCACATTTGAATATAAAATGTGGAATTACATAGGTGCTCGTGTGCCATCGCCATTTACGCAGCGAGGACGCACGGAGTATGGAGGTAATAAATAAATAGCCGTTGCAGAGCCGGGCTTCTGATGCATCCTTGAACGGGGTCGGCGCGATTCATCTCGTATGCATGCCGTCAGTTTTCACACGTAGAAGCATAAACGTAACAGAAATGCCGACGCGCGTTCAAGGTCCGTTTTATGCGGGCATTCTGCAGGGCACGTTACGTTTTAACACGATGCGTGATTGCAGCCATCCGGCGACGAGATTTCCTTCGTCCAGCTGCGTGTCGCTGGGATTTATGTGGCGGATATTGTAGCACGATGGTCGATTAAAGTCGCCGAATGCTATCGGGAGGATCTACCTGGATGGGTGAGCGTAAGTTGGATCTTCTAACGCGATACGTGCCAATCGAACTGATTTATACGTGTCGGCTAGCTATCGATAAAAGTTCTCGCGTATGAAGCTGCAATGGTAGGATAGGTACGATAATGTACGGAGGGAGAAACTTGGGGATGCTGATGACGAACGCTTTAATGAAAAATGAAACGAAGTAAGTGTAAAAATGTGTTTGGTGGTCAGTTTTAATTTATTAGGGTTAATAGAGGTTTGGAGAATGCGGGGTGTAGACAGTTCTTGAGAAAGTTTCGTTTCAACAGTTTGGGATGTAGAGCAGCATGGGCCCATTACGGTCTGCACAAGGGTAACGTTTGAGGGTACCCTCCGGTCAAAACGGGCTTGAAAAGTACGTGATTTTCATGAATTAAAAAAAAATGGAAACAGGGCAACATACAGAAAAAAAGTTTTTTGGACATTATTACTACATATTTGAAGAACAAACAAAAAAATTATTGTTTGAATTTGATCAATTTTTGCATTAGATATAGAGCATTCATTGTATCACACTGTAGAAATTAGAGCTCTTGACGGGCGCCATCAGACTGAAATAAAAAAAACTAAAAATATTCTTAAACTATATGTGAATGGTTATCGCTTTATCCGTCTTCACTACAGACAAACAATCCGGAGATTTTTAGCACATGTTTAAACACAATGTTGCAAAAAACAGTTTCTTTACGCATAAATCTGTACATAAAAAGAAAATGGGTGATCCAAAATTACTCTCTGTGGATAACGCGATAACGAGTCTAATTATGAATAGAATGCTGTAAGAGTTTTTGAAATCGGTTCATAATTAAACTAACCACAAATATCTTAAGATTTTTAATATTTTTCCACATTTTATATCAATTAAATGCAGAAAAGAAGTGCTACTTTCGGTACTTTCAACATTGATCGACTGGAATTTTAATAATTTTGGTCCAAAATTGATCTTTCGTGAAAAGCGAGATAACCATACTCCTGCGAATTAGAAATATGTTTGGTTTTTTTATTTCCGATAATCCAGTCGTCCGAAATTTCAACCGCCAGCAATTCTGAAGCCGTCAACTTTACTGCGAAATATTTATGTAAACAAATGAAATAAACAAACAACAAAGATTTTTCCTTGTATTTCAAGGGTGGTAGAATACACCCCCAGAAATTCGAAAACGTTCAGTGTTTATTTCATTATAAAAAATTTCCCCTTAAGTAGCACCTCTGCACGAGTGTCAAACATTTCAACCCGGGCCCCTTCAGTGTTAAATTACAGCAAATATGATCAATAGTAGTAGTTCTTTGGTAACTTCAACTCACTTTTCATAGATGACGAAAATTAGAAACCGTCACAGCTAGAGGACCAAAATTCCAGCTTCTACCAACGCTACTCTCAGAAATCTAATCCAAATCGCTCCCAACCATACCTACATGCAAACCTTTCAACGCGCCGTATTTGGCAGTGGTACCGCACACGAAGCATGAATGTGTCTCATTTCCATAAACGCCGACAACTAAGAATCCAGCCCCTAATTAGGAGTCTAAAAGACCACCTCCTAAAAACTTCCACGAAATCACTGCCAATCCACTGTCGCACCCATCCAAAGCATTGGCCGCTTTCGAGCCGCATTCGAACCGCAGGAAAGCAGATAAAATTCCAAGATCCTCGCGCGTGGCGAAACGACGAGCGGCCGAGACAAGCGAGGAGCGTAGATCCTGGGGTGGCGATAATGCGGCGATTTCCTAGTTCTCTTGGACGTGGAGTTGCGTAACCGAGCGTACGCGAAAGAATCTCCCGAGTTATTTCGAGCGCGAGCCGAGACTTTAACGAGCGGCCAGGACGGTCGGTTAATTCGAAACGGCGGCTAATCGCGAGCGGGTTCGCGGCCAGCCTCTGGATCGTTTCGCGAGAGCAGGACACGCGCAAGCGCGCGCGGCTCTAACGCGGGGCCCGGATTCCTAGCGTGCCATTCAAGGTCCCCCGCGTGCTGAGTCCTCGATACGCGGCGGCCAGACAGGAAACGACCTCTCAAGCCGACACTCTCTTTTCTATTTTCCTTTTTATTCGGTGGAACTAGTTTCTGCCGGAGACTGCGCCCAGGCGAACGGGGTAAACGATCTCGAGGATTCTTTCGACAGAGCCGTCCGGGGGCCTGCTCCCTTTCTCCGCTCGATTCCACTCGATAGCTGGATTGCCGACGTCGCTGGTACTTGGAAGTATCAGAGAAGATAGAATCATTCACAGCAGTGGCGCACTCAGAATTTAATCTTGGGGGCAGCCGAGTTGAACGGATAAAGATATTTTTAATGCAAATTCATTCGGTGATTATAAAAATTTATTTCAAGAATAAAATTCAGTTGTCTTTTCTTTTTACAAAGCTGTTGAATTACTTCGGTCGTGATTACATCAATCTCTTTTTTTCCTTTTTCTTTGTGGTGCCAGAGCCTCTGCCCTCCCCCTCCCCCTGGGTAAACCACTGATTGACACTGAAGGATTAATTAGGGGTTGCTTAATGTGTACTTGTAGGACATGGTCTTGGGTCAGTTTGGGTTCCAAGCGGATCACAGAAATTTAAGGATTGTCCTGAGAGGATCGACCTTCTACGCTGTTTATGGGAAGTGAAAGTTTCGCAAAGAATTATTGTAAATGGTTATATAAATGAGAATGGCGAGTTAAGTAACAGTGTATTGCCCAAGTCGACGTCGCAATAGGGTGAGATTCTTTTTAATATATCTACAAGTGTGGTACCCATTGTTAAGAACGCAAAAATGGTCACAAGGGACCATTCCATCGACGCGTTTCTCCGCGCGCAGCTCGTGTCTCGAAATAAACTGATTGGAAGAAGTATGGAGATCCTTGTGGCCAGATAACAGATATCTATCCGGTTGGCCGCGTCAGTGGTGGCAACGCATCGAGCCGGGTGAATGGTAAATAAAAGAGAATGTTTATTACGGATTGGACGGGGGAACCGGCTCGACAACACCTGTCCGACGAAATTGTTTTCCTGTTTTATCCACCACCTCGAGGAGGAAATCTCCTTTCGAGCGACGGGGCTCGCGTATCGCGTTGCTTTTTGTCAGCGCCGCTGAAAATAGCGCGCGCAAAATGTCGGGCGCGTAACGATTTTCGCACGAAACGAGTAACGGCGTTGAGATGGACACGCGAGGGCTGTCGAGGGAATTCGCCGAGCGCCTATCTCGCGATACATCGAGGAGGACGTCTTCGCGAGCAATTGCTATCGAGGGTTCTCCCTTTAATTAACCACTCCGCGTTGCCCTTCTCTCCACAGAGGGAGGAAAGGAGCAGCGGAGAGAAAGAGACGATTACGTGAGAATAATACGCTTAGCCGAAGGTGTTTCGCGTAATTCCTGTCTAATAAGCTAAGCCTTCGCCGTAGGAAGTAATAAATAAAATCCTATTAAAAGATAAATAGATACGGTTTACGATCCCCCCCCCGGAAGAGTAATCCTCTCCACTCTCGTTAACTTCTTCTCCACTAATCGTTGCGCTATCTGCTATCGCTGCTTCGCTAGCCATCTTGCAACAATGGAGGAGCTAAGAAGCAGATGAAATTAAAGATTCGATCTGGACTTATGTTATGTTCTTTGGTATAGGGGAACCCGCGATGCGAGACTCTAGCGAGAGGTCCTTTGTACGGATAATGACTTCCAATTTCTTCAGATGTTGTATTACCTACGTGTAGGGAGACATTTTTGCAGAAGCTTTCTACATTCTCCTGGTTCTTTTTATCTTTCTCTTTGCTCCTTTGAAGTAAAGGTGAGGCATAGGTTTTAGTTCCTCAGACTTTAATATTGTTGATTCGTGTTATCTTCTATATTCTCTTTAATCTAAAAGGTTTCCCTTTGAAAAAAATAATAATAATAATAATAAAGAGGTGGAGGATGTTTAGTGGTCTTAAGCCTCCGTGGTCATACAGGGTGGTGTCACACCCCAGGCAATTTTCGAGTTCAAATGTCGCGCTTTTACGAATTCAAAATGAATTTAGACCTTAATATTAAAATTCAAAAATTTGGTGAATTTTAAGAAAAATAGGGGAGAGTCGTGCAGTACCGACCAGCGTACAGTACCGACCAAAGCTAGTTCTCGCTTCTTCGACCAGATATTAGCAGTTTATTTGAATTAACCAATGGAAATCATAATTCTCTATAATCTATTTCGGGGCCATATTGTTTACACCATTGCTCTCGATTTTCTAAGGCATTAAACGTATACGTTGATATTCAGTGGGTTAAAAGTTATTTTTTAAAGCTGATCTTTTGTTTCTCGTGTAAGTAAATGATTTTATTCTACTATGTATACTATCTCTAGTCTATTAAGTTTAATAAAACGTCCTAGTTTTGTAATATTTTTTTGTACATAATATACCATGATCTAAAATGTTTCCCCGTGTTTGTCGTACAGTACCGACCATCCAACTATCGTGCAGTACCGACCAACAGACTCTGTCAACCAGTAGAGACCAAATTTTTCTTATCTGTGAGTTCAATCTATTAGCAACTCAGAATAATTTATAAGATGTTCATTTAGCCTTCTTTCTACCTATTCCTGCAGAAAAATAAAGTAAATAAGGATAGGTATGAGAAGCTAACAAACAGGAAGCTAGAATTTAATGAAGAAGTTATCCAGTGTGTTATTTGCCAGCAGAGTTGGGCATTAACTAAATAAAAAATTATGTAAATAAGGATCAAATAAAAGTTACTTTAACGTTAGATTATTCGACGAATAAAGTTAATTTTTTTATTCGTTACTCGAAATTTTATTTAAATAAAAATTTTGCCCATCTCTGTTTGCAAGGAATCATTTCACAAAAATTGGGTGCAGTGTACCGAATGTGACGGTTGGGCACACCTGGAATGCACAGATCAGGAGAATATTAATTATTTTACTTGCGAGTTTGTACAAATAAAATTTGAAAAAATCTTGTATTCTACTAATTAAATGTCTTTATTAACATTGTTAATCATTTAGACCTAAAAATCTAGTAATATAATAGTTGGTCGGTACTGGACGACAATTTTTCGTTTCCTAGAAATTACAACTTTTTACTTTTGCGAATTATCAATTCTTATTATTAAATTTCACAAAAATAATTTCCCTCCTCTTACTAAGTTCCATCTATATTACAAACACGTTTTTGAATTTCTGATTTTTATCGACTCTACCCCAAGATATAACAAAAAAAAGTTAGAGCGGTCGGTACTGCACGACTCTCCCCTAATCGTTTTTTCCACAACTGTTTTAAAATCTTTCATTTCTACTGTAGAACGTGACTGTATCCTTTCCCAAGACCTACCAAAGGAGCAAAAGCTTCTCACAGTCCCAATGATATTACCCGATTCCGAGAATAGAACATACTGTCTTGAATATCCGTCTCCTCGTGTCTTCCGTGGCACGGATCATCGAAAACAGGAGGTTGGACCGTCCCATCTCGAGGTCCCTGGACAGGGACAGTTTGTCCGCGTCTATAATCGCACGCTGGCACCGTTAATTGCCAGTTTCGAGATATGAGCTGACAGCGACGGCGTGCGAACGAATATGGAAGGGAAGAAAAACCAGAAAGCCCTGCAGGCCTCGTCGCCGTGGCTTATCGTGGCGATAACAATTAACCGGTTAATTCACGGGATACGTGATAACTCGCGACCGATCACGTCCACTGGAATGCAGATCTCTGTTAACTGGATAACTCGATTGCCTTCCAGGAACGAGGGAACTAAGTGATGGAGAAGATGGCAGAATGAGTTCATGGAACTTTGAACTATAACTTCTATATGATAATCAGTGTAGTCACGAGTAATAAGTACATCCCTCTGCCACATGCTGTTGAGAAAAAGATAGAGGAATGAGAAAGTTCAAAACTTAATAGTTGGTGTGTTAATAATTAATACTTAGACTGGTCAGTCGTGAGGCCTCTAATGCGCATGAGCAAGCACAAGATGGAAATGTGAGCGGAGTCAAGGACTCCTTGCACTCCACAGTGCTATATAATTTTGTGGGAATAGTGATGACTATGTAGATTCTGGATTTAGCGAATAATGTACATGGGTTCAAGGCAATACTATTGGATTCCTAGCAACAGGAGATCACTCACAAGGCCCGATCTAGGGGGCCCAAATTTGGAGCTACAAAATTGGTTAATTGGTAATTTATGAATATTAAATTTTTCGTAAAACAAAAGACTGTTGTTATTCAACAAATATCTACAAAAAAATTACTCACGGTCAAAGATTATATATTAAAATAATTATTTTACAATTTTAACCCGGCGTTGGTCAGGTGGGGTCTCACGGACCCCAGATTTTAAATTGAGTATAACTTCTTAACAACGCGTGGCAGTGTTATTTAGTTTGCTCATTATATAAGCTATTTAGGAAGTATATTTTTGTTGAAAATTAAAGATGTTTAATTAGTTAAGTATTCTTGGGTAATAAAAATTTAATTAAAGATATGGATTTCTATAAAACACTAAATTAATTGCGGGGTCTGTGGGACCCCACGTTACTACTCTTGTTACATTTCCCCACGTTACCAACGCCGGGTTAATATATAAAGCAGAAAGCTTCTATATGTTTGTGTGTTTGTCTGTCGCCTAAAAACTTTCGAACGATAAACTCTGGGATCACGAAACGTGCCTCAGCTCATTATTCCTGACTAATCCAGATGAATGTGACCATTTTCACAAAAAACTTTTTTTTATAAAATCAGAATCTATATTTCGGGCGAAGACGAGTATGCTAGTTAAATTTAAAGGGCAGCAGAAATCATTTTTGCCCAGAGCGGCAGAAGAGCTTGATCGGGCCCTGGTCACTTATGAACTTCTACGTTTCCTACTACCTTCTCTTCAATCCTTCTACAAACGCCACTGTTGCTGTATACCCAGCAACGCCAACTGTAATACAGAATAACAGCCATCAGCCTCTATGAACAGACAGTATTGAAAGAAGAAGACAATAGTGCTTCAGTAATGATGACCCGACTGCAGAAATCCGCGCAGCAGCAACATCTCCCCTCGTTCATCGATAAAAGAAGCGCTGAAGTTGACAAGCGGATCGAGAAGTAATTGGAGCGCAGGTAGACGCGAAGATACTGTCGTTTGCGAGTCGCTATCAATGCCCTGTCGCGAAGAAACGCGAAACATTGAAGAGCATTCTCTACATCAATATTCTGACATTGACGCTTTAGGGTGTCAAACAATCGCAGACCAGGCATCGCGTCCCCTGTTCGCATACTACCGGCGATAATTGTGTCGAAGCTTTTTCCAAGATGGCTGTCGCACTAACGAGGGAAAAAGGATGCACAGAAAGCTCGTTGCGAAACGTCGCTTTTCTTACTGCCTTCGCAGCGAAACCAGGATGAAAAACATGGCTGTTCGTGATGTGCTGCTTCAATGCGCAATTCTCCCTTCAAAATACAGAAATTCCTACGGTAAAACATTCAGTGTCCAAAGAATCAAAGATTAACCTGTATAACGAGCAAAATAATTAATCTAAATACCACAAAGTAGGTACTAATAATTATTGGATCCTTAAAATCAGTATCAAACAGTGGTGTATCCAGAGGGAGGCCAAAGAGTCCTGGCACCCTCAAGCAAGGGGCTTTGTAAAAAGAAAAAAGAACTGGATTTTATTCTTTAAATAAATTTTTATAATCATCTAAAGAATTTTATTAAATTTGCATTAAAAATATTTTCAACCGTTCAACTCAGCTCCCCCCAAGATTAAATCCCGAGTGCACTAGTGGTATCAAACGAATATAAGTACCCATGAATCCTTTCCACTATAGGTATAGGAGTCCTTCAAATAAAAACTTCCAGCAAATGATCAAACATTTTTAGAATCCACCACAGCTGAACCCAAGCAACCCAGTTCAACCGCTTAAGAAAAGAACGCCACTTTCCGCGAATCCTGTACACAGAATCCTCCCACGAAAGAAACGTCCACTGTTTATCTTCCAGGAAAAGATCCTTCGTAACTAAGTAGATTCCTGCGATTAACATCGTGCAAGCTGCTCCGCCGCTAATCCTCGAGCTTCCTTCACGAGGATGATCGTTTGCCACGGTATTTTTCCCCCTTTCCAAGAAACGCTTTCCCGATACAAGGACAATGGGGATTCTGGCTGGTGACCGTGGAAGAAACATGCCGGTAGGATAATCCTGGGAGCGCTGTGAGAAAAAGCAGACACGGGGAGGGCAGCCCCCAGAGCGACGGTGGTGGCGAAGAAAGTGGCTGGAAAAGCGGGCCGTCGAGCGGAGGACTCGAGGAGGCGGCGCTCTTTTCTAATCCATTGACACAACGTGGTCCAACTAATGGCGCGGCCTTCTTGGAAACTGCACCGCGCTTTGGAAATTCTGGACGTGTTCTGCCTTCCGACCTCACAGCCGCAACGGGGCTGTAAATTATCGGCCGAAAATGAGTTGTTGTTTTAGGCTGCAACTCGCTCTCCGTCCCTGCTCGAACCCTCGTCGAAGATAACGGCTGGCGTGTTTCTCGCTGGAGCTTTTGTAGGACCTTTTGTACAAACGCGGGAAAGGATCGCCAGGGTACAGGATCTTTCGAGCAATAATCGTCGAAAAGCATTTGAATGAGAATTGCGTTTCGCGCGTCCTCCGGAACCCTGCGGGCCCTTTGGGAGCTTCGTGGCAGAGGTGACATTTCTGTCTTTAGAATTGTGGGGGTTCCGGTGACTTCGGAAGGTTCTTTGAAGGTGATTCATGAATTATTGAGGTATCTTTGGGAGAGGAGTGTTTTGAAAGTTTTGGGGTCATGGCTGAGACTGATTTCAGTGTATGTCACTAGTGCAGGTAGCTTTCACGAGGATGTTCCAGTCGACTATCACTCGTGTTGCATATCCTTAGTCCCACTGCAGCTCTCTTTCCTTTACACTTATTTCCATATGAAGAGGTTCACAGTCGATTCACCATTAACACCTTCTGTGTTGCGTGCCAAGTTGGAGATTCAGGTATGCGGTACATTTGATGTGGTATATTCTTCATAATTTCAGCTACTTTTGCTCTATTCTGATTTCGACACTTAATAAAATAAAATTGAAAAATACCTTTTCCCTTTTGAACGAAATTTTTAGTAAACGATGAATCGGATGAACATCACACATGAATTATTTTCTTCTTCTTTTATTATTTTTTACTGGCATTTCTTTTCTTTTACACTATTTCCTTGTTAACATTATTAAAAGTATATTGTAAACTAATGTATCTTTACCCATTGAACAAATAATAATAATAATAATAATAATATTTATCCCAATATTGACCCACTCGCTCTTTATCACTTGTCGATGACTTACGCTCTGAGATTTGTCACGTGAATCCCATTAATCAATTAAGCCCCCAAAAATACGAAGGTCCCTGTTTTCGAGGAATCCGCTGTTCCCCAGAAATGGTGCGAATCCCTCACCGTGGGAGGAAAACGCCCAACAGGAAAGCGGATCGTGAAAGACGCTTGAGGAGCGTTTATCCACGAGGAACGCGTTCTTCCGTTCGGCCACGGTCGATGGAGGAGACGAGCCTCTAGCTTGAGTACACGTTTCAGCACTCAATTATCGCTGATCGGTTAATTATTTTCCTCTCATTGTCGGCCTCGTAGCGCGGCAGGAATGGTAATCGGCCGCGATCCCGACGCGGAAATTACGGAAAGAAACAGGAAGCAGGAAGCCTATCCCTCCTCACCCTTCGCTGCTCGGTTGCAACGGGCTCGCGTTTCGTACCGTTACCCGTTGACAAGCCGATGCATTCGCGGCGAGGTGAAGAAAACGAAGGAAGAAGCGAGCTGAGTGGAAAGAACAGGGGGCTACGGCGCGGGGAACGAAGGGAGGGGAGGGGCAGAGGTAACCGCTAATATCGCCCGGGGAATAATGGCATTCTCGTTACGTCACATTCTGCGAGCAACGTTCGCGATTTGACGATTCGATGGAGGCACCCGCGATGGGAATAATCGTAATTTGCGGCGGGCACGGTCACGCTTGAGCGAAGGAAATTTTCCGACATCCTGCTGGCCGAGTGGATCTCCCTCGGGGGGAGGGAACGAAGGAAACGGAAGAACGATTGTAATACCGAGCTTCTTACACCGCCGAGGAACCAGTGCGAACTCTTTGTGGACGAACGATGTACCTATAGTTGTCGGAAGATATCGGGAATTTTAAATGAATAAATAATAATCGGCGAGTATGACAATGGGAGATGTATTATATTGGTGGAAGTTGAAAACGAGAGGTTGTGTTGTCAGGAAAATCGAAATAATTATTATGATTAAACAAAGTGAAAAGATATGTAACATGAATAATGGCTATACCTGTATGAAATAATGTCTTCTATGCGTAGTAGATACACACTCACGCTTCCTCATAGTTATGAGTATAGGCTAGGTTAGTTACTCTTTCATGAGTACGGTGGGACTACAAGTCTGGCGGGTAAAAAGCCCCGAATTTAATATCTCTATTCCTAAACAATGTATTCAGTTTCGCAGTATGCCATGTAAAAGGCGAGAATAAATGGAGGTGATCACAGAGTCGCCAGTCGCTCCTGGACGTTCGTGCGAATTACACGACGCCTTCGTTATTTTATGTATCGAAAACTAAAAGAAATATGTCGTCTTTATTGTTTTACACGAAGTAAACCACAGTTTAAAAGCGTATCAGCTGAGTACGTTAAGATTGTATGTTCCTTTAGTAATGTGAGCATGATATTATTTATTGGTGAATGATAATATTTTCTAACTTATATATTGCAGAAACTATAGAGGTACCATTGGGGCAAAAAGTCACTCAGACTGAAAAATATATATTATTTGTTTTCATAATAAGATGGCCAAAGTATAAAGAAATGATGCCAAAGTCTTTAAATAGTGTTTTTGTTTTAGTTGAGTGATATTTTTTAGTTTTTAGTTCAAAGTGAGCCTCTGACTTATATTTTTATTTTTTGTTAAAGAAGTCCTGCTTTCCTTTCAATACTCTATACCAAAAAGAACTG
Source organism: Andrena hattorfiana (assembly GCA_944738655.2). Classification (NCBI taxonomy): domain Eukaryota; kingdom Metazoa; phylum Arthropoda; class Insecta; order Hymenoptera; family Andrenidae; genus Andrena; species Andrena hattorfiana. Next base: position 71,806,972 of record OX122891.2, read on the forward strand.
GTTTAATAAATATTTGTTGATTTGAAAATAGTTTTTTACTTATTTGGTTTAATATTACACGAAAAGACATTAGGGACTTTTGCTCCGTGCGTGGGGCAAGAAGTTTTGCATTTTGCATTGACAAACATTTTGTCGCGTAACGCAGCAGAAAATAACAGAAAATAAATATCAACAAACGAACTTCGTGAACGTAAAGCATAATAGTTATAATTTATACAAAATAACACCAGATATCTCTAGGTTGTTAGTACTAAATTTTACGTAGGTTTATACCAAAAACGGGACTTTTAGCCCCACCCTACCCTACTATTTGGGCTTGTATTAGGCTAAAATCAATTTTCTCGAAAACGAAGCCTTTACCGCAAATTCCTCACTTTTGATTTTCATCTTATTTTTGCCTGTATAATCACCTCCCAGAGTATTGACCATGGGTAGAGAAACACCCTACATATAAGGGAACTCAGAATTTTCAAAGTCGATTTTCTCGAATTTGACTGAAAAACGCGTCTTACTACTTTGGGAAATTAATGTCCGAGCGAAGACCTTCACGTACACTAAGTAGCAACATTTTCTGAAATTGCCAAATTTGAAGATTCCCTTGTAAGCTGAATTCTTAAGACATATGTCCGCCATTGCATACTGTAGCATACCTACATAAATGTCCCCGAATACGCGAATCTTCATATGAACGGACCAGTGAACCCCCTCGCTAAAAAGTGAACACGGATATAGGTACCTATCCCCCTTAATTCCTGTATAATACACACGTGCGTGACGATTATATCCGCCTTAAGCGCTTAATGGGTTAAAAATAGCCCCTTCGAAAAGTATGCCAGTCTTCCTCTCTCGAAATAGCTCCGATCGACCATTCACCCGACCGACAAATCGATCTTTTTCACTTGCCAAGAGATCCAGCCGCTCGCGCAGCCCCTTTCACCAAGCTTCCACGAAACCCTCTCGCGCGCCTCTTCTATGTGTACCTCTCTCTGTGTCAATCCACCTCCAGATGCGATCTTCGATCCAACAGCAGAGCAAATAAAAGATTTTCGCGGGTGGACCTCGAAAAAGGGCCACCGCAGTCGACGTGACTCCCGCTCGTTTACAACGGATGCTATTACCCGGCGACCAGGTTAAGTAGAATCATTGTTTACACCATTGAACAAAGGCTAAGCGGCGACACGGTGGTTTACGCACGTAGACGGGTCCTCGAAAACGGCTCAGGACCACCACGAGCACCTTTTACGAGTACATCCGTGGGACTTAGCTTGGCTGACAACGTGCTTCGAAACTTCTTCCAAACGAGAGACGATCGGCTCTCCTCCGCGCGAGAAGGTAAACCGTTTTATTGGATGGAGCGGAGGACTTTTGGGGATGACAAAGTGTTTATTGTTGAGGCTGGAGGGAACTAAGTGGATTGATATTTGCGGGGTAGTTCGTGGAGTAATTTAGGTTTGTTGGTGTTTAATGTTAGTCCTGCAAGTTGGATTGCTTGGATAAAAAGTGTATCGGTTTTAATAGAAATTGATTCAAGTGAGCGATGCGGAAAGTTGTACTAATTCTGAGAATTTTAACATTTTAAATATGTACTCATTTCTTAAACGGCCTCTTTGCAATTCTCTGCAAAGTGCATCTTCCTAGGAGACTCCCACTTTTGCTAAAAGTATAGTGGTAGTTGAAGGCTATTGGCCGAGGGTATTCTTCAACACTCGACTGATTGTTCAGAGTTTAATCAACAAACTGTAATCTACAGGACATCCATCTGAATTGGAGAAGCCTTAAAATTTATAATACCAAAGTATTATGTATACACTTTCTCATCTAATCTTGACTCCCCTTTTTCAATCTCTGGTTGGCCCATTTCTTCCAATGGGAAGGAGGATCTCTCCCTTGGAGGTCCCATTTCGAATTCAAAGCTTCTCGCGGGCACGTCAAGAACGCCGGAGGAACGAAATAATTCGAGGAACGGCACGTGTCCCGTGACAAATGATTCGACCTAGCCAGTTCACGCACGAGCGGTAAAACGCTCTTTCGGTTTAGTGGAACGATTCTAGAGCGTCTATAGAAAAGCGACCAGGTCTTGGCACATTTTCGCTATAATGGCCCGTTGGTTCCACGCGTTGAAGATTCGTCGTTGGGATCACGAGGAACAAGGAACTTTTGGGTCGATTTTTCAGGTTCCTCTGGAAGGTTCAGCTGTATTGCAGGTGCGAGATACAATACTTTTTGGAACGGCTGCGTAAACCTGCTATACATTTCCCCTTGACTACCTGGAAAAAGGTATCGCAGTAGTGTGACCCATTGCAGTGTTCCTTTAGCGGAGAATAGGAGTTCCTGCTGACTTATTGCACCTCGAAGAATGTTTTAGAAGGAAGAATATGATTTAAGTCTGTTGGGTGTGGAAAGCTTTTGAAGAGTCATGTTAAATTGTAGCTGAGGAGCTGGAGAGTACATACTTATTTTGGGGAACACAAATAAATTATGTGATTAGATTATGGTGTTAAATTGAAGGAAGCTCTGAAGGGATATAATAAACATTATTGTAGGACACAGAAGTTTTATGGATTTATAGGTACCTATATTGAGAAATAGTAAGGTTTGTAAGCGTTCAAAGGAGGAGGTGGAAAAGAAAGTATTATCAAGGACATTTGATTGCCAGGTATCCAACAATTATACCTGCCAAACTCCCATTCTAATCTTTCCCCTCCCCACAGAATTTACACTGTGGAGCTCTATTTCCATAAGCATGCGCACAAGAGTCCTCACCACTAAACTACTATTCATTAATCTGATTTTCACTGTGGATATTTCAGAACACAGTCCTCAAAGTATCTCTAAAAGCTAACATTTCCTGATTTCACTGATTAAACTATCACTACAACGCTACTTTCAGTTCCAACAATGCCAAACGTCCCTACATTCTTCTATATCCCGTGGAAACGTACCTTAAGGACCGAGGAGGTCAAAAAGGCAACTCTGACGAAGGTGTCGAACAGATCGAAGATTGTTCGACAGTGAACAATGGCGAGCGAAGGGGCAGCGACAGGAAGAGGATGGCACGGAGACGCAAGTAATTCCAAGTCGAGGACCCCGATGTCCGTGAACGCGGTAGCAATTATCGAGAATTAAACGTCCGCAGTTCCGTTCGACGAGTGTCCCCCGTTGACGGTGTTTCACCGGGAGCGGCACCGGCGAAGAAATTTTAAGAAGACTCCTCGAGCTCGCTTAATAAGACCCCGAGTTCTCGGCGGATCGTTAAAATGCCGCGGAGGAAACTTTTCCCCAGCATCCGGCTGCCGGGCGATATCGATTAACATCGTTGGATTCCGGATGAAATCTTGCCCCCCGACGGTTGTTGCCAATTATCGAAAATAAAACGCCGTTACGCGGAAACGCGCCCAAATGCCGCGCTTCCTCTTCTTCATCCCGCGAGCCACCGTGAGATGTGGATCGAAGATTTCTCGGCATGGAAGAGAAACACGATCAAAGGCCAACTTTCCGACGATTTAACCCTTTGCGGTCGGTGTCCCCGTAGCGGGGACATTTTTAAATCCTCGTAGAAGTCGGTGTCCCCGTAGCGGAGACATTTTTAAATCGTCGTAGAAATCGATGACCCCGCAGCGGAACATTACAGAGATTAAAAATGTTATATTCTTACGTATTATAAGCAGTATTAAATACAACAAATCAGTTTCAACAAATTCTGTGTGTTTTAATATCCATATACTGACTTTAAATCCTGTACGGAAAATTAATTGCGAAACGATAGATTTGCTCCGACCTGCTGGTACTCCCAAAAGCGAAATCTGCCGATCGCAAATGGTTAAAAACTCTTCCCGCGCACATAGATATTAGTTGACATCGAACTCTTCAAGATTACGAAAGACCAGAGGAATGCCATGCATTTTGAACTTGAAACTGTACACAGGTAGACAAGGAAAGAAATAAAAAAGCCTCTAAAAAAGTCAGAATAGAATTTAACGAAGACATTCATTCTCACTAACACGGAATTCCCGAATTCCAGCCAACTGGGAGCTGGCTTGACCCGTGCCACAGCTTGTTCTACAACCGAGCGGAGCCCGAATTTGAAATTCTAGTGAGCTGCATTAGAATCGAGATCGAGCCGATACCACACTGTCCTAGAAAACACGCGGTATCTCGGGCACTTCTGTTACACTACCAAAAAGTTCCTATTATTCCAGCCAAGCCAGCGTATCCTCCGATTCCAAACAACATCATTCTACATCTACTTCCTACTCCCAGTCCCACGTAAAATTCCTCCAGCTCTGGATGACGCCGTTTCCCCACGGGACGGGGACTTTTCTGTTTCCCTCTAGTTCAACAAGTGGCAGGTGCCTCTTACGCGGATCGAACGGTGACGTGGAAAACGGGCGCCCAGGCAGGACGTACGGGTTGAAGGGGGGGGGGGGGTGGGGTTGGAGGGTGAGCAGGATCGAGACCGAAGATAAATCGTCGTCGATTACCATTTAGTTAGGTCCGGCGGTGTGTATGTACCAGCTTTTCGTACCGGGTCCATAATTCACGATCTTGGAAAGGACACACCGGTGACGCTGGAAAATGGAGATTAGGTGGAGCTTCCTCGTCGCGCGCTGGCTGGTGGAGGGACGAGGAGGGAGGGGGACGCGGTTGCCAAACGTTCCTTCCACGAAAAACGATGGAAAACGACGTCGTCTTTCCACCGCTCTGCTGGTCGATTTGCATTTTTCTCGGCGGTGCACGCGTCTGAACGGTGAGCCCGCGACGCGCAAACAAACGGCGACATTTCTTTCCGCGGATGTCTGTTTTTCCACGGTTGGAAAACGGATCGGCGAGGGGGTGTGGGGGCGACTTGAAATGCAAATGGCGGCGTGCACGTGCGCCGGACATCCCGGCGCGATTATGCGTCTGATGGCGCATAATTTCTCGTGAAAACGAGCCAAAAGGAGCGTGGAAATTCCACGATCGTTAGTTACTTCTGGAATGCCACGGGGGTGTTGGGGCGGGGAGGTGCGAAGCTGAAGGGAGATGTTGCTTGGAGGCAGTGCTTTCAGGTATGTTCGCTGCGACTCCTCGGTTGTGGGATTTTTTTAAGAATGTTTTGAATGGAATATCTGTGAGGTAGGTGCTTCTTGTAAGGAAGTTTTGCCAGGGCGGAAAGTAGGGTAGGTGGCGCGAAGAGGGGTGCCTGGGAATCGTTGAGGATTCTGGCCTAAGAATAATTTCGTGCGAATGATGAAACGGTACAATAACAGTTCCTGGGAACTCTTTAGCGCGGGCAGATTTACGAGGAAGCGCGGCAGTCACCCAACAGGTGTCTTCTGTAATCTATGCGTGGCTCCGTTCACACGTTTATACCGATTCCGCCCACGCAGTCCCTTTGAGCGGTCTCGAGCCTCGCTCTTCGTCGTCCGCGCCTTCGAAATAGTACTGGGGAATGATGGAGCAGAGAAGGGAGGAGAGGAGGTGCGAAGAATTCCATTCTGAACCTTGGAAGTACCGTCAAAAGGCGACAGGTGTAGCCGGAGAACGCGAATTGAGTTGGAACTGTTAACAAACACTGATACGTTTATATCGTGGCGAATAAATATTGAGAAATCGAGTTCGTTGTGATAGAAAGAATTTCATTTTGAGCACTAAAAACGGACGAAAGGCTTGAATTAAATTGGAGTCGTTGATGAAGTGATCAGATTCGAGTTTTTATAGCTACATTTTCAGAAATCGAGCCCGTATTTAAGATACTTAGACAGTGACCAAAATGAATTTCCAGGACCAGGTTTCTGACAAAGTTGAATAATCGTACTCGTTATTGCAACATCTGTCTTCTGCTTCGCGTAAGAACAAGATACTTGAAACTCGCTTTCAACTTCGCGTGCAGACTTCAAACGACCTACATTACAGGCTTTACGTAATTGTAAATAAATCTTCAGGTTTGAATGATAAATTCTGGGACAGGAAAGTTGTGGTTTCTTCGGCATAAGTGAAAGTGTTAAAGAAAGGAGGTAAGAGACAAATGTGTAGGTTGGTTTGAAGATCGATGGTGGACATTTGAAGTAAAGTTTATGGGAATGAATTCTGCAACACCTTACACACAGTGTCATGAATAATCATTATTCTTCTCTGTTTAATACATGTGATAGGTACTCTATTTTGGAGTACGTTATTTTTACATCACTAGTTTCAAATGCAAACTGAATTTAATAGATATTCACCGTTAAGCTTTATGAAAATAGTCAAAAGGGATTGACCAAGACCATTTATCCTGATAAACGCACGAAACATGATTTCCTTCGTTTAAGAAAATGAAGATGACATCGTCACCTGAACTTGTAATAATCACAAACAAAGCTCAACTCCAATTACTCGAGCGCGTCTAAAAATACCAAGAAGAGCCTCGTCACAAAATTTCTCTTACCGTAAACAAATCCAGACCCCAAAACCCAGAACGCCAGCGAACGATGTCGGCGGGCGCAGTTCGGCCACGTTCACACGTTCTGCCCACGCAACCTCCGCCTCCCTCCCTGTTTCACCCCGAGGCCCATATTCGCTTTCGATCATCCTTACGGCGAAATTCCACGAAGTCCAAGCGCCTGAGAAAGGCCGCGCGGAGGGACAGTCGGTGGAAGGAAAGAGGAACGCCGGCCGCCAAGCGAGAGAAAGCACGCACGAGGAGCCGAAACGGTGAAAAGATCGGGCAGGGAGGAAGGAGGAGAGAAAAAGGAAGAGAAAGAGAATTCCAGTTTGAAATCGGAGTGCAGACCAAAAGCACCGCCGCGCCGAGGAGCCGCGAGGAAGGAGAAAGGGGAGGGGGGCAGGTAGATTCATTCACAAGACCCCCACGGTTTCACTGCCCTCCTCCCCCACCAGCAGGCGAGAATGGGAACCGTTTGGGCCCCGTGGGCCCTTCCACCTGACCCGTTTATGGCCCACGATCCCCCCCTCCCTCCCGTCCATCCGACGGACCTCTGCCTCTCGCATTCCATTCGTCTCTTCGCGAAGGGACCACCAACCGACGCGGAGTCGAGGAACTGTCGGCCTGCTAGCACGTCGTTTCTTATCCGCTCGATGCAACCGACCGTAGGCCAGACAAAGGAATTCGAGTGCCTAGCCGACGGCTTCGGCAGCTTCGCGTCCATTCTCTTTCTTGCCCCCTCCCGATCCATTCATTTCCACCCTTGGTATTTCCCTCCCCCTCTGTTTATGTTTTCCTACAACTCCCTTCGTTCGCTTCGTTCCTCGTTTCCTCCCAAACCGCCTTTCGATAATAGCATGCTCTTTCGTAATGAGATGAGTGTGCTTCTATTTCGGAATGTAACGACGGGAGAGGGGCCCGTCGATTGTGTAATTCGTTTCTGTAGAGGGATTTTTCAATTACTGGAGGCACGGACGGGAATTAAAGTCAATGTTGACTTTGCTGGAAACTAACGTGGCCCGGAATTGCGGGTTCATTGGGAGCCATGTAACTAACTGTACCGAGCTATTGTTGTAGCCAGAGGTAATTCCAACGGGAAGGAAAACTGGAAGGTTCATGAATTGGTTCTACAGGTGATTTTTTCAAGTTTCGATAATCAAGCTTGCTTTCCACTTATTCTGAATGCATGGAGAAGTTCGCCAGGTCATTGGGAGCCGTTAACAACTTTTTCCAAGAAATGAGCTGGCAAAATACTTACAGGACAATGGAGGGGGCTCAAAGGTCCCGGCGGTTCTCTATTGCGGACGCGAGACGGGCGATTGAAAAGGAACTCGAACGTTCTCCTGGAGAGATCACACGATAACGATATCCCGTGTCGGATGGTAGGATGATTTAGGGCCCTGTTTACCTGTTTTCGAGTTCCACGGATCACGGGTCCTGTTTACCTTTCGGTAGAAGAGGTTAGGGCTCGTGGTCCTCATTAAGGCACCAAAGTGAACCGACACGGTCCCAGGGAGCGCGCCCTCCCATTCATCTTTTTGTGGCTCGAGTCTCGCCTCCTTTCTTCTCCGTTTAATTTACAATTTGCTGCCGCGCCGTGGAAGGGAGCTTGGGAAACGAACAAATGGGAATGGTAAACAGGCTGACCTAAGGAAGCTTCACCGAAAGGAGGATCAACGTCAATATTCGTAGAAACTTCGATCTTTGTGGGGGAAGGTTATGGTAACCTCTGTAAAAGGATCAGCAGTGCGAGATTGAAAATATTTTGAACCAAAATGGAATGGGTTTACCAGGAAATCTTTCCCTCGAGGGAACGTGACGAAACCCATGTTGCTCGCCTTCCTGTGCTTCTGCGCTATCAGTGTTCTCTAAACACTTCATATTGGAGTCACGGACACCTGTCGAGAACAGATTTCTTTTAAAGAATGTCCTCGCTTAGAATAACCTATGAAAGTCTGAGAAGCCTCTTAATGCTAGAAGTATTCTTCATATCCTCCCTTTCACTAATAAATCATTTCGAAAAGTTTACACTTACAGCTTACGCTCTACAGAAATGAAAAGGGGCCTCAAGAATATCTGGTTCTTGGAACTTCTGTACTTCATCAAATTACTCAATCCACATAATCACCAATAAATACTCCAATAGCTAACGGAAATAATAGTCCAATGGCCCATAAAAACACTTTTCCCCACGGGACACAAAATTACTGTGAATGATTAAGAAACGGCGTGGCAGATCCGCGAGTAAAGCGGCATCGCCTCGGGCAGACGCGCCCAAGGCTGCGCCGTTGTCCCGTTTTAGGATTCAGCGCATCCCACAATGGGAATGGCGGGAAGTGAATGAAAGTCGAGATACTACGCGCACGACCTCAAGCGAGGCTCGACACCTTCTTTTCCCACGTTTTTTTCAACGTCCTTGTCCCGACGCTCGAAACCTGTTTACTTTAACGCCTGGCTGAGTTTACGACCTCACTATATCCCTTCCACCCGCTCCACATGCACGGTCAGCGAAATAGAGAAGTGGGTCAGGCCAGCCAGCCGTCAAAGTAAACACGTCTCGAGCGGCTGGACAATGGGCTTGAAACAAAAACGTGGGAAAGTAAACACACAAGGCTCGCTTAGAGTCGTGTGGAGTGCACAACCCACCTTCTGCTCTGCTCCCATTGAACCCATTGAATGATGCACGGGACCTGTCGCGTCGCGAGTTCGACATGTGGGTCGCGGAGGCCACGAAGTTTCTTTACAGGCGTTTAGCTTGCGAGCATGGGCTCTTGGACGCGTAGACACTAAGTAGGTGTGTTGTAGGAAAACCTCTGGGTGTCGCTTCAGTCAATACTCTTTTTCTGTTTGCTAATAAAGATGCTTTGGTGTGTTGAAGACGGTCGACTTTCATTATAGGGGAGACCGGGGCAAAGTGACACGAAAAAAGTTTGAAGTCGAATAAAATTTTTCCTTTTCAATAAAAATGTTTGGAAATAGATTTACAATATAAATGTATAATGTAATTAAAACATTACTATTGATAAATGACGAATAGCAATACTTGAAATAAACTGAGAGTATATTAAAATTCAACTTGAAAGAAATGATACAAGAGGTATCACTGTACCCCGTATACGGGGTAAAGTGAACTCCTATCCGGGGTAAAGTGAGGTGCAACAATATAAGAACTTTAATGAAGGATATAGGTAAATATTAACCCCTTGCGCTGGAATGACGTGTGTAGCACGGCAGCTTTCTGGCTTTTTTGCACCGTGGTTGTCAAAAACTGTGGCAGATTTTTCATTTTTTTGAGGTTAGTTTCTGTTCCACCACGCCGCGCGGTTTTCTAGCCAGCTGACAAGTTAGGATATTGCGCACATCACTTGCGCATTGGTTCTTAGCAGCCATTTGCAGCTCAGTTTACCCCGGCCACTTTACCCCGAATATGTACGCAGTGGAAAATTAATTATTTAATAATGTTAGGATTAATGTTTTCTCAAACGCGTGTACACGTATGTTTATAAGCTTTTTATAAATACGCAGAAAAAAATTGGAGTTAAAATTACACATTTATGACTCATTTATCCAAAAAGCTAAATTGAAAATAAAACCAATTGGAAGTCTCTGAAACTTCATTTTTAATTTTTTAAGTGAATTTCCATTTTTCGATATCTGAATGTGCATAATTATCATTGTGGTATTACACACATTTATTATGTCACCAAATTTTGTAAATATAAGGTAAATGTCCCAATTAGCGACCCAGTCCCAATTATTGACACTTTATCCTTTATATTTAAATATGAATTTTTTTCTGTTCGGAACGAGCGTTAAAAGTATTGAATTCGATTCGTGAATATTCAAAGTATCTTGCTGACGGTTTCGCTGATGTATATCATAACGTATAATTAAGTAATTAATAAATTTTTTCACGTGTGTCACCCACAAATCCGTGAAAAAGTAGTTTCTTGTTACCGAACTTAAGAACGGTCAAATTTTAAGTATTAAGTATTTCTTGCATGAGCATATTAATGTAAGGAAAATATATACAAATAAGTTAAAAAATAATTGTAAATTCACAATTTAAAAAAATTGCTTCGAATTTTTTATTAAATTCATAATAATTATAGAGGTCAATAATCGGTACTCGTAAAATGTATGAATTCCTCTTATTGACACGAGATGCCATGTCGTATTTCATCTTGCGTGTTTTTACGTGTTTTGTCAGTTGCATCGTAACCTTAAAAAGTGTCCTCAAGAAGATGTCAAGTAAAGAGAATAATAGAATAAATTAAGAAAGCTCATTTTACCCCGAGGTTCACTTTGCCCCGGTGTCCCCTAGTCTTCAGGTGTATCGCGTGAAGTTAAAACTGCGTGCGAGGTGTAGCGCCTTGCACAGATATAGTGGTGAAAGAGAAGCATGAGCTTAGGAACGTCTTCAACATACTCTTTGAACGTAAATACGTTCGGATCCTACGATAAACTCTAAAGTATGACATCAAAGGCGTACTTACTCCCACTAGGCTATACCGACTCCCACTATTTTCCTGTCAAATGTACGACTTCATTGTTACGCCATCGTTGTCTATACATTTGACCCCAACGCCGCACAGTGTTTCGCGTATATGGGCGTTCGGGACAAAACTCATAACTTCTGAACTAATCAGTTTTCGTCCTAAGTACCCTAATACTTTTTTAAAGAGAATATAAAAATGCATCGATTGGTGTATAAAAAATATACAGTTACATTAAAAAAATTAAGGCGATCTTGATTTTTTAGTGAATAAAAAGTTTTTTATTAATATTTACTTTTGCAATTTGTTGTCAACTGTATACTGACTAACTTTTGTTTGAAACATTTTTTTATCAAATTATTTTTATCGCGTGTATCGCGTTTAACTGCTATTTTAAAATTGAAGACAGCATCCAGAATGGAAAATTCATGGTAGATATCGTAGAAACATACGGGAAAAAGCATATCGGATGTGTAGATTCACATAAGTGTCTTATGCTTTCGCGGGACACACGAGAGGAGCCCCAGCGACTACGCTAAGGGCCGGAGCGGTGAGCGTCTTAATAATGATTTTGGCTATATTTCGGTTTTGTGTATTTTTTGGTGTTTTTTTTAAAAGTCCAATTGAAGTTGGTAAACGTTTAACATAAAAAATTAGTACAAATTGTTAGTATTGTAAAAAACTGACTCGGCAGTTTTGAACGTATGACAGTATTAAACACAACTTATAAACATCAAATGAAAAGCATAAATATTCTGTCAATGGCACGTGTTTGAAAAAATGTAACGAAATTTGTAATGAATTTCTAGTATCACTTTTGACAACAAATTAATAAATTCAGCAGAAGTTATGGGTAACATTGAAATCTACGTTCCTTTCTTAACATTTTAAGATAAAAGAATTTGTGGATCAAACACTTCGGATTCTTGACTTTTGTCCATTACGCGAAACACTGTGCGCCGTCGAAGCAGCTCGGTTTTGTAGCACACGTGGTAAACCAGCAGCAAACCTTCTCGAAGAGGGACGTGCTCGAGGTCACGGTCCCGAAAGCCTCGCCGCTACGAAGGAACAGCCACGATACGTGACCTAGGTTCAAGACGGGGGGACCAACGGGGCCATTTTCAAAGAGGGGGACCGTGTTACCGTTTCGTCCAGGTTCGCGGTCTACGTGTGCACTCGAACGTAGTCGACCGCGTGGGCCGTGTTTACGCGTGGAAGCACCTTCTTCACGGCCGCCTAAGCGCCGCTCCATCGGGGACCCTTTCAGAAATTTAGGCGCCGACATCATGATTCACCGCCTCCGCCACGAAGGCCTCGAATTACGGGCTAGACACCCAGTCGGGCCCCTCTCACCAGCCGCCCAGCTTTTTCGGAATGGATCCACGAGGCTGATCCATCCATGGTTTCCCTTCTTTCCGCCGCACGGAATGCGTGTCGACGAGACAACTTCTCGTGTTTTCACGTTTCCTCGAAACGGGGCCTTAGACGGCTTTAGAATTCTATCGACTTAAATGTTGTGAGGGAGCGACGTTTCTTCTGTTTCGGCTGCAATGGGGTAGGTCGAGTTCCTTCTTTGGAGGCGCGTGGTTTCCGAGGTCAGAGACTTATGGGGATAATATTATTTGAATTATTTAAAATTGGGATGAAATTGCAGCGTGTACAGTGTACAGAGTTTTTCAAGGTGCACTGATGAGTTGAGGCTTCAGTAGACAGAGCAATTATCAACAAGAAACGTCCTCTAATAAGCTTCTTTTTAATCGGGAATAGTTCCACCAGAGATCCTCAATAATTGGTATCAGGAACAAACGACAGAGGAACAGGTCTATTCCAAACACTGTCAGGCCCAAAAGGTGGGGCACGAAACGAAACCTCGTTAGGACAGGTGTCTCGTCCGACATTGCAGGATCCGTTTCCAGCCATCGCCTCGTTACCAGCGAGCAACCTAGCGTTCCTAACGGCACCATCAGTTTCCCCATCATCGGATTCATCAATTCGACCAGCGAGCGCCCCCTGTCGTCGACGCAGCGGCGCGCTCGGGCCCCGGACCGTCACGGCGACGGTGGCATCCAGACGGGGCACAGCGGATCGATCGAATCTCCCACGTTAGCGGGAGAAAAATCGTAGTCCCCCCCGAGAAAGTCACGGCGGATGTTGCGACACGTAGTGGCGCTCCTACCGCGAGAACGAGGCGGGCTCTCGTGTTACAGGGTGGCAATGATGCCCGACAGACGTCGTTGTCACCCGACCCCGTGGCGCGGGGGACGAAAGAGGGGCTTGCCGGGAGGCTGAGGAAAGCACGGTCCCCGAGGTGTGGAGCGAACACGACGGAGGCGAATCCAAACCTCAAGCGTGACCACAGCCTTCTTTCAATCTCGTCTAGACGGGACACGTGGTGTCTATGACTGCTCTTGCTCGTTTCTGCTGTCGCTGCAACGCTGTTGCCTCCCGCCGTGTGTCCTCTTCCTTGCCAGGGGCACGAGATTAGCGAAAAATTGCTGCATCAACCTCTCATGTCTGGCCGCGAGAGATAGTCCCGTTGATAGACGGGGCCTTCTGCGGAAGCCACGTGCCTCAGCCTTGGAACCCGTGGATACAATATACCCAGGTATCTACTCCATATTGGTAGATATTTAGAAGCTATTCGAAGTTCTTGGGGGTCCATTTTTCAGGAGGCTATCGTAGATCTGGCTGCTTCAAGGTCAGAATTTTGTGGAGAGCCGAATAAAGTTTTGGAGGAGATTTACAGTAGAGCTCCGATTGTGAGTCAGAACAAGCTAGTACTTGTACTTTTACCTTGCTTACTTGTTTTTAAAAGAAAATATTTCAGCAGATAAGTAAACGGCAAAGTAAAGTCGTGAGTTTGATATGACGCGGAGCTTTAATTAAAAGTACTGTTGAACAATGATTGCTCTGTTTTGGAGTAGGTGTAGGGCGTTTGATACTGAACCTACTGAAAAATTGTCATCTGTCGGGTGATTTTCAATTTCATTTACTACGTTCATTATCCAGATTCTGTAGATTTTCCCCACCGAAGAAGATTCCCGAAGTGTCTAGGAACGTGCGTCGACCGTGACTTCGCGAAAGGTAAAAGAAAAAGTTGGGGCACGAGCTACCGTTCCCGTTAGAACGACGCAGTAGATGAGTTACGTGACGCGAGTCATACGACCAGGAAAAATCGGGAATGCGTATTACTGGTGGACGTGCCTTCGTACAGGGAGCCCGTGTTCCACGTAAACAACTGCAAGTTATGACTTTCCGTGGGGAATGTGTAATAACGCGTCGTATATTGAGCACGGCACTGGTTACTGAAATTCTGCGCGGCGAAGCTTCTGTCTTAGCAGGAAGCTTGTCCCGGAAAAATATACGTCAATCGTTGAATACGCGCAAGCTAGTGAACGTAAACAAGATTTTAATGAGATCTTAATTACCCGTGGCGATGGATTAATTAAAATCCTTATAGAAAGGAATATAGAAATTCAACCACTGAATACCTACGTAATAGCAATATCTACTACACTTATCTATTAAGTAGCTTTCCCTCAATTTTTTAAAAAATTCTCCCGCTAAAGTCGAACCATTAAGGGGGGAGGCCTACATAGAACGGTCAAAATAACATGCTGCTTGGGGATTTTTTTCTAGAAAATCGATAAACTTTTATTATTAAACATTAGTCTATTGGAAGGAATACATCTTTCGGATGGTTCAATATTTTTTGTGGTAAAAAGTATTGAAAGGTTTGTGAGTTATAGGCGATGCCCGAGACGTCCTTTTTTAGGCGCTTTGCGGTGACAACCGTAGTTCGGTGCAGGATCATCCAAAATTGAAAATTTGATTTTTTTTTAGATAGTATATGAAATTATCTAAGCGCTATCGGGCCCGATTTTGGAAAAATTATTTTCAGACAAAATGGCGGCTGTGCAAAGTCGAAACATCGATATTTGGCAAAAAATCGTTCGTTTTTCGAGTGTAAAAAATCTAGACAAAAAAAGAAAAGCTCTCGATAGCGCTTTGATTTTTAACCCTAAAATAGGCCTGCAAAGCCTTGAGTAAATTTTAGGTTAAGTTGTAAAACAGTCTCTGACTGAACTTCGCCTTTGCTTGTGTCTTTGTTTACTTTCTTTTGTTGTTATCTTCTGTGTTTGTAATAAAGACGTTTAATAATAATAATAATAATAAATCGGTTCATTAATTTTTTAGTTATGCGTGTCACCGACTTTGAAAACATGATTTTGAGGAAAATGCGTTTAAAGTTTTAGGTCTGGGGCTACACCGAGGAGCACCTACCTACTTACACGCTTATAACTTTGTCAATTTTGGTCGGATTAACTTGACACTTTCAGGCAATACTTTCAAGATGTTGTACTTCAAGAAAATATAAAAATCGACAAATTGATTTTTCGAAAATTGCTAGGTAGGCCTCCCCCTTAATTCCCCTCCATACCGATGTAAACCTAACTCCTTCATCCACGTTTCATCCATGCTACGGATCCCACTATTAGAGCCAATAAATCGCGACGAGTCTCCAATGAATCCCAACGGGAGCCTCGGGAAGTTGTCACGAACTACTGCTCACGTATCCGGAGTGCTCGAGGATCAGCCCCGAACTTTCCCGAAGACGCGTAAATCGAAACGCGCCCGCATCGCATTGGTTGAACGGTGGGTTGATTCGCCGCTGTCCATGGACGTTGCGAATTCCGCGTTTCGATTAATGCCGATCGAACGGCTCCGAGCCCCGCGCGAAGTTTTTAATTGAATCCTGAGCCGAGGGCGGACGATTATCGGGGATCCCCGCGCGGCGGTCGACGCTCGCCGGGTCCCGTTTTCCAGCGGCGGTTTCCGGGCGGATCCGAACTTTCGAAACTATCCGCGCGGATACGCGTACGTTCCCGGGCGCAAAATTCAATCTCTCGCGGTGCTATTAGAAAACCCGGTCGGATATTAATGTACCGTAATTAGAAGCCGCTGGAAAGTTTTGCTTGTCCGACGCCGTTAACCGCGTTCCCGTCGTTACGGCGACGTCGACGTAATTAAATTTTTCAGGCCAGACGGACGGCAATTACGCTGGACGCGATTCCTCTGCTCGCGCGGGCTTCTGCGTGCGAGGAGAGGATCGGCGTGGAATTTTTGGTTATGGTAATATTGTGTATAAACTCGAGACGCGTCTGTCGATGCGGAAATTGTATATTGCATGTAGGGTGAGACTGAATTTGAGACAACCTAATTAGATGAAAGAGGATTCCTAGGAAAACGTGTTGGAAAAGTAGTAGCTATACGTATTAGATGGAACTTATAGGACGCTTCGTTTTAGTGAAAATCAAATTTGAGAATTCCGAGCTACGAGTAGGGGAGAGCGGGGCAAACGTAACGGCGTGATGAAAGTAACACGCCTTCTCCCGTCTTCCACAAAAGTTTCCAAAACGTTTGCTTTACATAGTTAGGCGTGTTTAGTTTTTTTTTCTTTCACGGAGTGACGCTGAGCAATACGACGATTCGTATACCGGGGGCAAGCTGATTTCGTTATTTCGATCATTCAGGTATGTGTCTCCTCTGTTGGTTTTTTTTTGTTAATATTCATAGTTAAACTATAGACAATTATTTGTTAGAGCGTTCTTATATAATTTCTTTATAAGTTCGTGTATTTGATTTCAATAAGTCTTGTATAGTTTGTACGTTATAAGAGTTCTATGCTGAAAAACATGACTGGGGACAAAAGTAACACGTCACTACGGGGACGAAAGTTTCTATAAGTTTAAAGATGCCCCTCTATATTCCAAAAGAGTTGAATCCAGTATTAAGAATAGTTTTTAAAAAAAATCATAAATATTAGTTACTTTTGGGGCCGTTACACGAGATTCCATATTAAATCAAATACACAGTATCAAAGAAATGTTTGAAGCTGCCTTTTTATCGTTATCTACTAAAAATATATTTATTTAAATGTTTGTTTCTATTGTTTCTGAAAAATAAAAATCCTATTTTGCTTTGGAAGAAATGTTTTTATTTAATTCTCCTCAAAATAATTAGTGTTACTTTTGTCCCCATGGTATGTTACTTTCGTCCTACCCCTGCAGGACAAAAGTAACAATGACAGTCACTGCGGAGAATTGCTATAACTCTTTGACTACTTATCATGGAAGGCTGCATTTGTGGTCAAATGATAGACCAAGAAACACACTATCTTAAGGCATGATTTTCGTTTTTATATCTGTAAGAGGTAATTGGCAGCTAGGCCAAATGTAAAAAGTGTTACGTTTGTCCCCGCTCTCCCCTACTCGGGTATGATGTTGTAGATGCACGGAGCAATAATGACAGCTTTAATAATTATACTCGAGATTTGCAGATGATTAGCTTTCCACGAGGGGTATGGGTGACTGTAAACCATGTTTCTGTGACATTGCTTTGCCTCTCACTTGAAGTTTAAGAGGAAAACAGGAAATGTCATAAAACAGCTTCATCAAGAAAATTAAGTTTTAATATCTACTTTAGTCCACCAGTAAAGAAACAAGGTTCAATAAATTTAATTTTCTTACATAATTTGCTTCAAATAATTTCTTGCATTCTCTATACGACAGAAGCTTATGCTTAGACAAAGAGTGGGGACATTCCATATTTTTTTCGCATGCAGAGTGGACATTTCCTGCTTGCAACCAGTATAGGTACCAAATCTTTAACGTTATATTACTGGGGTATTTGAACTGCATAACCCCTTGCAATTCGACAGTCCTGTAGTCAAAAGTAAATGGCAAAATCACTGAAAATGGATTTTCCCAATTTTTCCCCTTACCCTGCATTTCAAGATTCCTCAGTTCCCGTCTTACGCAACTCTGTACCTTCCCAACGCTTCACTCTCGTCCAGAAAGTACGAGTGCGAACGCCCCTCTCGTAAAAGTAGCGGGAACACCGCTCCGCTTCCGGGACAAACGAATTTTCTGCGTGACCCGTCGCGCGGCGGTACACCGACGCGGCATGAAGTACGATTTCTCGTGTCCAATTAAAAGTGATGAATCGTCGGCGCGACTGGCCGGTGGATAAAAAAAGAAAGAACAAAAAGGCACCGAAAATATGTCACCGGGAGGAAGACGCGGGAAGAAGGTGGTGCGCGTCGATGGCGGGGTCTAGCGCGAGGCTCATTAATCTTGCTCTCCACGGCGGCCAACAATGAGCCGCGCGCATTACGATCGCGATCAGAGCGCGTAACTCAGCAAGACCAATCGCGGTGTTAATAAATCACGATTAAGTCCGTCGCGAAATGCCCCGCGGAGGTCGCGTTACGTTCCGCGATTTCTCTCGCGGCTAATTAATATCGCGGCGTGGAAACGAACGGCAATTACGGGTCCGCGCGGCTACAAATTAAATTCATTATTTAGCGGAACAACGCTCCTTGGAGCGTGCTCAACACATAGGTACCCGTTCGATGCTTCCAGAGGGGCTTCTCGATACTGACGTTTCTGGTTGAAATACTTGCTCCCACCTGACCCTATAACCTCAATCATCGTGTCAAGGAAACTGATCGCAAGTACCTCGTAACAATAGCGGAGTAATGAAAGGAAGGGCCAAAGAGGGCCCGAAGAACATTAAGTGTCAGAAAAATTGGAAAATGCATCGGAGAAACATCTTAGAATTGTAAATAATCACCAGGGTGTAGTTACCGAAGTCGATTAATGCCAACGCCACAACGACGAACGCAAGGTCCACCGATATTCCTCGAAACCATAATAAACTGGCCTACAAGTGGAAGAATTTCAGTGGCGCTCGTTTCCAAAAATCCGGAACGGTGACAGGACTAGGCCGCAAGAACGTGGCAGGAAGGAAGGTCGAGCTGCCACGAATTAATTAAACGCAGAATTTATCAGAAACGATATATACCGGCGAGCGTGGCCCGGGTCGCAATTATCGTTAACGTTTCAGGCTCCTTTACGAGCCGCTACTTCGTAAGTTACGAGTCGTAAATGTAAATGCGAGATTTGTAAAACGGCGCGCAGCTGCCCCTTGGGCTCGGGGGGTTATTAATGCACTTCCTTGGGAAAGTAGCGTGGATGCAATTAGAGAGAGGTGGTAAACTGTTATTGCGCGCCTCGGCCCGCGCGTAATTTGTATCGACGTCGGGATCGTTTCAGTCTCGTCTCTCGCCTCGCCTTTATCAATAATCGACCGATTGATTCCGCGAGCGACCCGCCCGATGGCCACAAGGGGGCAGCGAAATTACGGAAGCGTGGATTAAACGCTGCCCCTCGATCGTAGGGCAGGAGAAGGTGTAAATTACTTCTTACTGTACCTATATTCTGACTTGCGCGTTAATGCACATTCAGCTTTTAATTTCCTCGGCGAATAAGGGCGGCGCTGGTTGAATAAAAAATTGAAAGCTAGCTTCGAGAATGTCAGGGGCTTCGGTTATTTTATTGTAAGAAAGCTACCAAGAATCAAGGCGAAGAGAGGTTCAAGAATTTTCTCGATTTGACAAGCAGAACGGCATGCTGTTATTTTTATCTTCGATGCGATGAACCTGCAGCCAGGTGCAAAACGATGCGCAAGATCGAAAGACGAGCGATTGTTTGCGAAGCGAAGGAATGCCAACTCGATCCGATTAAAAAGCGACGTCGAAGTGGCGGCGGTCCGTGGACGCGTGACGCGGCGAGGAATGCGACGCGTGACGCTCGTTCCGAGGAATTCTAAACGTTTTGACGACACGACCGCGGCCTGCTTTCGTTCGAACAGGTGTGAATCGCATAATATCGTTGTACACACGGGCTCGTCGACTCGGGACGCCTGAATTACTGCGCCACGATCGCTTATCGCCGCCTCTTAAACCAGACGCGAAATAGATTCCAGCGATTCGCAAACTTCTTCGTAACTGGGGCTAGATTCAGCGATAGCAGTTTCCGTTTAACCTTGGATTTATGCAGTGCGCTGTTGCGTTTGCGGCACTTTCCCTTTTATAATGGAATAGGTGTACCAAGCGGCTCTGAGGTCTTCGATGAGCATGGTAAAATAGAAGATGCAAAAGTAGGTAGACAGTGCATACACTTGTTTCAACTTCTACTAACATTTAAGTAGGTATTATCTGATATAATTATATGAGTGGAACTTCTTAAACTTCTTATCGCTCCCTCTCCTACTTCCAAAGTTCTCACAACCCATTGCCCCTGTTTAGCGAATAAGGTAGGCAGTACTTTACTATTTTCAATGTTACTCGAGAAGCCCTAAGTCTCGGGGTAAACTTTTCCTCTGGGAAACCTTTTTTCACGAGAAATTTATATGAACCGAAAGCACGTATCAAATAACATGCAAAAATAACAATTTTGAGTTTAGGAATCTATTCAGTGAAAAGTTATTAAGTAAAACGCACTGTGAAAAATTTGACGTATATTCTAACCCTTAATGTGAACAACTATTATGCTTCAATTTGAATGGATACTTTTTTTTAACCAATACTATACAACGTATGGCACGGGCCTGGCACGGTCGCATTGGTGAGTATAATCACAGACCCTCAGATACTAAAAACGCACCCTCTTCCTACTTTTTCTGGGAAAAAAATTATTTTAGGTTATACCCAAATTCACATCGGTTCGCTACCATGCTTTACGCGCCCCCGCAATGCGTTATTTCGGAATAAGTCAACAGAAATACTGTACAGAGGGGAGGGAGTGCAGTATTTAAATATATAACATGAAAAAACAATTTCTCCATAGAAAATTTATAATAGAACATACAACTTATATATAAAATACAAACTAAATACTAAACACATATGTATGTACTTCCCTTATACCTTCTTTTTTAGAAGTGCCCTAAGTATTTTATGCTGTCGAAATCCTTCAATGTAACCGTTTCAAAAAACAAAGAAACTCTATACTCCTACCTCTCCAACCTCTTACAACGAATTATATGAGACAACCACTGTAACTGTCACAATAAAGGTTAGAAAATATGTCAAAATTTTGCAACTTTTTCGCCTCATAACTTTTCAACGAAGAGATTCCTAAACACAAAATTCTTATTTTTCATGTTATTTGATACGTGCTTTCGATCCATATAAATTTCCGGCGAAAAAAAGGTTTCCCAGAGGAAAAGTTCACATAAGTCTCGGTGCACATAATTCATTCGCTACCCCCATCGATTGCCAAGAGAATTCTGATTCCTGTGTTTCCATGAATGACATTATTATGGATTCCCCGCATTGTCGCGGAAGTCGCTTTAGTTCTACTGTATCGCCAGAGAAATGACTACCGATGCCTGTGAAAAACCGCACGTTCGAAGCTGAATGGTAGCTGTGGGCTGTGTCCCTATTCCGAGGCAGAATTTCATCACATTACCCAATCACGCACCCATTTACTTGTGAAAACTCCTGCAAGTGTTTTCATTCCACGTATCCAGGTATTACGGTTCCGAGATGTTAATCGGGCGTCGAGATTCCGCACAGTTCACCGAGCGCGGCTTCGCTGGTAATTACCAGCGGCCGGGATACGATCGGTCCAAGCGCGAAACGCGTTCGCGGCCTGGAAGAATCGGCCGCGAATGGTGCGCTCTCGTGATCCAAAGGCGATTACAATGAGCTGGATTCTTACGTCAGGGTGTTTCTGGCGAGGGAAACTGATCGCACACACGCCGGCTGACGCGGAGCGCGAAGGAATGCGAGGCAATCGCAAACGTAGCACGATCGGAATTCTCATGGAAGCTAGACGCACTGATCGAATCTATTGTTTGAATAGAAAGCAGCACGGGGCGCGGGAGGGGCCGTGGAATTTATTAAAATACTTCGTCCAGTCGCTAACAGGATCGTAGAACGCTCGATCTATCAACTGCAACCACGCACGACGAATACTCTTGCACGCTCTTGACTGGTTCATCTTCGTCGTGGCTTGTTGCAGGAAAATCTATGTTCTTTAATTATTTATCATCGTATAGGAATATTGTGTTGCTAAATGTTTGTAATATTTTCATTACAGTCATTCTTATCATTTAGTTTGTATACCTATACAGACGTAGGGTAAAGGCAGGTAATATGGAACATCTGATTTCAAAAGCTTGTCAAAAGTAGGGGAATTGGTTTTTTTTTTAATGAAACTGATATGAGGGAACGAAGGAACTAATGCATAATCATATTTACATAGTCAAATGTAAAAAATCCAATTGTTGTATAATTATAGTAAAAAAACTGAAATGAGTGAAAATCGGCCGTTCGAAAAAATGGGTCCTAATATGGAACACCTAGGAAATTTGCAAAGAAAACTCAAAAATCTTTACTTTCTTTTTACTAAAAATGAAGATTTATTAAATAGAAGATACAAATAAATAAATATACATCATTTTTTGAATTTATTTCTGCTTTCTGCGTCTCCTACACGTTGGGCACGCGAATAATACGCCGGAAGCCTCACATTCTTCGTGTGCCCACTGAAAGCAGCGAATACATTGGGTTGATTTTTCATTGGCATTATTTTTACAATTTCCATCGCAAAATAAGCATTCCACATCGTCGTCATCATCATTATCAACTTCATCTACGTTACTCGGTATATTCCATATTACGTACACACATTTTCCGACAAGAAATTAAGAATTATACTAGGAAGAAAGTAAGTTTATTGGTAAACTATTGTTGAATAATCAAGAACACACGTATTTAATGATAAATTATATCAAAATAATACTTTATAACATATCTTCACTACAATATTTAACTGTTTGATGCACTTTTCAGAAACTTTTACACCCCACGAAATATATAAACGTTTCTCTTTCAATGATGGATGCCCGAGTAGTGCTCAATTGTCAATATCATCGTCTATTGTGTCTAGGGATCTAGTATACACCATTGCCTGAAGAATTCGTTATTTCGTTATTGAAATTTTACAAAGTTCAATATTACGTGCCGTTCTACTAAATATTACCTGCCGTTACTAAATAAAAGATTATTAAATAACGGATGGAATAAAAGCTAGTTTAACTTTGTTCGTTATTCGAAATTTGAATTTAAATAAAAATTTTGCCCATCTCTGCCTATATATTTTGGGGTTGATCTCTTCAAGTTCTCCATTTCGGCGGTGCACAGTAAAAAATCGCTCCACAAGCCTTGCACATTCCGTGTCATCCGCAATTTCCATCGCGAGCACTGATACCTTCAAGAAGAATCCTCAGAGGAACCCAACGAAACGGTGCACAGCGGAATGTTAAGATTAATGGCCCCTTTGTCCCGGTCAGACCATCTCTGTCCCATCGTTCTCGCCGCGGAACGCCGCGGGAGAGCCGTGAGAGACAAAAACAGAGAAAGAAAGGCGAAATCCTTGGGTAAGTCCGTATAACGGTTTTCGCGCGGCTAAACCGGCGTCGAATTACAGACTAACCGTCGCTCGTTACTCGTATTAGCATTAATTAACGCCTAATGCCGCACCTGTGCGCCGAGGATTCGCTTTTACGCAAAGATACGCGTGCAAGTGGCGTTGAATCCCGAAAACGTTCCTGGGGGTTTCGCGAGCTTTGGAAGGTAGCATAGTTGCCGAGGAACAATTTACAATCGCCACCTTACTGATAGTGCATCGTAAATACAGTGTATTATAAATAATTGACATAATACCACGTTTCTACATTCCATATCGAGCAACAGTGGAGTCCCCAAACAGAAGATAGTAACCCAAGCCCCTTCTTTATCAGTACACCTATATTATTCTTTAATCTCTAGATGAACAAATATAATCTAATGATATTGGAGCGGTGAAATAGTATACATATATCATAGTAGAATACAAAGATAGTATGACTATAACTTATTAACCCTATAAATTAAATGAATTTTACTTAAACAATTATCTTAATTTAGATAATATCTTCATTTACAAAATTTATTTATCTTAATATATAAAGCAGGAAGGTTCTATATGTTTATGTGTTTGTCTGTCGCTTAAAAACTTTCGAACGATAAACTCTGGGATTACGAAATGTGCCTCAGCTCATTAAATATGCCTGACTAATCCAGATGAATGTGACTATTTTCACCAAAGAAAAAAACAAAACAATTTTTTTTATAAAATCAGCCGAGTAGTAAAGCTAGTATCCAATAAGAGTGATAACAATTATTACCATTTTAAATTTATTATATTGTCTAGTTTTAGCAATAAACATATGTTCATCAAAATATTCCCCTCTACGATAACTCAATAATGAAATTTTACGATAAAATCTAAATCTATTAGAAAAATAAAATCTGACGCTATTAAGCGATAGTTAGAATACAATCTACAAGATATCACCACAGTAATACAACTGCTATGTTCTACATCACAACAACCCAGAATCATTAACCCTCCTACATCACTTATTCCACCTTTATAAGCTCGCTGTATAACAGGTGACACAATTACACCCCCCTTCGAGCCACCAACCTGGAAACTGACAACTTACTATGTGATATGTCTGACTAATCATACCCACAGCCCATTACCTATCACACTCCCTCGTTATACGTACCGCAGGACGCAGCCTAGCGAACGTTCCAACCGAGGCAGCAGCATGGAAACGTCGCGTCGCGAACTACAATCGAGGGCGCGTGTGCACGCTTAGCCTAAAGGCGTATGTACTCGATTCACAGTCATTAGGCTCAGCAACCAATTCAGCCGTGCAGCGTGAGAAAGCAATTGCGGGAGGACGCGGCGACGGTTTAGATTGGTCGGGTGTGGCGACCAGCAACGGGACCGTTTCGGTACACTCGAATCTCGCGGCCGGGTCGCGCCGATTAACCTTTTAACTGCCCCGTTAATTTATCGCCTATATGAGTTTGCCGCGGTTGTTTTTGGATAACGAGAGGCGGAGGGCTAACCGGGCACTCGGGGCACTTAGATTGAAAGTTAAAGCGCGACCGCCCTCGACGCCGTCGGTCAATCGGGGGACTTGGGATCATTAAACGTATCTCTGCTCTCGCCAGTCGAACGGGGAACGTTGCTAATGGGAAAAAGAATCGGCCACGCGATTTATTGGGTCGGTGGCTCGCGCTGGACGGGAGACGCTTTGTACCGCGCGGGTCCGGACTTAGATAAATATTTTCGTTGGAAGCTGATTCTGCCCCAACCAGGAGCTTTCAGTACAGCTGATGTCTGAGGGTCTTATTCACGAAACGAACACGATTTCTTCAACTTTCTATTGGCTAAAATCTTTTGAAATCTGGTGTCGCAGAATGTTTCCTAAGTAGTTTAGACAGTTCCTGCTGCAATTGATAGTCGGTGATAAAGAGGGAGTAACCATCCGAGTGTTTAGCAAGAATAAACTGTGATTTTCCAGTCTTCAGTGATACGAACAAGTATTTCGAGTATTCGTTAGGCAAAGAATGATCTAAGTAAGCCTCCAGTTGCTAGAGCTGCACGCGAAGCTCGGTGTTAGAGTTTACAAATTCATTAAAAGAGCTTCAGTGACTCAGAGTGAACAGAAGATTGGTCATCCTGCAGCAGAATCCACATGTTCCATTCAACACACAACTACCTCAATCACTTAAGTCTTAAACCATCCAAAGACCTTCCTCTAGAATCTAATATCCCACCCATCCTCAACACTAAACGCATTAACTGGCGTCGGCGCGTTTCCACGCCGAGGGATTTCCACCTGCTGCACAGTTCTGTCGTGTCATCGCGGTGCCATTTTCTGGAAAGCATCGGAAGTATCGCCTCAGTGCTCCCGACTGTTTCTTCGACGGCGAAGTCAAGCAAAACTTTCCCGGCGGCAGCGATCTCTGCCATTTCGAAACGGTGTTTCGCCAAACGTTGCGCCACTCAAAGTGTTAATTACTGCCAGCCACCCAAATACGATTAGCCAACCGCGAGAACCACTGGCGTCCCAAAGTGTTGCCCTGCGAAACACGCCAGCCCGCGTTCGGGAAAATGGAAACACCGGCGATGCTAATGCCGGAAAGCGCAACCTCCGCGGCGGCACGCCGCGTCTCGAGGCCTGCCGTCGACGGGAACCGGGCCAAGAGCGTCGTGTGACATCAATCTTTACCGTAGCACGGCCGCGTCGGTGCATCCAGCGCGTATGCACCGCGGCGCCTTCGCTGTTGCGCCACTCGCCGCAACCGAGGAAAGCCGCGGCTCGCGCTTTCACGGGGCGATTTTCGCAACGTCGCGAAACACCGAGCAGCCCCTCCTCGCCCTCTAATCCCGTTGCCGCGCTTTAAAAAGCGTTCGCGCGCCGCTCGAAGCGTGTCAAGGCGAACTTTTAATACGCGCTATGGAAGCTATTCTTTTTCCTTCCTTTTTATATATACAGGACGCTGGTGGTATGTATCGATTCCTCGAAGGACAGGCAAGGCCGCCTCGGCTCCGAGGCAGGACACTTTGCAGCGGCGTTTCTTTCAACGGGCAGCCAATAACGGACCGTGGAATCGAATTAATGGGCGAAAGGGGAATAGCATGGTTTTATTGGGGGAATAAATGGAATAATAAATTACTTTTGGATTCTCTGTTTTGTGTTTAACAAAAGATCACGCTTCTGGCGAGTGATGGAACGTGACTGGGTCAGTTTCGATCCGTACACGCGTTTCTTTTTACTTGTGTCACTTAGGGAATTCATTATTTACTTATGGCAACTGGAAATTCGAATTCTAGACATCGTTGAACAGGCAGAGCGGTGAAACAAATTTTATCGATTGAATATTATTCCTTTAAGAGGTTACATGTCCTGGACAGGTCTGAAAATAGTTTTTGTTATTTTTTTTTGCATATAAAGAAAGATTCTACTTAAAAATCAAGATGTACACCTTGTTATGTATAAATTAAGCTGTATTCTTTTGAAAAATAAATTTGATACCTTAAGAAATGGTGCCATAGCAGTTCCTTCTACTAATGCTCCTTCATACCTAGCAGCATTTGTGGTACCAAAAATATTTCAGAGATTTGTGGACCGATTTGAATAAAATTTTGCACGAATATTCGTAAAACCATAATCTAGTACTAGTTGGCGCCGATTTTGAAAAAAAATATATTTTAAGAAATGGCAGCTACTCAAAGTCAAGCATATGATTTCCGACCTAAGTTTCCATATTCTTTTGTTAACAAAAAACAAATCAAGACTCTACTTTCCGAGCTGTCAAGGGTATGTAACCCCTTAAAGAACAGAGAAGAAGAAACTTAAGAACTTAAAGAAAAAATATAAATCTACGTGGTCCATTCTAGGTAGACGGCTTGGAAAAACGTAAATCTACGTGGCCCGCCCTTTAAGTGTTAATCCACTTGCTCAGATTTCAGTTTTCTTCCCCGGATATTTCTACTGTCCATGCAAAAACTCGATAGCTCGGCGAGGCGAAATTCTCGTCGCCACGACGACGGACCGGAGCGGTCCGCTCTCGAGGACGACTTTACCTCAACTTCTCTCATCACGTAACACGAATTAACTCTCGTCCACGACGATCGACCTTGCGCGTTCGCGACGTTTAATTACGTTTTTGCCGCGGCTCTCCCTGCGCGGGATTTGTTGACAATCCTCGCCGCGTAACGACCACACGCTTGCGAGTTCCTGTCGCGATTACGAGATCCTGCTCGTTGCCTCAGACTTCTCCGAGTCATCGTCTTTTTGTCACGATCCCGCGATTATGGTATCGATGGGTACCGAGAGACGCAGAGTGGAAGATAATTGGAGGCATCGAAACGTAGAAGAATACACGAACAGTGTTGATTTGAAGCAGGATGTTAAACTGTTGGGTACGTTGCAGAAACGGACCTCTGACGCAGAATTTTTAAAGTGAAAAGAACGCTCTTAATGCCAACTTCGCTGTGTAGTTTTCAGATTTCATAATCACCTATATATTATTTTTTTATACTAGATCAGACTTATTTTAAATTATTTAATCACAAGATGAGCAAATGAAAATCTGAACTTTAAAATGGCCACAGAGATTCTTAACTTGTTTTAGCCACCATCGATATCAAGCCCTAAATAAGAGAATGTTAACATAAATCTGTTCATGTAATATAAGACGTAGAGGGTAAGAAAAACATAGACACAAGCTCGATTAGACGAAGAGTTCCAGAAGCTCCTGCGCGTTATGCAAGTCTGCGGCAGGTCCGTAAAAAAAACTGAGCGCAATCGCAATAACTGGCGCCTGGTAATTGGCATGCCTATGGCGAGTTATGGCGCGGCAATAATTGTTTCTTCGCGTTTCGTAAGCGGGCTCTGTCTTTTCCTCGTTCCTCTTTGTCGTCCGCGCCGCGAAACGACGTTGCACGGCAATTTGCGTTCCATTAAACTTTACGATTGCACGCGCGCGCGGTGACGTTTCATCACGTTTCGGCTTGGAGAAGATCCTAGCCGCTGTGACGACGCAACACCTTCGCAGAATTGATTGCTTTCGATCACCCAGTCAGTGTGGTGGTCGTTGAATAACCAATTTTCTGCTATCCTTGAGTCACTGAAGGGTTTGACCAAGAAGGCTCGCCTTGCAGCTATCTTTAACAGGATTCAATCATCAGAGTAGGTGCATACCTTCTATTATAAGAATCAAATGATTTTTTATTCACATAATAGATAAATGTCTACTTAAAGTTATGCTGATATTTTATTAAATACTGTATAGATCTGTAGCAATTAAATAACATCTTTACTACAGTCTTCTTCTTGGAATATATTTATTCTTAATAAATATTTCTTTCATTAAATCAGGGAAGAAATACAAATTACGCCTAAATAATCTGCGCATTGTGTCTCCAGAAAAATTGAAATTCCCACAAATACTTTTCCACTTTTTTCAAAAATGAGATTTTGTTATTTACTTACTAAAAGATAATGCACTTGGCATTTGGTCAATACCAAAATCTCAGTTCTGAGAAATATTGCAGCTGGTGTGTTTTCTCAAGAACCCAAGGAAATGGATAAATGTAAATAGCCACGAGGTTTCCGTGTTTCGGGGGCGCAGCTGCACAGCTGGCTAGGAATTCATCGAATTCCCGCCCTTCCGATAGCGTCCTCTTATCGGGCCCGTTCCAGGATCTATCGACGGACTTATCGAACGGGAGATAAGAACATCGTTCCCCTAAAAGCGCGACGAGAGGCCGACTAGGTGCACTTTAACGATCCGTCCGCCCCATCGGCTCCGATTACTCTGTAAACGCCATGAAAAATTGTTCTGTTGATCGGGACGGAACTGAAGTTCACTAGCATCGACCTTATCGGGCCGATTATCGGCCAGCTTTCGAACTGTGACATTGCTTCCCAAACGAGCACTATTCCCTAAATCGCTTGGCGCACATATGTTCAGATTTTCCCATAGAAATCAAGCTTTTCCCTCGCAGACGACATCGACGACGTTGTTTATAGCTTGGGTCCGACCTGCCTTGTTCTATTTTTAGGGGAGGTCAGAGTAATGCGAGTCCAATTGTTTATTACGAGGTTATTGAGGAGGAAAGAGAACTTTTTTTATATCTGTGATACGAGAAAGGACGAATGTTATTTGCGCAATAGTACATGCTACTTGGAATTCTTTTCTACGTGTGTTTCGTGTAACGTGGGCCTCATATTAAGGGTGAATTTAACAAGCGTTCATAATGAATTCTACGAAGACAAAAGTGCTAATTAGATTCGCAAGCCTGCACAGGGAATTCAAGATTGTTAATTGCCAATTATAAGAGGGAATAGTGTATATGAAATCTTCTGCAGATCCACTGAATCATTCTTTTTCACGTCGTACATACGGGCAATGCGTAATAAGCTCACGGAAACAGGATTCTGAGTATTTCAGAAATGTAGCAAGCTGATGAAAAAAGTTTCCATAAACATTATCCCTATTTAACCTCCTTTTCCTGTTTCAATGATTTTCGTTATGAAGCTAGATTAGCGTGTTTATAGAAACTTGCCCTCAAAGTGTTCAAAGTGATTCACAGAATATTACCAGAGTGCTGGCAAATAATCGATAAATATTGCGTGTACCTCACTGTATAATAACAATGATTGAAAACAAAAACTTTTGTTACTTAAAAACAAAGTCTATATAGCAAAACGTTTGCAGGAGCCCTTTAGTGATTCCCATGTGCTCAGTTCCCCCTTTAAGCCGCATCCACAGTTCCCCGCTGTAAAACAAATTTACAGGGAAATCAATTCCGTTCCCCGGGTACACGAAAAATCCACGGAGATCGGTGACAAAAGCAGCCAAGGTATTTACTTTCCGTCCCGAAGCGGAAAAACGCGACTGCGAGTCTCTCGTTGCCGCGCAAAAACATCAGGAAGCGGTGGTAGAGGCCCGAAGCGGCATCGTTATTTATAACGCCGAGCCACTTTAACCCCGCGGAAGACACCCCGAGCACAAAATCTTCCCCGGCCGCGCGCTGGCGCGCGTGAATCTTGTATTTTTACCCCGTGCAGCGGTGCGCTCCCATAAAAATAGAGGGAAAAAGCCTTTCTCCCCGGCCCACTCGCGCGGGATTAATGATTCCTTCCCTTTTTTTATAAATATAATCCTTCGACCTGGAGGGCGGTGGGAGCATCTGCATAAAAAGTCCACGCCACCCTCCAGCGAGGGAGGGGGATAGGGTAGACGGTGGGGGTTTCCCTTCTTCGATTAATCACACCGGCCAGCGTCGATCCCGCCGCGATTGTCCCGTTTCGAGCGTCGAAAGATTATCGCCGAGAACCACCCCTCGAGCGCAACGTGTCGCATTTTTAATTGCGTCGACGCGACGCGGCGTCCTTGAGAGAAAGAAGAAAATAACGGAAGGGAAGATCGAGCGCGGCGTCGATAGGCCTTGCGTAACCCAAATGTCCCTCCAACCGTTCCCGATCGGTCGATTATCCTCGCCCCGATGAGCCGTGCGATAAACAGAGCCTCGGGGATAGCGATCACGAGGCGGCGTAGTACTACGCCGTGCGCGTAGCCCTCGTAGCCTACGTACCTTCGGGCTGCACACACGTGACTGCTAATTCGCGCGCGTCTCATCGTCGTCTCTTCTGGGACACGCGGACCGGCAGAAAAGGTATAGGTACCTACGCGACGTGGGTGGCACCGGCGAGCGTAACGAGGGAAATGCTCCAGGGTGCTGGAGTGGAAGCACTTTGCCGGCGGAATCGGGGCGGGAAATCTGAGAGACCGTTGCGTTGGAACGATTGATTATATTTAGGCGACCGTGTGTTAATCTAGCACGGGGCAGATTGAGGGTTGCTGGGTTACGTCGAGGAGACGTTGACGTGACTAGTGACTTCTTGGAAGTGGAGTAATGAGAGCGAAGCAGAACGCTCGGGTCACTGAGTTTCTTCAGACATAAACTACGCGTTGCTTTTGCACCTTCTATGCTAGGGCTGCACAAGGAGCTGTTTTCGGCGCCTAGCGGCGAGCAACCCGCCTGCCCCGTTGCTAAGGTTAGAATCGGTGAGAAGAACTGCAGTAGTGTATGTGCATGCTCCTAGGCTCGTAGCGTAAGTGTAGGGTAAATTCGGGAGACGCGGTCGACCTAATATAAAATGGTTATTAAAACTAATACAGATATTACTTATTCTACCAGAACAAACCTAATATGTTCAGAATTTTATGCTGATTCAGAAAAACCGGTCGATATTTGCTTTAAGACAATATTTATTGTAAATCGGATTGAAAACTGAAGTCATGGTAGCTGACCACCACTCCCGAGGTGCCGAGAGAAATGGCTTTCGTCGTTGGCAGAGACCACTCACATAATTATTCATGGAAAATTAACAAAGAAGAAAACAAAATTATTTATGAGTGAATACTACTACAGAGTCATTGATATTTAATTTGTTTACGCTAAACAAGTAAAGAACACATCAAAGATAAAGCGAACTACCTACCAGCGACTAGTAAGGCAAATGAATACAAAAGTGAATAAATAAAATAAATAAACGTAAAAATAAAAATATAAATAAAAATAACAAAAAAATCATAACTCGACCATCTCTCCTTTCTGCAGCGAGAGATGGTCTTCTCGTTGGTTTTGAGAGGAAGAGTTAATATGACTAAATACTTTGGCTGCATTGTCCCTCAATATCTCTAGTATCTTATTATTCCCAAACATTAAACGAAAATAAACTTAGAAGTATATTTTAAATACGATTCTGTACACCGTTGTTTGACAAAAGAGGTTAAATGTAACCTTAGTTTACCTTTTATAGCCTGTAAATCTAGAAAAACACTTGTTTCATTCAATTGTTTGGCTTCTAGAGAAGTAATTGATCTGCACTTTAACGCATTTTTACGTATAGAGTCTGAAATATAGCGACTCGACCAACTCTCCGGCCCGACCGCGTCTCCCGGATTTACCCTATATGGCTAGGTTTAAGTCATACCAAATAAACATACACTAATGCAGTTCTCGTCACCGATTCTAACCTTAGCAACGGGACAGGCGGGTCGCTCGCCGCTAGGCGCCGAAAACAGCTCCTTGTGCAGCCCTGTTCTATGCTATAGTGTTTTATATGTACGAAGTATGTACAATTTTATAAGAGGTTTGCGTTTCATAGCTTATATTTGATGTGAGAGGGGTTGCTGCAGGGGGAGCAGAAATTAAAGACCTTATGAACCAGAAATCGGCAGAATCTATGTATAAATAAAAATTTCAAATAACGAATAAAAGATAACAAAATTTTATTCGTTAAAAGATAACTTGAATTATTGGAGCGTCGAATAACGAATAAATTTTTTCTATCTCTTATTGGTTATTCGAAATTGTTATTTAGATAAAAATTTTGCCCATCTCTGCTCTGAACAGTAGTCGACAATGGCATTGAGTCATACTACTGCAGTAAAGTAGTACAACACATACGATGGAAGTAATTATAATTTTGCCGAAGGCTAGTTGCTAATTAAGCACATAGGAAATTTTACTGCGTCTGACAGAGTTGACAGGAAACTGGAGTTTTCAAAGGATGATAATATTTTTTTATTCATGCGAGAACGGTGTATCTGAGCTGCGAGGCAGGATCCCATACGTTTGATTCTTTAGATTGGAGAGAAGGAAAGGAATCCTCTTTCACGCAGCCGCAGCTGCCGAATCAAGGCTTGCACCTGTCCAGCCAGGTACGCCCGCGGCTTGGATACGCAAGAATATCCGACAATGTTCATTGTTTATTGAACGTGTTCCGAGGGTACACCAGATGCGCGCAGTTTTGAATGAATCAGGATGGACCAGGCGATCGAGAAGATTTCCTTGCAAGCAGGTAGACGCAACGCTGACTTGACCAGAAGGAAACAGTCTTTTCTTCATATAACTTTAAATTTCAAGATCAGAGCTGGGCATTATTCGAATAAATTTTTATTCGAGTGATCTCGAATAAGAATTGCGAATTTAATGAAGTTATTCGAGAATAACGAATAATTTTTTAATCGAATAAGTTTCTATTATTATAAAAAAATATTCATTATTCTCGAATACTTTCATATTATTCGAAATTTTTATTCTAAGATAATCCGAATAAAAATGTATTCGAATAATGCCCAACTCTGCTGGAGATAATCGAAGAAGAATATCTCCTCTCAAATTAATGTAGAATATGATATCAAAACACGTTTAAAAAATAATACAAGATCATCCAACTTCGAACACGTTCGATGCTGTAAAAATTCCAAGTCTTCCCAAGTCAATCCCCCTTTCGATTTGCCCAGTTGATCGGACCAGTGCTCGTTACAATGATAAAGGAAGATGGGAAAGTTAAAAAAAGTGCGGGCAAAATGGGGTGTATCGGACTCGGCGAGCGTCGAAATTAACTCGCCGCGGGACAACGACGCGGCTCGCCTCCAATTTCCTCGCGGTCCGCGCGCGTCACGCGTCGCGCGAGGACGCCGCGG
Organism: Andrena hattorfiana; assembly: GCA_944738655.2. Taxonomy (NCBI): domain Eukaryota; kingdom Metazoa; phylum Arthropoda; class Insecta; order Hymenoptera; family Andrenidae; genus Andrena; species Andrena hattorfiana. Next base: position 71,840,639 of record OX122891.2, read on the forward strand.
CTAATCGAGTAACGCGGACGAAGGAACGCTGAACGACGAGCGAAATCGCGCGGCGAGGAAATTGCTTTCGGAGGGAACGGGGACGACAACGGGTGCAGACGCGTTTTATGGCTGGCCCGGGCTTGTGTGCGGCGCGACTCGTGTGTGAGGCAGGTTTAACGAGAGAGAATCGGGCTGCTCCTTTTTCATTTTGAACGGCCGCCCGTGGATTAAGACCGACTCGAGAGCGCAATTAAGCGGAGACGGGCAGGTGGCATATCCCCGCGCCTCCTATCCGAGTCGACGCTCCCTCCGCGAGGGTTAAAGAGCTCTTAAAGGAACGGGCCCCGTCGTGGGGCCCCTCGGGGTTGTCGGAGATGCTTGAAAGAAACAGGATGTAACGACTGCAAATTCGTTTAACAAACGATTTGGTGGATCATGTATGGGAACACCACAATGACGAACTGTAGGTACTTGAATTATGCTGAGATTTATAATAAGAAGTGGTGGAACATAGAACTGGACTAAATAGTATTAAAGTAATTCCGTAGTAGCTTTGAAGTAGTAACGAATGGAAGGGTGGAATTCTTAAAGCAGGAGAGGGGACAAGAAAATAAAATGAGATTTGGTATTACGGCTTGGATAACGTAAGCGGATGTATTAAAATTGGAAAAGTGAGAACTGCTTCTATATAGGTACGTGGAGTCTCGAGTAGATAAGCTAATATCCACCGTAATTCGAAATTCTGATCTCCTGATTATAACGTGACAGTTCACTAAACACAGTCCATGTGTATTTGGGTTACAGTGCTTCATTTTGGGTCACAGACATAGTCACAAACATAGGTTCAATATCGACAGGCAAGGGCCAGCTGCGCTGATAATAGCTGATTACCGGAGGTACGATTCCAGTGGATTCCATCGTCGCGATCTCTAATTGCTCCGTGATCGTTCGAAGGCGATTACCAGCGGCGGTCTACGAAACGGTGGCAGTTTACAAGGTAATTAAGTCCTTGTAGAAGTATAAACGTCGCTATATCTCAATCTGCGGCGGCAGGTGCGGACTCATGGCCATATGGAGACTTGATTATCGCTACTCCAGAGTGTCTGCATCGATGACTACTTAGAACGAGAATTCATGTTTGTTTACCTTTTGCTCGAAAAAATGAAACGCATTATTAAAAGCCTTTACTTTCGAGCAGATCGATTTTTGAAATGACCTAAATGCACAGCACGTGCGCACTCGAGCTTCCGTTTTGATCCCCCCTCGTACGCGATATATTCAGTTAATTATAAAAATTATGTTTCTGGTGATAAATTACTGCTTTCGCGCATGAACACGATAGGGGCATCTGTGCTTGGTGCACTTTCAAAGCCAATTACATATTTTATATCGTAAATGAAGGCTTGTACGAAAATACTTTATTACACGCTTGCGAGTTTCTTTTTATAGAGGAGCCCTCCCTGCATAGGATAAACGAATTTCTGTAAACGTATACCCCCGAAGAAGGGCAGACGCAACGGTGGCCAAGAATACACCTGGCCAGGTGCAGAGGCACGCGACCAGCCTGGAGCATCGCCATTAGAAAAGTGTCACCGGCTCGATTGCAGGGGGTTGAGGGAAAGAGAGAAAGGTAGGCAGGTGGTGAGGCCCCTCTTCGTTCGATTCACCTTGGACAAGTAAAAAAAAAGCTGTAGCCCTGAGCTCCTCGACGTCTCGAATCTCGTGTTCAGGATGGTAGGGAGCAAGTATATGTTTTTCTAATCGTGTTAAAGAACTCGGGGGGCCCTGAAGATCGACCAAGGACACGGTCATACTATTATTCACAAAACGTTTGATAACCAACGGGTGGAAACGCAATATATGTAAAGGCAGAATAATAAATAGAATTCACAGTATAATGAATTCCTAATATCGAAGTGCAATCTTCAAGGAAAGTATAAGCCCAAAGTAATAATTAATTTCAATATCAAAATGAACTCCTCGAACTCCTGAGCTAGCAAACGTGACTTCTCAGGTTCCCCTTAAAATATCACAGCAAGTGCTATAAAATACCTACGGGTAACTTATTCCTAAGAAAATAATAATAAAACTACATACAAGCATTGAGGTAATGACTTTGAACATAAGACTTGTTCAGCATGTCCGAAGATATGAAGCACAGAATCAGGTAATTGATTCAATCGAAAACGGGCCGAAAGAAACACCGAAGGATAATTAGAACTGAAACGAAGCGAGCCTAACTGGATCGAAGCGGCTGTCCCTGCGCGAAGAAGCGTAAACACCGAGGCATTTTAATCTGGCCCGGCAGGTGCTGATCCCTGGCACGAGGCAAACCGCGATTGCCAGACGCTAAAAAGTGTATCAACGGGCCAATCAGCTCGACGCCAGGCGGAGACGCGAGCAGGTGCACGGCGTACGCCAGGAACACCACGGGGGAATCGTTAACCCGCGACTCGCGAGGCTGATCTGTGCCCAATTTGGTAGGCAAAAGGTGGAGGAACAGCCAGGGTCCGGTGAATTGACCTCTGAATGCCGCGGTGAACAATCAGGCTCGGGAAGTTGAAGGCGAGACAGCCCACTGATTCGGCGAATAGAGCGTGCTGAGAAGCAAGCTGACCGCCAAACGAGTATTAAACCCTCGTTTGCGTGAATTTGTAGGCCGAGGAGCAGTAAACGTTCCTCTCGAACCGCGACCTCGTTCGAACCACGCTGGTCAGCCATAGCGATGGGAACGAGGACTCGTCAGGCACCGAGAAAATCCTGCTGGCTTTCAAACATTCAATACTCTTCACAGTTTTAAGAGCGTATACGACACTGTGGGGTTGTGCAAAATTCATTTAACGTTTTCGAAGAATTCTTTTGTATTTCTTAGGTATCTTTTGAGAAGATAATTAGAGCACATCATTTTCGTCTACAGTAAGGTCATCAAAATTTGGAAGGGAAGCTTGATATTCTAGCGTCTACTGATACGTTTGTAGAGAACATTAAAATTTTCTAGAGTCACAAATTAGTTTTTAATTTTAAATCAAAGATAACAGTACAAATTCTTTGCATATGTATTTTTGTTTTTAAAATATGTAAGATTGTTTTGCTAAAATAAAAAAAAAAGTTCCACTTATTTTCAATTAGTATAACTATTTTACCCCGATGTCCCTACAAGGAAATAAGTAACATGCAGTACAAAAAATTATGAAGTGAAAATATGTGGAGGTATACTGCGCATGGGGTCTCCAAATGCCCAAGTAGACTTTGGAACACCCCCACCCCAATTGCAACAGTAAATATCGGAATTATTGGAAAAGCAAGCAGCAATTGACTTTTTATTCACAGACCACCTATTGTCCCTTGCTCTCGACACACATATCAACCTTCCTCTATTCACCCAATCCATCCAAACATGCATACACTCTTCACCCAAACCTCTCCACTACCGTTCACTTCTCGAAGCCACTGATAAAAGGTGGAAACCCATCGGAAGGCAAAAAGCTCGGGCGCGCCGAGTGGCCATCGCTAGACGCCAGCCACCGAACGGGACGACGCGAAAGAAGGACGAAAGGAGAAAGGAGAAAGGAAGGTGTAGGTTTACAGACCGCCTGCTGGCTTCCTGCAGCGGATCGGAGCACCGGGCCGCTTTTGGCAGGTGGCACTTTCCAACCTTTGTGCATCCTGGCGCGGCGCGTTTACCTGCATAAGAGCTGGCCTCGTGCAACCGCGGCTGCCCAGGATCGTGCCACCGGCAGGTGCGCGTGCTGATTTTCGGGGTTTCTCGGGTTCTTTGACTCTGTCAAGAAAACACTGCCGCGTGGACTGGCCGCGATGGTCCACGCGCGCTTTGTGCCGCGGCGATTTCAGACTTGGGTTCGTCCTTGCGTGCGGCTACCTTGCCATAAATTCATTGTTGTGCAGCTGGCTCTGTAGGCGGGGTATACACAGGACAGTTATTTACAAAAAAACTTTACTTCTTTACAATTTGGTTGTGTAAGAGAGAGGTACTACTTCGTACACCAATACTGCCCTCTTTAGTTAAAGTGTCCTATCTAGCATTCTGAAACAACCGAGAAAACTGAAGTTTTATCATTTACTTTGTACCGTCCTTACTTCCCTTCATTCAAATTAAATCATGTTACCATTATTTCGTAACAGCCTAATATAATTTTCTGTAATAGGTATACCGGTAGGTAATGTATTATTAACGTACCAATTAATTAATTGTTTTAGATAGGATATTTTAACCATTTGGAAAGAAGTTAGGTTAAATATATTAGACTGTTTATCAATTTTTACGAAGCACGTAGAGTTTTCTAACTTTACATAAAAGGTAAAAGAGGTGTGGGACTTCAAATATTTCAACATATCTCAAAAAATGAAAAAATGCTAGATAGGACAGTTTAACTAAGGAGGGCAGAATACCTCCAGTATCTACGTTGATAGATCTGCACTTCTAAGTGTAGATGTACCTGCTCTCGATAATAATAACAGCTATTTAGATGAGCCTGCACGGAAGCTAGAGCTTTGATTATTCTCCTCCCTTCAACCCCTCAAATTTATTTTTATGGGAATCGTGGAAAGTATAATTTCCTCCTTAAATTCTCTTCTAATTCTACAGAAGCCGCGAGTTTCACGAGGCACGGACGTAATCTCCCCTCCCCAGGCTTCAGCTTCCAGCTGGCGTTCCTTTGCGGAATCGTCCGCGCGAGACTTTCGCGTTTCACGCGAGAAAATTGATTTATGGGAGATAATTGCACCGTCGCGGTACCGATCCGCCGATAACGAGAAACATCTCCGATTTCATGAATACCGGGATGGTGTTTAATCGAGGCCGAGGATCCAGTCGCCTCCGTTCTCCGCTCTCGCGGGGAGCACCGCGAAGAGATCGATCGGCCCCGGGGATTCCGCCCCGATGGAAAAATTATCATTCACGGGACGCGGCGGCGAGACAAATGATCCGTCACGCCGGATGGCCCCGCTAAATAAAAATAATCGCGGCCATCTCCGCGATGATAAATATTTATGAACGCCGCGAGAAAAACGTCGTACACCGCGCGCCGCGCCGATCCGGCTTGATCGATCGCGGCGGCGGCCGTACGCTCGCGCCTCGCGATTCCTTTACGAGCAAGCTTTTACGAGCGATTCGCCTGTACCGTTTCACCTTCGATATTACGACAAACATGTTGCCTCGACGCGGCGAAATGGTAGAGGTGGCAGTTCCACGCGAATATGTTACGGTGAAATGGTTATCCGTCGTTTGTACGGCAGACCATCCTGCGGGATATGGCTGGATGATGAACCGCTCGACTGGCAACGGCGTGTTTTCACGCCCAGGCGATGGAGCGAGTACAACGAAGTCGTAAATTTAGGGGTTAAGTGGCAGCTAAGTGTTCTGTGAATCCTGCATTGGGATTAGTGAAGGTGGAACGAGAGTTGGGATATATTTTAGACAGCATTTGCTGAAGCATGAGTCTTTACATCCTTATGTTCTTTCGAATGGCTTGTTTTCACGCCTGGAATATGGATTTTACGACTTCCCTATACCGATTTCATCTAGGGATGTTGATAAAATATCGATGTATCGATACATCGATATTTTTTTCGCGCAATATCGATATTTTCGGTTGATATTTTTTCGCGCAATATCGATATTTTTGGTCGATATTTTTTCAATCCGATTTATCGATAGTTCGATATTAAAATCTCAATACCGGCATCGATATATTTTTCTTACTTTCTTGTTAGAGATATTTTTGCCGTTGACGTCTGGGCATTATCACGCGCATGCGTGGCGTGTTCCCCCTCCACTGACAATTTTTGCATTAGGAACATTCCCGGAACCATGTTCCGTTCTTTCTTTCCGTTCCTGACTCTGTTGGAATCTGTTGGAATATAGGTTTATTGCAACAAGAAGTTAGCAACAGTTGCTGTTCTCTTGCTAAATTCAGAACTACATTCTACTGTTCCTCGTTTCTATGATTTCGATGTAACAAGCTTCCATTAGCATTCCGATTATATCCTTTGCAACGCGTTAATAAAACTTTTTCCTTAGTTTCAAACTGGTTTAATTAATTCAGTCAAAGTATTATACAAAGTTCTTAAATTATAACCTAATCTAACAGACTCTGAGTACGAAACACTTTTCTGGCAACTCCTGGCAATTATTCAATTATTAATTATTTAAGTAATTTTTGTATTTTTTTCAGTACCTAGCTCCTTATTTTTTGTATTTTTTCAGTACCTACTTAATTTTTGTACTTTTATATTTTTTATATTACTTAATAAACATAATTAAAATAACATAATTTGTTTAAATTCTATCTCAATAATTTAAAAAAAGAACCGATATATCGATATTCTGATATTTTTTTCGATATATCGAGATGCGAAATTGATATATTTGAACAATATCGATATCATATATATATCGATATGTCTAAAAATATCAACATCCCTAATTTCATCAGGTATATAATTGTAATCCACTTACTTTACTTTTTGTATTATTCCTGCGCTTAGCGTTAAGTCTTAAGATTACTTTTACTTTAATTTATTTTTAACATTTGTTATATTTGTTTGTCAGACCTTCCCAACAGTGTTACCACTGCAGCTTCGCCTTTCCTCTTATTAACTATGCTAGCTATAAATACTATGGTTTCTTTTTTTTTTTTTTTGAGTAATAAAGACGATTAATAATAATAATATTAAGATTGAAACGACACCGCAAGTATGTGGATAAGGTGCATAAATTATAGAAGAGCTTGAAAAAAGTAATCTAGGTATCACGTGACTCGCGTAAGGTTTGCCAACGGAACGTTACATTGGAAACTATTCGCGCACGTTGGCTCGGCATTGTCGCTTCTATATTAACCCTGTACCTACCCCATGCATGGTTCATCGATCGAAAGTTTCGCACGATAAAAGTGACGGTGAATGAACCGTGAGTATTCACTTTCCCCTGTGCGCTATTGCTAAAAAATTAATGGGACATTGAGAGGGTTGAACGAACATTGACCACAAAATGGAGAGGGCGATAGATGGTGTACAGAGGGCTCTATACGAGGCGATAGAGAGCCGACCAGCCACGCTAGCCTTTATTGCTGATCACCTGATAAACTTCCGCAAACGAGGAATTAACGTCTCGTTCGAGTCGAAACGGGGTGCACGGGACGGGATCTACGACGAACGGACTTCAGAGATCGATGCTCCCCGTTAAATCGTTATCGATGGCTGCGTTTAGGGCGGAGACTTTAACGCGCGCTAAATATATCTTATCAAAGGCTTCCTCGAACGTTATCGGGACGCATAAATGCCAATTTCAAGCACTTAGTGCGTGGAATACTCATCCCGGTGGATGCAAGCAGTGAAATTTCGATTAGACGTTCGTTCTTTGTAATCTATTCAAGTTAGATATTTTTTGTACATAGTAAAGTTGCTGTAACACTGTCTGTAATATCTAAAAATTTCATATAACTCCTTTGTAGTTGCATTATTACAATCGGAATTATGTAATAAATTAATCAGTGAAATTAATTTTAATTATAGTCGTGTCAGGTTTTTTTTGCATAAAATGGAAAAATATAGGAAAAATTGTACCTACGCTGCTGGAAAGCACCTTTATGTACTTGCAGCTCATTTTGATTTCACGTCTTTCTTTGTATTGTAATTATTATTATTATCTTCTATTTTTTTGTGATTTATATTACTGTCTTCTAACTTTTTGTGATTCATAATCTTTTTCTTATATTTATATTATTTTCTTCCATTTTTTTGTGATTTACTTGATAATACCCTTTTTCGTCCTCGACTTTTTTATGTACCTAGGTACTTGACGTAATTTTTTTATTTTTTTCTAAGTTTTTTTTATTTAACCGTCATCCGTTCCTAATTTCACAAACTGAATCTGGTCCTCGGTGTAAAATTGACACAGTGGTAAGAGATCGATGAAATGACAAGGTAAACAGTTATTTTTCGATACTTTTTTATTCAAATTAATGAGTTAACATTTACATAATAGAACTTTCGCATAAAATAAAGCGATGTGCAGGACATTCTGCTTGTTTACAAGACTCACAAATAACAGAACAGTATAATATATTACGGGAAAACTGTGTCACATTGACACGAGGGACGGATGAGTGTTAATATTTGCATATTTGGAAAAAATATAGAATATTGAAAAAATATAGTCATAAAAATAGTCATATCGAGTCATTTTCTGGTTGATGTATGTTTGATTTAGATACGAGTCAGAGTCAGTTGGTCAACACCGATTCAAAAAATTTACCATAGCATTGTCAATTTTAAATCCACGGCAATGAAATTTGGAGAGCATATATAGAAAAGAATGAAGAATCTAATTATGCGTTTTATGCAAAAAGGGCCTGATGAGTATCCTGGGGCCGTCCTTGCATCCACAATTCCAAAGAATCGACCAACAAATTCATCTCCCAGCCACGAGCTCTCCCAATCTATAGGGTAAATCTGGGAGATGCGGTCGACCTAATATAAAATGGCTATTAAAACTAATACAGATATTACTTATTCTATCAGAACAAACCTAATATGTTCAGAATTTTATGCCGATTTAGAATAACTGCTCGATATTTTATAATTATTCATGGAAAAATAACAGAGAAGAAAGCAAAATTATTTATGAGTGAATAAAACTACAGATTCATTGATATTTAATTTGTTTACGCTAAACAAGTAAAGAACACATCAAAGATAAAGCGAACTACCTACCGGCGATTAGCCAGGCAAATAAATACAAAAGTGAATAAATAAAATAAATAAACAATAATAATAATAAAATAATGATAAAAAATAAAAATATAAATACAAATATTAAAAAAAATCATAACTCGACCATCTCTCCTTTCTGTAGCGAGAGATGGTCTTCTCGTTAGTTTTGAGAGGACGAGTTAATATGGCTAAATACTTTGGCTGCATTATCCCTCAATATCTCTACTATCTTATTATTCCCAAACATTAAACGAAAATAAACTTAGAAGTATATTTTAAATACGATTCTGTACACCGTTGTTTCACAAAAGAGGTTAAATGTAACCTCAGTTTACCTTTTATAGCCTGTAAATCTAGAAAGAAAATGATCTGCACTTTAAGGCGTTTTTACGTATAGAGTGTAAAATATAGCGACTCGGCCAACTCTCCGGCCCGACCGCGTCTCCCGGATTTACCCTACATCCTAGACTCCACAAAACATAGGTATAGAACAACCGTCCCACAGACGCGAAGCCCTCCCGAACAAAGACGCCTCGTATCTTCCTCCGTGTCCAGAAAATCGCGCGAAAATCTCGCACGGAGATCCCCGATGGCCCTCTATCGTGGACCGAGATCTCCCAGGGGGCCGCCAGCACGGGACACGTGTAATTTCACCAACGGATATAATGTCCATTAATAAAAGAGCGTGCACGCGGCCGAGTTGCCGTGAAACGGCCGCGCGGCGATCACGCCTGGGATCTATCCACGCGGGATCCTTCGGCCAGGGATCCTCGGGGGTCTAATCGGCTGCGATTGGCCGTAATCGGGGGAGGGGCACTCTTCCCCGCGTGCCTCTTCTGGCCCCCTCGATCTGCGTGGATCGCGGCACCTACGGATGGCGAGCGTTTCGCGCGGTAATAATCAATGTCAGGGAATCTTGGTAATAAACGAGGCAAAGTGGGTAATGGCCAGGCTGCAGGACGGTTAACCCGAGGTGCAATATGCAAGTTAGCGTCTCCCCGCCCCGTTCTCGTAGGGGGTCGGCGATATTAGTCGGCAGGCTGGCCGAGGCCTGGCCCCGTTTTCGGATATTAAGGCGGCCCCGTGTTTCGTGCATTCGCTAATAATTGTCTTCATTCGGGAGCCGGCTGTCGGCACGCTCCGAACCGCTTTGTTGCGCAGAATGCACGCAAATTCACGAACGCGACCCTCCTGCGTCCGCGGAATTAACGCGGGAACCTTTGGTTGCGGCGAACACTAAATAGATGCTAAGGGGCGCGCCTGCCTGGGCTCGCTGCACGCCCAGATAGCTTCCTCCTGGATTTCGGTGTCTCTGCGGGTTTACGGCGGCGGCGGTTGTATCTGTTTAGTCTCTTGGAAGATTTCGGTAAATGCAACCATTGTCTTGGTCCGCATTGATGCGAGCAACGATTGAATCTTGAAGAGTGGGTGAGTTTTGGTCTGCCTCGGAAGCTTTGGCGAGTCTTTTATATTAACACTTCTGAGACTCATTGAAACTTACCATTTTTGAGATTCGGATGACTTCTGAGGTAATTCGAAGGACTTTAAGGGGTTATGTCTGGTCAGCTGGCGAAAAAGAACGCGATTCTCGGGAATTTTTTGTGGAATGTCTACTGTATATTGTTTACAACTATTCGCTTATTTTAAAAGTACATATATGCAGCAACTATTAGTTATTTTGTTATAGAAAAGCATTAAAAAATGTATGAATAATAGCCATTCTGGCGAAAGCTGTTTTAATATTTGTGAGAAAGATATTTTGGAAACCGCTGTAGGTATCGATTGGCTTAAACTTTTGCAGACTTCTTTTATATACCAAAGACTAGAAGATAAACGAAGGATTTTTTATTTTAATAAAAACTCTACTTTTAATTAACGAAAAACGAATAATTCAAACATCGAAAAATAGTGGTTTTGCGTTAAACGGTTGCCATTTGGTAAAAAATCAACTTTTTGAAAAACTCTTAGCTCATCTACTAAATCCAACCACATAGGTATTAACAGAATGTTTTTAATTTCAGATGATCTGGCTCAGAGAAATCGTGCTCACCGCACAGTGCATTTATCAAAACAGTTTCCACCAGAATGGCTGTTATTCGTTCATTTTTTAATGTTTTTCTATAACAAAATTACTGAAAGTTTCTGCATATACGTACTTTTAAAATAAGCGAATAGTTGTAAAAAAATATACAGTAGATATTCCACAAAAAATTCCCGAAAATTGCGTTCATTTTCGCCAGCTGACTAGGCATAACCCCTTAAGGGTCAGCAGTCTGCGTGTTTCCTGCGAAGCTAGTTCCCCTTTATTAGCATTCCTTGCTCTGGGGTGCCCGTGGGATCTCACAAATAAGCTCTATTCCAGCGCAATATACTTTCGTATACCCCTAAATAATAACTTTCTCCTTAACGCCACTAAAAAATCATACCTCCAGCCTCCCATCCTCTACTACGTTTCAAACGAGTCTCCCCTACGTACTTACACAAGGTTCAAGGCAGACGAGCCTGGATATTTAATTTTTCCCGAAACATCCGCCTTTGTCAGTGCCCACGGGCAAATAAGAGCAGCTGCAAGATCGTTCTCACACGGCCCAGCCAGTGTCACGATTGAAAGGAAATCCTCGCGACAAAAGGCGTGCCCCTCGAGTGACGCCCAGCGTTCGACGAGCACCGTCTCCGCGAAAATATATTTCCCAGGGTGAACGACACTGCTGGAAACAGCGAGGGTACGCTCGCCACTTCCTTTTCCACGCAGAAATTATCCTCGAGCCCGAAGAATCCCCTAGGCTCGCCCGCCATTCACGCACGGGGTCAGCGACGTGGCCGATTCATCGCCGCGATCGGGCGCCAGTTCCCTCTATTTTTCCCCTCGATTCACGCGGAATAAATGCCGAGCAGCGAGGCGTCGCGGCGAGAGGGACGAGGACGGACGAACAACAAACAACGGCGAAGAGAAGGAGGGCATTTCCGGCCGGTGAAAGTCTAGATAATACCTGAGTTCTCGAGGCTAGACGCCGCAGAGACTGCGTCGCGGTGAATCTTACAGGTACGAGGGGGGGAGAGGCGTGTGGAGGGGCCAAGGGGGAAGGGAGAGGACGCGGCGGGGGAGGGCGCGGGTGGGAGCAAGACGGAGGATAGAAAACACGGAGCGGAGGAGGCTGCCGCGGAGGTGAAAGTGAAAGTGTAACGGCGAGGAAAAGATCTTGTTCCCCCTGTCCTCCAGACACTCTCCTCCCACCAGGAAGACGATAGATCGGCATTTTACGGTGAACTAGCTCGAAATACGTCGCGGTGAGAGGCGACCGAATCGGGATCGAGGATTCCTCTTTGTGCTCGCGACGGACACCGTGTAAGCGGCGGTTTCGCGAGCGTTTTGTGTATGTATGAGCTCATCAAGGTGTGATGGGACTCGGGATGCTTAGAAGGTATGGGGACGTCAGTTCCGTGTCACTTTGAATTTCAAAAATTTTTAAGTTTGTTGGACCTTTGATCTAGTGAAGAATACCTTGTTGCTTTGTTCCTCACAGTATTCCCTAGGACCTCGCTAGAAATGTTTATGAGACACTGTTGCGGAAGGGCCCAACGCTTGCACCACGTGACAAAGAGTCTCGAGCACAATGAGAGAGGCCCGACCAGCAGGAAAACCCCGGGACGTTTGACCATTTAATTGGGCGACAATAGTTGGGCGATATTGCGGCTGAGTGGGGCAGGGCACGGTGCCGATATCGACAAGGTTTCCCGTGCGAAGGAAACCCGAGAATAAGGCGGTGATGCGTCTTCGTCGACGTTCGTCCATCGGCGACAGCACGATGGACACCTGTCGCAAACGGAAATTGCGACATCTTGCAAACGACCCGCGGTGGCCGGGAAAGAGTGGCGCGTTTATTGCGTGACTCTGCTTATTTTTCCACTGTCCACCTTCCAACGACCACCTCTGTTTTCCTCCCCTCGTGGCCCGCGGATGGACCTTGAAACCCACCGCGAAACGCGCCACATGTAGCAATGGGATGATGAAACCTGAGGGACCTCAAAACTGTTTGTAGAAGCCTCGTGTTTTCGCCAGTCTTTTTACAGTTTTGCAAATTTTATGAAGTTTCGAAGGTGTTGGAAGTCTTGAAAATCTGGGAATTGTTAAGTTTTGAATGTTTGGTGCCCTGCTTCTGGTATAGAATTAGATTGACTCGAAGATAAAGTCTGCAAAATATTTGCATAATGAATACAAAGAAATTCTTCAGTATCGTAACGATAGATGGTCCCAAAACTCTTCTGGATTTCTTCAAAATATTTACCATGCACCGTCTTTAAGTCCCATCACTAGTTGTATATATCACATCGAAATTAGCCTCGTATTTTGTCTTTAGGCGAGCACTTGTACCGTTAACACCGACCAATTATCTTCCCCGTAATCTGGATGTCCCTGCTTGTTATACATCGCGAGGAATCAAGAAAAAGATTCGTCCCTTCCTGAGAAGGAAACTTTCTGCACGCCACTTTGTCCCTCTGCTTGTCGAGGCTTCTTGGTTAATTAGAAGTTTACTAATTATAAGTTCGTCATGCGGAAAACGGTCACTCTTCACGAACAGTAGTCCTCTGTTTAGCAGTAATTAACCGTTACAGGGTTGTTGCGAAAAATCTTGTGGCAGGTGACGTACAGTGGACAAGAGGAAGAACGACGTTGCATATATACAGTGAAACCACAATCATATGATTCCATAAACAAAAATATTCCTTAATGAAATTATACTTTGAGTATTCTTATCATCACACAAAAATTTCTAAGATGCTACTCGACTATACTACTGTACGTGGATTATTATTTAGCTGGCGCCGACATCATAAGCGATCTCTAAAGTCGCCATTACGCGTTGGACGAAACGGGATGACACATGGCAACGTTAATTCTGTAAAAGAAACTAGCGCGTTTAGGTCGACGAAGGGTGGCTCGACGCCGTAGCTGTAACGATGCAAAAATGGCTTGGACTCGTAAATTCTTGAGAACAACTTCTACTCTACCCTGTAACTCGTCCACAGTCCAGCATTAACGGTCGCAAGAAGTTAACAGTACTCTGCGGCTTCTCCCACGAGCGGGAGACCGAAGCACGCGATAGTCGAAGATAAGATCGCGGAATGACATCTGCAAACGACTCCCTCGGTCAAAGGAACAGATCGAGCGTCAGGGTACGCAAAGGTGGTCGCGTGACTCCAGCCATTTCCCCTGGTCCTCTTCGGTGGTGTCGATGATCCTCTTTCTTCGCGGTGCTCTTCTTCGAGGGTGACGGATCCAGGTGTTGTCGGTATGTTTTGGTAGAAAGATGCAAAGGTTCAATCTGCTACCTTGGAAATATTCAATAGGGTCACTGTCCTGTTTTGCATCACTTCGAGTTTCGATATTTATAAAGAGTGAGTTTAACACGAATGTGAAGAAAACTTTACTTCACTGGCAGGGTGATTGCGAGACACACTTACAAGGGAACACCGCGAACCCGGACTCACCGATTCGAACGCAACTTTGTGGATTTTTAGAGTGACTCAAAACAAGAATAACGGTGTGTTTCATTTGGGCCCTATCGCCCTTTAAGGGGTGAAAACTAACCTCAAAGTCAACTTGGCACTTCCACTTTTTCACGTGTAACTCTCAAAGTATAACAGACAGAAAAAAATGTTTCAAACAAAAGTTTTATGGTGCAATAAGCGCTACAAACTTGCGTTAAAAATTTTTTAAAAATAGTTTTAAAAAAAAAGAACCTGTCGAAAAAACTATATTTTTAAAATTTTGTTAACGCAAGTTTGCAGCGCTTATTGCACCATTAAACTTTTGTTTGAAACATTTTTTTCTGTCTCTCGTACCTTGAGAGTTATACCCGAAAAAGTGGAAGTGCCAATTTGACTTTGAGGTTAGTTTTCACCTCCTTAAGGGTGATAGGGCCCAAATGAAACACACCGTTGTTCTTATTTTGAGTCACTCTAAAAACCCACAAAGTTGCGTTTGAATCGGTGAGTCCGGGTTCGCGGTGTTCCCTTGTTAGTAAGAAATGAAGCTGGGTTAGTATGAGACTGAATTTGTACCTACCGAATTGAATCTGAACTGACACTAGAAGATAGTAGACGGAATTTGAAGGTTCCTAAAATTTTTTTAAAGGAGAAGTGAAGGTAGAAGAGGACGAGAATAACAAAGATACGAGATGATAAAGTGTTTACGCGATACAGAAGGTTCCCCTAACATATACATTGTCTAGACGTCGCAAGACCCGGATGATACATGCGAAGTTCCGAAAACATCTGTTCCAGAGGACACATATGTTCTACCAGAGATTCTCTATCAGCAGGACTGATCAGCGAGCTCTACCCAAAGACTACACCCCGTACATCCACCTCCACCAACGTAAAAACCCTCCTCAGTCAAAGAAGCACGCCACAGTCACCCAACGATAGATCCAATATACGTCACTAACCCCGTCACCTGAAACAAGTCTCTCCGCCCAGAAACCACCGCCTAATTAATAAAACAACCTCCCCAAACATAAGCCGCAGACCGCCTCCCCGCCCAAGGAGCCCACCGCGCGAGAATTGATCGACCAAAGTGTCACGCCGTATCGTGGCACGAGTCACCGTTATTAACGCGCGACATGGGGAAGAGCGACGTCAGCGGGGCCATTATTTCCGCGGCGAGTCAGGGTCAATAGATTGGTGGTGAACCTGGGGAGGTCGAGCCCCGGGCAGGTGGAGGTTATTGCGTCGCGACTTTCGCCGAGGAGACGGCGGGACAAAGGTCCACGGTCACCCGAATCAGGCTCCTTCGACCGCCGAAAAAAGGAACGGCGGCGCAGGGGCAGAGGGGTGGAGGGACACACGAGGGTAAGGGCCGAGCAGGAGAATAATGTAGGCTTGCATCTTGGGCTGCTAGACTCAACATCTGTCGGCAGGTGGCTCGTCTCGGACATGCTCCGTGGCCTGGGCCCTTTGTGCATCCGCGTGCATCGACCTAGCCCAGTTGGCGCGCACGCAATGCACGTGACTCCTCCGAGTGCAGCCGCCCCGAGACGCCGGCTGCTCTTTGCTCCATGCTCCTTGCTCCTCCGCTGCAACGATCCTCCCCGTCGGCTGGTTCTTAACCCCGAGATCCCCGGATAAAGGGGGCCCCGTGTCGTTGGTTCCTGGACGGGCAACACGAAAACTGGCATCGCTCCACGCTCCGTTTCGCCGCCTTTCGTCCTGTTCACACAGGCCGGACGCGGCGAATCGGTTCTCCACGGGAGCGGCCAGTTTTCACCTTCCCTGTCGGAGGTCGCCGAGAAAACGAGTCGACCGAGGTGTGAATTCTCGAGGATGCTCATCCAGAGATGGATGCTTACGGTAGGTGGATTGCAGGGCGGCGGGAAGAATTTATGAACGCTGTAAAAAGATTCGTTCCCTCACTGCCAGGCGATGTTAGGGGCACAGAAATGACTTTTATTACTACACCTACTCGTAGTTTTACCAGAGAAGTGGCAAAAGGTCTCCAAAAGATAGCCAAGGAAAATACTTGGATTCAAGAAACGTATAATACATTTTTACTTTTAACAAACACTTTGCTATTTGGTCTAATAAAGCGAAGGAACTTTTGATTCGGAAGGCACACGTGCGGTTTGAGTACTCTGAAGTTACGATTTAGTTAAGTACCCATGTAGTCTTGAATTAGGTCTGAACATTGTATACGCATATAAGTACGTGGTCGGAGTTAGGTATCCATTAGGTATGCGTACCCTGTACTTGTACACTTAGCCCTGTGTTAGGCCTGTATTAGGTGTGGGTACTCTATACTTATACGTGTGGTTTTGCTCACGTCTACTTTCGTTGAACCCCTACTTTTAAAAATCAACTATACCCGATATTTTCTATTTTCTGCTCCACGACGTGGCAACAGGGACCCCCGTCGTTCCTCCCCCAACATCACGGTCGAAGAAGAGAGCCGCGCGATCAAATGTCTCTGAAGTCTCGCGAAAGATCTCGCGAAGGTCGTGGAGCCGCCCCTGGACCTCAGGTCCTCCCGTTGTCCGAAATAAAACCGGGAAACTTTCCGCCGGGATCGGTTGTTAAGTCTCTCGCCGTCGTCCAAGTTTTACAGGCGGGGCGTTACACGGCCGAGGGAACGCCCGTAAGAATGATATTATTGCTCATTTATGCGGGGCCGTTACACTTACGTAAATATGTCAATAGCCGTACGCGGGCGTATTTCTCTTTTGAACGACAATAATGGAATTTTTACGAGCACGCCCGCCGCGTAGGAACGTTACAGTGCCAGACGCACGGGGGGCCGAACATACGTATGAATTGCCCCATAAAGGCTCGCTGCTCTTAATGCGGCTTCTTATACGTTAGCGATTCGTTTTTAACTTCCGTCATTCAATGGATCCGCGCGGGCGGCAACGAGCACCTCGTCCCCCCTCGTGTGTTACGGCCATTACAAAGATAATGCGTCATCCCACGGCTCTCTTTCCTACCCCTCAGCCCTTCTGCTGTTTGTGTCGCGACACGACTATTCGAGAAATAGTTTCCTTCGAACTTCGCAAGCTCTCGGAGTTCGTGAATGAAGGAAGTGCGTTGGAGGAGTGTTTCAAGTCTTTCAAATTACTGTATTAATGAAGATAATGGGAGCTGGTAGTTCCTGGATAGTTGTGAGTGGAGATTGATTCTATGCTTCGCTGTTAGCGAGTAAATTTTGAAAATTGGATGACGGACACTTCAGGTACCTACGTATCTTATGAATTCTATAGAAATTACAACTTGTTCTCGTCCTACGCTGAAACGTTTCTCCGAACGTTGTCGGACCGTTGCAGCTCCTCGGACGTCCGTTAGCTCACGGAAGATAGAACGCAGTTCTCGCTTTTTAGGCGGCCACTATCGCCCAGTCTCGTCTGAATAGCCGGGCGAAAAAAAAATCGAAAGAGGCAGACCCTCGTTCGTTAGCACAGCCCCCCGAAAGGATCCATAAAAGGGAACCATCCTAGTCTCTGATAGACACACGAATCCGGTTCGTTAATTTCCTTTCAGCCCCGAAAGGAGCCGCCGTTATTTGTCTAGCTTTTTTCCACGCGCAGGAAGCACAACGGCGAGGCCTTGAGGAGGTCCCCCAGCCAGAGGGGAGAGAAGAAAAGCAGAAGATAAACGCTGGGCCGCGTTTCAGAGGACGCTTCTCGTCGCACCTGCCCGGCACGTGGCTCGGGACGTTCGTGTGCGCGACCCTTAAAGAAGTCTCTCCTCTCTTGGCTCTTTGTCGAGGGACGATGTCCCGGGAGCTCCCTTTTTGCGCAGCCTCGCCACACGGTGGCCGAGATTTCAAACGATTCCCCGCCGGGGCCTTTCACTTCGCCGTTGGATCGGACACGGGAATGCCCCGGCACGGTCTATTAGCAATCTTACTGGTCAATGGTCTCCTTGTCGATGGATCCTGCCAGACGATGGGGCCCGTTGCCTTTCGTTTTACGTAACCCAGAGAGAATAGCACGCGCCGGTCTGCAGCAGCTACGCAGCAGAGAGTCTGAAGTTTGATGGTTGTTTGGTGGACCTCTTGGGGCGAGGAAGGTGTAGGTTACTGACTGGGGATTGGTTGAGGTGTTGGAGGAATTAGGGCACCAAGAATAGTAAATGAGGTCTTAAGAATTTTCAGAGAAACTGATCTTTCCTTGGTTATGTAGTGTTTTCTATATTTTGAACATGGAAGATGAGCGAGGAACTGTGTATTTTGAACTAGGTGAATTTATTATTGAATTCAATCGACTTGATTTATCAAGACAAAGAGTTCTGAAACTTTATTGATGTACTTGAATACCAATTACATTTTGAGCGAACAGAAAGTAAATTGAAGAGGGATCTACATTCCAAATGCTAGGAACGTTTCATCAGATCAAAGTTTGACTGATAAGGTGTATTGTCGCACGCAGGAATGATCGTGAAGGTGCATCTCCTCGAAAAGTTTCATCGTCTGGAGATCGATCAGTTTCTTAGCCCAGCGTTCGCATTGTCTGACCTCACCAGACGAAGACGAACGGCTACCGATCGATCCTCGGAGATCCCTTCCTTCGATCACGCTCTATTAATCCCGAGAGCGGACGGCCTTTCTCGGGCTGCGGATTAGAAAGTGCTTCCGCGATCTCGAGATATTTTCTGGCGAGTGAATCGCTAATGCGACGGGGACGTTCACAACGTCCTTGCGGTCCCCGCTGTCTGTTTTCCTATTATATATATACCATCGAAACAGTTCAATCTACTAACTTAAGCCTCTCAGGCACACAGGAATCCAATGACATCAGCTCTATATGTACAACTAACGTAGAAATTAAACTGTCAAACCCTTAATACTTCCAACATAAATAAACTAAGTAATAGTGACTATCTTAACGCGCATGGGCGAGCAGAATCCGCAGCGCGAATTTTGTACGCATAGCAATGATAAATAGTAGAAATAAACAAGGTTGCCCATTTTTCATGAATTTCTGTACTTATGCTGCATTCGAGTCTGAAGCTGTGTCTACGTATGCATTACGAAGTGGCCTCTAAAGCAAGGTGACATCAGAACTTTCGAACTTTAGAGTTTTGGAACTTTAGAACTTTGGAACTTTAGAGCTTTGGAACTTTAGAACTTTGGAACTTTACAGCTTTGGAACTTTGGAACTTTAGAACTTTGGAACTTTAGAACTTTGGAACTTTAGAGCTTTAAAGCTTTGGGCTTTTGGAGCTTTAGAAGTTTGGAACTTTAGAACTTTGGAGCTTTGGAACTTTAGAGCTTTGGAGCTTTGGAGGTTTAGAGCTTTGGAACTTCAGAGCTTTAGAGATTTGGAACTTTACAGCTTTGGGCTCTTGAAGCTTTGGAACTTTAGAGCTTTAATGTTTTGCCCCCCTAGCAGCCGCCTGGGAACCGGTCCGCTGGGAGACGTTTCGTCACACGCTTACCAATGATAACATTCCAAACTTGGGACTCCTATCAAACACTCTATCAAATCATTACTACCATCCGCCACAGTCAATTCCCCTCTTTCCTTAACTCTCTCTTCGACACCAAAAAATCACCACTGCCAGGTTCACCTACGAATGCGTCTAGAGGAACGCAGACAGGGGGGGATTGAGACGACTGTTTCCTGGGTGGAGGGGCCGGGGACGCGTCCGAGCAACGATCCCCGTACAACAAGATCCAGCGGGGACAGCACCGGGCGTCGCAAATTTCTTCTTCTGTCCGACGAGAACCGTTGCTTCCACGCGAAGCCGAAGAAGGGGCAGGCAGCGTCCGCCGCGAAGAAAGAGGGAACGGCACCGGGTGGCTGGCCTCGGGAGGAAGAGCAGCGAGACTGAAGGGGAGGGAGAGGGCAAGGAAGAAGGTTAGGTCGGCGGGGCAACATCTGCCGGGTGCAACAATCTCGAACACCTGCCGTCTGGTAGTCGCGTGCTCTCGCACCCCGAGGAACAGGGTGGAAGAATAAGACGACGGCCGGTCGGTGCCCTCGTAACTTACGAGGACGGGCTGCGTCCATCGGTCCAAGGAAACGAGGGGCGGGTGGGGGGCCGTGGCGCGCGCGCCGCAATAGATCGACCGAGGGGATCGATTTTTGACCGACCACACGGAACAGAGACGCCTGCTGGCAAAAGAAACCGCGATTACTTCGGCCAAAGTCATTTGTCTCTGAACGCTCTACCCCCTTGTCGAACCATCCAACTTTAACCCCTTTACTCCCAAGTCTCTCATCCACGGCGTTCGAAAATCGTGGCTACGTTCTTCCTACGCGCAGTTAGTTTGCTGTTTGGGAAGGTTGAATGTGAAATAAAGGATTCTTCCTTCGTGCTGTGGTGTTTATTCATTTTAACCGCGCGTCACTTTCATCTTAGCGGAGACACTGTTTGAGTTTTGGAGATTTAGATCTGGAGCCCTGAAGATTGCGATCTTTGGAGTTATTGATCCTCGATGTTTTGGGGTCTTCCACTTTTGAAGCCTTACATCTTGAAGCTTTGGAATCCGAGACTCGTAATTGAAATCTGATTATTAAATTTTCTCGAGGCGTCAACTGGTTATACTCAAAGTGGAGTATATTCCATAGTAATCCATATTTATCTATAACATCGTGGCTTCAGATCTCTGCCTACTATTACAGATAAAATTAGATGAAGCTTCGTACTATTTTTCCCGAAAAGCTACCTTCCACGTCTACACAGTTCTGCCGAGCCCGTTCTCCATCCTGAATTTCAGTGGTGGTCGTATTTTGTAGACAATTTTCGATACGCTTCCGTGTCGAGGCAGGAGTTCATTCATACCGAAGAAATCTATAAACTTTATACACTTTACGGGTTTATTGCTCGCTGTAAATCCACCGCGAAACGTATTATGAGCCCCAGGTCGTAAATGTTCTGACCACTTAATAGCATTTGCATGGCATTCCTATTGCTGCCCCCGAGCAATTAACGTCTTAAACTTTGTGTACGCGGGGCTACGGGAGCTCGACTTTATTCCCTGGTAAATAGGTCCAACTGACAATCACTTTGATGGAAATCTGTTTCAGATACGCTAGATCCAACGTTAGCTCCGCTGAATAGGAGAGTTTAGTGTGTCGAATTAGTCGGCACGCCGCGCAATTTCGTCCATGCTGCTGACATTATCGTAGCAAGCCTTTCGTGTGCTAATAACTCTCGAAAGCAGCCTGACCTATGGCCTCGAAATCTGCGAAAGGAACACTAGCAATAATGGTGCCATGATGTTGTTCTCCATAACAATCTGAGGGGACCAAATCTTGAGTAAATAGCAACTGACAGAAATGAGAACAATATAAAAAATAATCGGTAAATTTGAAGATCTCTAGGCACATGAAAATATCGAACTATCACGAATACAGAGACCTGCAATCTAATTAGGTATTAGTATCAGGAAGAATAGTAAAACGAAGGAAGACACATATCTTTATTAATTTGTCAAATAGGTAATCTTATTTATAAAGGAATATTTGTCGAAACAAAATAGAGAAGAAAAGAAACTGAAACTATTAACACTAAAAGTATTAATATAATTTTTCCATTCATAATTCTTATCCACGAGGGACCTTGACTATATTTAAGTTTATTACGGATTGTTGGCGTCAGAAGAACGATTGAGAAAATACCTATATCCGAAGTGTAGGATAGATCTCGTTGGACGTGGAAATAGCGCGCGAAGCTGAGGTCGCGCGAGCGTCACGTCCAAGTTTTATATCGGCTTAACTCGATCTACAACTTGTCTGAAACTGGACCAAGTGGAGAATCGATCGTTCCACTTTTCCGATAGCGGGGAACTGCGTAATAACTGCGGCGGGCTTACTTAGATAACGTGCTCTAGCCACGGCAAAGGTTATTAGTCTATTACCGAGCGTCTTGGGAGCACAGGCTCGTTGTCGTCGGACACTTCAAGGCCGGGTAAAAGCGTTCTGTTAGCCGATTAATCGGCCCGATTATCGAGAGGTCGTTGGGCACTCGTTCTTGACACCATTCGAACGTTTTTGACCTGGATAACCGTGCAAGCACCTCCTGAAGAATCTCAGCCGCCCGGCCGGTGCAACGGTTTAAACGTGAATCTTCTGTGGTGAATGGAATGTCTTGAGTCAGTCATTCGGGACTCCAGAAGCTTCGAGATGCTAAGACACCGAGGCTCTAGTCTTGAAAACAACAAGGGATGAATGGTTCCAAAACACCAAGGCTCTGAGGTCTCAAGACTTAAAAATTTCAGGATTTTAAGGCTCGAGACCCCAAATTTTCATGATTTTAAGGCTCAAGGTTTCAAAATTTCAGAATTTTAAGGTTCAAGACTTCCATATTTCAGGATTTTAAGGATTAAGACCCCAAATTTTCATGATTTTAAGGCTCAAGGCTTCAAAATTTCAGAATTTTAAGGTTCAAGACCTCCAAATTTCAGGACTGTAAGGATTAAGACCTCAAATTTTCGGGATTTTAAGGCTCAAAACTTTAAATTTTCAGGATTTTAAGGTTCAAGACCTCCAAATTTCAGGACTTTAAGGATTAAGACCTCAAATTTTCGGGATTTTAAGGCTCAAAACTTTAAATTTTCAGGATTTTAAGGCTCAAGACTTTAACTAAAGCTTTAACAGTCTGCGATTCTAAGACACTAAGATTTCAAGCCTGGGAGATTCGAAGACTTCAAGATTCTAAGAGAAATTTCTAATATTTCTGAAATCTCGGACTTGAAAGCTTCAAGACTGTAAGACTTCAAAACCGCGAAGGCTCAAAGATTCCAAGATTCCAAAGATCCAAAATTTTAGGGCTTCAGATCTAAAGCTCCAAAATTCCAAAACTCCAAGATTCCAGGACTCCAAAACTGACCAACCCAAGTCGACGTATTGAAATTCGTTCTTGTTTTGGACCGATTAACTAGCTATACCCACTCGCAACGACGTCAAACGGTCAGCTTTCGTTCGCCCCCTGATTTCTAAGCGACCCGATAATAACTGGAATCGGTATGATAATCACAGGCCTTCTCGCCGACAGCAGGCGATTTAAAATTAAACCCCGTCGCTGTGAGAGCGTGCTCCGGCTGAAAGGAAGGTTGCTAATATCGCCCTGTCCCTTGCAATGGAACAATGGCAACAGGGAAATCAATATCGCATGCTCTTACACCGTTTCGGCGAGGTTTCTTTCGAGGTAAATCACGCTCTCACGAGGCGACAAACGCATGGAAAGCTAATAATACAATATTCAGAGCATGCAGCGAATAACCGCCGTCGAATCACGAGTCTATCGCGTCTGCAACGAAATTAACAATTTATTTTCGTCGACAGCTTTCGAGACAGAGCGAACTTATAAATGCGTCATGGCTCTCGAATTCAATCGAGGCAATAGCTCCTTCTGATTCTTCGACAAACAATCTCGGCCCCCTCCTCTGGGACTCGCCCTTTGTTCTCCATTATACGAGAATATCGATTAATCGCTTAAGTAACGATACGTAAAGGAACGAGAATATGAATAATTCATGCGTTCGAGTAATTCCATCTAGATCGCGAGCGCGACGCGATTCTCTCCGTGTTTCTTTGCTTCTTGTTCTCAATTCTTGCTGCTTCAATCCCTTTCTGTGCCTCTCGTCTTAGCTGATCAATTACTTTCGATTACCTTCGCGAACCTGAATGCCAGTTTCCTTGAAACTTGAGGTTTCAGAACAGCGCCCCCGTTTCAGATCCATTATTCCCTTCGAACTCCAAAGGACTATCCCCTTAAAATTTAATTCTACGTATCCGTTATCAAGCGCCAGGTCTCAAGTATTAAATACCTACTACTAAAGTTCGATGCATTTAAATTCTAAATTCCCTATCACTTTCAAATTACCAAAAGCAACAGCGCCATCTTCGACGTCGCGAACCCTACCCCTACGTTTCGCGCAATTAAATAGTAAGGGCATCCGACCGCGCAGAATTTCAAGGCGGACGCCTCCGTTATTAAAACGTCAACGCGTCCAGCGACTCCCGAATCCCTTGGAATCCTCTTGAAATTTCTTTCACGATCCCCGCGCCTAGGGCCAGCCGTTGTTTAGCATTCCGGGGGCGGCGGCGGCCGAAGAAATCCACCAAACTGTTTCCCAAGCGAGAGGAGGACTTAATGGCGCGATTAAATTCCCAGTCGACTTTGGAGCTGCCCGTGGAAACGTCGTCGACGACGAAAACGGCCGACACCATCGGTATGCGTCCGCCGAGTCTGCCCCGTGAGCTTCCTGCTCGTCCCCAAGCCGGGTTCACGTATTTTTAGAGTCATTATTCGGGCCAGGTAGCACCGATTTAGCCGTGGACGATGTATTATTGGTGGGCGCCGTCGACGGCGACGAGACCTGCGCGCGCGTCCCGTTAACTCCTCGGACATGGTCGTTCTAATTTCCATGGTTCGTGTTATTAGGGATGGTAGGTTGATTAGAAACTGGGAAATGTTGGGTGATGTATGTGATAAGCGTCATTTTATGATAATATGAAAGAAGGCTCTTCTGGGAATTCTTCTTGGTGGTTCTTGGGAACCGAGGAAGTCTTACAAGTCTGCAGACACGTATTAAGTCTTTATGAAGAACGTTCAATCTTCGGTATTGCGAAACCGTGAGATTGGGATTGTAAGATTTTGTCTCTAAAAGACTGTGTTTGTTCACAAAACCTGTATATCCCTAGCCACAAATTCCAGCTGCTTGAACCTAAGAGACGTAGTACGTAGTACATGTTGCGTCATGGGCACCTCAGTTTTAGCGTATGAAAGGACGTACTACGCAATTTAGATTGCGTAGTACTACGTTCAGAACACCTACGTGTTTCTACCTAAATAACATAGTACCACGCTGAAAACTCCCACCTCTTTTCCCGCAAAGAACGCGGCGTTGCGCCGGGTGTCCTGACATTAATCACCGTGCACTCAGGCGGGAAAGTGGTAAATAAATGATTTTTCAAAGGAACCTGCGTGGCTGATCCAAGAAGCAGGCTTACACTCCACTCTGTTTACGCGCGTGTGTTCCCCGCGTGTTCGGTATGTGTGTCATATCCTTGCACCACTCGCGGTGGAAAACTAGTTCAGTGAAACCTCGAGCGTGGCTGCGCCGCCGTAAATATCGTCGGTATCAAAGGCTGCATTCGTTGCCTAATACCCCCTTTCGGGTTAAACGCTTTCGCTCTGCCTTCTCGAGCCATTTCGCAACGGAGAACGAATCGAGCGCGTGCCTGAAACACGTTGCAAGCATCTCGCCTCTTCCTTCGCGCAAGCCTCGAGCTACGAGGGGAGATCTTCGGATCCCGGAAGCACGAGGGATTCCACATTGAACTTAAGGACTTTGGAATTTTAGAGCTATGAAACTTTAGAGCGTTAGAATTTTAGAATTTTAGAACTTTGGAACTTTGAAACGTTGGACCAGTGTATACACACAACATCGCAACATCGCAGACACATGCGCTCGCAGTTGTGTAGAAATCGCAAGCACCCAGCGTCCTATTCGGAGGAGAGGCCTTTTCATTACCCGCTTGCGAGTGGACGGTGGCTCCAGAACGCAGGACCACCCCCGGGAGCGTGCTTAAGAGGTCCTACGGGTTGTTCGTTTCCGCGAGCACTTTCCTGGCTGCAGACCATGTCCGAAAATTAAGTTCCGGACCTCCTGTGGCCAACCATGCCAACACTAATGCAGCCTGGGCGCCGCGCCGGTGTCCCCACAAAAATAACGGCCACGTCGTGGAAATCCGGCGACAAATTGAAAAATGATTCTCTCTCGACGGGTCCCCAGGAGACTCGGGGCTTGGAGCAGCAGCACCGACTCTGTTTGGCTCCTGCTGAACTTGTCGTTGCAGCTCGGATGAGGACGGATGACGTGGTTGGGTTTAGCGCGTGTTCGGCTGATTTGTTGATCCGCTTTTTCTTTCAGAATTCACGCCATTCTAGGTGAGACTCTTCTCTAACTTGTGACTATCCTCTTTAAAGTGGAACTGTTTTTCTTAACTGTATGGAATCGAAATAGGTACTAGTTGTGAGCCGTATAAGTGTCTTGCGTGGAGGTGTTTTTATACGAATTGTTTTGTTAGCTAAGGTCAAGACTATTTGAATGTAATACCTACTGGAATACTTAGAGATTAAGAGCACATTTGATAGTTAGAGAGGGCATGCTTGAATATAGCTGTAATACGAATGAGATATTCGTGATGTTAGGGTGCATATGAAATTTTAGTTACGATGTTGTAATTATAATAGCGACAGTTTGTTATCAAGACATGGAGGGTTTAATTAAGCGATTATGTTTGGAGTTCGAGCATCCAGGTGATTCCATGCGCCACAACACATTCTGTCGGAATATAGCCGTCACACAGATCGTATCAAGGACAGGTTCAGATACTAGCAACGCCTGCACACCACACTTACTTCCCTCCTGCACCAGTTATTGCCGTTGTTAAATGTACTTAGCGTTGTTACAACCTCGAGCGTGTCTAGCATTCATTATCCGCACGCATTGCTTATCACCCCTGTTCACTTTGTACTGCAAGGCCCAAATACTTAATCATTTAGTAATTGGAAACGAAACATTAATGGACTTATCAGTGCTGAAAAGCGTTTACCACGCGTTACTGTCAGCACTATACAGTTGAAAAATTTACACTTGCTTGAGGCTTCTCAGTGCAAATCCTGTTCAAATGGAATATTACCCCATTGTTTCTCAAATCTTACAGCTAGATTCATAAAGGATTTACTTACGCACTAATAACGGTGTGCTTCCTATAATAATGGTTTATTTAAGGAACCAATAATTACCGATAGCAGAGCTTCTTTAATTACGTACTCAAGTTAACTACTCAGCTAAGGAATTAGAAAAGTAGAAGAAGAATATTCCAGAAGAATTACGAAATTCACTCGCCACTTGTTCCAACAAATTTAAACTCTACGTTTCACATCACATACATGTATCTATATCCTTCGAAGCTCACTCCCCATTCAAAGTAACAATCGTGTAATCAAAGGATACCACTAATTAGTATATTGGCGCGCAGCTTCTCTACAAGTGCAGCTGAAATATAAGAGGAAGCTCGAGAATTGTAGCGTTTGTAACTGCTTTCGTATCCTCGACACGCGAACGCTCGAAACACAAACTTCCAGCTCTTGGCGAGTTTGGGCCAGTGCGGCGACTCATTAAACAAGTCGTGCCTCGTTTAGGAACGAGAAATCCTCTCGACGTTTTCTGTCGGCTCCCTCAACGACTCGTTCTATTTAACAAGCATTTATTGTCGCGCGACGTCCAGCAGTTTCTATAAATACAGCGACGGGAACTGTGGTACTCTGGCGTCGCGATCATCGGTGACATCGTGGATGAACCACGAGAACCTCGGGGCGAGGGAATCCTAAAAGGGGAAAGATGCAACTCCGGAGTGAACACAAAACGCGGAATACGCTGGAACAGTGATAACTGCACGGAGCCTCGCAGAGGCTTAATAAATTGCAAGTGGTCGTTTCTGATTACTTTGTACGCTTCGAAAATTCGACGGGTGTTTCCTCGAAAATGAGCGAAGTAGAGGTTTTATCGGGAGACAATTGTGACACTTTTGGTAGGTGAAATTAAGCTGACGATGAGATTTAGATGAGTGGGGTACGAAGTGATAAATATCTTTGGGATACAAACCACTGAAGGATCTCAAGTTCCAAAGCTCGAAAGTTCCAAAGATCCCACGTTTCAAAGCTCTGAAGTTCCAAATCTTTAAAGTCTCAAATTTCTGAATTCTCAAAGCTCTAAAATCTTACAGCTTTAAAGTTCCAAAGCTCTGAACTTCTAAAGTTCCAAAGCTCCAAGGCTCAAAAGATCTAAAGCTCTAAAGTTCCAGAGTTCTAACGTTACAAAGTCTAAAGTTCCAAAGCTCCAAAATTCAAAAGCTCTAAATTTCCGAAGCTCCCAAGCGCTAAAATTCTAGGATACTAGACCATCAAGATTAGTAAGCCTCAAAACCACAAGGCATCAAGATTCCTAAATAACAGGGCTCTAAGACTTCAAGTCTTCTGCACTTGAAGACTTAAGGCTATATGATTTAAAGATTCAAGGATCTAAGAATTCAAAACTCTAGGAGTTTAAAGCTTCAAAATTTTAGGACTGCAAAACTACAAGACTGTAAGACTCATAAGCATCAAAGCTCGAAAATTCTATCAATTCTTATACCTAGAACATCTTCTTTTGGAAGAACCGGCTACATCAAAACGATCACTGTCATCTTTGAATCTACACTCTCAGATAGCAGAGCACGTAAGATGTGGAACCCTTTGTAATCGACTGTAAATGATGCAACCACGTCCAAAAACGTCACATTCGATGGAACTCTCGATGCCATCCGCAAGTACCCGTTCAAAAATTACCATAGTGCCGGTTGACAGATAGCCTAGCCGCAATACATAATTCATAGGGACGGCATGCATCCCACGGGCGCAATAATCGCCGTTCCTTTATTATGTTGAACACCCATATGCGGAAATCAGCCGTTTTCGTATAAATGCGCGTGCCCGACAGTCCCGTAATAACGCATCCGTTAATTATTCTTAATGGGCGTCGCGTCGAATCAGCGAACATTCGTCGGTGACGCGATTCAACGGGACGCTGAGCGTGAAATCTGGAGGAAGATGCGCGATATATACACACTGCCGTAAAATTAAACGATTTCCATGCACACTTATAAATTCGAACCCCCCATCTTTTAGAGGACATCAATTCAATTTTTTAACACAATCACCTGCATAGTTAAAGATGCATTTTTTAAAGAAAAATATTTATAGTTTAAACTCACAAGTTTTGGAGAATCATTTGAGTCCTCTACCATAGCACAGAAATGTAATTCTGAACTCTAGTAGCTCCTGTATCTGTTCCAGAGATCCTTGGAAGCCTCAGCAACTCTTCCTGTTTGGTATTCAGTTCGTTTCTGCTCCGAAATTGTATTCCACATATAGTACACGCAAATTGTAGAGAAACTCTGTTTCACCCAGTACAAAGACAATGGAGCGAACATTCCCATAAATTGGGAATAAAAATTGCTATAAAGAAGCTTGCCTCGAGTTCCACGCCCCCCACCGCGAATCCCTGTAATTACCTCGCATTATTCAACTGAATACTTCAGCCAACTTCTTACCCTGTCCCACCGCGATCGAGACGCAATGAATTTACAGTTTCTCGCGATTCCTTCGGCGCTTAAATCACCTTTACGACGCCCCGTTAAATTGGAATGCCTCGAGTCGATTGAAAGCTGCACGGTAGCCTGTGAATTATTTTCATTGTGTCTTCTTGGGGCAAAAATGTCGGCCGTGGCGCTACGATAGGCAATCGAGACTAGCAGATCCTCCGGAGCAAGGATCGCTCATTTCACGCGGTAATCGCGCCCGTTTGTGGTGCAATCGGACACTCGAAAAGCTGATGGCAGCTGGTAAGGAGATCTCTTTTCACCGCGCGGAATGAGCGGGCTGGAAAGGTATTAACAGCATTTACACGAACGGTTGAGTCATGCCCCCATCGCCGCGGATAAACCACTTTCTAAATGCATCGACGACAACACCGTAAACGGCCTACAATGGCTCTATCCGCGCCGTGATGGGAACCGAGGCGACGCGACGTTTCGAGCGTGTCGCTCCGATTTCCAACGGGGAAAACCGGTCCACCACCGGTGACTTTCTTCTGTTTGTTTTGAAATGCAGCTTATTAAACTCCACGGGATATACATGCGTGGTCGTATAAGAAAGGGAACAATTTTGGTATTTTAACTTGTCTCTAAATTTTAGGAAAATCATCAGACATATTTCTCTGGTAGGCGGGGAAGCGAGTATAAATCAGAATTATTAGTTTTGCAGAAATATATTTAGAATATTTAAAGTGCTATATAAGATCAGCTGTTAAAAATAAAAGTTTCTTTTAACATATATGTCATCAACTTTCACGTCGAAAATTTAACTTCAATTTTCAGAAAAGAACAAAGCAGAAACTGTTTAAGCATGAGGGAAAATCAAACTTACACTCGCTTGCCCGTCTACCAGAGATATATAAACAAAAGCTACTTATATCATCAGTGCCACTTCCAGCACCAGCAATTAACAAATTGTATACAAAAATATTGCATAAATAAATCCTCTGCTCAGAGACTCGCGTTAAGCCCAAGGACGTGAAATTTTCCTATCGAGAGGCATCATCTTCCGCAAAGTGCCCTTTATTCGCTGTATTTACATTGCAAAATTCTCAATAAGATCTCCACTTTTTCACGCCGTCATTTTGAAATAAAATTCCAATTTGAATAATTCCACAACCTGTAACGTGATTCAGGGCAGACGACCTGAGCGTGATTAATTTGTAATCTATCAGCAGCCTCGATCAGAGTGCAAAGAAGACCTCGAGGCACTGAATGACCAGGCTCTGTTCAATGACGAGGGATTTATCGCTCGTAAACGCGCCGCGAATCGCGAGTACAGCGGTCGGCGATTGTAAATAGGGAAGCAAGACGGAGCGAATTTCGCGGGTCGCGCGTTCACGCCTACGCAGGCGCGAGGCGCGCCGAAATGTGGGCGCGCTTGCGCTCGCGCGCCGACGATCGCACACGTGGGCGAGCGATCGTACGCACGCGGCTACGCACACACGCGGCCCGAGTGAGTCATTCATTCATGCCTGGCCGAGCTGCCGACCGTCGCGCGATTGCGTAACGCGCGTGTGCGTACGTACGAACGAGTGGAGGAGAGAGAGGGTGAGAGAGAGAGAAACGGTGATGGTGAGCCCCGCTCTGGCGAGGTGGCTTTAAATAACCACCCGCGAACGACAACTTTTTAAATACCTGCTGAGCGATACTTGGTGGAAAATTGTTTAGTGGTTTGCACGGGGAGGGTGCTTCAAGGTTTGTGTGTTAGCGAATATGCGCACTTGCAGTTTTATAGTTGGGAGTTCGTGCGTTTGAGCGTCGATAAGTTTGTTACAGCGCCAGCTAGTTCATTGAAGACTTTGCTTCCTTTTGGAAGCAACTGTTGTCAGTGAGGAAGGACCAGAGGAGATACAGAAAGTAGGACAGGTTAGGTGGGAGACTTCTGCACCCCTGAGTCATTAAAGATTTCAGTTAACAGGGATTGTGGGGCCATTTACAAAAGCTGTTACCACTAGTCGCTTTTTAGTGATATACAGGATTCAAATTTATGCGAAACGTAATCTGCTGGTTGAGGAACTAAGGGCTCAGGTCAGAGTATTTTTACCAAATTGTGATGTCTATATAGAAAGCACCTCAGAAAGCTACAAGTGTTACGTGCCACTGGCAATTGTTGCCAAATTTATTATAAGTATGTAGGAAGCACTTCCTCGTCGCTGTAGCTCAACTTGCCCGAATAACTGTAACAAGTAACGCGAGTTATTCCCAGAAATCGTCACAGAAACTTGCTGTGGTATAAAATGTATTCCTCTACACCAGCGTTTCTCAATTCAATTTTGCCACGGAACCCTTCCAAACTCACTAAAATTTTGCGGATCCAGTGGTGGTTCAGTACAAAAAGTTTCAAATTTTGCAGTCAGGTGTATGCGTCTCAATGAATAATGGACTTCTTTTTTCCATATTTAAATTTGATTAAAAGATAACTTTCCCGATAACGAGTCCCAGGGATCCGCGGAGCACCAATTGGGAAGCGCTGTTTTCGCTGTACTCTAGATGTGACCCGCGAGAGTCCATCGAGCGAATTAAGGCGTCACGGCGGCGGCGTGGCCAGCG
This sequence comes from Andrena hattorfiana, assembly GCA_944738655.2. Lineage (NCBI taxonomy): Eukaryota > Metazoa > Arthropoda > Insecta > Hymenoptera > Andrenidae > Andrena > Andrena hattorfiana. The sequence continues at coordinate 71,872,549 of OX122891.2, forward strand.
TGCCACCATTCTAGGTAATTTTATGCGAGCGAACCACGACTAGGGATCGACAACACCCAATAACGTGCAATCGCGGCCGGTCGCCGATTATAACAGTAAAAGCAGCGCGCACAAAGCGGCTAGGCCCTCTGCACGCGATGAAACATGGCGGTTCGAGCGACGTTTATACGACGAATCGGCCACGGGGCCGTTTTATAATGTTCCCAGCAGTGATACAGATGTTATTCGGAGCGCTGTAACGCCGCGATAAATTGCTCGTGCCGGGGAGCCAGGCAATGCAATTTCAAACGGTATGATTAATCGACGCCGTGATTAGACTTAACGTCGTTTACTTCTTCCTATGGTGGAGAGGGCCGAGCAAACGGGTTCGGGACACGTATTCGCAGAGCGAAGTCTGTTCCCGCTCTGCGATATGGAACGCGTTTGATTGCTTTGCATTTTTATCGTCCAAAGGCGGAACCACATATTCGGCATTCGTCGAATATCGGTTTGCAGATTTTTGTGACCGAGTGGCAGTCGACTTTTGTATTAAATTGAAGTGGATGGCGAAGTGTTCATGGTTGGATATTCTGGTTTGCATAGTTAGAATACGTGGAATGGCGGGAGGAATCGGTTTGGTAGAAGAGAATAGAATTTCAGACGTAGAATGTAAAAGAAAATTGAATTTCAGATGTAATATTGGGAATACTGCGGGGTTCGCAGCATAAGTAGTTTTTCTGCGCGATGGCGTTACTCCCAATTATGTAACTGTTTCAAAGACGCTAGTAGCTGCAGTTAGATTACCGGAGAATCGTAGCTGAGTCGTACGATGACTTCGCGACCTGTGCAATTTTTCGCTAGATAAACTCGTTCTTAGACTATTTTCTTTCCTTATCGTTCGATCCCTATTAAGAGAGAGTTATCAGCCGCGAATTTCCTAGAAACGCGTGTCAAGTTCACGGTTTCTCATTATCGTGGAAAGGAGAATATAGTAACACAAGCGGAAGTTGCGAGTAAACAAGTAGTCGTAAGCATTTCTTATCGATCAATACCAATCATTCCATTTCCTACAACGTGCAGAACGTTCGAAGCACGAGCTTTTAGTCGCGAATCGTTTCGGAGCGACCTTACAGTCAGGAATATTCAAACTATTCGTTGATTCCTAAATCCCTTCGCAGTTCGCAATCATATTTCGTCAATACAATACCGATCTTTCAACGATACTGTTCCTTTGATGATAAAAGTATCTTTAGATCTTCTCTTGGAAACCCAGGTGCAAATAATACGCGTAAATTATCTAAGTACACCTGAAATACAAAATTGAACGTTCCGTAGAAAAGATACATAGGTACTTCAGAAAATATCCCCGCAAATACAGAGTCCCAAATCTCAAACAAATTATCTACTTGCTTTACCAATGAGCTCAGTAATTCCTGTCTACGAATTTGAACGTTGAAATGGAAAGTGTGGCAATAAGTAACTTATTTAACAGACGGCTGATAAGCAGTTGGCGCCTTGGCCCCCAGCGCTTCATCTTCAAAAAAAAAATTATGATGTTATCTAAACACAATGTTCTTTTTTTGTTTATCAAAATTTTCATACCACGCACGGAGATTTATTTGTAACTCTGCTATGTATACAGCGTGTCGAAGAACGTTTGCCACCTGGGCCTTTTTCCTTAAATCCGCCACTGAACTTACCCTCCACAGAATTACTACGAAGCCCTCATTGCCCGGACATCTAACAGCTATAATATAAAAACTTCCCAAAAAAAAATCAAATCATCCAACGTCCCAAACATATCGCATATCACATTCCTCCACCGTAACCGTCATTACCTTTACTTTCCCCAATAGCGTGACGCGAGAGTCACGTAAGACGGGTCCAAGTGAACGCAACAGGGGGAGGCTGAAGGGGCTGAAAAAGTCGGCGACCGTCTAAATTGAAAGAATCGCGAGCGCCGGTTCGGGGCCGGTTATTTTTAGAGCGCGCTTGGGACGAGAATAAATCCGATGGAATCCGGCTGGTAAATTACGAGCAATTAAAGCGGCCGTCGCCAGGAAACGGTCTCAGAGCTGGTTCGCGTCTTTTGTCCCGCCGCGACGATTCCTCGCCGGTTTTCGCGCCGCGGCACGAGATAACCAACCGGTCGGGGCAGAGGCGCGTTACCTAATAAACGCGGGAACGACGCGCGAGCACGCTCGCGAGGTCAGAGTTGCCGTTGCTGCGTGGCTCTTCCACGAACCGTTCCTGCCCGCTCCCGGTCTCGTTCCATATTTTACTCGCGTTTTACGCCGTCACCGTTTATTTTCGCGCGCGCGAAACTCGTCGACTCGAGAGAACTTGTGCTACTTACGCCGGCAGGGTGGAGGGTGCCGGGGTACGTGGAGGTTGAGAGGGGGGGGGGGGGCAGGGAAAGAGGGAAAAAAGGCAGGTTCCGACGGGGTGGTGGAAAGTTCAGGGAATGAGGATAGCTGGAGGCATGCTTCGGCTATTTCGTAATTGTGTGCATGTGTATTGGTTGCTATTCGGATTCCTGGATGCTGCAGATGGGAAATTGAGGAGAATAGATTATAGCGGGGGTTGCAAGGTACATGAGTTTAGTGAAGATTTCTTAGGGGATGTTTTAGGAAAGAGGATTCCCATTCCCAGGTTTAGATTTAATTAAACTTATCTAACTAGACTTATGCGACTACGCATGAAATTCCAATAGACGCCTTCGCTAAGCCTGAGCGCCAACCGATCTACTCCACAGAGGACCTCCACGAATCCTTTGAATTCTAGCGACCAGAGGACCGTCGACCGCTCATAAATTTCTTAAATCCGATATCGGAGACGTTATTTATCCAGGTGTCGAGCGCAGTCCCCGCTATCCGAGCCAATTAATGCACTTGGAAAGGAAGAAAAACCGTGGCCAATCGGTTGCCCCATTTCGACCTGGATTCGTCTCTGACGCGAAAATAACATCTGTTGGCGTCACCTATCCCCCCGGTCGACGATCCTCGGTCTCTTTCGATTTCGGTCGATTGCGTTTGAAGGGCTGACAGGTGCCTGAAATACGGCTCGATCGCCCTACTCGTCACCGAAATCCCCCCTTCCAGATATTGCTTAACGAGGCGAGCTGACTCGGGGCACGAAGTCGCCCCGAATTACCGAGGGGCACCGTGAAAAATCGTTGCCCGTCCCCCTTCTTTGTGGTCCTCTGCACTGCGGCGCTACGGGGTTGCCCTTTTCCGCCAGGCTGAGCCCTTTGCGGGAAACCTGGGGACACGGGGCGCGCTGATCGGTTCCATTGCTATTCGATATTAGTATTCCGCGATTGCACGGTCGTTTGAGCAATGTTCAAACTTGCGGCGTTCGCTGCCGTGAATCTGGTAATCTGGGGGAAGTCGCGGACAGGGGGTTCGGAGCTGCTGGGTGGGACGATTTTTTGCACTACCGAGTAGCGAAGTTTCCGGGAAACTAGGTGGATCGATGGAGGACTGTGCTCCAGTTGTGGATGCTTCTATGGTTACTTTAGACGAGCGTAATTATTTAGCGCTTTAATTATTCGATGGACGATGACTGCTTGTATTGGCTGTTAACCTAGTATTTTCCGGAGTGACGTAAGTCAGGTTACAGTGGATGGACGCGCCATGTTGTATTCATGGAGGTGTCTGTGGATGCGGTAATTTATGCGAAAATTGTGATAGGTTTCTGCAACGGGATCTGCTGGTGATAGTTACACTTACGAAATTCGTGAATAATTATTTAAGAAAACGTTACTCTGCTCGTTGGAATTACTTTTTGACGAGGGACCACCTATTTTCACTTGCGCCACGAGTCACGTACGACTATGTGCATAAATAATAATAGAAATTGAATTCGTGAATTTAACTTTAATCTGCTCTCATCCTTCAACCAAAAATATCAATTTCGTCATGATTCGAAACGAAATAGCTTGGAGACGAAGAAGTACCTAGTTCAAATCCAGAAAGCAATCTAAACGTACTCGTGACTAAAGCCCAGATAGAGGGCTTACTTAAACCAAAAATCGAAAGTCAACATAATACACGTTACTCCCCCTCCTTTTCGTTATTTTTCGCTTTGATGAAACGTCATTTCATCACCTAGCAATGTTTTCTCTAATATTCCCCGAAGTAGCTCCCAAAGTAAATCCAAAGTGCAACCACAGGGAATTTTGCGCCAGTGGAGTAAGAGTATTATTAAATCCAAAACTATTCAATTTCAACTCATGCTGTCGCACGAACAATTAATTATGACGGGGCCAAAAATGCAACGGCAAGTTTAGACACAATTAACAAGCAGCTTAGATTTATCAAAGTTGACCCAAGCGGTGATTGAATATTTTCGCGCGTGCGTTTGATACCGAGAGGGCCAGCGGGGTTCAGCAACGATATGATTAATGCCTGTTACGATTAATTATCAACTTTGTTGCAGTTTATTCGCCCCCTGACAAGCGCACGGTTGCTCGAGTGTCCGTGTAATCGATCCTCGCGGCCTGTGCCCCCGGATCGAACTTCCTCGTCGCGTTTATCGCTCGCGATTAATATTAGTCAACACGGCTGCATTTGCACTCACTTTTACAACGACGATGGGAAAACCGCCAACTCGGTGGCAGTTATCGCGCTTCCGATACTAAGTAGCCTTGACTTCGCGAGTCCTCTTTCTCGAGTGGTATTATGGAAAAGCTGAAGTTTGACTCTCGCGGGAAGTAGTTGACGAGAGTCGAATTTCATCGGCTGGTGTGAAAATGATGAATATTGTGAAGTAAGTATTGTGGGTAAGTTTAAGAAACATAGAATTAGGTTAAACTTTTTTTACATATCTTTTTTTTATTTGAGGTCAACGAAACTTTCAGTAGAAAGTCATCAAGCTTTGCATGGATTTGGATATTTTTTTAATAATCAATTGTTACCTTAGTTTTGTTTAGTAATGGAAGATACATGATGTTTTCAGCGACGTTCATTTTTTAGATATCTTCTAGATATATTTTATGTGATGTTATATCTTTTCTTCTTTATTTTCTTGTCCTATATCTAAGGTTAATACGTAATATAAAAATATGTAATTGTTTCCTCACTAACAAATTACACCACTATCCCAATGAACGTGCAACAGTTGCAGCTCATTATGACAGTGACACTATCGTCTCTTTGCTTACTTGACGGCCATTTTGCAACAATGCTTTGATAATATTGAAATATAAACCAACATAACATAAAATTAGAGAAATCTCAATTTTTTTGTTTTCTGACTTACACCATTTTCATAATTACCGGCATTTATTTTCTATATCGTATCTTGCGCTTAGCATTGGACTAACGAAAGTATGTGTATATTCAAACGAGCAGTATGCATTTTATTTGAGTGCAAATTGTGACTGCCTCGTGTGTGAAAGAGACCAAATAAGAGTGTCCTCAGTTACAGTTATCACAAAATATGTATTTATATCTATTTATATCTGTTCAAATCACTGCCCTCTCTGATCTCATGTAGTACTGCCACAAAATTATAAGCAGAGCGATATCGTGCGCGATATCCTCGAAGAGATTGATAATTGTTAGAACTGAAAGTTCATCCGAAAACCTCAGTGAACTTCCAACGTTCGTCTGCCCCACGGCGGAGGATAGACGTTTTTTTCCAGGCAGAAGGATTTTCCGTACTCGAGGCAGAGAGAATGGTGAAAGAAAGGTATATACGCGAAGGAAAACGAAAGCACTGAATGAAGTTGTAGCGTGCGTGGAATCCTGCCACGGAGCATGAATATTCACGTGAAAAGGAACAAAGACGGTCTCTGTGAGACACGGAAACTAGGCGCGCCAGTGGCCGCGGGAGGAAGTCGGGCCGACGAAGATGAGCTACGAGTAAATGAAGGTGCTCCTGGCACAATGGCGTCGAGTATACGCACACCTGGATGAAGAGGCTGAAGAATGGGAGGCACGAGTATTCAGTGTCTCTCTGTGGGCCATTGTGAACTGGCTTGAAACGAAAAATCCACCGCTCCCCGCGAGTTAGCAGCTGTAAGACTCCAGCGTGTATAAATCTACCTGTTTCGAAATAAGATGGTACTTTGCTTCAAAATATCCCTTAAAATAGCTGCAACATTATCTTCCCTACGCTATCATAATTACTATGTACCGCTAGAATTTAGGATTTTCAATTCGACCACTCCAAATATTTTACGGGAATATTTACACTCTGAGAAATTATTCTACGTCCACGTTTTCATAGTCGATGAAGTCTGCGACGAAGCCAGCGTGGCATTACGAAGGAAACAAATTTGTAAGTTTGAGAAAAACTGTCGCCTGCAATGGCGTTTTGGGGGATGCGGAAAGTTACGAGGGAAGGGGAACCGGAGGATTCCTTTCTTCGAGGAAGCGAATTTATTAGCAGACCGCAGCACCTTCCTCGTGTCCTCTGTCGGGGATATCCTTGCCTTACCCTCTTCAACCTGCTGTCCGTTTGTGTATACGCGACGTCTGGATTAAAACATCGCAATTTTCATCCCTTCAAATAAAACTCCCGCACATGTGCCTCGCCACGTTTCTCTGTCAGCCACGGAATATATCCCCGTGTCCTTCCCGACTCTCCTTCCTCCAGGACACTTCGTATATCCTTGTTCCCCTGGCTAGCGGCGTCAGATGAACTCTATTTGCGTCCGAGCGAAACGTGGATAAATATCTAAATCAACAATTATGGTAAGAACGTGGTCTTGAAACATAAAGAGTAGCAGACATTTTTTATTTTACTGAATTTCCGAAGTGATGTCTCTATAAATTTCTGATATTTTTCCTAATCGTGATGAAGAATAAATGAGGTTTTACAAAATATCAGTAGCTATGAACTCTATTTGCGTCCGAGCGAAACATGGATAAATATCTAAATCAACAATTATGGTAAAAACGTGGTCTTGAAACATAAAGAGTAGCAGACATTTTTTATTTTACTGAATTTCCGAAGTGATGTCTCTATAAATTTCTGATATTTTTCCTAATCGTGATGAAGAATAAATGAGGTTTTACGAAATATCAGTAGCTACATGCTTTTATAGTATTCAGCGGATAAGGTGGCATTAATAACGTTAGAATGGTTACAGAGTACGCAATTCTCAATACATAATGTTTCCTTTATTCTCCGAGTAATTCCACTCGCAACATGTAATCTTTACAAACAACGTTCCTTACATAAGTTTGATAACGACGGAAACGACAACACGCTTATATCTTAACTACGAAAATACAAATATTTGTACTTATGTAATACACCGAGAATAACTTGGCGCACTCCATTCCAAGGTCTTTCAAACTACCCATCCCAGCTGAGGAAGCTAGTGCCTGCCCTTCTATTAATCTACGTTTTTGCGGATCGCCAGAAACGTCCATCGCGATCAATATCCCCTCCCCTTTAACTACTAATTTCCTTGCCAATTACGGGGACACGCGCGAAAGCGCCGTTCCAAGATTCGAGGCGCTCTTCCAAGAAGCGCCGTTTGCAAATTATGCCGCGTTAGTTCGGTAGCCTCGCGTAAAACGGGGCATAACTGGCGCGGCGAACAAGTCGGAAGCGCGTGGGCAATATCCGCTCGGGCGGAGCGCCGAGGAAAGTTGTCCACTACTTTAGTTACTTGAGTTGCCGTCTCACGGAACGCTTTAACTTCATGACTATGCACCGAGAATATTAAATTAAGTGGCTTATAATGGAGTTTCGACTGCGGTAAAAAGTCCGCCAGGCCTCCGCATTTTATTAGCCAACTGCCACTTAGCGGGGCTACTTCCCCTTGAAACGTTTCCCGGACACTCGCCCGATAGGAACGCGAAACTTTGACATTATCACGTAAATGGCTCGTCGACAACTTTGTAATAGTTACACGTCGTAATTCCCCGCGCGGAAATTCCACGCGGTATCGGCGCTGTGCCGCGACTCAAGCCTATCCCTTAATTCTCCACTCTTTTTGTCGTGCACGGATACCGGGTAGCGCTTGAATATTCCGACGGGTCATAGTGTGCCATATTTTGTGAGATGAAATAAGCAACTGATTATTAGTCTTCCTCAAGGTACTATAAGTTAACGCAAGCATCTGCTTTCCAGAAGCAATATATCCAAGCGAAACCTCAGAAATGTAACTCTCATGGATCCAACAGTCCAAGCGCATCCTCACCAACCAAACAAGTTTATTCTACTCATCCCCATTGGGACCGATACCGCTCAATCCCTACGTAAATTTCAAACCGCCAAATCCCTCGGTGCACTACCATACTTCACTAACTTCGAGGGCGTCGAATCGCAACTTTGCGACTTTCACACCAGCAGCCACTCCGTTCACCACCCACGATCCACCTCCCACTTAGAGCCATCGACACCCCACTCCGTTCTCCCTTTTTCAGGCGATTTCGCCGTGCCCGCGGAATGCGCGGTTACCAAAGCTTCGCGCCCCCCATCGGGCCACCCACGTCCAGCCGCCAAGGCCGCTGGGTTTCACCGCGGGCCCACGAGGGTTTCGGTCCCCGTGCAGTTCGCCGCCGGAAACGCGAAAAACCGCGCTCGCCGCGGTACAAATAAGGCCGCGCGTACACCTACACGCTCCCACACGTGGCGAGCGCTCGTCCACGGAACGCTGCGCACAGACGTCGACTTCCTCTCACGATCCGCGGATCCATGAATGGTCCGTGGGCTATCAATGGGCTTACGCGCTGCCCACACGCGCGCCCGCTCGACTCGGTCACGTGCACGCGCGAGGTGCACCGGCCCCGCGCGAGTGAACGCTGACTCCACGCGTTTGGAAGCGTTCTCCTGGCTGAAAGTGTTTTTCCTTGTGTTTCTTAGGGAGGACTGAGGCTGGAGGAGTGGTTCTTCGATTTTGGCGCCTGTCTAGGGCAGGCACGCAGAGAGTGGACACTTTTCCATAGTTCTGTTTTTCTATATAGCACCACCAACGCGACCAACGCAAGTTCCATGTCATTTAAGTACTTTTTCTAACACGTTCAGTGCAGTAGAGGAGTGTCCCGTGTCAAACTTTTGTGGTGTGTAGTAATTTACTCATTTTCATATGAATAAAGGGGAATTTACACATATCAGTTCCGTGACTGTTCAGTGGTAAAAAATACCATTTCTCTATTTCGAAGTGGAGCTGTTCACGCTTGTCCGCGTTGCTTACTGGCGCTGGCACAAAGTTGTAGAACTGATACGAGTGAATCCGCCTTAAGGTAGTTTCTAAACAACTACCCTAGTAGCATTTGTTGTTGGCATACAGTTGGGCCACGCACATAATATTCGTTGGCCAACAGTTAGATTTGGCACTTTTTTTTCAGGTTGGGCCAACAACAGATGGCCAAAGTAGGCTTTCCTACTGTTGCCCAATTATTTATATTCTTTGCAACAGACGTCTTAAAGACGTCCAGAAGGTGTCTTAAAGATCTTCAAAAGAAGTTGTAAACACGTCTTTTTCAGGCCTGGTTTAAGAAAAAAAAAATCTCGGGTGAGGAGGATCGAACCCAAACTTCCCGCTTACGAAGCAACCGCTGTTCACACTTACCCAACACATTTCCTTGAAAACACTTCTAATTTCTAGGTACATAACTAGTATTAGTAGTTTATAAAAACTGTGCAGTGACGCGAAATATTCTACAAAATATCATCATTCGACCTTTAGACTCATTCCTTAAAATTTCACATTCGTCTCAATTATTTATGTATTCACATACATAAATACATTACGTATTTATAAATAAGAAAAGAAAAATCACAACTTGGAATATAATAACAGGGAATATAATAAAATTTTCTGACGTTTATAAGATGTCATTTAATCATCGTTGAAAATTTTTTGTTAATTAACCAACCATAGTAATTGTAGGCCCGACATTGAATATTCGTAGGCACACTATTGTAACTTTTTGTTAATTAACCAACCATAATAATTGTAGGCCCAACATTGAATATTCGTTGGTACATTGTCGTAATTATTTTGCCGTAGGCTCTATGTTGGGAATTTGTAGGCAAAAACACTAACTATATCCCAACTAATTCCCAACTGTTGGCTACCGTTGGCCAACCAGAAATGCTACTAGGGTATGTTAGTCAAATTAGAGTTTGGTCATAAACAATAAATATAAAGTAGTATGATACTGTAGAAATAATAATAATTTTTAACATCATGTATATATATTTTAAAAAATTCAATGTTAATATAAATAATTGTAATACGAAAATAGAATATTAAATTGGTTAGCATAGTGAATTGACGCAGAGATCTGACAACGTCGCATTCATTCGGAGCGTCTTTTATAACCAAAATGTCAGAAAAAATGATCAAATGAATTTGAATCGTCGTTCGCTATTTAAATGTCTAAACATATCAATGGTGCGATGTTGCCACGTTGACTGCTCTACGTAGTTTCTAAAAAAAATTGCACGTAAACCTATTTGTTATGGGCATTTACGAAGAAACCATGTGTTCAGTTTTGCAGAAATTAATAAACTCATTTCGTGACATTTCGATGTACTTTTGTGTCAATTTTGGTACACTTCTTAAATATAGTTTTCCTGTTTCAGAAGAAAAACTGAAACTATAACCGTCTTTTTTCGACTCTGCCATATGCCACAGTGTTAAACTGCATAAATTTTAATTAACAATTTCTCGATAACTATGTGATAAATCGATTTTAAACTTTGTACAAGAGTTTCTTCTATTCAAAATTAGTTTTGAACGAAATTTAAAAGAATTCTTGAATTTAGTAGATTATTCAGGAACTACCTTAATGGCAAATACTCACTCCCCAATTTTTTACAAAATCCAACGGGACACGTAAGTCCCATATCTCACCCACAACGGTGCAATAAAACTAACTCCCGCAGCGAACGTGTTAAATTATCCCAGTCGCTGTAACAGCATCGCGACTGTATCAATCATCCCCCACTGCCCGGATCGTAGCGTTGACTCGATAAGCGCGATACGCGACGATCCCTGAACGAAACCGCTAGTTCAACACCTCGCGGAGCATCGAAACGCTTCTACCAGCGAGTCAACATCCGTGTTTCGGCTCGGTTCTCGTAGAGTCGTACGCGACGAGCACCGATGGGACAGTCAGCGAGGTAATCCGCCCTGGCCGGCGCGTTTTCATACATACCGATCGCCGGAAACTCGACGGCGCGTTTCCTCCCGAGATTCCAGAGGCGCGAATTAAAGCGTGACCGGACGCTGTTGCGCGGCGGCCAGCGGCGAGAAGTAGCTGCTCCCGGGGGAATTTATGGTTTCGACGTTCCTCGCGCCGGTCACCACAGACACCCACTCCCTTTCTCCCTATCTGATCTCTGATACACGCGCGGATGCGTACACGGACCATCAGTGGATGACGCCGCGCGGAAGTGGCGAAATCGAGACGCCAGAGACGCTGGGTGTAAATAATGAGAGGTAATTGTTGGGTGAATTCAGAAGTTTGAGCCGCTGCATTCGCGTTATCTGGACGATGTATCGGGGTTGAGAAGAACGAAGAAGTCCGAGTGGAAACTCCCGCGACTGGCAGAAGTTAAACGACTAGGGTAAAGGACCCAATTACTGCCACCTACCCAATTAATGTCACTCTAAGCTATTTTACGTAAAATAACGAATAAATCTTATAAAATGATACATAAAAAAAATTTAGCATACAATTCAAACGGTTATTTATACGATACAAAAAACAGTACTTAATTTTTTCTTCGTTAATTTCAATAAAACGATAAAAAATTTTAAACGGATATTAAGAGAATGGGAACGATGGCTGTCTTACTAGCGAAAGAGAAAACAAGGCGTTAAAGAAAATGCTGTAATTGTAATATTTAAGCTATTAACATAACAAAATATAATATTTTAAATAATATAAGCATCATAGAAAGTAATAAAGATCCGAATTCAACGATTTATGAAGTTTTTTTACTTATTAATTGGGTGACAGTGATTGGTACAAGCGTTTCAAGCATTTTGATATTACTGTCATAGCAGTAGTTACTCATGTACATGACGCGACGTAACTTTAAAATGACAGATAAACAGTATTAGGCTAGCTGGCAGTAATTGGGGTGTCAGTAATTCAGTCAAATACATTTGAAGGGTGTCAGTAATAGATCCCGTAATATATTTTTGAAATTGATGAATTTATACATAAAAATCGAAGTTTTAAGATCCACCAATTTTTTTTTCATCAGGTAAACACATTAAACAATAATAAATAACAAGAACAATATATACTTTTAATCTATAAGTACAAAACTATAAGATAATGTCAGCGTCGACGCTTAATGTGTCAGTAATTGGGTCATTTACCCTATCTTCGACGCAACTCTGTCGCTTTATTTCAAGTTCCCTCTGTCAGATTATCACACGTTCGCCCATTAGTCACGGCGACGCTCACGGATTAAAGTGAACGGGAATGATGTCACCGTATAAACTTTTCGGCGCGATGTCTGGCCCCTGCCGAAGGGTCAGACGATAGCGTTTATCACGGCCGCGTTGGTCACCGTGAATCGAAATTGATGTCACGTGTTACTGGGAGGCTTCCACGCTCGCTGGTTAGTTGTTTACGCTATGGGTTATTAATACGTTCGATAAAGGGACAGGAACCGGCGTTATCGAAATCTTATGAGTGAGCGACCTGAGTTCACGGTGAGCACGTGCTGTGGGAAATTACCGATCAAAACATTCAATGTGGTCGACAAATTTCTCGTAAAACTTGAATATTAATATTGCTTCTATGTGGGGTCATGAGATCTGATCAAAAGCTGCTTGCCCACTTATGGATTTCGGAGCAGAGGTGGGCAAACATTTTACTTAAGGGGTCATTCTACTTTGATCGGAAAAATGAAGCTATTTTTAAAGATTTTTTTCTCAATAAATACAAAATATAATGAAATAAATCTTTTTGGAATTTATTAAGCTATTTTTGTATTGTACAAAAAATTAAAAATATTTTTTAAATTGTTGCAAATGTATTTTTATAGCGTCAATGTGACACCTACAAAAAAGACAACCAACAATTTTTGTCGAAAAATAACCGAGATTATTCTCGGGGAACATTCGAGAAAACGCCCTTTTGGGGAACTTTTTCCTTCATTTTGTTTTTTCTCAACTAAAATTGTTAATTGAATTACGGGTGATAGCGACAGTTATACAGATTAAGAATCTTTTCGAATTTTTTATTTCAGATCAGCCTGAGCTGGGAAATCATCTGCACCACGAACATATCTCTTTTTTGTAGGTGTCACATTGACGCTATAAAAAAACATTTGAAACAAATTAAAAAAATATTTTTAATTTTTTTGTATAATATTATAAATATCAAAAAGATTTATATCATTGTTGTATTTATTCAGCAAAGAATCTTTAAAAATAGCTTTATTTCTCGACCGATCAAAGTAGAACGACCACTTAAATAAAATGCCCAATAAAAGTTAAAAAAATTATTGTCGAAAGAAAAAATGAATTTTATTCGTCAAATAATCTAAAGTTAAAGTAACTCTAATTTGTCCGTTATTTAAATAATTTTTTATTTTGTTAATGCTCAATTCTGTTTCTAGTTTCTACGAGACAAGTTCAACTTCATATTTGACAAAAGGAAGATTAAAAATACCACCAGACGATCTCACGTTCACCACTCATCAGTGTACCATTAGACTCCTAACCAAGTACTCACCTATATACCTTCCTCTTCAACTAAGCCAGCAGCTTCAATTAATCACCCAACAACCAAAACAGAATAAAGCTCGCAATCAGCTGAGGTGTCGCAGGGTGTGTCGCCAGCGCGTTGTTCGACAATCGCCAGGCATTCTGATTGTGAGTCAGAACCGTGGAAAGGCACGCGTCATCTGGGACACCATGGGCGGAAGGCGATCGAGGCGGAAGCCGGCGCGAGATTCGGCCGTAAATTATCGACAAGCATCGCGCCGATACAATCGTTCGATCCCCATATGGCGCGACACTCGCCGTCAAGGGGTCAAGCCGGCACTTGCTTTCCAATTTTCATGCAGTCTGCCCGGTCGTTGCCGCTATCCAGCTACGATCTATCCCGCAGTGGAGTTTCGAAGCGTTCCGCCTCGCTACCAAATCGGTCTCTCCCGCTGTCACAAAAGGCTCACTCCCTCGCGTTCTCCCCTGAACAGGGAGGATTCGTCATCGGCCGAAGGCGGAAAAAAACCGTCAGATAAGAGGGGAGAAAGGGGAAAGCGAGGTAGAAAAAGAAGGCTACGGTGAGATATCGACGGCAGCTGTCGATGCTCGTATCCCCGATGCAGCTCGAGCGCCCCGACGCGTAAGAAAACTCGGCGAGGAGCGGAAAAGTTCGGTGGAGGGGTGTGTTGCGTTGCTTTCTGCGTTCGGTTGCTTAACAAAGAGGAATAGATGGGTCGCGGTACAGTTGAGGTTTATTGGAATTGAGGGGCTTTATAAAAATGAACTCGTGTCCTGAAGATTGTAAGAGGTGAATAAGGATAGTGGGATTCCTGTGTGATTGATTTATCGACGTCTAAAGGTGCGCTTAATTCTGCTACTTGAGAATTTCGAGCCACTTTTGGACAGTTCGAATTGCAAAATACAATTCGAATCTTGTCATCCCTAGCCCCCTTCAACAGCTCTTAAACTTCAGCTGTCCCAAACTGACAGATTAGAAGGAAACATATCAAATTGGAGAGAAGAATCACGTCGAGAAGAAACAACAACGGGGAAGCTAAAGAGACCCGTAAATCCATCACGCTTCGACTTCCATCAATCATACCTTCCCTTTCATACAAAAAGAGAATCAACCCACGATCATCCAAGTATCCCGAAAGGTTCCACGAAGGACAAAAAAGGAGAAGGAAGAAACAGTTGCGTAGACATCCGTCGATCGCGAGGACCAATCGCGCGGTTCGACGATGGATCGGCGCGGGCCGAAAGATTTCGTGGCAGAGTGCTACGCAAACCCGCGGTCCCTCTGACGAAAGGTGAACCGATCCGTGGGGACGATAAACCTGGCGGCTGAATGCCAGGCTACGGGGGCGGCACGACCGCCATTATTATCGTTTCTGGCCGCGGTGTCGGTTGAATATGGCGGCAGGCCTCTGGCCGGGCTGTCCGCCGGCCACGAATGCACACGGCCCCGGGTGCACAATGCATCGCGCCACGGACAAGATGCCGACTTCCAGATAGGCAAATGTAAGGTGCCGGTGCAACGAACCAAGGGACGCCGGCCCAATCGATTTTTGCGATAGAATGAGCCGGAGAAATCGCGCGAGCGGCCCCGCGACACTACCTACCCGCCTCGTGCAATTAATGCCGCACGAATTTTTAACTACCAGCGCGATTTCACCGTGATCGGAGGAGATTGGGCTGGATGGGGGACGGGAGTGTAACGGTACGAAGATTTGTCGTTCTTTGGGAATAAAATTGTCTCTCTGGGTGTTGTAGTAAGAGGAAATTAGAGAAGTGTACGTTTCGAAGATCGGTTATTGATGTTCTAAATGAGAGAATTTATTCAGGATCATTCGCAAGAGAGGAGGTAAGAAACTAAGTAGTTGTCTTGTTGGTAAAATGACCAAATTTATATTTCTTAATTTTCGATAAATTTTATCAATGAAGAATAACACACTTGATACTTGTTAAATATCAAAATCTCATTTCTTTTAAGAAAAATTGGACCTGGTAAATTTTACGAAATTTTATACACACCTCCCACGATTTAATTACGAAGTCTGCAAGTACTCGAATACCCTACTAATGATCAAGGAACGACGTTATTTCCAAAGCCAGACACCTTCTTACCTAGCGGAGCTCGTAAACTGCTCGTTACTCTCGATGTGGACAGAGCTGATTAGCGGATCTGTTAAAGCCCGAGGATCGAGGCTAGTCGATTCTGGAGGTAGGGGTAAACGCGGTCACTCGTGTTTACACCGCAACGGAAATGCATTCGCGACGCGTCCCGTCGAACGTGGGAGAGGCGCATCCTCTGGTACCGCAGCAGAAACGGGTCCAAGACCGAAGGAGCGATTCCTGCCGAGTTTCCCGCGAAAGCTCGCGACCCGTCGCGCGACCACGCCGTCGACGAGTGGGAGGTATAGAAAGAGAGAAACGGATCGTCGCGACAATGCCGCCGGAAATTGACGTTTCCATTGCATAATGGCGAACTTCCGCTTCCTCGCGAGGAATTACTCCGTCCGGCTTGTCACTTTTGTAATGGCCTTTAAAAACACGTGAATGGAGCCGGTGCTCGCGCGAGCAGCGCGCGCGTTTGGGCGGACGTGGGCACGAATGCCGCGCGCCCCGTTAACATTTCCAACGATGGGAGACGATGTCGCGCCACCCAGGAGGACGATCCACCGTAGGCGATCGGCTATCTCCATAGGATCGGTTCTTCCTCATCGTGCACCGAGGAAATTGGTTTTTTAAAGGCTAAACGAATGGTGATATTAGGTAACTGGCAGTGGTGGGACACTTTTAGAGAAGAAATGTGGATTCAGATGTTGAAATATTGACGTTGCTTTAGGTTCGTTCCTTGTTTAATATGTAGATGAGAAGGAAGAGAAATTGTGAAGGAAAGAAAAGAGTGGACGAGGAAGACAGTTTCTCTAATATTTCCTCAAATACGCTGGAATTTAAATGATATACAAACATTGCGGTAATCGAGCTTCAGTGATGGGATATTAGAATATAAAAGGAAGAAGTTTCAATTTCCTGCGAAGGACTTAGCTACTCTTTGATAATTTCCCCTTTTTGTGTACTTAATGCCCTGGGAAGAATCAAGTTGTACGGAAGTACTGCACAAGAAGGTAAACGAGTGTAAACAAAGGATCAAAGGTAAACACAGAAAGCTGTAAAATAGTAAGGGCATAGAGAACCCACATCAAAGGGGACAGAAAAAGGAGAAAAGACTTGTGCCGCTTATCAACGAAGCCACGAGTGAAAATATAAAAATCCAATCTACTGTAGGTACCTACCAGAAAGAAAGGAAACATTTCCACTAACAATACCTACTCTGCAGACGATATTACAGCAATCCTTTCAAAATTCTTTGCTTGAAAGACACCAAGAATCACCAATCATTCTGATCGATTCCTGATTCCTGATCGATGCTCGAAAAGGGGTGCATCTCGAAGGAAGCGTGTCGCGCGAAATTTTCGCGTGTCCGCTCTATTCCTCGTTATCCCCTCTCGCAGCTCTGTACCCAGCATTCTTAATGCATCCGGGTACCGGTGCACGTGCGGCAATTACGTATCTACCGTTCGACCCGAACCGTCCACCGAACCGAGACGCTTCGACGAGGACTTCCGCGTGGGCGATCGACTCTCGAGCAAGCGTGGGAAACCCGTCGCAGTTTTCGTGGAAAGTCCAGGTCGGGGCTTCTGAGGAAAAGTCGACGGGATTCTGGGTCGAGCGAAGCGGGACGGTCGATGGGAGAAAATGGAGGGAATCTTGTTGCGGCAACAGGATGGCAGAAAACATACGTGGAACTTTTAGAAGCTCTTGTATTTGTAAATAATAAAGCGGACAAGTGTGTGAACGCTAATATGAAATAGTAATACAGTACCTATAGTATTCTCTGTAGAATGTTATACTTAAAGGGGAGTGGAGTAAAGTTTCAGGGTTAATTGAAGATGGCGAATTTGTGATGAGAACTGCCCTCTTTAGTTAAAATGTCCTATCTATCATTCTGAAACAACCGAGAAAACTGAAGTTTTATCATTCACTTTGTATCGTCCTTATTTCCCTTCATTCAAATTAAATCATGTTACCATTATTTCGTAACAGCCTAAGATAATTTTTTGTAATAAGTATACCGTTAGGTAATGTATTATTAACGTACCAATTAATTAATTGTTTTAGATAGGATATTTTAACCATTTGGAAAGAAGTTAGGTTAAATATATTAGACTGTTTATAAATTTTTACGAAGCACGTAGAGTTTTCTAATTTTACATAAAAGGTAAAAGACGTGTGGAACTTCAAATATTTCAACATATCTCAGAAAATGAAAAATGCTAGATAGGACAGTTTAACTAAGGAGGGCAGAGAACTGGAGGCTCTACGTGCAGATTTAGAAATGTGACTGATTAGGGAATGATCTTAGTTGTTAGTTGTGAAAGATGAGTCAGATTTTAGGTGAATTTAGATTTGGATATGAAAAGCGAGGAAAGTGATGATTGAACTGTCTCATGACTGAAAGTAGGTTGTTCCTTCACTAGTAATGCACCGATCCCAAATGAGCAAAATCGTCTATTCAAGGTGCAAGAACTCATAACGAAGATTTTGCATCGTTCCCCTTGCATCACTCTCTGACTCATCACTCTTGGAGCAAAACAAGTCTCTGATATCAACGGAGTAACATCTCATGCCCAGCATCCGTCTACCAGCAGCAATATACAGAAGTTCCCGTCCAGTGTCCCTTTACAACACTCTCATCTATCCAAAAGACTCCTCGCAGGCGTGAAAAGCCACAGTTTCCCCTAAAAGTGAAACGCCATGCTGTCCCACGTCATGCACCACGCGAAGGTCAGGAAAGTCGTACCCACGGCTTCTATCGCACGATCTAACAGACCCACTTGGGCTAACATGCGGGCGAAGAGGCGGGCAAACAAAAGTGACCCTCGGCGTGATCGCTTTGTGGAGTCGTGTAAAGGGCCCACACAACAGCAATTATTTTTGAAAACCATCGCTAGATAGGATAGGTCACGCGGGCCAACGACCCCGATCCGTCGCGTACGCTCGAAACGTTCTACAATAGATGATTCACAGTGCTCGAGAGGCGAA
This sequence comes from Andrena hattorfiana, assembly GCA_944738655.2. NCBI lineage: Eukaryota > Metazoa > Arthropoda > Insecta > Hymenoptera > Andrenidae > Andrena > Andrena hattorfiana. The sequence continues at coordinate 71,891,282 of OX122891.2, forward strand.
GAACCGCCTGCTCGTGTAAGTAGATATACCTATACAGTGGAAACTTAGAAATCTATCCGCAAATTGGGACGATGAGAGCGCCGAGCACAAGCGTCTGTCGCATTGACGGGCGGAATAGGCCCATGGAAGGCTAAATAGGACCAGTTTAGGCCATTGGTTTCAGCCTGAAGCGGATTAAATTGACAGCGGAGCGTCAGGAGACAAGATTCCTTGCAGACTGGGTGGCGTGACGGTTTCCAGGGTATTACCGAGCCATTCAGGGGCCGCCGTGCCGCCTCAAGTGATACACAAAAGCGGCCGCCGCGACTCCACTCCAGAGTCGACTACCGGTCACTCATAATAAGGAAGTACTAACAATGCTAGGAACTTTTTCTCGCCACCACGCGGCGGCGGTTCTCAACCGGCGCACGCACTTTCGATCCCCCCTGTCGCCCCTGGCCCGTCTAACCGAGAACGCGGTGAAATGCTCGGTGAAAGCGGCTCAGGGGTTTTTTTCCTGCAGAGGAGATCGCTCAGGCACTTGTGCGTAGGAAGACGGAAGCGTCGATCGATGGATCCTGCAATTAAGCGTCTAATTGTAGTGGAGAGTCTTCGACACACTTTTTGGAGGGAAGTGGTGGCTGGCGTGGGAAGAAAGTCGGGGTGTGGTGGATCTATGAAAAATCACAGAACGAGAAAAAGGGAACCGCTACCACTTGGAATAAATTTAAAGAAGGGCACACAAAGAGGTCTATCTACACTCAGGTTTATTAGAATATAATTAAATGACATCCGTAATGTAACTTAAGTAGTAACTTCAACCCTGAAGATTTAAAGAGGAAACAAACACCCAAGAACCACTGACCACAGCAGCGCAAAAACGTTGTTTCCCCGAGATCGGCGCAATTTACTTTCAGCCCGGCGATCGGTTTCGTCGAAGAGGAACCGTAATCGATCCGGTAATTTACTTGCATGTTGCGGAAATTAAAACCCTATTACATTGTGCTCCCTCGCGCCAGCCAATTTTCGGCCAAGTACACGTAATTATTCCTTCCAGAAAAAAAAAGGAACACCATCGTCTAACCAAGCTCACAGGCCCAAGGGGCCTTGAATTTCACCTACAATTACTTAGGACCAGCCTCTCGCCTCGATTCCCCTCGGTGGCTGGTTGTGAATGGAGCTTTACGAGAAGCCGAAGAGCGCCGTGTGTGGTGCGACGCATTCCACGGCCGCGTTCTCCATCTTCTCTTTCTCTTCCGCTCTTTTTCGCCGTTTTTCGCCCTGGACTCGGACCCACCAACGACCCGGTCCCTTTTCCCTTACCAGAGGACGCGATCACCGCGGAAGGGACGAGGGAAGAGGGAGAGAGAGAGAGAGAGAGAGGAGGCGAGGGCCTGTCCGTAGCCGGCAATTTCTTTTTTTCAACGGCGATTACTGGAACAGGCCGCTTCGCGCTGGACCCCACCGGGTTTGGGCAATGTTTCAATTAGGGATTCCAACGGCCACGGCAGAGGAACAGAGGGAGAAAGAGAGGGGGGAGAGAGAGAGAGGTGGCTCGTTCTGTGAAGCAGGTCCTTAAGGATGCTGCCTTCAACCGTCCGCCGAGGACGGTTAACCGACGCGGGCTCGGATTTAAAACCGATTCTGCCGAGATTCCGGGCCCCGGCACCGTTCGTTATACTTGAAAGCGCCTCCGTAGAGGCCGCTGGGAATCTCAGGAATCCGCCGTCGCGGGGACCTTTGCAAACATGGGCCCCGGTGGTGACTCTCTACACGTGGGCCGCTGGATTCCTCCAACGTGCTATGGAAAGGTAATTGGTAACGGTGATGTTCACTCGTCACGATTGTGTCCTGAAACGTCTTGATGTTTGCAATATGAGTGTAAAGTTACAGGAAGATATCTCGGTTTGCTTATTTTCATACCCTAGCGTCTTTGCTGATTGTTGAGTGTCATTAGTGACGTCGTAAATTTTAATGAAGAGGCTAGGAGCTTCTGAGCGTAATAAGGCTCTGTGACGATTTGAAACACGCCGTCTGTGAGAATAAACCATATTCGTCACCTGAATGGATCTCCTTGCCCACACGTTGTAGAGGAAAGACAATACAATTACACCCTGTTTTATACTTAAGAGGTCATTCCGGTTAGACGGGTTGAAAAAATCGATTTTTTTTAAAAATATTTTTCGAAAGTACATATCCTCAAGAATGTACTGTTAAATTTTCATGGAAAAATTCCGATTATTTTAGATTCTACAGAGGCATTTTGAAGGGAGTGCAGAAGCTCGGTCTCTATAGATGAAAGAACTTTGAACGTGGTTTTCTCGAAACGTCATTTGTCCACATCGTGAAGATAAAATCTATCGAACCGATTGCTTTATAAATTTTACTGTTTATTTTGCACACCTGTAACTCTCTCAGGGACTACAACCAAGTATTTTCAGTGAGTTTAACCCACTTTTAAAATCGAAAATAGCAAAATAAAAAAGCCGAAAAAAGCATTTTTATTACCTATTTGCCCGCCAGTTTGCTAATTTTCAAGATAAATCACTAATTATATTCCGAGCGATAACGATAGTCATACTGATCAAGAACGTGTTTGGATTTTTGGGTTCAGATAAATCTAACAGCTGAAATCGCCTACACGAGCGAGGCATGAACTTTTAAACATGTCATAAAGACCACTTTCAAAAGATTTTTACGGCGCGCTAACCGGAATGACCCCTTAAGGTTCGTTTTCACGTGACAGTAAAAAGTCATTTTACTTTCGCTGTTGTGACACTGTATGACAACGTGAATCAATATTACGACTGGTGACGACATCGCGTCATCTAGTTTTTACGATGACAAATTGTCATGCCATTTAGTGCCATGCCAATAAACATCACGATTTAATGTCACGTGAAATCGGACCATTAAGATAGTCTTCGAATAATTTCAACTAACTTGTCCATCCTGCTCCTGGAATCTTACAGTAATTCTGGTCTGAGGAATCTACAAGGTTCTCGCGACGAAGCCCTTAAGCAGTACCTATGCAAGGTGACGTTTTATCGGTCGTAACTTAAGTAAAGCCATTCCTAATACCATTACTTCATACATTTTTCCACCGTTCCTCCCGCTCTCTGTAAAACAGTCGCGTCTTAAAGGTACAAAGTCCGTCAGCCTGCTTAAACTCAGCTTCCACTTGATCCCCGTGGAATTGGTATGGCAAACACTTTTCCCGTTAAAATTTCCGTCTGCTCGACGAGCCTCGACCGTGCCCATCGTTTCCGTCGGGAACGGAAGTACCGTCAAAGGGGAGGTTTGCCCGCGTCCCATCGACAACACACCCCTTGTCCGTCGCGTCAAAGTTTTTCGTCGGCAAACAGCGATCGTGTAAACAGGGTTCTTGGCTTCGTTCGCGGGGGGTTAGCGTGCTCCACTCGGTGCAGGCCGTGTTTGCGCGTCGGTAGAGGCCGGCGCTGGTACACAAAGGTGTCGAGTAACCGATATAGGGACCACCGCGAGATCAAAGCTCGTTACGACGTGGCCCGAATGCCGGCCCGGCGAGGGAAGAGGGCTGATACAAGTGGGCTCGAAGGGAGATTGTACTGCGGACCACGGGGGAAACACCGCGTATCTGGCTTGTCCAGCCGGGGGAAGGCCCGCTCGGCCTCGACAAGCGCAATCTTCGATCGTACATCGACGCCCTACGTGGCCGGCTGTGGTCTCGGGAGAGTCTTTGCATTGTTTCCAGTCCCGCCGCGCCGCGAGATAATTTTGACGGGCAAGGAGGATGTACTTCGGAGAATAATATTGTCGTAGGGATAAAAGACACGGCGGTTAGTGCGAATGGCCGCGCGGTGGACTTACGTTAAGTCTAGGTTTACCTGGGCATCGTAGCCATCCTCCGGTAAGCTTAACTTTATAATATTCGCAATCATGCAACCGCGGAAGTAAGGTAAATCCGGGAGACGCGGTCGACCTAATATAAAATGGGTATTAAAACTAATACAGATGTTACTTATTTTATCAGAACAAACCTAATATGTTCAGAATTTTATGCTGATTCAGAAAAACTCTCCCGAGGTGCCGGGAGAAATGGTTTTCGTCGTTGGCAGAGACCACTCACATAATTATTCATGGAAAAATAACAAAGAAGAAAGCCAAATTATTTATGAGTGAATGCAACTGCAGATTCATTGATATTTAATTTGTTTACGCTAAACAAGTAAAGAACACATCAAAGATAAAGCGAACTACCTACCGGCGATTAGCCAGGCAAATTAATACAAAAGTAGATAAATGAAATAAATAAACAATAATAATAAAATAATGATAAAAAATAAAAATATAAATAAAAATAATAAAAAAATCATGACTCGACCATCTCTCCTTTCTGCAGTGAGAGATGGTTTTCTCGTTAGTTTTGAGAGGAAGAGTTAATATGGCTAAATACTTTGGCTGCATTGTCCCTCAATATCTCTACTATCTTATTATTCCTAAACATTGAACGAAAATAAATTTAGAAGTATATTTTAAATACGATTCTGTACACCGTTGTTTGACAAAAGAGGTTAAATGTAACCTCAGTTTACCTTTTATAGCCTGTAAATCTAGAAAAACATAGAAGGAACAGAAGTGACGTTATTCAATCAATTGTTTGGCTTCTAGAGAAGTAACTGGTCTGCACTTTAACGCGTTTTTACGTATAGAGTCTGAAATATAGCGACTCGACCAACGCTCCGGCCCGACCGCGTCTCCCGGATTCACCCTATATACGCTTCTGTCGATTACTATTTGCAGTAAAATAGTATGTGGACGACGTGAATGGTAAATGATATCGATTATCGAAAAAGCTATTACGTAAGTATTACAGTGTGTTTCAGATTTTCGTAGACTTCACGATCATATTATGAACGGAGATATCGATACCTACCTAAGGTCTGACCATCCTTTTCCTTACCATCCGTGGCTTGCTCGTTCAAATAAATATTTATTAACAAACTCATCACTTTCTATCAAGCAGAAATCCAGCCGTCAGCCAACACTTGACGGTATAAAATCCTAAGCTCCCGAATCTCGGTGATCAGGGAACTTTGAACCCGTGCAGAGATGAATACGCTCGTTTCCGTCGGATTGCCGAGCAGTTTCCATTAACGCGGGGTTCCTGAGTCGCTGTTCCACGTACCAACGGCAAAGCAGGGGGAAGGAGTCTAGGAAAAGAAAGGTATAGACGATGATCCCCAAGGACATGAGGATTCCTCTAGAAAGGGCGCGGGTCGTTGTGCGCGGGTCAGTCCATTCAATTCAGATCGAAATCGCGGAACGTTGATACAAGAGGGTCAGCGTGGATGCGCCACGTCGAATGGGCCATTATTCCGACGGGAATCGAGGGATCTTTCGAGCTTAGGGCCAGATGAACACCGATACCGCACGGTGATCCTGGCCGAATCTGCGGCTGCGCTTACGACGGCGATAAGGCGTCCTAGAATCTTGGCCTCTATGTATAAAAGCTTCTCGCCGGCGTTCCACGGAGCTTGATGAGCCTTGAAGCTGCTTGTGACCATGACTTTTCTGCTTTTCAAACCCATGACGCCGGAAAGAGGGAGGCTGGGGAGGTCGAGGAATTCTCTGGAGGGGAGATGTGAACTTTGTGGTCAAAAGGATGGTAATTTAAGGAAAATTGGGGGAAAGGTTATACCGAGTAGACCATTTCTTGAAATATAAATGAAAAGTCCTTGTTGGAAGCACTGTAAGGGACAAAATTAAAAAAAGAAAATTTTTATCGGATAATATCATACGTGACAGTGGTAATGTCATAGTATAGAATTTGATTTTTGACACTTAGGGGAGTGTTGCCAATATCGTACTGGTCACCTAAATCGTACCACATCAATTTCTCAGTTATTAATGAATGTAAACGACATCTGATAATAAAAATATCAAGTAAATGCGAAATAAGAAATAGAAACAAAACCTTTTGAGCTTACACTCTATTTTGTGCGTGTTATAAACATTTTAAAACATTAGGTATGATTGATGTAACTTTTCACCAGATTATTTTAGCTAATGATAATCAAACAATGCAATTTTGTCCAGTATTTTTGTATTTTTCTAAAAGCGGGTTTAATGTAGAATATTTTACATTCATTTTAAGCACATATTACATTGACTATAAAGTTTAAATTGATATTTAGAAATAAATTGATGATGTTTTCTAAATCGTACCACTACAATCGTACCAGTAGGATTTGACAACTCGTATGTTATATAGGTTATGTCCATATATCATATACATAGGTTATTGCGGCCTGTGTGTGATCCATATACATTTGTATACATAGCTATGTAATAATCATTACTTTATGTTGAATATTTTCTTCTTTATTTGTTATTGATACTATTTTTTCGTGGAGGTACGATTTTGGAAACCGAGGAGTACGATTTGGGAGACCGGTTGCCTAAATCGTACCTTTTACAGTATGTGACAAAAAGATCAATAACAAATTAATTTGTTCTAAACGAAAGGCTAAGCATATAATAGTAGGTGCCTAAAAGATCAAGCTACAATATCCAATAGTCATTTGCGTTCAAATTAGTACCAAATATGAAATATAACATAAAATGTCTTAAGTCGTACGATATATACAACCCTTCCCTACAGTGTTTTCTGCAAGGACTCTTCAAATATTCATCTGTCACTTATTTATCTGTGATTTTTATTATCGTGTAATCTATCTAACCCTGGAAGAAAATATTTCCAATTACGTTCAGATGTTGTCCCAAGTAATCCACCTAAGAAGTATGCCCTAAGCATCCTCAAAGCTTTTAATTTTATAAATTCTGCTCCGTTCCCTTCGCCACTATTTCAAGAGCCTTAAAAAATCACAGTAACCCCAATTCTCGGTACAATACAACGGCACCATTCAATTAACCAGAAATCTTCCCCCGACCACCGACGGGGTTTATCTCAAGCCTGCAGATCGCTAGGAAGCCGTAAGTCAGTGCAATCCAGCGATTCTAACGCGATTTTTGAAAGCAGCGGCCCAGAGCGAGGGGTGACAGGGAGGAATGCTAAAAGTCACTTTGTATGTAGCGACTCGAGGAAAATCTCTCCCGGATCGCGCACAATTTCCCGTTCCCCCCTGTCCAACTGTATCGCGTGTTCCATTGAATGGAGATGGACCCTTCGATGCACCCCGTTTCAAAAGCTCTGGACCCACTGGGCGGTCGGAGATGGGCGGCGATAAGAGGCAGGGCTGCCCGAAGACGTCCGTGATCCGAGACTTCGATATCACGGTCGATCGGTGACCGGTCACGTTTCACTTTGGCCGAGACACAGACGGTGGCCACTCTAGCTACGACGAGGCGCAGGGAAATTCGACGAAATACACGAGGAAAGAGGGCCTCCCCTAGCAATAGAAAACGTATTATCGGGCAGCTTATCGTGCTACGTACGAGCAGGGTAATCCGCGTCTCTGGGAGACTTCCTTCGAGACGCTGGATACAATGGACCACTTCGAGGAATATTGAGGCGGTGGGGCGCGGTAAGGTGCTTAGCGTAATAAACGAGTATAAATTCGTCGTTCTGCGGATCGATGGCAACTCCAGCCCAGAATTTTAATTTACCCGCGACTTGGGTGCACGTCGCCGAGTTTGTTGTGTCCATTGTGTGCACGCGGACGTAAGTAGCTTTGCGACGGAGTGGTGATATATGTGGGCGAGGGGTATATGGTAAATGAGAATTATTCTGTGTTGGGAATTTTGCGCGGTTTCGCCGTGATCTGTGGGCAAACTGGCAAGGAAGGATATTTGAGTTTCTGCGTGAAATGCAACTGGGGTCTGAGAACACCTTCCAAGTTCTGCAAGAACATCTGCAGGTACCTAGAGTGTTTAATTGCAGAAAAAAGGAGGAGGCGACGAGCATCCACATGGGCCACTGTTACGATGAAGGAGAACACCCGTGTTTTAATTAACTAAGTAAGAAACTTTATTTTAAATGTGAAACACGGTTTACAATTGGGAGAGGACGCGAGATGGGTCTGCGAGGAGCAGAATTAAGGTTTAGTAGCGCTGAAAGTCTTGTGGGGTTTATCAGGGCTTTATTTATACGTTTGTTTATTTATATTCGGGGGTCTTATGTTTGCCCGAATGTTGGTTCCCTGTACACTACTTAACCCGGCGTTGGTCAGGTGGGGTCTCACGGACCCCAGATTTTAAATTGAGTATAATTTCTTAACAACGCGTGGCAGTATTATTTAGTTTGCTCATTATATAAGCTATTTAGGAAGTATATTTTTGTTGAAAATTAAAGATGTTTAATTAGTTAAGTATTCTAGGGTAATAAAAATTTAATTAAAGATATGGATTTCTATAAAACACTAAATCAATTGCGGGGTCTGTGGGACCCCACTTTACTACTCTTGTTACATTTCCCCACGTTACCAACGCCGGGTTAAGAATTTCTGCTAAACCCTAAAAAGATTCCTTCTTTTAAAAATAATGGTCCCACTCACGTAAAATTCAGATGTACTTGTTCTTAATATTGTTTCAATTCTCCTACGTTAACCACGAGATAAGCTTCCAATTATATAGTCAAAGCGGAAACAGCTGTGGGCCGTCAACCCTTTTTGGGGTAACGCCAGTGAACACAACAAATCCTTATTGACACAAGTGAGGATCCTGCTCATAGGTAGTAGCAGCCTTCTTAACCCTACACTACCAACCATTTTAATCGCCTCGTCTGAAGAAACACGTACATACGTACCCGTTATCGTTTTTCCTCCTTATCGCGGCACAGTTCTTACACGGCGCCTCGTTTCATTCGCGACGCGAACACAACGAAAGCCCGCGTGAAAGACAGACTTCGATTTCCATGTTACCGATAAAATGTATCGTATCAACGGAGTTATCAGCCTCTGCTGACCTATTTGAAGATTCATACTTCCCCTGAAAAATATTTACACTAGTATCCAATAGCAACCACGTTTTCATTCAAGGGAACTAGACAGTTAAATCGCTCGAAAATCAAGTATTTGTTACGATACAATTACAAGGAGATGAAAGCAAGCACAGATTTTTCCTTTTACATAATGTTTATTACTATCGCGTAGAGTAAAAAAATATTTTTGTCTACATATCTATTTTACAAAGGGCGCCACACGGGGTTCATTATACAGTGGTTAAGAAAAAGTGTAATTTTTAGGGACATTTTAAAAAAACAATCTTTTTTTGTTGCTAGAAAATTCAAGATGATGAGAAAATTCAAATGTTCGCCATTCTTTCAAAAGTCAATATTATTTCGAAATCTTGGATGATTCTCTAGTCTTTAGTGTATAGATTACAAAACTTTTTGTCTTTTTGTTCTAGGTGCAACGGTGTGGGCGTGAAAAATTCCACCACGGAATGACTCAATTGGAAAACACGTATCGGCTGTGCAGCTATTTGCCGCCATTTATTGTTAAAAAAATCTGAACAAAATATATTTTGTTCTTCTTTAAACATATCATAAGAACCTTAAGAACCATATCATAAGAACATTTTTAATAAAGTTCATGAATTTCTTTAAAATCACTTCCAAAGTTATCCTACCATTTTTGGCCTATCATTACGGCGTTAGCTTAAAACAAGCTCCTTCTTTAAAACAAAAATGCAAGTAGCGAGCCGGATCGAGAAGTTTGAATTTTAATTTTAACTGTTACTACCAGCGTCAGGTAGCATCCTCGCGTCGCGTCGGCGATAACAACGAGCCCGTGACGTTTCAGGGGCCACGCCACTCTGCACCGCGCTCGAAACGGTATCTGGGAACGTTAATGCAACTTTGTGGCCCTGTCTAGATAGTTTTCCTCGGGGAAAGCATGCGTGTTTGCTATTATTTTCGGCTTATCGCAGTGCGCTCGTTTTCCTCAGCGCGCCGAGCCCGCACCATCTCGCCGTTGTTTGACGTTCAAGATAAATATTATCTTCACACTGCCGCGCTCCCAAGAAGTCCTCCCAAGAGACGGAATTTACGCTCAGGTTTTTCTGCCGCAACATCTGCATTGTGCCCATGCCAGGTGATTTCAGAGCGTTACCCTCGCTGGAGGAAGAAACGCTCGCGAGCGTGATGGCGGTTCCATGGTATGCTTGGGTTTTGTGCGCGATTTTACTTCAGGCTGCTTCTTGGAAGTTCGAAAAATTGGAGTGGATGCAAAGTGGATGGTTCGCAGAGCAAATAACGGGGGAAGAAAACGTGTGAATGTCGTGCTTGGATTTCGCGGGTGAAGAAGGATGCTGCGTGCAAGATTTATTCTTTTGAGGATTCTTTGGAGGTCGCAAAATAATAAGCTTTCTACTTCGTTTGTGAAAATTATGCGAAGTGTGTGCCTGTAAAAGTGTAGTATCCCAAGAATTCTCACTTTTCTCTGTAGTTTTAGGAAAATTCTTTCTTAAAAGAAACTTTCTTAAACATTAACTTCCTTCGAAAGAGACTTCTATAACCCACCAACTCGTCAAAGACTTCGAACCTGGAGGATTCTAGAAAACACTCTCTATCAGAGGAAGAAGATTCAGCGTTTCGCAGAACGGCGACGAGAAAATCGATTCCACGAACTGTTGACTCCGTTTCTGCGCGTGGTTTTTCCCATCCCGATAAAGAGACGAAGTCGAGGACTCCGACTCGCGCGTGACACCGATGCCGCGGCGATTTGAACCGCTCGACCCGTTTCCAAACGATTATGCAACGTTTGTTGTGACCGCGAGCCGATCGAGACCGTTGTAACCGGGTCCATGAACTCGCTTCAACAGCGTAATTTTTCCTCCAACGACCCGCGAGCGACCTTGCCCAAGCTCGCGCGTTCCCCTATCGCGGTCGACGCGGGAAAAACTCCGCTGCGACCTGATTGGCCGTGGCAGCGATAAATATTTACGCTGCCACTGAGACTAGCCTGTTGAGGAAACTCGGAAAAATTGCTATCGGATTGGGAGGGTAATATAAATATTATGTCAGTGGCCGTTCAAACCTCTGTCTACTTGCCATGAACGTTCCTCATCACAGATTGAAAGAAATTAAAAAAGTCGACGTAGTGGAGAATGCTAAGTCTTTATGAAAATCTCGACGAACAGGATGTGGTTGATTGTATTTTAGGAAAAGTTTGTTACTTTAGCTTAGGGTTAAGTGAACACTTTTAGGGAATTAGGAAGGAACTGAATAGATACTAGGATCTCAGTAAAATTGATCTTAGTAAAAATTGATCTCAGTAAAAATTCATCTCAGTTAAAATTCATCTCTGTAAAATTGATGTCAGTAAAATTTATCTCAGTTACAATTGATCTCAGTAAAATTCAGCTCAGTAAAATTTATCTCAGTAAAAAGTGATCTCAGTAAATATTGATCTCACTAAAATTGATCTCAGTAAAATTTGATCTCACTAAAATTAATCTCAGTAAAATTGATCTCAGAAAGATTGTCAAGGGAGACACGAAAGAAGCTTGTCAGGCAGCAAATGAAAAGGTGTCTACATGGCAATTCTCAAGGATCCCACGGCTCGTTTCTAGCCTGCTGTTTGATCCAAGTCGGCAGGAACAGATTTGTCCGCGCACAATAATAACAATTAGACGCGTGCAAGCTCGTTACGCCACGGCAAAGGAGATTAAACTAAATCTCGTCTGCTCGGTGCAGGAGAAGGCAATATCAACAGGCAACTCGTACCCAGGCCACCGTCCATTTTCTCTCTTCCTCCGGCTCTGGCCCCTTATTCGCCCTCGCGTTCCCTCCAGCGAGTCTGCTCGTTACCTAAGCACTAACAAATGGCTCTTCCTTCCTTTCGAACCAAGGCTGTTCCAGGTCGACAGCCGTGGTTGCGCGGCGCGAGGCGGCCACGCGTGTTCTTCGTTTACACGGCTCTCGTTCTTGGGGACAATGGCCATTCAGAAGCGCGGGAAAGCTTATAGCGGAACGGTCCGTCGCCTGAATATTCTTCGGTGCTCGTTAGCACGCATCATCTCGAACCACAAAGGTCAAGAACGTACATACTACGTACATACCCACTTTTCCTAGTTGCCTCGGACATGGCGACGATGCTTCTGTAACTTACCACCCATAGCTAATTATTAACTGTCTACTCTCTCTGCAATTATAAAATTAATGTTCTCTAATCGTTCCAAACGTATGTTACGAATAACTGCAAACTTTGTGTCATACTTCTTCTTTCTCTTCTCATCTTGTCACCTACTCTTCCATCCCCAAAATTTTTAAATTAAACTATCGCACCCTCGCTTTTATTTTATACCATTACCTAAAATTTAGAAGGCTGTCTTCTGACATTTTCTACAGTCCACCACGATTTTGTTGCTAAAACTATGAACTTACGTACCTTCCTTAACGACGAAATGCCAAAAGCTTTACGATAGCTGTCACTGGCGGTCGATTTACAAGGCCAGAATTAATGTTTCTCCATATGCCACGCGCAAGCGTATTGTCGCTTATCGTCCTCGACTACCATCGAACCACTACATCATGCAAATTGAGCAATTCCGCCCGTGGTTTATACGTCGATTGTTTGCAGTAAACGTCCCTCGACGTTCCGTAACGACTGCCCAGCTACATATAGGTACGTAGGCTATGGTTCTAGGGAAAAAATGGCTGACGTTCGAGAACACCCTCGCGTCGGGGGATTTCTCGATCGAGAGCAATCGACTTGAGCGATAGAAAATGAAAGCCTGTTGACAGGAATTCCTTGTTTCTCGTTCAACAACCGATAGGGTCATCGATTCCCATAAAACTTTCGCGGAAAACAGCTGTCGTGGGTCATCAGTGACTCACGTGTCGGGGAGATCAGTGAACTAAATGATTTCATAATCATCGCTTTATCGTCCAGAAAGTGGAAATATGATTTAAGTATTCACGACCTTAATAGCCTCGTTCATAAAGCGCAAGTAATTAGAAATTAAGTAATTTAGCGCGCGTAGAAGCGGGTGACCGAATTTGGCTGGACGCCATCTTCTTCCTCGCTCTATGTTTTGCTCTCGCAGGTCCAAGAGCTAAGGAAACTTTAAAATTAACTTCTCTACTCCTTTGATAATTTAATACTACTATATCTTTCATATATCACGCAGAATTATTTTACGAAGAATTTAACAATTCTGCATAATATCGTCATTAACTAAAATAAAAAAACATTTTCCTCGCAGCTCCGCAATTCTAAAGGCGTGGAAGATATTTCAGGCAATAAACTCGGATAAAACACCCTCCATATTACCGACGAATAATCATCTTGCCCAGTTACCACGAGCAGCGGGATGAAATTAAAAAACTTCGTGATCCAATTATGCCCCTTAACGAGTTCAAATCGAATCAATTTCGGTTATCGCGCAAGAATTTCACGCTCGAGAGCCGCGCTTCTCTCCGCCCGCGGTGCTCTCCCCGCTCGGCTGGAAAACGGTGAGCGCGGTTCATCCGCGAGGAGGAAGCGCGAAACGGCGGGGGAAAGGATCGTTTCTCGTTTCTTTCGCGGCCGCGTAAGATAAGCGAGCGAAAACAAATATGTACTCGGCGATAATGGATTGTCGACGCTGGGGGAACCCCCTGCTGAAGTTCGATCTCCCGTGACAAAAAAGAAAAATGATTTTCCCTGCGTGACAACATGCCCCTGTCTACGCGTTAAGTAATCGCCGGCTCGCCGCGGATGACACTGAAATATTAATCACGCGACTCGCGCGCGCTTTAACCGACAACAGAGGAAGCCCCGCTCTGAACGATCGAATTTGGGATTTGCAAATCTGGGTTGCGCGAAGGTGTGAAATCTGAGATAACGGAGGTTAGGATGAAAGTTTCGTTTTAATTTGATGAAGACTGTTGAGGTTGCTCGTAGCCTTTCTGGGCTTTGGAAATAGAATTTGGGTTCCTGGTGGTAATACAGACTTTTTTGTTTTTTTTTCTTGCCATCAGGTACAGAAAGGTGACTTAACAGGGCAATGTAGTAGAAGCTGGTCCAATTAACCAGCAACTAAAAACTTTGATTTCTTCCCACCAATTTCATCCACCCGAACGCCCGCCCTTCCGGTCCCTCGTATTTTTTCTCATTATCCTGAGACGCCGCCGTGGTAATGCTCGCGCCGCTGTGCGAGGCAGACTAACAAAAAATATGCACCACGCGAAGTAAGCCGCGTATTACTGTGGCTGGCAATTCGTTACCTCTTCTAACATAAATATCATGCCGCGGATTACTTGGAGAAAAGAGTGGCTAGTGCCCTTTTAGACAGAGGGGGATGTTTTCGAACATAGAAAGCTCCCATTTCGATGGAATTTCTAGATGAAAAATCACTGTTTTCTACAAAAGAGAATTTTACATTTGCAAATATTTCAAACCACGTCGATACGAAATTGATAACTGTCCTTGATACCTTGGTAAAGGATTCACTCTCCTCCATCGAAGTAAATTTCTGCGTTAAAAATGAATACCACGAACCCAGTATCCTCCACTTTAAGAAACATCTGCCGCGAGAATCTGCCTTTAAATTGAAGCCAACGCAACGGCGAGAATCATGATCCAGCGGAACCGCCTAGACGCCAGAGATCCCCCCACGATCATGAACGCGAAATTTCCCCGGATCCATTTGTTCCAATTACCGCGTTTATCAGCTGCCATCGACAAGATCTCGACGAGCATCGCGCGATCAGCGGGTAGGAAGCCGAGGGGGAGGGAGGAGGTGAAAGATGTCGAGTATGACGAACGACGAAGAAGGTGCACGGTCCTGGACTGACTAACGAGCCGGAAACCGGAAGTGGCGAGCAGGAATCGCGTAGGAATCGCGTTTAACGGACGGTCCCGAACTTGTCCAAGCGGTTCAACTTCCGTTCAAGCCGCGACGCTCGACTTCGTCTTTTCCTTCCACCCCTCCCGCCGCCCCGCGGCCGGTGCGTCGACGGCGCCATCTCTCGCCTCCGTCTTGGCCGCCGGAAACCGGAAGCCCGTGTATACGCATTCGCGATCACCGCCACCGCGTACACACCGCTAAATTAATACTTTGCGCGCTTTCGTGCGTCGAGATCGCGTAACAGCCTTCTTCTCGATCTTGCCCCGGCCAACAACCGTGCTATCATCCTTCCTTCCGATCCTCCCGCTCCGATCTCCGCGATAATTAATCGGGCTTCCTGGGGAACGTCCGTCGTGCACGTGGAAATACTTAGCCGTGGGGCAGAGTGCGAGGAGACTGCTTACACACCGCTGGAAATATTTACTACGGCACGTAAAAGTATAGATACACCTAAATGTAGCGTGTAAGATTTTTAGAGCTACGTGAAGGGAAAAGGGGACAGCATTCATCTTGTTTTGGGAGAGATATCGAGCAGTGGATACCTAAGTAGTTCACAAATTAAACGAAGCTTAAGTGATAATCAGTGGCGAATTTAAGGAAAAAGGCTCGGATGACAAACGTTTTGAGGGGCTCATTTTTCATGAAAATGGAGAGGTAGTTTACTAAAAATGAACAAAATGTAGTAGGTATACAGAAAAAAAATATATGGGTAGTGTTTGGATTAAATCATAATTTTTATTTTTGAAAATGGGGCCTGCCTCCCATTAAATCCGGCAGTGGTGATAAGCATGGAGTGGTAAGCACTCGAGTGATGCAGAAAATGTGTTTAGAGGTGTATAGGGGAATGGTTGTTAACGGGGTTACTTGTTGTCTAGGAATGGGATTTATAGATTCAACTGTATATTTGCGGATATAGCGATAATTCCTTTAGAAAAGCCAACGCTACACTTCCTCTTTTTTGCAAGAGTAGAATAATTAAATTGCGTTGTACAGTTCAATCATCTTGTGAAATACAGAGGTACTGCCAAACGAGTTTACTCAACGAGTAGGGGAGAATGGGTAGTGACGGTCACTTAAGCAATAAGTGTAATAAAACCAAGATATAATGTGCAATATTTCTTGAAAATGATTTTTTTGTAAACTTAAACTATCAACCTATTCGTAGGATAAGAAAATAATTAATATTATATTGATTTATTCAATAAAATTACAAAATACAGAAAAGATGTGTTTGACCGCCAGTGTCCACACCTGCGGGTAATAGCGGTCACGTTGCGGGCGATTAATTTAAAATTTTTCGCATATGTATCCACCCACAACATTCAGAATGAGCCGAGAGGCCACACGAGATGCATCGAAACCACATTTCATTATCATGGCCAAACTGATAGCAAATAATACACTTGTACACTGCTTTTTCAAGCGTTTCGAAAGCCCAATTGGCTTTTCCAGTTCTAGGGCGTATTTTTGTCATCTACAGAATAAAATTCTTCTAACGAAGAAAGATATTTTTATTCTACACTGGGGAATAATGGTAATCACGTTGCGGACGCTAACTGTCAAGCGACCATCATTGCCTACACACGATTTCATTGATAAAATTGAAGATTACATAAATAAATTAAATATATTTATTTTAAATTTGGTTCTAATCCTTTGCCTTGATAGTATATCTGTATTTACGTAAAGTTGAAATGTAAAAAAAGCTTCAAAATTAGTATTTATCTCTTACGCGGTGCACACAAAATATAACATCAACGACGTTTAAAACACAAAATGGGTTGTTTTTCTTGGTTGCTTAGCAACGATTAAGGCGAGGTCGTTCGACAATATAGCGAATGATGTCGTGGAAGGTAAAAAAAAGAAATTGCACATTTCGGACATGCCGTTTTATAATAACAATACTGACCATTGCCCACTGACTGCGATTGCTCTATTCTCCCCTAACTTACGAGTTAGTTACTACTGTCCATTTTGATGTTTCAATTACATATATGTATTGTAACCTGCCTAGCTATAATTCACGCGTGTGAGGTATCATTCGTGGTGTCGAAGAGTCCAAACCGACCTTGACTTAAGAATATAGGCCAAAATGCCATCGTCTCTCACAATTCAAGGTAAATTCTGTCTCTTGTGACGTTTACGCCTGTGTCAAGTTTGTTTACGACCACCGAGAATTGCGATTCCGCTGCACCTCGTTCACCTAGTTTCAACAGGAATTGCCTCGTGTCAAGGATGAAAAACAAGACTTTCTATAATTAGAAGGCACGAAAACAACAAGGAAGCTCTCTTGGACAAAGGGAACAAAACACGGATAACGTTGACCAATCTTTTACACGCATTCACGAGAAGTGACGGTTATATTCGAAATTTTCACAAAACTGAAAATGATCTTGAAATCTCCTTTCTGGAGCACTTCCAAGAAAAATAAAGGGGGTCGGCGAAATTCCTTTTAAAAGAAGACGACCATGAAATTCCCTTCGCGTGCCTTCACAAAGAAAAAGGAAGCTTGTCTTCAGAATTCCTTTGCAAGTGAATGTAACCTTTAAATTCCTTCGGCATGTATATTAAAAAAGGAAGGCGACCTTAAGTTTCCTTGACACGTTGCCTTCGTACCTTCTGTGGACACACACGAAGAAAATATGAAAAATATCCGAGTAAAATCAGAGGTGGACAAAATTTTTATTTAAATAGAAGTTGGAATAACTAATAAAAATTAAGAAGATTATTCATCATGTGATGAATAAAGTTAATTCGGGTTGACTTTTAATTTTAAGGTTTTTTTTAACTTTTATTATTCGTTATTCGAAATTCTATTTAAATAAAAATTTTGCCCATCTCTGAGTAAAAGTTTATCATCGTTAACAGAAGGCCATCAGGTATCGAAATTTGGATAGTCGAGTGAAACAGTCGATAATAGACGCAACAGAAAAGCATGGAACCGTTCAAGCTTCGATTGCACCACCGTATCCGTGTTCAAGGCCACTGATTGCAGGAAAAAGGCCGAACAAGGATGTGGAAAACAGAAACACTCGACGAGATTGTGGGAGGCGGGGCGATCGGATACAGCACCTACTCATGAATCCGAATCGATTCAATAGCTGCGTATCATTTCGTTGGAATCGAGGAGTGCTGGGGAAGATTGGCGTTTGATGCACTCGCGGGGTGCAGTGTTTGGCGGAATGAGGTTCCTATCGAAATTTAGGTGCTTTCCGATCACGTACTGGGCTTGGGAATACAAGGGCTTGAACGGTGGACACTGAATCTCTCGAGAGTCGTGGCATTTATAGAAACTGCATCACGATACGATTTCTTTTATTATTTATCCTGCAGTTATCCTTGCGAATCTAATATTACAACTACTTTATTAAAACAGAGAAGAGTAAAAGCTGAAAATTAAAGCGTGAAAACTCAAGTTTCATAAATGTGTCACCAGCTTGCATCCTAGTCTGAAGCCTCTCACTCACAATAAAGAAGTGTTTAATTATTCGAATCACGATAAAGATGCAAATAGAGATAGCCCATATCTCCTCTCATTCTTCCCCATTAAACAGTCCTATAGTCTTCAACCTCCATGCAAAAGATGCTTCAAGTAGGTGATTCAGAAACATGTACTATATTCTTGTCTAGCGTACTGTATACTGTTAGAAAAAGATAGAGTATGTAAAAATACTATATTTCCGACACATCAATAAAATTCTACAATTTTTCCTCATTTTTTTTATTCTATGGCAATATCACAACTTTAATTTGCGAATTTAAACTGTAAACTTCTGAACGCGGCTTAAAAAAAGTGTTGTGTATGATCTGTTTGTCAAAATTTATACAAAATAATTTCATACTTTCTCTCTATTCCTGTCACTTCAGCTTTTACAGAGAGAATTTTTTCTATAATAAATATGAAGGTAGAAAGAAACAGGGCCAGTCTATCTCCCATAAAAAATGAGCTCCTCATATATGTTAATTTGGACTTTCAGTGCTATCAAACCTTTGACATATTTGTTGAAGAAAATGAATTAATTACTACTACAAAATACACAAAAAGATGTGTATTTAATCTAGTTTTATCTTGTACCACTTTTATCCAAAGAGTATCTACTATATTTTTCATAATGTATTATTTTTTATCACATTTGGCCGTAAAGTACTATTTTTCTTCAAAAAAAAAAAGTTGGCAACCCTACTCCAGTAGCACGGTCCCTCAAGTGCAACGTCTGACAATGTTATTACTCCACCTAGTTTCTTATCGAGTAGGTCATCTCCATCCTGCCTCCCCTCGATGAGTTTATACCATTCATGTCACTCTCTATTATGCCCCCTTCGCCTCCTCCTGTCGCCGCTCCGCGCGCGGATCCACCGGTTCCCTACGGTCCTGCGCTCCGCCATTACACACCGGGAATTTCAACGCTCTGCCTACTTCAATTTCCCATTGAATCGAATTTCTTTCACGTACTGGGACGTCGTCCCGCGGCGTTTGGGACGCGATCGCGGCACAGTTCGCCACCGCACGGGGACCATCCCCCCGCCGCGGCAAATACTTTATCGCCCGACCGTGATTGCGCGGCCCCGATCACTTTCGTCGTCGCGAAACGAGCCCCCGTTTCCCCTTATCAGGCGCGCAAGAGACAGTAGTCTGCGCACGTCCCACAGATGCACAGAGCAAATCTAGCTGCCCCGTGGAAAAGGTGTGCCCCGTTGTTACGCTCGCTGGACGGGGGCCAAACAGACACGCCACCTACGTGGCGATGATTAACCGGATGTCGCCGCGGCGGCAGCAACTGCCGATGACTTCCGTCTAGCGAGACTCTGGATCAGCTGGAACGGTGCAAGGGTGAGATTTATTTCAGAGGTGAATATTGGGAAACGTGATATACGGTGCAACGAGATGGTTTAGTAAAAGTTAAGAATAATATCTCATTGCTCATCGATCAGAATTTTATCTGTTTTAATCAGATAAAGAGTGTGATGGTTTCGACTAGAGTTTGACGTTGGGAAGTAGTTCTCGGTAAGATAGCTCGCGTCGAGCTGCACTTGCGATCATCCGAACTGTTCGCAACAATTGCAACTCTCAAGTAAAACAGGCTTCCCCGTTCCACTGTCACAGACGACAGTTGCCCGCGCAAAACTTCCAAGAACGGCCGATCTACACCTTGACCCGGTTGCAGGCGGACTTGAGCCGGACACCCGGTACACGCGTGCGTCATAGGCTGAAACCGATTTGCACTTTCACGACGGGGACGTTTCGCAAGCGGTGCGCCCGCGTTCCGGACCAAACGAATATCGATCGAGCGCGCGCCGCGAGAGGAATGCGGGGCCTCGATCGACGGTTTTCTCCTTTTTCCGCGGGGACATCGCCTGTACGGAATGCCGCTCACGAACCCGTTTACTCGCAGCGGCGAAGCTCTCGTGATTTTCGTGGGATCCCCGGGCGGCGGACTCGAAAAATGTTAATGAAGAAGCGAGACTGAGGGAAACTCGATTCCTACGGGGATGAAGGGGCGGATGGGGTGGAGTGGGGGGTTAGTTTGCTTGCCCTGAGTGAGTAGATGGGAGTGGGTGGGTTAAACGAAACGCGCGCGGGCAACCAACAACGAGATTCGTCGAACTTTCCACCCCCGCCCTTGCAACTCGCTCGCATCTAAAGGGCCCGGATTGTAAATTGTACGGTTACGAGTCCGCGATACAATTGTAAATTGAGGGTAACAGCTTTCGTTCGTTCGCTGGGTACAGATGCGATTAAAGAAAACTCGTTCCGCTTTGCCGAGGAACTTGTTAGCTGAGGGTGAAGGAGGAGAGCGTTGGCTCTTCGTGGGTGGTGGTAGAAACTGCAGTTGGACAAGTATGACGGCTCTTTGTGCTGAGCTTTTATCGCTGGTAACGTTCTGCCTTCCAAGTAATTTCAAAAGAATCACTTTCTTGCGCCTCGATACTGTAAACTCGGATTCCTGGACACTACGCTCAGGCGAGGCTAATTAGCGGTCCTTAATCTTTTATGTAGCAAATACTTAATTACAGCAGAGTGATTCACTAAGTATTAAACAAGCTCGAGGAGAGCAAGCGTCTGAGGCGTAAAACTTATTCCACTTATCTATCTGCTAGATCGCAATAAAGTACCGCAAAGCCAGGGAACATTGGTATGCTTTTCTAACATTTTGTTATATAATAAAAAATTAACAATTTTATGTTTACTTTAAATACCCTATCGTAACATTACCTCTTTTGGGATTGCACTACAAGAGTAAAAGTGCATAAAAATTTTCATCCTTATTCTTCTTTAATACATGCCAATTAACAAATACATAAAGTAAGCATCACGTTTCTAGGACACCTCTCACAACGCTGTTAAATATTCTGCATTGAGGAGTTGAAAATTCTGTTCGAAGCAGGTGATCCAAGTAGAGGAGCGCTCTGGTCAGACAGGTTCATACTACTGAATACAGTCCGTTCACCAAAGAGAGGCCTCTCGTTGCTCTGAAAAATTTCCAGGACGGGTCTCGATACTCTCGATCCAGCTAATCGGGCGACACGTTTGACCACGTCTCGCGTTGACATTTCGTGGCATCGTAATCAGCCCGGCTGACATTTGTCGCCGGTACCTACGCGCGAGCAATCTCCGCTAAGTCGCTACGTATCTGAAATGGAAAGAGGGGACCCGTAGGTGTCTAGTTTCCACGTCGGCGACACAACCTCACCAATCTCCTGTTCCACCTTCTTTTCCTCCCTATTCCCCGTTCCTTCGCGCCCATTCCCCGTCCTCCTCCCTTTCGCAGTCGTCCGCCTCGTCTTCCCCGCAGGCGACACGCCGTGACAGAAGCGTAAAAGGCGCGATCGCGACAAAACTTACGGTGCGACAACGGGGCCAACGCGGCGTAGAAATAGTTCGACGTCCCGTAAAGCGATTTAAGCGCTATTCTCATCGCGCGCCACCTCAGCCTTGTTTCTGCGCCCCTTTCGACACGATTCCATCGCATCCGCCGCGTTTTGGACGCCGGCGCGATTGTTTCGGAACGCTGTGCTCCCGTGACGGAGATGCGGAACGTGTTTCCTTCCTATGAACGCTTCTTTGAGACGTTTGATTATTCCGGGAGTCGAGAATGGGATATCTGGCTAGCAATGCGCGGCGGAATTAAACGGGAAATGAAACTGTGCGTACCCTTGTGTAAGAGATTCATTGAAGTTCTTCGGAGACCTGTAGGGATGATATAATGTTCCTGTTCCGCTTAAATTTATTGTTCAAGAAATGGAGAGTGAAACGTGTGGCTAATTTGTATAGGAATATATTCACTAAATTTCATGTAAGATGTATCTATATTCCAGGATTAAGTAGTTACCTAATTGTTAGATTTCGGCATGTTTCAGACCTCGGAGATACCTGAGACTTAACTCGAACAAAACATGAGACACTCGAGATCTATCGAGACTTTTAAAACCTGTCACGACTTAAAATTCCTGAAACTCGAATGTTACTTGGAGTAGTACAAATTTATTGTTATACATTCGAACTGATTTGTAGCCTCTTAAAGCACATTATCTATCATGTTCTCAAAAAAAATCTTAAAAATAGCTGCTATTTATAGAATCCAAAGAGGTGTAACCCTTTAATTTGAAACAAACATTACTTTTGTTCAGCTTATTTCAACTCATATTTAAACATATTTAAAATATACATTCAAGTCTCGCGTCATAAAAATCTTGAACAGGTGTGGCCAGAAATCCTGAAATAAAAGTGCTAGCCCATATGTAGACCACTTCCTCTACTATTCAGTCCATGTTTATCTACAAAAGAAACCTATAATTTAAACAAGGAACTGATACTAAGCACGAACCACGAAGCCAAGCTCCATCGAGAAAATCAGTCCCCTCCACAATTAACTACCCACTATCCCCAATACCATCCCCCAAATCAACCCCAATCAAGAAACAGAGCACATACACCAACAGAAATCAGGCCAATCACCGCAAGAAGAAGAAGAAGAAGAATACATACACACAATCGTCCCGCTGAACCGCCACAAGCGAGCTCCGTCTGACAAGCACTGGATCATTCCACTTTCAGGGCAAGGGACAGAGCGCTCGCCCAACGTCACGAAACAACCATGTCGTTTAACGAGGCCACGCTGGGCCAAGAATTAGGGCACAATGCTTGGCTGTCGTGTTTTAATACACAGGGAAAGATCAATTGTTTCCCCTCTGGCAGAGACAGAGAGAGAGAGAGAGAGAGAGAGAGAGAGAGAGAGAGAGAGAGAGAGAGAGAGAGAAAGAGACAGTGGGGGTTTCAAGGGGCCCCGGAGTCGACCGTCAGGCCTTCCTTCCCTTTCCGCTTCCCAGCGACTGTATCAGTCGCCGCCACGTGGTACCATTTTCACGGATGGTTCCCCCCGAATTTGCATTTATCGCGTGTCGCCAGAGTCACGCACCGTTAATGTGTACACGCTTGTCGCCTGCACCCCCACACCCACGCTTCCTCGCAGTTCCTCGTCCACTTCCTGTTCCGCGAATGGGGCCCTTCTACTGGCAATAAAAGCTCCGACATATTTATTGGAGGAGGACCGCGACGGGCATAAATCCAGCGTGGCGCGGGAAAAAGGAGACACCGTGGAGAGGGGGACGGGGCTGCAGGACGTCGGAGGGACGGAGATACGCGGCTCCTCGAGAGGGGGTGGTGGCGCGAACGAGTCACCTATCTGCCGTGGAACACGCGAGCTCGTTTATTTTTCGCTGAAACGTCCCCCGTGGCGGGACGAACGGCCAGGAATCCGACGACCCACGGGCAAACAAACCGACGGAGAAAGTGAAGCCCACGGGGGAGACGTTATCTCGACCCCTCTCGCGCTATGCTCGAACAGACCAGGCAAGCTTTCGGGGAACGCGGAGTACGTAACTCGTTCGCGGCTGTTGCTTTGCTTCGCCGATTTCTGGTACTTTTGTTTGCTCCTCTGATTCCGCGTGCCGGGGCTGCAATGGAAGGTTGCGGAGAATTTTAGCGGGTAATCGTGCAACGTAATGCTCCATGTGGGAAATGAGGGAAGTAACAGGTTGTTTAATGAAACGTTGATTGGAATGATTACAGCAGGTGCAACATTGCTGGTGTACTTTGGTATTATTACAGTCGGTGGAGAACAGCTGGAAACTTGCACTAAAAAGGAACTAAAAAGAGTGAGACTTGAGACCTAACTGAAACGAGGGTAACAAGGAAACTTCATCGACATGTAACTGTCATATATGTCACAGAACTCTTATGCAACGATAGGGTTTGAAATATTGAAACTAATGATCCATAGTTCCAGGGTCTCATTGACCATAGTTTAGCACATGTTTGGTGTCCCCCCTCTTTCATAAAACGATCACCCTTCACGACTTCGCGTATAGTGCAACGAATCAAATATTAACCTACCAGAAGAATCAGAAAAAAAAGACTTGTCTTCGTACTCATACTCGAGGCCCATCAATAAACCTACTACTTATAAACCACAAGCAAACACAGGCTAAACTCATTACAGCCGAAACTAAATGTAGGCATCCGGCGTTTGGGAACGGCCTATGCTGCGATTGGCACATACCTAGGTGGCTCCCCGTTAGTTTGGATATATGTACAATTCGAAAAAGAGGCGAGATCTTTTTACATTGATTTTTAATGTCAAAACTTGTTCGTCATACTCTTTTAATATTTTTCCATTATTCTACAACACCTTAGCTTTAACCTCCAAAAAGATTCATCTTTCTACCTTATTTCTATCCAAAGTTCTACGATTTTACCCAAAAAAGTACAGTTTGTCGCACTGTGCGGCATTGGAGGAATTGGCAAAGCTTCTGGCCAGTACGCAGAGGACCCGCCAGATCTTCGGTTCGAGTCTCATGTCCCGTGGACTCTTTTTTCGCTTACATAAACAAATTAGTATTAAACTGTAATTCACCTGCAACGTCACTGCGAACATCGCACTGTGAAACTTTGCCATCCAGAATCCAGAAGAAAAGCACGGGCGAAATCCTGAAAGCAGAGGAAGAAGGACAGTCGCGGAATCGTGAGGCTCGATGACAGTCGGCCATGAATCAGCCACTCGCCAGTCGCCGGACGATCGAAATTAGTTGCATCGGCAGGGGGGTGTGATGGCGCCAGGGAACAGATAGAGAGGCCAGAAGCAGATAGCGTTTCAGTGCCAGGAGGTGCTAGGCGGAACACGACCGTCTGCCTTTTCGCCAGCGCTCGTTCTCTCATCGTTGACCTCGCTCTCCCGCCCCTCTCTCTGTCCCTCGCTCCCGTTCTGCCCTCGTCGGGCGGTGCGTGGAAGTCAAACCGAGTCGCGACACGAGCTAATGAATTGAGTGCCCGTGAGTGGCGTCCTAATGATGAAATCACGAGAAACATAACAACATCCTCCGTGGCCCGTAAGTGACGATGATTTGCCTCGTGACTCGATTCTTGGCCCGCGTCTCGCATTGTTGCTCCGCAGAATGCCGGGCCACGTGATCTGTTTTATAGAACGAATTGTCTCTGGAGGGACGCCGCGAGCTTTCGCTAACCCCGGAGCTGTTTAGGCAGGGCACACAGGCATGCAGACGAGTCTCTATAGTCGTGACATGGTTTCTGCGATCTTTAAGTTGGGTTTCACGCAGAGGATCGTCTTGCTTTCTCGGTTCCTTCATCTGGAAGAATCTCTGGCGTTACCTTGTGGGAACTATTTGCCTTTGTAATCGTCAAATTAAGAGCAGAATTTGGGGATTTTGCAAATAATAATAATCTTAATATGTACAGCAGAAAGTTTATATGTTTGTGTTTGTCTGTCGCCTAAAAACTTTCAAACAGTAAACTCTGGAGTCACGCAATGTGCCTCAGCTCTTTATGCCTGGCCAATCCTGATAAATGTGAATATTTTCACCAACAAAAAATAAAAGAATTTTTTTATAAAATCAGAATCTAAATTCCGGACAAAGCCGGATAGTAAAGTTAGTAATAATAATAATAATAATTCTTTATTGCATCAGTAGACATTGCGAAAGTAACAAGAAGACAAAAAAACGAAGACATATATATAAGAAAACAAAAAAGAGAAAAATAGTAGAGTTAGAAGTTATACAGTATATGTAAAAGTAGAAGTAGAGTGCAACGTGCGAGGTCCAGCTGTAACTACCGTGGGTTAATGGAAAAGTGAAGATGCAGCCTGCGTATAAAGGGAATGGTCATACTGATAGCAGAATTCTGGAATTTTATGGATTTCTTTAAATAGTGAAAGGGTGAAGATGAGATTCAAGGTTCCCAAACTTTTACCCTCTAAAGAGCGCTCTGACTACGAGAGCAATGGGCAAATTGGTAAGAGAATTCTAGAGAAGTTTCACGAATACCGCGGATTAATAAGAAGGTAAAGATGAATCGACTACGTTGGCGACAGCAGACTACCGCGTCTTTTCCGATCGTTTCCGTATTCCGAGCAGAGAGACAAGTCGCTCGGTGGCCGAACTTTTGGCGGGCTTTGGGGCGCGACTCGTTCAAAGAAATTCAAATCGAGTTAAAATTAGCAATGCAAAGTCTGCCGAGGGGGTTCGTTCCTTCTGATCTTCGATAAATATTCCGCTGGTAATGTCGGTTTCCATTTGTCGATCGCCTAGCTGATCGGGCACCCTCGCAAAATTCACGATGAGACGTAAGAACACCGTTCACGTTTCAATGGCAACCATGCACATACTTGTGTACTTCTAGCCGGAGGAAACAATGCAGGCTTCTCCAATCGATGTTTTCACCCTTATATAATTTAATTTTCAGTTTCATTTGAAAATCAAAGGGTCCTGCTTGAAACGGCAGACACTATCCACGTTTTCGTGGGCACGTGTAATAGTAAATAACGCGAACCTTCCCAGGAAGCATACCAACGATGAAAGCCACCGGAAACACGAAACAATTCAGTAAACAATGTTGCGTGTCGACGTGTTTCCACGAGCGATAGAAAATTGCGCGTTACCCGGAGCCCGTCGTTCGGAGGGAAAAAAACGATGATCGCGATCGAAGACAGCATTGCGAAACGTGTTGCGCGTGAACACGCTCCGACGAAATCGCTGATTAATCTGTGGACATGCTCGCCACCAATTAATGCATTCTTTGCACGGGGAGCTTTCGTTTCCGAATAGTTGAGGTGAAAACGCGCCGCCCGCGTGGTCGGCCACGTTGCACGAATCGCTTTTTATCTATTGATCTCTAACTCATTGCTTCTTCTTTAACTTCTACTCGTTAATTGGGGAACACGAAGACACTACCAGAAGCGAAGACAATACGAGGGTCAGAAAGATTTAAGTCTACGATTTTACAAATCACATACAGTCATACCTATGTGTGCCACTAACAGTCTACTACTTTCAAGGTTTCAAAAAAGGCTGGAATAATGTAGACATCGATCGATCTCCAGTCAAATCGCCCGCTTGAGCCAGCGACTGGACTAATATAAATCCAGCTTAAGGGTACAAGGCAGCTGTTTCTGCCTAAAATGAAACATTTCTGTTTCAATTAATTACATAGAAACGAATTGAAACTGAGACTTGTTCTTTGGCATGAAGTTTATTAACATCATAAGCTTTAAAAAAACTTGTTTGTTTAGTCAAAAATATGCATTATATGTGATACTACAGATGCATCATTAAAGAGGCTTAAATTAAATTAAAATAAACTAAGACCTCATCTTTTGATGCTTGGGGGATGGTAACACCTCATCAATGTGGTTTTAGTTTCGTTTCATAAAGAATAAGAGTTTTCATTAACTTTAATTTAGGTCTGGTCCGCAACTAGGGGTAAAGAGTACAGTGGTTGGCCACCTGACAGTGATTGGCCTTATTTTGAGAAATAAATGAATATAAAGAAATACCAATCTCATGCCTTTATTTAATGAACATATTCATATTCCTTGCACTTCCTTGCTTCGGATGTAATCAATATTTCTCCACTCATTATATAGTGTGATTATATATAAAAGCAAATAGGATGACTCGGCTTTGAAGCTTAGAAATTACAGCCATTTAATCAAAAAACCATAAGAGTACAGTTGAAAGTTTGCGAATAATTTAATGTATTTATGATATGTGTATCTCTCATATTCGGTATATCTCGATAAATAAAAGTTGAAACTTTATAAAAGGATTATTTATTTGTTAAAATTATACATATATTATGAAAAACAGGGGGGCCAACAACTGTCATATGAATAATGTTGAATGATAGTAATTGGCCGGACGGCCAGTGACTGTTTTTTAACCATGCTAATGGTGAAAGAGTAATTAGCCCCTTGTTCAAAACAGAAACAAACACGACAAATACATACTAAATAAAATATATCCATTTTTATTGAATAATTTTAATCTTATTTCTATCGCCAAATCAGGTAACATTTTCTTTCAGGTTATATTATGTATCAAATAGCGGCCAATCACTGTCGAACCGATTGGACAATTACCGTCTTGACCATGCCAATAACTATATTTCTTCGTAGGAAACATATTTTTTGTATATTTTTATACATTCTTGATTTTTTTTATAAACTCTATTTATTTTTAGATTATTAGGGGTTTTTCGTACTTATTTATATTGATTTCCATTTCAAATTGACTAAATTCACATTTATAATTCATTATTTATGTGACACTCTTACTTAAGTGGCCAACCATTGTACTCTTTACCCTACACATTTTGCGAAGATGCTCGAATTTGTTTTGAATCGATTGCAACCTCCGTTTCTGAGTTATCACTGCAAAACAAAAGAAACTTTTTTTAAAAACCCTCTTTAATGATCCATCTGTAGCGTCATATATAATGCATATTTTCGACTAAACAAACAAGTTTTTTAAAGCTTCTAATGTTAATAAACTTCATGCCAAACGACAAGCCTCAGTTTCAATTTGTTTCTTTGTAATTAATTTGAACAGAAATGCTTCATTTTAGACAGGAACGACTGCCTAAGAGTACCCTTAACAGTGCGCTGCCATCATACCCCCACTTCCACCAACGGCAATTCTTCAGACCTCTCAACAAAACCTACACTACAAACGACCTCTCAATCTTTCGATCACCCAGGCAACTAATCAACCCTCCCACCAATCGAGCAGATCACCTCCCCGACCGAGTGTCTTTCCACGCAGGAGACTTCAATCCGAATGTGTTACTCTCGCGAGAACCAGTGACCACCGATATCGCGGATACTCGACCAGGGGAGACGAGTGCGCGACGGGAACAGCGTTATCGATGCTTCGATTGCGCCCTTTGAACCGCCCCGAATGGGAACCCATTAGCATCCCGCTGTAGTCCCAATCGAATCATGCGAATCCGCTACCAGTGACGTCACGTAGCCCAAGCCGCCCCTCCATCGGCGGGCGCGCGCGCGTGCACACGGGGCAGGAAGGGCAGGCCAGACACGCGTGCCTGCACGCATTGCGCGCGGGATTCCCGGGCGAAACGGGGCCTATTTATAGCGGTGCGGCGCGCGTACCAGCGCGGGGCTTCAATTAGCGAGAGTAACCGCAATTTGCTCTTAGTACTTGAGCCGGCCAGCCAGCTGCTTGTTGCTCAACGATAACCCCCCGATCACGGCCAATTTCTTGATGAATTTTCGTATAATGGGGCCGTCCGTTAATTACATAATGCCACGCTCCGTGCACTCCAAAACTTTACGACCAATGGACCTTGACGGGTGAAGGGGAGGGGCAGTTTTCGTTTGCCAGGCCAAGCAACCGCCGTTTAATTACCCTTCCACGATTTCCAATAACGATGACGACTGGCCGGGCGGCTGGAGGTGAGCATTACAATGATTAAAATTGATTCTCGACCGGGACGCTCGGGTTCATTCGAGGAGGGCCCTCGATGTGCTTTTAATCACGTTTGTAGCGTGCTCCGGGGAGCACGAATGCTTCTCCAGGGAGGGAGTCACGAATGCTTCCACCGTCGGGGAGTGAGATATGATCGTCTTGCGTTTCTTTGCGGCAATGGTGTTGCTTTGTGCGAGTTTTTCAGTTAATTTCTCTAGGTTTCGATTTGGGGTGGAAATGATATTTGGCAGGGGTTGTGGAATAGTTGGTAGGTAGCACGGAAAAAGAGAAAAGAAATGTTTTGCATTTCGTCCTGGGCCTGCTAGTGGACTGTGATCGGTAAGGATTACCTTGCAAGCTCTGCCTTAGACGCGGGGATGTTAGGAGCAGAGATGGGCAACATTTTTGTTTAAATAAAATTTCCAATAACGAAGAAAAGTTGCAAAAATGATTCGTCATATGTTGAATAAAGATAACTCGGATTAATGAATAAATAACTTTTTTTTTAACTTTTATTCGCTATTCGAAATTTTATATAAATAAAAATTTTGCCCATCTCTGGTTAGGAGGTAGGACGAAACTGGTGTTTATAAGAATGAGTAGATGAGGGAGAACTTGCGAGAGAGCGGGATCGGTCGATTGCCCTTTTGTGGTGGAGTCGGAGGTATCGCTACAGATCTGAGCTGGTTCGGTGTTAGATTAATACACAACATGTAACAACACTCAATTCATTAATAACAAACAATGTGTACACGTTACGGCTAGTCCGCATGCCGGTTCGGGACCAAGTGTCTGCTCCGTAAATACTCACCGGTTAAAGGAAAGACTCAAAGAGAGTTAGGGATAGCGAATACAAAGAATGACGACAGCTCGAAAAACGAATATAGAAACGGAAAACAAAGAAAAGCATAGAGAGAGTGAAGAAAAAGTATGGGAAAAGAAAACTGCCTTGCGATTCGCAAAGACCTGGTCGCCAAATGTTCCTGACGATGGCCAAGCCTGTGCGAACCCTTGAAACTCGAAGCCAGAAGGAACGGTAGGAAGTAATAAAGAGGTATGAAGGAGTAGAAAAGCGAATATTAAAAATACCTCTAGAAACAGGTAAAGAAATAACAGACACCTAGAAGAACATGATAAAGGCGTAGTGACGGTGTTGTACTGCCATAAATATAGGGTAAATCCGGGAGACGCGGTCGGGCCGGAGAGTTGTTCGAGTCGCTATATTTCAGACTCTCTACGTAAAAATGCGTTAAAGTGCAGACCAATTACTTCTTTAGAAGCCAAACAGTGGAATGAATAGCGTCATTTCGCGACCTTCTGTCTTTTTCTGGATTTATAGGCTTTAAAAGGTAAACTGAGGTTACATTTAACCTCTTTTGTCAAACAGCGGTTGTACAGGATCGTATTTAAAATATACTTCTAAATTTATTTTCGTTTATTGTTTGGGATAATAAGATAGTAGAGACATTGAGTAACAATGCAGCCAAAGTATTTGACCATATTAACTCTTCCTCTCAAAGCTAACGAGAAAACCATTTCTCGCTGCAGAAAGGAGAGACGGTCGAGTTATGATTTTTTTATTATTCTTGTTTATTTTTTATTATTATTTTATTATTATTTTTGTTTATTTAGTTTATTTATTCACTTTTGTATTCATTCGCCTTGCTAATCGCCAGTAGGTAGTTCACTTTTTCTTTGATGTATTCTTTATTTGTTTAGCGTAAACAGATTAAATATCAATGAATGTGTAGTTGTATTCACTCATAAATTATTTTGCTTTATCCTTTGTTAATTTTCCATGAATAATTATGCGAGTGGTCTCTGCCAACGACGAAAACCATTTCTCCCGGCACCTCGGGAGAGGTGGTCAGATGTCATGACTTCAGTTTTCAACCCGATTTACAGCAAATATTGTCTGAAAGCAAATATCGACCAGGTTTTCTGAATCAGCATAAAATTCTGAACATATAGGTTTGTTCTGATAAAATAAGTAATTTCTATATTAGTTTTAATAGCCATTTTATATTAGGTCGACAGCGTCTCCCGGATTTACCTTATATATTAGGTGAACCATCAGTCTTTTCTCGATTAGAACCATGTTCCTTGTACCTACTAAAAATTGACTGAAATCGAGTAAACTCCTTCTGACGGCACTAAATCACCCTACAGTACACAAGTCTTTCCCGCAAAATCGCCATTTCCATTATTAAAACTGCATCGTTCTCCAAACACCCTTAAATTTCTGTTTACCTCAAACCTCGGTACTCCGATCCCACTTAACGACGCCATCTTGTGTTCACACCAGCTTTATTTCCACCTCCTCAAGCCTTAGAGTAACAATCTCGCGCGACAATCCTTGTTACCCATAAAGCAGAGCACACGAAATAAAATTCTTAATAGAACTCGCCTAAAATCGCGAACAACCCCCGTTCGTCGCGCCGTTACTCGCCCCCCTGTCCCCCTAAAACGGGGAGAATTAGCTTCACGCCCGTCAACCGTAAATTTTTATTCGAGTCGCTACAATTTTCAGCGCTGCTTCGCCCGAACCGCCGTCGCCGGCGCGATAAAACTTTCGAAGCTCAGCCACGCCCGGTATCGGCCAATTTCCACGCGAAACAAACGCTCGCGTCGACGCTCCGCTCCATAAAAGTTGAAAGCCCAATCTCTGATCCTGGTCGCGGAATTAGGCGGCGCGCCGACTGGTCCGTCGCTGGACGCGGGATTCTGAATATTTCAGAAAGATTGGCGGCACGAGCCGCGTGCTTTATGAGCGCGCGTATGTCTCGTGACACCTACGGGTCGATTGTCCTTGCCCCCGCGCCCCGCCGTCGATAGCGTGGGCCGAAATGCAATTTATAGCGCACGTTTCTGGCATATTAATAGAACAGCGAGACTCGGCGTCGCTGTTGATTCGATTTTCGCCGAGAAACTGCGCGATAGCTGCGAGGACACACCTATCGCGGCGTCGGGGGTTGTTTATTGTTGCGAGGGATCGAATCGTACGAGTTGGACGATCTCCACTGTGGGGGTTGATGTGTGAGGTTATTTGTGTTCCGAGGGTGAGATGTAATGAATGAGTTAAGTGGAGGAAGTCTTCTCTTCGGGATCGAATGAGACTTGTAGGGAAAGGTCGCCATTTTTTGTTGTATTTTTCAAGTGTTTTTAGATTATTCTGTTTTTATGACGCTGTGGCTTGTCACTTCTCAGGGTCGTACAGTGGGTAAAATCAAGGACAAGGTCTGGATCTCTCACGATTCGGTTCTCTAACAATTTTTCACGTCCTCCAATTGATCGCCTACAAATCAGCATTCCGATTGTTAAAAGCAATAAAAGTACGTAAGAATCTGTTATCCTGCCGGGGCAAGAAAGCGTTCGCGGCATGCCAGCGTCCCACAAAGCGATCGTGAACTCAGAAAACATTTCACGGGGGCACAGTGGGGCCAGGTATCGAGTTAATGGTTCTTGCAGGATGCTCAACCCTTGCTAATGATCACGTGTTATTTAAAAAATAACATTCCAGGGTCCTTTGGGGATCTCCAAACGTTCATTCAATACTGTACCACATAGATATTCTCTACAGTATGACAGCTCCTCTGCGACACCATTGCAATTCGCGTGCAGAGGAGATCGGAAAGGTTACAGCGCGTGCCTTGGATCATCGAAACTTCTGAAAGACGACGGGTGCCGTTTTACGGTATTACCCTTATCGCTTGCCAGGAAATTCGCTCCCTGAGAATATAGGTGTTGCAGAGGAGGCTCTAAGCATGCTGTAATATAAGCAGATCTTTATTAGTGTCGCAAGGAGACCACCACCGAATGTCAGCTCAGTCCGTCGAAAGTTCTTACGGTTTTAATCTTACTTTCTTCAATGGCACCTGGAACTCTCATTTAGGCCGGGGATTCGTTCAAGCATCGTCTACGCAGGGGAATATACCGATAGATTCAGACAGAGTCTTGCAACTAGGTGACTAACAGGCTTGGTTTCTGTGAAGGTTCTCTTGCCTCAGTAAAATTCAACGAGAACTCTCACGACAGTCCCACGTTAACACCTTAAGAACAGGGATTCCCGCGCTTATTTCAGACTTCAGTTCGATCGTAACCTCTACTTTATACGAGGTTCCTGGTCCGTTTCACCCTGGATAAGGTGTTAGCGTCGAAGAAGGGACGGGGGATGTACTGTGCCATGAATTTTCGTACAGTAACGAAGATTTCCATTTACATCCAGCTTGTTAATGGAATGTTCATTCTCTACGACACTGTGCGCCCTTAATCTCGCGACACGCTTCGCCCCTTGCAAGAAGTAACGCGATTTCCTTTCCTTTCTTAACCAGACTCGCGAAATAATAGAATTTGTTGTCAATATTCATTTATAATAACCGTCCGATTGAAATTGCGCGTTTCGGGGAGTATGCAAGTGTGAGGGAAAATGGGACACCCTAATATTCTGACTCGTGTTTTTCTCTTCTCTTTCCGATGTCATTCGCGAAACAGATGCTTAGCATTTTTCGTGTACCACAGAATTTTTCAAATATTAATGCACGTAACTTGACGTTCTTTCCAAATTGTTCTCACCATTTTACAGAAAGTCGCTAGTTAATTCAACCAGCAATAATAATAGAGAGCTCGTAGTGTAACAAATAAGAAGCTGAACCAGTAGTTTACAACGACTAGCGTAGCCCTTATGGAGCAGCGTTTATTAGACAGCCAGCCCAGTACCTACAGTGAGCAAAGTGAATGAAACACGAGGCGTTGTTTGTAAACAGTTTCGCCATTCAATATTGTAATTTCGGGCAGGTATTTGATCGCCGCGGGGGCGCAGTTTAAACGTTCGGTCTCTATCTGGCGGACGTTTAAATTATTCTAAGCTGTTTGCCGTCGCGAGCGCAGGGAATGCTCGATGGCCCCTCCACTCGTCGCCGCTTCTCGCTATAATCTGGACGACTCTAATTACCATATTTTACGGTAACTTTCCCGCGTATTACCATGTTTAACGACTAACGACGCCCTGTTGTCTCGCGGAACGGAAAAGCATCGCTCGATGTCCCGCCTATGCATTGCAAATTCCGCTCTATCCAAAACAAATCTGCGCTCGAATGGAAAATTCGATTCGTCCCAGCTCGGAGGCTAGGAATCCTCTATCCCTTCACCCTGCCCCGCGTTCACCGAAATGGCGATCGCGCCAACGTCGACAACCTTTTTCCACCCCCTGAACGTTCATTCTTGCAAAACAGTGGCGCGAATGGCGCCAAGTTCTCGACAAGGAAGCATCAGCTGGTGACAGAATTTCGGACGATTATGCAGGCAGCGCGGAACGTCGTGTTTCACGGGGTCCTAATAACGGCCATTAAAGCACGCGTATCGCGCGGCTCGCTGGTCCTTCTCGCGCGGGCAATAATTGCGCGAGCTGCCCGCGAAATTAGATTACGCCGCGGCAATGGTGCAGGCAGCAGGAAATCACAGCGCGTTTAATGGCCCACGATGAAATGAAGAAAAGCACTCGCGGGGACGGGGACCATTTTACGTGCATTACGCGGCCCTGCCACCTCCCTCTTCCTGCGATGCATTATTATGCATTATCACGCATTACGACGCGGTTATGTCAACGAGGTACCGTCGCCGGGGTTGCTGCGTGCACCGGAGACGGTCTCGATGTTAGGTTGAAATGAATCTGAAGAAAGTGGACAATCGTATCGCTTCGAGATTGAGTGTTCAGGTTTTTATATGCAGGTGTGTGGGATTTGTGTTTTAGATATAGTGATCGGGGCTAAGTAATGGGGGTGGAATGGAACTATAGTCGTATTTGTATCAACAAGGGTTTGTGAAAATGTGTTGATGTAGGGAGAGTATAGAGAGTACCTATATAATACTCATAGTACCTACTCATAGATTCCACCTTCACTTCATTCGAGTAAATTCAAAGTGTCTTATCACAGTATCCTTTACGGATTTATAATTCGACTCACACTAGATCTTTCTCTCACAATCCCCACTCAATAACAAACCCGCAAAATTCAACTTCCATTTCACATAAATTATAAAAAAACTGTTTATAAAATTATTGCTTTAACTTAACATTAAAAAGAGAACACTAATTGAAAAATATATATTTTCTCACAATATATAGTAGTTATTGAGTTGATACGTTTCTATTTCTATTTTTGGAGAATTTTTCAAATCTGGAGTATTCGTAACAACAGTTCGCGCAAAACAGTAATGGGTGCAGATTCAAAATTTGCAATAAATCGCTCAAACAACCAAACAATGTAGAATTTTTCTACATATATTACACGTCATAACTCAAAAACTGTCAAAAATGGAGTTGCGCCCCTCCTCCTGCAAGGCCATCAATTCAAATCACAACACGAAACCAACCACTAAAAGAATTAAAGAAAGGAAATAAAGATGTACAGCACCCATTATCTAGGATCTAGATCTATTCCTACCACCTTTACCCACTAAGGAGCAATCCATCCTTCCGCAGGCTTCATGACTCACGAGGACCCGAATGACTGGTAAAAGGGCTCGCGGCTGTATTCTATGGCCAGGGAATCGGCTAGCCCCCAAATAAGGTCCCCGTGGCAGATAAATCGCGAGGAAAATACGCGAGCCGGCCGAAGCTCCGCGGTAAGGTTAGGGAACATGAGAAAGGCTGGTGCAGACCGGTGCCGCGGGGCTTACCCATGCATGTATACAGGAAAAGGGGGACAAGATCAAGCATACGAGAAGGGAAGTCGGGTGCCTTCCCTCCGGAAACGGCGTCTGAAGGCTGATGTTAGCGCAGACTTGCGTGCCTAACCTCGAGGAAGTGTCTCGAGGTGGGCGCAATGCCCGTTTCCAGTTCCTCTCCCTCCCGCCCCTTGCGCATCCCTGGAATACATCTTTGTCGATGCCACGGAATCGTGTTATGGCGTCTGATGTTATTTACAAGCTTCACGGGCCTCGCCCCGGGTTAATTAAACGAGCCGGCACTTTCTCGAGGGGCAACGTCGACTTCGACGGCGCTAATTGACCGACGGTCTGGATTTTTACCCAGCAGCTCCTTTATTCTTGCGACTGCAGCGAAACCTCTGTGAATCGCATCGATGAGAATGCTTGCAACGGTCACGATGCGACTCCTGCTGTTGGACCGCCATGTGCAGGAACGTGGATGAACCTTGCGATTAGAGATTGTGTTCTTTTGTGATTGAAAAGCGAGAAATGGGAATTGTAATTTGAGTCGTGGGGATTGCAAGTTCAAAGTACGAGTGAAGCTTTTGATACTTTTTATATTTCATATTTCGAATGTAAGTAGATATATTACGCGAATTAATGAATCTACAGGTGATATTTTTATCCTGTTTCTTATGGGAATAATTATCAGTAACATTAGTTAGCTGGTACGGGTTACCTTTACTTCACCGACAATCATTTCACCGACACGATTTCATCGACACCGTATTTCGCCGACAGTATTTACTCACCGACACGTTTAGATCACCGACTATCATTTCACCGACCAGGACCGTCTTAACAAATTTGAGCGCCCTGGGCTATAATAATTTGACACCTCAACACCTCAAGTAAATACTAACTCTATACGCCGTATAGACTGTATTTTCTTCCCAATCGGTGCAAGGCGGTACGTCGTATAGATTTAACGGTTGTCGTGGTGTTGATTGATATGTTGAGGTGACATGATTGTCGGTGGTCTAAACGCGTCGGTGAGTAAATACTGTCGGTGAAATACGGTGTCGATGAAATCGTGTCGGTGAAATGATTGTCGATGAAATGATTGTCGGTAAAGTAAAGTAAAGGTAAACCAGCTGGTACCCTACTTACAATTAGAATATTCACGAAGAAAAAGTTTCGAAAGGAACCAGGTAAGTATCAACGATCAGAAGACGATAATCTTTAATTAAAAAATTCAGCACCAGCGAGATAAAACATCCTAACACCATTTGGACAATTCAGTATTCCATTACTTCCCCATTTCCATCCCCCAACTCTACTTCTATCAAGCCATTAGAAGCTACAGCGATCGCAGGAGCCCCTGCTAGCTGAAGAAACCGTAGTAGTGCACGCATTAATTACGGTCAGTTAGCGATGAACCGATGGCGATGAACTATCCCAACCAAGCCGCGCCGTTCCAAGGGGCGATTCCCTCATTAATCGCTAATTACCTAGATCGATAGCTTTAATCAACGAAGAAGCAACGCTCGCCGTTAATTGACATCGACAGCTGGGCTTCTCGTGCCGACGGATTTTCAGAACAAAGGTTTGTTACCAGACAGCAAGAAAGGAAGAGAAAAGAGAACTCTGTACGCCTATAAAAAGAAGAGAGGGCACAGAGCAGGGAGCATGTAGGTTACAAACGATCGAGCTCTCCCGAAATTGGAAATCCAGCGATTAATAACGTACAGGCAATCGGTACGATTTCCGGGCACCGATGAAGGTGCAAGCTCACACGGCCGAGGTAGTATCGTCACGGTGTTGTGGCCAGCGTGTCAAGTCACGGGACTTCGAGGCTTACGGGGCCCCGTCACGGTCCGCGCGAGAGATCGTTATATTAATTTAGGGCTAGCGCTCATTAAAACTTAACGATAGCGCTCGTTATCCTCGCCCGATAACGACGCACCGGCCGATTATTATTCGCCGATTATGTCGTGCAGCCGTGTTTTCTTTCGCCTTCGTTACCCCTGGCCCAAAGACGACCGATTATTACGGGGCTCTGGCTCCCTTTCCTTGGCGATCGGCTTTTAACGCGCGACGCACGCTGCTTCGATCACCGGTTACTGAATATAGGAGATAATGCTGATGCAGAAAATGGAGAAATTGAATCAGAAATGTTTTAGTACACGTGCAATGCAGTAGCACACTTAGGATTTAATTTGTGGGGGGGGGGGGGCAGTTGAATGGAAAAAATATTTTTAATTAAAATTCAATGAAGTTCATTAGGCGAGTTTAAAAATTAATTTAAAGAGTAAAATCAAGTTTGCTTTTCTTTTTACAAAGCTCTTGAACTACTTCAGACGTGGTTACATTAATCTTCTTTTTCCTCTTTCTTTGGGGGTTGCGCCACTGGTGCAATGTACTTCTTAGATTTTGAAGTTTGAATCTCTGAGGGGCAAACTAAAATACTAGATGGCTCGAATTACTGTCTCAGAAATTTGAGATCGGTGATCTTGTTAGAAACTGTGTACAAAGATCAGAAATTCATTGAGAAATGAACTTTGTAATCCACGTGTAAAGGTGGCTGAGAGCACCAGGGGACTTAATTTCGAAGACGGGAAGCGTCGAGATAATGGAGGGGACTAGAAAAAAAAGCTGCTAGGGCGACAACAGACAACTGCTCCCTGCAGAATGACAATGGTCTGGTCTATTATTTGAAGGTAGATTGGTAGAGGCGAAGGTCTCCGAGGAAACTTCGCCGGGACTTTCCAAGTGCGACTCGCCTCGGAGATTATCACGTCCTCTCTCACCTTTTCTCTCCCTTCGCTTCTTCTCCCACACACCCCCGGCTCAT
Organism: Andrena hattorfiana; assembly: GCA_944738655.2. Taxonomy (NCBI): domain Eukaryota; kingdom Metazoa; phylum Arthropoda; class Insecta; order Hymenoptera; family Andrenidae; genus Andrena; species Andrena hattorfiana. Next base: position 71,930,316 of record OX122891.2, read on the forward strand.
CTTGCATTCTACGAGGATTAAGGCTGACGGCATTCCCGGGTTTAATAAGTGTCGCTCGAATGACGTGAATTAGTCCAATATGTCTGAAGCTCCCGGTAGCAACAATTCAGGCCTGCTGCATCGCGTAATTAAAATTACTCCGTGCGTCATACTTTACGTCAGCCCCGGTGCTCGGTTCCGCCGGAAGGGGGCGTGGCCGGGGGAGGGAATGGGGGGGCAGGGGAAGGGTGTCGCGTCGTCCTTGCAGTAATTGAAGGCCTCGAGGGGTGGTAAGAACCGTCGCTAAGCCCCGCTTCCGCCGAGGGATGCGCTATCGAAAATCGGCCGAGGTGCAACGCTTCTCGGGACGATAACCCGTTTCGATCTTTACTTTCGCGCTTCCGTCGCGTCTGACGATCCTCCGGCTCTGGCTGACACTTCGTTAGCGCCACTGTGAGTTAATGTTGTCGAGACTGGCGACGAAGTCGAGAGCGATCGACTTTAAAATCGAAATTGTTAAGATTGTGATATCGCCAGAAGTTTTTATTCATCCCTCTGCGGAGATTCTGGTGTGATAATGGTTAATTTGGATAAGAGAGGAACTTTGATTCCTGTACGGCGTTGGTGATCTGGTGGAATAGGGAATGGTAACACAAATGTGGAGATGTCACTCATTGTCGATACAGTGGGAATTGTTTAAGGGGTTTTTAGAGTAGTAAATAAAAACTTAGTGTGAGTGGAACTTGAATGAATGTTATTGAATAAAAATGGACCCTGCGATGTGCGGCGCTTTGCCTTCGTAATTCACATGGCAAGAAGACCGCGTCGCTACCGGACGCTTTTATTATATGGTCGTTCCTGAATCCTCGAAACTGTCCCAATTAGCGACCCAGTCCCAATTATTGACACTTTATCCTTTATATTTAAATATGAATTTTTTTCTGTTCGGAACGGGCGTTAAAAGTATTGAATTCGATTCGTGAATATTCAAAGTATCTTGCTGACGGTTTCGCTGATATATATCATAACGTATAATTAAGTAATTATTAAATTTTTTCACGTGTGTCACCTACAAATCCGTGAAAAAGTTAGTTTCTTGTTACCGAACTTAAGAACGGCCAAATTTGAAGTATTAAGTATATCTTGCATGAGCATATTAATGTAAATATGTTAGAACGTGCGCGTAGATCTCTTACATTTACCTTATTCTCGAGCATTCGCTCAAGACGCACACAATTCACACATACAAACACACGCAAACATCAAAGAAAAATGCAAGTTTTTACAGCAATGAAATTACCAAAATTCACTTAAAGACTTCAAACTCTGCGTCCCAGTATCATTCACTACACGTTAACTATGGAACACGAGCCAATTCACCGCGAATATTCAATACTCCGATTACACACAGGCACAGTAAATGCAGCCTTGCATCAAACGTACCATTCACTACCAGTGACGTAAACTAATTCCCCTATACTCGTTTTTAATTACACCGAAGGCGTTCCTAGCCAAGAAATACCTGAGTCGACAGGCTAATTACCGCCAGCAAGAAAGACCCACCCTCGTAGCCCGCCTGTCTGTCAAGCATCCCCAGAATATCAATTCGCGCAACGTGCCCAACGGCCACCCATCGCGTCCCCATTTTTCAATCCAGAAACGTCTGCCATTGCGAAAACACCTGATCACGTTCGCGAGGATCGCCCCCTGGGTCGCGCCGTTTCCTTGGCAGGCCTCCACCCCCGCAACACTGCGGGGAGCGCGGCGCTCTAAGGGGTTGGCCCAGTTTCGATGCGCTTGTAATTGCATTCGTCGGTGGAGCCCGCGCGAGCGGCTAGCGGCGGGATCGAGCACGGTCAGATATTCAATATAAATCGGCGAGGCGACGATATTGCGGAAGGGGAAAGGGGCGCGGGCGCCGAGGGGGTGGCGAGCATTCCCGCGCTGCGGATGCACCGCAATTTCGACGCGTCAACGCTGGGAAAAGTGGGTCGCTGAGGAGAAGTTTAAAGGGCGACTTTTGAGAACCACAGGAGGAAAGGAAACTGATGCAGGAAGGTTTGGAAAATGAGTCACGCGACTATTTACGAGCCGTCGAGCTCTGTTGAGTTTTCAAAGTGAATAAGCTTGAATGGTGCTTGTTAATTTGAGTTATTTAAACGGGTAATATGTGTTATTTCTTGTGATAGTAGATATAGGTTTGTAGTCTTCCGGCATTCTAATGTACACGCTGCTGGATAAATAGTGGCAATTTCGAAGAATGCTTGCTGTGGTGTTTATAACCTTTGGGCTTCAAAGGAAAAGCGTGTGGTAACATTGTCCGCTGCCAGTTCTTTCGAATACTTGCTACTATGAATTCTTTATTGTTATTGATGTCAGGAGAGAAGCTGAAGAGGGTGGTTTACTAGAGAAAGTTTCCAACCCGTCGGTTTTGCTCAAGGGAGCTGTACCTATGTACATAGAAGAATCTTTTCAAATACGTTACGATAAAACCGCAAACAGTGGCGGATTTAAGGAAAAAGGCACAGGCGGAAAACGTTCCGGGACACCCTGTATACATAACAGAATTATAAAGAAATTTACACGCGTGTGGTATGAAAATTATAAGAAACAAAAATATATAGTTTTTGGATAAGATCATAATTTCTTTGGAAGATGGGGGAAGAAGCCCCTGGGGGCTTTCTGGGTATGGGCCCAGGGGCAATTACTTATCGGCCGTCCGTTAAATCGACCACTGACTGCAAGAGCATTGAATGTAACAAACTTTATCTAAAAAAGAATCTCACATAACAAATCGATTAATCACTTTGTCGATGAAGTTGTGCGCAGTAAGGGGTTGAATACAGAGAATGTCTGTGAAATTGATCGTCCCTACCTTCAGCGGTGAATCCTCTGACGTCTCGCGCTCCTCCAGCTGAAACAGAAGAAAGCAGAGGGTATCGTGTTAATTTCTGTTTTCCTTTTCTCTGGTGGCGAGTGGCACGCGTTAAATTTAGCGACACGCGCCAAAATATCGCGGTTCGTATCCAGTTACGAAAACTTTCCGACGCGTATCACGTTGCCCGCTATCAGCGGTTATTATTTTGGCACTCGCGAGGAGGAATTGCGATGGTCATCGGCAGCGACTCGCGATCGCGTGACGATAGAGTGAACGTCGAAGACGAGGATGCACGTGCCTCTTTCTGCGCGGTACTGCCACGAAACACGAGCGTGTGACTAATCTCTGGGTCACGGAGCATTCCAGCCAGTTGACACGTCCAATACAGCTGTTAAACTTATGAGTATGGATACGATTCTAAAATTCATCAAACTAAGTAAGTAAGAGTTTTGCAAAGTTCGATTAGATATAGAGAAGTTAGCTGTGAACATTGGTGTGCTTTCAGCTCCTATTTTCACTTTGTTTTAATTCAACGTCGAATGGAGGAATATAACTGCTTCTTTCTTGAAAGCTTCATTCTCGATAGATGTCGTAAGCGACCTATACCTAGATATTGTGAGTGGCCCAGTGGCACGGAAAGTGTTAATCGAATACGAAATGATGCCTTGAATGCTTGATTATGGTGCAACCATCAAGACGATTGTATTTTCATTGGAATGTCAGGGTTGTGAATAAAAGTATCTAGGAAAAGGTGCACAGGGATGTTAGAGATCTTGCGGGCATACTTAGAGCCCTTAGGAGCTATAATCAGTAATTGTTTCCAGACGTAGAATTAATAAAGTACCATGAAATAACTGACATATCAGAAAGTATCAGAAGCATCCCAATTCTAAATCTCATAATACCTATCCATCTTCCTCACACTACAATATTCGTATTAAAAGGCTTAATAACAGTTCCTACTGCTGCCTCGCCCTTACTGTAATTTATATGTATTATATTTTCCATTTATATAGTAATAAAGTCATAATAATAATAATAATAATAATAATAAAACTTCGCCCCGAATAAACAGACTCCAAAAAGTCAAATACCCAAATTCATTAAACTGTAACATAAACTCTATATGTACATATCATATTACACCGTTGCATAGTTATAGCTGACTATAAATAATTCTATAAGCTCACCGTTGTCCACTTCCATTTCCTCAAATTTTACCACACAAACGCGAAACGAAAATTTTCTACTCGACTCCACGGTTGTTCCCCTCGACAAGGAAGGAAGAGTCGAGGCGCAGAGGAGAGGAAGAGACCAAGATGGCGCAAAGAATTCTTTCTTCCGCGCTCGCAGATAGTGCAGCCGCGTCTTTTCTGTGTCCGCGACGGTTGCTCACTTATACGGCGCCAGCGTGCAACGGCCCTGGCCATTGGCGCGTGGCGGTGCTAATGAACTTCGGGCTCACGTTTTCCGCAAAGCACGTGGCACTTTTGCATGCACCGGGCGCAGGCTCGACGAACGATCACAGCAGGCTAAGTCGCCCGATCTTCGCTTTTACGGCGAGAAACTTCAGATTCCCTGTCACCTTTGTTGTCCAACTTATGTAGGCAGGTAGCGCGCTTTGAAGCACAGGCGCGTCAGAAGGTGACATTTGATTTGGTGGGGTGCTTGTATTCATTTTGGAGTCACTTTGACATTGTATTCCAAGGGTGTATCGGTTGTATTATTACCAACGAGTGTAGATGTAGTGAAAGTCACAAATGCTTCCTTGGGGACTGGGCGAGGCAAAGCAGGCTTGGGTTAGATTGGGATTAGGTCGCGGCTAGGGATAGGCTAAAGCTAGGTCTGGGTGAGATCATTCACGTTGATATGATAAATGTAATTAAAGAATTAAGATAGAGGACCTAAGTAGGTCATACGGTGTAATAGAATGATGGCTGGTGTAGACTGACAAAAGAAAGATCAAACCAACCCTGCATTCGGACTTAATTAGGATATAATTTGAACCTAAGGGATCTCCCTACCTTGACGGAAGAAAAATCATGCGAACTTTGAGAATTTTTAAAAATAAAAAACATATAGATATCATGCTAACCAATTCGAAAAGCATAGTTTTGAGAGAAACGCGTTTAAAGTTTTATGAAACACTACATACAACAGTTTATGCCCCAAGAAAGACACCAAAGGTCCACAATTTCACTGAAATGCACCCTCTTTATAAAAATATATGGCCGGTGTTTTCGATTTCCAAAGGAACAAAAAGAGAAAAAGTTTCACCCTTCGAATCCATGCGTGACGAGTGCAAGGACTCGCATTCTGATCGCAGACGCCCTCGATAAATTTCTCGCAGCGAAGGACGCTCGAAAGGGTGCAACGCGGGACCATTCGTCGTATCTCCTGTGCCCTTCTTTTCCCAATTAACGTAAGTACGAGCGTCCGCGGATCAAAGGGGCGCACAGTCGAAATCGCAACGCCTCGGGACGTTAATTCCGCGATCGGTATCTCCGACAGCGGTTTTTATTGCAATTTAGATGTAAATGCTCGGCCGCGCCGGATTCGTTATTAATCGTCGGTTCCGCGTCGCTTTGCTGGGGTAGATTGTTCCAGCTGTTGCTCCGCGAAGCCGGGAATCCCCCCGACCGTTGAATAGTTGATGCGAAATTTTCGAGTTAAGGACAGCCGTAACGATATCGTTAATTAAATTCCGTGTACTCGCGAGTCCTCGGCGACGGTGCCCCTCGATGCTCGCCTTCCCGTCGTTAAATAGCAAACTACCTGTAAACGGGTAATTTACGCGCCACGGGATTTTGGGACGCGTGCTGAACACGGAATTACTCCGAATTGACGGGAAGTCGAGGGCAAGATGAATCGCTGAAGGGACATGGAAGCTACTCGGAGTGTATTTGGAACGTTTATAGCCACTATTGACTGGTGATGACTTTTCAAATGCATAATTTTTTATCCTTAAATTCACCAAGAGAAACCCTCGAAGAGAAAAAGTCAAATTTCCGGTGACCTCGTATGTTAAGATCCAGTGTAGTTTAGCATAGTAACGGAGGGCGCTAAGTGATCTCCAAGACTAATTCACTTTTTTTGCCACACGATCATTGAAGATTGTTTCGCTGAATAACTAAAATGAGTACCAACGAAGCACAACCAGGTCTAAACAACATATCCCTCACGATTTTGAACCGTGTCAATAGGGTCCAAAGCACTGATAGTAAGCTGAATAGAATCATTCACCCTTAGAGACGTCTTCCTCATCATTGCTCTCTTCTGAAACAATCCAAACTAAGTACCTACCCCAAATATCAGGTTGGTGCGAAAGTTCGTTCGCTCTATTGAACCAAAGTCTTCATGAAAATTATAAATATATTACATGGTCTTTTTAATCAAAGTATTTTCCTCGGTTATCTATGACCATTTGCTACTTTTCCGATAAAAGTACAAATAGGTGTAGTTAAAAAAGACACTTCTGCACACATAGTATTAGCTAACAGTTAGCGAACGAACATTTGCGCCGATGTAATAAGTTTCCCAAACACATCCAAGAAAACCTAGATAAACATCGAAAAATCCAGCCTTCTGGAAAGCCCAGTAGCCAGTAAGCAGTAGCCCGAGCCAAGAAAACAGTCCGGAGGAATCCAAACAACAAATCCGCTGGGAACAACAACGAAGGGAACACGATAGCAATGGAATTATCTTTGGCCAGCAGTTCTGCAGTTGCAGCCACGAGGTCGAGTTTATGGCGGCGGCGCAGTTTCCCGTGCACCGCGTGGCCGGATGCTAATGAACTCGCCCGTGAGTCACGTTTTAGAACGTAGAAGAGAGAGTGGAGAAGAGGACACGACCGGGCAGAGAGGATCCTGGCACCGGGGACTCGAACCGTCGACTTTGCAAATTAGCGACATTTCGGTGCAACTGCCTTTTCCCGTGGCTGGCACGTGGGCGCGCCACAGAGGTCGAGGCTCGTCCGCCCTTCCTCCAGGTAGCTTTTCTACCGATTCGGCGTAATAACAACGAGAAAAGAACAAATATATCATCCACGTTTCCCTTGGCACGCGCGCGACCAGCTCGATTACGTCGCAAGCTGTTTCGCGACGTTACGAAATCGCCTCGGGGTCGGGTTCCTTTCAGTAGAGCGTGGTACATCGCTTTCAGTGTTTGAGAACGATTCAATTCTAGCAGAATTTGGGGATTATGTGTATGCAGTGGCGCAAAGAAGGGGCTTTGTAGGAAGAAACGAAAACTGGACTTTATTCTCTAAATAAATTTTTATAACCACTTAATACGCGGTCGGAATCTCTGCTGGCCGTACCGATACATCGTACATGTAAATACTGTGGCGATTATTTATTAGATCATCCGCTTATATAACATATGCCGGTGCTACTCTTACTTCTCATTTATTTTACTTTACTTCTACCACCTCTGTAACCTCACTTCACTTAGGACCTGGTCTCAGTATCAGTCTTAGTCTTAGTCTTAGTCTTAGTCTTATTGTAGTCTTATTAAGCTTATTGTGTTTTGAAAGTCTATAAAGTTTAGTTTTTACTTTTAGTTCCAGTTCTTAGATTTAGATTTTGTTTTGTCTCTAGTCTTAGTTTAGTTTGTATTCAAATTATATGCTTGGTCTGTGATACTATTACGAGATTAGGCTTAATAACAGCTTTAGCTGAGCCTCGCCTTTTCACCATCCTGTGTGCTAATTGGTGGAATAAAGACGAAAAATAAAAAAAATAAAAATAAATAAAAATAATGAATTTTATTGAATTCGCATTGAAAATATTTTTATCCCTTCAACTCGACTCCACCCAAGATTAAATCCTGAGTGCACCTCTGTGTGTGTAAAATGTTATGAAAAAGAAAGTTCTTCCCTATCATCTCGTTTGGAACCTTCAAAGGAAACAAACCCCCAGAATCTTCATAAAAATAAAATCTAGAGAATCTTATACTACTTAGTACTACCTATTATACTCCTTCCAGAAATTTGTTGAACCAATTTCCAATATTCCCTCGTCTAATGGCCCATTTATCGTGAATCCCCCACACGAAACCCTCTCCTATTTTCTCGCCAGCGTTCATAGCGTAAGCCCCGCGTAGAGTGCGTATCGCCGAGCTCATGAACCAAATGGAAAGTAAACACTGCTCGAGACATTGAGTCCGACGGGAATTTCGACGGGGAACGATGAACGGTGCCGCGGGACACGACACGTATAACGTACCCCCTTTTTTTCATTCCCTTTTTTCGCTGGCGCGAGGAATAACGGGAGAAAGAAGGAACGAGACACGGGGGCGAGCACGCACGCGCACACCGGGGCGAAAAATAATCACTCGATCGACTCGAATTAAAGAGAATACCTCGGTGGAACATCGATCTCACTTTGGTTACCACCCGTGGTCAGCCGGCGGTAATTAATCAGCGCGCGCGCGGTGCACACTGGTAATTAGAGGTACCGATCGACGGGCAATTAATACGCCTCTTAACCGCGATCGGCGATCGATCATCAGAAATGTTATTCCCCGCGGCCAGCGCGGCCGGCAGAGGGAAGAATGCCATGGCCGTAACGGTATCGAATTAGCGCGGACCCGAGCCCCGCGAGTGTCCCATCTCTAAGGAGCCGCGAATCGAGTACTTCCGCCGTGATTTATGACCCCTCGTACGCGGCACTCGGCAATAACTCGCGATAAAATTATGGCGGGCGCGTGTTTCTGCGGGCAGAGCACGGCGGACGTTTCTCTTTCGCGGCGTATTAGCCGCGGAATATACCGAGAACGCGGATATGTTGAAAATTGCTTGGGTGAATTTAGGGATTGTAAGAAGCGAAGGGTTAGCTTCTTGTTATTTTCTATCGGGTGGCACCGATTGCGTTTTAAAGCAGGTCACCTACAAATAGGGTTGCCACCTTTTTTACAGAAAAATAACGTACATTTGCTTTCGTGGGGTATAAAAAAAGTACGCTCAACAAATTAAAAGTACATTTTAATCTTATTAGCTTTTATTTTTCCAAACATATTTTGTATTGCTTGTAGCATTACAGAGTAACTTTTTATTTTTTAAATACCTCAATGGCCTCATTGCACTCAATATTCATATTGAGCTGGCATAAATAGTTTGTGAACATTCAACACAATCTCAAAACAAAACATTCAAATAAATGACAGACAATTGTCCTACGCGTAAGTTGATAGGTTCACTACGTAGTGCGGTGCGGCGTGCGGTGAAATTTTGAGCTAATGAAAAAGGTTATGTACAATAATATTGCGTTACGTTTCATGTAATATCATTAATTGTGAAATAAAGTATTTTCGCGTACTTTATTGTTATTCAAAAGTATAGAGTACATTTACCTATAATAACGTAAGATACTTTATTTTAAAGTACGGGTGGCAACCCTACCTACAAAGTTACATCGCAAATAGGGGAGTTTACGTTATATTTCGTATTTGGTACTAATTTGAACGCAAGTTAATATTGAATATTGTAGCTTGTTGTTTTAGATACCTACTATTAGATGTTTCAACTTTTGTTCAGATCTAATTAATTTGTTATTAATCTTTTTGTAACATACAATCAACGAACCCTGATTTTTTATTAATGTTTATAGCACTCACAAAATAGGGTGTAAGCGCGAAAGGTTTTGTTTCTATTTCTCATTTACTTGATATTTCTACAATTATATGTCGTTTATATTCATTAATAGAAATTGATGAGGTACGATTTAGGCGACTAAATAAGTAGCGCGATATTGGCAACTCTCCTTTTATTCACCGTTTTATTATGCGAATTTGTTTAAGAGACGACATTCGAACGAGCGGTCTGAAATTCCATTCCCCTTAGTCGCCAACGAAAATCCTCGTGCGTTCTCGGAAGGAACCAGGAAAGCGCACGAGAATTTCGGTCATTCGCATCTGGCGTTGACGAAAACAGCGCTACCCGGCGATTTTATAGCAAAACAAGGCGCAGCGCGGCGCCTCGCTCTGATAATCGTATTCAGCAGCGAAGAATCGCCGCGTCATCGCGGCACCTGACGTTTCCCAGGCATCTGCTTGTCACGTATCGCCGCCGGGTCCTCGCGAAATAATTAATTTCAATCTGAGAATGGCCCGCCGGGACGAGCGGCAGCTCTTAGCCCGACTTCTCGGCAAGTTTAGTCGCCAGTCGAGGCCACTTCCGGAACGAACACCAAGCAGGCGGAGGAAAATAGACAGGGAGGGAGAAAGGAAAAAGTTCCTTGGCTCGGCGAACGATTTCCGGAATGCCCCCGCCTTTTTCTCCATTTTTTGCCCCCCGCGCTCGTTTTCGGCGGACGTTCGACGGACGTTCGCGAAATTATAGGGGCCGAAGGGGCTGTAATTGTCCGCGAGAGGGCGGGCGGTGTCGCGACGCGCCAGCGTTAAGTGAATACTTAACGCGGCGGCTTTTACTGCGATTAATTCGAGCAAACTCATTTTTCGAGTTCCAGCGGCCAAGCGGAGGGGGGAAGTTTACGGCAGTTAACGAAGGGCGGTCCTCCCTTATCTCTCTATTTTTGCCCCCGCAACTTTTAATGGCGCCGCGATGGGGGTCTGCCATTCAAGCGTTGGCGTTCCGAGAATTTCTACAGCGAGTGCGCCACGGTGTCCGTTCCTTTCATCTTCGTAGTCCGCGTAGAATCGAAAGAAACAGACGGGGCGAAGAATGGTTCGTATTCGTTCGACAAGATTGCACGGTGGTTTTTGCAGTTTCCTTTGGATCTCGACGGACGAAGGCCTCCTGGCTCCTTCTCGCTTTTGAGTAACGCGGGAATACGGACCCCGCGATATTTCCCGAAATGACGGTTAAGGGTGCAATAAATCTCGCGAATCCGTGGAGGTCCACAAAAGACCATTGTCCCGCGTATTTTTCCACAGGCACGCGGCCTTTCAAGTGTCCCCCCTGCCGGTGGAAAGTCGAAGGGTACCGCGGACGCACCGCGACCAGTTGTTTTCTGAAAAAATAACGGAAGTCGAGGACGTTCGTTGCACTGCGACGCGAGAGGAAGTCACCGAAACATCTTTATTCGTGCCCCCTTCCTACCGCTTTTCCCCCTCGCGGCGCTCTTCCTTCCTCCTCTGCGCCCCGTTCGCCAACGGCTTCTTATTTTTCGCTCCTCCGCTCGGTTCCCCGGTTCTTTGGACAGGAACGCAAGCTCTCTTCCTCTCCTCTCATTCTGGCGCATGCATAACGCGTCCAGCGCGGATTCTTTTGGCCGCGAGTTCAAAAACCTCGCCGCGCGTGCGGCTTCTTCGGGAATGGCCGTGAACTACCAATTAAGGAGGGAGAGATGGAACGTTACCGCGGTCTCGTTACGCCAATTTCCGTGCAATAAGTTCCATGGAACGCGTGCACGGACCAGCGACCTATGGAAATCTTTCCTCCGGAGTTGCGCGTTCTTTTTTTTTCATGTTATTTCGTCGTACCAAAAATTTGTACGTTTGACACATATTTTGGGGGGAGCTAAAAATGTGTGCAAAGAAGCGAGAAATCGAATGGGTCGAAAATGACGCGGGAACTGTAATAATGTAAAGGATGAATAAATAACTAATATAAATTAACTAATATGTATAATTATATAGAATATAATGGCCGTTTGATAAATATTGTTCCACGCGATACACAGTCGCGTTTCATTGACACTAAAGGTTTACTACAAATCTACTTTCCATGATTGGAATATTTACAAAATAAGAAATCAGCGAGAGAAGAAATAGCTTCCTGCAACAACCCGGTCATTATTCATGAATGAAACACAACTCTTCCCGCTGCTTCTTCCTTAACCATTCGTGGTCACACGGGGTGTATCGCAACCCAGGATGTATTTCTCTCTTTCTCGCTCATCTGTTGTTTCGCTAGCTTTATTTTGTTTGTTATTGTTTTTGGGTTAGGTTGTAAAACGGCATGTATGCTGAACCTCGCCTTTTTATCACATAAGTTTTTTTTGTAATTGTGGTAAATAAAGACGAATTATTATTATTATTATTATTATTATTATTTGCCAATATTTCTGTAAATTATAGGTCCTAATAACAAAATTTAAAAATTTGCTGAATTGTAACAAGAAAAAAATCTCTTTTATCTACAACTATTTTTTCAAATACAAAGTTCAACATATCAACATGTACATTTCTAGAAAAAGATTATTGGAGCATGATTGTATGAGTAATATGAATGTACAAATTATCACTCAAACGTTAAAAAATTCAAAAATACGGAAAAAGTAACTCAAAAATGACGCTGGGATGCAGTGAACCCCAAGCGACCAATTTGTGATTATAATAAGGTGTCACCACGGAGGGTTAATCTTCATTGCTTCTTAACTGCAACGCAGTGTTTAATTACACTTTATCGTCCCGTAAGATTCGTTTAAATGAAGAACAAGAGCTACTCCCAACTCTTCATACTTGTCCACAGCTCCTCAACCGCATCAGGTCTCCCCCAAAATCCATTCCACTATGGAAACGTCCACAAGGAAACATCACGCCTCGAAACACCACCGACCACCACTGCGAATGAAAACATCGCGGCCAGATGGGACCGTAACAATCGCCCTCTGATTTACAAAAACGCGTCAACGTCGTGGAGATAAATGGCCCAGGAAGACACGCGACCTAGACGGAACTCGTTCAGTGCTCGACACCGTGGATCGTGCGATTCCTTTCGCGTGAAAATCGATTCTCCCCCGAGTCGCGCGCGGATCGGTTCGAATAAATCACCCGTCGGGATTCAATAAATAGAATTCTCTAATTTACTACGGGGGCAGGGAGGCCTGCCACGGGGGACGCTGAGAAATTGCGCCGCCATTTGGCGGGGCCTGCTCTCCAGATTCCGGGGATATTAAAAGAAACACCGTTCACCGGCTGGCCAGTCGGTTCATCCGGATTTATCAATCACGTCTAAATCTGGCGTAGACGGTGATTCACTAAGTAGTAAGATATACCACTTCGCGGCTCCCACGATAAAGGAGTCCCCAGCTGGCTTCTGCGACCCGTTATAGGGTAAGTCCAGGTGACTCGGTACGCCAGGGGAGTTGGTGCAATTGCTATATTTCAGACTCTATACGTAAGAGCGCGTTAAAGTGCAGAAAGCTACCAGCCCTCAATGATCCGAAACTAATTAAATTCAGTTTGAAGACTTTAATTGTTAAAGAAAAGTAGCTATATTTCTATTGGGAATATTTTACTTTTTGTTATTTTTTACAATATTTTTAATAGGTTATTTAATAGTGAATAGTATAATTAATATTGTTTTAAATTTTCTGTAGCTTTTGTTTTTTAAGCCCAAAATGGAACTATAGCTTGGTAGTTTTAATAATTGTACAATGTAAGAGTTATTCTATGAGTTGGTATTTCTTAAAAAATAAAGATCACATAATTATGGAATCCATATTGCGTTTAACTATTTTTTTGTCATTTTGAGAGTTGGTAGTTTTCTGCATAACTAGGCCCAATTGTTTCTCTCGGAACCAAACAGTTGGATGAATAGAGTCATTTCGCTTCCTTCTGTGTTTTTCTGGATTTATCTTAATATATAAAGCAGAAAGTGTTTGTGTGTTTGTATGTCGCCAACTTTCCAACGGTAAACTGGGGTCACGAAATGTATCCCAGCTCATCATACCTAGCTAATCCAGAGGAATGTGACGACTATTTTCACAAAAAAAAATAAATAAACAAACAGATTTTTTTATAAAATCAGAATCTAATTTTCGGGCGAAGCCGAGTAGTAAAGCTAGTAGGCTATAAAAGGTAAGCCCAGTTTTTCTAAATCAGCATTAAATTCTGAACATATTAGATTTATTCCGATAAAATAAATAATATCAGTATTAGATTTAATAGCCACTTTATGTTAGATGTACCAACTATCCCGGACTTACGCTACAGTTTTGTCTCGTCATAAATCCATCGCTCAGGAGACAAGCCTAACCTCTAACGAAACGGTAGTCATGCTACTCGGCTGGTCTTTATTCTTTACCGTCTTCTCTCGACCGAAATTTAAGACTTGTGTCACCGTCGCGTGCCCATTCGCTTATTCACAGTCTCTTACACTCGCGGCACAGACTACGAAACAAGTAGTGGGGATAGAAACGTACTTGTAACGAAGCAGAGGAGCCGGACTTCTAACGGAACAACACTGTATACGGCTATTCCCGCGGAAGCGTCACGTATTCCTCACAGCGACCCAAATGTCAATCGGTCTATTTCATTGAAGAGGACGGCGGGGACCGTGCTCGTCGCGGGGAACGCGCGTCAATCGACAACACCGAAATAAAACCGTAAAAGTGTCCGGCGCAGGTCACTCGGACGTTGAAGACTCGATTGATTGATACGCTGAATTATTTATTGGAGCGGCGAGTTGTCGGGCCTCTCGCGCGATGGAATGTACGGGATGGCTTCCTGGCAATCTGCTAGGCACTTGGTCCACGGAAATGCGTTGTCTATGTGGTTGTACGTTTTTTTTTTGTTTTCAGTCGATATTGAAGTAGTGGGGATAGGTTCGTGGTAGATTACAGTTGTACTCGGTCTATTGTACTGAAGTTTATGTATATCTGTTGAATGCGATCTACGATACTCTGGCACGTGTGCGATAAAGATTATTATTATTATTATATTGGAGAGAGCAGGAATTGAGGAGTAACTTCAGAATCTTATATCCCTAATGAAGCTAAACAAGTTACTAATCTATTTAGGGTAAGATTTATTTATTAAAGTGTTGAAGGTAGGACTGAAAAGAAGAAAAGGAAAGAAGTGTCTGTTTCGTTCTGGCCTTGCTAGTGGACTCGTCAGCAAGACTTTACCTAATATACCCTGCCTTAGACGCGGGGATGTTAGAAGGTAAGACGAAACAGGAATTGTAATCCTATAGGAATCGGTAGTTGAGGGAGAACTTGCGAGAGAGCGGGATCGCTTGAAATGCTCCTTGTGGCGAGTACGAAACTATCGATAGTGTAGGCGGATAATAGAGCGAAAGCAATGATGGAGATGGATATAGTCAATGGAAATATATGGACAGGTAGCGATAAGTCAGGACAATCTGATCGACACACACTCACTCGACGAACAATCAGCCAAGAAGGACGTCGCTCTGATTTAGTGTCCCAGTGAAATCGTTCAGTTATTATGATAAATTGACTGGAATTGCTGCAAATTGTGCACGTTTCGAAAGTCCTTACTAGCCTAAAGAATTCTTACTTGAAACAACTTTTAAGGCAACGTGTGTGTAGAAAGTTACAGAGGTATATAGTTCCGCTCACGCGTGTGGGCCTGCAGAGCGCGTCTGACCACAGACGTTCCGTTTTCCCTTGCTCGCGTGTACTTTCCTTTCCTCTGTCACTTTGGTTATACATATTTGCACGGTAAAGTTCCCCATCTAGCACCTATTGTTTAAGACGCGCACGTGTGTTGACAGTTTCCTCGAGTAAAAACCGAGGAAAGAGGAAAGTTTATCAGAAAATTGAGATTCTCAAGTCCTGCTATCGTTTTTGCTGTTACCAGCAGTTTAAAACTTTCCTCTCTGTATTAAACGAAGTTCGCAACGTGCAATACGTTTGCAACGAAATTACTGAAACAACCTGTAGATTACAAGCGTTTCTAACGTTTCACATTTGAGATAGTCGCGCGAGAGCATCCTCGATCGCAACAATTACTCTTGGAGGCCCAGAGATCGATCGATCCCTCCAGATACCATTTTCTACGCTTTGATAAATAATCGTTTCTGATCTATGATCGAGCGAGTTTCAAGAGTGAAGCGCGTATCGAGAGATACGGATACTTGGACCACGTAAAACCGATCCAGTGCGATACGTTTCAGGTTGGACAAACGCTTTAACTGCTCTTGAAGGATACTGAAGATCGATCAATTTCATTTGTAGAGAACTTTCTATACTTCAAGATCACTTAATACCATTATTAAGACATGTTTGATTTATAAAAGAACGAGTCCCTCTCCAACCTGCGATCTATAATTGATACACTACAAAATCGAAACGTAAGATATGTACCTGCAAAGAAATCGAGGACCAAAGAAACTAATATCCAGCTTAATCACTGCAACTCAACCAATCTGAATTCACGGACCATAGAAGAAGGATCAGCAGCAAATGCATCTTAACTGTCATGTTCCTCCGTTCGAGGTTTTCCACGTCGATTTTCACTCGTAAATATTCGAGCGTCGAAGGCGGGAAACAGCGGGGCGAATTAATTCGCAGTTGGCGGGCCAGGAAACAGGCGACGGCCACCAGAGCGACAGGAAGATTTATTAGATCATTAGGAAGGCGGCTAGGTGTTAATCGCGTATCCCCGCCGAGAGTTTCACGATTCTTGTTAGGTGTCTGCGGCGTTTCTGCGCGCTGCAACCACCGGCGTACAATTAGAACAGACCGCGAGCCGTTCTGCCAGAGATTTATGAATTACTTGATTGCTCGTTCTTTTCCAGTGGCACGAGCGAAGGATTACCCTTCAAATGGCCTGTAAATAATCAGTTTTCTCGGGCGTTGCTCGCGCAAATCTCGTTACTGCATTCTACAGTGTGGGCCGCTTCGAACAAGCTGCCCCAACATGACTTTGACAGATTTTAATAGCAGCAAGAAACATTCGAAGTGAAAATGGTCCCTCTCCAACTTCACCTTACTTATCCGCGATAGTAGCATTCAAAATATTACTAATTAAATACCCAGGTCCCCAATAATGTATCGAAACATTTTCTCCGCGATAAAACACTGTTCTGAACACGCGGCGCCACTGTTCGAAATTTAAAAAGCGCGCTCAAACTCTAATCGCTCGTATCTCGGAAACGACGCTTCGGTTTGCAAAATGATAAAGGACTTTTGGACTCCGTTTTCCATGAGGGATTTCTGTACTCCAGGTTTACCTTGTAGCTTCGGATTACTCTGTGTGTGGGACAGAACAATTAGACGGGGAGAGTAATTGGGTACTTGGAAGGTTCGCTGCTAATATGTCTCTCCCAGGGACGGTAAATAAAGCATCG
This sequence comes from Andrena hattorfiana, assembly GCA_944738655.2. Classification (NCBI taxonomy): domain Eukaryota; kingdom Metazoa; phylum Arthropoda; class Insecta; order Hymenoptera; family Andrenidae; genus Andrena; species Andrena hattorfiana. Next base: position 71,947,175 of record OX122891.2, read on the forward strand.
AGCAGAATAGTTTGGCGTATCGGTGGATTCCTGGGCGGCGGCGCGGAGATTGGACGGGAGAGGGGGGGGGGGGGGCTAGAAAGGGGAGAGAAAAGGAGGACGTGGAAAGAGTCGCAGACGCAGGGGCGGAGGGGCTGAAAAGCATGTGTACGGTATCGCGAAGGAAACGTCGTTCTATTGGAAACATATCTCCAGACGTCGTGACCGTATCTCGAGACGCTCGCTGATAAGAAACCGGGGCCCGGGCGGTGAAAATAGGTGCGTTTAATTGGAAACAGAAGAATGCAGGGGAGGTGGGGGCAGTCGGTGTATGAAAAATCACAAAAGCGGGTCAGTTATCGAGTCGCTGTAGACGACTGGTTATAGAAAAGCGCCGGGTGATTGCAAAACTCGCGATAAGTGTGCTTTTTTAGAGAATGATTCTCACTAGGTGCCGGCTCAGGGGAGCAATAAAATCTCTGCAGTCACTCGGTAGATTCGCTCTTAATATAATTTTTTTTTAATTCAGTCATTTTAGGTCGCATCAACTTCTAAGTTGAGTTATAAATATTTTGAGCATTTCGAAGACCGTGAATATAAAAATATAATAATAATAAGAAGAAGAGGAAGAATACGGAAAATAATAATAAGAATAATAAAAAGAATAATAGAATAATAATAAGAAGAAGAAGAGGAAGAATAAGGAAAATAATAATAAGAATAATAAAAAGAATAATAGAATAATAATAATAAAAATAATAATAATTTAATAAAAATAGAAATGTGAGGCCTGAAAGTACCCTATTCTCGAGACCATTTAAAACGAAAGGAATCCTCAGAAATAAGAGCTAAACGTCGTCGAAAAGATGCACCGGAGCAGGCTATATATAGTGAACAGCGTAGGAAAGCGCGTAAGATGATAAGTAACGTTTAAAAGTCGAGGATAAAGATTTATTCGGAACATCGACGTCGCGGACGAGGAGGAGGAAATCCACTTCTGCTCGTGCTGGCGAAATCCCTGTATCGTTGGGAATCATCTCGGCGAATATATGTATGACCCTCTGCAAATCCATGTACAGTGCACGAATGCTGACGGAAACAAGGATCAGACGCAAGTAGGAAATAAAGGAAAGGATACCCATTGGTACATACGTCCATCGAGTATTGGTACGTGTTTGAGACTGATCCGTGAGCGTTTCCTCGTGGATATCACGACGAATGGCACGACAAAGGAACAAGCTGCTCGAGCAACGACTCGGACTCGCGATTAATAACAGAGGCATAAAAGAAGACGGGCATTCCTGCAGCTCAAAGGGACTGAATTGCCTCGTGGAATCGAGTGATCCGTATATTACAATACATTCCTCGTATTTAAATTACGATTCAGAGGATTTCATGTTGCACAAGGCGAAAGAACATGATTATACGTTTAAAAATAATTAGCCACAATGAAAGTCTTTTAAAAAACGTGTAACATACCAAACAGATTAGGAAAGCATCCAACCTCCTACCTTTTCTTTAAAAAGAGGATTCATCGGCGCCCCTAACACGGATTAATGACAGAAAGCGCAAGCATTAATCCTTCTGTCGCTGGATCTCCGTGGGCCACGTCTCGAGGGCGCTCGAATCCCGGGCATGTACGATCGTCGACAGGAGACAAGAATTAGACGCAAGTGGGGAACGTGGAAAATAAAGGAAGAGGTCGAAGAGCGAGGGTGGCGGGCGAAGGAAGAAGAAAGCCGAGCAGACGACGCAACCCTGCACACGGGGGGCGCCGGTCCATTCGAAGGCAGTCCGCGAACGTGTCTCCAGACTCTCGGGGTGGACGTATCTCGAGGAGTCGGGGCCGAAGGGTGGCCGCCACAAGGCAGAAGAAGAAAGGGGTGGTCGAGATGAGGGTCGAGGAGGGGATGATAGACTCGGTTCTCGAAGCAGTTACCGATACGATGGCCGATGCGCCCGGACGGGGCGGACAGTCCCTTCTTTTCTTTTTTTTTTTTTCATTTTTATCGGAAGAAAAGAGTGGTTCCAGGCTGTAATGGAGTCCAGGCACGTATCCGTCGTGCACACGCCAGCAGAGCCCGCGGCTTTTCCAGCCTCCCCTTTCCACTCGCCCTCCGTCCTGCTTCCCTTGGCCTTTCTAACCTCACTGCAGGTTGACAGACCAACGTTAGATCCCTTTAGATCGTACCCCTGGCAAGAAGCTCGCCCCGCTCGAGCATGCCTCACGTATGCGTCGTCTGCGGGACAGAAGATGCACCAGTGTCGATTCGATTATCCTGTCTCCAGACGCCAGCCGACTGTGCTCCGAGCTCTGCTGGCCGGGCACGACAGTAGGGGGTGAGTTCGAGGGAGGAAACGATGATGAGCACAGCAGGCTCCTTGATGATACATAGGTATTATCTTGGGGTGGGGGTTGTTAGGTGATACGTCGGTTAGTTGTAAATGTTTTACTGTAAGATTGTGTTTTTTAATTTGAAATGTGGTAGGTTTTTGCAAGTTGGATTTTATAGGTATAGAATGCTGCGAGTGTGGGCTCCGATAGTTCTTTAGGGACCGTTCTTCAATTATGTAAGGGTAATTTTGATCATTTCTTACCCTCTCCCTCCCCCGGTATAAAAATTCGTAAGATTTTATATTCCAATACTCTCCCTCCCCTTTCTAACGTAGGTAATATTTTTTGCATGTCATTTTTTTCAGTTATTAAATTCTGTTACAGGTTTATATAATTCGTTTAACTCGTTTACGGGAAAACTAAAATTACTTTTCTGAAATATTAATGATAGAATTTGTATTTATTGAGAATTAGGTTAAAAAATATTACGTAACCTGACTCCCAATCTCCCCTTTGGAAGAAAACGTAAGGAATTCGCGAGCCTCCCCCCCCTCAAAATTAACTTACGTAATTTAAGGACGATTAGCTGGAATTTAGCTGGAATAGCTTAGTTGGAATTTTAGGAAGACTAAAATAGCAAAGTGTGTAAGGAATTGATAATAAGAGGGTGGAAACTCGAGGAACTTCCGGTAATACTGGTGTTTTGTAATGCTGTCGTCGCGAGTGTTGCTGTCTAGCGTCACGATTACAGATTTCAGCAGCTTCCGCGTGGAAAATGGAAAAGTTTCCAAGTGCACTAAGAATCCTACAAGACTCCCGCCCCATTAACGCGGCTTGATCACCTTTGTTTGAATGAATTAATTAATGCCACGCTACGAGCTTGGATTATTACCCTCGCAGGAACTTTGCCTTAGAGCGCGTAGGGAAGAGCGAGACTCGCTTCCGCCTGGTAATTAGTCTAAATTACGTTTACACCGGGCAAATTGCAATGTAAAGATGAAAGGAGGCTGTGGAACTTGACGCGGTCAGGAGTCGTTAAAGGAGAAAATCTTTTAAAACATCACAGTGGTACTACAATAACTCTGAGTTTTCAATATCAACTTTTGTGATATTCATTCCAGTTCATCGATATTTTAGCGTCCCACTTGAAAGCTCTAAATTCTGAAAAAGCGTCAAACAAGCGAGAAAGCTTTTGGAGGTGGCAATGGGGGAGGGATGGACGAGAAGCCGATAATCAGTCGATGAATCGCCCAGAAGGGAGACAAAGGGATATCGTGAAGATGAGAAAAAAGGGAAAGGGGGAGAGCTATGACGCGCGGAGTCGAGAGGTTATCGCGCAGCAGGCTTCGCGGCTGAAAACGTGAATGGGAATGCGGGAGAAATTTCCGAGGGCATCCAGTGGTCCGAATAGGAGAAGAAAGCCGCAGCTAGTTCTGTGGTCCCTGTACGTGTGCCACATGACGAACATACTCGTGTTTCGCGGGGACACTGCGCTTTAATTACGCCCTTTGAATCGCGAATCCAGCACAAAATTACTCGGCCCTCACGGTTTGGAAGACACTGTGGCCTGGCAATTACGCTCGATCGCGCGTTAACGTACGGTTAACGGGACGCTGCAATCTCTCCAGCCTTCTACTTTCATTCTAATTTCACTCGCGAAATGGGACCGATCAGAGCATGCCCTAATGACAAGGTATTCGAGGAATCGCATTGTTAAGCTTCAAAAACTACATGCGACTTCGCACCACCCCTGAGAGGAGAGAAGCTGCTCTAGATCCTGCAAGCCATAATCAGAATATTATTATAAAATTTCAAAGACTGGCGAATCTTAGAATTTACCAGAGAATATTCAATGACTTTACCAGTGAAAGTTGAAATATTTATAAGATATTTCGGACTTCCATTATCTAATAATGGAAAACGCTAGATATAAGTGGGGAATCCTATTCTTTCGGCTAAAAACGCAGCAAAATTTGGAATTTTTTTGGGAATGTTTTGATGCATCTTTGAAAAAGCTGTAAGTTTTTATTTATTAATTTTTAACCATAAATATAGTAGTTATGCATGATCGACCATCACGCCGCGCAAAATTCGTCGTCCGTTGGTGTGCATGATATTTATCTACCAGGTAATCTGAAACAGCAAAATGAAACGGCGTTTTATTTTATACATATGTAGCTTGAAATTAATGCACCAGCAAAAAAACGAAAAAAATTATTGAGCAGTGTGAGAGTTTTCAACCTGAAAGGCCTGAACCTTTAATTTTTGTTATCCAATTTTGCGCCAATTTTCTTAAGTAACAAAAGAAGTACAGAACTTAGCGGTGTTCTGGTCATCAAATTGAAGATACATATGTACAAAGTAAAACGCTGTTTTATATTTCTGTACAAGGAAGCATAAAAACATAGTCCAAATTTCAGATGAATCAAAATTCTTGAAAAACTTCCTAAATTTTGCTATGTTTTTAGCCCACAAAATAGTATTCCACCCTTAACCGACAAAGTCTAAGATCTAAAATAAAGCTTTGACAGTAGCAACAATAAAGTAAAATCAGTACAGAGCAACGCACCCGAATATCATAACCGAAAAAGCGTCCGGTATATCTGGAAATTCCAGTAATTCTGCGTTTGCCTCATCGAATCAGTGGACAAACATGAAACACTCGTGTCGAGGATTCGAACGCGCGATCCCGTGCAGATTTCCCGGTGAAATCCTCGTGGAGGATTTCCGAGGCGCCGGGGCTCGTGTTCGATGGAGAGAGGGGGCTGCGAACTCGCTGACATTGCAGCGAAGGGCGGAAAAGTATCGAGGCCGTGTCACGATGGAATCATCGAGTATGTCCCGGCGGGTACACGTTCGGGGAAGGCTTATCCGCGGACTGCATCGTGGCTGAGTTCAGTATAATAAGTGTCAAACAAGCCGTGATTACGTGACGTACGACCGGCAACGGATATCGCTGGAACGGCTGCCCGCTGTCTAATTACCGTTTCGGTCGCCCGAAGAACAATGCGAAGAAATTTAATCGCGCGGCGATTAATTGCCAGCGATACGGGGAAAAGTGACACGGCTACGGTCACGTGCACCCGTGAAATCGGAAGTTCGAGCGGTACCAAGTGGTCTCGAGACTTCCTGCGACGCGTTCGACTATAATATGTAGGTTCCCACTTGCGTAACGTGTCGTATATCATGGAAATTAATGAGCCACTGTTCTGGGTCTCGCGTATGCATGAAATGAACGGTGGAGGTTTTGCGGCGATGCAGGCGGTACACGGGAAATTGTAGTTGCAAAATTTATATTGAATAATATTTCGTGGAAATCGGGCGAGAAGTATGAAAATTCACTCGCGCTGGGGAGGAGAGGATATGAAAGTTTTAAAAATAGTAGGTACTGCAACGATGAATATAATTTTTTTCAGTAATTGTTAATAGTTTTTTAAACTCCAGCCGCGCCTGGTTCAATCATTTATTCTCCACGTTTTGTTTTTACTCGCGACGTAACCACGCGCGTAATACGCGAATGGGAACAACAAAATCCATCGAGCGAAGCACACTCGACGCTCGTGCAGTTTTTAAAACATTCCGTTCGTTTTAATCCCATTTGGCACACTTTCCAGGGAAAATCCGGCTGGCACACATCTGAATTATGCACTTGTTACATACGTAATGCTGAAATGGGAGCGTAACTGTCGAAATCGTCGGATATAATATAAAAAACGTGACCCGGTCACATTGGTCCGCAGCTCGAAATCCCTTTAATCGCAAAAACAACGTTACGCTTCGTGAATTACTGCCAAGTAGAATACGCGTGTGACGCAAAAGCTGCAGGTCTCTCTGAAATAAAAAAAAGAATTTAATTCCAAAAGTTTCGAACGAAAGGTTTCAACCTCTCCCGTAACAATTCATTATTTCTTCCATCGATAAGTTAAAATAACTTGTAGAAAGCCACCAATTGCTCCACTATAATCGCATTTTACAAGCCCATCGCGGAGAACGTCGTAAATATGCCCATCCAGCACGCACGAAAACCATGCGCAGCAAAAACAGAGCAATCTGCTACTTTAATCATTATTACTCTTGCATCAATGTAGCACAACGTTGAAGCTGAGAAATGAGGTCGTTAATCCAGCTCCAAATAAATGTGCCAGGGCAGGTCGAATGAATTACAGTACGCTCGAGTGTGGAAATGATGAGGTCACCTCCTTTGCCAGCTTGTATCGCAACATTCTCATCACTATCAATTCTACAGAAGTTCCACTGATGCTACCCTGTAATTCTCTCAATTTTCAACGCCAACTGTGACAAAAAAAAAGCATCCAGCCGAAGGCAACGGTGGCTGCGTGCGACGTCACAAGATCAAAGGAGAGGGTGGAAATGGAGCGCCACGAGCAATTATCCTCGGCCAGCTAACCGCGTAATCGCGGTGGCTGGCGGTCATTATCGATACTGTCCTCGAATCGGCCACTTTTCATTAAGAAGACACGGGCCCCCAGCGATCGGAGACGGCCTAAGGTCGCATTCATCCGTGGGAGCGGTTTGTAGGTCGTTAAAAGGGCAATCCCCGAGTTCCGAGGCGGCACACTGGCCCTGGCATTAACTTCGGGGGTAGCTGCGAGGAGAGTGGTATATAATGGCGCGTTAACTCGGCACCGAGGGCGAGATGGATGGGTGGTACGCGGCGCAACTTTAATTTTTTCCAGCGTAGACGGAGACCCCGTCGTGCCATCCTCTCCTTGTCTGTTTACGGCCCTTCTATGCCGAGCCACGTCGCCGCGACGGAAGGGTGGACTCGCGCGGAGAGGGATGAAAGGGGAGGAAAGCGGTGGAAGAAGGGTGGGCCCGTAAGTTTTTAAAACGCAAGGTCGGAGATGGCTGGCTGCGCCGGTGGAAGAAGACGGAGGAGGAAGAGGAAGAAACAAGGTTCAGGCTGGTGGAACGCCACGAGACGAACGACCGAGCCAGAACGACTCCGGGAGGGTGAGACGATACGTGCGCGACATCGTGAAGCTCGTTATAATGCTCTTCGGGCTCACTTCATTTCTTATTGCCGGGGAACGCCCGGCACGGGACTGCGGACCTTGACGAACGGGGCTGCAGAGCAAGCACCAGAACCTAATGGCCGTCGGCGAAAATTGGACGACGATGGCTGTTCACTCTCGGGATACTCGTCGACGGAAGAGAGGATAACGGACGGGGGCCGAGGAACGTGGTTCCGTGCTTCTAAGGCGATTCGGTGATTAAAGTAACGAAGAAACGATAGCCCCCTGCGTAGACTGTACGGTCGCTCACGCTCTTCGACTAGCTAAGAGGAAATAATATTCCATGGCGGCGCTCCCTTGACCCCGTCTTCAGCTCCGATTCGCGGCGTTATCTTGGAGAAATGTAATTCGCCGGCTTTCGGGGAGACGCGGTTCTCGAAGGGTAAATTTTGGAGGACGAGGGGTGGAAGGAAGGCGACTTCTGCTTCGGTGAATTTTCAGTTACGGGAACTGTCGAGTAGGGCTGTTCGAGTACTCGAATGTTCGAGTAGCTTAAAATTCGGATCGAGCCGAGACTCGGTTTTCGAGCCGAGCTGAGTACTCGAAGGGAAAAAAAAAGAAAAATCGACTAGTCGGTTCTCTTCGAGCCGCTCGAAAAAAATCGAGTAATACTCGATTCTTTGAAGCCGCTCGGTTTTTACGAGTACTCGGTTCTTCGAGCCGAGTCAGGCTCGGCTCGCATTTTTCGAGTACTCGAAAAGCTCTACAGTGTCGAGTGACTTGGGTAATGGATCATCGCGAGATGATGAATGTCTCCGCTTCTCGTTTTGTGCCCGTAAATTTGACCACGGCTCGCCTCTTCTGGAAGAATCTGGCTGGCTCCCGACGAGGCAGAGATGGATTCTCCATCTCTGTTGCATTACATACAAGATTTTGCGTGCCCGCTCACCTCCTTACCTGTTTAACCTCCTCCCTACCAACGCTTTCTTTCACACTGCTCACTCTACTCGCTCGCAAGACATGCTTTCCATCCCTTGTCATCGTACAAACTACCTTCGTGCTTCCTTCTTCTATGTCGCCCCCCATTATTATAATTCGCTTCCTTCCAAAATCCGCGCGCTTCCGACTCTATTCTCTTTCAGATGTGCTTGTCGCTCTTTCCTGTTGCTTCATCCGTTATAATGCTACATATCATACTTTGCGGCCTGGCCAGTATGTCCTGTCTTCTTCTCTTCTCTAATAAGTTGCTTGTACTAATTTATATCTAGGTTAAATTTTCGTTTTAGGTTAAGTTGTAAAACAGTCTCTGACTGAACTTCGCCTTTGCTTGTGTCCTTGTTTACTTTCTTTTGTTGTTATCTTCTGCGTTTGCAATAAAGACGTTTAATAATAATAATAATAATAATGATTTTCAATGAATTGATGTTATATAAAAATATAAAAAGTCCAGAGTGTATAAGGAAAATTTGAGCTAATAAGTGGTGGACATTGAGACATAATGGCAAGCAAAATGGGGGAAGCGCATCGCTCTCCAAAGCACTTCAACGTAATCTATTTGGCTGAAGTTTTTACCAATTTTTTACGAGAGAACGGTTCATTTTCTACCACTGTTTCCTTTCGAACTTTTCATCCTGCCTTTCAATACAACACGCAAAAATAGCGAAGATCGTTCTTTGGCTTCAACCTAAAGAAACGAAGAACGAAGTTTTATAAGGCGAATCAGGGTCGTAAAAACAGACGGGGCAACAGGAACATCTACGTGGGTATTTTACGGGCGAAGACAAACGAGCCGAAAAGGTGGAGGGGATTGGAGGGAGCTGAAGTGAAGCTCGAAGCATTATGGCGCGCCTAATTAAAATTCCTCGAGTCGGGCCAAATAATTTCGCATAATGCAATGCCGAAGTCGAAGTGAGGGGAGGAAAGAGGTTAAAAAGAGGAACGGACGGGGTCGTTAGTCGGTGCATTCCGCAAGGTTTATACGTAAAGGGACGCGCTCGCGTTTGGCCTTGAGAACGAGAAGGGAGGGAGGTAGATCTTCTCGTTTAACCGGTGAATGAAACGGCCCTTTGACTGAACACCGCCATCGATATTAGGGATCTTCCGTCTCTAACCTCCTGTTAACCCTTTTGTGCCTTCTTCCTCGCATTCGGCCGCTTCTAGCCCCCCTTGTCTGCTTTTCTGCTCCCGCTACGTCGCTCGCACGCATACGCTCCGTCTTATCCCCTTTCTTCTTCCTCCCCGCAATACTTCTTTCCGTTCCGCGAGGGTTTCTCACACGAGCTGCGTGCACGCGCACCCGAAATTACGGGCAACGGGCTCATTCAAAAGGATCCGTCGTCAACGGGGTCGACGTGCCCGGTGAATCACACGGTCGATCGCTTTAATTACACCGATATTAAGTTACGCCGTCATACTTGACAGTAGAATGGAAATCTTTAATTTACCCGGCCCCGGTGGCTCGCAGCATGCCACCGTCGCTTGTTTACACGATAACGGGCGCCGTTAATTAAACCGCGGCTTAATGAAGATCTTATAATACGAAACGGAAACCTGACTTCGTCGGCCCGTCTCCATTCGAACCGGTGAAATCGTATATCAAGAAAGTTGCTCCACCTACGATCCCTCGCGTCCTACTGCAAAGCAGAACTCCAAGCGAACGCTTCTTGTTTTTCGTTTATGTTCGCGGAATCGACTCGCAGATCTTTCAGCACAGTGATTACTTCCTGCAAGAGGGTGGAAGAGTCGAGCACCTCACCTGGCTTTGAAAGTGTAAGGAGCTTCAAAATCTGTACGGCTATAGTTTGGTTAAAAGCAACTTTTCAGTTCACTTGATACACCCCTATTTGTTTTTGCTTTGTTCATTTTGTGCGAGGGATAGACAATGGAAAGGTACGAGTATGATTTAAGGAGCAGTTCCGGTCAAGAGCCCATACAAATAGGTGATCTTTAGGAATTAATGAAAGGAAAAATACTACATATAATTTAATGGGACTTTTTGCATTATATTATGGATGTCTTAAACTATAGAGATATATTTTTTGTTTTATAATTAATCGCTGCAGACGGCACTGGGGAGCCGTTCAAATCGAGGAGTCAAAAAATTCATCCAATTCGGTGGAACCTGTAACATTATAAACCCTAAATCATTGGTCTGAAATAAAAAACCATGCCGGATTATTAAAGACCATGAAACTCGCTCGTAGACTAGACTAGACAAAATTACAAAAATTACATTTTTTCAGAAAATAACGACACTTGAAGTTTGAAATCACTTTTTCCCGATATTTTTCGTCCTTTCAACGCCTTTAAAAACTAAAAATTTTCATTTTTTTTTTAAATTTTACTGGTCTATCTACGAGCCAGAAGTATATTCTTCAAAATAAAAAAGTTTCTGTTGAATCGGATAATAACTTTTCGAGATACAGGTTCCACCGATTTTAAGAACACTGTTTCGAGAAAAACGCGATTAAAGTTTTACGTGAGTGTCGAGTGGCCGGGTGTTATCCATGCATTTGCCGCCACTCAAATGCTTATAACTTCGGGAATTTTACAAATTTCAAAAAATCCTTTTAAACACGTGTTCCTAAAAGATTGAACATTCGAAAAATGAAATAAAAAAATCAATTTTTAGACCGGAACTTTCCCGTAAAGTAGAGGTAGGTTTTGGAGTGATTTGCAATTTGAGGATTATGTTTGTAGTGTGGGTCCATTTCGTTAGAATTCTAATAAGTACCTACTTAGTGTACGTTAAATAAATGCATAAATAAATAAATAAAAGTATCGACGTGCATAGGAGTACAGTAACGATGTTTGGATGACGAATATCCACTCAAACGTCCCACTGGCAACACCCTAATTTCCTTCATCTGTCTTCCTCGATTCGCCGCCCCTTCGACCCGCATTTTACAAAAAAATATACTCATAGCAGCGGGCTTGTCCCGTTGACGATCAATCATTGTCAGTCAATAGATCCATTACGGAGAATTCTTGGCGATGAGGAAGTCTTTATGACCGACGCAATTAGGTGATCCATTCGGGACACTCAGGCCACTTTTGCGCACATGTGGCCCTGCAACTGTTATTTTACAAACCCACATTACGTGGAAAGTTGAGCCGAAAGAATACAGTGAACTGCCAATTTACAATCTGCAGAAATGCAAACGAAATTATTTCATTCATTACTACAACTTGCAAAACTTCATTCATTACTACAACTTATAAAACATTTTTCTCCCATAACCATCATGTTTTTCGCAGAAGAAAAACCTTGAATTTCAGCTTCTGCGTCATCCTCCACAAAGAAACCAGCTAAGTTAAATGAGAAGAAGCCTCGCGCAAAACCTTTCATGTCAAATAAAGTCATTCTTGCTTCCCAATTATAAAATGATCCCCCTTTCGATCCCACGTCCACCAAAACCCCTCCGTTTATTACACCGGCTACTACGTGCATGCAAACTCAACGGCGCAGCCTGCGTCTGAGGCGTTAAACCAGCTAGACGCATCGTGAGTCGCGCGCAACAAAGAGAACCACTCTTATTGCGCGCCGGACCAACGTGCCCGGCGAACGAGCGCGAGACACCGCGCAGACGAAAAGGAGAAAAGAGAGCTGGGGAGTCATCGTCTCGGGAGATGATCGTAAACAAAAGTCGCAGAATCTTCGGATTCCCGCGTCTGCCCACGCCCACGTAAATTTCCAGCCAAGTTACACCTGCGGCTGTCTGCGTGCGGCCGAAGGGATACGCACACGCGATCGAGTCCAAGGTCCCCGATGAACGCCCTACGCGCGGTCGAAAGCTTGTTGCCCTCTCCGAGGGGCGACGGCGCGAAGGGAAGCGGCGCGCTGTCAAGGAGAGACAGAGAGAGCCAATCGAAGGGGGGGGGGATGCGACGGCAGTTGAGTGGGAGCCGGTGGGGGCAAACGAGGGAATGGTACGCAGCGTGCGCGCGCAGCGTGGCGGGAAACAATGAGGGCCAATAACCGCCGGAGAAGAATCTCCTTGGCGGGAACGTGGAAGGTGGTACTCAACCTCCGTTTCACTGGCTGCTTATGAATAGATTAAACGACGCCAGACGACGATTATCGAGTGGCAAAAATTAAATGTAAATACCCGAGGGTTGGCGGTACTGCCGGGCGAAACATCGCAGCAGAGCGAGTGGAAGATTAGAGGGGCGCCTTTTGTGGCGCCGCGAAATTGGGGATTCGGCGTGATAATCGAATCTTCTTAAGGGCGATTTAAAAGCAGCTCGAGCCCCGAGGCGATCCTCGCATCTCGGAGTACATACTGCGTTTAAAAAACAAAAAGGAACCTGGAGAGGCATAATGGTAAACAGTGTACGGAGAGCAACGACGCGGAGCCAGGCGGCTCCGTAATAATTTCGTATTCGCTCGGGACACGCTCCTTTGTGTTTCATAACCCATTACTCGATGGGGAGCAGCGGTGGGTGGAATTTCGGGTGAAAAAAAACGTCGGGGCGGGTATATCGCGTGCTCGGCGAGGCGACGAAAAAACGGCGTGCCGCGAGGAACGATAAAAGCCAGCCGGCCAGGCCCGGAGTGTTGGTGAACTGGCAAGAATGTAGTTGCCATTCACTGACTGTACGGTGGCACGAAACAGAGCAAACGGCCGGTCCCCGGTTGTCGGACGGATCAGGATAAACCCCGAACGATCCCGTACAGCGCGAACACTCGCCTAGTCTAGACGCGTTTTTTCACCGGCCCCGGCGGTGGGCAAACAAAGACTTGGAAAAGTTCGATCGTTCCTGGGTCGCTTTCAAGCTAATCCGACCCGACGTTCCTTCTCCTTCCCAGCCGGCTGCCGTGATCCAACGCCGTTCATCTTTCGCGTCTTTGTTCGAAATTCTATTCCCGCCAGTTCGCGCAAGATACGCGCGATAACGGCAGTTCTTTTTGATGCATCGCGGTTGATACCGCCCGGAACAGCAGGCACGCAGGCGCGGTTTTACACCGCGCTCGTCTTTACGTAATAACAGAGCGCGGGCCCGTTTCCTTAAATTTTTAAAACGGCAAATCTGTCGATTAGCCCACGCTCTGTTATTACCGTGCCCAGTTTGCTGTGAAACTTACGACTTGGGCTGTTCTATAAACCTACTAACCGTCAAACGCTCGAGTTGACTATAAAGTTTAATAGATAGCTACTGTTGAATTTAAACATTCATTGAAAAGGAATATGTACAGGAGTAGGTATGTATAGGGAATCAACACCTGAATAACACAGCTCGTATAAGGTGGATGTCCCAATTTCTACTCATTTAACAGGTTACTTGTCATAAAGAAACCCTAGTAGCATTTGTTGTTGGCATACAGTTGGGCCACGTACATAATATTAGTTGGCCAACAGTTAGATTTGGCACTTTTTTTTCAGGTTGGGCCAACAACAGATGGCCAAGGTAGGCTTTACTACCGTTGCCCTATTATTTATATTCTTTTCAAAAGACGTCTTAAAGACGTCCAGAAGGTGTCTTAAAGAACTTCAAAAGACGTTGAAAACACGTCTTTTTCAGGCCTGGTTTAGGAAAAAAAATCGCGGGTGAGGAGAATCGAACCCAAACTTTCCGCTTACAAAGCAATCGCTGTTCGCACTTACCCAACACATTTCCTTGTACACACTTCTAATTTCTAGTTACATACCTAGTATCAATTGTTTATAAAAATTGTGCAGTGACGCGAAATATTCTACAAAATATCATTCGACCTTCAAATTCATTCCTTAAAATTTCACATTCGCCTCAAGACAGACGTCCTCATTACGTATTTATAAATAAGAAAAGAAAAATCACAACTTGGAATATAATAACAGGTTTTTGGATGTAGCAAATTTTCTGACACTTGTAAGACGACATTTAATCACCGTTGTAAATTTTTGTTAATTAACCAACCATAGTAATTGTAGGCCCAACATTGAATATTCGTAGGCACACTGTTGTAAGTTTTTGTTAATTAACCAACCATAATAATTGTAGGTCCAACATTGAATATTCGTTGGTACACTGTCGTAACTTTTTTGCCGTAGGCTCTATGTTGGGAATTTGTAGGCAAAAACACTAACTATATCCCAACTAATTCCCAACTGTTGGCTACCGTTGGCCAACCAGAAATGCTACTAGGGAAGTGTAAAAACATTTGTTTGTGATCAAAATTTGAAGAGTAATTGATTAATTCTTGAATAATAAATCAATCAATTCAAAAACTATTTAAGAAAGATATTTTAAGATGTTTAACTATTAGTAATTTGTAATTAAATACAATGCTCTAAATGTCCGTATTTCTGCTCACGAAAAAATAGCGATGTACGTATTTCTACTCACCATTTGTACCAATTTCTGCTCACATAACATTGTTGCCTATTCAGGTTAAAATAAGTTACATCTTGTATGGGGAGGTTTTCTAACAAAATAGTAAAGCATAAAATAATGATAAATAAAAAATAAAATGCCTTCGAATAGAAATAGAGGTTACAGTGTACATTGAATTGTGAGGTTATGTTACTAAAAGTGTGGTGTGTAGAAATGCGGACATGACGGTGATTCACTTGACCCTAAACCTACTCACCTGTTTTCTACTTAAAAAATTGAAAATAGTAAAAAAAACTCTAAATCCAAAGCACAATACGGTATCTATTTTTGTTACTAAATACGAACTTTCACTGCAAATACTATTTTCTGCCCAATTATCGAATACCAATAGTGTCGCTGTTCTTTAGCACAAACAGCTAGAACACGATCGAAAAATCGTGGGTCTCGTTTTAAAAGTTTTTCGTTGTTTATGCTGCACTTTGTTCAACCTCAAGCTCGTGCAAAACTCTCGTAAATGTTCAAGTAATTTAGTATTATTTCGTTACTACTATAGTTCAAACTTAACACTTATAATAATAAGAAAAATAGAAAATGAGTAGATATCGGTACATGAGTAGAAATGAGGACTTTTACCTTAACTGTTGAACGCTAACGGTAAAGCTCACCAGGATGGGGAAAAGGCTTTATACCCCGTGCTTAACAGCGAAAAGACAGATTTCCAAAGCCTCCGAGAATACAATTTCACGCGTCTGTTGACAGTGCCCTCGGCTACCTTAGTAGCTATCTTTCGCCCGCTGTGCGCCACTCTATCGATCCAGAATCACCTGCCAAATGTGGTGGAAAAGTTGGCCGATTATCGCGCGGGACAGGCGGCACAACGAAACGGGAACGACCTTTGGCATCGGTGTCGTGGCGTTGGCACGAGGTCATCCGGGCCGGTAGTTTTCCAGGTTAACCCGTAGGAATCCAGGAGCGGCGCGGCCCCTCGGAGGTATTTGAACCCGGAGCGTCGTCCCTCCGTCCGCCGTCTGTAATGGCCCCCGCCCCCTGCCTCCCCGATCCCCTTCCTCGACCATGCACGCAGACAGAAACCGCTCGAAAGGGGAGGCTCTGGCGGGGAATCGAGGGCTACGGCGTGTATATCGCGAACTTCGTCCCCCCCTCAGCCATCGTTGGACTTTCGATGTAGATGAAGTCCGTGCAGATTCCTTCGGCCGCGGCGAGGAAGGGGGAAGTAGAAGTATAAAGCACGGGCCCCCCTCCTTTCTCCCTCGATCCCGGTCAAAAATGCACGTGGGAGGGGGCCGACGGAGAGGGAAGAAGGAGGGGGAAGGAGCTTTCGAGATTGCTACCCGCGAGCCGGTCGCCGCTCAAAGATTATTAAGATTATGCCCACGGTGAAGTCGACTTCGCCTGTTATCGAGCCTGGAGAGGGGTGGGGACTCGGCTGTTTTTCGTGACTCGAAAATTGATCGGTCGTTTAATGCATACAATATTATGGAAATTCCTGGCTGCAGAAGCGTGCCGCCCCGACGGCTTTTGATGTTGCTCGACGCCGTGCTTCCTTTGTTGACGGGCGAGTACCTTCGGCGGCGGCGTCGAAGTGGGGGAACAAAAGGAAAACATTTCGAAACAGGCGAATCAAAATCGCGATCTTGTACAGTTAGGAGTGAAGCACCGGGCACAATGGGAACGGTACAGGAGTAGCTCGTGGCGCGCTAAAAATTCTGACGTTCCGCAGAGACACGATCCCCTCGGATAAATAGAAGCACCGCGAAGAGCACTGTGATAGCGGAGTTTCGCATGGCGGGGGTCTCGTTCTATCTGCTCTCCCGCGGGGTAATTTCGGAAAATCTCGGTCCGTTTGCCCGCGGGGAGAAGGGTGGGCCCTCCCCGTGTTCGTTGGAATTTTTAGCGCGGGTAGAGTATCGCTCCCGCTCTCGGTGGGAGAGGGGAAAAGAGGAGAAAGCGATCCTGAAAATTCTTTCAGGCGCGAGCCAGCCGGTGGGAAACTCACGGCGAGTAATTTTCCCCGGCTGTGATTTTGAAGCATCGGCCGAGCGTGCGATACACCCCGCCAACAGAAGCGTCTTATAATGGCCAGGAGCGAGCAAGTGAGACGAAGTTAGCAGGGACCTGAGCAGGAGGAGGGGGCTCGCTCGCTAGACGGCGAACTCGTTTCGGATCCGACCGGCGTCTGCGTCCCTTCTGCCCCGGTCGTTCCTCGGCGTCGCAGACGAGGAGGCTCGAGTACGTTGTACCAGGTCGGAGGGAACGGAAGAAGGGAAGTCACGCGGTCAGGCACGCCGGTTAGACGCCCCCTACCCCCTCGCCGTATCTCGTCCATTTAGTACTCTCACTCCCTGCTCGATCTCCTCTTTCTCCATCTCTCCCTTACGTCTCATTCCGCCTCGCTGTGCGTTTCTCCACCGCCCTCCGTCGCCCCCCTTGCACAGCCATCTTCTTGCCCCCCCACTCGTCTGTTCCCCTCTCCCTTTCGTTGAGATCGCGGTTCACCCGCGTTTCTCTCTCCCTCTCTCCCAACCCCCACCCCTGCATCTTCTTCTCATTCATCGTCCTTCTTTCCGCGTCGTCTCTCCTTCCTTCCGCCTCCCTCCCCTGCCACCCCGTGTCGCTGCCACCCTCTTTCTGCGTCTCACGTTTCCCCGGGACCGCCGTGGGCGGCCGTCGAGCACGGCGACGACGACGACGACTTGGCGGGAAATCAGACACGTGGGCTCTCTCCTCGCAGCCCGTCTATTCTCGAACAAAGGACCCTCGACCCGCCACACGTAGTACGCGCTACGTAGTACTCCGACTGTTATACGCGTGTCCCACGCCGCGGCGATTCCGCGCGTCGCGGCCAGCCGCCACCTCCAGCCGGGGCGGAACCGCGCGCGGATAACGGTCGTTCCACGCGGCCAGAAGCGGCTAGAAGCGGGTGACCAGGCACTGGCTAGCTGGGAGCTGGTAGCAGAGGCTTCTCTACCGCGTTTTCGCGGTTATCGATCCGCGGGAATGACGGATACGCGAGCAGACCCAGCAGCGGTATAAACGGTCTTCCTGGGAATGTATGGATGGACTGTTATAGGAAACACGGGGAAGCTGAGGATTCGATTATTGAACTTCTGCCAGCGGACTCGTGGAGAAGCGGCTATCTATGCTCGCTTGCTTGGTTGCGCGAGTCTGATAGGGGATAGTCTAGGTCTAGAAGTAGATTATGCTCTCAGAGGTGCAAAAGCTTCAGGGGAAACAGTCTGTAAGCATTAAGACTGATGAAAGAATATTGGGTGGGCTACTTTTTCGAAAATGAACCGCGTTGAATAGTGCCACGACTGCCTCATAGTCGCACTTCCGCAGAAGAAACTTTTACCCTGGAATTATGAGCTTGAAATCAGATTGTTCAAGATGAAGGAATGTAGGGCCGAAGATGCGAATGCGGAGGTCTCGCTGCTCCGTTTCGCCGGACAGTTAACGTCGACCGCGTGGTTTTCAACGGAAATTCAATTAAGGTATAAATAGCGGCTGGGGAGCAGCTAGCCATTAAAATGGCCGGCGCTCGGGCAATAAGAAGGCATATCTGGCGCTTTGTCTGGCCTCGATCGTCGGTTCTCCCGCGCATATCCGTCCGTCCGTTCGTCGGTGGCTCCGTGCGAGCTGCATGCCCGCCACCGAGTGTTACATTACGTTCCCGTAGGTTCCAGACCTACCGCAATCCCGAACCTTTGGTCTGGACTCGTCCACCGAGCGGCGGTCACACGTCGGTCATTCACACGTGCGCGACTCGTCGCCGTTCGGCTGTTACGGACGGAACACGACAGACTGACACACCCGCGCCCGATCATCCCCGAGATCGTGGGATTAGCGGGGGCTTTTAGCCCCATCGATTGCCACGATTCACCGTGCCCCGACGTTCCACGCCGCCGTTAAACCTCCGCGGTCCTATGTCCAGCCTGACTCGACAACGCGATGCCAATTGGCATTCAGCATATCGTCGTGTGTTCTTTTGTTTAATTCTTCCAGTTACTAATATTTCACTCTCTAACGCCCTGTGATTTTGAGATAATTATCAGAAAGTGTAACTTGAGGATTAGAAGCAATGGTGAATTTAAAGAAAAAGACCCACGTGGCAAACGTTCTGGGACACCTTGTACACATATCAAAATTACAAATAAATTTCCGTACGTGTGGTATGAAAATTATGCGAAATAGAAAAATATAGTGTTTGGATAAAATTGTAATTTCTTTGGAAGATGAGATCCTTAGGGCCCGCCACTGATTAGAAGCTTCCATTTTGTAATCAAATGTCTTGGCAACTATTTACTATAAATAAATCAACTACGTTTCCAGTTTGTTCATTCGGTGCAGTCTATCTTTTTAATTATACGCATATACTGTAATAAAGGGTTAAACTACTGTTTCGAAGTTAGAAATGATAGACAGTTTCAGTTTAAATTCATCCCCTGTGGAATGAATTTTCGTTCAAGCCTCGACAAGTGGCTTAAATCCTCGCACGTTCATCGCGAAACAGTGTAACGTGGAATCAACGAAAAACAGGGGGGGGGGGGGAGGGAGTTGCCGGCCGCGAGAGCCAATATTCGCCAGCGATAAAATTATACCGCTAATGAAACCGGCGTCCTTAATTTATTTAGCCGGGCATCAGATTACAGCGCCAGGGAATTCGATGAATTTTAATATCGACCAACATTGTAGCCGCCCGAAATTCTGGTTTAGTGGGCGGAGGGGGCAGGGAAGGACTGGTTGAACTCCGATTAACCCGTCAGCCGGCGGATATTTACAACAAAAGATTCGGCGCGTAACTTTCCCCGCTGGCGTCCTAACCGATCGATTCCACAAATTTCCTGAAAGCTAAAAAGAAAGTGACTAGGGGGGGCCAAGCGTCTCGGCATATTAGAGGGCCCGCGCCGGTCCTAGAACGTCTGGTTTCCCTTGTTCCACGAAAGAATTCTGACGACGTGGCGTGTACGGTTACCATACGGCGGCGCGATCTAATCCCGAGGCCTTGAACTCTGCTCGATCATCGGCCGCCAGTAATGCGGCCGACGGATGCACGAGCTATCCGTTCTCGGAAAGACCCTCGAAAGCGGCGTCTCCGCGATGGTGGGCGTGCCGCGGACGCGCCTCGAAGGTCGAAGCCTTTACGTGGAAGAGGACTCTGCTCGAACCATCCGCGACCCTGACCGCAGGACTAGGTCAGCCGCGTGGCCGCCTCGTGAAAATGATGAAAGCGAATCACGAGATCTCGTTTGATCTCGGATGTTGTGACGGGAGGATTCGAGTGGACGGGTGAGAAATGGACGCGAGGTAAAGAAGAAAGAAGAGTTCGTATCCGAATCCCTCAAGAATAGGGTAAATCCGGGAGACGCGGTCGGGCCGAAGTTGGTCGAGTCGCTATATTTCAGACTAATTACTTCTCTAGAAGCCAAACAGTTCAATAAATAGCGTCACTTCGCATCCTTCTGTGTTTTTCTAAATTTATAGGCTATAAAAGGTAAATTGAGGTTACATTTAACCTCTTTTGTCAAACAACGGTGTACAGAATCGTATTTAAAATATACATTAAGTTTATTGTCGTTTAATGTTTGGGAATAGTAAGATAGTAGAGATATTGAGGGACAATGCAGTCAAAGTGTTTAGCCATATTAACTGTTTTTCTCAAAACTAACGAGAATACCATCTCCCGCTGCAGAAAGGAGAGATGGTCGAGTTATGATTTTTTTATTATTTTTATTTATATTTTCATTTTTTATCATTATTTTATTATTATTGTTTATTTATTTTATTGATTCACTTTTGTATTCATTTGCCTTGTTAATTGCCGGTAGGTAGTTCGCTTTTTCTTTGATGTGTTCTTTACTTGTTTAGCGTAAACAAATTAAATATCAATGAATCCTTTAGTTGTATTCACTTATAGACAATTTTGCTTTCTTCTTTGTTATTTTTCCATGAATAATTATGTGAGTAGTCTCTGCCAGCGACGAAAATCATTTCTCCCGGCACCTCGAGAAAGGTGGTCAGATGACATGACTTCATTTTTCAACCCGATTTACAGTAAATATTGTCTTAAAGCAAATATCGACCATTTTTTTCTGAATCAGCATAAAATTCTGAACATATAGGTTTGTTCTGATAAAATAAGTAATATCTGTATTAGTTTTAATAGCCATTTTATATTAGCTCAACCGCGTCCCCCGGATTTATCCTATTCTTTGTTGTAAAACATCTTCAGTTCCCCGACACCTCTTCCACGCATTTCCCTTTAAAACCAGAATCACACACCAACAAATTCCCAAATACCCGCGCGCGCTTTCTCCACCCCTCTCGCGCGAACCCCCCATCTCAAATCTCCACTCACCGATAACTCCCCCCTCCCTTGAAAAAAACAGTTACGTCCGTTCCCACCGTTCCGGGGTGTCGATATAAAAAAGAAAGGGGGTTAGAGGGAACGATCGATAAATTGACGCGAAACCGGACGAAAAAGAAGTCGTAGAAGCCGATACGCGGCGAGATCGGGAGGGGCACGAGCCTGGCTCCTCTCGAACAAAACCGGATTCTGGTTTCACGATCCTCGTCACCTGCGACCTTCTGTCACCGTCCGGCCAACGACACTGCACCGGTTCAAAGGAAGTCTGGTGGCATTTTAGCGACCCCGCGGCTTTTACCGAGAAGGCTCAGGGTCAGAGGCCAGACGGGGCCGCCAATACGCATGCGAAACAAACCCGGCCCCCCAAACACCGCCGCGGCAGGATGAGGGGACCGACGCACACGGACCCTGATGGATACGTGCGGCTGCCAGGTACGAAACAAAAACACCGGCCCACGAGGCTACCGCGTCTCGATTTTCACTCGGCCGGTCCCGCCTGTTTTGTTCCATCGGTCTACACTGACCGCCGAACAGCATTTCCCCTCTCGCGCGCTCTATGAATTAATCGAGCCACCGTGGACATGAATATTAACCGATCCGCCCACCGTTGTTTAAGCTCCGCCGATAAAGTATGCGCGAATTATTTGCTTTCCTCTCTTTTTCCCCCTTCTCGCGTTTCCCTCAAGCGCGTTGGCATTTCTTCTCTCGACGATCCGCGTTGCTCGTGCATTTGAAATTTTAATGCGACGTTAATTACCCGCCGCACTGTCCTCGATTATTTCCGCGGTATTATTACAGTCTCTACTGGATATTCCGCTCGTATTAAGGGCGAAGTGAGCTTCGTGAAGCGAGTTTCGTTCGTGGCCGATTGTAGGGAGTTTGGTGGATCTTCCTGGGTCTCGGGGCGTTTTCTGGGTTTATGGAACGTTGATGGAGAACGAGGGAGATTTAATTTAATTCTCGTGGTCAACCATGGATTTACCCCTCTCGTTCTATAATATACATTTGTTCCCCACATTTTTTTTTTAAAATGTGAATCCTCTTATCGTGTTACATGGTGGGTAGGGCAGTTCCATTTTTAGCGAGCTATTCGTATTCATTCTTCCCTTAAACGTGGTTTCTCGCCGAATAAACGGTAGACGATCGTGCGTCAGGGTGAAGGGGGATGCAATCGTTTCACACGAGAGCAGAGGCCCCGATAGAAGGGGAAGGCGTAAGTGGCCTAGTTACGGCCCTGAACGAGCAACTACGAATACGAATGAGTACGTTGGCCTGTTGGCTGCGTACGACGGGCAGCGACGCGTTTCTCGATCGCCAATGGGAAAGATTTTCGGCGCATAAAAGGGGCTCCGCCGTGTCTTCCACGGCCTACGGAGGGGGCTTTATTGCGATTTGGGGCGCGCGGGAACTCGAGCGGTCACAATGGATTCGCGAATGTCTGTCTGGCCTTGCGACCGACCCGTGAGTTCAACGGAACGAGCCCAAGGAGCCCCGCCGGATGGCTTATTCATGCCCAGGGAAACGTTCTGTTTAAAGAATTTTCCGCTGAACTGGTTTGATGCCATTCGGCTCCTACCATTTGCATCGAAGACAAACGGCCGAGATCTGGGAACGGCGAGCGCTCCTCTGGGCACGTGCAACCGTGTTTTCTTTGAGGAAATGATTTACCGTCTGTGCAACACACGGACGAACCACTGATGCGATCGCTGCGGATGGTTATGCGAAGATCGGCGATATTGCGTGACATGATGCAAAGGGGGTTGAGTTTATTTCGCGAGCCTGACACTAATGAATGGTAAACATATTATAATAACAAGATTAAGGTAATAATGTTAAGATAGGAGAGAACTGACTTGGGTTAATGACTACATTTTGAGCTGCTTTGGGGTTTGAGTGAAAGTGAACTGATCTGGATTGAAGCAGAATTTCCATTACACTGTAATAATTGTAGGGTAAATCCGGGAGACGCGGTCGACCTAATATAAAATGGCTATTAAAACTGATATAGATATTACTTATTTTATGAGAACAAACCTAATATGTTCAGAATTTTATGCTGATTCAGAAAAACTTGTCGATATTTGCTTTAAGACAATATTGACTGTAAATCGGGTTGAAAAATGAAGTCATGACATCTGACCACCTCTCCCGAGGTGCCGGGAGAAATGGTTTTCGTCGTTAGCAGAGACCACTCGCATAATTGTTCATGGAAAAATAACAAAGAAGAAAGCAAAATTATTTATGAGTGAATACAACTACAGATTCATTGATATTTAATTTGTTTACGCTAAACAAGTAAAGAACACATCAAAGGTAAAGTAAACTACCTATCGGCGATTAGCAAGGCAAATGAATACAAAAGTGAATAAATAAAATAAATAAACAATAATAATAAAATAATGATAAAAAATAAAAATATAAATAAAAATAATAAAAAAATCATAATTCGACCATCTCTCCTTTCTGCAGCGAGAGATGGTCTTCTCGTTAGTTTTGAGAGGAGGAGTTAATATCGCTAAATACTTTGGCTGCATTGTCCTTCAAGATCGTATCTCTACTACGTTATTATTCCCAAACATTAAACGAAAATAAACTTAGAACTATATTTTACACACGATTTTGTACACCGTTGTTTGACAAAAGAGGTTAAATGTAACCTCAGTTTACCTTTTATAGCCTGTAAATCTAGAAAAATACAGAAGGAACCGAAGTGACGCTATTCATTCAATTATTTGGGTTCTAGAGAAGTAATTGGGCTGCACTTTAACGCGTTTTTACGTATAGAGTCTGAAATATAGCGACTGGACCAACTCTCCGGCCCGACCGCGTCTCCCGGATTTACCCTATTAAGTGCTTGGAGGGTTGCAGAAAAGGGACGAGGGTTTTGAAAGGAGAAAAAACTGATTAAGTTTAACAAATGTAGGTATTTCGATTTCAACTTTGAATAATTTAACGCTGAAGTGGGATTAAGGTGATTTAACTTGGAAGAGTGTTTATCAACATTTATCTTGATAAATGTTTTTAAAGAGAGGATGAGCAAACAGGTTTTGGAGATGCAACGGTTGATCTGAAGATGAATAACCGACTAACGGGAACTAGTGCATTGTGGTCGTGCTTAGGCTTAGAAAAGGGTTTCGAAAGAAAGTACCGAAAAGTGAAAGGTGAGGCTGCAGCGAGCTGCGTTCCAGCACGAACTTCATTTGAACTTCTTGCGTAATAATGTGACGCTCGAGGAATTCAAGAAGAAGTCTCGTAGGACAAGGGGGAAGAAGCCAAGATTTGCATGAAAATAATAAATACTCGTCTTCGTGAATTATTCAGCAGAGGGCAAAAAGAAGATTTTTAATTCCATGTGCACATGTACGACCCGTGACTTGAAAATATTCTGAGGATAAGGAACGGAGAGTGAAAGGTTAAAGAGAATTTTTGCGCCGGAGTCTGAAGATGACGAATGCGACCTGTGAAAAGTAAAAGAGACACTCAAGAATGCTTTGGGAAAGAGGAAAACCGTGTGTGGAAACCCACGAACGCACGAATAAATTACGACAAAAACAGATCCCCTCCTTGTGCTTGTAGATGGTGACTACTTCAAACAACATATGCTACCTTCTTCTTCTTCTTCTTCTTCTTCTTCTTCTTCTTCTTCTTCTTCTTCTTCTTTCTTCTTCTTCTTCTTCTTTCTTCTTCTTCTGCTATCCAAGAATCCCCTTATTAAAATGCAACAAATCATTACTCTCTCAAAGCTTCCAATTGTAACCCTCAATTTCTCCTCTAAACGATCTCACTACTAGTAGCAGATTAAAGATTAAAGATACCTAGCACCCCGCACACGATGGAACCTCGACACACGTTCGCCTAGCAATTCCACCTAACACTGCCATCAAGTAACCTATAAAAAGCACGTGCTTAGCGTCGATTACAGCTTAGCAAACAACCATCGGCGTACAATAGCGGTGTCAATCTGTCCAGGTTGGATGGAAGGGCAACGGGCGGTGGAAGCTACGCCGCGTTGGAGTAATAATAGCAGCGAAATCGAAGGTTTCGGCTCGTCATAGGCATCGCGGAGGTTGCTATTTATTTCCGTCGTTGTCGTCGCGTGAAACGAGTCAGAGCGGGGCAGAGACCTTCGTACGTCTGGCCTGCTCCAACGGTCGTCCTTCTCCGTGTTGCAACGACGAAAGACAGCCGCGCTGTTTGCTGCTAGAAATAGATAGCCTAGTTAGGTAGTGTACGTTCTCGCTCTATTCTCGGCGCAGGCCAACTTTTTCCCCCCTTCTGCGTCGAGTTTGCTCGGTTACCTGTCCACCCCCGCCCGTTGTCTACGTACTCTGGCGTAACTATACTACTACGAGTCGCGACGCGATTGCCACACGCGCGTTTCGCGGTGGCTTGTTCCATTATACGCGGCGTTACGCTGTTCTAATTTCCTCTGTATGCCTGTTCGCGTTGAATAGAATCGCAGCCGAGGAAAATTTCGATGGCTGCGCCGTGCGCGCGCGCGCGCGCACCGCCTCCATTCATCCTTTTGTTCCTTGCCTCGTTTCTTGCCGCGTTCAAGCCTGGCTCGACCCGGGCTATCTTCCGTTTCGTTTCGTTCCGCCGCGGGCTGATATAACGGACACGTTACGCCTGGATGGGTGTACCGAGCAGTAGTGAGATTTGTGGGTGGAGCTAGAGCAGGGGGTGGAAAATAGAGGTGGGATTATATTAACCCTTAATAGTAACCCTTGCATAGCGGATAACCTATTTACTATTCAAAGTAATGCTCGCTGTTCCTGTAGAATTCAAACTTTGGAGCTTTTTGTCTACAGTTTGTTCTCATGCTGGCACTGAAGTGTATGGGGACGCGAGATTCGAAAGAGCTCCGTGATGTATCCCCCCGTGTTTTACTGGATTGTATTAGAGCAGCGTCGGCTCGGGAGCAGCCACACGAAACTCTGTCGTCGGCTATGAAGATCATAGTCCTTGGAACAGTTCAGCTTACAAGCTCCCCCTGTACATTTCTTCCGCCTAGCCACCCTAGCTCATCTTCGCGGCTGAGTTCGGTTCAGCGGTCGTGACACCGTCAGGGGAAGGACCTCCCTTATCGTGGAAACAGCGCGCGCGACAGAAGGGACACGTACTTAATAATATTTTGTACGTGACCGTGGTAATTACGCCGGCGAAACGGGAGAAGCTGTTTTCCAGGAAACTTCGCCGAGGCGCGGGGGACCTCTGGTCCTTTATTTCAGGGTCCCCTCGCTTCATGAACGCTCGCGCGTCGCTTCTTCTTCTTCTTCTTCTTCTTCATTTCTGCGGAGCGGGAGGCCTTGGTCACCGGCAAGAAGAGACGGGGCGGTCCCCACCCGCCTTTCTTTTCCTCCCTTCTCGTGGCCCCGCTCTCGGATTCCACTAGTAGCGCCAGACCAATAAATATCCTTAATTTCGGTCGATGTGAAGTATATTCTCGGAATTCGGGGCCGGGGTCCGGGCCCGGCCGGACAAAGAACGCAATCTGCGGGCCCCGTGGCTTCCAGGACCGGGAAAAAAGAGAGGAGCGCCTCATGGCCACGGAGCCTAGGCGGTTGAATCCGAAAACGAGAGTCGTTGTACTCGCGATCGGCCAGGGACACGAGACACCCGTGTGCAAAACGACCCTCTGTTTTTCGGCCTTCGACGGGCGCACCGAACTGTTTCCGTGAAACGTGTCCCGTTCATGCGTAACAGGGGCATAGGTGGAGGAGTTAACTGAAGGAGGTAGCAGAGGAACAGGTAGATTTAAGAGTCTGTGGAAGGTCTCTGATTAATTATCAACTGCCAGTAAGCCTCGATACTAGATCCCCACCAAACCTCCAAACTAGTTACCATTCCCAGAGAATTCTCCTTCCAAGGTGGAAGCAGTTCTGCCTACTTTCCCATCCGCTTTAGGGGACGAGCACAGTCATATACCGGCATCGAAGAAGATTTCTCCTGATTTATGACGTCCACCGTGCCGTCCTCCGTCATGCCACGGCGAACAGATCAGGGAAACACGAAAGTCATCGAGATAGATGGCGTCCCCTTCGCAAGATCAATTTCGCGCTCCTACCCTTAGAGAATGCCCCGAGATAACGGTCTTAATGGCGCCAACTGTGTGTGTTTTCCGGAGCAGAGTCCAAAGATGCCGGCGGAGGGACGGGAAATTGATTGAATCAATTAACCCGCTCGTCGGGGCCGTGGGCCAGACACCTTTGAGGTGTGACGCGAGCCATCAGGCGCGTCACCAAAGGGGCTCTCGGTGGGCAGAGTGCGTTTTCTAAAAGGCGCCTAATATACCTAAGGAGCGCGTCAAAGGGAGAGAGGAGAATATTGCGCGCGCCGTGGGATATATCGTTAGCGAAGAAGAGTAGGAATCAAAGCGGGAGAGCCATCTAGACTAAGTGGCAGGCATGGATATGGCGTCGGGACGGTTCATTTGACGCGCGGACAAAGAGGACCAAGAAGAGCGCCTCTATTATTGACGGCCATTATAGTTCAAAACGCATCTTGATCTTTCCCTTTCTCCAACCTTCCTCTCCTCCACTTTCGCGGGCCTGACAGCGATGTGCGCGAAATCGTCGGGACACCACTCGTGATCGTCAACGGAGGACTTTTCATCGACTTCCGAAAGTCCTCGAGCAAGCATTGACTCCTGGGTATGGGAATCGATCTTTGTGTGTCTCTAGGGTGTTTCTTAAAAATAGATGTAATGTCAGATCCGACCTTAGCGTGTGGAAGTAGTACGGGAAGCTTATGCTAACGTTTGCAATATCTAGTTCTGCTTTTAAGGGGGTATTCTGGTCTGACGGGTAAAAAAAATTTTTTTTCTTTGCATTTTCTACTGGTACATTATATGGGTAATGCGTGTGCAAAAGGGTTTTTCCAATTCGTAATATTTGCAGAGCTACAGGGTGCAGAATAGGTAGGTATCTATACGACGCGCTCACTGAGTGGGACGGATGACGCATAACATTTTTGTTCCTGCAAGTGTATTTCGGCAAAGTTTCGGCGGACTATTCTATGAGGACTGTTCTTGGAGGAACGGGGAGGGGTTGTGCATTTTTGTGCCTTTTAGAACACAAAAATCGACCAATTGGTTACAAAGAGACCGTTATTCTTCTAAGTCACAACTTAGTTTGGCTTCGAGCGTTGAGTAAATATTAAATGCGATTTTCTCGAAATCATATTTTTCGAATCGGTGACCATGATATTTTAAGATCTGCTAGACCAACTCAGTCCAAGTTTTGCATATATTATCAGCACACGTGTGGCTATCGTCCCTTCCAGAATTATGATAAAATATTTTGTTTTTAAACTTTAACAGACCTTTAAAGTTGAAAAAATGTGCGAATATCGAAACTTAATTTTCAAATCGTCGCCATTTGCTTAATTTTCAATATTTTCTTATCATTCCGATAGGGACGATAGCCAAAGGCATACAAATAAAGAATCTCTTAAAATTTTTTATTTCTGATCACTGGAACGAGCCCACTTATGGTCCGTGACCCCATGTCTTTTTTCAGCATTACTTTAAAGCAGTAAACTGCGTTTGATTTTAATTTCTTTCTATTGACAAAATTTGTAAATATAGTTCAAATATCAATAAGCATGTAGCAATAAACTAAATAATAATAAAACTTATGGGTTCTTTGTAAAAAAATTTCGAAATAACGCGACGAAAACGCCTTGTCAGACCAAAATACCACCCTAAGTTACGATTGCGTGTAAATTTTAAAATCAACCATCTTGGGTTAAAATATAAGATTCTAATGTGTCGTTGACATTTCCAGGTGTTGAAATATTCCTCCTTTTGGGGTAAAAGTCGTCGATTATAAATTACAGAATCAGAAACAGAAGTAGGGTAAAACAACCAGTGAATGACCGAATTGTTGAATCTATGGACCTTTGAGATTAATACTTGAATATATTTATGTATAACAACAAAACAACTGTTGAAATTGCATTTAAATTTATTTTTCTTTAAATTTCTATAAAGATAATCACTTATTCTTATCGTAATTTAAAAAAAAAAACAATTATAAAATGCAAAACGTGGTGAAGCCCAGTAAATGATCGCATGCACCCATTAAATGACCGGGTATGAGCTAGTGAATGACCGGTCAGCGGAAATAATAAATTAAGAATCAAATAATTACAAAAATATTTTTAAATTAATACGATAGGTAATTATTAAATGCAACAAAATTTTTCTAAATCATGGCTAAAATTTTCATTTTATTTTAAGAAAATATGTTTATTTGAACTTTCAAATCATACAATGTAAGTCTCGAAATTAAGCAGCTGTAGTACCTACTTAGTATTTATTGCACATTAGGTTAATGCTATTCGGATATGTAGTATACATGTTTCGAAGTAAAAAAAATTGCTTTTAAAGAAAGACCACATATTTGAACATATTTAGTATGTGTATTATTATAAACTTAAATGATTAAATTTAACTTTAATTACAATAATTAATCGCTTACATATAATTAAAAGTAAACAAATTAAAAACAGTTAACGCATTATACCTATATCACATTACTTTTAAATAAACTATTAAATTTTTATAATCTCAAATATTATAAATAATACTTTTTCAGTCTTTATAAATGATAATGAAAATGACTCCAACTGGCCTTCGTTGGACTAGAAAGACATTGAAAACTGTTATTGTTCAATATCATTTCTTTCATTTAGGTAATAATACTGGAGTTTGTAATATTTTTTAATACTCTTCTTCTTTTGGTATGAGCAATATTAGCAGCATTAGTTTGTAAATTCAGAGGGTCAGTCTTCCTCTTTTGAAGCAATTCTCTTTTAGCCTCTTTCTCTTTTTTTTAATTTGCATTTCTGCCTGTTTTTTTAATTTTAATTCTTTTTTAGCTTCTCGTTCTTTTTTCTTAGTTTCCTGTTCTTCTTGCTTGACTTTTTTCTTAGCTTCTCTTTCCAATTTTTGAAGCTCTTTTTGATTTTGTTGCTCTTCTTCTTCCTTCAGTTTTTCTTCATACTGCTTTTTCCATTCTTGAGATGAAATCGCGTAAACTTTAGGCTTTATATTTCTATCTTTTTGCTTTTTTGAAGTTTCTATACGAGGAAAGTGTAATTCCTGTTCCCAAACTTTTTCTACGTTAAAAATTTCTTGTGAATTTTCTTCAACGATTTCGCTTATTACTGACTCTTTTGGCAAAGAAGAATCAACATGTTGGCATATTTGATTTTTAGATTGTGATATATTTAACGATGTACAAAGTAACGGATTCTAAGAACTACTTTCTTCTGGTAATAAATTTACTGGTTCACTATAAGCTTTTTTTACATTTGCATCACAAATTACCATATGTTTGTTGTTCTCATTGTTGTTCAATAAATCATATTCTTTTTGCGTAAGATCTTATAAGAAAAAATTATTATACAATTATTACATTTTTTCAAGTTCTTATCTGACTTTTTTTCTTTAAAACAGGTTTCATTTTTTCTATAGGTTAGATATGAATTATAATTTATGAATGTACCTATACTGTAACCTTCAAATAGTGCTCAGCAAGCCCAGCAGGCTCAGAGTCATTGACTGGTTGTAACGAATATCTAACCTGCCAATATTTAACCACTCGGTCATTTGCTGGTAGAATGCTTCTGTTTTTAATACCAAAGAATGACCGACAGAAAATTTAAAATAATGAATACTTATAATTATTTTTACTATACATAAAATTAATTTTAATAATTAATGAGTTTGACTTCTCATTGTCATTTAGTTGATAAATAAAAACAATAAATATTACTAGCACAATACATAATTTTCGAGATTACGCATTTACTGCCTTCTTACTAAAAATTTGGTGATTCTTGAATGAGTGGTCACGGGATACACTTTTGAAATACTTTCAATAAGAATTGTACTTATTAATGTTTGCTTAATACGCGTAACTAAAAATATAGGATATTATAAGTGCAACTACACTCCATTTATAAACATATATTCCTTTTTAAATTTATAATTGACATTTCTTTGCCTAATGGTCATTCACTAGTATGCGGTCAATTACTGGTTTACCCTAATTTATCTCTACCTATCGAAATCGCCTCCGAAGTTACGTTAGCGAGATAACGATGAAACTCCAAGATGAAACCCACCCTAACCGTCCTCCTTCTTCCTCTACCACCTCTCCATCTTCTCCCCATCCGCCAAAAACACCTGTCGTTCACAAAACGCCAGTTTGCCCCTGCGCAGGCCAAGAACACCGGTCCACGAGTAATTCTCATCGAATTCGAGAGTCATCGAACCTGAACACCGCCCCACGTCCCCCCAACACCTGTAACTTCGCATCCCCGCGAGGTCGAAAGTTTCCCAGCGAAGCTCTATACCTTGTAACTCAACACACATCTCTGGTTCCCCTGCCAGAGAAAGAATTCCTCCGCCAGCGAGATATTCGACGCGTATCGATGATGCCCGCATAGTATCTCAACTACACTTGAAACGTTCTGCTCAGCTAAATCAGTGGCGATTGGAATCGGGGCAACGATATAAAGTCAACCAGGGGATTGCAATTTCTGCGCCTTGAGTGCACCGTACTTCGAGCGCTTCGAGATCTTCCGCGAAGCCAATGACGAAGTGAAAAGAAAAGGGGAAGACGGCCGAAGAATGCAGAGGGGTTTGAGGGAAATATGTACGAACTTCGTAGTCTTCCATGTAGAAGAGGGCGCTGCCAGGGGTGAGGGAAGAAAGGCAGTGGTTCCACCCCTTGGTAGTCAGACGCAGGCGTCTGCCGTTTCCAACGGCTGATGCGTAGTAATGGGAACGATATCCTCGCAAGTGAGACCTCAAGGACACCGTTTTTCACGTGCTCCTATGAATATGCTGTACAGGCAGTTTCATTCGTCTTGCTCGCCTGGAATTTCTGTATTACAGCTGACAGTTCGAGAAAATGTAGGAGATAATAAACGAGTGCTATGAAAAACCATCAACTTCAGCTTGTTCTGTTTAACGTCACTTTTTGAAGGCTTCCTTAGTGGAATGGAGAACTTTGCTAATTTTGTGCCATGCTGTGGATGATGGTACGACAAATGGATCTTGAATGGAAAGTTTGTAAAACTATGTAGTGATAGGTAAATATTTATCCACTGTCGACGGTCAAAATACTGATTCGTTTTTTCATAATATTTGCCCCTCTTCTGGAAATATTTATTGCAAGACTCTCCAAATGTACGTGGTACGCACAGTTTTTATAGCGATGTGATTGATAAAATGATTCGTATCCAACTTAATGGGCCAAAATAATGAGCTACATATTTTTGCAATAATATTTTCTTAGTAGGAATTATTAATAAGAGAGATACAACTGATATTCGAGTGCTGCAATAAATATTTCCAGTACTGTAGATATCCCATGTTAAAAGCCCTATATTTTGCCACGAGTCATCGAATAATTTATATTTACATATTTTTAAGAAACAAACGTTACATAACTCCAATTCTTTTAACAGTCAATGGATTCACTGCCATCACTACTGTAGCGCCACAGCCCCGCTCAGCTCCCATCTGCACCCCCTATCTGTACGTCTGTCTGTCTGTCTGGCCCCATACCGTCTTAGCCTTCCTCTTACCCCCTTAAACCTTCCCCCCTTTCCTTCCCTCCTTCCGTGCTTCCGTCCTTCCCCCTCCCTCGTGTCCTTCTCCTCGGCTTGTCTTATATTCAGCCGCGACAATTGGTACGCGCCCGTTGAATTTTGAAGTCTCCCCTCCTGCCCCCCTTCCCACGAACCCTTCCGTTAACGAAGATAAAGAAAAGGGAAGACAAAGAATTCCACTTGAGGACCGACCGATTCCCGAAGACGAATTATTCGTCAAAGCTTTCGCGTCGGCCAGTGAAAGGGAGGAGAAAAGGGCCCCGGAGGAAGTTTTCAGTGCAAGCAGAGGACGATTTCCATTTCGTTTAACGGCTTCTGCGCCTCTAAACCCTGACTTTTCGTCCCGTCGCGACTCTTGAAAGGGCGCGCTGTCTACTTTTTACCACGGTGTTTATTTACTCGACGACGCGCTGATAAATAAATGAAGAGGAACAGCCCAACGACGAGCACCAACCCGCAACAATTGATCTTTCTGGAGGGAAATGTTTATAACCCTCCAACTAACATCGACATTTTCTTCTACGATAATATCAATAGCAACTAGTGACCATCTAAGGTCCAAGGGAAATTTTGGACGACAGTGCGACGGGGGACAGTTGGATGCAGGGGCTGGAAAGAGATGGAGAGAGAAAACATTGAGGTTAAAAGATGAGAGAAAACAGGTAGATTAACCCTTAACTAGTATCCTGGGTTCGGTCATGACCCCAAGCACGCAAAGTTCGCTGCAAAATTTTTGCTTGTCTAAGTTTGTAAACTGAATTTCTAATTAATTTTATAATAATAGTTTAACTTTCTACATATCTATTATTTTATACATTACCTAAGAACAAAATATTCATAGAAGTTGATTTAGTGTCGACTTTACAAATTTCTGTGTCCTTTTTTATTTGGGGTCTGCCACGACCCCAGTATACCAGTTACGTTTGAAAAAAATAGTATAGCAGTTAAGGGTTAAATTAGGAATAGGAGCAGGGTAGTAAATAGAATAATAAGTAATAGTAAGTAAGAGACAGTAAATAAGATAGACTAAAAGTTAGGATAAGTATAACATAGACTTAAAATAAAGATAACATTAAGGAATGTACATTAAGATTGTAACCCGCATGGAAGAATAAAGCAGTCGTTTCATATATAACTACCAACTTAGTAACCATCTAGGTTCACCTAGATGAAGGCTAATCAATGAGCCATCTCATGAAGAATTGTAATCAAGAGTCTTCAGGAAAGACAGGATCAAACGCTGACATCCATCGAAGGGCAGCGATTAAATGAAAGTGGGAAAGGCATGCTCATTGAAGCCAGTATGTAAATCACGACGTTAAGGATCACGGAAGAGCGACCAAAGGGCAAGAGAATGGGGTTGTGTAATAGGGGCCTAAACCGATTTGTACGAGGCCAGGGGTCGAAGCGTGAAAAGGTCCTAAATCAGAGTTTATACAGGCTCTGCGAAGGTTTTCTGAATTTATGGCTGTAAGAGCTTGCGGTCACAGGGGATCCACTGGGCAACAGGTATAATCTACCATGTTTATCTCGGCCCTAAGTTTCCTCGTTCTTTCTCCCGATACCGCAGCCGGCTACGTACCTAAATTAATCTCTCCTTACGAACACCCAACGAAACTGAGAATTACCGCGCGCTGCACTGCCTACGCTGCGAATTTCACATTTTCTCATCTCACTATCTTACTCCCGTGTCGCTGTGTCCCTTATTAAAATACCCAGAAGTCGAAAATATCTCACACAACTCACGTTCATAAACGGAAAAAGGGATAGGAATAAAAGTACCAAAGCTTCCCTCTATAACACAAGTGTAGAACGCAGAATCCAATTTGAAACTGTTCGACTCCATTTCCCGAATAGTTGTAAAATAGGTATTGCACGTGCGCGGTGCTACAGCGAATGCACGTCATAGACTGCGTTCCAGTAACATATTCACGACACATTGTAGAAACGTTCGCAACACGGATGTTACAGAGGGTAGAATCGAATGAGCCAGTTGTACGTGACAAGACCCCGCGAGCCAACCTGTAAGAGTTCATCCACTCGGCGAACTTT
Source organism: Andrena hattorfiana (assembly GCA_944738655.2). Lineage (NCBI taxonomy): Eukaryota > Metazoa > Arthropoda > Insecta > Hymenoptera > Andrenidae > Andrena > Andrena hattorfiana. The sequence goes on from OX122891.2 coordinate 71,981,844, forward strand.
CGCGACGGTTCCCTCGAAAACAAAGCCGGCTGCGAGAAAAAAAAATCGTTCCACGATCCGAGCTTGCTTTTCTGCGAGCAACGCCTCCACTTCCGCCTGGCTAACATCGGGCGGCTCGCTCGAGAGCGGACAGTCGGTTTCGCGTCGCGAAAGTTGCGTGGTTAACGGCGACTTTCCAGCGATTAAAAGCTACGCCCCGATCAGATATTATCTCCACGAACATAATACCTCGGCGGGCAGAGTCTGGCCGATCGAACGGTTCGCGAATCGTTTGCTCTCTGCTTTCACGCGGGTAACGAGACGCCCTCTGATCCCCTGATTCCTGCGCGTTAATCGCTTGAACTCTGTCACCAGTGGCATTAGGCGGCGTCGTCCAACTCGGCACTGTAATTCCTGTCTGCGTGCGGAGAAAAGCGGCTTTGGAGCGCGATGGAAACGGAGTAGGTGGGTATGAATGTTTATACGCGATCGAGGGAAGACGAGTTTCTACCTGTAGACTGGCTATAATAATCGTGCTATTTAATTACCTCGCTCAGAAGAGCATGCTTGCACGGGATCGAATGTCTGAACGCGAAAGAGCGTGAACTGGGAATGTTGCACGGACATGGTATATCGAGAAAAATAAGTGGAGTTCGTGAGCTGTGGCAGGAAGCGTGTCTATACCGCGGGCGACATTAGTTTACCTAAAATATTCCTACGAGTGAAATCGTTCAATTCGATCGCGAGGCTGAGAGAATATTTGTCCAAAGCTCCTTTCAACGGGGATAAGTCCCAGCTGAAATGCTAGAGGGGGACAAAGACGTAGAATCACTTATTAATTTTGCATTTGCCGGGTGACCAGCCATGCGCGCCGCTATAACCATTCGGGGACTGCGCAAAAACGAATTCTTCGCGGCGGAACTTTCACGCGGCTGTTTACCGCTGGGCTTCGCTAATTACGCGATCCCCTAATTGCATAGCTAATTGGCCTCGTAACATTTGCATCCTTCGCCCGGCTGCCTCCGCAGACCCTGTTACTCGCTTTCTACGCGCGAATTTTCGAGTCTAGTGTCCGGGGGGGGGGGTGCGGTTTTCTTACCGCGTCACGGATCACGGCGCGATACTCCCCCACCCCTCGCGGCGCTTCTTGTGATTTTATGCTAATAGCGCGGTCGACTCGCGGCTTCTACCCTGAATGAAATATTCATCCTGTCGGCCAACTGAACGGGATAATAATATTTCGAGTACGGGGGAACTTTATCCGCCCGTAAAATGGCGGATCCGATATTTATGGGACCGCCAGGGGTGGGAGAATTAACGGGCGGTGCTCTCGCGCCCGTGCGCCGCGGTAATTTGCTAATTCTGGAGAAGAGGTGATTCGTTATTAAATTAGGGAAGTGTAGATTGTGTCTGCTGGTCAGCGTAGGGAAGATTTTTTACGGGGGCGTGTTCTTGAAGGGGTTCGTAGGAAGCACGTCTCATCGTGACGAAGTCTTTTCCGCCAGACATGAAAGCCTGAAGACGTGACGCCCACAGGCTTTGCACTGCACTTTTGGATGCGATAAGAAGTATTAGGGGAGAGGGTGAATTGTAATTATTTTGAGGGGCTTCTGAGTGTGTTATTCGTAAATAAATATTTACGAAATTAGTCTTGTAGCTGGTACATGAAACTTTGTATTCTTTGCGTTCTATCATCAATCCAAGTATTCTTCCACGATTCTTTTTTCTCGTGCTGCCCGTAATACCATAAAACATCCCCATATATCTCAACCATCGCGATGCGCGCCTTATCAATCTTCCATTCCCGCAAGGGCACGGGAACCACGCAATCGGTAAACTTCGTTTCTAAATAAGTACGGAAGAGAAGGCAATCTTGCGGGCAGGTGAACGAGAATAGCAAATGAAATAAGAATTATAATCAAGAGCCGAAGGGTTTGTTTCAGAGAAGCACGTGCCTGGTGAAAGAGAAACAAACGGCCCAGGCCTTTCTTATTTATCCGAGAGTCGTATATTAAAGAGGAAAAGGGGTTGGGGACGAGAATCAGTTATTGTGCGACCAACAACGCTCGTAAATGAAATGTCCTTTGTCCTCGCCTTTGTCTCGCGAGCCAGGACGCATAATAAAAGATACAATACCGCGTCAAAGAGTCTCGATCTTCGCAAAACGACAGACACAATGGCTACGTGGGAAAAGCTGCTAACGTCGGTCGCGAGGACAACGGATGTATTAGCGTAAACGCGAGCTTGAAATTACATTGTTTCGAAGTTACGCCGTATTTTGTGTACAGGCGGCGCGTAATTGGTAGATGCAAGCGTAATTGGGTAATGGCACGTACCAACCTGAAGAATTAGATGTTCGACGCAACGAGTGATCTACAACGAGGAGCATTCGAGTGGAAGGCGATCGTTTTCAACACTTACCTCTGTCAGTGAGTAAACAATTGGTGGAACACAAAGGGGGTTGTAACTCGGAGATAATGACATGCTAGCTGTGTTTTACGAGGACTCTTTAAACCACTTAAAGTTCCAAACTAGATAACCATAATACCTTTCGCAGCAATCAGAAGTAATTTAAAAGACATAACCTCTCAACTTTCTCGAAAATTGCATAGAATTAAAAGGTCATCGGGTTCCAAAAGATTAAATCAAAAACTGTGCCACTAAACGATACGATCTTAATAGAAATCAAAAGAATCGTACCTACCTACCTGCATTCCACTTAAAACCGAAAATTGCCCCTCTTCCTTCCATTCCTCGAAAGGGGTTGGTAAAAACAGTGCTCGAGGAGCCACGAAACTCTTTCTTCCTCTCCCGCTCGACCCTCTTATCTGTACCAGTGGTGCAACGCAGGGCGGCTGAAGTAGGACCGGGCAGAAGGTGGCGGTTTTCGGGAAACGGGGGTAGGAAGAAAGTGGAAGGTCGCGGGAAGAAGGGGCGGCGCTCGTCGAGGGGCATTTATAAAGCGCGAGCGACAAACGTTGCAATTAAAACAAAGCCCACGGCGTTTGTGCAGCTCCCCGCCGCCGATCCGACCACGAGCAACCCCCGCGGGACCCGCCGCACGCCACACTCCCTGTTCCGCCCCCACGGGAGGGTAGTTTACGCGGCGAGCGAGGGATCGAGACGAGAGAACCGGAAGGGGAGGAGAGCAGAAACGCGGCGGAGAGGAAAAAAAGAGTGGCAACTTTTTTCGGGGGTAACGACGATTATTCCGAGTCGCGGTGGGACGGGGGTGAACTCAGCCGCGAGGGTGACAACCCCAACGAAGCGTGAACGACCGCTTTTTTTTTCTCCTTTATCGCCTCTGCCAATCGAGTAATTAGTCGGCGACCGTGAAACGCCGAGAAGTCGCGGAACGCCGTAAACACACAGGAGACACCTCCGCTTTTGTGCCGGGGCAGACTTCATTACCCCGCGCCTCAGCGGGATGATTTTAACGGTAATTGGTCGACGCGTCTGACTGCGGGTAGGGCGCGATGCTCGGGCCAGCGATTTGGCTCAAATTTTCCGCGCACTTGGGGGATAAATCGTGGATTTTATTACGCGGGATCTTGGGGGGGAATCTGTGCTCTGTACATGCTTCGGGCTGTACACATTCTGTACGTGGACAGGAGCGATACTAACTTTAGTAATTTATTGCAGAAGTAATTAAAGATCGATAGGGTAGGTTGGGGCTAAAAGTCCCGTTTTTGGTATAAACCTATGTAAAATTTAATACTAACAAACTAGAGATATCTGGTGTTATTTTGTATAAACTCTAACTATTTGCTTTACGTTCACGAAGTTCGTTTGTTGATACTATTGTTTTCTGCTGAGTTATACCACAAAATGTTTGTCAATGTAAAATGCAAAAGGGCACGCACGGGGCAAAAGTCCCTAATGTCTCTTCGTGTAATATTAAACTAAATAAGTAAAAAACTCTTTTCAAATCGACAAATATTTATTAAGCCAATTCTTTTTGGTATAAAATATTGAAAGGAAAACAGGACTTCTTTAACAAAAATAAATATATATGTCAGAGACTCAATTTGAACTAAAAACTAAAAAAAATCGCTGAACTAAAAAAAACACTATTTAAAGACTTTGGCGTCATTTCTTTATACTTTGGTCATCTTATTATGAAAACAAATAATAATATATAATATATAATAATAAATAATATATATATATTTTCAGTCTGAGGGACTTTTTGCCCCAATGATACCTCTATAGTTTCTGCGATATGTAAGTTAGAAAATATTACCATTCAGCAATAAACAATATCGTGCACACATTACTAAATAACATACAATCTTAACGTACTTGGCTGATACGCTTTTAAACTGTGGTTTACTTCGTGTAAACCAATAAAGACGACATATTTCTTTTAGTTTTCGATACATAAAATAACGAAGGCGTCGTGTAATTCGCACGAACGACCAGGAACGACTGGCGGCTTTGTGATCACCTCCGTTTCTTCTCGCCTTTCACATGGTATACTGCGAAACTCAATACATTGTTTAGGAATAGAGATTTTGAATTCAGGACTTTTTACCAGCCGGACTTTTAGCCCCACCCTACCCTACACGTGTTTACATTACTATAAGAGTACCTATAGGTATACCTTTTTCTCAGCACCTCCAGATAACTGTATAATTATTATTATTATAACCTGAGTATTTACAGCTAGCACAGTCAAGGGGATATTATCCCACCCTGAAGTCCCTAACAAAAGACAAAATTAGGGATTCTTTTGTTCGTATAAATAAAAATATAGGGCCTGGATTTTTTATATAGTTTTAAAGTAACCTTTATTTTGCTAGAAATTTTTTTGTTATAATTAATTGTACAAAATAGCGGCGCACAAAATGGTTTCCCGGAGGACTGCAGAAAAACTGGCCCAGTGAGAAGGAAATACAAAAAATATATATAAACTGGAATATATTATCTTCCACCTAGCGTAGGATTTTCTCAAAATTCGAATTATTTTGGAAATTATAGCAGTTTGAAGAATTTTTTACATAAAACTTTGCACTGAAATGCTTGTAAAAAATCGAATAATTGAAAAATAAAAAAAAATCCTGCGCTAGGTGGAAGATAATATATTCCAGTTTATGTATTTCCTTCTCAGATGATCCAGTCATTCCCGGGAGTGTGGACCAGTTTATTTTGCAGTCCACCGAGAAGGCATTTTGTACAATTTTTCATTAAAAAAAATTTCTAGCCAAATAAAGGCTGCTTTAAAACTACATAAAAAATTTAAGCCTTATATTTTTATTTATACGAACAAAAAAATCCCTAACTTTGTCTTTTGTTAGTGGCCTCAGTGTGGGGTCCCCCCTTAATTAGAGTAAAACTGTATAAGACTAAAATAGAGACAACAACAAACAGAAATAACAAATGTTAAAAATAAACAAAAGTCTAAACTAAATAAATAAAACAAAATAAATAATCTAATGTTCTGGGGTGTCCTTTTGCTGGGAACGTAACTAAAATTAGCCAATCAAGATGTCTCAAGGGACAGATGAATTTTTCAAATACATTATTATACACCAAGATCCGAGAGACACCGACGCGGATACGACACGTCGTCGCGGAGGTGTCTGAACCTGGCAGAAAGGCTCTTTCAGCAGCCACCGCCGTTTCCTGTACACCGACGACCAAAGAATGGTCCCCGGTCCGCCATTCAAAAATTTTCACACTCTCGCCCTTCCCCCCTGCCCAACTGGGCTCATTCAGACGCAACCAGCGAAAAGGTTAACGCTTCACAAAGAAGCGTCGGGTGTGAAGCAAACCGCGAGCGGAAGCCCGCCACCGAGACCGGGAAAAATAACATTTATTACCGTTCGTTAGGCAAGGACAATGGCGGTGGAAGCGGCTCGCGCGAAACGTCTTTCAGCGGCGTTAATCATTAACGAGGGGCGGCGTGAACGCGAGTCACAGTCGAATTCAGGCGAGCTTTACAGTCCCTTTCTCTAAAACTGTTATTAATCACCCTGACGATCCTTAGTCCGCATCAGGGACTCGGGGCCATCAATTAAAAGCCTCGTTGCTTCGACTATTAATGGAGCTGCGGGGTTATACAGGGTGATACCGATTTCTCCGGTCGGCGGAAATCGAATTTGGAATTATACCAGATACTTGTGATACTAGATAAAGAAGTGTGGAGCAAGGTTCACGAGAAAATCGAATTCCAGGATCCGTCTTATACCCATGCGTTTGACTAATTATAAAAATTTGTTCTCGTCAGAAATGAGTGGAGAGCTTAGCTCTTTTCGAACGAGAGTCTGCTTTCGAGAAAATTGATTTTGAAGGGGTTCGTTCTCTGTCAAGAGCGCGGGAAGTCGATGGGTTTTCATAATCAATTTCCTCGATAACGAAGCTCGCGATGGTCGAACCTCGTTCCACACTTTCTGCCGATCAGTTCGTGCAGAATTTTCTTTGCACCGCTTATTACGAGAAGGGGGTTGAGAGGTCGGAGGTATTACACACGCTTTCTCATAAAAATTCTCATCGGCCGACGAAACGAGTCACGAGAGGCGAAGGGGGACGGGGGTCGCGCGACGTCGACTCCCACCCTCTTAGTCATCCACCAGTGGAATGGAAACGACACGATTAATTACCTTCCACGAAACGAGCAGCCCGGCCGTTCGCGATTTAGAGCCGCAATATCGTACGCTGGAGACAACGATAAACATTACCCGGGGAGGGTGTATGTCCGCACAATCAGCGTAATGAAATTATTATGTCGGCCGTGAACGAGCCGCGGGCCCAGGGCGCGACCGCCGAATGCTTTTGTAATAACGTTCTGATGGGGCACTGTTGATTGCACACGAGTCACTCCTCTATTTACTGATCGTGAAAGCGAGGAAGAAGCGCGCGTTGCTAGTTGGGACGCTCGGCACGCGATCATTCTCTAGTTACCTGAATTAATAAGCAGCGAATCCGAATGTGTGAATCACTCTGTTCGATAATCGTGAGTAACACTTGCTTTATGGAGGAAATTATAGTAGATAAATATAAAAGTGCGTAATAAGAATCTAGAGTTTCATTGCCGCACCGTATGCAGAATTGTCACCGTATCTAAATTTTGCAATGGAAACTTTTTCCAAGGATACACGTTATTAGTTAGACATCTTGTGCTACTACTTGCATCGGAGAAAATCAAAGCTTCACCCTACTTCTAAACTTACACCGCGACTTGAAATTCGATTAATCGTTAACGAACGGGACACTGCAGCGAATATGATATTTGATTAGTCACCAGGGAGGGTGAACAACTGACTAAGAAAATTAATGTACACCCCGCAGAATTCGAGCCCGTACCCTTCTCAATGTAACCCTACACACTTCAATTACTGTGGTGACTAAAGCCAGTTGATAGCTAATGGAACTAGAATACGTAAATGTCTAAAGCCACTTCTTCTATGAATAATCAAACTTAAATCAGAAGGAAGTGCTGCACAAACGTCTGTGACATGAATGGTTCATAGAATTTGCCGTCCACGGAGCGACGTTCCAAGGCGTCGCCCCTGCGGGCTGAGCCATCTTCGGAAGCTATCGTAGCCACACGCGAGTTCCCGAAATCCGCCGCCTTCCAGCGAACGCATACGCCACTTCCCAACTCCGTAATGAAGCAAGTCAGTCAGTCAGTCAGCTAGAGAAGATTAATACGAATTCCATCCACGTTGGAGGAGCACGCATCGCCTGGCTTTCGTCGGGGGCACCGGCACGGAACAGGACAGAAGTCCGATCAAGTTAGCGTCGCGGAGTTAATTTCAGGTTAAATTACCTTTGTGCGACTGCCTAGCCCTCCCCTGCGCCCCAAACAACACCTTCCTCGCGCCACTCCACCCCTGCGACCCCGCCTCGTGCATGCACATGCATAAGACTGTTAGTAAACTCTGCCCTGAGACATATGGCGTATCGAATTGGGGGGGCTGTTCTCGCCGTAGCGAGGTGAACAGTGGGCGACACCGTATGTTGCAAACAGATTCGTATCGAGAAAGATTCTATGGGATGCGTGCACACGCGTGTGCCGACGTGCGTGGCGAATATTATTATTATTATACAAGTAGTATCCCACTTGTACAACATGCAAATTACAATAAAGTACGTAAGGTTACCATGGAGATGCAAGTTAAACTAAATAGAAATTAAAAATGTCCCTGAGCGTGGCAGTGATGGTGGCTTTAAAGTGATGCAAAGAGTCTGAAAAAAGTTGGCAGAGTTAGAGCGAACAGGATCTGTGTGCGCTAGATTCGATCTAAAAAAATCGACAGTGAAAAGGTGGTTTAAGCGGTGTTCCAGGCGATTCGAAAAAGTTCTGGAATCGCACAAAGCAATTCGCAAAAGGCAGTCATGGTCGATGGTGTTGAGGGAGCGTTCTGTATCAACCTTCTCCTTCATAGCGTGGATTGCATTATAGTTATAATTTTCTCCAAGTGTTTGGAGAGTGCTGTCCTTAACCCTCTAATGTAATCCCACAGTTTTGCTTAAGAACGATAATTTTACATGAACTTTAAGGGGAGGTGGGACCTTGGACGCATGAAAATCACAGATTTTGTTTGGAACTTTTTTTCTTTTAAATAATGAACTCAATTGAAAATCTGATTAATGTCATGTGTTCTACATCTTTTGAAAATTAAAAAAATATTTTTCAACCAAATGGCGGTACTAATCGAGGAAACACCAAATCGGAGCTCCGCGAAACGCTGATTGGCGAGTCAATTGTAAAGGACCCAACAACGCAGCAGCCCTAGTACCACTAGTTCCTTGAAAAAAAATAAAGCAACTTTTTTTTTAATTTTCAGAAGACGTATAATAAATGCCAGTAATGAGATTTTCTATTGAGATCATAGTATAAACGACTCAAGGTGCGTGATATTACTGAGCTAGAGCGTAGACTACCATAGCGCTATTGTTACTTGTTCTTTGCTATTATTATTTTTCCTTTCTCTCTTTATAAATCTGTGTTTTTATTTTTCTCGTCCGTCATACAGGCTAATTATTACAGACTGTCTCTTACTTAGCTATATGCTTCATTGTTCCTAAAGGGTACGTCCAGTAAAATAAATAAATAAATAAATAAAAATAAATAAATAAGAGACAAAAATTGCTAAATAAACCTATGATTTTCATGCGCCCAAGGTCCCAAGGTCCAAGGTGGCACCTCCAATTAAAGTGATCATAGCTGTACCAAGCAATAATGCCATCCCTTCAAACAAGACTAACCCCCTAGAATTGCGCTGAGAATTTATCCAAGCTACACAGCGGAGGTCACTTAGGAGCATCTTAACTCGATGCGAAGGTTCCCTCCGCGTCAACCATCGAAACTACCCCGAAATCCAGTCAGCGGGGGGTGGGGAATCGATAGCTTGCGATACACCTTGGCGGCCACGCCACCTTAAACCGTGCCCCGCGTTGAACGGGATTTATGAACGTCAGTGCAGGATTTACGCGCGCGCCCCCGCGTTTAGATCAGGTAAATTATAACCAGACCACGAGGAAAGAGCGAGCCGCCGAGGAACGAGGAGACGAGGGCCTGTCAAGATACCTCGGCGGTGGCTGCGCGCGGATGGAACTGCGGGGAGCGTTAATCCGGTTGCTTTATTGCTAAGAGAATCCCTCCGGAGCGGCACCTCGCTGCCTTAATGTTTCCCCTTCTAGGGGAACGCATCACGGCCGCAGAGGGTGGCGGGGGTGGGTTAAGTTCGTTTCCGCATAGTTCGACGACCCAGCGAGTCCAGAGCCGACGGACTCCCTCAGGAACAGCCACCCCTCGGACTCGTGGACCGACGTGTACGGGGTGTCCTAGAAATAGGTGGCCGAACAAAAGTTTCGCATGTCTGGTGTAATGGACACGGGAATGATATATAGAAGTTATATAGAAATAGAATGGGAGAAATTTGTGAAAAATAGGGGGATGTTGTAGGAATGGTAGAGGGTTGAAAATGGTGATGCATTGTGGTGTACAGTCTCGAAAGCAGAGGGGTGGGTTTTATATAATTTTTGGGTACTTGCACGTCAACTAGATGATTTGGTTGGTCTCAGGTGAATAAGTGTTTGGGGTAAGTAAGATTGCTGGTTTCTAGAACACCCCGTACACATGTGTGGATTCAACCCTCCAGCTATGGCTGACTAGGTCCGGCTTATTACGGCGCTGGCATTATTATCGTGCCACGGCGCATTTCTCGAATGGAAATTCCGCGAATCGTCGGGGACACGGTCTGGCCGGCGACGATTTGGATATCCGTCCGAGCTGCCTGCGATCGGATCGCCCCGGACCGCAATTCCGTGTACACGCCGCGGGGACGTCAACGTCGACGAGTTCTTGGGACGCTTGAGGTGGAACCTTTAATCGATAGCCCCCGATCTTCGAGTATTTGCGCTGGACTCGCGATCGATGGGGTGGTTTAGTGCTCGGTGTGCTGGGGTACGTGTAGCTTCGAGTTAGGTTCGAATAATTTTTAAACGACAGCCAGAAGTATTGAAATCTCCATGCAACCAGATTAAAAAAATCAGCTACCCGATTTACTACTACTTGTAGAAGTTCTTGGGATGCCTAACAATCTTCCAAAGAAACCTTTACCTCTCCTTTAAAACGTTTCGCCAACCCTCGCGCCGTCTAATGAAAAAAGGGAACTACTCGGGGCGTGAATCGTTAATTTGATAACAGTCGGGTGGTAACCGAATTCTAATAAAGCAACTTGATCGTAACTTTTTGATTGAGATCGCAGGGAACAGTAATGAACCGGTGCTCGCCGTCTCCTTGCCCTCTCACACCCCCGGCACGTCGGTCATCGCGAAAATTCATGTCCAGGGCGAAACGTCACGCGATGGAGAGCGGGATAACGAGAGTTATTTGGAAACTCGTTACATTTTGCTTACGGCTCGTTACGGTTCAGTACGTTCTGGTGTTGTTCCGCGATAGACACGGGTTTCGGCCAAGTCCCGTTGAATTCTCTCCCGATTCACCCTCCCTCTAAGCACCATCTGTCGCTGTCCTAATTAGCCGGCTTATCGTGCCGCGGCAAATTACTGCTGCAGTACGACACATTTCCAGTCCACGGACGTGAAAAACAAGCACGCCGAGGTGACCATGGTAAATTCTCTGAAAAGTAACTGAGGATCAGCTCTGATGGAAAATTCGATGATGCGCCATGCTGTCGCTATCGAGTTTTCCAGGGAACGTTGCCAATCACACTGAATTCCAAACATCTGTGTTTTAGTGGGTTCTAATTACGATTAAATATCTGAAAAAAGTAGATGCGCAGAATTCAGTGAAATTATTTACTGTTCACCCATCGAATTGATCTTTACTGATAATGAGTTATGGTCACGAACGACTGCGCCACCAGTAAATGTCCCACAATTAAATCACAATATTAATCGCAAAATCCACTCCGACAATATTTCCCGTGACAATTAAAACCGCCGCCCCGATTAACGCGTAATCGCCATCGCGGATCGGAGAACTGCGAGACGTGACGCGGACGCCGGAAACGAGGACAAGGAGCAGCGGCGCGCAAACGAGCCCGTAGTTTTTCGTCGGTAATATATTTTTATAAGACTTAATGCACACACGCGGTCCCCCGCGCAGGAGGCTTATCCACGGGGAACGCGTGTTTTCAAGCCCGGCGACGACACACGCACTCGCGCGCCTACCCGGTTATGAATATACATTATTTTTCAGTAGCGTTTTCGCAGGAGCATTAACGCGCCTTCGGGCGGCCGCCCGGCGTCCTGCTAATTCTTTCTCGTCCCGTAATTAGGAAACGACGCCCCCGCCTCTCTGATCCGCCCACCCTTTTCGCGTCGCGCGTATAAATCACGCGAGGGTTGAATTTTAAAAAAAGCAAAGAATAAAGGGGGTAGGAATGTGGAGGGGGAGGAACGACGATACGAGAATAATGATGAAATGAAGAGATAAATGCCGGGGGTGGATAAAGAGAGGATACTTTTCTCATTTTCCTAATTTTCTAAAGGAGGATATTTTCTTTATTTTCCTAATTTTCCCAAGGGAGGATATTTTCCTGAATTTTCTAATTTTCCCCGCGGGGGAAATTTTTTTTATTTTCATAATTTTCCCCAGGGGGACATTTTCCTCATTTTCCTAATTTTTCTGAGGGAGGATATTTTCTTTATTTTCCTAATTTTTCTGAGGGAGGATATTTTCTTTATTTTCCTAATTTTTCTGAGGGAGGATATTTTCTTTATTTTCCTAATTTTTCCAAGGGAGGATATTTTCCTGAATTTCCTAATTTTCCCCGCGGGGGAAATTTTTTTTATTTTCATCATTTTCCCCAGGGGGACATTTCCCTCATTTTCCTCATTTTTCTGAGGGAGGATATTTTCTTTATTTTCCTAATTTTCCAAAGGGAATATATTTTCCTGAATTTTCTAATTTTCCCCGTGGGGGGCACTTTCTTTATTTTCCCAGGGTGCATTTTCCTTAGTTTCCTAATTTTCCCAAGGGAGGATATTTTCCTAATTTTCCTAACGGTGGATATTTTCCTTATTTTCCTAATTTTCCCAAGGGTGGATATATTTTCCTAATTTTCCGAAGGGGGGATATTTTCCTTTTTTCCCTAAATCTCCCAGGGATGATGTTTTCCTTATTTTCCTAATTTTGTCCAGGGAAGATATTTTCCTTATTTTCCTCATTTTCACAAGGGAGGATATTTTTCTAATTTTCCCAGGCGAGGATATTTTCCTCATTTTCCTAATTTTCCCAAAGGAGGATATTTTCGTGGATTAGTCGCAACGACGGCCGAGATCCGACGTGAACGATGAGCAACGGAAGTTAACGTTTCGAATCGAGATTCCTCAGGAGCAGAAGAATACGTGGACGGGCTGCTCGTCGCCAACGATATTGGCTCTCCAGATGGGCTCGCGTATCGTGTCGATTTTATGTCAACGTTTCGCAAACATTATGGCGTGTGTCAGCGGGACCAGCAGTCGATATCGGACGTCTCTGCTCGTGTCGCGAGCTTCGGGACACGTCGACGCGGGGAACACGGATCCGCCAGGCAAGTCGAAAGCTGTTATTTATACGTCCGGTTGAAAAGGTTAATTACGAACGCGTTTCGCTCCTACGCTGGGTCTGACGTAGCTTTCAATGTAAACGTGCGTTGACTATGGCATTTGCATCGGGATTTGAAATTTCTGGAAATAGTACAAATAATGACTTAAGCTGGCGATCGACTAATCACAACTCGCAGAACAATACTGGCTCAATTCGGACTTTTAAAACCAACGCGTACAAGGCTATCTTGAATGATCCTTAGTTGACACTTCGATGACTTAGTGCAGAAATATTGTATGTCCACTTTTTGTGAAATTTGAATTCTTATATGCAACAAATAAGTAGTTCTTGATTGTTGCCTTATGCTGTATAAAAATCACATTTATATCGGCTTCATAAATTTCTTAAAAAAAATATTTTTGTTCATTGTATGTCTCTGAATCTTATGTAGGTACCATTGTACCTATGTTTCAACCTGTTTTTCTCGAAAACGCTAAAAGTGGATATACAATATTTGTGCACTAAGCCAACGACTTGTTCTTTTTCTTTGTTTTCTCTTTCTACTTTTGATGTCTCTACTATATTGCCTTTTCCTAATGTAATTGTATTTCTAAATGGTGTTTCACCATTTATGAGTTAATAAATAAATACTAAGAATATCTAAATACAGGAATGAACTCGTCAAATGAAACACAATCCTGTTTTTCCAGCATCTTGGCCCCCAAAATGCATTGCTGTGCTACTAGGTACCCCGAAAACCAATCCTCTCATTTCCCAGAAAGAATCATCTCCAGACATTACATTCCCACACCGACTATAAACGTAAATCACAGGGGAGTAGTCATTCCAGGGGACATTACACGAATATAATAAATAACGCTTCAATTTACCATTCCCGTCCTTTTATCAGTATTCTTGCCCGAAACGTACAATTCCATTGACCGCCAGCCAACTTCCTAATACCTTCGAAACCGAATCATACCAGCGTGCCACGCGGGAGCGTCTCGAAAATGGCCGCTCGTGGCTTTCGGAATTCCAGGCGCGACCAAAGCCGCGCGGGGAACCGTGCACGAGTAAATAACCGTGGTCCCGCAAGTCGCTCGTAAAAGTACCGCAATAAAATATCGAATCGTAAGACCGTCGGTCCCGTGTCTGCTCGATGTGCTTACTCGGTCGACGCGATTATTTGTATTTTGTTACGGGCCATCGAGAGGCTGTGTACCTGGGCGCGTGGGAGGAGGGACACGCTTACCCGCGGCGGATTCGCGCGGTAATGTCGCACTTTGCGTACGAACGCTTTGTTTGCGACAACTTTCTGTCCTGGTTCTGGATCCAGCGCTCGAAAACGGGGGGAGAACGTTTGAACGTTGATTTACGGCCAACGGGGACGAAGTTCTGACAAAAATGTCGCCGCGGCGACCACCCCCACTGGTCTTTCCAGCTCTGCTTTACGAGCACAACTTTTTACGCCCTGACACGTCTTTCGGTGACGCTCGGTGGCATAAACGCGTCGTGCCGTTTCATTTACTTTGGAACGAACGGGGGTGTCCGGGGGCTTGGTAAAGGAGAATTTACGCGGCTCACTTTGGTAAAGTAATGAGGTTGATTCGACAAAATTGAAAGCCGAAAGGAATGAAATTTTATTTTTCTTTTTGGAAAAGTGATAGGGCATAAAAGGCTGAAAAATTCTTATGTTTTTAGTTGTGTGCTATCTCGCACCGTTACAAAGTTGTATTAAAAAACAGGAAAATGCATAATGTTCACGATGAGACAAAAATATCGTGTCCCACATTAGACTTTAATTTCTTGAGACAGTCATTTCATAATTTCATTACTTTCTAATTATTTTGTCATTAGTTTCTTGAAAGCAGACTCTCGTGAGACAAGTTTCATGATATATTTTCAAATATCTCAACCCTCGCGACTATTTCCATTATTTACATTTAGTTGTTTCTACGATTTTTGTCTCATGATAGGAAAGTCTCATGTAAAATCTCATCGTGGATTCGCACCTTAAGGGCTAATTTCACCTCTCCGGAGTGAATTTTCGCAGAAAAGAAGAACTCCAATATGCTCTACATTCGCACGAAGTTTCATTAAAATCAGAATTTTTGAATTCGGATCGTGTCCTTGTCAGCAATAGAAACCTTCCCTTCTTATTCAAAGTGGTTACTAAAACCCCTACAAATCTCAGCCCGCTAAAAGACAAAAGAAAACAGAGGCAAGAGTATCACCCTTCGTTCCCAAAACGACGGAGCTTCAAACTTTCCCACTACCATTTCCTAAAATGCCGCGGATTTTTTTTCCCGCCAAAACGATATTCCCCAAAACGCATCAAAACGCCAGAGATCACTGGATTAATCCCAGCGGAGCACAGCAGCTAAACTGACTTGCTGCATCCGCGAACGAATTCGCCTAGCTCGTTAACGCGTTCAAGTGCGCTAAAGGAGCCAGTTAAGGGAGAACGAAATGTGGGGAGAAAAAAGTGTACACGGAGAGTAAAAAAGAGGGGAGGGTACGGGCACTCGTGCCTGGAGTGTGCACTCGGTTACAATGAGCCACGAGGAAGAAATGAAAAAAGGAAAATTATGAAAGAAAAGGAACATCGCGGCGAGGAAGGGGAGCAAGAAGTTTAATGCTGCGCTGTTGCCCGCGAGCTATGGTAATCCACTTACGCATACGCACGGAACGTAATTACAGTTTTCGCGCGGGACTCGTTCGCTCCGATCGCTGCGCCGTGGAATTTCGAAAAAACAAGCCCCTGCGCGCGGCCACCTTCGAAATTGAAGCTGCATTGAAGAGTGCGCAGGTCAGCAGCGAGGAGCGCAGTAACATAGTCGCTTCTGCGTACACTCTAGCCTGTCAAGGTATCAATTTCATTCGTTCCAACGATCAAGGTGCGGTGTACCTTGAAAAGGACTCGATTAATATAACAACGAAAGAATCGAAGGCTAGGTACGAAGCTTTCAACCCGGCAAAGTCCACTGCATCGTTTCTCATTTCTCTCTCGTGGCAGGGGTCGCTACCCCTTCGCGTTCGTGTCCGAGCACAGTAGGAACGAATTCGAAGAATCGCCCGGCGTTCCCCAGGGGCGACGCCCGTTCCAAACTTTTCTTTACTTAATTTGCGAACGCGCACTTGTGCCTGCCTGCAGCAGGCCGCGGCAGGTGAGGGGTTGCAAGTGGCGCGGCAGCGGGCTACCCCCGTCCCAAGTCCGTTGAACGTCGTTTTTTGTCTAACACACGACTGGGAATTGATGGAGCCACGCGATTTTGCGGCGGGAACAATGGTAGGTATCCAACGAAGGTGCGTTGGAAATTTGAAAATGTTAGTTTTTAAGGTTTAGTATGAAGCAACGCTTGCGCTGGACATTTTGCATATATTACACCCTTATTTATCTCTATTAAAGTTATATTTACATTACTCTCTTACTGTAATCAAAACGTTAATAATATTATTAATAATAATAATGGAGACACTTCTCAATAAAGAAAGAAATAAATAAATTCCAATTTACCTAGTACTTAATATTATCTATAAATCTAAAACGAAGAAGCTTCAATGCAATAGCTTTCATTCCCCAAATTCCCCTTATTTTTAAACAAAGAACCATCTTTTCGACTGTGCCAAAAATCGCAGAATACCAAGAATGTACCTATATTATACCAAAATCATAGGGTAGTAGACCCCTTTGCGGTATTCGATACGAACCCAGCTCATCAGCGTCAGTAAGTTACTGAAAAGTGTTTTTCCCAACGGTAACGAAGAGACCTGCTGGAGAATGGAAATTTTGACGCGCTGGAATCGATGGCCCTCGATAGGCGTTCGGGACTAGACGAGGAACGATCGACGATCAGCGACCGTGCAGAAGTCACGGGGGTGCGTGTGAGTCATTGTTGCGCCAGACAGGGTGGCTACAGGGTGGTCCCCACACTCGTTAGGGGGACATTTTAATGGGCCGCCGCTTTGGATTTGCCGGTGTTTAATTACAGGGGTTCTCAACTGCCCGCGTCTCCTATTCCCTCTATTTCTCTTTATTACATCTATGCTTCCGCACACGCACCAGCTCATGGCCGAATCGCCACCTTGCCCGTCCGCGAGCGGCCTTTCCAGCGAAATTCGCTGATTCGGGGGTAAGCGTTATGGCGGTGCTCTTACCGCGGAATAGAATTCGGTTTCGCGGGAAACGAGGTGAAACGAAAAACAGTATATCGCGCGGTCGATCTCCGCGATTGCCTCGTACATCGTAGCGCCTTGCAATTTTATTATGCTCCGGTCTATTTATTGCGATATCGAGGGGCAACGATTTGAAACAATATGAGCATACGAGTTTATTGGGTAAAGTGTAATCTAAAATTTACATTCCATACAAACGCTGTTTCACGTGCATTTCATATTCCTGCAGGGGTAAATTATGGATACACGGGTAAATAAAGTGGTCGAGGAAAGATGTATGATAAAGTGGAAAATAATTCCACTGATAACTTGGAGTTAATTTGCGGATCTTGCAACAAGAGGAGTGCAACGTCATCTTTACTAAGTTCGAGTAAATTAGAAAAAACTCTTTATACAATTATTGCTTTGAATTAACATTGAAAAGAGAACACTAATTGAAAAAACATATATTTTCACAGAATAAGTAGCATTTATTGAATTGTTTAGTTTTTATTTCTATTTTTGGCGAATTTTTCAAATCTGGAGGACGAAGGTACCTCCACCAAGACTATGACAAAAGATTCCCTACGTATCAGCAGTCTCCTTCGTTCACCTACACTAGTACCTAACTCAATAGCATTTACACGTGTTCCCCTAAAACAAAAATAAAATCCCAATAATGTTCTATAACAATAAACATCCATCTTCACTCGAAGGCTTCCCATCCACCCCCTCATCCGATTAGCATACCGCCCCTGTAAAAAGCGTTCCACCGCGGCGTCCAGACGTCCGCGCGCGGATCCCGCGATCCACTTCGTGGGAAAGGTTTATATCGTTAGACACGGCGGATCAGGAAGAATGACTGGCATAGATAGGAGAGGCGAAGGAGAAAAGGGCGAGGAAGGAGGATGAGGAGGAAGGGCAGGGTGTAGACGGCGGCAGACAAAAAGGGCATCTTGCAGAACGAGGAGGGTTAGGGTGGAGAGAGAGAAGGAGAGAGAGAGCGAGGCACGCTTTTGTGCGTGTGCCACGCAACGGAACGAAATAACGCAGGGCGCAACGTAAACGCACGCTACTCCACCCTTCCTCCTGTTCCCCGCCGCGGAAGGGACGAAGAGGGGGGCACGGCGGAGGGGAGGAGAGGCAGCGGCGAGGAGAGGAAGGAGAAAGGAGAGAGCAAGGAGAGAGGGGCACTTTACCACCCCATAAAAAGGGGGGTGTGAGTGTTGTGTCTGGAGCTGGACCCACCCTTGGGTGAACGCCCTGGAACCCCAGCGCGCAGACGATTTTTCATCTCTCTCCCTCTTCCGTCCGCTCTCCTCTCTTTCTCCCTCTATTTCTCTCTTCCTCCATCCCTCTAGTCCTTTCCCCCGTCTATCTCTCCCTCTCCCCCTCGCCCTTACCCACCGTTTCTCCGTGCCACCCTACCCGTTCCCTTTCTCGTATTCCCGTCGTCTCTGTCCTGGCCACGGTTCTCAGCCCTCGCCGCTGCTCCTGGAGCAGACTCCACAAGGTGTCTACCCTCCTGGACCTAAATGGAACGCCGCCGCGGCGGGGTTGCGTAGGCCCGTTTCTACGGGGATTTTCTATTCCCACAGGCAGGTCTGCGATGTGGCTTAGAGAACCTCTGCCATCCTTTGCCACCTGTCCCTCCATCACCACCCTCCCCTTCCACCCATCCACGCCCTTTGTTCCTCCGTCGGCGCAATACGTTTAGATTTATTCGCACTCTCTCTCCCTCGGCGGAGGCAATGGCCCCTCTTACGGGCGCCGCGCTGCCGGCCGCGACCTTAAGGGCGGGAAATGGACAGGAAAGGACCGCGAAAAACGCGTAAAAAGCGTGCACCAGGGGGCTGAAAGGGCTCGGGAAACGTGGGGTTAACCGAGCTTGTTCAATGATACACGGGATTAATTTAGTTTTCCATCTATATTCATACCCCAGCCCCGTTTCCCGACCGTCTAACCCTCGACCTTACGCGTACACGTATCTTCCCGCCCGTTCTTGCAGGGATCGCGGTAAAAAAAAGCTAACCAGGGAACATGCTCTCCGCGTCGAGTGCGGGCGTTGTTCTCCGCGGCGGAGGGGAAGAAAACATCGCCAATGTAACCGCGTTCCGCAGGAAAGTTTCCACGGAACCGGTCGAAGTCCCGGTAACGTCGCTGCTCCGCGATATTTAAAGATGTTTTTAAGCGTCCCTCCATGCCAGCGAGCGCGCACGGAGGAGCAACAGCGGGGGTATAAACTTGTTTTGCCGGTGGTTTTTATTCCCGCGGGCACGTCTGCCCCGAAAGCAGCCTCTTTGTATTCCCGCGTCCTCCTTTGTTCCACCGCGCGGCTCGTAATGCGTTTGAATTTATTCGCGTTTTCGCCATTCGGCAGTCGACGGCGCGAATTCCGCGGTAAGACGGATTTCTAACGGGGAATTGGGTAGAGGGTAAGAGTGGGCGCGGGAAATTTCAGCTTCGTAAATTTTGAGAGTTTTCGGAATTTTGGTCTAAACTGGCTTTAAGTTTAGGCGTATTTATCAGAATCTTTTTAAAAAATTGGAGTAACTGTAATTAAAGAATTTAGGAATGCCGTAGGTATCTATAGTTTTCAGGCTTCAATTTTGCCGAAAGTTGAAAGTCTCCTAGGGTGTAATCAGTGTTTCCCATCGTATTAATTATTCCTGAAAATATTCTTAAAAATGGCTTAGTCTTCTGACCGTCACAGTGGCGTTCCCCCTTAAGATTCAAAAGTTACATGCACAGCTACACTACGAAATCGCTATAACAGAGATAGTTTACTCGAAGGTAGCGTCGAAAAAAATTCAAAGAAAGCGATGAGGCAAAACAGGTTGGGAAACTGTGGAGTAGGTAAATAAACACAACTCTACCTTTATGTATCAGCACCCTCATGTATTATATTTCGAAAATATCAACAATAGCTAAACGCCCCAAAATATCAACCTCAGCTAATAATCTCAAAATACGCTTCCAATAAACTTCGTCTCCTCTTACATTTTCCCACCACAGGAACATAGAACGCACACCGACGTGTAAAAAAGGATTGCTCTGTCAAGCGACATTCAGATGAAAATTAAAGAACCTTCCACCGTTCCAC
Source organism: Andrena hattorfiana (assembly GCA_944738655.2). Classification (NCBI taxonomy): domain Eukaryota; kingdom Metazoa; phylum Arthropoda; class Insecta; order Hymenoptera; family Andrenidae; genus Andrena; species Andrena hattorfiana. The sequence goes on from OX122891.2 coordinate 72,002,087, forward strand.
CTACATTCACTGCTACGCACGCGAAAACTATCCACCTTCAGCCATCTTCCCTCATATTCCCAACACCCTTTCGTCTCCAACGCTGAATGAAACTGATCCTTCCGGATGTGACCGCTTGGCCGACCCTCCACTTCCGATTGAACTTCGTTCTAGCACGATTCCACGCCCCGGACCCGTTCGCCGAGGATTCCACGCACGGCGCGGATAATCTGCAAGTATCGCGGGCCGCGAACGGAAAAGCAGCTGCAGAAAGGGGGCGGAGGTGTGGGGGGAGAAAAGTTTCCAACACGGCGGAGTGTTCTTCCGTGTTACAGAAACCAGATCCCGAAAGAGTTTCCCGTGCTCGAGACGGCCGAAAGAAGCGTAGGTGTGTAACGTAAGAACTTGTAACCGTGATCCGTGGAAAACTCCTGGCAACCGCTAATTAACGGGCGCGGTGGCACGGCCGGAGAAAATCCAGCGGCGGAGCAAAGTTTTCCCACCGCCCTCCAGAGCGCCGCGCAGCAAACGACACGATTTATGAAAACGCTCCTAATAACGTGAACGCGAAATGCAAAGTAACACGAGGCCGGCGCAAGTTTCGCGCGTAAGCCGAACGAACAGCCCGCGTAAATATCGCGGAATTCCCGACCACGGTCGCGGGCAAGTGCTTCGATTTATCGCCCAACCGCCGCGTCGTCCACTCGCTTTCCCGCTGTTTTTTAATCGTTATCCTTTAGCAAATCGATAAATAACGTGACCGCGTATGAACGCGGTGGAAAAGAGGCGACGTACCCTTTACGTGGTGTCAGTGGCGCTCTCAGGATTTGAACAGATATAAATATTTTTATGGCAAACTCGATAAAAATGTATTTATAAAATAAAATCCAATTTTCTTTTCATTTTGAATTACTTTGAATTACTTTTCTCTTGAATTACTTCGATAGTGGTTAATCTCCTTTTTCCATTTTCTTTGGGGAGGGGGGGGGGGAGGTGCCAGAGCTACTTGGCCTCCCTCTTGTGTTTCTCTGAAAGTGAAATCTGAAATTTCTTCTTAAATTAGTAGTCAGACGTTCCTGTAGCTCTGCGTAAACGAAATTACTTCTTATTGTCACATGAAGAATTGAGTAATGTTTCTCAAGTAAGGTTAAAATGGTACTTTTGTGATTGCGAGCGTAAAGAAACCGAAGCCGAGATAAAACTCTGTCGACGCATAACGTTCGTTTTAACGGCGTTAGAAGCGATAAAGGGGAATGTACGCGCAGCCTCGCGAGAGGTCAGGAATCGGGTACACGTAGGACGCAATATAGAACATGAAAGGGCAGACAGATAGATGGTCCGGGAGGGTTGACAGAAAGGGTCCAGGGACAATCACCCCTGTTCGCGACAATGTGCGTAAACGGAGCCGGCGGCCGCATACTCTCGCAAAGTACAGGTCCGTGTATCGATTGCGCGGTAATAAAATAAGGAGCAAATCAAATTTGTAGAAAACGCGACGTTCACCCAGCGAGGTTCTGAGTCCAAAATAGCCATCGATTAGATCCAAGGGAGTCCATCAAACGAGAGTATCTCGGGAATAACAAACGTCCCGGAATCAACTATCCTCCCTTCGTCGAGTCTCTCGCGACAGAGGGAACGAAGGAAGAGTCTCCTATCGCTCAATATCGTCACGCGCATGCAGAATTCTCTGGGAGAGAAATGTCAGTGGAAGCAGATGTTCGTCGTCCGTCTGGCGGCGACTCCGCGCCAAGTGAAACGCGCCGACTTTCGTCAGACGGATCGGACACTGGCAGCCTCCGAAGGATAAGTAATACGAACGCGTTAGTCTCGTCGGAATTAAAATTCAAACCTCCCTCCTTCCTCGCTCTTTAATCCCCCGGAATAAGCGTCGAACGTGGAAAGAGCCCGCTCTATCACCCCGCTTTATCTCTCCCGCTCCTCTATCGGCTGCAAAGTAACCCGAAGCACAGGTGCATCACGGGGATCGGTAACAAATCGGTAGATTAGCCTGCCAGGCGAAAACTGGTTTCACCGGCGTGCGTCTAAGCCGAACGAGGCGACGCCATAAGTCGATTTAATAATTCAAACGCGCCGTTAAGAGGGTGCACAGCAGAGGCTGCGTTAAAGCGAAAAGGTCAACGATACTTCGCGGACACATAGCGTTAAACTATCGACTTTACGGTGAATCACTTTCGCCGCGCGCTCGCCCGAACCCGGCTCGCGGAAAAATCATATTTCACGCGCCTCTGCCGCCCCCGCCGATCAAAGAGCAGCATATGCGAGGCACGTGGACCGTGCGAAATGGAAGCCAAATTGCATACTGGGTCTCGCGCCAGAAGCGTCGTAACGGAACGGAAGAAATATAGTACACCGCCGAGAAGAAACGTATAAACCTTCTTACTTAAATTATTCCTCTTGAAAGATAGAATCCATTAACAACTAAGCCACTTGGCGCTTCAAACACGAATAATGAGTCACGTGACTGAGAATCATATTCTTCTCTATTCAACTTGATCGAAGTCTAGGTTCCCGCCCGATCAATCGAGATCTCCGAACGGTGGACGGTTGCGTCGGTGCGCAATTTAAAGGGGGAGCGAGCAACGAATTCACGAGGGGGAGAGGAAGTTGGAAACTCGCGTTGCTGGACGGGGCAGATAGTCGGTGGAAAGGGTTTTCGGCGTGGCGCATCGACCAAGAACGGGAGAATAAACGATACCGGCTGCGAGCCGGTAGGCCATAGAACCCGCCGGGCTTTTGCACCCCTCTGCTCTCCCCCTCCTGGCACCCCTTGTCTAGCTCTTTACTGTTTGTAAACACAGCCGTGCTACTTTCCAATGCGGCTCCTTTCCACTGCGCTCAGGCCACGTACGCGGCGACGGCGTGACGCGCGTATGTGCACGCCAGCCGAGGCGTGTCAGGAAACGCGCGTCACGCCACGGCTGGGAACAACGGGATGCGTTTTTCGCGTGAAAATTGGAATTTCTGGGATCGATCCCACCACGGAACTGAACGTGTAGGTATATGTATGCGCCTTTTAATGAGACGGGCCTCCCACGGTTATTTTTGCAGAGACTGTTGGTGTCGATGGGATTTGCGCGATTTTCCGGAATTTTTTTAGCTCTGCTTGGGTAATGCTTGCGTATTGAAATTATTTGTGAGTGCGTGTACAGTGTTGTGTCTTGTGTTTGGCACTCGCATGGCGGATGCATGGTCCGTCGACTAATGTTACTTGTTGATTGGTGTCATTGCTAGGAGGAAATAAGAATTTTTGGTAATAACTTCTCGAGAAGCACTAAGTGCTATCTTCTCGCACGCCCTACTAACACACATCACGTTTGCTAATTGACATAATAAAGATCAGTCGTAAATTAAAATTAATAAAGATAGAAAGGAAGATAATGATAAGATTAAAGTTTAATGTGAAAAGCTTATTTTAAGAATGGTATGAATAATTGTAGTGTGGGTCAAAATGTGGATAAATAGTGAATATTGAAGGTATTAAAGGTATTGAATTGCGATAAGTTTGTACACGTGCGTGCTTTCTAATTAATTAGGGTAAATCCGAGAGACGCGGTCGGGCCGGAGAGTTGGTCGAGTCGCTATATTTCAGACTCTCTACGTAAAAATGCGTTAAAGTGCAGACCAATTTCTTCTCTAGAAGCCAAACAGTTGAATCAATAGCGTCATTTCGCTTCCATCTGCGTTTTTCTGGATTTATAGACTTTAAAAGGAAAGTTGAGGTTACATTTAACCTCTTTTGTCAAACAGCGGTGTATAGAATCGTATTTAAAACATACTTCTAAGTGTATTTTCGTTTAATTCTTGGGATAATAAGATAGTAGAGATATTAAGGGACAATGCAGCCAAAGTATTTGGCCATATTAACTCTTCCTCTCAAAGCTAACGAGAAAATCATCTCTCGCTGCAGAAAGGAGAGATGGTCGAGTTATGATTTTTTTTATTATTTTTGTTTATTTTTTATTATTATTTTATTATTATTTTTGTTTATTTAATTTATTTATTCACTTTTGTATTCATTTGCCTTGCCAATCGCGAGTAGGTAGTTCCCTTTTTCTTTGATGTGTTCTTTACTTGTTTAGCGTAAACAAATTAAATATCAATGAATCTGTAGTTGTATTCACTCATAAATAATTTTGCTTTATCCTTTGTTAATTTTCCATGAATAATTATGCGAGTGGTCTCTGCCAACGACGAAAACCATTTCTCCCGGCACCTCGGGAGAGGTGGTCAGAAGTCATGACTTCAGTTTTCAACCCGATTTACAGTAAATATTGTCTTAAAGCAAATATCGACCAGTTTTTCTGAATCAGCATAAAATTCTGAACATATAGGTTTGTTCTGATAAAGTCAGTAATTTCTGTATTAGTTTTAATAGCCATTTTATATTAGCTCGACCGCGTCTCCCGGATTTACCCTATTGCTAATTACCACGCGTAACAACACACTGCAGTCAATTTTTATGCGTGAAACTTTTAAATAACCTTCAGTGTACACCTTTTCCATGTACCTATACGCATGTACCAAATCGCAGCAGCGACGCTAGACAAAGTAGGGCAATTAAAAAGTTTCAGCATCGTGAATGGCTAGTTACTTAAATCGTCGAGGTAACCCCAGATAAAGCTGGTGTTTCGAGGCGCAGCAGCCGCCGCCGAGGATCCTGTAACTTATACCTTCCTTAATGGAGGCAAGTCATCGCAATTTAAGGCAAAAACTTTGGCGCCTTTCTGTTCATCCCCCCGTCGTTCTTATTGCGGCGCATCGAGATACAGATACGCGCGGAAAGGACGGTAAGGCAATTAAGCGCGAGCTTCATCGCGACGCTTAATTCTAGAGGGGCGATTGTAATTTCGCGCTGGCAAATAATATCTGTAATGTTTGACGCGTGCACACTGCGGACATTTTCGCAGACTGATTAAACATAGCCTCGCGGAGGCTTTGCCATTTGTCGCGGGAATTATTAATGTCCCGTGCGCCGTTACACGTCACAGTGTCGCGCGATATCACGTATCCGGAGAATTCAATAACTGCCAACCGTGACCAAAAAATAAATCAGTCTCCCGGCAAGCGCCGGGGCCGGGAGTACAAATAAATAGACCGGAGTCAATCTTCGTCGAGGCGACGCTTTCGTCGAGTTACGCCAGGGCGACTTACCCTCGATAATAAATTCATTGGCTGGGCGGCGGGCGAGCTGTACTCACGGCACCCACTTACCAGCGATGCACCACGCCGAGTTGAACGTATATTCGCGCCTTAACTCGCCTTGAACTTTACGAGTCGCGTCTCGAACCCCGCCCCAAGGTGATCGAAAGCTTTCGACGCCGCGTCGAAGCGAACGTGCCGTTCCGCGATCGATTCGCAAATATCCATGGCGCGACCGGGTAGAAAAGTGACGTACAACAGTCGACCAACGATTAATGAATTAATGCCCCTAATGTAACAACTTCCAATCAAACAGACCCGAGTGAGAACCCGTTCCAGAAATCCGACAACTCGCGGTGCCTCTCTCAAAACAAGCAAGGATCGCCGTCTAATTGAATCCGCCGAAAAGTATTGTTCAAACGAATATATTCGAGGAACGCAACGCGGCCAATTAAAACCGAATCCCCGAGGATCAACGCCCGAGGAGAGTCTCTTAAAGACGAACGGAGGAAGTCCCGTTGCGGCGGGAAGCCTGAAGCGTCGATCTCGCGGGTGTTACGTGGCATCCTGGTCCCTCGGAGGGAAAATCTCCCGCAAATAAGTTCGAACAGTCGCGGCGGCGAGCGTTATCAACTCGGATTACAAAACACTCTCAGGATATCGAGAAACTCGCAGACCCCTCTCCGCGCCCCGGGCGAGCGTGAGTAAGCTTCGCCTCGCCTCCGGGCTCTCGCTCCGGCTGCGGCCGTCTCTCCGACGCGTTTTCTTTCCATTTCCAGCCGCGTCTTTGATCTCTATTCCGCAGGATTTTCATCGGATCGAATAGCGAGCGGGGATCCGCGAAAAGTTCGTCGGGATACGGCTGACTCGGCGTGATTCGAGCTCAAGGCATCGGCCTCTATCGAACCACGGATGGGGTAACGCGACGGCGAGAGGGGCTGCGCGGAGGAGAGGACGGCGAGCGCGAGAGGGGAGGGGCGAGGCGGGCGGGAGCGACGTCGGAGAAGAGGAACGTCGGGAAGAGTGCGACCGGGACGGAAAAACGGGAAGAGGAACGCGAACGGGAAGCGAAGGGCCGTAGGGGGAGCGCGCGGCCCTGATACGAACGGAAACGGAGCGGCTGCTGAACGGGGCAGAGGAAGAGGGAGGGAGGGAGAGAGGGAGGCTAGACGCGGGGGAGAAACAGAGAAACGCGGAGACCTTTTCGAGCGAGGGGGAACGGTGGACGGAGAATTACGGGTAAATGGAGTAAGCGGGAGAGTGGAACAGAGCAACGGATGGAAAAAGCGCGCGATAGAGAAGCGGAGCCTCGGGGAGAGGCAGAGGGAGAGAGGCGTATATGCGCGGGCGAACGAGGGACGGAAAGAAACGGAGCCGGGGCATAAATGGGAAGAAGAGTCCGTTAAAGCGAGGGAAAGAGATTGACGCGTCGGTTGAGGGGAGACAGCGAAGCCGCGAACAGAAGGGAGCAGGATGGAGGGAGCGTGAGAGGGGAGCAGACGGAGCGAGACGAAGGACGAGAGAGCGAGAGAGAGTCCGGGGGATCAATGGACGCAACCCCGCGGGGCGCTACACTCTCTCGGATACTACGTAGTATCTCGCCGCTGCGTAGTAATACTATGCCCGCGCCTACGTACTACGCCCGCCACTATCGCGCCCGCCACGCTTCCCCTCCGTTTCCCCTGCGGCACCGCTCAACGGCTCTCGCCCCTCCCGCGTCGGGCTCCCCCACCGCGCGGCGTCTGCTCTCCCCTACGGCCGGACCTGCCGCCCCTCCACGAGCACGAGGGCTAACGGCCTCCCGCGCTAACTTCGATCCGCCAATCGCGCCGCGACGTCGCTTGCCGCGCGCGGGAAAACTCATCCACACGCACACACGCAGCCGAGACTTCTCGTAAGGATAGAAGACGCGGGCTACCCGCGTGTGTATACAGGGTGTGTCCGATGCACGCCGGGAAATGTCGTTGCTCCGCGTGGGAAAAGCCTGGGGCGATGATATCGCGGAGGCGGCTGTTTTTCACCATCGTTTTGCATTTTGCCGCATCATTCCGGGGCTCTGTGGGAGAACGATTTTTGGTGGTTCGAGGGATCTTGAGAGTCCAGGCAGTCTGCTTCTTGTTCGAGGGTTTACGGGCAAGGGCGTGGGAAATTTGATTTAGATCTTTGTGAGTGGAAAGGGCGTAGGGCGAGGTTTTTAAGAATTATGGGGAAGGAGAATTGTGACCTTATTGAGGGGAGTCTGAGTTTTTAGAGTTTCTAAGGATGGACATGGAGATGCAAGATGGACATGGAGATGCAAGATACACTTATGAGTAGAATATATGTTTTATGGTACCCTAAATATTTATTTCTCCTTGATTGCTTTAGGAAAAATTGTGACAGAGAAATATGAACGAGACAAAGGAGCTGCTTCGATCATGTGACGTCTAGTATTAAGGTTGTCGTCCACTTTTCACTTAGAAACACCGAACGATCAGCATGCTAGAAGAGCATTAGTTAACGGAGTATAAGATAATTACGCTTTATGACCTGAAATTAAAACTTTCACCAATGACTCATTTCTCGCCGGTTGCCAAGTGATGAAACGCTACGTTATCCCTCGGCCCAAGGAAACATAGAGTCGTGTACGAAGATAATCGCATAATGACGTTCGAAATGAGATTGTTTCTGCAAGGCTACGCCTGTTTGAGGATTAATTCATCGCGGTGTACATCGTAACGAAGGAAAGCGGTCGTGAATCGCAGCGACCCGTTCCGCGGAAGAGCTAAGCAGGGCGTGGTTCGCATAATTCTCCAACGGTTTTCCTATTTATTCGCGTCACCCTTGCCATCCCCGCCGTCGCGCGCATCTTACCAGTGCCCAGCAATTAATAATCCATCAAAATTCTTAGCCAATTAACGACCACGAAATCGCGAACGTCAACGCACTAAATGTATAAACAGAATGGCACTACTTCGAAAAGTCTTTCAGCGTCACGACTCGTTTTATCGATCCGACAAAAGCAGGCATGCAAATGTAATTTAATCAGCCTACATTGTAAACAGTACCATTTCGCGTGTACAACGCAGCTTGTGCTGATTGCAAAAATTTATCGACGCTTTTGTTATGATACACCGCCACGCCCTGTACGCGAGCGAGCTGACCAGCGAGACCTGCTTTGATAATGAAAATCCGCGTCAGAAGCATGCACCCCCGCTGCTAATATTTAATTAAACGGGCCAACCATCGGGCGACCCGAAACTCTTCAGCATATTTCGTCAACTCGTTCGGCGGGAAATCTCATTTCGCTCCAGAAACTGTCTCTGCTCTCCCATTCCCCAAATCCAACGACACTCGGACAGACAATTCGCGGCGTCAAGGTAAAAATATATATCCTCCCGCAATTTTAACGAGCCCCTGGAACTTCCTGTATTTCGGACAGAGATCGATACCGCTAATTGATGCGAATAATCCACCATGTTTCGCGCAAGCACGGCAATTATCTCGATTACCGGTAAGTATTGCTTGAGAAGCATTACCGGGGGATGTATATAAGCTCCTATAGATACATAACGGTGCACACTGGTAGTTCCGAGCCCAAGACAAATGATACGTTCCCTGAGCGCGCTCGTGTAACAGGTCGTTAATCGGATTATCGTATTACCGCGGCCGGCAGCATTCTTTTCGTGAAATGTAATTTCATCGATCGGGCCGCGCCGCGTAATAATAACTTCTGCTCTATCGGCGGGATTATACAGCGTGGAGGGGCGTTGCATTTTTGCGACACATTGCTCGGATAGTGACATCGGTAACGCGAGCGGCAAAGAAGCTCCGCTGCGTCTGTGGCGCGCTATAGCCCGGGCCGAATCGAGTGGCCGCTCAAGGCCACTCAAATTCACCGTGGGCCAGGCGCGATATCTAGTTTCGCGACGGGTCAAGCTCCCCCTTTGTTTTCAGGACGGCGGAGTGCGCGGAGAGGGGCGGAATAGCGACGCATCGCCGCTTGCTACTCAAACGCTGCAAGAGAGAAAACGAAAACGCAAAAAGCGAGGGAGCAGATGCCGTATAATGACATTTTCAGCGCGGCTCGCGCTTTTGTCGGCGTGCACGCACAGAGCCAAAGAAACGGCGAAAGGGAAAAGGAATCGAGGGAGAGAGAGTCGAGAGAGTCGGGAGAGTCGAGTGCTCGGGTTTTATGTCCTTCGGCTCTTAATTCCGTAAAGCGACACGAGGCCCCCCTCCTCCTCTTTTTCTTCCTTTCCCCTCTGACTTTCAGCTCACTTCCTCCTTCCCTGCTTTTCCCAGCTGCGCCCCCGCACCCTCCGTCGTCTTCCCCTAAGATTCGACAAGTTCTTTTTTTATCGAATCGTGTGCGCTCGCGCGCGCGCCATTTAAATCCTCGGACTTTCCCGCGGCAGCGTTCTCGATAAGGGGGCGCAATTAGGCGAGCGTGCATCCGCGTCTCTCGTTAAGCGGAACGATCAGAATGGACAAATTCTTTACCCAACCCCTTTCCTCGGAAATCAGACCTTCGCGTCACTGCAGGAGTCTGGGAAAAACTTTGACCGTTCCCATGAGAGTTGATACGACTCGTGTGACTATCCTTTAGATTTGAAATACATGAGTACACTGCATTTTGTTTTTATGATGATTCTGGTCTAGTAGCTTTCTGTAATTATGGGTTTCATCCCCTCTAATTAGGGACACTCTTCTGACATTCTCTTGGGTCCTGAATATTCTTCTCTGTCATTGCGTACTATTGTAATGCGTAGTTTTCCATTATCTCTAAGGGTTTCCTTTCTTTTGTCGATTCGTGACTCAGGGTTATGTAAATTACGTAAGAGTTGCACTTTGTGTTTAAAGGTTATGGAAATGTTAGCAATTATAAGCCGCGGTTTCGTTCACGGGGTATGAGCAGTCGGGAAGATAAAGTGTAATAAGGGCACGCACATGGTGAAGACGTCACTGCTAAATAGTGATCGAAATGGGACGTTTCAAGATAAGCACGTAAATCCTGTACAACTTCCCTTTCTTGTTGCAGCTGAAACCTTGCGTGATCCAGTGACTCGTGTTCACTCGTGTTTAAACCGCAATCTCGTAGGAAGAATCACTCTTTATGCATCGTGTGGTAAGCTCTTTGCGGGGTTCTACTACCACGTGTGTTATCTAAAATTTAGTAAGAATTTTTAACACGGAAAGTCGAACTTTTTCTGTCAAAACTTTAAACGCGATTATCTCGAAACGGCATTTTCCAAACGGGCGGATATTAATCCGTTATTAAACTCAGTCAATTTTTTATCGGATTCACTTGAAATTTTCAGCGAATATTCGTAATAAAATTATCTTCAGTTAAGCGTACAAGTGTTTTGATCAAATAATTCATTCACTGGTAATATTGAAAAAACATGTTGATTTTTATACATTTTCTTTCAAAATTCGGAATTTTTTCAAATATTAATATTTTTTTAAATTTGTAGGCGTAACTGAAGCTATTGTAATATACTTTACGAAAATGTTCGAATTTTTCAATTCAAAGCAAATGTTGAAAAGTTACACGACTGCCCGTTTGGTAAATTCTTTTCCAGAGCCTAACGTTATCGTATGTTGTGGCCAAACTACCCAAAATTGTTTCAATCTAGAAGCATAAAATATTACTTAGTTAAATATATGTATTTTCAATTGGTAATAAAAATTTTTCGTAGAAAGTTACACTTCATTATAGAAGAATGCCTTGAAAATAGCCTTTATTTTCTACAAATCTGGAAAAATGGATTTTGGGGTTGTGATGTTTTCTTAAAGTACAACATCCCAAAAGTATTGTGTGAAAGTTTCAATTTAATCCGACCAAAATTGGCGGAGCTGTGCGAGTTTTAGTATAGGTATGTCCTGGAGGATGTAGACTTAACTAAATACTTTAAACGCGTTTTTCTCGAAACTACATTTTCCGAACCGGTGACCAAAATATCCCGAGAACCGCTGCATAGAATGAATTCAGCTTTTGTAGGCTTATTCTATGTATAAAAATCTTGTCCTTAATCGTGGCTTTTTCATTTGCGTTGCGCAGTCTTCATGTTACAGATGAAAAATGAGCGATTTTTGTAGGGAATTGTAGGGAATCGGTATTTTAATTTGAACAACCGCCATTTTGTAGCAAATTAATTTTTCGGGATAATGAACAATTAAGGACAAGATAATTTAATAAAATAACTAAATTCCTTCGAATATTTCATTTCAGATAAATCAGATCAAAATTAGAGTGGTCACCGCAAACTACTGAAAAAAATCGCTGCCGGGAGATCACTGATATTTTTTTTATTTATTTATCATTTTCATTGGAATAGTTATTACAGGTAGTAGGGGAAGATTGCCTATGTTGGACCACTTTTTTATTTTTTCTCTCCTACACGGACATAACACATTGAAGAAAGCAAACATAAACGGGAAAAAGATCTACATTTTATGTAGACTTTATCATGTATTTAGTGTGTTGATAAAATATGTGATTAAAATAATATCTGAAAAAAACTAAACTAATGACTTCGGTCCATTTCAGGCAACCGGTTTCGTAATTTGGACGACCGGTTTCCTACTTTGGAGCGCTCCTAAAAATCAATGAATTTAAATATTTAAAATCTAAAAAACACTGATCAGGACATTAAAAAAAAATAGAAACAGGAAGCAACAAGCATCTTACGGTGCACGTAGTGCAATAGTCGTTGTTTTGATGTTTTTTTTATATTTGTCCCCGCATAACTCCCCAGAATGGGCCGATTTTGATGATCTTTTTTTTATTCGAAAGAGGGCGATGCCCCGGTGGTCTCATCTTACACTGCATCAACATTGGCGTAATATTTTGCTACTTCTGGTTAATAATAAAGACTATTGTCACCTAATTATTATTATTTTATGTACGTGCGCACATATCTCCTCAGCATGTTGTGTCAATATATATGAAACTAAAAAGTTAAAAATAAAAAACTTAAAACCGACATCAAAAAAATAAAAGTGCACTAAAAAGTAAAAAATAATTTTTTCCCATATTTAATCTACGGTACTCCCATATTTTTTGAGTCGGCGCCTCATCATTTACACTGTGTAAATCTGGCGCCGACTTAAAAAATATGAGAGTCGTAGATTAAATAAGGGAAAAAATTATTTTTTTACTTTTTAGTGCAATTTTATTTTTTTGAAGTCGGTTTTAATTGTTTTTTAAATTTTTTCAGTATGATTTTAACTATTCGCTACCATAACATAGATTGTATCTTAAAATGGACCGGTCCAATTCAAGCAACTACTGATGGTCCCAAATTAGGCAACTTGTTGGTTAAATCAAAAAGATATGTTTTCATTGTTATACTTATAGGAATATGGGAAAGTAAAGATATGAAGTTGTAGCTAAGACAACATACTTTACACTAGTATCATTTAAAATTATAGTACTTACAAGTTGTAGAAAGAAATTCACTTGAAATAGCACGAAAAATAATGATCGCGCACCACGTGTTTCTATATTTCGACGACGGTGAACGACAAACTAATGAATAACCGTATCGCTGTTCTCGCAAGTTCAATCTCCACTTCCTAAATCAATGTAGCCAAAAAAACCGCTGCAAATATATTTGTTTATCGAGGTATGCAAATGGTCCAATATAGGTAACTCTCCCCTATAAGATGTACACTTTCAAATACATAAAGGTTTCTTTAAAAAGCCTTCAAGTTTTTCTCCCAAAAATGACGTAATAAAAATGATGTAATAAAGAAAACCCTTAGAAATCTAAAAGCAAAAAATAGGAAATATCGTCTCAAATTTGTACAGTAGGTGAGCTACTACAAATCCAAAAGGAGGTAAAATCCAGATATCAATTCCCATCCCATTCCCGTAACCGTCGTCCAAGTATTAGAAGCGCTCGCTAATAAATCATCCAATCGGCCAAGATCGATTTCACTAAACGCCTCAACACGTCATTCGGCGATGCACTCAGCGAGCAAGCCCATTAAATTCGAGGCTTCCTTGCATCTCATAAAGGCCACCTCGTTCCCGCGGACACGAGATGTTTATTACTCGTTCTACCCCCCTCGATACGCATTTACGGTCGAACTCGACCCCTAATTCCGGAAAGCGTGGCCATCCACTTCCTGTCGGCTCCGTTTCCAGCCTCCCCTCCTCCTCCTTTTTCACGCAGAGTTTTTGCGACCGCCGTCCGCTCCGCGAAGAAGCTATGACCTCGGCACAGAAATTAACGAAGCGGCGATAATTAAGGAAAGAAACTTTATGCCCGCCGCGCGTCCCACGAAATTTTATTACGCGGATAGAGCGGAGCGAATAAAACCGGACGTTTCCTTCCCCCGCACAGCCCCGGACCGCGGTCCTCCATTCGTTTTCGGGGCGCTCTTGGCACGGGAACGCCGGATCGCCGGCGAAAGAAGAATATAAAGAAGACGGAGGGGTTGTAGTACGGTATCGCAGGGAAATAAAACGTTTATCTTTTATTCAAGAAAGCTTACGATACCCTTGTTTCTCTCCGTTTCCAAGATCTTGTATCGCGTGGCTGCAAGCACGGTTTAGCAGAAATATTCATATTCTTGAAATGGGAATTTTCGAACATGGCCCCGTGCCACAGGGGCGCTTCGGCTGGGTAATAATGTTTTAAGGGACATTCATGGGTTTTGCGTTTGAAACACTGCAAACTAGTTGCCTAGCCGAGGGGTGGTTTTCTGGGTAATATAGTTTCGCCAAACTGATTTAACGTGCAACATTTTTCTTCCAGAAATAGAAATAGGTAAAGGAACTATGGACTACTTACAGCAACGTGAATCATATAAAACAAGTTCAGCGCAGAGTGACGTTATACTTTCAGCTCTTACTTCCTCCCGCCGATGGAGAAATTATTCAATTCGCCCCCGAGTAATCGAGCAATATTAAATTAGCGCGATGGGGGAGGGAGCGAAAGGAAGAATGGCTATTCCTGGGAGCAGATCGCGCGAAAGGCAAGAGGAGTATGCACGGTGGGTAATAAACGATCCTGGACGGTACAAAAGGCCTCATAATCGTCGAAGACGCCGCAGGTCCGACTAAATTGTGGGCAATCGGGATCGAAATCCAGCGCAGACCCGTCCAATCGGCCCCGCGGATCGGGAAGCTTTTATCCGACATCGATTTCCTGCGAAAAGGCAATCAGGAACAAATCCTCGTCCCCTCGTAGCCTTCCCCCCTGCCGTCCTCGTTCACCCTTTCCCAGATCCTCTTCACCAGCATTTACCCTCTCAACAACCACTTATCGAAACCAAACGCGAGCCACTTCCGGCCGAGCGACTGTGTCTCGAGCATCGATGAAATTTCTTTGACGGTCTCTTATCTGCGGCTCCTCTCCCCGGATCTTCCTATTCGACGAGGTAAGCTTTATCGAGGGTGGAGACCGCAGATATATCAATAGCATCGCGCACCGCCGTGTACGTTTTAATTAATTTCGTTACGAAACGGAGAGGCAGAGCAAAATTTCGATCGCCTGGACGGCTACGCGATAAATGCTGACCGGCGAGGGGAAGCTGGCTCTGGTAATCGACGTTCGATCAAGGAATTCTCTTTGTAAACGTCGTACCGTTGCGGCGGGGAACGAGCGCCAAGGGAATTTTGAGAAGAAGCTTCCACGGTACAGTTTAATTGCTCGACGGTCGCGTGGACTGTAACGATTAGCCGGGCTTGGCTTCCTTTTGTTGATATTTTATCCCCATGACAGTTGGGGCAGAATAGTATTTACCTAGACGACGACTACACGCGGTGGCTTTAAGATTCCTGGGTAATGAAAAGTTCCTCCGTTGCCTCGCGTTCTCCGCATTTAACCGAGTTATATTTATCTTGTGTCGCGACAGTAGGAGGCATCTGTCAGCGTCGGGGAGATAGTCAATATGATTCCTGCAGATTTCGGAGTTACTTTGCAAAAGTAGCGATGGGTTCGAACGACTCGCAAGTATTTTTGTTTGAACCGGTACTACTCGATCCTACGAAACTGCACTTTAAATGCTGAATTCAATCCACCACCAACTGGGATTAATGCTCCAACGGTTCAAAAGAAAGCAAACGCCAGTCAACCCCCTTTCGCCCTCTCGCGCGTCCCTGGCCTCTAAGCCTACTCGGGAGACTGTAAATGGTGGTAGTCGAAGATTCGATGTGCATAAATTTCATTTCCATAGCGTTAAAATTCTTAGATAAAAGGGGGCGGGTCGAATGCGCGATCGGTGTTATGATAATGAGTGGCTTCTTTGCCGAAGCGTTCTCCTCGTCTTTTGACGGGGTACGCGCGGCGCTCTTCAGCCGACCGGAGGTTCTCAACCAACCAACCCCTGCCAAGAGATATACCCACTGAAAAACATCGCGATCCACGATTTCTCTGGCGGCGAAAACGATCCAGGCAGCGAGGATTTAGGCGCGACTGTCGTCGCCGCTTATTCAGGCGCATCGATTAAAACGGGGGACACGGTCAGGCGCGATTCACGCGGCTGCTGGTCCCTCGGGATCGTGAGAAAATGGTCCTCGTGGACGCAGTGGAACCACGAAGGGAAGTGGAGCGCAGACGAGCGGGGAAGAAAGGGCACAAATTGTCTAGAGATAGGAGTCAGGTCGACCTCTTAGAAAATAAGTGAGAGAAAGGCGAAGACGTTAGGTGGTGCGAGGAGGACAGGGGCGTGCGAAGGGGGGTTCGGGCGAGACCCCGACTTCCTCTATTACCAATTCATGCCCCTCCACGGGGCTGCCGATATATTCAAACCTCGCCGAGAAAAGGCCAGTCATTGTGTCGGCCTCTTTGTCGTCCTCTTGCCTTTCCTACTCCTCTCGTTATCCTCTCCCTCGAGTTCCTCGCCCACCCAACCCTCCCTCCCCCCGTAACGCCGCCGCGTCTCCTCCTTTACACCTCCTTGCCTCCTTGGTCTCGTTTCTCTTCCGTGGAAAACGGGGGTGTGGGCCGCATACCTTTGTCAATAGGAGGCCGGAGCCGTGGATCGAGTGGAAGAAGAAGGATGCCCGAGTCGGATGAGAAAAAGGTGGAAAAAGGAGGGAGGCGGCTGGGCGGGGGAGGGGGGTGGGTGGCGGCGAAAGACAGAATGAGCGAGGACTCTGTTATGAGGTCTTTGAATACCAACGCAGCACGGGCGCGAGCTAGGGGCGGACGCGGCGTCGAAAGGAGACCGAGCGAGGTGAAATAGGCGATGGAAAGCGAGACGAAAAAGAACAGAAGTGAAGAGACGATGGAGGAGCCACCGGGATGGCGAGCAGTTCAATGGATCGCGGAGGGTGAGAGAGGCTGCGAGGAGTTCCCGACTCGGAAGGAATTAGCGATCGGACCGTCCCATCGACGATTCGTTTCCTGCCACGCGAGAATCTTGAATTTCCAACCCCCGCTTTGCTCCCCACTTTCAGGCAAACTCGCGGACAGGTCATTAGCTGGGCGCGAGGAAATACGTCGGCGCGGTTGTTTATCCCGCGATAGATCTCCTCCGCTCTTCCTCCCTCCCTCCATTCTTCACGGAGCATTCCAGCTCGCAATCTTAGATACTTGGCTTTTTAAACACTACTTACGCTTCCACAGTCACCGATACCAACGCCCGTTAAGATTCAGCTTACAATTCTGAAGCACCCCGAGTATTACATTAAAATTCGCGA
This sequence comes from Andrena hattorfiana, assembly GCA_944738655.2. Lineage (NCBI taxonomy): Eukaryota > Metazoa > Arthropoda > Insecta > Hymenoptera > Andrenidae > Andrena > Andrena hattorfiana. Next base: position 72,018,864 of record OX122891.2, read on the forward strand.
TCCTTTATCTCCGCTCGAAGACAGCGGCAAGCTCGCGCGACGCTCGCTAAGAATACCTTCCAGGAGCGCCACAAAAACCCACTGCCTCATCCCAAAAGGGGAAAATCGTCTTACAGGGGAGGAGGGATCGCGAGCGCATCTCGCGGTGCCCTCGCACAAAGCCGGGTCGCGTGCAGCGACAAAGGATTATTCCCGTCGCTTTGACGGCTTGGATTCGAACTTGTTAACCGACGCGTCAGCCGTGAGAGATTTATCTAGGGCAGGCAACAACAATTGGAGGCCCATAATTACACGTGCTCCCTCTCCCCCGGAGGTCGTCGAATGGAAACGCGCGAGACGTCCCTCGCCCCGAGCCGCGAATTTCGCCGGCAATATTCTCTCTCCGCGTGACAAGGCGCGGAGTGGTATGGCGAAAGGGGGAGGAGGATCCAGGCGTGTGAAATCATCGTCTGGCCTCTCGAAACGCGTGGCACGCCTGACAAAAGGAAGCACACGGGACAGAGAGGCCGCGGAGTGAATCAGTGTCTGTAGACGCGCCGGGTCATGAACTCGATGCAATGCAGCCAGCCGAACGAGCCGCGAACTCCGTTTGGGTAAACGTTTTTTCCACGGGGCCCGTTGACGGCCAACGGATGCGCGCGGCCGTCGCAGCTGAAAAACAGTCGCGGGGACGGCTGCTCCGGAAGGAGACGGGCGGAGAACGCGAGGCGGTGAAGAAACCCTTCGTTCTGCGAATTCCCCGATCGCTCCGCCGAACGGGCTGCGGTTCGTGGCCGGCCACGGACCCACTTACTGCGTAAAGGCGGATTCACGATGACTGAATAGTGGAGGACAGGTAACTGATGGTTCGTTTGATAATCGGCGGCGGACAGTCGTTGATGATTCCAATGAAGAAAGTTGATTGAAGAATGCTTTAGCCGAGGGTTCGTTAATTTAGTGGATGCCGAGGATCCATCTTAAATATTTTACTATAGATGCGTGGATGAAAGGAGATAATATCCTGAGGGGTCCCAAGATTTCTAAGGACGCATTAGTAGGTACTAGATACAATGAAACTGAATGAATAATGAATAGCTTCGTTAACAGTTTTCAACGATTTTCTCGAATATTTCCCGCAGCATCTTCGCGTAACCGAAAACCGATTCAGGTCCAACGGGCACAAAGGGAGCACCACAGTTATATACCAGCATTCCTTGCCGCGCGTTTTACATCTGGAAACGCGGCCTAAGAGTTCCATCACCGACCATCGGTGAGACAGCGAATTCCACTGGCGCCTAGAACGATCAATCAGAGGCGAGTCTTCTTCCAAGGCTCACCACTCGAAGATACCCGAGCCATGAATATTCAAAGGAATTTTCGCGAAAAGCAACGCAGGCAGAGCCTGGTCCGTCCGCTTCCCATCCCCGATCCCGACACAACAATAAACCCCGACAAACTGAAACACCGCGCATTTAAAAACTAGTCTCGGCCCACGAGCGCGTTCCCTCGAAATCGGCAATTACGTCTCGATATAAATCTGCCCTAACTGCCTCGGCCATCTATCCCCTCGCCGCACAGTCCACCAGACGAATATCTCGCGCAAACACCCCGTGACCACGTCGAAGAGGGGAAAAGGGGGGGAGAAAATTACGAGCGCGCTAATTAAATCTGTGCTCGACGAGACAAAAGGTCGAGCAGCCTCGCTCCTTCGCCGCGTTTCCTTTAGGAGGCGAGTGGAAAAAGCAGTCGCTCGACATGGGGACGCGCATGGGTGCGCAAGACATAAGCTCCGCTGGCAGGAAGGGGGCCGGTGAGTAGTCGCGGGACAAGGGGCGTCTGGTGGGCGGGCGGGGGTGTTTTATCGTCAAAGAATTCGCAGTCATAACACGGGACTTAAGTCGCGTGTGACGCGGCTCGACGGAAGCCGCGGGACGACGCCGGGCGTCTAAAGTTAGAACCCTGACCGGTCTCGACGCGTCGCGCGGCATCTCGGCGCGGAAAGCCCTCTGCCCCTCTCGGGGGAGTGCGCGACAGGCCGGCAACAACAACAAACCCGATTGGCAGCTTTCAATCGCAGCAATTCATCTGGCCGTGTCGACTAAGTGGAGTCCGCGGGGCCAAGACGTAGGCAAACGTACCTGCTGCAACCGGTTGGCCGGTTTCATCGATCATCGATCGCGGCTTGTGCAGTGGCGTTCCTTCCAGCGTGGAACAGGGAGGACTTCGAAGATGAAGGGGAAGGAGAGGAAGATGGAGATAGAAGAATTAAGGGAGTCGGTGGAAGTTGGTCTTAGAGTGACACTTGCGAGGAAACATTCCCAGAGGGTCGACGTATCGAATAAATATTGATACTGCTTGAAATGTTAGATTATGAAGTAGATCAAATTATATATAGATTATTAGTTTCTAATGGATTATACAACGCGAGAAAATAGAATATAAAGATCACGCGTTCTGCTTAGACCGATATTATGGTATACAACATGTGCACGTACCTAAGTGTAAAATATAATTTCCTTGAATATTCGTTGAAAATACAGGTCAGTGATTCCCAACCTGTGGGTCGCGAAATGTTTTCTGCGGGATTGCCACAATTTTTTTTTTAATATTATTCATTTAGAATTATGCTTTCTTTACCTTATTAAATTTACCTTGACTTATATGGGGAGGAGGTTGTAGGTTATTTGAATATTATAAAGGGGGGTCGCGACTCAAAAAATATTAGGAAACACTGGTACAGATAATTTAAAATACTAGGAAAATGAGAAGTTTCTAATTCATAGAGCAGCAAAAAGTTGTATAAGGCAGTCACTTCGAGTAATCTATAGAATACAAACTTATCTATTTGAGATCTTACAATACACTATTTACATATTTTACTACACATAAGGATACGATTACTTCCAAACCCTTTCTCCTATCAATTCGAAAAATCGTATCCATCCTACTAATAAATTACATAAGACACTCCTCCTTCGTCGAACAGCAAACAACGCCATGATGATTCTTCCGCGTTCGCCAGCGACACGAAAGCGTGGCGAATGGCTTCCAGGACTTAAGTAAACGTTTCTCAGGAATCGCGTACAGCGTTGACGCACGATGACAATTAATGACTATTTGCATCGTTATCTGCCCCGCCTCCTTCAGCTGTAAGCGACAATTTCAGGCGATTACCCGCGAGGAGCGCAGCGCCACTGCCGTCGACGCGACGAGATGCTAGGCGCCGATTGTCGTCGCTCCGACTCGATATCAATCTACAACTCCCGTGGCCCACGGTGAATACGCACGGGCCCTGATGAACGCGCCTTTCCACCCTGCCTGAAAACATCTGGCTGGTGCATTAGAAGCTCGTGAAGAATTTAGAGGATCCCCGGGTCGTTGGCGTGCCAGCCAGCATTTTACTGGCCGATGGGTCCGCGGCCTTTACACGCGCGTCCGTGAAATTTTAGTGCAACCGCCGCGGAACCGTCCCGGATCGTAAGATCGTAAACTGTCGATCGTCCGTCTCAAGATACGCAGAACTGTCTGCCAACTTCTCTCAGTCTGCGCGCAGGGAGACGCGATATCATTTTCCAATGAGAAACTTCGTAAAAGGCGAACCACCCTTTCCGGCATCCCCGTGAGACGCATTTCTGCTCCTCTGCTTTTTGTACTTTACAGGCGCGGCGTACAACGCGAATAGGATGAACGTGATCGGCATTAAGGAGATACAAGAGGGTGGGTATGCTGTTTCCGAGGGGCTTGCTGCGGGTGGTAGCTCTGTTTAGAGCGGGGAAATGGAAACGGTTCGTCGAGATGGTGATGTGATCGATTGATATGATATTAATACGTTTATTGCCGTGGGGATTATCGGTGAACTGTGTTTCGAGTTCATATTGCTTTTTTAAAACGCTTAAGACTCGTTCACATTGGCCAAGTTGTATTTCAAGGCAAGTAAAGTCGAAAGAATCTCTATTTCACTTGAAACTTGAAAAAAACTTGAGAGGATATTTCAAGTCAAGCAAATAACAGGTTCGCATTGGTAATGTGGTTTCTGGAAGTTTTTGGAAGTTACTGGAACTCAAGATAAGGTAAATGGCCCAATACCTGGACATTTAAGGAACGGCGGACACACGTTTGAAAATTTTTCAATTATACAAATCGATTTATATCAAAACGATTTTGCAATTACATGGGGCATCGTGTGTACTTTATCACTAAAAAAACAACATATTGTAGGATTGAATAATTTTGTAAAATATTGAAAATTCATAGTCCTTACAATGGCCCAATACCTGGACAGTTTAACTAGTATGTCCCGGTGTTCCGATTTTACTGTCCCATTACCTGGACACATGATTTTGTATGTTTTCTAGGGAAATTAAATAAAAAAAAAACAACACAATAGTTTTTTCTTTTGGCATATTTCTTCTGTATAAGAAATTTATTCAAATCAGTAAACAAACCTAAGTAAAAAGAATCTATTATTGATTAATTTTAAGGTTATGTGTATTCGTGTGTAACACACGAATTTTACACATGAATTAAATATTATCATTAAAACAAGATACGAAGAATACGAAGTGTTTGCAGTGTGCAAATTATTGTTAAGGTGTTAAATAATTATTTTATTATTGTGTCAACAATAACCCGTACTTATTTCACAGTTTATACACGTGGTCAGGTTTAGGGTCGTGCCGAGATTTCACTGTACCAGTAGATAGACACGTGAATAAAAAACTAATACGAACTTTAATTGTAATCTTGCAATCAAAAAATAACACTACAAGGTACCATTTTTCTAAAACTGTATTAATTGTACCAATATACTAAAGACTATTAATAATATTCGCTTCAGAAAAAGTAGAGATTGTTTAACAAATAAGACAAGAGCAATACTAAAATGGTGTAAACTGGAGAGTTCAAGAAAATTTATTTTTATTACGAGTGTTACAAGTTTACTAAGAAAAATATATATATGAATATATTTTATTAAATATTTGAATAATTGAATAAAATAATTCTTTTATGGATACAGCGAATATTAAACGTAATAATCAGCATTATTTGCACTAGTGTCCAGGTATTGGGACGTGTCCAGGTATCGGGACATTTACCTTACTTGAAGTCAAGTAATTTGACTATAATATGAACAAGGTCTTACAGAACGTTAAAACATTATAAGTGGTGTAGATAGTAAATGCATGAATTCTTATTTATGAGGCAAAACGTGGGGAATTCTAATATCAAGGCTGATAATTATTAATCTGAAGATTATTTACTGTTAATCGAGGTCAATATTCCCCAATCTCCTGCTTCTCTGCCAATTCTTCCCAAGAATCTTGCAGATTCCGTTTGCAGTCAAAGACAATGGTCACATTGCGCGGACTGACTGATCGGCGTCATTTCCCCTGGACAACATTGAGATCCTTCCACAGGATCGTAAAGGCGAGATCCAGCCATCCGTCGATGGTGGATGCGAGGAAGAAAAAGGAGCAGAAGCCTGGCGATTCGTTGGCCAAGACCAGTAGCCTGATCGCACGAGAACGAACGACCGAAACGGCGTTTAAAGTGAAACACTGTGCTGGAGGTTGATACTCGTGGAGAGGAGAGGAGCAGGAAGAAAGCGGGCGGCCATTCGCAAGGGCTGATGCCCCGTCAGATCGTAATACTCGTGAAATAGTATCCCTCTTTCTTCCTTCCTTGCCACGGTAGCCGGGTATAAAGGGTGGCCTGCATAAAGGCGACGCAGCGCAGTAAAACGTGACACACTCGAGGATTTTAACTCTGTGTATGAACGCGCGCGCGTACATCCTCCTCTCATCGCGAGCGCACGCCCTCCATCTTCGGCGTCTGTCTATAGTCCATGGGGATCGATCCCCCACGTTTGATCTGTCGATGAAACTGCACGCGAATTCTTTACCCCCCGACGAGAAATGTAATGAAAGCTTTAGATCCCTAAATACTTAGGTACCTAAAATATCCAACTAAAAGTCCAAGATTTCTCGAGTTCTAAAAATATTAACTCGTGGAAATGCGCAGAGGAGCTAAAATAAGGACACCTAGGTCCCGAAAACTAGGTTTCTTCGCATGCGCTGCGATGATCTTCATAGAGGAAGTTTCTAGACGACACCTCCATTTGGGAGAATTTCTGTGAGCATACCACTGGCCATTCAGCGCCGTGCGGCCTCGTATCCAGATCTCAGCAGTCTACATCCATCAAAAGACTAGCCTGACGTACTAGGCTGTCGACCTCTAACCCCTCAACTGGTTTGGAACCCCATCGCGAGCCCCTCGTTCTAGACCTCGTTATCAGGGTTCACGGTGGACCAGTCGTAAGTGAAGCAAAAGGAAACCTGCAACTAACTTCGCCTCGACGGAAACACATTTCGAGAGCAGCGAATCGATCCACCTAGATTTCACGGGGACACCTTTCAAGGGACCTTTCGAGGCCGCGGAACAGGAGAAACGGAGGAAGCTTCCATCCATTATCTCCTACCGTAAATAAATGATACAAATCGAGCGTTTCTGGATCCACCGGACATAGAGGTACAGGAATACCAGCGTCTAGAAAACATCCGTCAATCATCGAACTCTGGAGATGTACCTTCCAAGGAGAACGTTCGGACGTCTGTCACTTAGAATCGAGAGCAACGCGTGGCGAAGCTGTTCCAATGACACTTCCTCTGTTTTGTGACGAAGGACGATTTTAGATACGTGACACCGTCGACCCATTTCCTATTATTAGGGTAACCTGCTTCGTTATTCGTAGGTGAACCTAGCTACTTCGTTTTGAAGCGGAAGCCGCCTGAATTGTTATTTGGTGATACTTTAACCCCCACCTGGCATTTAGAGGGTAAATTTTGACCCACCCTAGATATCAAACTACGTCCGTTACTTACTGGTATTATTTCTTTGAGGATATAAGGATGTTAGATCATAACATTTATGCTGTGTACACATTCTACTATTTTTGGCATTAACAACTGTGTTGATAGACTATGTAAATCTTCTAATTCTGTTGCGCATTTAGTTGATTTCTTCTGCTATTCGCTATACTCTTTAAAGCACTTAGTGAAGAAGGTGGTTAACAATTCTCGTTAACCTCTTTTTACTTTCGTTGTATTTTATTATTTTTTGCTAGTTTTCTATCTTGACACTACTTTTTTCCTTTATTATGTTCATTTTTGTGCTTCTACTTTTAAGTATTAATCCTCTACTGGGTTTCTCTATTCTTTATGCACCAAAGGGTTTCCCAGTATATACATAAATAAATAAAAAATAAAGAAATTATTCTGAGATGCACATGAGTTAAATTATGGGTCAGAATGAACTCTGCGTGAGACGTGTGATCAATCTATTCGCCATTCAGGGGTTAATGAATCGATGATGTAATTGAGCATTTTTATTTCTGAGATTGCATTTAGTGGAGTTATCTCTCACTCTATCCCCTATTCTCAAAAATAGTGGCGCAGCAGTGAGCAAGGGCTTGCAGTAGCAGTTGTAGCCTAAGTTATTAACCAAAAGTAAACTCTCCAGCTACAAATTCCCCAGGTATAAATGTATCCTTCGACACTGACAACAAATCGCGCGATCCTCGCGAAGCGTACGGCGATGAGGGGAGCGAGGCTGGAGGAGCGTGGGAATCCGTATCGGTCTTCTCTACTCTCCCAGAAGGAGAATTAGATTCGACCATGGCCCGTAGAGACCAGACTCATAATTGAAAGGCTCCGACCGTGTTAATTCGTTCCTTCTTATTCAGCCCTTTAAATCCCCTGCCAACGGCGAAGGAAGGCCCCCTCCTCCTCGCCGTGTTACCGTGAATTAAAGGAGCTTCCAGCGGCTCCTCCGTAGACGAGGGGCGGCGAGGGATGGCCCGGCAAATCCATTATTTGGCCTAAGTGAGTTATCATTGCCATCCGTCGGCTGAGTTTCAGCAGCCTCGTCTCGTCGCGGGCCAGCGACGGAAAGTCTCACCGTGGGATTTGTCACGTGGAGGTGAGACAAGTCGAGTGATAATTCCCCGCTCCCCCGCCCTTCCTTCCCGCGCCATTTCGCCTCCGTGGATTTATTTACAATCGTGGACGGCCATCCGAGCCCTTCCCAGCGACTACTCGCGATTTAGGAAGGCTGTACACCGTGTTGTCCAGGAGATGAACAATTTAGGGTGGAGCTCGCCTCGAAGGAACAAGGAATCCCTATTCTTATAGTCTACATATCATACACCTCTACTATAAGCGTTGCTAATATTGTAAAATGTTGTTTTCAAGAACAGAAGAAAACAGATTACTGGCTAATTGTAGGTAAAGACAACTCTATTCAATAGAGTTTGCAGTTGTTCGGTAATGAAGAAGGACGTACATATAAACTTATAAAGCACAGCTTAAGTATAGAGTCAGGGGTGTCTAGGCTAACAAGCGGTTGCCACCCTTTCCGTGAAATATCGTCAAGTATTTTAATTTGATAAATTCGGGTCAATTATAAAGTTAATTGAATATGACAATTCAAATATGAGTTCTTACTAATTTGCTAGATAAAATAAAAGTGAATTGATTTTAAAGTTGTCTTAAGCCTCTGTGTTTGAACATTTTTAAATTTCTTTTCACTCAAAATTTGCCGCCCTAAGCTGCAGCCTACTTAGCCTATATACAAATCAGCCCCTGTATAGAATTAGACATTTTCTCATCGACCACAGGAACGAGGCTCTGCTAACTCTGCTTCCCTTATGACAGGCTTCCCACGATCGTAATCCCATTTTCCACGTTGTCGAATACGGGGCACGTCAGGCCCCGCGCTACGGCTTGGCAGTCGGCTCGATCCTTAAGGCGCATTAATCGCGCCCAACGAATTCTTCATGCATATTGTATAAGCGGGTCGAGCCATTTCTGCCCCGCGACCGGCGATCGAACATTTTTACATAACTCCGCATCGCAAATGGACCAGTCGCCGATCCGAAGATGTATGTTCGCTCCGAGGGAATGATTTACAGCGGGTGTCAGTTTTGGTAGACGAGGCGGAACCCTCCGTAAAAATTGAGCGCAACAGGTTGCCCGTACGTACCTGCTCTCTCCTCTATGGGCATACGTGCACGTGTACCTACTCCCGCGTGCACACACACACATACACACACGTGCACGCAAAGAATTTAGAGCATTTCTGGCTGAATATGTACTTCGCGGAGCATAATGTTTGCATAACGGCCTGGATAAGCTGCGAAAACGCTATCACGCGATATTTCATTGAATTTCTAAAGAGGTTTGGGTCACGTTAAGGTTCTAGGTGAACTAATGCCTGTATGGGAAGTGGTTAATAAATTAGACTGTTGACGCTGATGGGCCACGATGTTAACCCTTTAGTGCCTACACCTAAATCCTGTTGAAGGAAAAATATTCCATTTTCTTTTTATCGGTAAAAATGGCCTGAATTTATATATTTTTATAAAAAAAAATTTTTTAATTATTTTTTTCAGTGGTTAAACTGTACAAAACTAATTAATAATGAATTCAGGTAAGTCCAGCTTTCTTCAGTGAATAAAACTACGCTAAACATGTACTACTTAAACTGTTACAACAGCGAATTACGAGTGCAAACGGCAAAACAGCAGAAAAAATGTATCGTTCATGGTATGTTTGGCACTAAAGGTTTAATTGGACGTAAATGTCTTATCAAAGGATCGTATAAAGCCTTCGATTTGATATTGAAATACAGCAAAGGAAGGCATAACTTCAACTTCCCTGTTACTGAATACTGTTAACCCTCGGAAGGACGACGCAGGTCTTATCTGGGTCAGATTAGACGCACATACACATCGCTTTCCGTTTGTGTCACTTTCAAGGAGAGCTTTTCAGATGCCTGCCTCCGATTGCTTTAGTTTTTAGGTATTTTAGAGGACCGAGAAGTAAGAAATAAGTGTCTTTTTATTTTCGCCCGTTTGCATATTTAGGAGGTGACACCACCCCTCAGAGTTCATAAGGGGTACAAAATTGTTTTGAATAAAACTTGATGCAAACTTCATTTGCGTCATAACTTGCTGCATGGGTGTGATGTTCCTGTCGTCAGTCACTTTCATACATCTTTTTATGAACTTCGAGGGATGGTTTCTCCTTGTTAGGCACGTGATTCTTTTCTTACGTCAATTGATATTTCGAGGTCTACACATTTTCTCAAAATAAATTACGAACTTGAGAACATGGACCAGAAGAGACCCAAACACAGCCGTCCCACATTTAAATAATGTGGTACTTAACGAGTGGCTTAACGTGTTACCATCAGTCCTCGACATACTCTATCAATTCGAAAAAAATTCCTCTATTTTAATCGTAAAGTTGCATCGATTTTTCTTCGACTTCTCAAATTTTTCTGTCGTTCCTTCGCTTCCAAACAGCAGGAATCATCTTGACGGTCCGGTATAACCACAATGGTATTGAGATTGTCTGCTTTCCGTATGCAGCTCGATAAGAATCAAACTGTTGGCCGTCACCGCGTTATTTCGCCTCCCATCGTCAGAAAACTATGTGTATTTATGGCCGGTGGTGACCGTAGATGTCACTGGGGACGTTTTCCCGGATCGTCACACGGCCCGAGACGTTCGGCGCGAACGGAAGCTCGAAGGGCCGTGTATATACGCGCTCCGGGTAACGACGCCGAGGCCTCGTTCATTCACGACGAATATGCGCGTTCATTCACGACGAATCCGCGCTCGCTTATTCACGACGGCCGTGCATTCATTCAGAAACGAATGACACGCACGGCCGACCGGATATCAACTTCCTCGTGGCGTCATCGGGGGACCAGCGCAGATAAAATTAATCGCTGGAGCTAGGGAAAAATCGTGGACGCCGTCACGTCACACCCGTGGCCATCGTGATGTCCTGCGATTACATATTTTCCGACTCGTTGGCCTGCGACTGTGGCTCACGGAACGGAAGCTATTTAGGTGGAGGAGTTGTTGCTCCATTCAATCGAGATTTTTTAACCCCAGAACACAAAGGCACGTCATTTCACGACTGAGGAAGCTTTTGGCAGCATGACGATTACTTTTTGCGTACTAATTGCTCCAAATAATGTTTGTATTAATCAAAGGTAAAATTTCCAATATTGTGCCATAAAAATAATATGCTGGAGAGAGTGGTAAATTTTACGAACGTTTGTGTTTTAGGGTTAATATCGTGATTTATGTATGAGCGAGGACATATATGGGAAACGGGAAATGGGAAGGAGGATAAGCTGGAAAACGTTTGTAAAGGAAGGAAAGAACGATAGGTAGAGCAATGCACCCTCGACATTATCATTCCTGTGATTCGTTAGCGTCTACTTATAGCGAATTTGGCACCTCGCACTGACTCTGCACTGGTGTCAAAAAATGACTTGGATTGGTTGATTCTTATAGAGCCACCTTCGTTTCTATCAGGAACAACCAATCCAAGTCATTTTCTGGCACCAGTGCAGAGTCAGTGCGAGGTACCGAATTCGCTATTAGTTGTAAGTAACCTAGGTATTATCCGAGTCAGATCAAAATTTGATCATCAAATCCTATATATGTGCAATTTAGGACACCTCGAGATATATATTTAAGTAACTCTCGCGCTTTTAAATTCACCAAAAAGTGACTACAATTGAGGAACATGACGGAAGATAGAAGACTAAAGGCTAAAATCTTAGAAGACACGTACTTAAATCCAGAAATCGCGCCTTCATGTTGTCCTCGATCGATTGAACCGATAAATCACGGATTAAAAATTAAAAGTTACAGCTCCATCCCCTGACAAAGACACCACAAAGTAAGATTAAAAAAAACGAGACTCTAGACCGTGCTGTGGCTCGAGAGGACCGAAGGGGTGGAAGAATGTAAGGTGGCGAGTATTTTGCTCGTCCACCCGTGCACTTCGCCGTCAAGTTTAGTCATAAAGCGCTCCTCCTCCCCCCGGCCCCCTTCCTCCGCTTCTTTTCTCACACTTTTTCCTACCAGCGACCTCCGCCACCGCCGTGTTTTGCCTCGATCCTGCGTGTCCCCTCGCCTTTCCAACTCTGGACACGCTCCTGCTCTTCGACGCACCAACACAAAGCAAGGTGGAAAGCGTGGTCCTCGCAGAATACACCCTTCGACCCCGTCTAGATTGAATCGAGGGTGCCAGAGGCGAGGAACGTGAATCGCATGTCTGATAAAAAGAAAAAAAAGGAAAAAAAAGGGGGAAAAAGCGTGCACTTCGTGTGCTCGGTTCCCTTAAGTCCCCACCCCCGTTCGACCCTTTCTGCCGTTCCCTTCCGCCGCGAACTTCGACGCGACTTACGCGCGTCTGCACCGCGTTTCCGTCGAATCGAACGACGACGCAGCAGTCGCTGGCCCACCCTTCGCTCCGCTGTCCCTCTCGACCTTTTGTCCGTTTCCGGCTGGACACTCGACGAAACGCGTCTGAAGAGGCCTTGTGGACGTTTCACTCGAAACTACCCCCCAAGAGCAAGGATTCCTACTTTCTTCCAAGAGAATTAGGAACCTTGAGAATCCATGGGCGCGTGTGGGTATAAATACATAGATACTTGAGGATTGTCCGTGGAAAAGGCTTCGTCTCTGAATCACAGAACTCTTCGATATCCATTCAATGTGTATTAATCGTACCTATTACGAAAATAAAAGATCATCGAAGGATAGAAGAAATTATAATTCATCGTTCTGTGCCTCGCCCCCATAGAAATCACAACATCGAAAAAGATTCCTCTGAAATATATTGTAGAGTATACCAATATCTTTCAGTTCCCTCCTTAAGTACAAGCTTCCAGCTACTAGAGCCATCCTTTTGTTACCAGCGCACTAGGAACGGTTGCAAAGGAACAATAATCATTTTCTACCCCCAATATCCTCAATCTCGTAGAACAACTTCCGTTCTACAGCAGACGCTGGTTCCCCCTAAGTCTGGTAGATCGAACACCATAAGTTGGATCCGAAGGAAACGGAACTGCGTGCTCGGTAGACGCTACAATTTACAAAATCCCCTGAATTAAGCACGATCCAGTTTCCTATACGTGATTCCTCGACCTCCCTCCCGGTGCCATTATTTTCAGTAGATCCAGATGCCAGGGTAGCTAGACTGGAAAGGAATGGAAACGCTTCTTTGCAGATTGCAACTGACCGAGTTGAACCACGGAAACAACGGGGGTATTCTACTTATCAGCCTGCTGTTCCTGGTCCCGTTCCCATTATTCCGATCGAGGGAGGCACGCGGGTTTACGTTATTATGCCGAGCACAGTATGCTCTTAGACCATGCGATGCCTCTATATTACCATCCACCGGGACTCGATTCGGAATGGAAATTAGAATCGATCTCGTCCCGCGCTTCGCTACCGGATAGAAACTCTAATGTAAGATCGCGCCGGTATCTTTCGCCGCGTTCCTCGAGCTTCGAACGGGAACGAGCAATAAGCATCGGGCGGAATGGGTTCGCTTAAAGCGACCCGATACACGAGCAACGTGTCCCACCACTTTTCAAAGCCGAACGTTAACGGGGGAGCGTCGTGATCGAGAAACTGCCGGCTGCTTAATGAGCAACTGATTACGCAAAGTGGCAGTTCTCGGCCACCTATTGGCGCGGGAGGTTTTAGTATGCAAATGGGAAGTTGCTCTTCGCGGCATCTTCGGAAGTTTTGCTGCGCGAAACGTTCACGTTTTATTGAACGTGGGTGGTTTTTACCAAGTCCTTGGAGATTATGGCGCGTTTAGTAATTTAGAATTAGATTGCATCTGCTTGGGGTTTAATAGTGTTTGGGTACAGAAATAGTGTAGGTGAGTTTGTGAACGCTGCGTATTTAGACTGTATATAAATGGGAATGAAAGATCTCTGGTAAAGTGTGGTTTTTTATACCGAAGAGTTACGAAACGTGAGTTAGTGTGAAACGAGCGATTGAAGAATGTAGAGTCCAAACGTAGATTCATTTTTTATTTCATTTTATATACATCTGCTTTTAATAAAAGTTGTTCGTTTGATTATACATTTACTCGAATTACTAGTATATCAAAGAAGAGTTCCACCAAAATTTGTCCATCGAGAATCGAAAGCTGTGTTCCGCCTCACTGCTCTGGATAGCGAAAGAATGTCGGGAAATGTGCAAAATCGAGAAAGTTGGGAAAGTCGGATGGCTGATGTCCTCGATGGAGGAAGGTACATCCGCGATGTCCACGCGGAGGGCGATCGTTTCTCCAGGCTCGTGCACTCGGTGGACCTCGAAAGCGTTGCAGACACTTTCATTGGCGAAGTTTCGAGACGAACGCGTAGAAAAAAAGGCGACGGCCATCCGGTCGCGAATTCTTTTTCATTAAGGCCAGATGCACGCCAGCCGCACTGGCAATTTCATTCACAAGTAGCCGTTTACGACTGCACCCTCCCCAAGCGATGCCGCATCTTTCTCCTCGCCCCCCTGACCGCTCGAAACTTCGACAAAGTCAAGTTCACGCTTCGAGCAGTAAAAACCTAGCCCAGGACGGACCACCGGATGTCCTGTGCCATAAAGCCTGCGTAGTGGCTGGGGCCGAGCCCGCCAGGAAATTTGGATCATCGGGTCTGAATATTTTAATTCCTCTTGCTCGGTTAAAGAAGATATTTTCGAGCTTTTAGGTGCGGTGATTAGGCGCTGGTGGAAGTTTGGTTCTTGTAGTTGGAGGTGCTATTCTTTTGGAGAAGAACAGATAATAATAATAATATTTTATTGACGCAAATAAATTTCATTTATAAAATGAAAAAATAGCTATAAAGCTCTTAAGTATAGATGGAAGAAGTATAATTTGTTTTCCCTTTTTATACAGATTGTTATGCACAAAAGTTATTAATTTTATAGAACATTGCACTTGGAAGAGATTAGGATTAAATTATTCTATAATTCTAGTATAAACTGTCAAGCTAATCGGATATAATGTTGAAATATTAAAAGGCTTTATGCTCTTAAAGAAAAGGAAGGCTAAGACAAATCTTTAAAGCAAAATAAATTATTCTCCATAGAAGTTCTTTCACAGAGTTTGCTGCTTCTTCCAGTGTACAAATGTTGTAGATTTTTCCACGACAAAGGACAGAGCTCCCGTAGATTATTCCTGGCGACGGCGGAAAGAAGGAATGCTCGACCAAAGGGAATATCTCTATACTCCTTTCCCGAATAAAACTATTAACGATTCTTGTTCCAAACTGCAACAAAGTTAAAGAAGATATCCCTGGTAGCAAGTTGCGCCAAGTTTACCCGCGAGTAGCGCGACGTTAGAGCTCGCCGCTTTGTATCGTAAACTCGCGAATACCTGCAATTTTTCTGCAACCGCGAGGCTGGCCCTCGAAAACTACCCCTGCCAAGAAAGCGAACAAGTACCAGGGAAGTTGGAAGAGAAAAGAAAAGCGACAGAATTGTAAGAATGAACCTGCGAGGCTGACTTCCTCCCCTTTGTCGACATCAACTGTGCTGCGCAATCATGGGACAGGAGAAAAGAAAGAACGAAGGGCGCCAGGGTATGAATGAAGTTGCAGTACTCGCGTTCATGAGAAATATATCGTATGCACGCACTTCCTGCGCATGAATGAGGTAATATATGCGTCCTAGATTCTACTTCCTACTCGCGTGCTTTCTGAAGAAACAACCCCGTGACAAATTATATTTCAAATAATTTCCAACAAACTTCTCGTAGACCCATTTACTTATTTAACGTTCGGAGGGTTCAACTTTGCCGGCCATTTCATATTTTATTACGCAGCTCTAGCTCCTCCATTTCTCGTAAATTAAGCCCCCCAATTTATCGGATAAATTACGGACCATTCGGTTCCCCCTTTCAAAGAGGGGAAAGCTCGTGCCACCGGTTCATAAATTCCTTCGCGTGTTTTTCTTTTTTATTCGGCCAAACGCCTAAACAGAAAACGCCGTTTGCATGATAAAGGCGGCGGCGACCCGCGACGTCGATCTACCCGCAATCTGAAATTCATGCTGGCCTCGATCGATACGGGTGCCATCGCGAAATTGAAAATTACGCCTCACCCTTTATCGTGGAACGGACTCGTTGGGGGAAAAAAAAGGACGGCGTCTGCTCCAGCGATCTACACGGCGATCTTGAATTATTCCTCGCGGTTAGAGTGTTTCAGGTCAGTTTATTACGCGAAATGACCTATATTTAATTGCACTGCGCTGCTCTTCTCAGGGAGCGTACAATTAGCGCGAGATTGCCTTGCCTTTATAGCGTGTCCTGCTGTGGCAGATCCTGCTCGATTATTTTAAGCAACGCGTTGGCCTAGAGAACCTGTATCGCGAGTCAATTTTCTGCTATTTGGTACAGGATGCTGAGCTTTTCCACTTGCAATGGTTTCATTGCTTTTGGAGCCACAGGAATACGTTTTATGTAGAAGTTGGATGGGTTCGAAGGGAAATGTTTAAGATTTTTAAACAATGTATGTATTTTTCATTTATTTTGGTAATGGAGTATTCCTTTTTTTTAAATGAGGAGATATTAATGGAGACGTTTGAGAGTTCAGTGACTTCGTGGTTCAAAGTGAACGTGGTCTGCATTGTAATTGGTTTTTCGGACTCGCGAATCTGGTCGCCATATGTATGACTTCCGTGGCCCCTGCGTACGCAGGAAAGACAAATTTTGGAGCCGTCAGTGGCTTTTTGTAATGCGTCTACACGAGTCTTCTGAGAAGAGTGGAACGAAGTGTGTAACGTAAAATGTAACTAAATGATGTTTTAACTGATTGATCTTCAATTATATTGAAAAATTGTAGGATGACTTTAGGAAGTTACTTAAAGTATCTATAATTCATCTTAAGGCTAAGAATTTACTGGTTTATTGTACTTGCTTGTTTACTTGAAGGTTTACTGTACTTGTAAAAGTATAGGATGTTTTCGAAATGCCTTCAAAGGATTCGCAAACACATTTCATGAAACAATACTACTTAGGTAAATAGCAAGACAGTGTTAAAAATGTTACATCTTATATAACTTCAGGGTGGCCCAAACGAAACTTAAAACGAACGAACAATTACACACTTCATTTTCATATTAGAATAAAATCATTTAAAAATAGGAAAGGAGAAAGACGAATATATGAAGAACTTAATGCAACTGACGCACTTAGAGCAAAAACGGACCACATTGTTTGTGAAATTGAGTTAGTAACAATTATGTATTTCAACAGACTGTACTAATCATATAAAATAGGAAAAATTAATTCTTTTCAGTTGGGGTAGTCCATTTTTGCTCTCAATGCCTCAACTAAATATTACGCTCCACCTTTCCAATCAGTTCTTGAGGCCCCATCAAAAAGTGAAATTCCTCAGCGATACTTAACACATTCAACCAAAATAAAATAAACCAATTTGTAAATCACTTTTGAGTTTCAAAACATACCCACAAGTTTTCTAACACTACTTCAGAATTATTCTACACAGAAATTACAATATTTGGCATACGAACAATTGACGCCTCGGAAATGCTGGCGTCAGTAGCCACAGTCTCGTCGCAAAAATGTGGAAACTGCGAAACGATGCGGAGCACGTGGCGCGCATTCAAATTTGATCGGACGGAAGCCCGCTGCGAAAAAGGGCGGAATCGCGTTCGCGACAAAACCTGGGCAGCGCCGATTAACGCAAAGTCCTCGGAACGCGTGCAAGCCCGCGCGTATTTTGCGCAGCGAACAGAGGGAACGGCGCGAGCGTACGGGCGCGTGTGATTCGCGAGGCGACCCCTTTGACAATCGCACTGGAATCAATCGTAAATTGTTTCCTCCTAGCTATACGTTCACGGTGGAAACGCGCAACCGACGCGACAGAAATTAATTTTACAAAAACCCTGGTCCGCCACGAATGTTGTTTCACGGATCAACTTTGTCGGAGTGTCCTTGTGTGTCTCATAACAAACGAATTAAAAAATGACAAAGTACAGTTAAAAGTATATATAGCGTTTTTCTATCGATTCGACGAGTATAGAGGCTGTTGCTTTCGTGTCGTATTTTGATACCTTTTTAACGGGCATCCCTGAAAATTTATTTCCACTATGATTTTAGGTGTACCATACAGTGGTGGTGAAAAAATGTTGAAGAGTTATATTTTTAAATGGCTGCGTAAGAAACTTACTTAATTGGATTTAAGTATTATGTTGGTCTCATTGGTTTATTCGAGGAAAGTCCTCAATCTGTGGGGTATATAATACTAATGGAAATATTTATTGCATCACTCGAATAAACGCGTCATCACTTTATACCTCTCTTATTATTAGTACTAGGAAAGTATGATTGCAAAATTTATTTATTGCAAAAATGTATAGCTCACTATCTTAGCCAAAATAAGTTGGATATGAATCATTTTCAGTGTACCTACCTACTACCTAAATTTGCAAACTAATGAAATAAATACATCCAGTAATATTTAATAAATAATATTAAATAATATTATTTAATAATTTATTTACTAATATTTAATATTTCCTACTGTAATTCTTTCGAATGTAACAATCTTATTTCTACCGCACTACAGTACCTACTACCACTTATTAATTTTATTATAATACAACAAATGAGTATGTTTATAGAAATCATATGGTCAAAGTTGATACGTTCATTGAAGCAAATATGAGAAGTAAGTTCTGCCAGTATCAAAGGAGAGTCCTCCTCGACGCTGCAAGTGATTCTTCCTTCCAGATCCTTCCCCATGCTGCTCCTGTTTATGCATATATGTATGTATATTATGTGCCATGCATATATGCATGATTCGCGCGCATACACGGAAGCATGCATGGCCACATAGCACGTGCGTATATCCCCGATCTCCGTGGACGACGTCGGCTTACAAATTGCCAAACTTCTGCAGCGGGAGGGAGAGAGACAGAGAGAGAGAGAGAGAGGGAGAGAGGAAACTCCCTTCGAAAAGGATCGCGGGGTGGAGGCGTTGACGGGACGAGGAAGTCGTGGAAAAGGAAAAGGAAGAGGCACTTGTTGTGCCGATCGAGCATCCTACGAGTCCGTCAGAACACGTCCACCGAATTTCCCTTCTGAAATGTGGGATGCTGTAGTAACACGTGTGCGATGTCGAAGTAGCGGTGCTTGGAACACAGAAAAAACAATGCACAAAATTGATCTGCTTATTTGGAACATCATTTTGCTTGATAAATATGGAAATAACATCTGTATTCTGTGTTCCCTCTGAGTAAGAGTTTTGAGACTCTCGATACATAGATAGGTGAACCAAGCAATTGGGAAGGTTTGTGAGAGAGAAAAAGAGATGAGGCTGGAAATTGTAGAAGATTCCTCGAGGACTAGAAGGTAAATTGGAAACAGTCGGGATATATTACGTGTAAATTGCAAACGTATTTGTGCACCCTTTAAAAATTAGTGTTCACTTATTAAAAGGGTATATATATATATATATATGTCCTGGATTGTTAATATGGCGATCGAATCTTGGAATTGAGAAAAGAGAAGAGCTGCGAATAATTTTATTTACCGTGTTCGCTGAAATTTAGATTAATAGTGATGTTTGCTTGTGAAATGCGATACAATAGGCCTCTGATTAATTTTATCGGACGCCACTGGCTGACCGTATCGAAGTTATTTTATTAATATCCAATCGTATATCGAAAACGCTGGCTGTATACCGGCCTGTGCAATAACCATCCATCCAATTTGCGCGTGATCGCGGAAATGGACGGAAGGCGACACTTTATTAAATCAATTGCAACGGCTAGAGGGGGAGGGCTAATTACGAAAATATTTGATCTCTGCGAAGGATCATATTTCGCGGCCCACGTACACCGCTCGTACCTACTACGTTCCGCGCGGCTCCCTCGCTGAGTGAGTCACTGTGAAGTTGACAATTCGACATTCCTCGTTTTTCAAGCTTATGCACGATGCACGTCTTGTTAATTAAGTGTTAAATAAGTATCCTGCTGTGCTAATATTGATAATTAACGAGTAATCGAAAGGAGTACAGTCATTGTTATAGACGTGACAAAGTGACAAATACTGTCAACTTGGGTGTGATAGAAAGTTTGGAACTTTGAACTGAGAATGGACGAGAAGTGCAACTTACTTGTGATTGGAAAACAAATTGAATTTACTGAATTTTTTATGCTATTAGGTCTTGCATGCAAACTTCGAAGATCTTAAAAATCACCACTGGGGTTAATTCCTTACTTTAATTTGGAATTAATATTTACAAAATTTATAATATTAATTCCAAATAGCTTGTCCCAAACTACCCCATACATGGAAAAAATTTAAAAAAAAAAATGAAAAATAAGTCAAGTTTCCACGTGATTAGATTTTCCGAATCTGACAAGAAGGATGATCTAAAGTGAAGCAGACATCGACGATCCCAGTGACAGAAATAAAAATTCCCATAGAAAAGCTCCCACGAGGAGAGCGTGACCGCGCGCAGGCAGAAATATAATTAAAAAGTGGTGGCCCGATATAGTAACGCGAGTCGAATAAAACCGCGTAATGGATTTTTTCCATTTACTTGGACCCCCCTCGAACTTTCTCCCGGGCGTCATGAATTTTCACACGCAGCACACGCGCGCGCGCAGCTTAAATGGAGGGGGTGGTAGCGTGCGCGTACGTGTAACAGAGAGGAGTCCAGGGAGAAAACGACTCGGGGTCGTTTCACCACCTACGAGGAGGGTAGGACACGCGACGATTTCGAGTTATGGACTCTCCCGTTTCCACGACTTTTACCCCTCGTTCTACTTTACGACTTTATCCGGCGCGTTCCTTTCCCCGTTCTCGTAAATGTTCCACGCGTTGGCGACCTTTTAGGTGATTCTGCCCACCAAAAATGTATTTGAGTACTGTTTAGTGCGCGGAGGAAATCTGTCATGGGAAGGGTGCTAGAAATTGCTTCTACACAGTCGATTATTTATCGAACGATCCATCATCAATCAAGGGGTAGAGTAGGAATTAACTAACTTAGGAGGCAGAAGAATATATTAGGGAGGTATAGGTACCGAATTATTTTTTGATGACGGTTCGGAACCGAACGCCACATTCTTTCGAGACAAGAAGTCTTCCAGCCTTGCCTTTATTTCCTTATCTCGTAGATTGTAGAATGAAAAAAAATGCGAATGAGTAAGAGGGACACTCGCAATTATTCCCTCTCATTCGTCATGGCAAGAATAGAAAAAGTGGTGGGGTAGGGAGCACTATATTTTGAGCCAAAGACGCCATCGTTCTCTCGAGACATTACTGTATTTTATTTTTATGTTTTACTTTAATATGTTCTTGTTACTTTCGTAATGTCTACTGTGCAATAAAGAATTATTATTATATCCACAGAATAGGATTAAATTGTCACTAACTCAGGACTCTAGATGACATAAAAAAGAATCACCTGAAACGTTCACTTGGCTCATCCCACACAGCAAGACAAACCACCTCGCGACACGATAGACAGCGAAAGTGACCCTTCCACGTTTGGAAGAAGGGGTACGAAAAGGATATAACGCTTGCCCAACTCCTCAAAGCCTCAACGATATCGCGACAATACGACCATAAGCAGAGCATTCAGGCAGCGTTTAAGATTATTTCTTACACGTGTCCCACGATACGTCCCCATAGTCTGGGAGTTAATGGAAATGCCGTGGGTATGGCAGCGCATACTAAGCGGCCTGACCTCCCTCGGCTTTGACTTTCCTTCCGACTTTTCCTCGCAGACGGCGATGCCCTTCTCATAACTTCGTTCGTCGCGAACCCATAAATTTGCCGCGACAACGCATAAATCAGACGTGCGTGCCCGAACGACGCCGAGCGGAGGAAGGAACGAGCGAGCGAGCGAGCGAGCGAGCGCACGCAGGTATACGCGGCTGGCAAGCGATCAGCATTCCAGCCGCGAACAGAGCCTTCGATACACCAGCCGAGCAGAGTAAACACGATCAACGGTACAACCAGGGGGATGCTCCTTCGCCTCCTTCTTCGTTCTGTTCCGGCCGTCAAGCCGTGACACGAGCCACGGGGAAGGAGCGCGGGGCGATATCCTGTTAGCGGGGCGTTCGACGCCCGATGAAGCCACTCGGTCGTTGGGCTCTATTTATCACCGGCGACGAAATTACGCGCGAAAAGAGAACAGGGGGGGAAGCAAAAAATGAGAGAGAAGCTAGAGGTCGGCAGAGCGTAAAAGCGTGAAATATAGAAATCGAGTTGTCGAGAGCACGTTCGTTACGATCCCATCAGGGGGAATCTATTAACGAGGAAACCCCCGAGAGCGAAGTGGCCCCGCAAAAATTTGCATTACTCTCTACGAGCCCGACCCGCTCGCTAGAGCTCGTTTCAATTAATTTGCCTGAAAGCGACTGTCCGCCTTTCGACCCCCCCTTTCGCTCCACTCAAAATCGTGGCATCGCTTGAAACGTCCGTGACTATACAGCGAACCATCGTTTTCCGTGTTATTCGCGGAGACAGTAGTCAAATATCGGGCGCGATCCCATGCTTCATTCTTACTTTATTTTGGGAGCTTGGTTAAGGGAGAAGGGAGGAAGTGATCGTGGTCGATATTTGACTAACAATAAGTAGTTCCTCTGTCAATAATTATAAACCTTCGTTGCAGAAGGAGAAATACAGAAAAGGTAGAAGAAATCGTAATCCATATTTGCCTGCTTAATTTCTCAATCGATGAGCTCTAAAGTCTCATTAGAAGGGAGAGAAAGGAAGAAGGGGTAGAAAAGTGTTGGATCGGGCCTAGACATGCATCGTTGCGTCCACCATCCCGAAAATCGTCTTCGCCTGTACCCTGATAGGTGGCACTTGGAAAAGAAGCTGGAAATGATCGATGACCGGCCGATATTGGTAGCGACATATGGAGTAGCATATCCGCCAGCTTGCTCCCATAATGGGCGACGCCGCAACCTTTTTCCCGACGCGCTGGAGATGTCACGCCTCCGGTGTCACTCCAGCAAATTTCTACTTAACGACCCGCGGGTGTGTGCGCGTCTGTGTGCACCGCGCACGGAGGCGTCGCGCGTTTATTTCGCACGCAGCAGCTTTTTCACGAGGACTTGCGACGCATCAATCAGGGGCTGACGGGACCCGCGAGCTCGGGAGAACGGGGGGTGAACGTGAAACGGGCGAAAGAATGGGACAGAGATCGAAAAAGTGCGCGCTGCTTTGGGATCCTTTGGTGTCCTGTCGGCGGAGTCGCTGCCTGTCGGCAAAATAAATAAAATAAATTCACGCGGTGGGAAGCTAATTTGTCACTGGACATCGCGAACTGAGGGTCGCTTACCGGGACCTACATTTCGTTTACTAATCAATTTTATCATATTAATCGCAGATATGCAAACTTTGTATTAATACAAAGATTCTTGAATTAGGCATAGTGTGACAGTTCCTCTTCTCGATTACTTTTTATGTAAATGTAGGTATTGCTAGAGTAGCAATATCGAACGAAAACCCTTCAAGAAAGGTGGGATTAATAAACCAGGACTTGAGGAAAATACTAAGCAAAGAGAGCCTAAGAAGATGGAGGGGGAAGAAAAAACAGGACACGTGTCGACCGTGGCAGAAAAAGTAACGAAGGCAGCCCCGTCCCCTATCACCGTCCTCCCAGCACTTAATCAATTATTCTTAGAATCGTCCACATCTCGCCCCAGTGGGGAAGGGCAGAGGGACGATTTCACTTGAAAAATTGATCGAACCAGCCTCCTTCTGGCACCGAGGCGCGTTTTCTTTCTTGCGACGTCGCGCGACGAGAAGATGTAGGTCGAAGGGCACGCGGGTGGCAAGGGAAAAAGGGTCGAAAGTTGACGGTGCGGGGGTAAGTTGAGCAAAGGGGGGTACCGGGAGGGCGCGACTCTTAATTCGACGGGGAGAAATCGAGGGACGCAATTTTCTACGGATTAAGATCGAAGGATGGCTGCGATCCACGCTCGCGATCGGCTTCATTAGGCGGCGAGATTAAATAAATCGCGCGTGGGCGGCGAAATGAAAAATGTTGGAATTAGCTGGCTCCCCCTCTTGGGCGCAATCTTGCGATGTCATAAGTCTTGGGACCTGCAACGTGCATTGGGGGTAAACGAAGTCTGTAGGGCGACTGAAGGACAGTGTTATTCCTTTGTGATGTGAAAAATTCGTTAAGATCTTCCGCTGCAAAATTTTAATCTTTCGTAATTATTATACGGAACGAACGAACACAGCTACTGAACCGTTTCTCGTGGTTAATCAGCGTGTGAAAAACTGTCTGAATCGTGTTTATACAATTCTTATCACGTATAATTTATTGCAATGAGTTTCCCGTTTATACCAATAATAATAACAATATTGAAATGTTTACAGCTTTGTGTACCTAGTTCGAGCTAAAAGTGTGTCACTGTATTTCTTTAACATGCGAATCTATCAGACGTGGCATCCCTCTATTGACGAATAAGTTCGCGAGATGAACTCGGGAGCTTCCATTTCAAAACCCCCCATTCCAAAGCTCAATCTTTCACAGTTCCCATATTCTTCCTCTCCTTCAAACTCTTTACAGCCTCGACGGTCTAACTTGACCCACAGCTCCTTCGAAATCCCCCGAAATCTCCCGAAACATGCTCCAAGAGCGATCCCATCAGACCCAAGCATCCCTCCACTCAGCAGCCTCGCGAGACAGTTCGCAGCAGCAAGGGTGAACGTCCAAAAACGCCGCTCCCCGTGTTTATCCACGGCCAAATTCGACAGCCACAAGTATTGACTCAGGTGAAAAGCAAGCCGGGGTTGAAAAGACACTGTCCGATGGACAAACACGCCCCGAATCAAATGAACGTCCACGGGAAGCAGCGGAGACCGAGGAGAACGAGTGAGGCACGGCTATCGTCCTCAGCTCCGCGAATAGGAGCGAGCCATTCCGCCTATCAATTCTCAATAGCCGGCGCCCTCGAGAGTGCTCGACTGTCCGACAGGGAGTGGAACGTAAGGGTTCGCGTCTCGCGGCGCGTCGAATTCTTCAGTCGTTAGGCGCGAGGACTGTAATTGACGTGGTCGAATAATGGAGTGCTGCTAATGGGCACAAAGGACGAACGGCTGGACGCGCTGACGGTGGGTGAAAACCAGTGGGAAAGAGGGCTGGAAGAGTGGTGTACAGAGAGAGAGAGAGGAAAGGGGTGGGTGAACGGTCAGAGCGAGGAGCTCCTTGCGATCCAAGGGAGACAGGGCGTTTTTATCCCGTTTCCAACCCCCTATCTGATCAGGAATGCCTCTCACGGCTCGAGTGATTTATTCCCTCCATTTCTGGGGATTATTTTATATATAGATCCCCGGCACCCACTCTGGACGCTGCTCCGTCGCGTCGCGTCGCGTCGCATCAGCACCGTGTCTGCCCCCTATCACCCTCGACATCTCTGCTGTCCCACCCACACCCCCGAGCCACGCTCCTGCTTCCGGCGATGCGAGGCTTTTGGAAAATACAAGTCTTTCGAACTCCCTGACTCGGCAGCTCCTCTCCTCTGTATCGCGCCGCGGAGGGGACCGTTATTTCTTAAATTCCTCGCCACGAGTTAGCGCCGCCGCGTGAATTCCTGGCGGGAGGCTGTCGCCGCTGACAAACTGCAACCCCACGCAACGACGTTCAACTGCGTTCCTTGGCTTTATTTGAAAGACGATTACGTGGACTTTCGGGCGAAGTCACGGGCTGAGGTAGTGTGCTCGCGGTGAAGCAGGGGTTGACTAGTTTGTAGAATCTACCACTGCTGAATTTGATTCGCTTACACCTGGGGGTTGTTGTGCCCTAAGTTGAATCAGAGTTTGAAAGACAACACAACGCGAAAGATTATGCAGTAGGTATATAACTTCCAGTGCCAGAACAGGTGATTGTAGTTCAAATAAAAAAACCTTCTCCACTATAAATTTTAAATAATTCAATTGCATAGTTCATAGAGCAAAAAGACTATTGAATTTTCATTGTAAACAATTTTTATATCTACTACAGTTTGCAAGTTCTACAGGAAAATAGAAAAGTACACAGTAACCATTAAGGGATAGGTTGTTTTCACGCTGAAGAATCAAAGAGTAGCGGAAAAAGAAAGTTATTTGTCATTTCTGTTGAGGTCCCCTACAAACTTGCAATGTTTCAAAAAAATCGGAATTTTCGGGTTACCGATCTTCCCTTGCAAGAAGAACTCGTGGACATAATTATTATAGGTATTAATTTTAGCCTCAAACGAAGAACCTCATCATTAATTTTAGCCTCATCACCAAATGAAGAACCTTTTTCGCGCAGAATGCTCCCGTTCCACCCCCATCCTCACACCTAAATCAGTATCTATCCATCGTGCTTGCGGAAGCAGTTCGAGCTTCGCTTCTTTTGGTCCCCGCAGGGTTAGCTTCCAAGAAATCATCCCGCCTAATGGAGGATTCGGGGAGAGGCGAGTGAAACGTCGGTGGATAGCGCCAGACGGTATCGCCAAAACTGTTTTTTAGCAGCAGAATCTCTTGGATCACGCGTGCAGCGCGAATCCGTTGTCGACTTTCGCGCGGGATGCTGCGAGCACCACGGCACCGCCATAAGTTTCGAGATTTGAGAGATACTGGCCGACGCTCCACTAAATCACCGGCGATCATTCACGAGATTCCGCCAGATAAGAAGCGTGGAACGTATTCCCTCTGCCAACTTCCTTTTCCCACCCTCGTTCCACCCCCGATTCTTCTTCCTCCCCCGCCGGTTCTCAGCGACCAAAGCGACTGTTCGACGCGGAGGATCACGTACCGCTCCTCTCAGAGAATTCCATTAGCTCCGGCAGAAATAAACCGTTCTTCTTCCGCGCGACTATCAGCGGCTAGCTGGCAATCCTTGACTCGCCGAATTAATAGAGGACACGTCCTCCGTTATGCGCAACGGGGTTCGTTCGGTCAAGGCTCGAAGCGATCGGGAGAACGAAGCACTTGGTATCGATGGCAAGAGACTGGAGAATTACGTCTTCCCGCGTAACCTCGTTAAGACTTTAAACTTGTACCTCCAGCATGATAATTTGCCTGTTCTCTGCAGCGCTCGCTTTGGAAATTAAATTCAACCTCGTCCCTTTTGGCTCCTTCGAACC
The DNA here is from genome assembly GCA_944738655.2 of Andrena hattorfiana. NCBI lineage: Eukaryota > Metazoa > Arthropoda > Insecta > Hymenoptera > Andrenidae > Andrena > Andrena hattorfiana. The sequence continues at coordinate 72,045,829 of OX122891.2, forward strand.
TTTCGCGGGGGGCGGGACGATATTTTATTCAAAACGACAGCAGGCTGATTAAGGGAATGTTCTTGACGGTGGTTGAGAATTTTGGGCGCGTAAAAGTGTTCCGTTCGATTTCCGGAGAATTGGGAGACGAAATACGGAGAATATGCAGTGATTCTGTGAAGTTGGAGGGACAGTTTAATTCTTCAGAAGAAACTATAGTGAAAGATGTAAAAGTGAGCGGAACCACTGGCGCCACCACTCTATATAGGACGTGATGGAGTGGAAATAGCCATGAACTAAATTCGAAGCTTCCTGGCGATCTAGTATCGAGGTACTGCTATTAAATGCATGTCAACCAAATATCGATATACCTATAATTCTACAAAATCTTAGCGTCATAAATATGTTCACTATATTCTTATTTATTTTTCATACAGACCACTGTTCGCAACGGCCACGTTGCGCATTTTCGCAATTACAGTTGTAGCAATCGCGACTAGACGGCAGTTTCCCTCGTTATACGAGCGAGCACCTTCGGTGACACCGCGTTCCAGGGAAATTTAAAAGCGCCGCGGCCCCGCGATTACTCAGTCGCGCGTTATAGTTTCACGAAGATTGATTTACGCGCGGCGATATTTCACCGGGCATCGGCGCGCGTTACTCTGCTTCCGAGTAATTTTGAAAAAGCTTATTCGCGTCCCCCCCTGGTGAGACGCCGCGTCGTTTTCCAGACGATAACGCGTTCCCTTCGTGTCCACTGGCCTTTTTACGCCACGAGATTTACGACCACCGAGGAGAAATTGGGTGAACGATAACGAGATGCGGACCTCGCGTAACTGAAGATCGCGATCGTGAATAATTTCGCAATCAAGGCTCCCTTTCTGATGGCTCACTTCTATTTCATCTAAATTCCAATTCATTTCCAATGAAAATAAATATCAGTATTATTAAACATCGATAGGTCAATTGGAATATAATAAGTTTCATCAGAGTTTCTTCCTCAGCATGAAACAAATTGCATACAACAAAATATGATGCATTGCTCTCCAATGAGCCTAGACATAACACGCAGAAAGGGTATTGAAGAGTTGATCAAGTTTGATCTCATACAGTGGTTTAAAATACGATTCTAGCTAAGCAAAATTATTTTTGGAAATATTATTTTAAAAGCATTCTACTCATTTATTATTTTTAATGTTATTTCTACTTAATTGATTATAATCTGGAAATACCAATTTTTATCAAGAGCACATCTATTTTTATTTACACACAAAAACGAGCTAAAATAATCATATTTAAGTAGAAATAACATAAAAAATAATAAATGAATAAATACTTCTAAAATACCTATATATACGTACAGGAAAAAATAATGACAAAAATAATTTTGCTTAGCTAGAATCGCATTTTAAACCACTGTGTGTCGTCCTTACCACTCTGCCAACAATATTTCGCCGATAATACGAACCTCCGACGATACATTTGCCCGCGAAGTTGCACCAAATCGTCCGACAAATTAAAACAAACACGATACATCCCCCATCGGTACATTCAACCGACATTACGTGACGTGGTACCGATCCGCGCGAGTCACACGATCGAGAGCAAACCTCTCTGCCATTACAATCGCGTGGGGAGAAGCGAGGAGAAGCGGAAAAAGAATCGATGAACGCTGTAAAACCATGGAACGGAATCCATAATAAATCGAACCCGCCCGCGTTCTTCCGCGGCAGCCTCTCGTTGTTTTCCCTCCGATGGATATCGCTGGACGTTCAAATATTTGTTATGCTTATCGCGCGTAGTTCGCGACGCTCTGTTTGCCCCGCGTCGAAGCGTATTTTTACTAAATAACCCCGCACCTCCGTGGAAATCCATAAATATCGTACGCGGACAGGTTTGATGGAAACATTTCGTTGCCTTACGCGTAACGGTCGCGCGAGAGCCAGCCCGGGGGCGAAAGCGCGATGGAGAAAGGGTTTTGGTGGCGGTGTTTCGGTGGAAATCCGAAAGTTCGCCGTTTCGTTTCCATCGATACCAGATTAACCGTGAAAAATTGCCATTTCGTTGTAAAAGCGGGCGCGCCTAGCCGCTGGCCATTACGATGGTGGTTGGTGGGAGGTATTTTCTGTTGCCGTTCGCGGTGTTCCCTTTTAATTCGTCAACGAGCAATAACAAATATTTATCGTTCTGCCCATTATACCGCGCATGGGGGGGGGGGGGGGTGGAGGGGTGAGTAAATAATATTCAGGGTTGAAAAGGAGCCTTGGCCAACCCTCCGCGACGCCATTACCGCGGCCAAAGCACCGGAATTATCGGGTGTATCGTTGCCGCGGGGCCACCGCCAGCGCGCCACTTCCGTCGCGAGTGCTCGACCGTAGAAGAGAGGGAATCGCAACAAATCACCCCGATATCTTGAAAGCCACGCGCCCAGAAAGGGGGGAGGGTGGGGGTGGTTCGGTGGGCAACGAGGAGAGAGACACGGGGCGGAGGAAGCCTCGAGCACCCCCGTGGAAGACGCAAGAACTTTTCTTATTTACGAGCGAGCTTATTTCCTCGGGCTACTGCATATGGATATCGGCGGAGAGACGCCGCGCGGATGCGAGAAACGGCCGAGCGCACCGTGTGGAACTTTAATGGTACCTTCCAGGCCCTCTTTCCGCCTCGATGGCCGATCCTCCCCCCGTTCCCCATTCTCCGTCGAGAGCCACCCTCGCCGACCGCGAACCTCTGTGCACCTCACCGCGGCCCACGGTTCGCCACGCGATCGAGGGGCTACACGATGTGTTCGAGTGCAGAGCTCCCTTGCAATTCCACTGGCAGCTCTGTTCACTGTTGTAGTTAATTATTATATGGTTGTTCAGGGGGGTGACAGCCCTGAATGGTTAACGTTTGCTTTCCTATTTTCCTATAGATATTGTAAGTCCGGCATAGTCCGACCACTTTTTGGAAAAGAAATTGTAGCATCGTTGTTTTTCACATTTTTGTCGTTTTGTAGAAATTAAAGCAAAGCCCAAGCAATTTAGAGTATACATAAGTTATTGTATGCGATAAATTCAAATATTTACTTTCATTTTGAACCAAAAACATTGGCACTGCAACTGGTCGGTCTCACCCGCATGTCGGGGTTAGACCGTCCACCCACTACGGGTGAGAGCAACATTGAAAAATAACAAAAAGTGTAGTTTACAAAAAGTATAATACACGAAGAAGTTAATTGATATGTTATTTCTTCTTCAGTTTTCCACGTAAATCGCAAACATTCTTGTACTTGGAGCATCTTGTATCATGAAACCAACGGCTGCAACGCACACATTCAATCCAATCGTCGCTTTGCGAGATTTAGAAATAATGTAGTTTTCTCCGCATCCCACGCATTCGTTTTCGTCACAGTCTTTTAACGACATATCAGTATCTTGTAGAATAGAATTTTCGCCCCCTGAATCTGAAAATGGATTTACAGTAAAAAAGACACATGTAGGTAGTGTTCAGAAAACGTTTCAATGTCAGTTACGAGAATAAGAAATAAAAAATACGAGCATGCTATCTCCCCCTCGACATCCTACAACTTTCGCCTGAAAGAATTTTTCGTACCATTCACTTTTTCAGATACAACGGACACGCTGTATATTTAACTAATGTGGCCAGACTGTCCCGCATTAATGTGGTCGGACTATCCCATAATTAAGGGAGTGATCGACCACCTTGTCAAAATAAATTAAAAAGGAATACATACGTATTGTTGGGGTGACACAGTAGTTTTATGCATATTATATCCACCAATATTGGAATAGTATAAATAAACTTACCTGTTTTTCAAATATCAACAGCATTGTAACTTGATCTAAAAATTTTTAGACTCGCATAAAGTCTTAAGTGTTTCTTATAATTTAAATATGGATTTTTGACAATGGTCAATGCAAGATCAACAACAAGCGCAATCATTTCTTTTGTGTGAATGACACACAGTGTCCTTTCTTGCGTCAGTCTTTAAATATCAACACTGGTCGGACTCTCCTGGTGGTCGAACTGTACCGGACTTACCCTATATCTTGGAAACTATAGTAGACATAAAAAATTGGTAAAGGTAAAATTTAAGCTATTTAATTTTCTGTGGTGGGGAACGTTTCTTTATTAAACTTTAAACTCCAAAAGAGTAAACTATAGAAAATAAAATTTTTGAGTACTTCTATTGAGGTTCCCTACATGTCTGCAAAGTTGAAAAAAAAAATAGAATTTCCCTTGTAAGTTATAAAAAAAGTTGTCGATATTATTACTCGCTAAGGTTTGATTTATAACGAAGTAGAAGTTGATAAACATCGTGAAGATATAATGTAAAATTAAAGTTTGTGATTTACAGTTAAGACTTGAAAGTATTGTAAATGAAAAGTGGTGAGCCAGAAGCAGGTGCCTCTCCAACTTTCAATTCATCGATTACATTTCGAGACAGCCCTCCGATTTGAATTTAGATTTCGATTCAATCGAATAATCGACATGCACAAGGCACAAGGTCTACTGACAATTCATTATAATAAACGCACCGGATATCAACTCAATTTCTCGAGGTTAAGTGGATGGTCCTTCGTGTGGTTTGGGTGACACCCTTTTGCACGGCGCTCGAGGCTTCGATAACGAGGAACTGTGTCACGGTCTTGCCACCTTGATACGTTCGAACTGACAGCCCCTCTCCTCCTTTTGCTCCCGCGAAAGGGGGAAAGGGGTTTAATGACGCGTTCCGAGAAGAGAAGACACTTCCAAGGGGTGAATTTTGTGCTGATGAATGAGACTGCTCCAACACTTACTTGTCGGAAGGCTGGATGAATCTTGAAACTAATTCATCGAGGTGCTAGGAAATAAGGCATGGCTGCCAGTCGAAAATGTGGGATACGCTGCCACTCTCATGGATTTGCGCGCAGACACCACTAACTGATTATTTCTGTTCAATTAAAAGCATATATCGAGAAGTTTTGATGAAACGAGCTGATAAGATCAAAGGAAAATCGTTTAATTTTTAGGGAAGCCCATTCAGTCAACTGAATAGCAAAATATATAGGTACCTTTACGGTTTATCTAGCAAACAACGTTAATTTGGTTAGTTACAAAAATAAGTGATTATTTAGACAGAGATCTCTATACACACACCCTCACTTTTTATACCTAACTCCATTCAAACACGTAACCCCAATGAATTTGGCAGAAAGGATGCATTTCACCTCTCAATTAGTTGATTGGCAATCGTATAATGATTAAACGGTTACGAAGTACAACCAGGCCAGTGCAGATAACTTGAATCGCTTGAATAACTTTGTAAATATTGATTTTCACAAAAATTGTTGAAAGAGGGTAGGTCCCGAAATTCTGAGGTCATATTATTAACCCTTTAGCGCCGGACGTATCACACAGTATACAGGGTCATCCGTTAAAACTGCAACCTATGCGCGCGCGAACAGACCAAAATGGCAACACCGCCTCACGGACGCATTCCACTACAACCATGCATCGGCCCGGCGTTCGGAGGGTTGCCAGCGACCGCTGGGCAGCGGTGATGCCCGAGCTTTGAAAATTTTAGGATGGTCTCTTTCAAATTAACGTCACAAGGAGCTATTTGAAATTTCCCGACCGGGGTTGAAGAATTTGGGGCCTTTTTCGTTTAACTTTTGAATTATAAAAGATATCAGAATGCAATTTGCGCCGAAAAATGAGGAAAAATTATTCCCTCTTAATGATGGATAATTCAAAATATTTTACGTTTACTTAATTTTTCTTTTATCAATTTTTTAACCATAATTGTTGTGAAAAGCTTTTGCAAACTGTTTATTTAATACCGTATTTAATGCTCTTTTTAAAAATCATAATGTTGATAAACAATACGCTAGTTGTTTCTGTGTCGTTACTTTCATAAATTGAGAAATTAAATTTTTATTCAATTATGTGTTAGTTCTGCAGACCTCAGAATCTATTGTTCTGGTTTTCTTTTTTATAATTTTATCCTTATATGCAGTGCATGCATAGATCGGACGTAAGGAATAACTAATGGGACGTGTCTTTGATTGTAGCGGTGTTTGAATCTTTTTTCTAGAATTTTTGTGTTTGAATGTTTAACCTTTTAGCTACTCAACACCACGCATATACCGGCTTCTGTTAATGTCATTTTTTGGAACGATGCATCATTATTGTGGCTTTTACACGCAGGTGGCGAAAAATCTCTCCGTACAAGGGTATAGCGCCGCGGTCAATCCTGTCGTAGGTAAAATTTTTGAAATTAAGACGGGTACGAGATCAGTTGACATTGTTTTCAAACCTCATTACAGTAATCCGGGGTGCGAGTGGTAAACCGATCATAAAAGCGAAGCGTGCGGCTCGCTTACCTGGGCCGGGAAATTCTGCACAGCTCTTTGCGGCGTTAATTTAAAAGAGACCATCCTAAAATCTTCGAAGCTCGGGCATCACTGCTACCCAGCGGTCGCTGTTAACCCTCCGAACGCTGGGCCGGTGTATGGTTGTAGTGGATTGCGTCCGTGAGGCGGTGTTGCCATTTTCGTCTGTTGGCGCGCGCGTAGGTTGCAGTTTTAACGGATGACCCTGTACATTACCTTTCGAAATGAAATAAATTCGCTGTTTGCAACAGATTAATTTTATTCATAAAAAAATGGACGTACCTGAACCCTGTATTTATTTATTTTATGCATTTTAACCTCTGAGAAAAAAATATAAAAGTATAAAATTCACACCATTGTTAACGATAAAAAAAACGAGATATTTTTCCTTTCACGGAACGTCCACCTTTACGTTCCCCATCCCACATACCAAGAAAATATCGAGAACCTTACACTTGCATTACCATTTCAGAATACCTGCATACATAAGTAATACCTTAAGTAGTATCGCACCTACAATAATTCCACTAATTGTCTTTATAAATTCATGCACGTGATGCAACGAAATGGCGACGTAAGAGCCTGCTTTCCCTGAAATCCTTCATCCACAATTTGCAGCGCTCTCGTGGAATTTAAACGCGGCGTTGGCCGCTGCTTAAGACACCGTTAAACCACCTCGCAGTACACTTATTTTTACGAGTATGAGACTTGCCTGGTAGCCATGAAAACTTCGCGCTCTGTTCGTCCGAAAGTCGTCCAATAAAGTTAAGCTGCGTGCTTTAAGACCGTTTCCAACGGGCGCGCGCCCGCCGACACGCCGACAGGAATTGTGTTTAAGAAAATTACCCGCCCCACCCCCCTGGAAGAAAGATGGAACGACAGGAACTTCACCCTCGACGACCGGATAGTATTCCCGCGAAACGAAAGAAACGGGGACCGGAACGCTCGGACTTACGTCACGGCTGTTGCTGAAATTCAATCTCCACCGTTATTTAATTATATGGACACCACTGATTCGCCACTAAACACGTTTTTGAAATTCGAAATGGAAGAATAAGATTTTGAAGTTGGGAGGGTAGGAGTGTGTAGAAATATGTAGGAATTTTTAAAGTATGGTGTTTTGTGAAAATTGGGAACATTTGAAATAAGATGTCATTTTTTACCTAAGAAATGACGTCAGTTTTTAATATACCTTTAGCAAAACCGCTACACATTTCTTTAGTAAATATCACGTGGAAAATGAAAATGTTGGGTTTTTTCGCCAGGTCCAACAGCTTTGCAATTATCTTGCACACCAATTTGTCCCGCTCCGAAAAAGAAGCTTACGTGGATCGCTTCCAGCGACGCCATTTAGTTCGAAAGAAAGACACAAATTTTTTTCGTGTACTGCAATAATTGTACAATAAATGTTTTCTTATAGATTTTTCATTTTCTTTATCATTTTCTCCTCCAAAAAATCTTAAAAATAACTGCTTTTTTAGGGTCCATAGTGGTGTAACTCCTTAAATTGTTTGAAAGTAGAATTGATGATGTTTGATCTTCTTGTACTTACTTTCACATGACATCCTTAGTTTGAATATTATTTTGTATCGATATTAAAAGAAGTTGGAGAAGTTAGGGTGTTGTAAAGAAGCTGGAATAATTGCAGAGAACCAGAAACTTCAATAAACATGACATCATCGAAGTGAAGAAATTACCAGCTCCACGTATCAATTTTTTCAAACAATTTCCGCGGAATTTGTGCCAATGAGATCGGGAGACCGAAGTTATGAGCGGAGAGAACACATGCGCTGGAATGTCGGAGACGCGAAGTGGAATGTTTGTTGATAAGAACGATGTAATTCACTGCGTGTAAGTCTTTTATGATAAGCAGGAGAAATACTTTCGAGCAACATTTCTGCAGCCATTTAAGAAGTCTTATTACATTTTTGCGAATTTCTGTTGCAACAGAGCGTCAAAAAGTCTTTCATTTCTTCGAGAAGGAATATTACTGTTATCGAAATCTTTGAGAAGGAATATTATTATTACCAGTTCCTTCTTGAAGATATGCAGTTATTACAGACTTCTTCTTGAAATATCACTATTACCGATTTCGTTGCGTCAGATTATTATTATCTTTTATTCCCTCGCGCTTCGCACTTTTATCACCCGATCTCTGGATTCAGGTGTACTACAAACGCCGATTCCTTCCGCGAGAAACATTCTTATCTCGGATAGCAAGATCCACGGAGAGCGCGGGCCAAGGAAGTAAGCGAATTTTCCTCACGACCAAAGAAAAAGTGAATCTAGCCAACAAGAAGGAATCGTATCACAGGCAACGCGCTATCCACTCTGTGGAAGTAAAGTCTCACCGACTACTCCCCGGGTTCAGCCCTGAACGATCGCGCCCTGATCTCCCGACAAGGTCCAGAAATTCGTTTCGTGGTTAGTGATGGACAAGATTTGTTTGAATTCTGCCAGAAATCCCCAATCGTTCTTGCAGGCGAGAGAGACAGGCTGTCGGCCCCTTCGCTGAGATTGGATGCAGGATTTGCCGGCGAAATCAGAAGACATTGCCAGACCCGACAGAGGAATCCGAAAAGAGAGCGAGAAATGGGGACCATGGTCGAGGGCACGGAAACCTACGATCTGTATAATAAGCGAGCCCTTTTTCGATTATTCTCAGGCAAAGAAAATTCGCCCAGCTCCGTACACTTGGGGATCGGATTAGAGGGGAGAACAATTCTTTGCGTCCCTCGAATATTTATGTTTAGATGGCACTAGATCACATTCTACTCACGATCAAAGCATCGAAATGTTTACAAATATATATTCACCCACTTCCGTGTGCCTCCACCAGAATTTCTGATGAAACTTGGTTTGAATCATGTTAGCTATTGCACATATAGAGTTTCTACTTTTTTAATTCAGTTTAAAGGGAATTTACAGTTCTGGAAAATTATTAAAAATATTTTTTTGGCGTTTACCTCAAGTTTAACTGTCTCTGCACTTCAATTCGAGATACAGGAAGTAGCAATTGTTCTCAGACTCACCTTCTCCTTCTGCGACGGGTCATCTTCGATCTGTGACAGAAAACGGAGGAACAATTACTATTATTACATTCTATTTCATAAAGCGACGGAATTGTATTTTTAGCAATCTAGTAATTGAGAATTGTTCGAGGGCTATGTGCCCAGTTGTTTACTGTAAAATTATCGATGCAAAAACAGAGAACGTTCCCGCGGCAAATAAACCGAGGCGAATATCGAGGATATTTCGGTATTTGTTTTCGATTACTGGCCCAAAAATACGCGATATCGGTGCGGGCATTATCGAAATCCACGCGCTATTTTTGCCAGGGCGATTTATATTTAACCGCTATCTCGCGGGCAATCCACCTCTGTAAACATCCTCGAAATAGACCATCGAAGCGTTTTCGACAGATAAAAAGCGGTCATTGGTCGCGCGATTAAGCGGCGTCAAGATAAGAGTCCATTGCGATCCAATTACCTCTGGCTCTCAATGGGGGGTAATTAATCGCGGGCAGGCCGATGGCACGCTCGGCCCGCGAGTATCGACCTAGTAATTGTTTAACCAAGACACGCGGGATCACCGAGGTTCACGCTCGTGTAGCCCCGGCGCGGAGGTTATCCCGCTGATTTCGCGTCACGCGACCGAGGAATGAGAGATACGAAATTTGCTAATTCTTCCATCACGTGGCTCCCTTGGAAACTTTTACGACTCCGATAGCTCTCGTTCCGCGTCGAGGTCGCGATTCAATTTCAATCGTTATCGAGCGTCTTTTGAACCAGATGGCCTGAAGAATGTTTTCAAGCCACAGCATCCTACATTTTGGAAATACACGTGCTTCGGGAAGAATGTGATTCTCGTGATTTCTGGCCGCTCGGTCGCGGGACATCCATATTTCGGTTACGATACGGTTACAAATGTCCACCATTTCCTCGGCGCGTGAGTTACGCGCAATATCGTCGAGTATCCTGTGGAAAATTAAAAAAAAAGGGGGGAGAAGAAGGAAAGCGATAATAAATAACCGCGGAGACGCGCGTGACTTCACGTTCGATGTATCGCAACAAATCACGGGCCAGCGCGGAAATTAAACTCGTATCGGTAAATCGGGGCCGATCGGGACGCGTCGTTGATATTGAAATAAATGTCTCTTAACGTCCTCCGACGCGTCGTTGTTCCTCGTTCTGCCGCGCTTTAAGCACCCCCGTACGGGCGAATTCCGAGCATCGTGCGCGAAAATGGGGGATGCAGGGAACAGGGGAAGAGTGGAAGAAAATGCGACCATTTACTTGAATCAGCTGTAAACGGCAGAGTTTGTAACTGAAGTTGAGAAAAACTGGGGGTTGAAGGGGTTCAGCTATGTTTTACCGTATTGTATTAAGAGGGTACACACCTTGTAATTGTGTACTCAGATAATTCTTCTACGAATGATTGTAAAAAAGAAGGAAATAGTAGCTTTGTAAATATTTTTTTCACTGGAAAAGGACAACTGGGGAGACTTATAAAACTTCAACAAATTAAAATATGATAAAAATCGTATGCTATATTGAAGAAAATCTATTTTTCTTAAAGTTGAAATAAGAATTTTTTATTTTCTGTGTTCCGATCGGTTTTTGGTGCTCGAAGTCAGCTGACAAGATATGAGAGTAGACATTGTTGTATAATTCCGCCACTTTAAAACATCAAGTAATAAATAATGTTTGAAAATAAAGTTAAAATGTTGCGTAACAACTCCGAAAAAGATCCCGATATTTCACTGAGAAATTACCTACGAAAACAAATTTTAAATTTACCCATTTTATAGGCCTACAAGGTGGTGTACCCCCTAACTTCTAGAGGAATATATAATTATGTTCAGAAGAAGAAAAACAGGGAGGAACGGAAATAAAATATCGCGAAAGTATTTAAAAGGCAATATTCGACGTTAGCGGCTATTTAAACTGTACGAATGACAAATGTTCCAGCCAGGGAGGTCCTCCGTCGCCGCGGGAAGCCGAAGAGGAAGGAGAAGAAAGTACATTAACATGCCGAGCATTGCTCGCGACACCCCGTCGTCTCCAATGCTTTTTAATTTTCACCGCCGTATTGTTTTCTTTCCCCCTCATTCAGCCACCCTTAAGTATGTTTACATGCACTACTTAACCCATTGTCCTGCGTTGACGCGTTTAAAGGGTACGAGGAAAGGGAAGAAAATAGTCTCGGGGGTCCAAGCTACCCCGACGAGTCTGCGAGACTGCCATGAATATTAATAACATTCTTACGCCTCCTGAAAAGCAAATTTTAGAATAACAATAGCCACCCCTTTCTTCTCCATCCGCCACAGGAGCGTTAGTGACAAACTACCCCCGGGCGAGGTTAACTTCGACGACATAATTTCGTAACTTCCAAACGGCGTAAAGACGAAGGATTACACTTAACATCGCAGCTGTTCCAGCAGCGCGACATTAACGAACCGTCCATCGTCGGCTCTTAACTTCCCCCTTAGGTCCCCGCGAAGAAAACCAATATCGCGAGCAGGCTCGCGAGGCGCGCTGGGTGGAAGATCGAAAGGAACGATACAGGCCGTAATGAACCGCTTAAAAGTTCACCAGCATCCCCGGTCGGGTGAATATCGTAAAAGGCAGCGCGGTCTGGTTGGCTGGTACGAAATGGCGGCGCGATAAAGACGCCGCCGTCGCTGTCACCGCGGTGGCCCCCGTGCGACGACGCTAATCGCGGGCACCGCGTGTAACCGATACGGGAAACAAATGCTTTTTAATCCTACGCAAGCCGGCCTCTCTATCTCCGTTCGTAGACGCTTAAGCACATTTACATGACTTGGCTAACCCCATTACCATCCACTGACGTGTCCAGGGGGATGCAAAAAGGCAATAAAGAGGAGGGACAGGGGGGCGAGGGCGGCCGGAGGGAGATAGAGAGAGAGAGGAAGGGAGAGCAGGATCGATGTGGGGTGTAAAAGCGGCTTCCTCAACGTGTAAGGTACGAGTGTAAGGCTCTTAAATGGTTATTGGATTGAGACCCTGCTCGAACGAGCGGGAACTTACTTGGCGATATCCTGCCGTGGTAGCGGCGCGTTCATGGTCGGCAATGGGGCAGGGACGCGCGCGGAGGGAGGGTGGGTTCTGAGCACAGGGGGTGGATAGAGGCAGGACGAGGGAGAGGACGTTGTGACGGCGAGGAAAGGCAAGGAAAGGAGGCGAGAGCGGAAGACGGTGGAGCACGGGGGAACGGGCGCAAAGGAACGGCCCTCGCATCACAGGCCACACACGTACCGTGTAAATAGAGATAGCGGGCCGAAGAGGGATGCAAGAGGCAGAGAAAGGGAAACGAGAGGACACCGGCGTGTATATACGCAGGGCTGATGCGGATATTCGTATGCTCGAGGTGCGCGCCCGACCACCGCAGTAGTCTCGCTGCCGTCTCCCGTCAGCCGGCTAAGTTTTCTTAACACTTTATTGCGGCCCATTGTTGCCTCGCCGCGGCGGCACGGCGCAACTGCCATGTGAAACATTTAGTCGCAGCCGGGGGTGGGGAAAACACTTAATTTCAACCGTCGCTCTCTCTCGCTCCCTCTGCCAGCTTCTTTCAATATTCTTGCGTCGGTTCAGTTTGCAGGCGGGACACGTGAATGTCGTAACTATCGCTCTCTGCTTCGTTAACGGACCCCCCGCTACTCCCCGCCTTCTGACTACCTACGTTAATTATGCACGATAACTGGTGCAGCAACGGATGCAGGCGCCTGGAAAAAGCATCCGCGATGCTTCCTGAGATGTTGAGCTGGTGGCTAGGGGCAGAGGTTCGTTGACGCAGGGTCGTTACAATATTTCCGGAAAATACTTGGGGGGAGTAAAATATTAAGTGCGTCAGTGAACTGGGAGGGTGAACGAAGCAGTGAACGAAGGGTGGGTGAAGGTGGAATAAAGAGTGGCGAATTAGGAGGGATTAATCGAAGGGTAAAAGGAAAAACGAGGAATGTCTCTTTTTCGTGATTTTGCGGTTTATAGCATATTTTGTTGGTAGCGACTGGGACCACAGAACTGTCGAATCACAAAGGATTATAATGTGCGAATGTAAGATAATGATAAAGATTTGATATACTGGTTAAAAACAGGTAATGTCCACTCTGCACTCGAACAAAACACTTCATTTTCTCGAGAAAGCTGTTTTGTGGCATTCCCTGTTTTCCCCTTACCCTTCAACCGATGTAATAGAATTTAGAAATTGTAGGTGGACAGGGGAAACTGTGGAACTTGATCGCTTTCTTTATTTTCCATCTTTGGGGGATGCTTCGAGAACTTTTATTTTCGATAACTTAGTTCAGAGTGGAAAATAAGCTTAGATTTTGTTACTGTATCTTGTGTTAAGGGTTCCCTTTAACCCGTCGACGTTAATTTCTTGGTAGAAAGAATATTAACCCTTCGAGCTAATATTAAACTCGTCCTGACGGAAAGGAAATTCCCACGGTTTTTAATAAAAATAGAATATCTTGCAAACTAGTGCGCGTAAATTTATGAAAAGTTTAAAGGGCCGTTAATCACGAACTAATTACTTGAACTAAGTACGCCACCACGATAACAATCAATGCATCCTTCTACTTATAAATATTACCTAGGGCTCCCACCTTGAAAGTCCAATCAATGAAACAATCAATTTGGATCTTGGAGTCCAGTCACCATTATTCCCAAAATGGCAATCACAACTAAGATCTGTATCATACAACAATCGTGCAATCATAATACATCTTCGATTTCTTTGATTCCCAAAATCATACAGCACGTGTTCACGAATGGAAGGATACAGTTCTAATACCGCGGCCACTTTCCACCGACTACCCAGCTTCAAGAGATTATTCGCTTCCGCCATAACAAGCAAGGGACGAGCAAAGAAAGCTACAAAAGGCGAACACAGCAGAAAGATACAAAGAGCTCCGCGGGTCAATGGAAGACCGCGGAACGCGTAATGAAAACAAATTGCGAACTATCTCTCGCGCGTCCCCCGCGATAAGACAAATTAAATCCCCCTCTCCCCACTGCTGCGTAGATAATCTCGCACAGTCCGAATACAGGCGGAAGAGCGGTGGCGAATGCCAATGGCGCGCTGACATTAAAAACAAGAATTCTGAGATAATTCTCACAGATCCGCGTGCCCCCGATAAACCGCGCGCACGTGAACCGCATTACAATACCTGCCGCTGGTCTAGCCGGAAGTCGGAACGAGCGAACCGACGAAAAAGAGTTGCGCTGATCGTTAGCCACGTCCCCCCTCCAGCTCTTTCCTGCAACTTCTACTCGTACATGCAATAGCGGCAGCGCAAACAGCAACAGCCTCCCGCGGCGAACTGTTACCGATATTACCCTGCCACTTAGTTACCAATTTACTTGGTCAAATGGGAGGGAGGGGGGCTGGACGGTGGTTGGCGGTGGCCGTTGGGAGGCAGTTTCCACGATTCACGCGCGTTTACATGTAAATCCAGATGTAAACCGAGGTCATAGCCAGTTATTGCCCCGGCAGTGGGCACTCCAGGCCGAGCCGCAATGTCGCCATTACAAGAACGTTTTTAAGGTCTCCCCCGCCGCCCCCTCGCCCACCCCCTGTTCCGCCGTATTCGTGCGCGAGCACGCGCCTGATAACGATGGAAATTAAGCTACCCTCGCGGCTTCGCTGCGCGAAACCCACTTCGTCGATTGAATCCGAATCGCGGCCCCTCTCCTCGCTGGGCAGAGAGACGGAGAAAGCGGGAGGGGGTAGTTAATGGTGCGTGCGATTTAACGAAAGTTTAAGTGAAATTTAAGTAGACCAACCGCGAACTCGACGTTTTCGGGGAAATCGGTTCGATATCGGGGGGAGGATTAATCTTTTTACAGGAGCGAGTCGATTCAGAGCGTGAAAATGGTGATGTTTGTTTTTGTTGGTATTAGAGCTTTGTGCTCTTTAATCGAGAACGGAATTAGACGAGTATGAGCAGTGGCGCAGCCGAAGGGGGGCCAAGGAGCAATGGCATCTCCAGAGAAGCGGCGTTGTAAGAAGAAAAGAAAATTGAATTTTAGTCTTTAAAAAAGTTTTTATAATCACCTAATGAATTTGATTAAATTCGCGTTAAAAATATTTTTATCCGTTCAACTCGGCTTCCCCCAAGATTAAATCCTGAGTACGGCATTGAGTATCACTATATCGGGTAGCAATGAAGTCCCTAGTACGCAAGTCCAGAAAGAGAATTGAGGAGCCCTGGTAGAAAACACTGTAAGTGCCAAAATTAAAAAAAAAATTATCGGAGAATGTTCTACTTTCCAATGGCACTGCTCTAGTGCAGAATTTCAATTTTTAGTACGTACAGGGTTTTCTACAAGGACTCTTCAATTCTCTACTGTGAAGAATTCTATGGGGACAACTGTGACTACTTACTCAGATTTTGTTATTACAATAATATCTAAGCATTGCTATAGAGTGGATGATAAAAGTACCTATCTCATATATCTTCACCTCAATCCAACGGTTAACATAGCTACCCTCCAAACCACCCGTCGAAAGCCTCTAAAAAACCCAACAATTTCGACGCTCCCCGTTCGAAAAACCGTCTCGCCGCGCGTTCGGCTCGCGTTCCTCGAAAGAAAAGCTCTCGCACGCTATTTAGAATGCGAGCGTGCGCAGGTTTCGAGCAAACTAAGTAGCGTGGGTCGCGAATCAGCCTGCCGCGTTTCATACGCGAAGCTCCTCGCCCCTTTTTCTCCATTTTTTTCCAAACCTTTCTCTCGGTGAAACGAGTCTGGCTCATCGGGTGGGAACTGGTCTCGCGCCGCTCGAGACCGTTTTTCTATGAGCAGGGTTAGAAATCGCGGACTTTTGCCGCGCGCGGGAAAAGCCCCGGGCGGCGGGGCGCGAGGGCCCCGCGAGCTCGCCAATTAATTCGAGTGGCGTGGCGCAATTAATTTGTTTCGGGCTGCGGATGCCGCTCGTAAAACGTGCAGATAAAATTAATGAAACGGGGATACGGCGGAGGCCGCCTCGACGCTGCGGTCGCCGAGGGGAGGCCGTGGCGCGGAGGGACGAGCGAGGAGCGGAGCAGAGTGAACAGGGGCGAGCGGGGAGGGAATTGTAATGACGAAAAAGGGGTTGAGAGCGGTTGCACGGACAGGAAGAAAGCCGACGACTGAGAATTATATCAGAAATAATATTCCGCGTGGTGCTTCGATGAGATAAACCATGCTGAAGGACGGTCGAGTGGTGGCGACGCGGGGCGAAGAGGGTCGCGGAATGTTTTTCAGGGACGGCGATTCAAGCGAGGCCCCACCCCCACCCCCTCTTTGTCCTCGTTTCGAGACACTTTGTCAGCGATAACGTTTTCAAAGATGAGCGCGGAAAATCTGGCTACAGGGGTATATACGTGCAGGAATATTTGTCACTTTAAGGGGGGAACGGAGGCGGAAGTGGGCGTACAATTTCGCGGTGCGCCGAGAGCCGAGGCGAGCCCCTGAAACGGCTTGTTCCGCGAATAAAAGGTGTACGCTCACGGTCCCTGAAAAGCCGCGTAAATGAAATTTTTATATCTCTTCGAGGGGCGTCTAGGGTTGCTCTACGACAAGATGACGAGCAATTTAATTGCGGCTCCTCCCACCGAACGCTCCGGTTAACCCGAGCACTCGTGAGAGCCGGGCTTTTGGGATTTCAGTTTACTGGGAGTTACTATGTACTCGATACTTGATATTCGAGGCGAAATTCATGTTAAATCTTTTATTTTACTACGACCGGTACGCTCAAAATAACGATCTCTTTCTTAAAGTTATTATAGATATAAGGTAATTGGCGGGGAAGGTGCGAAAGGTTTCTTATTAAATTTGTAAAAAATGTAATATATATTTCTATAAAATCGACAAACTTGATTTATTATCTAAAGCATATTATGAAACGAATACTATTAAATTAACAAAACTAAATGTTTATCTATAAAAAGAACAATTCTTCTGGTAGGTACACGATTTGACATATTCCCTCTAATTACCTTAATATATTATATATACTATAAACTATTCAAATATAATATCTTGGACAGGTAAGAACTCCCATATATTTCTTCGTGAAAATCAAAAGAGACTTCGATACGGCGGATCTCCGCGAATCAAAGGTCCAAAGTGCCCCGTTCAACGATCCATTCATCGCCTCGTTGAAAAATCGACGCAAGGAGTACGGGAACGAGTTAATTGCGACTAGCACTCGAGAGAGGAACAATTAATTCGTCCTTGCGCGACACACTGTAAACCGAGGAGAGCGGATCCTCGCCGTCAAAGGCACGAGCAGGGCTGGAGGGTGGAAGCGGAGGGGAGAAACGTCGCCGGGGACCCTCTCCCTCCTGCCGAATGCCGAGTGTACACTCGATTCCGATTGTTTTATCGTCGGGCACGCGAAACGTTGAAATCGCTGCGATCGCGGCACGAGCCTGTCCTCCCCGCATCGGCGCGAGGGAAATGGTGCACGAGTGTCCTTCTGGGTAGCGAGTTTAAGAGACAGAGAGGAACCGGCACGGAGGAAAGTCGATGGAATCCCTCTTGTTTCTCGATGACGAGCGACAAGGGAGAAAGAGATGCCACAGGAATGGGGGCGGAGGGGCGGGACAGGGTTAGCCAAAGGGGTGGTCGCGCTTATCCCGATACCGCGGCCCCGAGGAGCCTGTAAACGATCCAATTAAATTTCGCGCCCTTGTAATCCGAATGGGCCGAGCTGTATTGCATAAATAAATTTATAAGGTTATGTCCGTGGATCTCATTTCCTTTGTACCTTCGGACAATTCGGCTCCTCGTCTCTGCTACTCGCGGGGGTTAGAGGAAGGGGGAAAAGGGTTTCTGCAAATTATTTATCTCTCCGCATCGCCTCCTCGAGAAAGGGGTGGAAAGGCCTCTTCGAGCTTCTTCGGCCCTTCGACGCGCTGAAGGGTTGTCGCTGCGAAGGAGGACTGTTTCACGGGCGCACCGGGAAATATATGTTGCGCGGATGACGACGCGGAAAGTATCAAAAGCCGGGTGATTTATGAATAAAGGATTTATGCGAGCTGTCGCCGGTAATGGAGGAGGCGAGCGTCGCTCGAGGGAACGGTTGAGAAGGACGGGATATTAGTGTCGATGAATTTTCACCGAGATTCGATGAAAAGTTACATACGTTCGTGGTTTTAACAGATACCTGGTACAGTAGAAATGCAACGGAATTTGGTCAGTTACTTTGCTTGTATGGAATATACATATGTAAGTTTTTGCACTCGAGTTTACATTTCTGGGGAAAAGACTAAAATAATTCATTGCAGCGAGGTTTCTTGTGATATCAGGTCTAGGGGACCCCAGAATCAGCTGATGGGTAAAACGCGACATCCCTTAACTCATCCCATGTTATTCTAACTCTTACTCATTACAAACTGAAGAGCTTGAATGAAATGCAATTTGAAAAAAATAGAACTTCGACACCAAGCGCTGCAGCGTAAATTTCGAAAAAGAAAAGTTTAATGGATATTCAATGGTTTACTATTCCACGCGCGTAACGCGTCAGAATTAATTAAACAATAGCTGCTCCCTCGTCGATTGAAAGACCGATAGACCCGGGACTTATTAGAATTCATCGCGACTTTTTACGCCGCTCCTATAAATTACTGTTCACCCGCAGGGGGAAGACAGTATTATTCGAGGCTTCGAATATTTCCATCCCCCTGAACGCCTTAACCCAAGCAGTTCAATAAAATGTTTTACAACTATGACGTGCCGCGCTCGAAGGAACCGCGCAGGCGGAAAATTAAATTCAGAAAAAGGAAGGAACCAACGGGTACGCTGCGTATTCCCTAACGTGCTAGGTTTTCCATCACCATTTTCTCCATGTCATACACTGTCACCGGTGCAAAGACGCTACAACCACGAAGAAGAGGATTCTCCACGAAAAAGCGAGTAAAAAACACAGAATAATTGCTTCCTCTGAGAAAATCAATTATAGTCACAAAATTTGGTTGCATCTGTAACATTATATTCTCCACAAACGAAGCCACAGGAAACTTAACTACAGAATTAAATTCCAAAATCGAAATGTTCCATAAGAAAAAGATATATTGCATCAATTTAATTTAACACTCTGCCTGGCGTCGACGTGTTTTCACTCCAAGGAATTTGCAATTTTATAGTGTCTTTACCTTTACATCTTCTGCAAATTATAGAAGTTATAGAAATTATAGAAATTCTAGAGTTAAATAAATTCCAGAGTTAAATAACTTCTAGAGTTAAATAAATTCTAGAGTTAAATAAATTCTAGAGTTAAATAAACTCTGGAGTTAAATAAATTCTACAGTTAAATCAATCTTTTTCAGTGGTAGTAATCACTAAAAAAAGGCCTTACTTCAAAGAGGTGCTATTTTTCAAAATCTTGCGCCCCTCAAAGTGTTAATTTAACCATTTAAGGTCTAAGATCACCCCCTACCCAACTTCCTCGCGTATTTACCCTGACATTGTAGCTTTTACTCGTTCCTTCCACGAAGAATCACCTGCACGTGCCGTTTTAACGGACACCCGTATTTACAGTGCCGTCGCGCATTAGTATAATCGCGTTAGGCGCTTGCCCGTTAATGAGCTACGCGATACGATTATTTCCGTCCACATTTACAGGTATTATAAATTGGTGATCGTACACTAACGGCGTACACACATGGCCCCTGTAAACGTATTACCGTGGCTCCTCGCGAAATTTACACTAGGCGCGCTGGTATCATATCGTCAAAGGGCCGTAGTAAAACACAGCCGCGGCGCGCACTACGACCGTGCACAATTTAATAGGCAAATTAGTATAACCAGTGTAGCGTTGCCCGTTTAGCGCATAATTTGCTGCCGCGCCTCCCCTCCTCCAGGTCGATCGATCGTGTCAAGGATTTTAATCGTGTCCGTCAATATAATGTTTATCTGACTCGACGACCACCCCCACCTCTAGCATCGGTTACATTTAATGCTCACTTGGAGCTGGCCACGACCACTAGCAGTTAATGTCTATCGATTCCTCGACCGTCGAGAATAAAACATCGAATATAATTGGAAAACGTTCGTGACATTTATATCCGTTTTCCCGCGCGGCTCGAGGAGAACGTGCGCGCTTCTCGTTCTGCCGGGTGAAAAATGTTTTGGAAGCGGTGATTTCGAAAATTAAATTTTGCTTTATTCGCCTTTGACCCTGCGGACCGATTGCCTGATAGCTGCCATCGTGTTTGGCAACGCGTCGACAACCTTTTGCAATTTAATTTTCCTTCGGTTACTTTGAAGCTTTAGTCCTTTAACAGGAGGGTGGGGGTGCTCTTTTTTAAGCGTTTTTGTGTGGTTTCTGGTGGAAATAAAATTGGATATGTCGATCGGGGAGGTTGATAGCCGTGCTGGAGGGTGCAGGCAAATAGCTGGGATTTAGTTCGGGTTCGGTTTGTTTAGAATCGTGAGGAACGTTGCCAGGTTTAAACTGGGGTGAATCAGTGCTACCTGCGCGTAAAGTTGTCGAAAATAATGCACATCGACGTGTATCCGTATACGGGCGGTCACACCAGTGATAAACGACCGAGTCGAAATTGAAACCGCTAATGAATATTAATGAAATCCATGGTACCCCTCCTGCTCTGACTTTTTTCGATACTGCCCGTCGATCAGACACATATATTACGCGTGAATCCTGATCGACGCAATAAACCTGCCTATGAGCCATCGACGGAATTACACGTTACGCAAGTCCCAACCGAAACGCAGGACTCCAGGGGACAGGCGTCAAATATATTTCGAGAATAATCGCGAGGAATGGGGATTGTAACTTCTGCGGGGATCTTGGGGGACTTATTGAAAAATCGATGTCTTGGAGTCAATTACGAAATCGTGTAGAGGTCGTACCTTAAATTTCACTTTATGGGAAGCTTGCGAAAGGTCAATCAAAACATTTATTCTAGTATAGTATACATAGTCCCTTTCTGGGGGCAGTTTGCAGAAGGCTTTGCACAGGTTTATGTTGAGAAACGTCAACCGAGTCCTTATCCTTTAGAACTACGGTAGAATACATTTAGTAGAAAAATAAGGGAATTAAATTTAGTAGAAAAATAGAGAAATTAAATTTAGTAGAAAAATAGGGAAATTAAATTCAATAGAAAAATAGAGAAATTAAATTTAGTAGAAAAATATGGAAATTAGAAGTAGAAAAATAAAGAAATTAAAAGTAGAAATATACTTAAAAATTAAAATTAGAAAAATAAGGAAATTAAATTCAGTAGAAAAATAAGGAAATTAAATTCAGTAGAAGAATAAGGAAAATAAACATAGTAGATAAATAAGAAAAATTCACTGAAGGGTGCACAAGAAATTTGCCTTTGACGAAAAGAATGATTGTTCATTTGAAGTTATTTTTTATACATCCCCCTGAATTCTTCTCCTAATAATTTAATAACGCGAGTTCTCTTAACAAAGCGATTAAGGATCTCAGACCAAAATCTATCTAGTCACAGAAGATTCCCCAGATGTGCTTCCAAATTGCCTCGTCTCCCAATAATGTGAACCACTATTAACAAAACTCTCAAATTCTCCGACATACACTCCACCTTTTTCAATGGCTTTAGATTTATCTCTCAATCCGCAATGAAGGCTTCGCGAGGGAAAAGAAGCAGACAAGCGGCTGAGCAGGAACAGGTTGTTCCTAGACGCTTTCCCGCGAAAACGAAAGTTTCCGTGTCTGCTAGACAGCCGTTTTAAGGACCACCCGACCCGCGAGGAACGCCTAGAGAAAATTGGATCGGGTCCCGGGACAGTTATTTATGCAAAACACCCGCTCTTTAGGCGATATACCACCGCAAGGCAGCGGGCCCGTATCCCGCAGGGTGCTCGTTACCAGCCGCGGAAGAGGAAAATATATGTGTGTGTGCACGGCTAAACGGCCAGCGGCTGTTATTTTTTCGTTGAACCACACCGAGTGAAACTACGCCGCGTTCGTCATGCAAATTTCATTTGAACGCCTTAAGTGCCTCGGCCTCTCGCGCCCCCGAGGGAGAAACACGGCAACGATCCTGCCGACAACGACGACTTCGGAACTTGGAAAGATTATAACGCTGGACAAACTATTTACGACGCCTTGCGAGAAGAATTACGGCTGAATAATTCCGTTCTCTTTTCCCTACCCCTTGGGTAACGCCTCGAGAGCAGCGAGGAAAAAATGTTTGCGAGATATGTACGGGGACTTTAGATTTTACTTTTCATTTTCTGTGGCTATAAAGGGTTGCAAAGTTGATTGTACCACGTGTAAGAATGACGAGGTTACTAAATTTGTTGAGTTCACAAGATCAAAGAAATTTGGATATTTCTGATTAGACAAGTTGAAATCAAATTTCCTGTTTGTCTTGAAATTCACTAACTCTCAAGTGCTCCTGTAATATTTGAGTATAACTGAGAGCAAGTGTAACACGTATGCTTGGAAAATTGTGCCAGCATCCAAGGAACGCATAATTTCCTTGACCTTGGGAAGAAGAAACGAGGGAATTGCCTAGTGTCAGACAGTGCATTGGACATTATTTACAAGCCATGCGACACACCGTGAGATTAAAACTACCCCCTCGGTGCAAAACACCGATGGTAATCAGTGCACTATTAATTGCAGCCATCCCGAGGAAGGACGACCGTTTATATGACGCGCTGCCCTTGACCCAATCTTCAAGCAAAGGTTACGTAATCCAGCGCATTCCCTTTTTAATCCACATACACGCAGGCGTGCACCCGCGCGTAGCCCCGATACGGGAAAATAAATTTATTCGCGTCATAAAGGCAGATTGCATCTACACGTAGTCAGGCGACGGCCGTTGGGCCAGCTAAAAAAGGGGTAGCGGGGCTGGATTTGCATATCGGTTGCTCCTAGCCGCACGGACACTCCACCCGCGCTCGATTTTACCCGCGACGAGGTCGTAAAAGCTGCAAACGTCAAAACATTTCAACGTGCACTTATATTTCTTACGTCTCCATCTGTGCCTTTGTCCGCTGGCTTCTACGAGCGTCGAAACGACTTCTCGAGAGGTTGACCCCTGGAAGATGATGAAATCTGCAAGCAGCTACGGCATCGATGGGCTAAAAGATGTTGCTCGAAGTCCCATTCTGATATAATAAATTAAATGAAATATACCGGAAGGGCAAAATACACGAAGCAATTAATATTTCAGAGCATCCCCTACACTACAAGGAAAATTGCGCTAAATTGTCCTTCTCCGATGAATACCTACATACATCCCTTAGCTTCTTCATTGAGCCAAATAAAGGAGCATAAGATCGAAAAGCCATCTCAATTTTCTCCATTCACGCATCCCCACGTGTCCGACCAAACAAAAGGGAAACATCCCCTTTGACTCGCCTCGAAAAACACGGGCTAAGGGGTTCGGGACGCCACGTCCTGCGCGGCTCCTAGACCCCATCAGTTTCCTCCGCAAAAATTCATTTCCATTTCCAGCGCGCGTTCCCGCGATCGAAAGCCTCCCGGTGGGACCGCGCGCGGCTGGCGGGAGAGAAATGATTTTTCGCGCCGGCCTAGCGGGAGCGGGAAAGTCCGCTCGCGTAAAAATCATCGCGCGGGGGACAGTTTTTACGAAAGCAGCGTCCCTTCGTGGCGTCGAGCGTGCACGCGTAAATGCGTGGCCGCGGCAGGTGTGTGCGTGTGGGTCGACGATTCAGACCGAGCCTATCCCACTAACGTGGGTTGGTAGGTGGATCCTGGCGGATCAATAGCCTCTGTCTGGCCTCACCCTCTGCCGCCAGCCTCAGTGCCCTCATTCGCCGACAACTCAACTCCAAACTCACCCCTTCCCTTCCCAACCCCGCGCCCCTGTCTCCGCTCTGTTTCTTTCTCTCTTCCGTCCTCCCCCGCTCGCCGCTTTTCTCTTCTCCGCTGACTCTCCGTCTTCTTCCCTCCCGTTCACCCTCCACACCCGTCCTCGGTGGTCCGATTCCCCTCCCCCTTCGCCGCTCTCTCGAGCACTCCAAACCACCCAGCCACCCACGAACACACACACACACATACATACACACGTTCACGCCACGAACCCCCTCTCTTCCTCCGATAGTACGCAATCCTCTGGTAAGCGAGCACACAGGCGCGCAGCGGGTCGCGCGCGTCAAGTACGAGCGGACGTATGGTTCGAGGCTTCTGCGAGAGTAAGCCGGCTGGCGGGCTGGCAGGGCAGACGGGGTGGGCGCGGGGCGAGGCGGGCTGACCCATTTTTTAGCGTTTCACCTGTTTTATCTTCCCACCCTTTTTTACGCCAGAGCCCTACTTTGTTAATGCCTCGAGCGGCCCGCTAGACGACGCCAGACGGCTTCTCCGATCCGAGAGTAATGACCGTCGCCGTGCTCGCACCCTCGCGCGCGCGCTCTCGCCTCGCGCCCTGGCTACGTTTTTTCATACGCCCCGCGCGTACGACACCGCGCGTACCACCCGCCGCCTCCGCGGCACTCGGCCTCGATTCACCTAGATGAAAGCGGACGGCTGAGCGTGTGCGTTCCGAGTTTCATTAATATTCTGTATCACCGAGTCACTTCCGAATACGACGCTTCCCTCGGCGCGGAGAGTAAGAGGGGGAGGGAGTGGTTCTCTACTCAACTTCGATTTTTTCCTCGCTAATTCTTCGCCGTCGCATTTCCTTGCTCGAGATAGAGAGGGGTACACTGTCTCGATGGAATTACTGGCGATTCCTTTTCGACTTGTGGGGACGGGCTGCGTACGACGCAGGGGGTTGAACGTAACTCGATAGAGAGGAGAGCTGCGGCAGTAGTAAGGAGTACGATTCACGATACGGGAAGAGTACGCGTTAGGGTACGTTTATGTTGGAGCTGCGATAAACGAAGCGTAGAAATACATTCTATAGTTTTATCATGGATGTGCTTACGTTGAAGCAGCGAGCAGGGCTACGTTTGTTAAGGGATGACCAACGATATAAGCGTCGAGAACCAAATATTACTTTTTCTTCGCTATATAAAGAATCTTTTTCTTTTCTTGCCGCCTATTACTTCAACGCTCTTCCACCTCTCATTCGCGAATTCAAATCCTACTCGTCCTTCGAGAATCACACTCGTTTATTTATCCTGCAACGCTATTCCTAGCTCGATCCAATTATCTTTTCCGTCCTTTAATAAGTTCAGTTCTTACTTGTTTATTTTTACTTTTCTATAATTGTTTTGTTGTCCCTATTTTAATTTAGTTTTATAGTGCGCGGTTAGGCTTGCCATCAGTGCCACTACTGTAGCCTCGCCTTTACTCTTCCTGTCTACCCTGGTAAATCATGTCTTCGTTTCCGATAATGACGCTTAATAATAATAAAAAATAATTATCGCCGGTTTCACCGTTGATACATAACAGATTTGTTTTAGATACCTTAGCAGAATCACTCATGATTAAATGGTTCATCTTTGCGAAACCTTAAACGACTGAAACTGTACTATTACCGCAGCTCCACTGTAAACACACCAAAGGAATATATTTTTCAGCAGCTTTTATCGTCCGATCAACACTCTTATAGTTTCTATCGTAGCTCCAACATAAACATACCCTTAGAAGGGAATGTGTTCGGGTTCAAACTATAAATAATGCAGACTGCTGGCGGTGTAAACAGTTAGAGCGTAAGGGTTGCAGACTGTTTCCTTTGTTTTCATTCCCAGGTGTTGAAAATTTTCGTCTTTACACACGCTATTTATAATCCACCAGGTGTGTCTTAGAACCCTTTCTCTCGTGTATGAATAGTGTATCAATGATAATTTTAATTCAGCCTACAGGCCTCAATGGGAATACCACGATCGACCGTCCTAATTTCTTACTATGGCCGAGCAGCCATCGATCTCCGGGCTTCTAAACTCTGCGTTAGGGGGTGGCACGGGGGAGAAAACAAACACGAGACAAATTGAGCCGGCTGGAAACGGCGCGAGCTTCGCGTTTGCATCTGCTTTGCATCCCGAAAGCTGGACTCGTCGTGGCAATAAGGCGCGCGGTATAATTAACCACAAAACGCGTCGAGTCCGTAGCGACCGTATAACTGCTTGATTATAACCTTATCCGACAGCCGGGTGTACCGCGGCCGCGATCACGTACAGCTACGTGAGCAATTTTTCCAGCTAAATACCGCGGATGGCGACCTCCTCGCCCGGCTCCCTCGATCGGCCGTGCGCCGTCTACCATTGGACACGAGACACGGGCGCTGTAAAATTTTTAGTGCATGCACCGCGGAACTTTCGCTCAAAATTCACGGGAACAGCAGGAGCAGAGAATATGGGGGAGGATATAGATGGCTGTTGGAGCCGGCGAGTCGCAAAGCGTCCTCTTGATAAAAATATTCAAAGGGTGTCCTGCTGTGACAGATCTGTTGCTTTGAGCAAATAATAAATATGTGTAATAAAAAAATTTGTGGGTAGCCTGATTGTTGTGGAATTGAATGGTGGAGCTTTATTTTGTTTGGAGAACTCAGTATTGGAAGGTATAAGTATACTAAAAGACACTATTTTCTACCAATCGGTCATGGGAAAAGTTAAAAGAGATTCATGTAAAGCATTGTTTTAAATTGTTAATTGTTTGTTTGAAGAAGGTGGCGTATTGTTTCGAATTTAAGAATCGGTAAAGTGACTATTCAAAGTGACAAACTTTATCGTCAAAAAAATTTGTCGCAATAAATTAGCCCTCGTTCTAAGTTTTCTAAAGTTGTATGTAAATGTCGGGTATTCAAATTGTTTTCACTGTCTTATTTACTTCTTATATACTTTTTAAGAAGATTGTACATGCCCTTTCTTGGGCATTTATTTTTTAATTAATGTATACATGATTATGTATTCGGCAAAAAATAGTTTCGGGCAGTACACCTACTTATAAAGGTTGATGCAGAAGCAGATAATTTTGATTTTACTGTAGAAAGTTTTGTACAGATAATGCATGATATTTTTAAAAAGGAGAGAATCGAAAGTGAAAAGGCAGATATGCAAGAAAGTGTTATTTTCCTAAGTCTCGAGCTAATATTAAGCTAAGATCTCTTGGAAAGGTAGAACAACTTCTGTCATTGATTACAATTTCTAAATTATACAATTGATGCACTCAAGAGCAATATTGCAATCCTGTAAATTCCCAGGTCCCAGCATTTCCCCGTCCCAGATGCAATTATAGCCAGTAATAGGTCCCGCTGAAGTAACAGAAGAGAGACACGAAAGGAAGGGGAAGAAGCTGGCAGCAGAAGGTCTGACTTCCACCTTGGAAGCTTTTGTCACGCGGCTGCAGCGACGATCGGATCGTAAAACTCAGTGTCGCGGTAATAACTATAGTAATAACTGCGCACAATAACACGTAACTGTTCCAGAACGAACGCATGACGTGCCGAACAAAAGCGGAGGGAGGAGACGCGAGTAGAAGAGCGACCGATGCCAGAAACGTCGCGGCCAACGTGCCCGTTTTTCGCCCTTTTCCACGCTCGCGTTTTCGCCTCGCTGCTTTCACGATCGCTGAGCCCAACGACGTGGCGAAATAGTATCAGAACAGCCGAGGAAAACCGCGTGAATGAGCGCGAGTAATGAATGATTATTCCGATGAGAACGTGTTCGTTTCAGACATCAACTTTTGTGGAACATGCGCCTGAGCCTCCTTGGACACTCTGATCCACAACTCAGTAGCAGATGATAGAACTAGGGTTGCCAACATTTTTTCGGAAAATATAGTACTTTACGGCCAACTGTGATAAAAAATATAGTAGGTACATACATTAGGAAAAAATGCAGTACTTTTCAGAGGAAAGTGGTACCAAATCATACTGCATTAAAACACCTTATTTCCTAAATGTATTTTTTTGTGCATTTTGCATTAATAATTAATTTGATTGCGTTGAAAGACGAAATTAACATATATAAGGAGCTCAATTTTTGGGAGAGATAGACTGGCTCTGTTTCTCTCTTCCCGTCACTTTATATTTATATCCTCTCTGTTGAAGTTGAAATTCGTAAATTAAAGTTTCGATGTAGCCATACAATAAAAAAATAGTAAAATTGTAGGATTTTATCGATGTATCGGAAATATAGTACCTACTTTTACATACTATACCTTTTTCTAACAGTATGTAGTACCTACACTAGACAAAAATATGGTATAATACTATATATTATAGTATATACGGTTGGCAACTCTAGGTAGAATCCATCTTGTGGTATATACAAAAGTTACAATTAAAAAGTTCTAACTTGTACCTTGATTCGACCAAGTGTACTACCACTTTCATTGTCTCCAGAACATAAGTATTACCAGAAATGGTAGTGATAACTGCGAGCTTATATAATACAGAGTAAATCAAGAGATAGAGAGCAAAGCAAGAAAATATTCTAATTTCTTTTTCCTTTCCATCCAACTTTCCTCCGCGTAACACATTACAGAAACGCGACCCGTATGAAAATATAAAGATCCCTCGTCCCAGGAGCAGCACGATCTCTCCCGTTCCCTTACGAACGCGACACTTTCCTCTGATCCATCTAAGCTGTCTTACGTCGTTACGACATGCGACAGAACAAGATCCTCCCCCTCCGCGCCAGAATGCAGAGGACAAAGGTGGAAAATTACGGGCGCAACAAGCCGGGGGCTCGTTAATCTCAATTCGCCCGGCCGAAGATATAAATCAAGGGCAGCGACTGTAATTCGTTACGTTCGCGCTACTCTCTTTTTCCGCTCGCGTTTTAACAGAACTCCACGGACTATCGAGAGGCCGCGGCGAATGTAGGGGGATAGGAGGGAATAAAACACGGGAGAAATAATGAATGGCTGCGAAGCGCGCGGGTAATATTCGGTTTCACCTGGCCGAGAGGCGGAAATGGCTAGTGCGTGTAACCGGCCCCGCGTTTAATCACCTTCGAAACATTGTTGCAAATTTTAATTTAGTGCCTTCAACCGTGACCGTATTGCGCCTTCTGCCCGACAACGGCCCCCGTCCACCCGCGCGTCCTTTCTACGCGGTCTGGCCGCGTATTATGCAAATTACAAGCTGCGCGCTTTCGTGAGCGCGACTTTATATGGGAACGAGCCAGCGCGAGTCTCCGCTCGGACGCCACGCGGATAGCGAGCCTCGTCACTCTGCCTTGAACATGATTTAACCCTCGAACACAAAGGCTCGTCGCTTTTACGACTGTCAAAGCTTTTGGCAGGATCACGACTACTTTTTGCGTTGCTAGGAACAGAGAATGTAACGACATTAATGCTTCCACATAACGTGTTTGTGATATAAAATTATTAATCAAAGATCAAATTTGCAATACAGTGTAGTACAAAATAAAAATCAGGAGACTGGTAAATTTTACGAATATTAAATTTGTGTTCTAGGGTTAAGGTACGACATTTGAAGTTATCGAACAATCTTTTAAAAGAATCAATTTCTCCCGATGAAGGGACTACAGAAAACACGAAGACGCTTGAAATTCTCAATGTCTACGAAATGAGAGTGTCCAACGGACACATATGTCCCCTCCATGAACGTAGCCAAGGTGGGACATGGATGATTGCCCCTCATTCTGGCACAGGAAAAAAATAATAAATTAGTCGCCCTTCCAAAATCAAATTAATTTATAACAAAATAAAAACTGTGTCTATCCAATTATACGTAAGATGTAATAACAAAATTTGTTTCGCTGTTTACTGCCCCTCCCTGAATGAAATTCACTATTTATTGCCCCTGGCTAGGCCCCTGTCCCCTAATCCATTTCACTTAGCAAATCTAATTTTTTCTCATAAATTCCCCACTGGTGAGGGAGCACTTTCCAGAGAAACGCCGAGAAAGTCAGGTTAACCGAAACGTGGAGAGCATTTTGCAAATTTTTGGGGTGGACTAGCGTATCCTAATAAATCCCCAAAGCTAGATACAATAAGCGTACCCCCCGGACCTGTACCGAGTTCCTCTAGCTGTCCTCGCATCGGTCACGCGGCTCCCATTCCCAAAAAACGGTATTTACAAGCAAAATACCACCGTGCAGAATATCCGTGCCCATCCCCAGGGATGTTCTTTCACACCTTCATCGACCATTCAGGTGGAATCTCGAAACTCCGACCATCGATCACCTCCTGCTCTCAGCTGTTCCCTCGGATTCCTCCTTTCCCCTCTGGAGCAACTTTCCGGGAGCGAAGCAGAGACCCGGGAACCGCGAGATTAAACGTAACTTTATAAACCGATTCGCTGCAGCTGCTGAACACGGTACGATTTAACCGCGCCCGAGTTTTCTTCGCGTCTCGAGCCACGTGGGTGTCGAACGGGGCTGCGTGAAACGCGACGGCTTTAATACGCGCGGATGTGGGGATGAAGTTGAAAAGAGGATGACGAGGAGCCGCTGTTTGTCGAGAGACGCCAGGGCCCGCGCACGTCGGTAACATGACAAAGCGACAATTCAGATTTTCTTTATGCGATCGCCGAGGAAACAACTTCATAAATCTCGCGGCAGAATCCAACCGTACGGGAATAATGACCCCTGGACGATGACTCTGGGCATTCTTCTCCCTTGCGCGCTTCGGCTGACGCTTCAAATTAGACTCGTTCCCGCTTTGATAGCCCACAGCGAGGAAGGGGAGGTATGCTTCCCACCGAACCACCGCGCGCAACATTCTCGAAAATTCATATACATCGCACCATTGCGCGCCTCTTTGTCTCTGTGACCTAAATTACCCTTTCGCGCAAAGGATTTTTCTCTCGGAAGATTGCAGGATTATCAACCGCGGAGTGCTTCTTAGTATTCAAGCTTACGATGACAGGGCATCGTCGTCTACTACCGCGTCTATAATTGACAGCCCGTCAGCTGCAGGAATTCTAAAGCTGGACACCTATAACCCTTATACATAATTCAATGCTTTCGATCAAAACGATACTATGAAACTGTCGAAAAAAACCAATCTGCTCGTGGAGAATTCTGCATTATTCCCATCACACCTGTTCAAACCATCGACCCGTCCCCGCGGTACCAAGAATCCACTATTCCTCGGAAACGCAGCCTGCTCGCCACAATCAGAGCACAATCGTTCCTCCCTTCGGCTGCAGTCCAGGATACCTGTTAGCGGGCTCCAATTACCCGCGCAAAACAAGCCAGGGGACCAGGGATTTCCTTTCGAGAAACGTTCCTCGGCTGGTTCGACGGGGATCGACCAGTTCGTTAGGATCGATTAGACGAGGAGGCGCAGCGTCCCACGTGGCGAACGCTTCCGCGTAACGTAACCGGTTGCAGGGAGCGCGCTGATCGTGGCGGGACTTTTGAAAAATGGTCCACGTTGGAGGAAGAGGGCGAGAGAGAAGGGTGGGCTCGGAGGAACGCGTAATCCGGCCTGGGCGCGGTAATAGAGTGAAACTTAGGCGGAGTTTAAGGGTGCCGGTAGCGACGAAGCAATGTTACGAAATGGGGCCGTTTCGCAGGCAGTAAAATGTTGATTGGAATCCAGCCGATCGTTTCTCTCTTGGTTCCGCCAACCCTTCCACACCCTCCTTCTGATCCTGTTACCGCCGATCTCCGCTCGCCCCCTTCCACCTACGCCCCCCTTTCGTGCCCCCGACTCACCCCTTTGGTAACAACGCCGCCCGTAGCACTGGTTTTCCAATGCATACCAAGCGTGCATGCGCCCCGCTTATCTGTGTAATATGTAATACGCAACGCGGCGGGTCGCTGGTATCCCGAATAACATAATCGAGAGACCTCGCGACCCCTCTGTCGCCCGTCCACCCCGCCCTTCGTCTATCCTAGAGCCACGGACCCGGCTGATTTCTCACTGCGTCCACGACGCAATTTGCAGTATCACGCCGCGGACCCCTATTTCAGAGCCATGACGCTGCGACCACGCTCCCCTGGAAACCCCTGAATGTAATTAAAACAAGGGGGAGGCGCGGGTCATGCTTGGAAATCTTGATTCCTTCTTTTTTTTCTTTTCGAGAGCGGGTATGTAGCTCGGGGGAATTTTGATTAGGTTACTCCCGCGGCTGATGACGCAAGTGCAGAATGCGGGGGTGTAAGGAGTCGGGTTTATCCACGCGTGGACACTTTTCAGGGGATTCTGAGAATTTGCAGGCTTCGGATTTCGTAGTTGTTCAGTTTTGAAATGCTTACGTGCAAGCGACTTTTACTTGTGGTGGCATCGTGAGCCTTCAGCGCATGCAGGTCCGAGTAAGGGGTCGTCCTTAAATTAAGGAAGCGTCTTAGGGGGGCGGGGAATTTCTTACTTTTTTTTAGAAAGGGAGAGTGGGAGTCAGGTAGCGGCTTAAGTAATATTTTTTAACCTAATTTTCAGTATAAGTAGACTAACAAGTTATATAAACCTGTAAAAGAATTTTAAATACTTAAAAATTCAATATAAAAAATATTACGTGAGGAAAGGAGGAGAGGACTGGAATATAAAATCTTACGAATTCTTATACTGGGGGAAGAAGGGGGTGAAAAATCAACAAAATTACCCTCACGTAATTTAAGGACGACCCCTGACTATTTAGTCAACTCAGTTCGTCATTCGTTATTTCAACGTCTCAAGTGACTTTTCACACCTCACAAGTCTGAAGCACTATTCTTCTTCCACCTTCTATATTTTAATCTCCCATTGATCCTGCAGTGTCCAGTCTACCGATCCCCTCAGCTCTGCTCCCGAGGACTATAGACCCATATTCCTTCGAATGGATCGGAGCGGATTACACGAGTCGGCTCGTGTGAAAATTCCGCCAGAAATCGGGACGATCGATATCGACGAGCGCCGAAGAAAGTTGGAAACGGCGGGCCACGGTCGACGTGCAATTTTTCCGTGACGAGGGCGCGCGTCCTCGTGGGAATCGTGGCCCGCAAGGTCCGACTGGACCTCGTTCCGTCCGATGCCACAGCAACGCTACGTGATAGCGGGCCACCCTCTCTAATGCGCATTGTTCCCGTTACTCGCTATTATCTGCAAACCCGCTTTTGTATGTGAACGAGCAAGAGGCCGGGCAAAAATGTCTCTTTCATCCCCCGGCCGCCCCCAGAGCGAGCGCGAATGCGCCGCGGCGGATCCCTTCGGTGGCATAAATTCTTGATCCCGTGAGCGGAGAAAGAAATAGCTTGCAACCACCCCGACTCCCTGGCGCTTCAATAAACATGAGTGATTCGGTTATCCAGCCGCCTCTCGGCTACACGCGTGCCCCGAATCGCCGTATTTGAGATACGTTAATGGGACGGGTGCATTAAAGAGAATTTTCTTATACACGCGGGGGAAAGTAACTTGCGCCGATAACGCCTACGAGATACACAGCGATACCGCGACCTGTGAACAGTCTAGAATACACGAGAAGCTAGATAACTTCCTAAACCTTTGGGATTCGATGTTTAACTAGTTTAAATTCGCTGTAGTTTGGTATATACTACATATGTACCGACTATCAGGTCACATTTGTAGTTGGCGAACAGTCGGTAAAAAAGGCATAATCCACCTTGAATTTTTAGTATTAGGTACTGATAACTTGCTAAGGCATAGAAATAAAAATACAATGATCTTTCTTCACTGTCATTGGTAGATATAATTTTAATATTTTTTAATATGTAGTATACTCACGTATACATATTTGTATGTAACATAATTATTAGATACATAAAACATTAACGTGTAACATAATTATTAGATATATAAAACATTAAAAATAATAACTATTATAAGTACCAACGTAAACGAACGACCGAATAGTCGTCTTTTAGTGGGTCGATTAATTGGCTAAGTAGTCGACTACTTGCTTAGTCGGCCAAAACCTTACTCGATACATTTCTCGCAGAGTTGGGCGTTATTCGAATAAAATTTTATTCGAATAAAATTTTATTCGAACAATCTTCGAATAAAAATTTCAAATAAAATGAAGTTATTAGAGAATAACGAATAATTTTTTATTCGAATAATGACCAACACTGCTAGAAATGTACACTCTTCTAAGGATATTAGAAAAGGAACATAATCCATTTTAAAAAAGACCGCAACACTTACTACTAAACAAGTCCGAGGACTTTGTTCATATAAAATTTATTTCTATAAAAGACTTACTCGAGATAGTCAACTACAGTGACGCGTGCATCCCCGAAGAACACCAGGTCGACTTGAAAGGCGAAGCTTCGGTAATTCGTCTAGCCAGCGGTTCGTTGTACACAGGAGAGTTGGCCAGCCGTCCGCGAGAGATTCTATAGGGGTCCACGGCCCCTGTTACGACCCCCGTTTACGGGCCGTACGTGCTCGTCGGCCCTCCACGGAAAACCAATAGGTTCGCGGTGTGCAACACGCATACAGCCCGGCTGTTTACTATTTCAGCGGCGTGGCATAAAAGGGTCGTAGGCGATGTCACTACGCGCGAGGTAAGTCAGTCAGCGTCGCGGGGCCCGGGGTTATATATTTTTTATTGTTAATTTACGGTGATTTATGTCGGACGCGCCTCCATAACGTGACTTTACTGCATTCCTACCTCTTTCCCGTGCACACTTCGTTGACCTGAACTATAAAAGGCCGCCACTCGCTGCGACCACCCTGTAGGCAGCCTATAAACATCTCTCCGCATTAAGGGCCTGGCTGGAGGGATTTTTTTTTCGTAAGCGCAACGAACGGTTTCTCGTGTCCCATTATTTTCGCGGAGTTGAAAGTACTCTTGTATAATCGCAATGGTCAAAGGTGATGGGTAGAGATGGTTTGATGTTACGAAGAATTGTGTGCGAAGAAGGGGGTGGAGGAGACATTGAAATGTTAACAAGTACGAGACTTATGGAATATTATTTTCAGCTATTGCTTCCTTGAATAGAATAGAGTTTTCCTGACACTTTTCTCAAGGATCACATGTGGATGAGTTACTCGAGGTACTAGACTGCAGTGACCCACCCTGTGGACTCAAAATTTCGTTGCATCGCAAAATTCTATAGGGTAAAGGACCCAATTACTGCCACCTACCCAATTACTGTCACTCTAAGCTATTTTACGTAAAATAACGAATAAATCTTATAAAATGATACATAAAAAAAATTTAGCATACAATTCAAACGGTTATTTATACGATACAAAAAACAGTACTTAATTTTTTCTTCGTTAATTTCAATAAAACGATAAAAAATTTTAAGCGGATATTAGGAGAATGGGAACGATGACTGTCTTACTAGCGAAAGAGAAAACAAGGCGTTAAAGAAAATGCTGTAATTGTAATATTTAAGCTATTAACATAACAAAATATAATATTTTAAATAATATAAGCATCATAGAAAGTAATAAAGATCCGAATTCAACGATTCATGAAGTCTTTTTACTTATTAATTGGGTGACAGTGATTGGTACAAGCGTTTCAAGCATTTTGATATTACTGTCATAGCAGTAGTTGCTCATCTACATGACGCGACGTAATCTTAAAATGACAGATAAACAGTATTAGGTTAGCTGGCAGTAATTGGGGTGTCAGTAATTTAGTCAAATACATTTGAAGGGTGTCAGTAATAGATCCCGTAATATATTTTTGAAATTGATGAATTTATACATAAAAATCGAAGTTTTAAGATCCGCCAAATTTTTTTCATCAGGTAAACATATTAAACAATAATAAATAACAAGAACAACATATACTTTTCGTCTATAAGTACAAAACTATAAGATAATGTCAGCGTCAACGCTTAATGCGTCAGTAATTGGGTCATTTACCCTACCTAGACCTTATCTGATATTAAGTCTGATATTTCCCTGATTATAATAATAATAATAATAATTCGCCTTTGTTACATCATAAAATCTACATTAAATTAATAAAATTAAGTGACGAAGAGGCGAGGTTCAGCATTTCTGCTGTTTTACAACCGAACCCTGTTACAAGAAAATAGACTTTAAGTTAGAGGAAGTGACGACTGGCAAATATGGGACAGAACATAAAAGGACGAGGAAAGTTAAGAAAAGTTAAGGGAAGTGGGCAGGAATAAAGCCTTATTATACCACATCCACCTTAAAAAATTCTATATTTCGGTACTCAAACAGACAAGCAGTGGAACAGACTCGAACAGCGCAGCGGAAGCTGAACACCATCGGATTAGTATCATTATCCTGATATCCCCATTAAACACCCCTTACTCCACATCCACAAATCCCTCTAGCTTGCCAACTTCATCAATAATCCCCCAACTTCGAGTAAATATTGCGAATCACCCATCTATCCCTCCACACACCACCGTTAAACCACGGACGCTGAGCGTCGCCTGCAACAGTGCCAAACACAACGCTGCAACTCTTCCCTCTCCAGACGACTCTCATTTTCTCGAGATCGTCCCTCCGTCGCGAAGCCCTCCAAGCCCTATATTTCCGCGGTTAGTCCTCGAGGAAAATCCGGGAAATCCAATCGGCGACGCCGGAGCTGGTTTTATGCGTCGTCGAGGAGCAACCGTGGGATAGGACGGAGGGGAGGGTGGATGTTTTGGCGTTGGGGCGAGGGGGACGGAAAACAGTAGGCAGCTTTACGAGAAGACGGCGGTCATGAGCGTAACTTTAAGCATTTCGTACGTTTCTTACGTCCCCGGCGTAAAGTCTGTCGGCCGGGGACGCTCGAAAGTACGACTTTAATCCACTAACAGCAATGGCGCAGTTCGTTTGCGTTTTCTTGATTTACAGCGGCGAGGAGCGTGTAGACAAGCGCGCGAGGAGAGGGTTCCCGAGTCTGGCCACATCGGACGAGGAAACGATGTAAAAGGAATACCCTGTGTCTGACGTCAACAGGCAAGATTTAGACTTCGATGTTTAAGCCTGGGGGATGCATGGCGGCCGGCGGAAGATTGAAACCGAACCGCCACCAAGGGAAATAAATGAAGAGAGTGCTCAGATTTGGAAGCTTCGTTCCTGGGAATGTAACAACTTCTGCTATGTTATCACTTGCAAAAGTGTGATACATACCGCTAATCAGGGATGGGCAAAATTTTTATTTAAATAAAATTTCGAATATCGAATGAATATTAAAAAAAATTATTCGTCATGTGTTGAATAAAGTTCAGCCGAATTAAGTTTACTCGGCGAATAAAGTTAATTTTTTTTTATTCGTCGGACGTTTCAACTTCAGCATCGAATAAGTTTTTTAACTTTAACTTTAACTTTAACTTTATTCGACGTCGAATAAAAAAATTAACTTTATTCGTCAAATAATCTGAAGTTAAAGTAACTTTTATTTGATCTGATATTTAAATATTTTTTTATTTAGTTAATACCCAACTCTGCCGCTAATAAAGAGGAATATCGATTATCAATAGTAGGTGACAGAAGGTGGAACATCGCTAGACAGATTTCTCACTGTGATTCTCTCTTTATACCGTGTTCTAATAATAAGTCATAAGTGTCTCGATAGTATAAACAAAGAATCGGCTAAAAACAAATAAAATACCATTCATTTAGGTGGTTCTAAAGCCATGAACTTATAGCACGAAAAGAGATACACGTGAAGCAGTTGTACAGCCATATAATGCGCGAAAGACGGTAATGTGTACCGCAAAAGTTCTAACTTTAAAGGGAATTCATAATTCCGGCCGAGAGTACAGCGTTGTCCACGCTCGCCCAGTTTCTGTTTCTCTTTTCTTTATTCCCCGGTGGATTAGCTTTTCCACTTTATGCTTCGAGAGCTGCAGAAGCACGAACAGTTTGTTCCGGTTTTAAGTGGCATTTAACCGTGGAAAGCCGTTATCGCGATCCCCAGCGGAATCGGCCATCACGCGCGTCGGGGAACGCCGATGCCCGGAGATTCCTGCGAGCTTGCAGGAAGTTATGTGGATATTAAATAAGGATCCATCATAACGATCGGACGTCCATCCCCCTGGAATCGCCCCTCTATCCCGTTTATGTACTAGGAAAGCTATCCTTAAACTGGAAACAGATGGAACGGACAGATCGACTGTATCTGATCGAGGGAACGGCCGCGGGACCGTCCCTGACCATCGCTGTTTGCAAACAGGCCGCTTCAATCTTCGATCAATGGGATATTTACGCTACCGCGGACGCTGATAGCGACGAATTTTATTATTCCGATTTGAAGACCGTGAAGTGAAAAGTAGTAATAGATTGCAGGTGATAATGTCGCTTTTAGATGCTGTCTAGATATTGTGCAGTCAGGGGCAGAAAACGAATTATGATAAATAATTCAGCTTAACGAGAATATACGGAAGGCGGAGAATCGTAGCGATGTAAGTCCAAATTTTGATAATTTGAGATAATAACAGTTTTTAAGTCTTAAAGGCTCCATCTGTTTACTTTCATAGCGAATTAAATAAGATAACTTCATTTTTGATTGAGAAATAAGAACATTTCTCTTTAGCATAACTAACAAGAGCAGAGCGTTTCGAAACATACTGGTGTAAGTCTGACTAATTGTAAGCGCCGTCGCTTTTATCACTTATCAGCACAACGCACGAACAGTATAAATTAATTTAACGAATGTGCCGATGCTGTCCATGCGTTATGCTGACAAGTGAATGAATAAATAAAAACTAAAAATGAAGAGATGTGTGCATCCCTTTAGATGTGTTCCCAAAACTGCACCATATATGCAAAGTTTTTTCTAACAGCAAACGCAAAATATTATTTTACGAGAAACACCATGGGGGTGACTTACACCACTATGAATCTCGACCCTCCATATGTACGTAATATTGATACAGTCGCGTGGCGAATATGCACGCGAAAAGAAGAGAATATCTTGCTTCCACAAGAAATTGATAAAGATGTGCCTCCCTTCGGTTCGGATTGCAACGTATCAGCTTGCAAAACGTCGAGCCGCCGGGGAGGAGTGAATACAAGTACGGAGCTCGTAGATAAAACTTTCCCGTCGCGCCTATGCAACGAGAAAAACCGAAATCGATGAAACAAGTGAAAGCTCTCGCTGAATCTCGCGCTGAAACTTTCCGACAGCGGCAACTTTTATTTCTTCGGCTGGTTTCGCGGAAGAAGAAGCGGGGCCCGCGATCGATGGACCATCGTGCGTGAAAGAGGAATGGAAACAGCGGTAAGGGAGCTAAAGAGGGTGCTAAATTCGCTCGGCAAAAAAAGACGGACGAGTTGAAACAGCCTCGAGCGTGAATCAGAACGAAAGCTCTGGCATTCGAGCTATCTCCTCGCGAGGCTTTTTTTATCATCGCCGATGGCCCGCCAACGCGATTCACCCCATCCCCCTTTCTTCCTATGCTTTCCCTCCCCCTTTCTCTTCTTGTTCCGTCATTCGCGAACGATACGTCTACGAGTGTTTTCTTTGAAACGTGTATACGAGCTCAATGGGCACTGAATTCAACGGGTTGTTAACTTGCGAGCAGATTTGTAAATTCTGGTCCAGGGGTAACATGTTTAAATGTGTATCGAGTGTGTTACAGCAATATCCGATGAAATATTCAAATATGATTTGACTGGAAATTGTGTTTGGTTATTAAGCAACTGCGATGGTGTTTGTAGTAGTTAATCGCGAACATATTTAGACTTGCTGAATTTCGGTGTACTCCACTGGTGCTACAGCGAATTTAGAGCAGCCTCGACGAAAGCAATTAGCGCGAAACGCGAATCCCGTTGGGAAAGAACTGGATCAATCCAGACAACATCGTGCCGGCGCTCGTCGCGATAATAAGTCGGATCCAGTCCAGTAATTGAGTCAATTAATAGCCGCGGGGAAACAGGAAACTAGAGCGACAATTACGTTGCGAAGTTGGTAGGTTTCAGCGTTTTGGTATGTAAAGTCAGTCTACGTGGGTGTGGCGAGGTGTGTGCATGTAATATAATTTAAAATGATTGAAGAATGTTTCAAAAATCTGCAACAGAGCATATTAATGCGTAGGTGAACTGTACAATGATTAGCACCCTAAGCGGAAGTCACAATTGGAATGCCTATATTTTTTTGTGACGTTCTTATAGGGTCTTAATTTTCAGTTATTACCGATGATTGTGGATTTTTCATTAAAATAAAATATCTTGAGTACCTATTAAGTTTTTTATTTTAAAAATATTCAATGAAAAACAAAAACAGGTATGAAAGTACGGTTATTGCTTAGTACATTTATTGTCATAGAAATAAAGAGTTAAGAACGAAGCTTAAATCTGTGTTTCAATCCATTACTTAGTTATAAAGCGACAAAAAATACTCATTTAAAAAAATATTAAATATTACTCCTTATCAAAATTTTAAGAAAACGCTTGAAACTCAGGTCTTTGTCCCGCCGCTATCTTTAAGACTCTTTTTGTGGTGTTGCCAGATATAAAATATGTAGTTTAACTACTGAAATTTGCAATGTTGTAGTGAAAGAAGAATAAGAAATTGTAAAAAAAGTACTTTCTTAGCTCGTACTCCTTAATATTTGGCTTTTTAATAAGGATGCCAATGATTAATGCAGTTTACCTACCTATGTCCTATATCGAAATGCTTCCACTCTAAAACTAGATGAATTTCAAAACCAAATGTATCCACCACCCACGTTCAGTAAAATCCTTTTCCCAGCTTCAAAACTCAAAACACAGAATACAGCTGTAAATTCCGTGACACCCATACAAAGTCCCCATAAATGGAGCTCGTAAAGGAACCATCTGGTCTCCGGCGCTGATCCTCTTCCCAAGCCATAAATAACGTCGAATCTTTAATTCTGCCCAGCAGCCCACCCTTCTAAAGGTCAAGTCGGGCTCTCCGGTTCGTGGAAGAGCGTATTCGACAGCGCGCGCTGCACGCTGTAATTTCTCTCCGCGCAATCTATTTCCGAGAATTAGTCTGGCCCACGCGAGAAGAAAGGAGATTCAGATCCTGTGTGCAGGAGGTTTTCCGCGCAACAAGCAAAGCAGCTACCCCTAAGCGGCGCCGAAAGGGCGGCCACGTGACGCGGGGGCGCGAGAAAGTGACGACCTTCCGCAATCGCGTGGGCGTTAAGCTCGAACCGAGCACTCGAAGGCGTTTCGTAACTCGAAATGCATCGCACGGCCGTTGAGCATCGGCCGCTTAAGTGTAAAATCCCCCACGCCGCTCTCGCCGTCCACCCCCTCCTGGTGATATTCAGCGAACGTGTTAAATTGGAGAACTTTCGACGCCCCGTCCAGACATTTTAATTGGAAATTGTTTCCGCGCTTTTCAGGGATAATTATGGTTTATGAAACGGCGTGAATCGCGTGCCCGCCTTCCGACAGACTTCCACCCTCCACGTGGGAACGCTTCCTAACGGATCGTAATTATTTCCCGTGCTCTTTCTGCTCGGTATGCACTTTTATCAACGAATTCTTTCATTTCTGCGAGAGAACTGTTTAAATGCATGAAGAAACTACGGAAGGTTTTATCTTAACGGGGTTGTGACCAAAGGGGCGACAAAACGAAACGGATTTCGCAGGGCTGTTATTCTTTTATCAGAAGTGCTTCTCAGGGCCGGATTTGGAGATTTAGCGTCCCTGGGCTAACAAGCATCTACCGCCTGTTCCGTGAAATATCATAACATATTTTAATTGAAAAGAGTCGAGACAATTTCAACATTAATTTAATATAGCTACTCACACGTGAGTTTTTGCTAATTTGCTGCATTGAAAAAGATTAATTGTTTCTAAAGTTGTCTCAAGCCCCTATGTTTAAACATTTTCCAATTTCTTTCGCTCAAAATTTGTCGTTCCCCGAAATTTGTCCCACCCACAAATTTGCTGCTTCCCCAAAGTTTGCCACTTCCCAAAATTTGCCGCTTTCCAAATCTGCCACCCCTTCAAATTTGTCACACCCAAAAAATTTCTGCCCCTCAAAATTTGCTGCTCCCTAAAATTTGCTACCCTTCGAAATTGTCGCTCCCCAAAATTGACGCCCCCGAAAATTTACCACCCCCCTCAAAACTTGTCGCCCCTAAAAATTTACCACCCCCTCAAAATTTGCCGCCCTTGGCTACAGTCTACTTAATATCCTATACAAAAAGCCGCCCCTGATGTTCCTTGCAGGGTGGAGGAGCAAGTTGATACGAAAACTCTTGCGAAACTTACGTCCACGATCCCACGGTATTTTCTTTGGAATTAAATAATAGAAATGATATAAATAAGAAGGTACATACTAACAGAAGTTCGTGTTACGAAGCAATAGGAATGGTCTCTACCGCACTGTAAATATTCACGTTCCAAGAGGGACGCGAACATTGTTGCATCTAAATTCCGACCAGCCACGATTTACAAATCTTCGGATCTATTTACGGCTGGCTACCAATAATTCACCGTATCGCAGAGAACAGGGTAGATCACGGATAGAGAGAGCGGGACGGGAGGAGAGGAAAAGGGGGGTAGACTTGTCGCAAAAGTTTACGAGCCGAGCGAATCCTTCGAGTAATATAGAAGCAGTTTCGGCTTTGAAACCCCATAGCTGTAATTTTCCGTGGCTTACTGCCACTTTGATGTAACTAAAGCACCGTCGACCGCCTACAGTGAGATTAAGGTTCGCGTTCAGTGCTACCAGCGACCGTGCGCGCGCGCGCGAGCACACACATCCGCAGTGTAAACATGCGGCCAAAGCTGGCGGAATCTAGAATTTTGTATACAGACTATGTAATCGTTCTCAGACGATATAAATTCTTGGCACGCAACGTAATGTACGCCCGCCCTCGCACACATCTGGATAACGGTGATAATAAAGGGTAATTGAATAATAAAAAGGGAGGGGCTGTCGTGCTCCACGTCTCGCCAAGAAAATTAAACGATATTTCCCCACCCATCCACTTAAAAAAAAAAATTCCACCCTCGCCAATCGGGTGAAATTCAAATTTCCCTCCGCGAAAAGAAAACTCGAATCAGGAATACATAATTCCACGAAACGACCCACCCGCCATTCTCGCCGCTTGAGAACGGTGCCCGACGCTAAACGCAGGGTCCCGCTCGAAACAGTGACTTGCCACGGCGTCGTTACGTTCGCCGGTTAAATTTAATGGCCGCCAGGACGTGTTAGGAGGACCGATCCGAAATTTATCGAGGCAGCTCGTGCGAACTGATAGGGGACGTTTAGGGATAATGTACCGGGGGCTAAATATTCTCGGCTTTTACTATTCAATCCCTTGAACGTAGGTACGTTTTCAGGGGCTGCGCGAGCTCTCGTCGATACGGACGGAGGGACGCGCGACACGGTTCCTGGGGGCCCTTCGTTTCGACGCGCTTCGGGAAAGTATCGGTGCTCGAGGACGCTGGAAAATTCCAGGCACATCGCGCAAACGTGTCCTCGCAACTTCGCCGGCACAGTGAACTTTGAACTTCC
This sequence comes from Andrena hattorfiana, assembly GCA_944738655.2. NCBI lineage: Eukaryota > Metazoa > Arthropoda > Insecta > Hymenoptera > Andrenidae > Andrena > Andrena hattorfiana. The sequence goes on from OX122891.2 coordinate 72,089,386, forward strand.
GCCCTGTTACACAACGGATCGCTCCCGATGACCCGTGAACTTTCAGCTTCGCCCACTGCGAACCCCTCCGCGCGCCAATCGTCGTCCTTTCCAGCTGTGTTTTCAATTATCGGGCAGATTCGTTTCAGACTCCCCCGCCGGCCACCGTCCATCGCTCGTTACACATGTAAGAGGAAAAGTATACTTCTCGCCATTGTCCAGCTTGTAATTTACGCGCGCGCGCGCCCCTGTTCTATCCCTCTCATCTGGTAGCTACGCTTCGGCCCTGATTCTTTTCGGCGATATTTCTTCTCCCTCTTTGTAAGCTCGACAAATGTGGTAATCGAGCGTGATTCGGCTGCTATGAGTTATTCCCTTCGGTACCTACGTGCTCGCGGGACGATGCGGGGGTGAGATTTATCGGGGGCTAGGGGGTGAACCGGTCGAATGGAATCGATCTGCATACCTGTCTTCTACTTTGCGAACGCTGTGACTTTTATTTAAACGCATCAAGTTGCGAGTTATAAACTCATAAATAGGAGGTGATTAGGGGTTGTTCGTAAATTACGTAAGGCTTTTCGGGGGAGGGAGGAGGGACTTTCTTACGTCTTCTTACAAGGGGGGAAAGGGAGTCAGGTAGCGTCTTACGTAACATTTTTTTAAACTAATTTCCCAAACTGTGTTAAATGAATTATATAAACCTTTAAAAGAATTTTAATATGGAATTTTAATAAGGAATGAAAGAGGTAGAATATAAAAATCTTATAAATCCTTATACTGGGGGAGGGAGGGGGTAAGAAATCGCTAAAATTACCCTCACTTAATTTAAGAACGATCCCTAGATTGTTCAAATATTGTACTCCGGTTTAAATTGTATAAATATCGCGCTTAAAAATTAATCCGATGGAAATGTAGATTTTTCTTTTTCAAATCCCAAGAGACGATTCCATTGCACGTTCTGGACTTGTCCTGCCGTAAAGAATCGACCCCAGTGGGAAACTGACGCGAGAATGCGAGGCACTCGGAGGAATCTCTTCGAGAGATAACGCGCGAGCTCTCTTGGCAGGCTGTCGAATCGGTTACATCTAATCCGATACGATATAATAATGCGCCGCATTATTTCCATGTCGCGACGTATAGCTCGCAGAGAAAGAGAAAGAGGGTTGGTAGAAGGCACGCGATGACCCAGACAGGATGGCGACTCGGCGAAACCCCCCTTTTATACCCCCGCCAAGTCGACCTGCACAGAAACCCTAACGAGAGATCCACACAGCTGCATGTGCATCGCATACAGAGCCGCGCCTATGCACGGTTACGCTTATGCGCCTCTCGTTCCCGGAATCGTAATAACCGGAAGCGCACGTGATCATTCCTGGCGGCGCAGAAAATCGTTACGAATCATCGTCCCCACCTTGCCCCACTGTCGTGGAATATGTATTTATAATCACCATGGACGGAGATTGTTATTGGGGACGCTAGTGCCTTGGTAGCTCCATGCATTTTGTCGTTGGAGATTAACGCAACGGACGAGTGGAATACGGTAGCTCGAGCCTCTACGGTGAAATGTTGAGAGAAATTAATGGAATTCGTGGCGTAATTGGCGAGCACCTCATTCCATAGGCTTTTGTAATTCTAGGAGGTCCATTAAGACTTTTTTGATAAAAGTGATTTCCTAGTAGGAAAGAGTGATTTCAATTTCTAAATGAATTCTTATGACACAAGTATTAGATACACTGTGTAGAGTAAGTGCACCGATAACTATCGCTCAGCTGTTAATATCGCTACTCGTAATATCTCGTCAAGTAAGTGCTCACTTGTGGTGGTAATGAACTAATAACAGCTATACCGTAAACTGAGGTAACATTGGCATACGCCGGAATTACGTTGTTTTACGTCAGATTAGTAAAACTTAACCTGTTAATGCTATTTATATGATGTGCCAATGTTACCTAGAAGTATTTTGAACACGTACCAGTGAATGAACATTTTTTATTAAAACGTGTAAAATAATTTATTAAAATAAGCAGCTAATTAATTAGAGACTTCTTTTAATTTCCTGCTTCATATTAAAACAATTTTTGCAGCATGTGGAATCAATCGCGCTGCAAACATCTTAATATATAAAGCAGAAAGTGTTTGTGTGTTGGTCTGTCGCTAAAAAAATTCGAACGGTAACCTCTGGGGTCACAAAATGTCTCCCAGCTCATTATGCCTAGCTAATCTAGATGAATGTGACTTTTCACAAAAAGAATAAATAGAATTTTTTTATATAAAGCAGAATTTAAATTTTGAGCGAAGCCGAGTAGTAAAGCTAATAAGTTTATAATAGTGTTCATTCAATACCCTTAAGTGTTCATTTATTAGTGCGTTTACCCTACTTAGTGTAATTTATTGAACCGTGACAATTTTATATCACATTGGCAGACGGTTCGTTTACCTTTGCAAAGTCTATGAATGCATGAATGTTTACTGAGAGTATTTAATTAATGATGTGCTTGAACAATTTTATCGGCTGCAACGTTTTTGTAAACGAAAACAGCTTGTTTGTGCCTTGGCTAGCGCGCATTCGATATGTAGATATCAAGTACCAGTGGTTTCACTGTATTTTGCCCAGCACAATACATGTAAAAAAAAGTACGAAAAATAATATGCAATAATGTTTTTAATAAAAACATTTTTTAAAATATTCAAAATATTCATATGATCAAAAATAATAAATACACATATAAATATAACTTTGAAAGTAAAAAATATACGTGAACTAATCAATATTCCTCAAGCAGGCGATATCATGTGCACTTTGTCGAGATCTCAATTTTTACTTGAAAAAATCTTACCAAAGCACAAACAATTTCCCTTTGATCTAAGACTAATTAAAAACAGAAATATCAATTACCCTTAAATTGAGAGCAATTTGAATTGAGATAGTCGAAATTAGACGCACGTGCCCTATTTGAAATTATTTTATACATATTCTTTAGAGATTCTGAATTCCTCCCCATCGTCTGGCGCTGAAATAACGCGCGCCGGAAGTCGTACCTCCGGCACTTTAATCGCTCGCATCGTGGATGCGGGGCTCCAGATCGCGGAACGATAAAGAATTTTTCGCTCCCCTTTGGCACGAGGATTCTTCATGTTTCCGCTTGTCCCATAACTCCGAGCCCGTGCAACTCGAACCGCCGAGCAGTCGAAACGAATCGCTGTTACAGAGCAATCGAATTACCTCAAATGTATCGAATCATCGATGCCCACCATCCAGTAAATTTCTACGGTAGTATCGTGCTTTTCCTAGATAAAACGACTTCATAACTCGCCGCGCATCGACTCAAACTTCGGTAATAAACCGTTGCGAATTATTCTGCACGTGAAGCCTTCTACACTCATTTGATGAAAAATTCAGCGGGTCGGGTGCTTAATGTCGTTCCAGGAACTACACGAACAACAGGGTTAACGTACCTACACTTACCGCTGCGCTACCGCCAATTGATTCTATTCGCTGGCGATGCGCGTGGCCGGGGGACATTTTCTTATAAGCCTCGTTGTTTCACCTTTGCGCGGGGGCTATAATCTTACCATCGAGCGTGTACGATTCCATCTTGTTGCTTCCTCGTTAACTCGTGACCCCTGATACGTTATCACCGCGTAAATATGTAACGCAACCGCCCGTACATTTTCGCGCACGTGACCGCGAAATATCGCGATAATTCATCGCAATTTTCGCTAACTCGCTATCACCGTTCCTGTGTTATTCGGGCGGTGTGCTTTTCAAATTAAACTTCAGCTTATCGTGGTTGTATCTATAATGCACTACGTGTGAAATAGAGGGCGGTAACTTTTCAAAAATCGAAGATGTAAAAGCACCTGATTAGAAGAAAATTAACATCTTATATTTCCAAAGTATTCTGTCACCAAATTATCATTGCATTATTATCTAACTCCACCACCTTCGATCCTTCTCACGTATCGATAACCGAGGATCCGTGATTCCTACTGCGTTAACACAACCCTCCCTATAATCCTCGTGCAGCCCGCGTTCGGGGTAAAAATGCCCGTGCCCCTCGCGCAGGGGATGTAAGCTCCCCTTGGGCTATCAGATCCGAAATTTTGCGAATATAATCCTCATAGTTGGCTGCCGTCGCGGACACAATAACATTCTCAAGTCCTTTCGATTCAATTTGCATATCCCGCGTATTAAAGCTTCCGAATGCTCCCCGTTCGAATGGCACCGTGATCCAGCGTACGTTCCGCGAGCATTATCTGGGCAATTAATAGATAAGCGGATAGTATAGGAAAGAGACTACGTTAAACATATAGAGGCGAAATAGTGTAAGCGGAAGTAGAGTAGGTGTGGATGAGTTTGAACGAGCGGGAGTGGTATGCGGGTGTGAGGTTAAGAGGAATTGTAAACCAAGTCACATTTCTGGGCCGCAAGGTCGAAATTAAATAAATAATAATAATTATCTGGGCAATTAATCGAGAGACAACGACGAGCCCAGAAAATTGGCAAACGACGCTGGACGGGGGGTGAGGGGTTGCAGGAACGAACCGAAGAATCGTATCGTCGTTTCGGGGGTGGCTTTCCCTTCGACGAGACGCACGGCCCCCTCGAGTTCTTCGACGGCTTCGAAGATTCGTATCTACCGGCCGCGACGGTGGATGCGATGGAAGCTCACCTAACTTTGACCATTAACAGGCCATAGGACGAATCGTTATGGCGAGCTCTCCACTCGGAACCACAACGCGTTATCCGCAACGGAAGTCCCGTACCGTTGCACCCCCGTCTCGCTCTCACCCACCCCTCTCCACAAGGGTTTCTTTCTCTGGCACTCTTCTCTCCTCACCTCGGCAAGTTTCTAGAAATTCTATCGTAGAACCGACCCAGTGACATCGATGGAGGCGAAGCCTTGGCACGCGTTACGATCAAAACTGCCTTGGCAGTCCTCGTACACCATCTTCCTTTTTTCCCTTCGCTTCTTCCTGCTGCAGCCACTGGCTGCGGGAGCCACCCGAAAACTTGGTACGCTTTTATTACATCCTGCCGCAGGAAATTCCTCGTGGACGGGGATTTACGAGGCTGCCCCGTCGTTCCACTACACTCCACCACCCTGCAATCTTTGTTAGCGAAGACGTCTTTGTCGCTAATTGTCGACTATTTCTTGGGCTGTTGGATATGGCAGACAATGGGGGGCTTGAGATGCTATGAATAGCGTTACTTGTGCAGGTTTTAGAATTATATTTATTTTTTCTTTTTATAGTTTACTGTTGTGTAAACGTAGTGATTGCAGATTCTAGAAATAGAAGCAGTGGCGGATTTAACGGGCGGACAATGAGCAGTTGGCGCTTGGGCCCCTGCGCAGAAGGCCCTCTAGGGCCCCATCTCCAAAAAAAATTATAATTTTACCCAAACACTATATTATTTTTCTGTAGAACTACACTTAGCCTGTTTTTAGTAAACAACCTCATTTTCCTGAAAAATGGGCCCCTCAAAGGTTTGCCACCTGGGCCTTTTTCCTTAAATCCACCAATGAGGAAGATCTAACGTTCCTTCTAATCGACCCTATAATGTAACTTCTTCTAATGTCCAATGTAACTGACCAGTTTGATTGAATGGTAATTTAAACCAACTGCATTGTTCAAGCAAAATAAACCGTGTAAATTCGCCTTTAGGTACTCCCCAACGTAATGTTGCGTATACCCGCGAGTTACACCGTCGAATCCAGCCATCGATCCATGCTAGAAGAAAATTGTACAGTCCCATCTCGAAGGGGGAGGATAGGGGACGCGGTTCCATCGGCGGGGCCGTAATTCTACGGTAACGAGAGAAGCGGTTGTTGTTAGCGGTATTACAGACCGGCCCGTCCCCGCCGCGAAATCATATTCATCGCCAGTGGAAATCATACTCTTGAAATTCAAATGAGCCTCGCTCGTTCTACCGCGCTGCGTTCTACCACGGTGCCGATTACCGTAAATCAAACTTCCCTCCCCCGAAAATTACGCCGGGAATACGAAAACACGTCGAAAGACCGGTTGCACTGTCGCGTCATCCCTCTCCCCCCGGCTCCCTTCCGAAAGGGATGCAAAGCCCGTGACCCGCTTACGATACCCGTAGACGCTCGTAATTGGACGATTCCCCGAGTTCTGGGGCGAAGGGCGAGGCGGCGGGCAGACGGATCTCGATTTAATATAATTTCGGTCGGCCGAGGTTGCCCCAATTTCGGGGACGTTTATGCAAATCCGAGGGAACGCTGGGGACGGAGCTTTCTTAATCCCGATCCCTGCCACCCTTCTGTCCGAGCCCAGCGCCGATTTTTCCTCGTGAATGCGAGGATTTCGGAGCTTACGAGATCATCGGGGCTGCGATCGCTGGCTGGCGGTTTTTGGGGGAGAGACGGCGGAGTATAAGCAAATTTTGGGGGAGCGTCATCTGTCTTCGCGGGGACTTTGCGCGCTTTTAGATTGTCGTTACCTATGGAGGGCGCAGTTGGGGGTGCAATGGCGAGTGATTCGCGGATGGGATGGGAAAGAGGCGAGTTGCTGAATCGGGATTTCAAGTTACAGGGAAATTTATACATTAATCCTAAGTGTTGCGTGTTCGACGGCCATTAGAATCATTTATCCGAGGAGAGAAAGGTCGCTCGAGCAATCTTTACTCCACATCTCGCACTTATCGAACCACGAAGAAACACCCTCCTTTACGTACCACTAATAGGAATATATACTCCGTGCATCGTGTAGTTTTCAGTATCGTATAAATGCAATCGTACTTAATCGTTTATACGAGAAGTTTCTTGCATAACACTGTGATTATTAAACACAACTTTGTAGCAAGAGAAAAAGAAAAATATAGGTAGGGTAAACTCGGGTAAATCCGTGGTACAGGTTATGCCGTGATACTTTTTCATTTATCTGTAACTCAAAATTGGCTGACTCAATTTAGATGGAACAAAGGCTAGCAGACAGCGTTGATCTTCTAGTTTGTGTTTTGGTAAAATAATTAATCAATTAAAGTTAGTGTGATAGAGTGAGAGAGCATTTTGTTTCAGCAGCGCATTATTCGTGAAATTTTTCGTGCTAGTTGTGGACGATCGCTCGTTTATGTATTATATGTGCTTTAGAAGATAAATGGAAAGTTCAAACTGCAGGTAAGTGATGGGAAAATGACACTTTAACAAGTCTTACTCTTGAAATTATCATACAATAAGGCATCAGTGTTATTTTTGTTTATGAAAAGTGACTAAATTCTTATTTTTCGTGCTCCCAAACCTGCGTTTCTGATTGTGCTGTTCGAGAAATTCTGATGGCAAATACCAGAAACCGTGTTTCCTAACGTCTCACACATCTAACGATCATGAAACGATTGATTATACACAAAATAACAATAATATAATATAATATGAAATAATATAAAATAATATAAAATAATGTAAAATAATTAAAAATAATATAAACTAATGTAAACTAATGTAAGGTAATATAAAATAATATAAAAAAAGTAGCTGATGGCCATATCGCGGGTTAACCAGAACTATCACGGAGTTACCAGAATATTATCACGGAATAACCATAGCTATCACGGAGTAACCAGACTATGTCACGACAACTTAATTTTGTATATGTTCAATTAAATATACTTAGTAAATTTCTGTTAACCTATTATTTGTTTCTCTGATGTTTGACCTATCATTATATCCTAGACTCACTTTCAGAATATGTAAATATTAGCAGTTGTTAGACAAATTCTAAAACTATCACGGATTTACCCGAGTTTACCCTACCACTGTGATTTCAAAATCCATTTAACTATATCAATACGTAACTGTAACTCAAACTTCGGTGTGCGTATCTGTCTACGGGGCAGACTTGGGGTGCGAAGGTTAATAATGGCGTTTAAAGCGTTGCCAGGAGCGAATTCCTTGTACCATAGATCGAAGCGATATCCACCCCGGGAGCAGGCCACGTATCCAGAGAACCGAAGTTGTCCGTTGACCTGGCACCCGCGCCCGGCCATAACTAAAGCGGGGGCGCAATCATCCTCAAAGGTACGCGGGCGATAAAATAGAGACCAGACTATTCCTCCAGAATGAAACCATCCGTGGTTCCTTTCCTCCATTCATGCATGCGCGTACATAACGTCTGATCGCGGGGCCGCAGCCGCGCGAAACATCCCCGGGCGCTGCCGTGTGTCAATTTGCCGGACAGTTTGGACTCGTAAACACGAGATCGCGGGGTCGTAACTGTATACCATCCCCGGCGGTTAGCCGCGTGTCGCGTGGCAGTAAAATTCTAACAATATCGCGGCATCGATTCCTGGTGGCCGCGAGAACGGGCTCTCTCAAGATGAGGACGCGGCCAGCGCCACTTTTACGATTGAAATTCACGCGTACGCGTTGCCCGTGCGCAAATGGGGGATGTACGTGGGGGGGATGATAGCTCGCGCGTCACTTAGCAAGAAGAAACTTTACCACGTGACGTACGCCTGCAAATTTACGCACCCCCGTCGCGACACGCATACGCTGTTCCGGAGAGACCTTTTTCTTCCAACCACCCTCGACGAGAATGTCCTGGAAAATCTTGTCTCTGGTGGCGCGAGAGGACTGTGTCGAGGAAGGTGACGGTTTCCCACCGTGGAGATCGCGGGTAAGGGGCAGGAGCCGGGTCAAACGCGACGACAATGGTATAATATCTCCGTTCGCTCTGCTCTGAGGATGGAAAGCCTCTCTGGCGAGATATACCCCAGGGTCTGTGTCCTGGATTTTTATACCCCGCGACGATTACACCGCGGACGCTTCAAGTAGACAGAGTTTGGTCGTGTTTGCGCGCGATAAGGGTAACGAACCGGGGATGTTTCACGAGGTCCTTGGGTTAGAAGTGGAATAATGATTTCATGGTATTCGTGGAAGGTTGGATGGACGAGTGACAGTAAACCGTGACGAGTAATCGGTGGAGGGTAAACCTGGTTGGGGTTTTAGGGAGATATTCTCTTGCATTGTTGATAGTTACCTACCTTGCAGTTTGAAGTATAAACTTTCTATGAGATTCCGTGTGGCTTTTACGATATACTAAAAGGCTCTTCGTGGGCTTTGCGAAGAAGTGGCGATTCTGCTCTGAAATGCCTACTTTGAATTGCAGGCTCATAAGAGCCTGCTCTTTGTTTGGAACCGATGAGTAGCAACAACTCCTGGAGTACTAGCTGAGAGAAGCTTCTAGACAATTTGACTGCCACGGCTAGAAACTACGAGGTAAGGTCTCTTTCCTACCAAGTACTCACAACTGAATATACGCAAACCCCAAAACACAGCTCGCGTTTACTTACAAGGAACATCCACGATGTATTCGACGCTGATTTCGACGAAACTTTGCGGGCTTCTAGAGGGTAGGGAATAAAGGACACATATTTCGTTTGACCGGCAATAACACAAATTTAAGGGCTGAAAGTACCCTCCAAAAGAACACTCCCAGATGCTATCTCGGGAACTATTACAGATAGAAAGATATCTACATATGTAAATGGAAATGTCTGTCTGTCTGTTACCTTATGTGACACAGGAACTAATAAATCAATTTCGATGCGGGTTTTTTTAACGTATTGTTGCGTTTTGGAGTATGCGGTATCTCTTCGGTGCTCGCAGCGGTATAGTAGAATTTTCGGGGATGGCTTTAGGCTATTTAGTTTTTTCGCTTTACCAGTGGGGATAATCCACACATATATATATAAAATAATATGGACATATACCTGTATATTTCTTATTAACACCTAAATGGCCTAAACCCTTTATCCGATTGACACCAAATTTTGAATAATTACTCTCCAAAAGCCTGCGGAAAATATAGGCTACCATGAAATCTGGACATCCCGCCCCTCCCCCCTTATTTCATCTCCTTCACACTTAATGATAATTGAAGTTTTACCAAGGCTACGCCAGATACTTTAAGCTGGTATTTTCTAAATAACTGTTTCTACTCCATTTACACTTTTACTTCTGCATTATTAACAACTTTCTACACACGGAATACCAATCTACTTTTATTCTGAATTCGCAATCACTTGTATTTAAATCCGAAACATTTTCCTCCGAAGAAGATCGAGAAATACGAAAGTAACACATTCCTCGCTGACCTCAACCCTCGACCCGGAGATCCTTAAAGATCCCCGTCTATCTACTTAATTACAGGTCCACCAGACAGCCGGCGATACAGCGGACTTCCTGAAACGTTTACAGAGGTGTCGGTCGGGACATGAGTAACGGCCTAATCCTTCAGGAGGAAGATCCGTCGACGAAGGCCCGTGTGTTTTTCGGTGTAGTGTACCAGGTGCAGGAACGGGCGAGGATGGCAAGAACCGCAACGGTTTCTCTGCCGCTAAGGTGGTAGCTGGGGGCTGGCTGCAGAGGGGTCGGAGGGACGTGGCGGGGGTCTGTTTGACGCGAAATTGCGTGACTGGCCCATTCGTCTCCGGCTTATCCTCTGCCACGTGGCCCCCTTCACCCTCCTTATCTGGCCGTGCACGCACTTTATCGGATATCGCGGGCAACCTCGAATCCGTCACTTTCGAGCGGACCCCTGCGTGCCGGTGGACCCTTTGCGAAAAAAGAACTAACAGAGGATTGAAAGACCGCCCCCATTCTTCCGTGACCCGCGACCACGCTCGACAGGGGAACGAGGAGAATCGATGAAAATGAAATCGGGGGGTCCTCGGCGCGTTTTCAATGCTAATATGTCCTGCGGCGTACGTGGACACCTGAGCGTCATAAATATTCCTTTGAAGTCGAGAGGCTCTGCTTCATTTTCTATCTGTGGCAGAAGCAGTGTCTTGGAGAAATTATATTGCTGATCTGTTAGATAGCTAAATACATCAATGAACCTTATTTATATTTAATTTACTAGTTTACGCGTGCTCGAGGAAGAAAATAATTGCTCCACAGAGGTAGTTGTTAGGGCTGATGGTAGAATTTCGTCGACTTCGTATTTTTCAAGGCCACCGATGCACTCCTTTGTGTGGGTGATCCAAAGTGCATCCTAACGAGGAGCGACAACGAGGTCACGGGGGTGGAACACGAAGAAGGAGCGGAGTAACTCGAGCATGAGAGTCGAAATTGGGAGGGGAAAATGAGGCGTGAAAGGGGGACGTCGAAAACATTAGGAATGGCCCGTGGCTCGAAAGGAAATCAAATTTGCTTATGAATGGCAGTGATTAGGACTAATGCCTGCTGATTTGGGCCGCGGCATTGTCGTGCTCGCTCGAACGTGCCATTGTGATCGGACAGCAGAACGGCCCTCCCTCGATCGAAGGATTTATACTACTGAAAAATGCATCAGCAGCGAAGAAAGGAGCGGATCGAGGCTAGCAAAGAATTCAAACTTGATGTACGTACACTCTTTGCTTCGTAACAACAAAATATATCGTGTATCTGAAAATTCATTAAATAGGGTGACCTGTCCAGTGAATGAACACTTAAGCTGCATGTCTGTTAAAATTAGTATTCAAAAGTCGTTATTTAATTCCCTGAATGTTATTTCTGCAAGCAAGCTGTTTTATTACGAAAGTCAGACATCCCGGAACACAATTCTAGCAATGTTTGATAGTTATAACTTTCATTAAAAGTCTGGCAGAGGATTATATAAAAAATGGGTCAATGACCAGTGAATGAACATAAATTTCTAATGAATGAACAGGGGTACCCCAGTGAATGAACGGGATAATAACAGAGATTAGGTTTCCAATGTATTTAGACGATTTTTTGTGTAAATAATTTTTTATTCTCTAATTGCAATAATATTATTGATTTGATACTTTACTAGTCTTATAAGATCATAATCATGCACAGCTGAAATTTATTTTCTGGGGTGGGTTAACTTAATCTTCACACTGGCGGCGAAAGTGTCAACAGAAAAAAAGACAGGTTAAGTTGTTCATTCATTGGTAAAGTAAGAAATGTCCGCGTTTGCCAGTGAATGAACGGCCGTGGGGTCAACTGTTGAATAAACGGAATTAATGCCGTGTAAGTTAGAAGTAAAAAGAAAAACGCCTTTGCGAGACGTCTGTGGGTGTCCACTCTAAATTTCGGTGTAAGTTTCAACGTGAAATGCGCGCGATAGGCGTTAATTTTTCGTATTACATAAGCAACGTTCATTCAGTGGGGGGTGTTCATTCACTGGACAGGTCACCCTAATTAGCTAGATTGCTACTAACAAAATAATTTCAGAAAAGGATATCTACAACAGAGTTTGACTAAAACATCTTACGTACACCGAGTCTTTCATAATTCAAAGCACAATATGCATCAACTTCTCCTTCACGAAGATTCAATCGGTTTCACCACAATTAAGACTTCATTTGCCTCGTAACGCACCCCAAGAATTGGCCCATTGAACTGTCTCGGGCACGATCGATAAGCATAAAGTAAATCACGATGGAAAAGAGGGGCGATCCAGGTTCGTTCGTGTTCAGTGTATCAGGGAAGGGTGCATCAGCTCGTGAACCGTTTTTTTTTTTTTTCGGGCGCTGGGCACGTGCACGCTCGCCCGCCATACGTGATTTATTTGAATGGGCAAATTTGCGTCCGATGGAAAGCCACGGAGCTGCGAGGGGCCGAGTTAAAGCCGAAATTATGATTCCGAGTGCGGCGACGGGCGGTGGACACTTTGAAGAAAGCGCAAGATACAAATAAGCGAGTAGATTATGCGGGCACGTGCGCCACGTGCTCCCCAGGCTGCAACCCCATCCGCATTGCGTGGCTTCGATCTGCGCCTGATAAATTTTATTTACCCCCGCGAGCCTTCGTGGACAAGCTACGCGCGATTTACATAACCACCCTGCGGCTAGGTAGACACGATGGGTTATTAATGCTCGGCGCTTGAACCGAAAAGACATTTCAACAGCGCAGATTTGTAAATGGACGCTCGAGTCTGCACGACAGGTAGATGGAATCAGTTCTGTTTGGTTAAATGTGATTCTCGAGGACGATGATTTGGAAGTGGCACACAAAGTGATACAACTTTTAAAATATTCTAAGATTGTTGGGAAAAAAGTGTGTAGTGCTATTAATGTAATTGACTGTTAGAAGAAATCAATTATAATTAAGTAGTGTGATATAATGGATTGTAATAAGGAAAGAACTTATGATATTCATATTTTGAAATTTCAATAATGTTCCTTTTTCAAATAAAAGCTGTGTATGAAACGAACAAACGTTTCCTAGAATATTGAATGTCTACTATCGACACTACCAAAGGATACGTTTAGAAGCAAAAATCTCCCTCACTTTTATGCATCACCACGATCTATCCCTCTCGGGGCTAAAGCCGATACAGCATTAAGAGCAGGGCAATTTTTACTTTCATTCCATCGGTATTCCCATTCCATTATCTATCGTTTCTCTCGCGAATTAACACGCCCGTTCTTTGTTGGGCCTCCGCTTGTGCCCGTAAATCTATAACGATGAGATGAGCTCGAAGGGTAATCAGTCCTAGAGCACAATAGCTGCCCTCTCCCCCCAGCCCTCTTTCCTGTTCCCTCCCCAGCTGCATTTCATTTTCCTTTCTTCCGCCGTGAAGTATTATCATTATCCGAGCGGGTATCATTTTTCGCCACTCACGATATCACTGCCCTCCACTCGTCCTCCCTACCCGGTTTCCCTCTATCCGCCTTCCGCCTTCCTCCCTTCGAGCGATCTCCAGGACGAAGGACCCCAGGAATCCGAGACCGCAATAACCAAGTTAACTCGCCAACAATACGATAATTTGTACGAATACGACGCGCCTCGCTGGCAATAATACACCCGGACCCCCTTCGAATTTATCGTCGCCACGTTTCTTCTCAGCCACCCCTAATAACCACTGCTAACTAGCGACGGGTCCCTCGGATCTCTGGCTAGGAAATTTTCGTACAACTCAATAAGACTTAGCAAGAAAGTTCGAATTCAAATGTTCTTCGAAAGTGTTGAATTTCTGATGGCTCTAGGGATCTTGGAAATAGAATTATTAATTCCTAAGAAGGGGTGATAAAGTTCTGCGAGAAGATTCATGAATTTGATCTATTCTTTCCCTAATCTACTTTTCATCATGGAAGTTCGGTGCCACTGCATACGAAAAAAATATACAATAATTAATCTAACAGCAAGATATGTAGAAACTAGAAATAGGAAATAGAATAATTGTTAATTGCTAAGTGGGGGTGGTAAAGTTTTGTGAGAAGATTCATCAACTTGGTCTATTCCTTCTCTAATCTACTTTCCCTCGTGGAAGTTTGATGTCTTATGCATACGAATAAAAATATACAATTAAGCTAACAGCAAAATATTCAACTCCTAACTTCAAATGCCCTTCGATACAATCCCAAAATTATGCTACACGTTCCAAATGATTCGACGTTTCTCGAGCCCATCACTACTGCGAAGCCACCCCTGTTCCCTCAACTCAGCCACCATTTCTCGCGCGTAAACGATCCGAAACTTATCGAGGCGGCAAGTCGAACAATCCAGCGCCCTTTGGACAAGCGGATGACACCGCTGAAGGATGGAAAGCTGCGATGACACTGAAATCTCAGTAGGTCATCTATCTTCGCGCCGCGACACGCAGCCCCCGAAGAACCGCGTCTCTGAGGGTTTAACGACCTTCAACCACCGGGGCAAAAACCGTGAGAATTATTTCTGGCGCAACCACGCTGCCTAACGAGGGTTCCGCTTACGCGTAGCTACTCGCGTGGCGCACGCTTCAAATTCGAAGCAACAGTGAGCGATAACAAACGTCATTTACAAGACGGTTTTTGCGTTCATTTCCGGGTAGTTAGCGAGGGAAAGACTTTACTGCATTTCGAATGTTATGGTTGCATGGAGACTGGCAGATGTGGAGAAACATACTACCCTGAGTAGTAAGTTTAGTTGTACTTTGAAGACGCACGTGAGTCTAGAGGTTTGTAAGGGGATGAATTATTTGGCCGACTCGAGTTACAGACAATGAAGGAATACTCCGTGTGGGGTAGGTATTAGTTCTGATTGCAACTTCGTGGTGAATTTCACTGTACGATATTATATTTCGAGTCAGGTAAATAACTCTGTATACTCCAGTGAAATGATCGATATATTATTGTAAAAATTCGAAGATCGGGGAATCTTAGAATTTAGAATTGAAAGTTCTAAGATTCATCGGTATGAGGCGGAAAAATTCTGAAATATTCCACAAACATTCAGATGTTACTTAGTAAATGTCACAATTTACCGATCAAACCTGTTGGTAAAACCCTTAAGTTCAAATATTTTATATGGTATTTCTAAGATTTAATATATCAATTCTAAGATTCACCGGTCTTCGAACTTTTACAGTAATAGATATATTATTTCTTTTAATTTCTTCTAATTGGACGATATTCTGTATCGTCTCCGTAACAACCATCCCCCTAAATCTACTTTGACAGCCAACATCTGGATAGGGACTGTTCTATGGATCGAAATTGAAGCCACAGCGTTGACGACCGAGTCACCCATTTCTCGAGCCTCGAAGAGATCGTTCGATCGTTACTCTTGATTACCGTCGTTACCGGCAAATTACCGGACTCGAGAGCAACGAAAACCTCCCCTCGGACGGGGGTGCCGCGGGGAAAAAGCATCGAAGGGTGGAGAGAAGGCGCCAAGACATCGCAGCGGGCGAGATCTCGTTAAAACTGTCCTCCAACCTTTGACCTTCCACGTTTTCGAGGACCAGTTCAGGCCAAAAAAACTGGGACACTCGCGAAGATGTAATTAGGAGCGGTCCGCAGGCTCGTCCGGCGGCGATTAATCGAACTTTTATCGGCACTCGAGCAACGGAGAAGGGGCAGCAATAACGCCCGACCAATCATGGAAAACAGATTTTATGCCCAATTGCGAGGACGTTCGGTGACACTGTGCGCCAACCTTGATCGCGTTTAACACCAGCCCACCCTCGAGTCTCGTGTACAGTTCGCGATTTAGTGGACCCTAAAAATCCCAATTTGGAGTTTACGGACACGTCCGCCAGTGGATTTGTGGATTACCGAATGGGGGACGGGGAACGGCGACGTTTTCACCGAATTCGGGGGAGGAAGCGGTGCCACAATGCCGACCACACTTCTGCCTGAATTTTACGATCTCTCTTGGCCACGTTTTCGGCTTGCTTGAATGGCGAATGTGGCTAAAAGATTTCCCAAAGCATGTGTTTATACCTTTTTTGTGGTTTGAATAGTTCCAGTGAATTTTTACTAGAATGTGGGAGACATCCCCAGTGTTGAGATGAATGAACTTTTTTGGGTGTGAGTGCCTCTGAGTGCCTCTATTAAAATAATTAGGGAATCTCGTGTCTGGAGCAATATAATATAATTAAAGCAATATTTTAATATATGTTTATTTATATAGTATCGTCTACTAAAGAAATGCTCAAAGAAATTTTGCTAGAAGAATGGAACAAGATAAGCCCAAATTTCACAGAAGATTAATTATATGTATGCAAAAAACATTAATGCTTACAATAAAATCGCAGGAATATTAAAAGAATATTAACTCATTGTAATTACACTTATATAACTAAATTAAATATTGAATTTTGGCGAATATTTTTTAGCATAATCTTTACTACTTTACCAGGGATAAAAATACTTTTTTAAATAAACCGTGTACAATTTTCTAATTGAATGCACTCAGAACAAAAGAATATTAATTAAGGTTTATATTAAAGTTAATTCGAATAGCGAATTCTTGCTTTAAAGCCAATTTAATATGTGAAATATGTTACATATAGAGTGGCCGAATACTTTTCTGAGTAACTGAGTATATACTTCATTTCGAATAGTGTCACTTTCCATACCAGACCTACCGTTGACATTACTAAATTTCTCACATCGAATCTTAAAGTTCATAGAGCATCTCTTGAACGAGTCTTCCATAATTCCCGACGGCCGCTGCACGGCAGCGACCTGCAGCCAGAAATCTATGCTCCGCTAGCAACTAACCGGGTTGGAGGTGTCGCTTACGATTACCAGAACTAATTTCGTCCCGTACAGAGAGAAAAAGGAGGGCGGTCGTACAATTTCCCGCAATTTTCGGTCCTCCAAGGTACGTAGAGAAGTTACCTTCTTTTTTCACCCTGGCCCTCGTCCCCCACCCTCCTGCAAACCCTGACACTCAAGCTGTAATAACGAAGTCTACCTTCCCCCGCGAAAATTGCGGAATGCAAGTAGCTGGGTCCATTCACGGACTCGTATTGCGGCAGAATAGACGGCAAACACCTCGAAACTACCCACGCCGCCGTAGCGAGAACCAACCGCCCCCTGGCTCCCCCTCGACCTGCTAGGCTGCTACACCGCCGCCTACTCGCCCACCCCCTCCTCCTCTCATAGAGCAACCAGCGGGGGTGGCGTAGTACTCGAGGAGGAGAACCGTGTGTATCGACCACTGACGTCATCCATCCCCACTAAACTACGTCACGTATACGCTCCGCCGTCAGGGAGGGGGAGGGTTGTGTCGCAGTGCCGTAGTGACTTTGTGGCGCGTCAAAGGGCTCCTAAAACCACCCCCCGCCCGCGGCGGACCTCGATAATCCCCAGCCTGCCGGCCAGCCGATTTTATTATCCGAGTTTACCGAGCTACCCACCGCTCACCGTAAATTCGATTATCCGTGTGATTCGCCGGCTATCAATTTTTGCCTAAGTTTTACGAGGCGAGAATACTGCCTGTACGTGTCGCGCTCCACGCGACGGTCAGGGGTCCACCGTTAACACCCCTTATACACCGTGCCGCGTGGAAACGTTTCGAGGGCTCTATCACGCCCGAACGATTTCCCTCGTTCCCGGGCATTTTTACGCACCCCGCCACACTCTGGAAACAACAGTGGAGAGGACGATTCGAGCATTTCGATCATGGCGTTGCCTCTCGGCCGGGACGCGCGCGCCCAACGTGGCGGGAAAGTCTGTTTACACGCGAATCTCTGCAATGGCGGCCACGGAGCGTGCGGCAGGTTGGGGATAGGCTGGGGCATTTATATTATTTGCAACGAGCTTCGTAAATGTGAATGAGGGTGCTACAGAAATTTAATTTTTGATATTGTAATGTGGGAGAGGTAAATGCATCAAATACTTTTTTTTTAGTAAATATATTTTGTTGGGGGTGAGACTATTTTCGAGTGGTTTGGATTGTGGAGGATGTTAGTTGTTGTAGGTGTTTCAGTAGGTTAACTAATTTTTTGTAGATTACATCGAGAAGCATATTCGAGTCGTTGTTCTGTTTATTGACCCACTTGTGATTATAATCGACCACCCCGTGTCTCCCTCACTGTTGCCAGCTATGTTAACGAGTGACACCGCTTTATAGTAATTGTAAAATAATAAGTTCCGAAGTTTCTCCGCGCGATTTCCTTCAGTGATAGAGGAAACAGGTTAAGAAAGTGGACGTCGCCTTAATTACTCGTGAAACAAGACTAATGGGCGGGTCAACAGACACAACGAGGTCGCCAACGGCGGTGTTTCCTAAATTCGCAACTGGCGGACAGTGAATAATTCAGAGACACCGAGCACCACTTCAATCTCGCGTTGACGCGCGGTTTATTTCGATACTAATCGCGGTATATCGCCCCGTTATCGACTTTCCGGAGCACAACAAGTTTCGCCGGCACGCGCGCCGTAGAACATTAAATTTCATCAGCGGAGTTATGGTCTTAATAAGCAATTATCTCCTTGAATCCAAGTTCACCGCGGCGCGTAAACTTGCTGCCAAGGATAGAGGCGGCCTCCCGCCGCCGCGTGCTCCGCGGGCTCTCCACTTAAAAACAATAACACACCCCTCGAAGCCCGTCGATTAACCGACGCCCCCTTTCCATTTCGACGCGGTTAAAAAGAAGAAACAGGGATCGTATGGAGGCCGAAACGGCTCCGATACGGGTTCGCCGAAGGGAGGAAGCGCGCGGGGCCTGTTCGCGCCAAAATTTCACAGCCCTGAACCCGAGGGAGCCTGAGTGCAAAGGTATTGATTCGTTTCATCCCCACCGGCGGACCCGCCACCCCTACCCGCTCCGTTCATCGTCGTAGTCGGCGTCGTCGTCGCCGTGGCCGTCGCCGTCCTGCTACCTTCTCGTAGCTCGTAGAACACCACCCCACCCTCGACCACCCCCGCGTTTCCGCTCCCCCTTCGGTGCCCTTTCCCGCCCTTTCTGGAGCGTCGAGAGGGACGGAAGAAGGGAGGCGAACGGTGAAGGCGGGAATGGCAGCGGAGGGCGCGAAGAAGGAAAGGGTCAAGAGAGAAAGAAGGTGGTGGTGGCGCAGGGGGTAAGGTGCGCGGGAAAATTCACCCTCCATTTTTCTCGCAGCGAACGCCGTCGTTGGACCCCGCTGCAGGTCCTGGACGCCAGCAAAGGGCTTGGCCCGTTTGTTTTTCCTCGGCCCCGTTTGTTTTCCTCGCTGTCCGTCCGCTACAGGTCGTCGACATTTGTGTATGTACGTGGAAATACGTTATGTAGAAGATTCGGTAATTTGCAGGCGAAGCTGGAGGGGCGATGGCCGTTCCTATTTAAATGGTCCTGAATGAGGGTCACTGCCGAATGAGATCGATTTTACGTAGAACGTAGAATGTATACCTATTCACTGTGGTATTAAGGGGAATAAAGTAAGGAAGTACTTAGACACTTTGGAAATTTTAAAGAGTTTGTATTTTGTTTAAAAAGGGGACATGTGTTTACCATTCTAAATATATGCAACACCCAAAATGTTCCTCTTAGAGAAATCCTTTGTTGAAAGTCTTAAACGCGCCACTCGCAAAGTAATACTGAATAACGCTGGGAAGATTCTAAAGAGATATCCCATTACGAAGCAGCGGTTAGCCGCGAGAGGAGCGATTAAGACGCGTACACGAATCTTCCCGCTTCTTTCCCCGTGTAAATCTTTATAAACGCGCGGTGTCGTTCTCGCCCTCGGGGGAAGAATCTCGTTCCTTAAGGGCGGCCAATGGTGGCGGGCTAAAGCGAAGTAAATTAATCCGCCGCGCCGCGCGCAATAACGTGGCCGCCCCGCTGAAAGAATCGCGCAAAGCGGTCCGCGAACGACACTGTAAATTTTACCTCGATTGTTCGTTAGCCCCCACTCGAGCTTTTATTTCCCTGGAAACACGTGATGCCGCTCTCCCAGGGAGCCGACTACCCCCGGGGCTTGATTAAACAAAGCTGGCGAGAAAACGAGCTAATTACCAGCTACGGGACAATTGCTAATTACTTTGAAATATCTGGGCTTCCTTGGAGCTTCAACCGCTGGATATTAATTTTTCTTCTGCCAAGCAGCATCCGCGATGATAGCGGTACGCAACGTTGGGAGGGTCGCTCTGAAATGATTGGACAATCTAGGGGATGCCTACTCCACTTCTCTTGAAGACGAAGAATGTTAATGAAGACGGACTTAGAAATCTTCTTTAAGTTTAAAAAGTTATTGGAAAATTGGACAGCTTCTAAAGAAAGCTCCTGAAATCTTCCACTGTAAAGTCTCTCTCTATATTATATGAGGCATTAAGAGTAAAAACAGACTAACCCTCATTTTCTGCAAAATTGAGTTAGTAGCAATAATGTATTCTAATAGAGTACTAAGTAATCATATAAAATAGGAATTTTTTTCATTGTGGGTTAGTCTATTTTTGCTCTCAGTGCGTCACATTCTTATCACAGCGACGTCCACGCGAATCCCAAGCACTCGATACACCCATAAGTTATTCTGCACCCTTAAAAAAAATTCCTTCCGTATAGGAGTCATTAAGGTTTGCAAAAAGAAACGGACGGTAGCCCGATAGTGTGTCGTTTCGCGAACGCTGCTTCCTTCTGGGCACGTGGTCGACGTGACACGTGTCGTGATCCGTGACGCCCCGTTTCCGCTTCATTTCCCTCGGCTCCGGCTTATCCATTTATCCACCTCCCTAATTACCCGCGATTTAAGCGTTCTCAAGTCACGCGACACTCTGCGTGCATCTGGGCCGCGTATGTGCGCTCCGGCCATCGCGACTGCAGCGCGGTAGAACGCACGCGACGAATCGCGACGAGATAAGCGGACATTTTCATTCACGCGAGCTTATTAGGTTACCTGTACCGTGTCGCTTCTAATTATCGATTGCGTCGATTCCCTTTCGTTTAACTTATCCGCGGAAAAGAAGAGACACCAATGGCCAACGCGGTTCGTCCTTAACGGCATTTACAGGGTGTGCTGTTAGTAACGGTGCGAATGAGCTGATTCTTCGAGGGCCATTTCTTTCCTTTTTCCAGGAAACATTTTTAGAAAGTCTATTGGACACGCGTGCAACAGACTGAAGTTAACCCTCGCAAGACGAATGGTGGGAATTAATTCATTAACACGTTGACTGCCATGGGGGTCACCGGTGACCGGCACTCGACTTGGCTACAGCGCCGTGGTGGCCACCGGTGACCGGCGACGCAGCAAATAATAAAAGTACATAATTAGAGTAAATATGGATACTGATAAATTTTTCAATCATACCATTGTTACTATAATGGTTCGAAGAAATTAATGCAATATAGAACATACAAAAATAATTTTATTACTACATGAAAAATATACATATTATCAGTGCATATTGCGATGGGTCAGATTGAAACACTCAAGGCAAAGAAAAGGTGAATCAACGCAATGTACTTGATGAATAATCTTCATTTGAAGCCATATTTTTAAGGGCTAATTAAAAAATTGAATGAAAGATATAAAATGCAAAAACGTATATAGAGTGAAAAAATATAACAAACGCACTTACTTGTTTGTAGGACGCACTGAATAAGACTAAATAATGAGAGTAGCCGCTTAGCAACCGAAGCACGACTGTTTGAATAAAGGACAATCGTAAAAATTGTCTACAGCGCCGTGGGGGTCACCGGTGACCCCCAGCACGAAAAATGCTTCAAGCATGATTATATAACTCACTTTATTTGCTGCAAATAATATTTCAACATAATATGCATCGCATAATGAAAAATTCACGTTGGCGCCTTGGGCAAACCATGGAAAATGCGCCTGGCAGTCAACGTGTTAATATTATAAATACACAATCGCACATAAACAGGTAATAAAGAAATACATAATAGGTACATACAAATACAGTATAATATATTTTGTGCCATTGCAGACACAAATATAATATCGTGATCGACTTTGTCAGAGTTGGATCAAAACGTCCCCGCATTCGTTTTACGAGGGTTAATGTGAGAGAATATCATGTATACTGAGAAGTAGTGAGGTCTCCAGTACGCATGCGTAGAAAGGAAGCGGCAAATGGAGATGATTAGATTCGAGTTTGCGTCTATCTATTTAGCCGCTACCTAGCATCGACTACTATTGGATGGTTGGTAACCAGAGGCCTCCTTTGTTTACAACCCCTTTTCTTAACTCCAGCTGGTAATCCCAGTAGAGCGTGAAGCATAGTTGTAAATCTTAATAAAAACTGGATATCTCAGATTCACACCCGGAGCGTATCTTGCGCAGCTGAATATCCAACATTGTCAATATAATATATTAAGTAGAGGACGACGTTAAAAACCATCCGCAACGTGTTACCCACGCGCAACATTATTTATTATCGCCATGCGCGCCGATATTGGAGATATCGCGGTGCCCATAAGAAAATGTAAATTTACGAGCAAGCAAATGCAGCATTATCAGCAAATGACACGCTGCAACGCACAGCGTCATAAAGAAGAGGAATGGACTTCTGGAGCACGGCGAGCTGATTTTCATGGAAACGAGACCTTTCGTCGAGCCGAGCTCCATCGCTGCGTTCTTAATCACAGATATGCCGAAGTAATCACAGTAATGCAAATTCTGATTCTCTTCCATACGCCCGCCCATATGTACATAATCGCGTCTCGTTACCTTTCCAGTCGCCGTTGATAATTTCTACTGTCTCCCCCGATTGCACGGCTATGCGCCACGCCGTTTCTTCTTGGGATAATTAGAAAAGCCAATGGCGCAGTTTTTGCGCGAAAATTCCTCCCGCGTGGGATGAAACGGTACTGTGCTTTGTAGAGATATGTGAAGTGACTAACCGGGGACCCACTACCAACCAGCTAATATCATGTTGGTCATTTATTATGGGGCCACTTATTTAGTTTTACTTCTACACACCTCAAGGACTTGGAGTTCTAACGTCCAGAAAGTAAATTGATTTTATAATACTGAAGAAATATAGTAACCACTCTCAGATATGAAGGTAGCGTAAGTCATGTATTTTTTATTTCGAAATTTTTAGACTGTTGCATTTGAGCGTATTAAAAAATATTTTTCCATTATTGAACAAAATGTTTCACAACATTTATGCTCTTCTAATGTCAAACTTATCTATCACTGTAAAATTTTATGAGTAACGATTACGAAAATGTGTTTTTTAAACCTGCGAATGTCTCCTAAATTGCAAAAGTGCTCAAACTTAGTTCTTCGATCTTCACAACTGAATAAATTCAAACATTTTTTCGAACAAAAGCAATTTTTATTTTCAGATACTTTGCCACTATCAACTTTACCATTTTTGGTAATATATTCTTTACCACTATTTCTCCTAATTTTTCTCATACTTCTTGTTTCTTTTCTTGCGCTACATCTAAGGTTAATACATAATACAAAAATGGTAATTATTTTTTTCTTTCACATGCCCTTCGTCACCTATCATAAGGCTGAATTTATTCGATCACATTCCTGCACACCCAAGGCCCTCAGAGTATTAACTCCAAAAAAGTACCTACGCCAAAAGCATCCCCATTCTTGACTTGTCAGCAAGACACCCGAATATCCTCAAGTATCCTACCCACTTTACCCCACGTCGGTTTTACGATATCACCGTATCCCTGCGAGGCACTATACCCGTTTTCAAATTTCTCCCCACCCGCGAGTGCGCCTCTCCCGGAACGCCAGACGTTCCACGGTCGCGACAATGTGACACTATTCACCGTGACATTGCGTCGCTGCATTATTCAAAAGTGCCCGCTGCATAAAGCTCGCCGCGGATACTCGACCCCGGCGCCTCGGCCCGCACGCTTCTCCGCCGCGCGATGCGCTTTACAACGCGTCACGGTATTATTTATCGCGTTACATTACGCCGCGCTGTACCCCCGCTACATTATTAATCGTCCAGCAGCACTGTGTCCTGCCGCCTAAGGACGAAAAGATGAGGCGGGGCAGCGACGTGAAGAATCGCATAAACGGACCGATAATTTTTCAGCTTAGAGGCTGTTTGCGCTTTAATATCCGGGAAATGATAGCGACGATGCAGAGTTACAGCCTGGGCAATAGCGCTGCATCCTTCCAAGATTTACTCGCCAACGATCCTCGTCCCGGGCAATTGCCTCGTCCTCCCGAAGGACTCCGCAAGTAGGAAAGAGTTCCGCAGCGTTTTCTAAGACCGAGATCGGTTATCAGTCGTGGTCATACTGACTTCTTCGTGTCAAGTTCGAGAGACGAGGACAGCTTGTTTAGAAGAGATTCTATAGTAATTTATCTGCTTGACCCGTGACGATAAAATTGATCGTATTTATTGCAGAGGTGTACCGAGCAGTAGTGGAACGTCCACTGCGCATGCGCGACTGTTCAACGGTAATAAATTGTACTCTGTAATTCGAAAGCCTTTCTGGACCCCCAAGGGTCTGAGTGAATTCGTCCCTCGACATTGTCGGAGATGACGTTGGGAGATTGATAGACGACACGACGTGCCTATTAACGTATCGAATATCTAGGCTACTTCAGTTTGTGCTTGATTTACAAGTGGGATTCGAACACCTGTTCTTGGGAAAGGAGCCTTCACTTGTAGTTCACCGTTCGTTCCAAGTTTATTCAGATCCTAGTTGCACCTGGAGGGTTAATCGAATTCGACGAAATGCCATCTGCCGAGTGACTCACTGGAGCGTGTTTTCGCGGGGCCCGTGCGTAGTCGATTCCTTCCCATCGATCCTGCGATGAGTCCGCGGAGAGGCGGCACCTGAAATCGCAGCACCCCAGCTTCCATTGTCACGGTTACTGTTATGCTTTCGGGGGATCCATCCAGCGGGGATGAAGTACCATTTCGCTCCGAGCCGCCACTTTCGCACGAGTCATCCAGAATATTTCGTCCAAGGGACGCGCGCAACCCTCCCCCCCCCCCCGTTCCTTTGCACCCTTCGCCGCTGTTCCAATCGCCAGGCATCCCCCCTGCCACTACTCCGTGTTCCTCAAGTTTCGTCATTTGATTTCGAGGGTGCGCGAAGATCGTGTTTACCCTCTTTATGCACTTAGAGTCTCATCAACCTCTTCAAGGTACCCCGGTTCCTCGTTTCTTCTTCAAACGGCTTTGGCGAATTTCAGACGGAGCGCAGCGGAGAGGAAATATGTATTTTCGATCGTCCTGTCATCGCTTCCGCTTCCTCGCCCCGCTCGATCGCTCGGCTACCTTTGAACGCTGCTCTTGAAGCCGTTGCTGTGATCGCGATGACGTCGTTTAACTTCCTCGCCACGAAATAATTACTTTGCTTGATGAGTGTGACTATTGTACAGCAGAGGCTGATTTTTTGGATAACCATCTCGGAGAACTGAGAATAGTAGATTCATGTCACTTTCTTTCTTGCACTCCTCGCCCCTTCGATTACAATTGCATCTACCAACGAAGCAGAACCTCGCGAGAAGAAGTCCTATATGGTGGCTAAGATTGCTAATCTTGCACGTTTCACTTCGTGAAACTACAATTCTCAGTATATCGTAGGCGAAAAAACCGCCTCGTGCGATGGGGACTCAAACCCAAGATCTGCGGGGATCCTCTGAATTATCAACCGCGTTACCAATTCCCCCAACGCCGACTCTCCAAGATTACTCTTTCCCGAACCCTACGTATACCGAAACTAACGGAACGCCACCTATGTGCCAATCCTTGGGCCGTTCCCTACGTCGAATGCCTACAGTACATTCCGCTAAATTACAATTCTTTCAACTATCGAAGCTAATTATCCCCTCCACGTCTCTCGAAGCCATTAATCTGAGGTCTAGAACGCAGCACGGTGGCGTCGTCGAGAGGAGACAGCTCGTCCTCCATAAAAACACAAGTTCCACGGGAATGCCGCCGCTGACGGAAAGATTGGATCAGCCTGGGACGGGGGAACACGATACCCTAAAATGTTTTCGGGCGTATCTGACGAACGGTCGGGATTGCTATCCCGGAGTAACACCGCGGGAGTCTCTATTCTATTCACGTACGGTGGGAGCTACAAACCAATCGAATCAAAATGCGAAACGTATACAGAATGGAGCAAAGTGCGAGCGAAAATGAGGCGGCGATGGCGGCAAGGTGGGGGCGTGGGTGGTCGAGGGGGGAGGGTTGGTGCTCCATGGGGGAGGGGGAGGTATATGCCGTCGTCGATTCGATGAGATCGTTAAAATTAACGAGCGTATTCCAGCTCCTCGAAAGTGTCGCGGGCTTCTATTTTTCTCGCGCCCGCCGGTCGACGATTTCCACCCGCTCGATGGGGACGGGTCTCCGAAACTATGCGTCACGCGAAATGGAAAGTGTAAAAGTGGCATTCGCGCTCGTATCGCCGCGCGTTATGGGAAAAGAAAGAGGAATATCGTCGAGAAAGTTCGGCTCCAATTCCTGCGTCTATCCTTACGGCCGCTGTGGAGTTCATTCACCTTCAGATCCTCGGATGCCTTTTTCGATTCGTCCTATACGCATTCAACCCATTGGCTGATTTAAGGAAAAAGACCCGGGTGGCAAACGTTCTGAGGGGCCTATTTTTTCGGGAGAATGAAGAGGTAGTTTACTAAAAACGAGCTAAATGTAGTAGGTAGTACAGAAAAAAAATATAGTGGTTGGATAAAATCATAATTTATTTTTACGATGAGGCCCTGGTTGAGCCTTCTGGACAGGGACCCAGGTAGGGTTGCCAACCGTACTATAATATATAGTATTGTACTATATTTTTGTCTAGTGTACTAGATACTTTTAGAAAAGGATATAGTACGTAAAAATACTATATTTCCAATACATCGATAAATTTCTACAATTGTTACTTATTTTTATATTCTACGGCAACATGAACATTTGAATTTGCGAATTTAAACTTTAACAGAGGACTTTTTCTATAATGAATATAAAATCGCGGAAAGAGAGAAACAGAACCAATATATTATAAAAACTGAGCTCCTCATATATATATTAATTTGGACTTTCAGTGCAATCAAACCTTTGACACATCTGTAACAGACAATAAATTAATTAATAATGCAAAGTGCCACAGAAAATACACATTTAAAAAATAAGATGTGGTTGTTTTAATGTAGTTTTGTCTTATATATTCTTTCACAATGTACTATATTTTTTAACACATTGGCCGTAAAGTACTATATTTTCCCAGAAAAAAGTTGGCAACCCTAGACCCAGGCGGCAATTGCGGCGATTCCACCATAGGAGAAAAACAACGCTGCCCAATTCTGAGGGAAGGGGATGACTACGTGACTACTTTGTTAGATTCGAAGTCTGGTAGATGATCTACTATCGGGGTATTACCTACCTACTATTATTTGGCTAGACTTTTATAAACGTAAATTGGTTATTTCCAAAGCTACTGGTTCACTTTACTTTGTAATAATATTCCAATGGTAAGTAAATGTGTTTAAAAAATATAATACGTCGAAATGAAAATTGCATATTTATTCTTAAAAGACACAAAAGTCAATGCCTGGTAGCAACCCTCAATAAGTAACTGAAAAAAGTCAAATAAATATCCCATTACTTACCTACTCATAACTGCGAATGCATCGACACAGTGGCACGTAAAGAAACTACAAAAACAAATTTTGGAGTCAAATAAGCACCGCCCTACTCCTACTACGCCTTCTAACTCATCCCCTATCCTCTAGACTCGCTCTACAAACGTCACCACTGCTCGGCACACCTACACGCACGCTGACGCAAAATCGTTCGCCAGCTTTCAGGGACAGCGACGAGGGACCTCCCACGTCATCGTGCTCCTCGGTATATGACGAGGGACACGAAACGCTCGATTTACAGTGGGCAATAATCGTTGAAAGATGTTTACAGGGCGTGTGCGCCGCGGCGCGAGCTTCTGGCTCGCATCGCGATATCAATGAAAGTGTCCCGCGAGGGTAACGATAATGCGACGCCGGTGTAACACTGCACCCAGGGGGCCTATCTGGGCGCCCTTTCCGGCTGGACGGCTGATTTTTATCAGCGCGCGCGTTACACCGCCAATTTCTTCTAATACTCATCGGCGGGTAGAGGGGTGGAACGATGAAGAGGGCAGACACACGTTCTCGAGAACCTAACGACCCGTGCACGAGACGGAACGAGCGGGAAACGAGGCGCTATCCACCCCCCACCACGAATTAGGGTTCGACGAAAATGATATCCACATATGTGCGTCTAGGCGCCTGTGAACGCATGATGAAGAATGTGGTCGCATTGGGAGAAGGGCAGCTCAGTTAAGAGGCTTTTCGTTATAGCCCAAAGGACACTGTGTCTGTTCTGTTGAATCTTTCAGGGTCCTTTGGAAGAACGACGTTTAATGGGGGTGCAGCGTTGCGAATGGATGCTGATGGTTACTTGTGGGCTGTTCAAAGCTCCCGTGATAACTCAATTTATTGGCGAGAAGGAGTATATGGTTTAATAAGGTGTAATTGATAAATTGTGTTAGCTAGATTGCGGTAACTTGGGGAATAATTTTGTCACTTAACTTGCAGACTGTTTCTGTTAAATGGCAATTTATTCTTCTGTGGCTATTGAGGTACAAGGGTATTATCTTTATGTCAAGGATATTAACTTCGTGTAATAAGGGTTAGGTAGCGTCTGGTTGTTCTTAAAATAAATGAAAGGCGTGTCAGAACTCTGTAGGGAAGGAAAATCTTGTTTCTGTTGCAGCAGTTAAGCAGGGAGTTTCCATTTCTGATTGAACATCGCTGGAACTTCAAAAGTTTGTGCAGCTGGAGGGTAGTTGGTCAATACACGGCTAGTTGTATGAAGAAATTCGTGGGTTTACGGGAAGCGGCGAAGAGTAAACGTATCGTGTGTGCAAACATGTATTATATATGAGGGGCGGTTTTTGTAGGGACACAATCCCCTAAGTAGGAAGACGTATGATAAAACTGTTCGTACGAAAAATGATTGGATTGGCAGAGAAACTCGCGCACGGGGGAGATATAATATATATATATGGAAGTGTTAGGAAGATTTCAAGGTCATTTGCTTCTGTTAGATGAAATCATCTAAAGTGGCAGTCACTAGGAAGAATTTTAATTTAAGACCAAAGACAAATAATATAACGAATATACGTGTGTTATGGAAAATAATGGTAAATATAAGATACTTTCAAGGTTGCTACCCCCTTTTAACCTTGACTGACCTTGCGTGATGGCTCATTGAAGTCGACTTAAAAGCAGCTGCTACCCCACAGAGAGGAAGCATAGCACTCTATATAAAGGAACACCGGGTTATCAACTCGAAATCGCCGGAATGCTTCCTCCTATAAAATAACTGTCTCTCGAAAAGCATAATTCATCCACCTGCAAAATGAATATTTCCCATACGAACTTTTTATTACCCTGCATTTATATACGTATCTTAATACGTCCTTGGATATATAGAATGCAAAAGGTAGATATTCAGTCTCCATTCAGTTCCCTATCAACCCCTCAGTTTCCTTAAAATCAACAACAATTCACTCGATAACCCAGCAAGATCCAAATATCCCCAGCTGATAAAGTCGAACCAAAATAACAAATTTCCCCTAAAATCTCACGACCTACATTTAATCTCCAACGTGTTGATTTCTTTAATGGTACACTCACCTCTTTTAAATATCTTTTGTGGACTTTGATTCGCAGTAATATTTCTGTACACGTCCCTCAGTTTTATTACGTTTAATTACCACTTGAATTATTGTATTGCTCTGATCGCTTTTCACGTTGAATTCTGAATATCAACTCTGTCTATTGTAAACTAAATACTTCCACCAGTCGAATAAATAATAATAATAATAATAACTCATAAACCATCACACCCAGGTTACACCTATTTAGAGTCCACCAACAACCCAACCAGCAAAATCAATTAATCCTCCTATCCACCTCGCCATACAAGAATCGAAAACGAGAGTTGCCCACAGCAACTAAGAAAGTACAGAGAATGCGGGGCGAAAGTTGTATGGAAATTCGAGAGGCTTTAGGGCTAACCGTAGGCCTCCCAGCGACGATTTCGCGCGAAACGCTCGACGATATTCGCCTCGAGAGCTAAAAGCATTCCGCAGGGGCGAGACTGTACGGTGGGGAGAGGGACCAGCCTCGGTGTATGTAGGTTAAAATCTGTTGATATACAGCGTGCACGTGGACTTCCTTTTCGCCGGGGCCACGTAAGCCCGAGCTTCCTGCTCGTTTTTCGATCCGCGGCCCCTCGCGAGGCAAATGGTGGGGTTAATGTGCGTACACACCGCGGGATGTCGACCAATTTCCGGGTTCGACTAATGCACTTATCAGACGTCGATCGGGGAAAGGGTCGCGGGTGGAGAAAGGCCGCGTAGCGGGGAAAAATAATTGAGGGAGGCCCCCGTCGACGGGATCGACGAACCACTGCTCGCCGTGAGAGGTTCGCGCGAAGCGGAACGGATCATAAGGGCGTGGAAATTAATGAAAGGGAAGCGAACCAAGCGAAAAATTATCTCCCACTGTGGTGCGTTACGAGCGCTGGGCACAAAGGATGCAAAGTTGTTGCGTTAATTTGCTCGGCCGGATATCTTTGCCACGTGAAATTGGGCAATGTACAGTAGGAAATATTTATTGCGTCACTCGAATATACACGTCATACAGACAAAATAAGTTGGACACGAATCATTTTATCTTTTACTACGTTTTAAGAGTGATGCGATAAATATTTCCAGCACTGTACCTTTTGTACCTTTATTGGTTACTTTTGCGTGGATTCTGTGAAAAGTTGGTCGGAGTGGAAGATTTATATTTAGTTATCCCGCGACCATTGTTTCATAGTTAGGCATTGAGAGCAAAAACGGACTAACCCACATTTTTTGCGGAATTTAGTTGGTAGCAATAATGTATTCCAATAGGCTGCACTAATCATATGAAATAGGAAATTTTTTTCCGATGTGGGTTAGTCCCTTTTTGCTTTCAATGCCTCATATATACATTAAAATTCCAAACGTTTTACTACTTTCAACAACATTTAATTCACATCGCTAACATGTTTCCTTTCCCCTGCACGATCCCGAGTAGCTCCGAAACGAACGATCCATTAAAAACGAAGCCCATTAAAACCCTCCCCACAATCTCCCCGTGCCCATTCCTTCATCCCGATCAATTATGCACCGATGGATTCAGTCGCGTCGCTAATCGCGTCTAAACACGCGTTGTAACGTTCGGCGTATCGTCTTAAATATTAACCAGAGTTCATTAAACGAAGGACAAAGTTGATTTGAACAACGCTGCCCCAAGCTAAAATCGGTTGCTCTATCCACTTAAACCCCCCCAGCGAGCGGAGAAACGAAGCTTCTGCTTCTGCGGCTAGCTTGAGCTAAAAAATTGAATTTATTTAACGCGATCGTGACCCCCCTCTCGGCGATTGTTCTTCCCTCAATTATGCACCGTCTAATTTCACCCCCCGCCGCCGCGGCGCGCGGCTGCTCGCCGCGGAGCCCTCGATACAATTTCACCACGGGCCCATAATGTCGTAACTTTCTCCGGGGCTTTCTCTCTCGCCGGCGGAAAACGAGCAATTAAGCGTCTTAATCAGGAATACGCGCGGTCCACGCCCTGCCGTTCGGCCGCTCGCTGCGATCCCTAATTCAATAAGGAGCCGCCCGACTCGCGTGGATTATCCGAACAAGTCGATGAACCAACGAAATCCTGCCGTCGTAATTGGAAAGTATCCAGTGGCGATGACACCCCCGAGCTGGGGGCCTTCAAAAGGGAGTTACCAAGAAACGCATCGTCCGGCTCCTTCCTAGCCCTTCCAAGGAACTTTCGGGGCACACTGATTGCGCCCTTGCCCTCGTAAAACAAATCTTATAATCCCTACGCTCGCCATACGAGGATGCCGATCTAATCATTACGACGGAGGAATCCTTTCGAAAGGGGATGGGACGTGGTTGGTACTATAGTATGAGGGGTCTGAGGCACAGTAATAGGGAAAAGGGGTAGAAAGTGTGTAGATATGTGGTTAGTGAGTTTAGATAAATATCGTTTAATGATTGTTCGAAAGGGGTATTATCGATGACGATGGAGGGTGAAGGAAATAGCAATGTGATGATTGATCTGCTAAACCAGTGGTTCCCAACTTGTGGGTCGCGACCCCCAAGATATTAAATATCTTTAAGTATATTTAATATATTAAATATCTTTAAGTATATTTAATATATTAAACATCTTTAAGTATATTTAATATATGTATTAAGATAATTAAATATTACCTATTCAGTTAGAATTGTATTCTGAAATACCTACTTTTAATGTGTTTTCTTCACCTTATTAAATTTACCTCACCTTATATAAGGGAGAGGGGGCACAGGTCATTTGAATATTATAAAACGGGGTCGCGACTCAAAAAAAATTTGGGGAACACTGTGCTGAACCTCATAGAATTTGTGTTAGAGTGCCGATGGGCATTAGAGACTTACGATTTAGGATTACGACGAGATAGTGTTTTAGAATAAAAATGTGAACTTTGAATTTTCTTCAACTGTTTGCATATGAACTTTCGCAGCTTGCGAAAATAGATGTTTTATTGAATCTAGGATAACACGTGGGCAGTTGAGGCATGAATTTCACGCACAAGAACATATAGGGACATTAAACATAGACATTGGACAAAAGTTGATAAATGTTTGTCACGTCTGACCTTCTTCCGAACAATTCCCTGGTTTCAAACGAAGCTAGCGCAACTAATTTCGCTGAACTATTTAGAATCATTGTTCCACATCTGGCGTATGATCTTGCTGACCATTTGTGAACACACACAATGCTCCACAAAGCACTTCAGCCCCTTCTCTAGAAGAGCGTGTCAAAAGTTTCTGAATGCTACCTGTAGTGAAAAGGGGAACAATGGGTTCGACATGAAAATAGCTGTAACTCGGAAACAAGGTCATATAGGTTAAATATACATATGATTGTTTCCCATTGTTATCGTACGGTGGCTTCACCCTAAAATTGCGACCACATTCCGAGGAATATCTCGCGCACAGGCACGAAACGACCTCCTTGAGATCCTTTCCTTAAAACAGACCTAAAAGAAATGTTGTAAGTGCACATTACCCGTAAAATTGCACGAGGAAATGCTTCATTCCTGAATCACTCTGCTTTATAGTTGAAGCTATGCACAATAAGGAAAAAGCATCAGGCCTTTTAGAGGTTTTCTCTGCAAACACTGTATGCGTAGACGTAACAGAATAACTTCCCCTTTAGAAAACTAAATTATACACTCTGGTGTTAGAACAAGAAAAGTCTACGTGGATATAATTACAATTACCACAAGTACAATTTATTTTCATTACATCTATCCTTTCTAAAATGAAAATAACGGCATTCCCTAAGAATAGCAGCTCCTTACAATAATAAAAATAAAAATGACACACTATACAATAAAAATTCAGATGAAAATAGTCACCATAGCTACCACTACTAAAACTAGTTTCCCAAGGCAGCGAACCTCTTCCCTACGAAATTAATTATATAGGTACCTCGAAACTGCAAATGGACGCGTTAACTATGAAACAGATATTCAATTATTCTTAAACCCCGATCACTTCAATGCCCGCGATATCACTTTGTACCGCAGCGTTCGAGCGCAGCCCGTTCCCAGCGATACAGCGCGATTAAATTATTCCGAGCGGCTTGACGATTCCACGGATCCACGACAGAGGGGGGGTCGGCACGAGGGCCGTGTTTATTCGGCAAAACGGGAATGGTGGCCGAAAATAAACGTCGCCGGCAAAAACGGCGGCGCGCGCCTCGTGAAATTGAGTTACCACCGCCTCGTTATTCTCGC
This sequence comes from Andrena hattorfiana, assembly GCA_944738655.2. Classification (NCBI taxonomy): domain Eukaryota; kingdom Metazoa; phylum Arthropoda; class Insecta; order Hymenoptera; family Andrenidae; genus Andrena; species Andrena hattorfiana. The sequence continues at coordinate 72,123,363 of OX122891.2, forward strand.
GAGACTCGAAATAAAGCGGCGGGGACCATCCGCAAGGATTGAGTTACCGTCCACTTAATTGACCGCCCGCAGAAACGAGAGGAGGACACTGATTGACAGCGAGACGCAGCTGTCATCGGCGGCCGGCCGGAGAAGAAGGGCGATCGTGTACGGTTTGATTGATCTTTAGCAGCGGAATCCCGGAACGCCACCGGCCCCGGGACCAGGAAGACATCTTTCGGCAGGGGAAGGGCGCAGCTGTCGCTGGCTGACGCGTGAATTCCCTTCCAGACACCGTAATTAGAACGTAACGAGCAATTACGAGAGCCGCGCTCGATGCTTTCACTCGACCGCCTCGCCCGTACGGACGTTTTGGCTTCCCTTTGATCGAGTTCGGCATGAAAATCGAATAAGAAGGCTCGGGAGGACGCCTTCGAACACCTGCACACCATTGTCTCCGATAGATTTCACTGTTTCTGTGATGGAGGCTAGCGAAGAATGAAATTGTAGTTCGATGAAGTGTGTCAGTTTTTATTATCGTGAATAAATGGTTGAGGCTAATTTGGAGCGTTTATTTGATATACACCTGTGTCATACGAGTGTTGAAAAATTATTCACCACCATATTGTAGGATATCAAGAACCATAAAACTTTGAGTGAAATTGCTTTCGATATCTTTTACAGTTTTGCAGATATTTATGATAATATGAAAACTCACAATTTCTCTGAAGGGATATTTTCATCCCTAGGACCATTTCATTGGCGAAACAAAAATTTGTTACGTTATTAGCAGTACTTGAATTGTATACATTTCTGCAAAGTTTCAAATTCATTTGAATTTTCTTATTGCCGAACATCTCTTGTAAGTGAGAAGATAGACTTCGTACAGAAACAGGCTGTTACCATCATCCGTCCCTCAGTTTCCCAACTTAATTTGTTCCTTGCTATCAAATTGACACAATGGTAAAAAATATATATAATAAAAAGATAAATAGTGTCGACTCTGCAAATTCTTTTATTGAAAATAAGGCATACAATTCTTCACATCGTTCGTAAATAAAAAGTAAACATACCTACATATAACAGAATTATATATCATAATTTTTGTGAGAAAATTACGATAACGAAAAGTACGATACTCAGTAGTATGTGTGAAAGGTTCAGTTTCTAACCAGACGTTATCATCCAACATAGTTTACCTTGGATTATTGCAAACTTTCAGCATATATAAACATATCCCACCACCCTACGTCTTCCACACACACATCGATCCCCAACTGCCCCATCTTTCGTGTCTTCTACTTTCGCCTGACAAAAAGGTGTTTCCGTGTCGAGCAATGCAAATATCCCCCAAATTCGAATGTCTACGACGCTCGTACCTACCGTGCCCCACGAAACCGTGATATATACCGACCTGGCGCGTGGACGAGCATCGGTGGCGCGCGCTCGTAAGAACGCTGAAAAACGACGGAAGCGTCGCCGTCGTCGGCCGAACTTCTCTAATTTCGAGTGTGCCAAGGAGGAAAGTGGGCCACCGTGTGCGTTCGAGACGAGACACGTGCCGCGGCTATTTATACGGTAGACAGTCGGAGCGACGAGGAGCAGTCAACGCCTAGGACACTCGCGAGAAGAGGTGGAAGAGCATGAGAAAGGGCTGCTCGGGGGAGGCCGAGGGGGGGGGGAAAGGCGAAAAGCGTTGCAACCCCGATGGAACCGGAATTAGCATGACTCACTGGGATTATTTGGGTTTATGTAATCCGAGAAATTCGGCGCGGTCGACGACGGTGACGTCGGCCCAGCCGTAGAGCTGCGTCACTCAGTCCTCTGACTTATCGATTCGCCGTTGCATACGAGGATCGCGGTGTCGCGTTGCATCTTCGCTGCTGAAACTAGATTTCCCCGATTGCCTGCAACTGGCCAAATGACTCAAGATGTGAAGATCCAAATGCCAATTAAGGTTTTTTGCATGTAGAGAATGGAGAAGAAATTTTTCTTGATTCTTGCTAGTCTTATGAAGGCATGTAAGCTAGATTGTATGAGTGTAGAAACCAAGTGTGATTACTGGTTGGTAGTTATATTAAGGTGGATGATAATAATTAACGATGCTTAGTAATTAATAAAATGTTACGAGCCTTTGCTACTTTAGTAGATGAATACAGTACTTCATGTTGTAGGTATCAGATTTAATATCGAGGTATAAGGATAAGTGGAACTTGTGATATTTAATTAAGATATAAATATAGATGGAAGTTAGGATGTAAATATAAATCTACTTTGAAATCTTTCGATAATATATTCATAATGTTGCTACGATAGATATGAGTTGGAATATGTTCATATCATCTGCTCTACCTTATCTATCTGATCAGTCTAGCCTTCCTGATTTAACTGATCCGCCTGGTCTCTCTGGATCTCCTGAACTGGGTTGCGAACCCTCACTCACCTAGCTTAAACGACTTTCTCAGGCTACTTCATATGAAGTCGTAGGGTCCAATTCCTTGACCCTTCCCTCGCAACCATCACTAACATCATTTAGCTTACTGTACCAGCTGCTCAGGTAGCCATCGGACCAAAGGAAGCCACTGGAAGAAGATCTTGCCAAAGAGACATTGGAAGAAACAGAAATAGATTTTCCAGAATATGGTCACTTCATAGATACTTTCATAATAGAATTCTAAACTTGCAAAACGAAGTATTCAAAAAAGCAATCATCGAAGAAATGGAGCTCCTTCTGGCTCTTCCTTTCGCAGTAGTTTGTATCGTTCATGGGCAGACAAAGGAGCTCAGCGCGTTATGGTCAGACGCGTTTTTCATCTTTATGCTACTAAATTTTTCATGCAATAAACATGCTTCAAATAAAAGGGCCACATAACTGAATAATACTACTGGAGTGCTTTAAGTTATATAGCTTACTCGATAGAGAACCGAGTGAACGCGTCATAAACCATTTCATGCTTGCAATTATTACGAAATCCTAAACGCCGATGTGACGAAATATCCAGACAATATTTCCTCTAGGAATATGGAAAGTGGCTCCTATTCACAGGAAACAATACATCCCTAGCACCTCCTATCAGATTTTACCTCGCCTATAAAGCACCAGGCGTGAACGTACTCGCTCAAACAACCAATGACTATCGCGCAACGATGGTGAACCTACGATTGCTTTCTAGTGTGACATTATTTATAATTTCCAACGTGAAACCAGTGGCACCTTTGATGCAGGAGAGCTTCTACAAACTCCTGGGATCCCTAACTTCTGTGAAACAGTAAACTATTGAATTTCTACCGCGACTAACGTGAATACTATCGACAAACACCACTTGTGACTGGTTGCAGCGTGAGGATTCCCGAATTACTCAATCAACTGTGCAACGAATCCCAAGGCTCAGACACGGTTCTTCAAGATGCCTGCTACGGGTGCTTCTTCAGGGCTACCAACCAACCCCTTGGGTATCCTTCATTAGCGTCCATGTCCAACTGTGCTGACCTTTACCTCAACAACACCGATTATGGCCACTGTCAACGGTACTTGAATGTAAGCAATTCAATTTGTTTCATATTTAAAATTTATTGTCTCGCAAGCCCAGCGAAATTAAGAATTAGCATAAAATTAAGAATAAGCTTTTCTCCAGACGTTGCGCCAATCAAAATTTTTAAATAATGAAATAAGTCAAATAAGACTCTACGTCATTAACAAGGGAAATTCGATCACCCGAACATTCTAATTTTTTTTACTCTTTACAGGTTTGTGGAGGATCCCAATAAAGGTTTCACGCAATTTTTCGTTTTGTACCCATTTCCGGTTCTTCAGGGAGAAAACACCCCCGAAAGGTTAACGCGTATTTCCTTGTCTTCCAATATATCTTAAAAACTATAGTAGATTTAAAAAAAGTATTACAATAAAAACCTAACGGCTTTTTATGATCTATAAAACTGTATAATCAAATTGTTTAAAATTTGTAATTTAAAGCGTAAATGTTCCCCACCACAAATTTCAAACAATTTAATTACATAGTTTTCTACAGTATAAAACCATTAAGTTTTCTTTATAACAATTTTTTTATATCTGCTATAGTTTTCAAGACATACTGGAAAATATGAAAACACTCATTAACCTTTAGAGCTAAATGAAAAATTGACTGATAGTTTATTTATTTAGTTTGATACTTTTGAGGTCCTCCGCAAACCTGCACAGTTTAAAAAAAAATCGGAATAACCGGGTACCCGAACTTCTCTTATAAGTTGATACAGGGATTTAAAGATATTCGACTGTCGGACAGCCAAATCTCTAACACCTCGTCAATCCCACGGCACTCAAAAAACTTCAAATTGCAAATTTTTGTATTAAATTTGTTGGACAGAACGCCACCAGCACGCCGGCCACGAAAGCCAATCCCTCGACGATATACTGCACGTTCCTCGAGTGCATCCGTCAAGTGAACAAGGACACTTTGGTAAGCAGTTTAACAATTTTTCTTGTGTTCTCGGAACATCCCACTGCTTTTGCCCTATAGAAATTACAGGACCAGCAATTTAGCGTGTTGCATTGAATTCGATGCACTGCAGAGCTCATCGTAGCTTAGCAGTATGCAAATAGTGTATATAAGAGCGATTGTAAATATTGAACAGGAAGCGTTGCGAGTCAGACCGAGAATGGCGGCGAGCTCAGGAAAACCGTCGAGGAAAGCTTTCTTCTTGTACTTAAAATTGTATAAGCAGCTAGCGAGAGGCGTTTGCATCATAAAGGAACAGGACTCGGAGTCCAACACTGTGAGACCCGGAGCGGAGCCTATCGATCCGAGGCGGCAATCGATTCCACCGAAACGCCGATAACTGCGCCACTTAGACGCGACGAAGATGTATATATTTAGAAATCTGTACGATAATCCTGTACATAATGTACAATATCCCCGCAGAAATGGAAGATCACGCCTAGTAAGTTCTTTCACCTCTATTCTCTTTTATACATACTTCTTCCCAATTACTGTACCCACCAATTCTTCCCATGGAAATTGCGTCAATGCACCCGGCAAGCTTTAAGAACGCTTCCCCTGGATTACTCTTCTAACAATGAATATCGAATATCAAATATAAAAACTTCCTAGCTTCAACTCTAACTAGTATCAGAATTTTTGTTGGGCTCGTTAATTGCTCGAGCAGACTCGTCATTGACAAAGGTTCCCCTTAGCTCAGGGAATGCGTCGGAGAAGCCATACGAATGTCGCCCGGTTTCAACGTCACCGATGTACAACTGGCCCAATTGTTCGTGAACACCACCGCCTGCGTGCTCGCGAAAACGCGCTGCGCCCTGATGAACCCGATAACGGGGGAATTCCAAGACGACGGCCTCGCTAATAAGCTCCACATACCGACGATCAATGCCGTCCTGGTCAACACCGATTATAATATCAACATCGTGCAGCTGCCGTTTCACTATGGGCCCGTGGACGTTTGCGCGAAATACAGGAACTTCGAGCAGGCCACTTGGCCCAGCGTCACGTGCTGACTGAAAGGAGCCTCTCTAACGGCAGGAGATCGAAATTCTGAGCGATCAAATAATATGGACGATACTCGCGTGTACTGTGGGGGAAGTCGGTGATATGTAACTGTTATTCGAAGGTGATATTGTGATGGAAATAAATAGTGTGTTAACAGGTATTGAGGTTCATATTCGGGTCAAGGGCTTTCGTAGATTTTTTCCCAGGGGAGGTGGCAATTTTGGGAGTGACGGTGAAGAAAGATATAGTAATGAAAAAACAACCCTGACGATGATATCGACGAATCGGTTTTAAAAACAATTAAAATCGAAATATAAAAATATTCACTTTTTTTAGTATAAACTTAATAAAGATCGGTTTTCAAAAATAAGCGATTTTTTCTTAAAATTCAGGAAGCAACTGCCCCTTTTGCTTCCCTTCCGCACGCCCATGATTGGGTTCATAAAAGTTGGGGTTAGTATTCGTGGTAAAAGTCAGTTGAAGAATTCAGTTGGTGGAGGTCTACTCCCACTATGAATTATGAAGATTCACGTCTATGTTTGAAAGATACTGACCGAGTGCCTGCAGATTTGCGTGAATCACTCACACTTAGTCTTTAAATATAGAATGATGAGGTAACTAGGGGAAAACTTTTCCTTGTCATACACCATGCAGTATCATGGCTTATGAAGCTGCTTACCAAATTCCTGAGTATCTATTTAATTTGTTTACCCCGAATTTGCAGAAAGAGACTTACAAGAGTATTTTCTACACCCGTCCAGACATCAAAGAATTCTCGTGACTGTCAGAAGGTAAATAAAAATTCAACAACAGTCCCAGTGTCTTCCCATCTGTAGAATTGTGTGCCCACTAACAGAAGTCCTTATCACACAATTATTTGAAGGGGTTCTCTCATCGATCCTCGCAAGAATTCGAATCGCAAAGATATGACGAATCAACAGGAAAACATCTAAACGTCACCGATGCACAACTGGTTTCCCGCGTAAACTTTTATCACGACGACGTGGTCAATGCTAAATTTCCATATCCTCGTTAAACGATCGTTTTAAACGATGATTCACGATCGCGTTGCAGCGTGGCTCGCTGAGATGCCTGAAGTCCATTCTTAGTCACTATCGCGCTATCTTTCCGTGTCATCGCGGGGCTACGTAATCGTTATTAAGTTAACTCATCAGATGGGAGCTGCACCGAGCTACATCGCGTCTGTTGCATTCGGTTGCCTCTTACACGAATGAGTTTTATCTACGATTAAATTTGCAGCGATCTTCGCTCTAACGTCGGAATAACCGTCTCGACATTTTGTATCCCGAATTTGTGACGCAGATAGTTCGTAACGTCTCCCTGCAGTGGCATCAAAGGAGCAAGCAGCATCTTCGCCCTCGCATACTGTGTAACATCATGGTTCTGGGAGAGCTACGACTGATATAATCTCAAGAGAGTCGTGACACTCAGAATGTCCCCGCACAGGAGAATCTACGAACGGCGGCATAACTGGGTGAACGTTTCCTAGTCGCCTCATCAGCGGCAAGTGCCGGATGTGGATGCTAAAAGAACGTTTACGATATTACTCATCCCGTAAAGCGATCGTAACGAAGCTGCCAGTGGACAAGCTTACGGCGGATAACACAGTAAAATAACGAGAAACGGGGATGTTAGTAGAGGAGGCACTCGAGACTGGCGGGCTTATCATCGATAACATTAGAGATTTTTTAAAATTACTCGGATTATTCCTCAGCGTAGTATTACAGCTAAGTAGCTTTATGAAAGGTCTAAAGCTGAGGACTTTTTAAACTACATAAGTATGCTGCGAGCCCTAAACGGAATTAATTAAGAAATGGGTGGAGAATTAGAGTATAATCTTTCTATAGCGAGAATAAAGTGTACAAGAATGGAGGAAACGTGTCCCGAATATATTACAGTCAGAACTCAGAACAAAACATTTTTGCCCCCAAACTCACATGCCCTAATTCAAAATCACTCTAGACAACTGCACACTTACTCCAATTTCATCTTCGACTTCCTGTTCACCAATATCCCACTTCTTTCCACTCCTTCCATATAAAACAAGTGTGCGTAATAAATCAAAATGTTAGCTTTAAATCAAATCATCATTAAACTACAATTTTAATATTCAGTTCATGTTAAATACATTTTTATTAACTAATGTTACAATTAGCTTTGTAAGTGCAATCACCACTGTTACATCCCACATATTCCCACCCACCACTTCCCCACACATCTTTCCCAAGACCTAAAGAAATCTCTAAAACAGTCCTCCCAACGAAATCTCTGCCCCTCGAGCCTCGCCCACCCACCGTTCCGTCATAACGATGTTTCCAGAGGCTTGGATACGGACATATGAAAAGGTGATCGGATATTGAAAAATCCAGGGTATCATCGCCGACTCAAAGGCTGTGAGAGGCAAGTAAAAGGGAGGAGAGAGAGGGGCTCCCCTTTGGTTTGTTTGCCAAGGTGAAACTCTCTGGTTAATTCCTTCGTCGTTGGATAGGGGAAGGGACACGGGTAGGCGAGCGAAGAATCGAGGGATCGATTTCGCGACATCGACGTGCACTCGTCTACTCGCGAGAGGACGGGCGACAAGCTCGGGTCGGGGGAGTAGACGGGATGGAGAAAAGAAGCGACGAAGATGAAGGGACGGATCGCTCCATTGCACAGAAGCGACGCTCCACTTAGCGTCTTCCTCGAAATAATTTGAAATATGCAAATGCCATCGGTGCACGCGCGTCCCCGTGTGCGTGTCGTCCCGCGGTGCTGTTTGCGCGCGCGACCGTGTATCATGAGGGGCGCGGAAGGAGGAGGGATGGTGGCAGAGAAGACAACGTATATTCCAGTGGCTTACGGTTCAGTTCTCTCCGAGCCAATCTAACTTAACATGCAGATGCAGTACTTGGAATCGTGAAGGAGGGAGACAGAAGAGCGGGGGCGAAAGAGAGGGAGGCAGCCTCTGAGTTATTCGTGGCGATAGTACCTTTTCCGTATGATCATCCACCGTTACCGAGTCTAACGTCTGCCGGGGCTCGAGGAGGACCTTTAAAGCGAGACGTGATTTTAATAAAGAAACCGACAGTCCAGGGACCCGGTCGATGAAAATGACTCGAAACGCGCATTGGCAGGGCCTGGGACGCGAGAAATGCGAAAGAAATATCGCGAGCCGGGGGCTTGTTTGTTACGCGGGAACGAGATATTGACCGATATTTCATAAATTCCTGAGCAACGGCTATGGGCTCGCGGGGGCGCATCCTTGATTAAATTTACAAGACCGTGAGGTTGTACGGCCATAAGTAATGCAATCTGATCTTGTAAAGAGGCTAACTACCCTCCCTTGGATCCGGTAACGCGTTCGATACGCGCTAACCCGGCAGACCGTGGTATCTGGTTGGAGAACGAAAGGAACGATAATATGATTAAATTCCATCTTACAGAATTGTTATTTCAAACTCACTTCGCAACTCGACAACACTGATCGTCTGCGATCTCTCAAGGTGCGAATCCACGATGAGATTTTACATGAGACTTTTCTATCGCGAGACAAAAATCTCAGTAACTAAATGTAAATAATGGAAAAAGATGAGATTTTTGAGAATATATCATGAAAACTAATGGCAAAGTAATTGAGAAATAATAGTCTCCGTGTGGATTTGCATCTATAGCGGTCTATATTCTACACAGTGCGATTGCTATCGTAACAAAAATAACGACCAAACGAAAGCACTAGGTATTATTAAAAAAAAAAATGAATGTACCAGAACCCAAATCTAACAATACTCCTTTCTAAAAGTGATAAAACATGAAGCATTCTTCTCTGACATCGTTTGGGCAGGAAAACAAACGAGGCAATTTCGCAACCAGCCGCCACCCAGCTGTTCACCTTCAGCTTCCGTTCAGCCCGCGGCTTCCGGGGTCTTAAAATCGAGTGCACGTGCGGTAAACAATGTGGATCGGTTTACAGGAGCGCGCTGATGACGTCGCCGCGCGGTTCGCGCCCGTGACTCATGCGGGCCGTGAGCGCCGCGTTGCGCAAGGATGCCTCGGCGCGAGCTGCGGGGGCGTCGGGCAAAGCGTGCCGCGACCTCAAACGGGGCGAAAAACAACAACAAGAAGAAGCAGCGCGCGGACACGTCATCGAGGCGCGGCGGGCCTGAAACCGGGACACGAGCTGCGTGCCCGCGCCGCGATTCCATCTGTTCCGATTTTCCGCCATCGTTCTGGCGCGCACCACTTCCACCGAGAACGGCAGAGGAAACTTCTTGGATCCCAGGGAATTTATCTAGGATACCTGCTTCTTCTCAATCCCTTCGAGAGTGTTCCCCTCGATTTTTAAATGGGGAATTGCTGGTTTATTTGATTGTGAGATCGAGAGGACGATGGGAGAATGGAAACTTTGAAGATTTTAGCTTCAGAATTTGAAGAGTTCTTATAGAAAACTCTGCAAGTGCCAAAATTAAAAAAAAATTGTAGCGAGAAATGTTCTAGATGCTAATGGTAATACTATAGTTTGGGATTTCATTTTTGGCACTTACAGAGTTTTCTACAAGGACTCTTCAATTGTTCCTATTACAGGGGAACACAGGGTATTTAATATGAGGAGTATAAGATGGTTAGTAAGTGGGAGATAAGGTGACAAATGGAGAATTTTAGGAGGAATGTATTAGAACCTCCTACTGAACTCGTTAGCAAGGGTTTAACAATTATACAAGGGGAAGAAATCTCTGCTGTAGATACTTTCTTTCACAGTACTATGTTGAATGGAAAATTCTCCGAAATTCTCCTTATTCGAAGACAAAAGAAGTCATCGGGCAAGTCAAGTCGTTTAATTCAGTTTAATCAATCGGCAGATCGAATTGTCTCGATATCATAACGAACCATCGGTTCTAGTAGATATTTATTAAACGAGCAGGCTGAGTGGCTGCGTTCCTTTCTCGAAAGCAATTATCAACACGAAGCAAAAACACCGTGTGTCGTGTAGCGTGAACGAGTCGACGGGAATGCCAGCGCCGCGGTTCAACCTCTTTAGTCATGCCCCATGTGCTGCATGTAATACTGTTATGCATCAGTATGGTGTCTGAGGAACACTTGTACGGTGCCGCATGGCGCGTCGTATTACAAAAACCATCCCCAACCGACGGTCTTGCGTGTCCGCGTTAAAGTGGCACGCGACAATTTTCCAAATTCCACGCTAACGTTCGGTGTATGCGACAGACGTTCATTAGAAGTTAAAAGTCACTTCCATTGCTCCTCCCCTTCAACGACTTTCTTCCATCTCAACTCTGTCTACAGACTTTACTATTGCTTGGTTTCGGTTAGATGTGAGCCTGGGTTAGATCTAGCGTCTTAGATTTACCGATATTCTGCTATTTCCTAATCAGAAATCTTGGATTTAGCAAACAGTGTTGACTACATCGAGACGATATTAGCTTTAAAGCTGTATTAAATGATACTAATCAAGGTTTTAACTTTCTGGAATATCGTGTCCACTGAAAGTATACAGCATAGTTTTCCACCCCTTTTTGGCTCGCCGCCCCTTTTTAAAAGTTTTTTTTGTTCAACGCGTCCTTCGGGTAAACTATCTCTATTATCACAATTTCCAAGTGTAGCTGTGCATGTAATTTTTTAATCCTAAGAACTTAGATTGAAAATAAACGAAATAATATAACTAGAAACTGAAATTTTAAAGCTATTTATTAAATTAAAGCAACAGAGATGGAATTAAACAGAATACCCCTAGAAGCAGCAACGCCCCCAGATCTCTTCAGCGCCCACGCTGGGAACCACTGGTATACTGTAAAGATAATCTTGGCTAAGGCAACTGAAAAAATCGCGCGATGCTTGTCGTTATTCTCGATAGTATGAGTCAAGCGTTGTTCGGAGGGAAAAACATGGTAACTGCTTCGACGAACCGGTGACTTGCCTCTGTATTTGTGAAATACCGAAAACAGCGAGTTTCGAGCGACCGAAAGAATGCGAACACGCAACGGTGCCCGCTTATTGTGACGTTTGGGAAACACGCAACGTGGCTGGAAAGTACTAAAACAATGTGCCACCGACAAAAACGACATAACGACACGGCACGCTGCGTACACATATTTCCGCGCGATTCACGCGATGCTTGTTTTTCTTCTCCTTGTTTGCTGAATTTTATTCTATAATCATAACAGCTTCCTGTCGGCGCAGTTTTTCGCCGCTCTTGTCGCTGCCGCTGTTACACACTCGCGCGCGCTCCCGATTTGTTTGTTCGTCGATTAATTAATACGCTCGTTTCACCCCTCGGTGGATCATGCTCATTGCTCCGGAAGTAATCCATTCCTCGCGTACTCGCCTACGATTCATGCTCGATGCATATTCGCGAGCAACCGAAATACAGAGCGGGGAAGGGGACCGGATCATTCAAGAAAATAAGGCGAAATTGTTGGATGAATCTCTTCTTGTGTCTAAGATCGACTTTAAAGAAACAACTCTGGAGTTTGAGACTCAAAGGTCTTGGAAGAGTTGAAGGGATAAAAATATTTTTAATGCACATTCAATAAAATTCACTAGGTGATTTGAAAAATTTATTTAAAGAATAAAATCCAGTTTCCTTTTCTTTTTACAAAGCTCTTGAGTTACTTCAGTCGCAGTTACATTAATCTCCTTTTGCGGGACAGTAAATGGGAGCATAATAGAGTGACTGAGAAGGATAGAAAGGAAGTTTAAAAGAAAGGAAAGATGAGAATCAGATGAGGAGTTAGATTTTTAGTTTTATAAGTTGGAAGGAGTGTCAGAGTGGAAGGGCGAATGAAAATTTATAAAACCAAGTTCCTTTACAAGGACGTTGAGGCTGAAAATAAATCTTATATATATATATATATATATATATATATTAATCTCCTTTTTCTTTGGAGGTTGTCAGAGTGCGTTATTGCATCCTTAAGTGATTAACATCATTAACAGTATTCTTAGATAAGCTACTCCAATTCAATATCACAAGATGCACTACCCAAGCCTTAATATTCTACTTCCATTGATTCTTGCAAGAAGAACCACTTCAATCACGGTAACCCAACGCAACAAGACCACTCTCCACCACCTACTACCAACTCCCACCGCCTTATATACCACACTTACAGTGAACGAAACGAGCTTAATTCCCCTGAAATCGGTTTCAACCACGCGGCGGTCGTTTTTTGGTAAGTAAAAGCCTGCTAATTGTATAATAAGCAAACGCCCGCGAATCCAAGCCAGCTAGTACGCAACGGGTCAACGGCAATGATTAATGTTAACGACGCTGGTCGCGATTTTCTTTCCCCAAGATTGCGGGACAGTAACGAAGCGATCGCCACGCGAAGTGCATCCGCGAGCCCGAGTAATTTTGGCCAGGCGCGCATCGTTGACCGGAGAATGAGCTGTCCGACGAAATGATGTCAGCCTGGAGGAGAGGGCGATTCCTCGTCGGGCCAGGCTATTCTGAGCGCGATGACACTAGCGGAATGCTGGTGCACGCGTAATAACAGCGGAGGAGAGGGCCGCTCGCAGACAGCCGGGACGACGCTGGCCGAGCGCGAACGTGCATTTATATCGGCTGATTTTCCCGAGCAAACGATGATCCCCGGCGATCACACGTGCCGCACGCAACCACCTCTGGTGCACACCGCTGCCGGCCAACCTTTACCTTTACCTTTGCCTGGCCCGATTCTGCGCCACGCGAGTTCTGTTTACGCCCGGGCACGTGCGCTCCCGCTGCGCGTGTCTCCACACCGACCTGCGCCGATTCCTCTATCGGATTCGCCAGCTCCACCCGATCGCTACTTTTTGCTCAAAGAAGTCGGTTGCGAGTTGTATGGGATGACAAGTTGAGGCTATGTGGGGCAAGGTGTGGTACATTTGGGGGACATTTATGTGAAGGCTAATGCGGAGAAAGATCTATAAGGTTTTGGAGGTTTCTGGGTAGAGAGACTCAGCACTTGGGCTTCTAAAAATAAATGATTCTAAACACTTGGAGTTGTAGAGGCAGCAGTTTTTAGAGAAATAGACATCTAAAGACGTAAGCTTTTAAAGAGAGGCTTCTGGAGATGTAGGCTTCTGGAAATATAGGCTTCTAGAGATGTAGGCTTCTGGAAATAGAGTTTTGTAGAAACAGGGATATTTAGGGTCAGGGATTTGTAGATATAAAGGTAGACTACCTAACGGTGGAGACTTCTGGCGACTTGGGCTTCCAGAGGCTGAGATATCCAGAGGAATGGACTTCTAAAGAAATGAACCTTTGCAGCTAGAGACTTCTAAATATGAACTGTTTTCTTTGAAATACAGTTGCAATGATTTGCCAGCTGACGCTCCATATCAGCGAACACAATGATGCTACACAGCTATAGGTATACTTTTTCTCCTTCCACTACTGACAATTCACGGTTCGCTAGTTCCACGCTTCCCGTCAATTGGCGTTGAACACTAAACTGCTACTTAACTGCCACTGAATGCCCCCAGCAACAGCTGCTCTATTAATTTGCCATTAGTTCCTCACGCGACCGTCTTTCTTACCAATCCCAGGCGGACGTAAACGCAGAACGGTGATCATGAACAGCACCGTTAATATTCAACAACACTAACTACAGATCGATCGTCGAAACAACGCCGATAATCAAAGCACGTTGTCTATGATAGAACCGAAAGAAATCAACGCTGAAAGCTTGCTATCGAGCCACCAACAACGTTCTAATTTCATGCACCCGTGCAGGGCAATCGCAGTCGCGCGCGCGCGCGCGTGTATATTTTTCCATTGATAACTAAAATGAATGAACACTGACAACCGGCAATCGAATGTAAACAAAGCTTTTGTCCCGTACGGATATCAATTGAATGATCTATCAGCAAACTGATTTTCATTGTGCGGCGCGCCCGCGCGGATAGGAGAGCCAGGCGCGGTGTTGTTCGGCGAAATAGCAGACAAAAACTCGGCCACGGACAAATAGAGAGGCAGACGTCTCGAGCAATGATTTCATTGGACTTTGCGCCGCGCCGATGTAAATATTATCCAGCAGACACTGGTTACAGACCGACACGATGAACGAGGAAAATATTTGCACGCTCCATAGGAGACCTTAATCGAGGCGTAACGGCTAAACAACGAATAATATCGATCCCGCGCCGCCGTGCAACGCTCCACGGAATTGGGCTTTGTCAATAGATCGCGGAATAAACTTGATTTGGTCACGCCGAAGTTTACCCACGCAATATACTCCAACGCCTAACTCTGATTGGTTCTTTAGACAAAAGTCAACAAACTGGGGAGCCTGGAGAACATAATATGACCTCGAGGTCACCTTCAGAGATATCGGAGGACCCAATTTCTTGTTATCAATATAGTGTTCTAAATCACAGTTGGGCATTATCCGAATAAATTTTTATTCGAATAATTTTGAATAAGAATTGCGAATGAAATGAAGTTACTATTCGAGAATAACGAATAATTTTTTATTCGAATAAATTTTTATTACATAAATTTTAGAGCTCAATTTTCTTTTTATTTATTTAGAGCAGAGCTGGGCATTAATCGAAAAAAAATTATTTAAAATTTAAAATTTTATTAAAAATTTATTTAAAATTTAAAATTTTCATTCGAATAATGCCCAGCTCTGTTCTAAATAAACGAAAAGAAAATTGTGCTCTATTTTCATTTGCAATTTAGCGAGTATGCTCGGCAAGTGAATTAACATAGTATACACGTGCGGAAAGATCACAGCAACAAACGTTGCAAGTTGTAAGTTGTAAGTTACAAAATGAACGAATTCGAACAGGGTGCCGCCATCTGTCGGCGAACGAGGAGAGCACGAGCACGCGTGCTCCGTGGAAAAATATTTACGACCGCGGGATCGAACTCGATTTCGAGAATTATTCAGGGGCAATAAATTATAACCCACGCGGGCGCGAAAATTACAACGCCGTAAGTAATCGTCGATCGCCTGTAACTCGATACTCGGTGGCACCGTTTCGACGCGCGCATAAACGGAGTCCGCGGAAATTTCTGGGATCTATTAATAGGGGAAGCTAGTAAGGATGTTAATCGAAGCATCGAAACGTTATTTCCACGAATTTGTAACGTTTTATATCATAAAGAGAAATAGAGATAGAAGCAAACGTTATTTTCGAGCTGTGCTCTAAAACAACCGGCAAGTGATATAGATCAATAAATCAACCTACTTGATCCAGAACTTTTGATTACGTATCGATCATACAGCATCACAAGTTTGACGACACTTATATGTAACTACAGTATACGTCACTTCTTCCCTTCTTCCTTTTTTTTAAAATCTCAAATGTGTACCAGGTCCCTTAATTACCTTTTTCTTTATTTTATAATTAACCAAATCAACGCGCATATACCGCAGCTTGCACATTCAACGAAGAGTTCTTCTGACCACAGTGGAAAAGAACATTTTACATACCTCTGGAGCTACGATCTACAGAGGGGGCATTTGCGTGGCCATTTTGCAATCGAAATTGAAGAAGAAACGCCTCGGCGTGGACGAAAAATTATTTGTCTTTTTCTTTCTTTCTCGTTAACCTAATGCCACGTAAATTGTCCCCCTAATAATTCCCATGGCAGCCGATTGGTAGTTACTCCCTGAATTAATTGGCGGGCCAATTGATCTGAATTAAGGCGCCGCCCAGTAGATTCAAATTAAGATCAATATCTAGGCATGCGAATTGGAATATGACCGCGAGCGCGGCCCGTAACCATAAATTTCTGCTGTCCAAACAATGGGAAGTCGCCCGTAATTTTGCCGGAACACACCGCTCGACGGTCGTCGATGATGAAACGCGCGTTGCTCCTAGCTCCGGCAACCCTTCCTGTCTTCCGCGCCAAAAACCCCTTGAGACGAACCGATAACTACGGGCCCAGCACGGCTACGCGAATTCTACAGGGTGTTCTCGCCTCAGCGATAAAAATATGCTCCCGTCCCATTAAGAATTTCCACCCTTTCATACTTCCCTTTAACTCGGACGCGCTCTACTCGCAAACTCCTGGGGTCGGTTTCTAAGTGCTAAGAAAATTCAAACCACACGGGCGGTGAACGCCCATGAGCGTTCGGGAGACACATAATAGACTAGGGACTTTGAATCACCCGCACATGGTTTAATGTTCAGATTATATTGTGAGTGTCGAAGTGAAGCCTTATGAACACAATGAAGTGTATGATACGTGGAAGCATGGAGAGATGATATATACCTGAAATATACCTTTAGGAAAGAGGTCGACTTGAGTTCTACTGGACTCAAAATTATACACTTGCTTCTAGTGAGTCTGGGACATAGATAATTCAACTTTCTAAAGAAATTTCAAGATCCCTGATGGGCCCCCATAACAATACCCCCCAGTGACCGACCCTAAAATTTCAGACGTCTCTTTTTTAAGCACTCCTAAATTCTTAAGAGCCGCAGGAATGATCCCTTCGGCGGTGGTTATGAAACTGGATGTCGCGCGTTAAAGAAGCGGACGGTATCCATAAAAGCAGGACTATGGTGGAATCGATAGTGGAAACGAACTGCCCCCCTAATAACGAGCCTCCCGTACACTCTGTTACACGCAGCTTCGGGGTCGTAATTAACGTTTCTCGCCGTGCATTACACCGTTACGGCTGGAAACGAGCGGTAGATTAAAAAGTAACGGTGGTGGAGAATGGCGCACTAAAAGGAGAAAAAGAAATGATGGGGGAGGAAGGAAGCGCGGGGAGGGCGGGGAGGAGATCCGTGAAACAATCGTAATAGAAGGAAATCACGAATGCTGCGGGACGGGTGTGCGCGCGTGGACGGGGATGTACGAGGTGTCTCGTTAACATTATTGGTATACACGTACTTACACCAATAATCGTTACTGAAATGCAGCTGCACAATTGCAGCCATTCGACGCAACGCACGGCGGTAGGTACATGATCCTATCTCGCTACGGGATTGAAATGCTCCTCCGCCGTGTTCAGGGGTGTAACGGATATTAGATCAGCGATCCGACGAAAACAAACGGCACAGACGGATAAACTAATTACCTCTGGCATCGTCTTACCGGGCCATTATTTTCTCGTGTTACGGGCAACGATCACCGTCGATCATATTTTCATGCAACACTCGGAAATTAGGAGAAACAGAAGTGATAAACAATTTCCGAGAGTTGCTGGAGTTTCGATATTAAATTTTGTAATAAGTCAACTTTAAAATAAATCTGAGATAGCTGGTTTTAAGTTATATTAAGTCAGGATTTACTCTTGAAATCCAAATAGAAGAAAATGAATTTTTTCAAAATTTATCCCCACCACTCTCTTTTCCAAAATTCTTTGTCCCCATATTGTAGGATATCAGAAACCATACAATTTTGAATTAACCTTTTTTTCGATATCTTTTACGACATCGCAGATATTCAGGGTATTATGAAAACTCGTATTTTCTTCGAGGGGTTATTTTCACCCCCAAGACCGTTTCATTGTTGAAACAAAAAATGGTTACGTTATTAGCAGCAGTTAAGCTACGTGTCTGCAAAGTTTCAATTTTTTTTAATTTTCCAATCACTGAACATCCCTTGCGAGATGAGCGCGCGTAAATCTGGAGCAGGTTCGGTTTCAAAGGGGGTGAAAATTTCCGGACTCGAGATCTGGAGTTCCACGGCTTGGTGGGGTCGACCTATCAAAATTGTGTAATTACTTGGGAGTGTTCTTGTTACGAAAATAAAAGTCATAGATTGCTTGCTCCTTTTAGAAAGCTCTCGTGCTTGATTGCGCCCGAAGAAGCGGTATACATAACGCGAGCTGTGTACAAAATTAAACACTCCACTGGAATGGCAGTCGCGTTCCAGGCTTTTCCTGGTCATTTAATTCGACGATAAAAGCATTCTAACCTGGTTACAGAGCTGTCAGCCTCGCCGAGCCCGTTTCCGCTTTTACTCCCAACTACGGACAGCTTGCCCTCCGAATGAACCTTTTAAAAATACGTACTCCAGTTTCACGCGAAGGTATTTCAGATCTGCGCTCGAAGTTTCATCGGAAGAACAGCCTCTCAGAAGTTTGCGTAATTACCGTTCTGCGGGTGGTAATTAAATAAGAAACGTGCGAAACTGCTTTGATCGACAGGAAAGTCAAGCTCCTTGTACTTTGTGGCCAGAAGAAATTCAGCCGATCGCGAGCACTAGCGCACCTCGCGACAAGAACGGAAAGCTCGCTCGTGTTCAACAGTGCTGACCGTAACGAAGATCGCGGCGACGGAAGTCAAACAGAAGGAAGGGCTTTAATTACAGGGCCTCCTAATGAAAGCGTGGTCAGCGAGAGGCAAAGTTATGCTGCAACTCCTTGAACATTGTAAATGTCCTCGTTAGCAACCAAGTCCCTCTACGGATCGACAAATAATTGCAAACTAACAGAGCTAAAGCTGTTTATAAACTTTAACGCTTTCACTTGAGTACCATAATGTTTTGAATTTGGATATTGACAGAAACGAAAATTGCCTTTTTCCGTTTATAGCCGAACCAGAAGAGAGCATCTTTATGCTTTTATTTCACAAACATCTTAGCCTGAAGAAGATGGCGCGTGTAGCGCGGATCTTTGTAGGGTTTTGTGTATGTATGTTGTACGCCTGCGTAGTTTACTTTGCGCCCGTTCATTCAGTTTGTGGAACGTGTGAATTTGGTTGTAAATGTCATTATGTCGGAATGTCCTTTTATTGTAAAAATTTATGTTTTATTTGGTTGCTATAGACACGTGATTACAAATCGTTATAAATTGTACAGTAACTTTTTGTCATAATACATGTCGCCTTTGAATTGTTGAAACGTGTTTCCTTTGAGTTCCTAATCATACCCCCACACATCACGAAAATGTGATTTTGTATCTCAGCACAGAAGTAAATATACCTTTGTATACAAACAACCGTAACTCATGTTCAAGGAATTCGAAACTTCATGTGAATAATAATTTTGGGGATTGGAAGCATTCCTGTTATTTATCTGAAGGGTGGGCACCTGAAATCAATATGTAGGGCGGACATTGTGTCGTCAAACCAGATCCAGTATATAGTATCGTCGATTTGGATAATGTTGGTAAATAGCGATGATCCGTGGGTATAGGCGTCGGAATATTAATCCACGTGTCTGGCATAAGTAATCTGACAATCGTGACGCACGTAAAAGTAAACACACTCGGTGTGACCGAGAGAGCAGTCCTTGCGATTACGTCACGGCTACTCGTGACGTCACTAGCAACAGAAACAGGTGACAACCACCTATCGGGCAGTGACGTCGAACGGGAACGGGCAACGAACCTCCGCTCCGCGTTTGCGCGTTACGCACCATATCGGACGTGAACTGCACACGTCCTCTTCGCGATCAGTTCTTTCGGAAGCTTCTGCCGATCGCTCAAGGCGAGAAACTATCCGAAAGAATCGGTCACCAATGGTACCCGGATCGTCGCTCGACCAGCATTGCGGCAACGCGATGGAAGCCCTAAATGCGCGCATGTATATGTTTCCATGGGTAACCTATCGTGTGTCGAGACGGTCCCGAATACCTCGCTCTAGAGAATTTAATAGACAGTGACAACACTTACGAGTGCCGCTGGACTGTCTGTCATTCTTTCTGGGATCCTTTTGTCCTGTGCCGGAATCTCACCAGCGATTAAACGCGCGATAAAGGGAACACGTACTCACGACACCGTCCTCGAAATCTCGGAAACTGCCTCGGCCATCATGGATGGCACCGCCGTGTCGATCGTCGACTCGTTTGCGCCGCAGCCGTACGTGTCGCCATCTTACAGCGATCCTCGAAACTTCTTCAAACGCTACCTGAAAAAAATATCCGAATAATGCTTTCAAAGGGTTCTGAAGTTTCTATGGGATATGATTATGGACAGTGGATTAACCAATAAGCAAAATAAGCACGAGCTTAGGGCATGATGAGAAAGAGAGGCACCATAACAATTTTCTGAATTTTAAAATCTAACTTTTGTTAGAAAAGCTTTTTAATCAAATTATTGGAAATTCCTAAGAAATCGTACATTGCATTGAAGTGATCACCCTGTATAAGGGAGCCTCAAAATCCTATAAATGCTTAGGACCGCTAAAAGTCTTAATTCGGCCCTGAGTGTAGACAATGTTGAGAAATCATTGTACGGATTTATTATAGGTTCATAAGCAAAGCTACTGTTGTTAAGAATAAATTTGTTGCTTCGTTAAGTAACTACAATTAGGCTGACAGGCATAAACAGTATAAAGTTTGAATTCTATCTCTTTCGACACTAAAATTTAATAATCTATGGTCAACCATTTATTCACAGAGCCGTAGCACTGAAATGGTTATGATTTCAAATGTTCAGTGCTTACTATTATGGCGGAACAACCATTGTTTTTCAATTTTACGTCCAACAGCATTGTTTCACTCATTTTTATATAGAAAATACACGTCTACGAAAGTTCACTTTGTGTACGTCAGTACTCGATCGCCCTCCTACTATATAATTAATATTTACCGATTAAAAATGCGTATAGTAACCGTGAATTCCCGAATTTTACACCAAACGACGAACAACTGCGGAAAGCGCAACAGATACTGTTGCAGATGGCGCCAGTTAACGGGAGTCACTAAAATTTCAACTGAATCAACAAATGATAATGCAGGAACACCTCGTCTGTACTCGAGAGAAGGCGATAATTGGATTATAACACGGAACAGGTATAGGATAGATCTATCACCTTATGGATGTTCGTGCACAGACGAGGTATAGGATAGACCTATCACCTTAGGGATGTTCGTGTCGCCACCCAAACTGTGTTACCGTAATATCAGGACTGAATGCAGTGGCATCTACTCACGAACAGCGTCCAACTCAGCAACTACTCTGAAATGTGTTGAGATGCTGAAAGGTGTGTGCGTGCTTGTATACGTGTGACTTGTTCAGAGTGGGTGTTTGACACAGAGGGCAGGCTTTTGCTACGCTACGCTTTGGCTCGGTTTGTCAACGACACACGCGGATTTCTCTCCGAAAATCCATTTCGAAGATCAAGACACTATGGCGTTCAGAAATGGTGTTTCTTCGAACCCCGTGTAAGCTATAAATTGCAAGATGACATTGTTTATTATTACTTTGCGCGTAGTGAAACCCTTTCACATATCGTACGCTGAAAAGTATTAAAAATTCACGCTGCTACTGACATTCCCGCGAATTTCTAATGCACTGTTTAATCATTCTAGTAAAGTAATAATAATTGGATTCTATTTGCCCCGAGTATTAGTTTACCGCCGACATTGAAATTTAGAGTAAAATCTAATTCTTGAAAGCCTCGTAGAAATTTGCACGATACATGAGTGTCGTGGGGTGCAAGCAGTGGCGCACTCAGGGGGGGGGGGGCAGGGGGGCTCGCCCCCCCCCCCCCCAAAGAAAAAGGGAAAAAAGGAAAAAGTTTCCTTAGGAGAAACCTAACTACTTTAAGAGAAATTAAAAAATTTCGTTAGGAACTCGACATCACGCAAAAACGGAGTATGAAGCGCTGGAAAAACGTAGCGAAACAATCATCGCGTCGCGCGTCGTCTGTCTCGTCTCGTACCTTCCTTCCGAAAAGAAAACTAGATTTTATACTTTAAATAAATGTTTATAACCACCTAATGAATTTTATTGAATTTGTATTAAGAATATGTTTAGCCGTTCAACTCGGCCCCCCCAAAATTAAATCCTGAGTGCGCCACTGGGTGCAAGGATGCAACTGCATGTGGTGCAATCAGCGTTGCTAGATAAAATTATTTCCAGCTTTGGCGAATTTCAAGTTAGCTGGGAGTCGATGGAGCAAAACAGAACGTCAACAACCCCTACGAAAGTCGCACCATCGCCGAACAATGTATCTGCCAGTTGAACTTTACCCGCGACAGTGATAACAGTGAACGCGTGAGCATGTTATTTCGTGTTATCTCGATTCCTGGATTAATTTGCTCGATTACTGGACCATATGGGAGGTCAGTTAATAAGATTCAACTGCAATTCACCCGGTATCTAGAAGACACCTTGAGCAATACTTTTCTCGAGGAGGTGGGAGTCGTTGGAGTGAGACAGAACGTCAACAACCTTTACGAAAGTCGCACCATCCCCGAACAATGTACCTGCCAGTTCAACTTTATTCGCGATCATGATCGGATCTCAGTGAACGCGTGAGCATATTATTTCGTGATACCTCGATTCCTGGATTAATTTCCTCGATTACTGGACCATGTGGGAGGTCGCTTAATATGATTCTACTACAATTCATCCAGTATCTAGAAGACTTCCTGAGCTACACTTTTCTCGACGAGCTGGGAGTCGTTGGAGTGAGACGGAACGTCAATAACATCTTCCAAATTCGTACTCTGCCAGTTGAACTTTACCTGCGACAGTGATCGGATCTCAGTGAACGCGTAAGCATATTATTTCGTGTTATCTCGATTCCTGAATTAATTTCCTCGATTACTGGACCATATGGGAGGTCACTTAATAAGATTCAATTGCAATTCACCCAGTATCTAGAAGACATCTCGAGCAATACTTTTCTCGAGGAGGTGGGAGTCGTTGGAGCGAGACAGAACGTCAACAACCTCTTCTAAATTCGCACTCTGCAAGTTGAACTTTACCCACGATTGTGATCGGATCTCAGTGAACGCGTGAGCATATTATTTCGTGCTATCTCGATTCCTAAATAAATTTCATCCTTTACTGGTCCATGTGGGAGGACGCTCAATAATCTACTACAATACAACGAGTATCTAGAAGACTTCTTGAGCAATACTTTTCTCGAGGAGGTGGGAGTCGTTGGAGCGAGACAGAACGTCAACAACCTTTACGAAAGTCGCACCATCCCCGAACAATGTACCTGCCAGTTCAACTTTATTCGCGACCATGATCGGATCTCAGTGAACGCGTGAGCATATTATTTCGTGATATCTCGATTCCTGGATTAATTTCCTCGATTACTCGCCCATGTGGGAGGACGCTTAATAAGAATCGACTGTAAATCAAAGAGTATCTAGAAGGACTTCTTGAGCAATACTTTTCTCGAGGAGCTGGGAGTCGTTGGAGCGAGACGGAACGTCAACAACCTCTTCCAAATTCGCACTCTGCAAGTTGAACTTTACCTACGATTGTGATCGGAACTCAGTGAAGGCGTGAGTATATTATTTCGTGATACTTCGATTCCTGAATTAATTTCATCGATTCCTGGATCATTTGAGAAGTCGCTTAACAAGATTCTACTACAATTCATCCAGTATCTAAAAGACTTCTTGATCAACACTTTTCTCGAGGAGCTGGGAGTCGTTGGAGCAAGACAGAACGTCAACAACCTCTTCCAAGTTCGTACTCTGCCAGTAGAACTTTAGCTGCGACAGTGGTCGGATCTCAGTGAACGCGTGAGCATATTATTTCGTGCTATCTCGATTCCTAAATAAATTTCATCGTTTACTGGTCCATGTGGGAGGACGCTCAATAAGATTCTACTACAATACAAAGAGTATCTAGAAGACTTCTTGAGCAATACTTTTCTCGAGGAGGTGGGAGTCGTTGGAGCGAGACAGAACATCAACAACCTTTACGAAAGTCGCACCATCGCCGAACAATATACCTGCCAGTTGAACTTTAGCTGCGACGGTCATCGGATCTCAGTGAACGCGTGAGCATATTATTTCGTGATATCTCGATACATGGATTATTTTTAATCGATTACAGGACCATGAGGGAGGTCGCTAAATAAGGTTCAGCCGCAATTCACCCAGTATCCAGAAGACTTGAGGCAACACTTTTCTTGGGTCCTATCACGGGTCCTCACTGCTTAGGGAAATTTAAAAACGTAAAGTGCTTTCTGTTTAAAAACATAAGATGGCTGTACGTGTTAGTAGTGTCAACGCGAGTGTAGAATCAGTGTTTTTACGCATCCTGAACTATTTAATACTATGCACCGGTGCTCAAATTGCTTTTTGATCGTGAAATTATAGTGACATATTTGTGTGTGCGATACAATCTCTTCGGTACTACCGACCTTTGTCTGTGAACCTGTTGAAGAGGCTACCTGTCTGCATGGATAGGTGTGAGACTGTGTTCAACGATCGGTGAGTGGTACATTTTAATATTTCAATTTTTCTGCATGCTATTGAACAAATGATTGCTTTAGCGAACACAGTGACCAAGAATACATAGTACTTAGTACTCATGAGCAGTAACATTAACGCGCGTGCTTCCAAATGTTTAATACAGACAAAAGCAATAAATAAATTTAAAATTCGAGGTCAAAGTTCTAATAACGCGTTTTAAATATTCCAAATTATTTTTCTTGAATTTTATAATCAAAGCTTGATGCTTTGAATATATGTTACACTTCTTCTCAAGCTTAATTACATTCGAGTCATTAGATCCTCTTAATAAAACGAAAATGGAAAGCATTAATTTGTTAAGGATTTTCACCTATATAACTCGAAGCTCTTTCTCATACAAATAATAATAACTCAGAATGACAGTTGATATTGGTACTACTTGGCCACTATGCTAGCTACTTCTACTTTGCTCTCTCCTTACAATATTAAAATCAGCCTAGCAATAAGTCTCTTAGTTTAACAACTTTAGTCGTTAGACTAAATAAGACTTCTTCCAAATTTTCATAAATGCACATGGCATTGGTCGAACATGGGCCAGAAATATTTCGTAGAAATGGGTCACTTTCGTAGGTACCTCCACGTTGGTGTGCCTGGACTTGGTAACGTTTCCCAAGCATTGCGACTTGCGAAACGGAATCAAGGCTGAAGCCTACGATCTAGGTTAAGGGCCCAGATCGAGCCAAACTTACATTCGGTGAGTTTGGTTCGGTCTGGACGTCTATTCAAAAATGCACTTCCGTACTTCGAGCGATAAGCTTCTATTCCGTCTCGTTCTTTTCTAAATATAAGAGTGCCAAACGCACTCTTCTAGAAATACAATTCGCCTTCGATCACTGATTCCGATTTCGCGCATGGTGTGCTCGCCCTTCATAAGCCGGCTGTGCTGGGTACAACTTATCACGGCTTTACACAGAAGACCATTGTTAGACGAAGATGTGCGCCAGTTCATGACCATTCTGATTTTCTAGTTATCCCGCCGATACCGGGCTTCGGTCCACCTCGGCTGGCTCTGTGGTCTCAGATGGCTCGTTCTCGGCCACGCTCGCCATGGCTGTGTAAAGTCGTGATATGGAGCACGCCATGTAGAAACGAAAATTCGGTGCATCGAGGGTGAATGTTCGCGTCGCGTCGCGTCTTTCGGTCCTTTAGTCGTTCAGTCTCGTTTGCAATCTCAGTCTGGAGATTCTTAGCTTTCGCATATCCCTCGAAAGTTACGCAAGTGCATATTTGCAATAGATTATGCCACTAGGGCCCATTGTAAAGAGTGCGATAGGCTAAATTTAAGGGTAGAGGTACGCTTGCTTGTTGAGAGTGACACCTTTTGCGTTTGCTTTCTCTTACAATTAGCTTCACCGTGCACCGTGTCGTTTCTCATTTAGCATACTTTTAAACACTTGTCGTAGTGACTTTTATATAATCCCTAATTTCAATTCTCTTTTCTTTCTTTCCGGAAATATAATTCGCTCTCGGGAGAGATCTTGAATTAGCACAAGATGCTCGGGCGCGATACACTCGCCTGTGCAAATTGTCGGCTTTGTGGTGGGAGCGCGTATTGCAGCTGCATGTGATTTAATTGTGAGGCGGGCTGCTATGAGTCTGACCCCCTCAGGCGCGGCCCCGAGCGGGGAACTCCCGTTAATGGGGGGGGGGGGAGGGCTGGATGAGTGTGGTCTCGTATTAGCGTTTTGTCTGTACAACTGCAATGCGTGAGTGTATCGAGCAGCTCGAGATCTCTCGCGACGGCGAATCCGTATCCGTTTGTCAATTCTTTTCTATCTCTGCAATGAGATATTTAGAATCTGTTTGTCACTTGAAAGCAATGCAAGCGTACCTCTAAAATATGCGAAATAAATTGTAATCGTGTGTATGCAGAGAGATCAACGAGAACCTCTCGCCTATTTCTCTCACGCGTGTATGTTAACACTTTGGACTTTAAAGTAAAGTCTTTTAAAAGAATTTTAGTAGTCGTTTACCATATATTGCAATCACGGTCCGAAGGGTTAATATACCGAAGCATAGTCTGTTATGCTTCCTCTGAGTGGTGTGTGTGTGTGTGTGCGTGCTGAGAAACTTAGAAAAGTTGGGTATGCAAGTCTAGTTTTAAGCGTTCCATCGAAGAATTCTTCAAGAGATTCTTCGAGGGATTCGCCGAGGGACTCGCCGAAGGATTCGCCGAAGGATTCGCCGAAGAATTCGCCGAAAGATTCGCCGAGGGATTCGCCGAGGGGTTCTCTGGTGAATTCTTTCAAAAATTCACTCAGAATTTCGTTGGTGAGCTCAGGGTGGAATTAGATCTGGGTTAAGGTTTACTAATATTGTAGAGTAGAATTAGAAATTTTTTGTGTTCGGTGAACTTACGTTCAGTGAGTTTGGTTCGGCCTAGACATCTAATCAGAATTTTATTCCTTTTCAGGTAGGTATTTCTTCGATGGTTTTGTATGACTTGGTGTCCCTGTCATGCATCTTGTCAATCTGTTTCCATTTCCAGCTCTCCTTTATGTATCTCAACGATGGGTTTGCATGGTTTATTCCATTTCATGCATTTCGTCGATTGTTTTGCGTAATTTGTTCTATTTCCTCAGAATCGGCGATGGTTTTGCATGATTTGTTTTATTTCATGGGTTTATTCGATGGTACTGTATATCTTGTGTCACTCTGTCATGCATCTCATCGATGGGTCTACATTCTCAGCTCTCTACTTCATGTATCTCTACGATGGTTTTGCATGCTCGTGCGTGCTCTTCTATAGCTCGAAATTATCTCGAACGGCACCAACTCAATGAGTGTTTTAAAAAATAATATATTTAAAAATAAAAGAGATAATGAAAAGTGATAGTGGAACGTGTTAGTGCAAAGTGATAGTGAATGAAGACATCTAAGGAAGCCTAGATTAATTTATTATAGCATGAAGTATTTAAGGCCTCATGAAAAAGTGCCAAGTAGTCACTGAATCATTAGCTTTGTTGCTCTTTTATTGGCTCCTCATCTCCGATGAGGAGGTCGCCGCTGCTTCCGTTCACGGAAGCAAGCGACTGCGCGTGGAATCGGTATGAGTGGATCAGTTTCATCCTCTGGTGTTCTTGTCGAAAGGGAAAGGTTTCGTGCGTAGGGGGTGTACCTTTTGGTATACTGCCTGCGTAAGTCACCCGGTCCGATTCCCAGTCTCCTCGTTAGTCGGCTTGAGTCAGGTCACACCTAGTGTTGCTCCTGACGAGTCGCTGGGTGCAGAGGAATCTTTTGGGAGACGCCGAGCGCTTTTCCCTTTCGACTCGAACATTAGGGTGGTAGAAACTGCGCCATCCAATACTCGTTTCATGCTCACCCGTAGTCTTTCCTTCTTTGCTGAATTTATTTTAATCGAGTGATTGCTTGGCAGTTCCCTAGATTCGATGTCTAAAGCGAAGGGATCGATGGAACTTTGTTTCCATCCATCTCTTTGGTTTAGTAGGCTAAGGGATTCATGTATAGGGAGATCGATGGAACTTTGATTCCATCTATCTCTCTACGGGTCTCAAAACGCAGCAACCTCCTCGTGGTGAGACCTGGTAATCGGTGAAAACCGAGCTGATAGCTGCGATTGTCAAATATTCTAATTAGATATAAGAATGTCTTTAACTTGCAATACTATGGCAGAATGTAACAATAAAATATGTAACCTGAAATGTTTGTTCGTTTGTTCCTACCGGCCCCGAGAACACGAGTATAATGTTAAGTTGGAAGGATAAGTACATGTTGGAATATTTCATCGAAATACTGGAACTGATGGGTTTTTGACAATTTTTAAAGTCGTCTCTGCTTCAGCACCTTATTGAAATATATTCCTTGGCGAGGTATTCTACGTTACACCATGAAAGCATGTCTTCCACAAATAATGTTATTGTTTATATAAATTTTTATATTCAATAAATTTGTTTTGCGTTAAGTAAACTGGAATAGAACAGCAAGGTTAAAAGGCGTATGTGTTCTTCTTGTTTTGTTGTGATCCTTCTTTCTCTGTCGTTGCACGGAATACGTTTATAAAACGATCTTTAAATTGTTACTCTAACAGAATCATTTGTAAATCGCGGGTTTCAAATGATCTAAGTTTTACCCGTGTTGAATTCTGATTTCTACCACGCGTAGCGTTACAATCTTATTTTAGACTGAATCGATAACGTTGGGTGTGACATGAAAATGGTAAGGGGGCTCGCGAGCCCCCCAAGTGTGTGACACAAAATTACATTGCGTGATTGGTCTATCCTATACCTCGTCTGTGATGGAACCTTTGAAACCGAATAAATACGGCGCTTAGGGCGATATTAAAATTGAAACAAGTACAGGTGCGTTTCCGGTTCTTATTCTTCAATTTTTCACAAACTGCCGAAATTAAACTATAGCTTATATCCCGATCACCTTGCATTTTCCACTAATAAATTATTTCTGATTCCATGAAATAAATTGTGAAACCCGTGTCGAGAGACGCACTGTAATTTGTCGTAGGAAATTCTATGTTCTTTTCTACCCTGATAACCATCTGTCTCCAGTCTGACATCAGATTGGTAGCAGGGTCTGGCTCTGGCATGAGAGCGCAGAGTCTGACGTCAGAACCGTAGCAGACGGCAGAATCTGCTGTGAATTTGCTGCCGATCTGACATCAGGCACTGACATCAGGCTCTGCACCTCAGAACGCAGCCAAATGCGGACACAGACGACTACGGTTCTGATGTCAGATTCTGCTCCCCAGATTTGGCTATCAGGGTACAGAAATAAATTAGAACTCTTAAATAACTTTCGTTAAACAATGCACGTACAGTGTGTTTTACCAAACCTCTCTATAAAGGTGCAATTTCATTTTGAGTGTCAAAATTAGTCACGTGATCAGTCTACGTGACTTTCACCGTCAACGCTCGATTTGAGTGTCAAGACTATGGACATAGACATAGAAATATAGGGACGAAGGAATAGTTGCGGGGAATGATATCCTTGCGGAAGGGGTGACGAGGTAATATACGGCTTCTTTCTATTGGCTGCTGCTTCGCACAAGCGCAGTGATGTGTAATGATAAACGTTTGTCGCGTCGCAAGCAGGATAGTGGCAACCATATTTGAAACGTTTCTCGTAGTGTGGTATTTAGTGCGCATTCACCTCATATATGTTAATAATTATAGATGTATATTTCTCTTCAATTTCCATTATTTTTACAATTTATGTTCGTGAATAATCACTTCGTTAGTATATACTTACAATTAGACATCTCTGCGTACTAATCTATAGCAAACCAATCAAATCTAGGCAGATGTATGTGCTCCCCCTCCCTCAAATACGTATATCACTCACTGATATATAACATTGGATGCGACATCGCCTTCTACAGCGTCTGAAGCCACAAAGCGGGCAGCCATCTTTGAGAATGAACTACATGCGCCGCCTGAATAGCGTCTCAAGAACTACGTTTCTGGAATTCAATAGATGTTATTTTCTTACATTCTTCGTAGATGTCAAGTCTACGTCGTAGAGCACAACGTCTCGAACAAGAATGAGGAAAGGAGTTCTTTCAAAGAACGCCAAGAAGGACGCCTTCGAAAAGCTGCGTAGTTCTTGAGACATTATTCAGGCGGCGCATGTAGTTCATTCTTAAAGATGGCTGCCCCGCTTTGTGGCTTCAGACACGCTGTAGGAGGCGATGCCGCATCCAGTGTTATATATCAGTGATATCATTCCCCTCGCCCAAAGTCGCACTATTCCTCCATTTCTATGGCCGGTATTCATAGTCGCTACTTATTCTTAAGCAAATGTTTAAAAGCTACTAGGTTAGTAGAGGATGCCGCATGCTTAAGCATTTGCTTAAGAATTGTATTATATTGTTTGTATATTGTTTTTTCCTGTTAAACAGGATGGGCGTTTCAAGCTTATCCCGCTTATATTGCCCAACGAACTATAGTCAATATATCTATCTTTTCTCTCCTCTCTCTCCTTCGGGTCCCAGCAGCAGCGGCGCATCGGGAGAAAGATGGTGTCTCTCCCATCTTTCCCCAATACCCGCCCGGTGATACTTAACTTCGGTGATCTAACGAGAACCGGTGTTTTCCATCACGGCTACGGCAGCTGGTGACTTGAAGCAGTAAACTTGACTAATGTGAACGAGGCTTTACCGTCTATTCTATACTTCGTCTGTGGTGTCACGAAACAGTCAACAACGCATGGGTTAAAGATCTTTGTGCACCTTTTATTTGTTGAATCGTGTAGTTCCTAATTTAAAAAAGTAACCATGGCGGAATTCGTGGAGAAACGATGCGAGGATATGATTCCCGAATTAGAACAGATGGAAAGAATCAAATTGTTTGATAAGACCGAAGTTCGGTGAGTCTATATTGAGGTTAGGTACATTGTTCGCTTAGAAATATTGTTTACCACGATATGCTTTTATACAGGGGAATCGCGAAGAAACTTAAGGAGAATGAATATAAAATTCAACGACATTCAAAGACTAAAGAGGATTACCTGCGATATATACAGTACTTAATGGACTTGCTTAAATTGATTAAGCAACGTAGAGACGTACGTTACAATTTTCACTGTAACAAATCAATATCAAATGATAACAGTCAGCCCACAATTACGATCGTTACAACTTCTTTCAGAAATTTGGTATTAACCAAAAGAAATCCAACATCGATCACATTATTACGAATAAAATAAATCATTTGTATAAGGACGCCATATTCAAATTCCAAGACGACATTCGTTTCTGGATCGCTTATATAAAGTTCTGTAAGCACGTCGTGAGTATTCGCACAAGTCCTACTATCTTATTTTCTTCGTTTATCTGTTAATTTGTAAATGGCAATATGAAATGTGACAGCAATTTCAAAACAGTGTTAGTCACATGTTAGGTAGGATGTTACAAGTACATCAAGATAAACCTAAATGTTGGCATATCGCGGCTCGTTGGGAGTTAGAGGAAAATAAAAATAAACAAACCGCTCGTCAGTTTCTTCTACGAGGTTTACATATACACCCAACTTCCCAGTTACTGTTCATCGACGCTATCAAGTAAGCAAAGCTATAAATTATTAATTCTTTCAAATATTCCCTTACATAATTGATAATTAAGTTTGTACACGATTTAGATTAGAACTGGATGACGCGTCATCGAACGATCAAAAGAATGAAAGTAATAGCGACTCTGCAGCGCCGAAAGCAACTGACAATGAGATGGCAATTGGAGTAAAACGGGCTTGTATTATTTATCAGCAAGCATCGAAACGTATCAAAGATATTAAATTCATAGTAGAATTACTCGATATCGCGAAGGAGCACAACAACACGGAAGAATTGCAGAATAAAATTGTCAGGTAGGCAAGTAAAGACGTATATTGGGTATACGAGCGTGTTTGTATTCTAGTTGCGAGTTGCTTTGATCCCTATTGTAGTACCATGATACAAGAATACGCTCACGAACCCCTAATGTGGGACACAATGGCACGGCGAGAGTTAGAAGGACTCGTCCAACCTTCTCTCGATAATACAGCGATGGAAGTCGGCAGCTCAGAACAGATTTCACTAAGGGATCGCATAACATCTTGTAATAAAGTGTATCAAACAGCCCTTAAGAAAATCAAAACTGAAGAGATGTGGTCGCTGTACATAGAATGTTTAACGGAAATCAATCAGAAACCAGGGCCATTACCAAATTTCAAGAGGAAGTTATTGAAAACTGCATTCGCGCAAGCACATCAAGCAAACAAGTTAAAAGAAAAGTATTATTTGCATTGGGTTGGTAACACATTCGATTATCTACTGTATTATTTCGTCAGAATAAATAAAGAATCTCATATTTAATAACCATTTGTCATAGATTAACATATTAAATGTGGAGAAAAAGGACGAAACTACTGAGAGAAAATTAAAAGACGTTCTCTGCATGGCGACTGAAGCTGTGCCAACTAGCGTAAGTCTGTGGCACACTAGATTAAGGTATTTGTTAGTCTCTGGACAGGAAAAGGAAGCTGAAGCTGTTTTTTCGAAGGTAAGAAATGAAATATTAAAAATCACTTTGTATTACACAGGAACCTGGAACGAAATGTATTTTCGTTTCGTTTCGGTTCAGCTCCGATAACAATATTTTCGTTTCGGTTAATATCGTTCCTGCTGAAAAATATTTCGTTTCCATCGGAACGAGAAACAAATTTTGTTCCGAACCGGTTATTTCATTTATAAAAGAAACTCGTATAAACTTATTTTAACAATTTTATTGCCTTTGGTACTTATATTATAAAATATTATACGTTATAGTTATGTATTATAGAATATTATATATTATGTCTTAAGAAAAAAATTTAGAGTTTTGATGCTTTCGGTTGCAAGCCGTGCCCACGAGGACAAGACCCCCAACGCCTTTCCCAGCACCGCAGTCAGCCCTATCAGGGATCTGAAACGACACGAAACGTGATGAAAATAAGGGGCGCGCTCAATTTAAATTTTTTAATCTGAAGTGTACAGAACGTTATTAGTCGGAATTTTTATTTCGGTTATATCATTTTCGCTCCTGCAACAGGGTTAAGAATTTCGTTTCGTTTCTGTTTCTGTTCCGGAAAAATATTTCGTTCTTTTCGTTTATCCTTTTCGTTTCTGTTCTGAACACATATCTTTTAGGTAATACAAGTCCTCGGAGAAAAGTCACTGCCTTTGTGGAAAATGAAAATATTACACGTTCAAGCGAGAAGCCCGGAGAAAACAGAAGAGACCTTCCAAGCAGCGTTGCAAGCGCATCCAAATGTTGCCCAAGAAATAAAGCCCACTTACATCGAGTGGCTGGTTTTAACAAAGAGTATGCAACTATAAATTATAGAACGTTTCACGTTATTTAAACTACAATCGTATATTTATTACTACATCGTATATTTATTTTAGATATACAAGCAGCGCGAAAAGTTTACGATAGCCTCTGTTTACAACCACCATTTTCCCTTGATCTGCATAGAAAGATGGCGGAACTGGAGCTGATACAACCTGAAATATCATTGAAACATGCAAGAAAGTGCCACGAAATGTCGACGTTGCAATTCGGCAAAAATAAGACAAACGTTTGGTTAGATCACATGACATTCGAAATGAAACATGGCGATCCGAAAAAGGTCGGGGAAATACACAGAAGAGCAGTGAATACGTTA
The DNA here is from genome assembly GCA_944738655.2 of Andrena hattorfiana. Lineage (NCBI taxonomy): Eukaryota > Metazoa > Arthropoda > Insecta > Hymenoptera > Andrenidae > Andrena > Andrena hattorfiana. The sequence goes on from OX122891.2 coordinate 72,157,127, forward strand.
GAGCCAGGATTGACCGACTCTTTTATTGCGGAGTACAGCTTAATCAAAGCAAATCCAAATTCTTTAAATACAGAGCAAGGCGTGTAAGATGGAGATATCGTGAAATGACATAATAAATGCACAGTTTATATATTTAAATGACATTCTTCTTCCTACAGGAATTATACGAACACTGCAATTGCTCATGACTCCAGTGGTATTTCTTTCTCCATGCGCGTAAGAACGATGTTACGATCGGTTTCATTGGGCAATCGCGTTCTATCTCCTGTTTTCAACGTCGCTCTCATATCTAGACACATCACATCAGTTGCTAAAGAGTGCTGCTTGTCGTCTAGATTCCCATCGATCCGCATAAGTAAACTCTCTAGATTATTATACGCCTCTCTGGAAAATAGAAATGCAAAATAGAATAACGATAATCAACATCCGTCGTGTAATATTTGTACATACTTCGAATTCTCGATAACTCTGATCAAATCTTGTTCCGTCTGTCGCAACTGCAAGACTTCGTTCTTCAAACCAGAATCGGCTTCATCGAGACAGAGCTCGATACCAGGACGATAAGCGCGATTCTCCAATCTCGTTTCTGCACACTTTATCGCGTCAGTTTTATGCAACAGCGCATTTTCCAATCGTACTATTTCCTTCTGCGAGATTTCCATTTCTTTTTGAATCTGCAAATTACAGTCCAATGTACTCTCGCGTCGTAAGTTTATAACTGCCTTCGCCGCGTCGATGTAGAAGTTGCGATTACTTTAAGCTTCTGCCATTCTAATTCATTGCGAGCTTTCTGAGTCTGGTAGATCCTCTTTCGTAGACTGAAGTCCGTCACATCTTGCTGAGCTATGATATCGTTTCTAGCGCGCTCTCGCATTACGTTCATCGCTTCGCGAAAACTGTATACATCGCTTAATTCATTATCGGCTAAAGCCTTTGAATGCTGGCATTGCTCCAGCCAAGCCTCGTAAGATATCGCGCTGCAATAAGACAAAGTATACTTCACGTTCGTCCCGTTAGCTTCACTCGGATCTTTGCCCTTACTCTTTCGGGGTTCTTAATGCATTCGGTTTGTAGCTAATATTCGCACACGTGCGATCCAACTTCAGATTGTCATTATCTATTCTAATGGTTTCTTCTTTATCTTCTAGGTCTAGGTCCACTGCGAATCTAACTTCTTCCAAACGATTTAACTTCTCCCACGCTGCTTGCACCCTACAAACGCCAACGTACGATGAAAGCTCTGAAATACTTTACAGTAATGCCGTACCTATCGGTTAATGATTGCTTAATATTTTCAATGACGCAGAGCTCCTTCTTCAGTTCTGTGTCAGCCTCGTCGTACGTAAGTTCCGTCCCCCTACGGCTGTCTCTCATGGAAATACATTCCGCTGTTACTTGCAAGGGATGATTCAGAAGTTCCAATTCCTTCTCGGCGTCAGTTTTCTCGTCTCTCAGAAGACGAATCTCTGCTACTAATCTGTTTAACTGATTCCGAAGTAATCCTCTCCATCGTGTTAATTCTGTTACCCTGAAGGCGCGTAGTTCTTATGGATTCTGCTCCGAGCGTGACTGAATATATTCGTTACCTGTCTGCAAGGCGGGTATTATTTACGTAGGTATCCCACACGGTTTTTACCATTGTCTCCGAACAGACAATCCTCCCTGAATTCCTCAACTTGAATGCATTCGTGATTCTGGCATCTGCGCCTTGCTGAAGGTCCCATTGTCTGGCATACCAATCCGCTAATCCTATTATACGAAACATACTTTATGCGTTAACTTAATTATTACGAGATATCTATAAAAAAAATGTTGCATATAATTTCCCACATCTGTTGGATAAATAATGATTATTTAGTGCATTCGGGAAGTAGTGCATTATTCGAATGAAAGAATTAGATATCAACATTTTTGATACAAAGAAATAGAGGATCACTCTCACCTATATGTGGTAATGGTTTTTCGTACGTGGTTACAGACTTAGCCATAATTTGAGAGAAAAAAATCCGATGGTTAACAACTTGCGAAGCGAAGTAAGAACGAAATGGAATTAATCGAGTTTATTGTCGGTTACCAAAGCAACGGAACGTCGTACACTAAATTAAATATCGATTTAATATTCGTATTTTCAGAAATACTTTTTAATTCGCGATATTTTACACAACATTCGATAAAAAGTCGTGTTGGTATATAATGGGGGAAGAAAGGAAAAGAGAGAAGCATATTGTGCAGAGGGAATAAGTTTATTTCCGTATCACGTATACAGGGATAAGTAAACGACGCAATTTCCTCCATGCATATTTCAGGCGGATACTTAGACGTTGTACAAGCTGGTATAAGCTACGATGTCGTAAAAGTATGGTTTGTCCGTTTCTGATCAATATGGCAACGGTTAAGAAACGAATCTAAGCAGGTGTTTCTTTGGCAAAGGCACCGCATTTAACGACTTCGAAGAGACATTCGTTCTAAAATCGGTATCTACCAATTGTTACATTTAGGTCGAATCATATCCAATTACATTCGAACGCGAAATACGTTGTAACGTATTTAAACTACTACGCAATCAATCAATCGATTGAAACGTACGCTAAAGCATACTATGCAATCCTGAAGCTAATATTAAGTACCAATAGCGAGCATATAAATTTTGTGTGATCGCAACATTCGAGATATTTTTGACGACACATCTACAAAAGAAATTGTACAAAATAGTTTAACGAATGCAGTTACATTTAGATCCGGTCCGTAGTTTTTTTTTCGTAGCGTAACTCTTCAATTTATACATTTTACACGGGCTTTGTTTACTAAAACGGAATTGAACATTGTATCATTGAATATTAATATAAATATAATTAAATATAAACTATCGTAAAAGCAGAGTACTATGTATACGCAATCCTCCTGAAAGAATACCGCGAAATGTAATGCAGCTCTTTGCCACCATCGCACATAAGAACCGGAAACGCACCGGTACTTGTTTCAATTTTAATATCGCCCTAAGCGCCGTAATTATTCGGTTTTAAAGGTTCCATTATTACGGGAATGTTTCGGCAGCATTTAACCGAGGAAAGAAGTGATCGATATCGAAAGAATTTCGGTTTTAAGTCTCCGATCCCCAATGGCAAAGAGACCGTTACCTATCCTCGCATGGCGCTGTAGATTGGAAACTTCTGCGGTGATACGAGTCGCGTCGTACGACTGCGCAATAAGTCTGCGTCTGCCTACCATCGCGCCAAGTTGTACTTCCGACTTGTTTACAGGAACGCGGGAGGAATCCTGGTATAAGTCAGTGCAGCAGTGTATATTGAATAGTGTATAGATCAAAAGAGGCAGTCGAACTTAGGCGCGCCATTTCCAACTTTTCTAACGGAATTCCGGGAGAAGACTACATTTTGGCGCCGGCAGGAATAGTATGCGAAGATTGAGCATGAAGAATAAGCGTAGGAAGTCTGAAATGAGCGATAACAGTTCAGAGGAAAATGGCGTCGCGCGTGCAACGGCAGATGAGGACGACGAAATGAAGAAAGGAAAGGAGAACGAGAACGAAGAGACGCCGCGGAAAGGAGCCATGAAAAAACGCACCTCGCGCAGCCGTCACAGCCTAAAAGCGACATCCGACGATTCCGCTTTAAGGGCCGAGGAGGAGGACACCCAAGCCATGGACACAGACGAAGAAAATAAGAATGTCGGGAAGGGTGGAGCGAGCAAGCGGCTAAAAAAGGAGGATCACAAGGCGTCCAGTTCGATCAAGGACAAGGAGAATAATCAAAAGGAATACGAGGTAATTAGTTTGCGTAGCGTACTCGTTGCATTCGATGCGGCGTGCTACGGATTTTGTTTACGCGGTACCGAGGACGCGTCACCCGACGACTGACGCCTTTACATAACCACAGAAAATAACGATGGCGCGTAGCGTCTGTTTAGGCGGCATGCCGGGTAGTAACTTACTTTTCGAATAGTACGCTTCAAGAGAGATGGTTTGTCGGTAAATCTGAGCAGCTTTCAGGGGATTTAAATATTATATCATTTGCGTCACGCGCTTAAATCGAGAATTAATAATTTACTTGGAAATTATCACGTAGATGGTTCGAATAACGCACGCGAAAGTATAGATACATTCTTAAGTCCAGCGGAGGACTTAGATTCGCTAAGTACCGTTCCATATTGCGAAGTAACGTTCTTGCTGGATTTTGTAAATCAATCTTTTAGTTTATTATAATTCCGATGCGATAGGTCTTGCGTTCGAACGGCGTCGCATTTTTATTTTCGTGCCAGTGTAAGTTAATTACAAGGGTGAATTTCACATGTGTCCAATGTAACGAGCATCGTATATTTGCATGTATGAGAAATGAAATCTTTATTTCGTAGGTGGAAAAAATTGTTGGGCAACGTACCATTAAAGGCAGACGGCAATTTTTAGTCAGATGGAAGGGCTACGACGATGATTCTGACACGTGGGAACAAGAAAAGGATCTAAATTGTGCACAATTAATCGAGGAGTTCTTGGTCGAAGATGAGGAGAATCAAGAGGAGAAAGCTAAGAAGCCCGAAAAGTCTCCGCTGATGGCAAAAGCTAAATCTCCGAAGATGGAGAAGAAATCAAAAAAGCTTAAAAGTAATATAAAAGAACAGTACGAAGATAGCTATTTTCGATCGTCATTTTCATTGTTATAGATTATGCTTACGGTTACAGATAAAGAAATAACAAGCGACGGGAAACACGATAAGGAAGACCAAAAGGAGTTCGAAGTGGAGAAAATCATAGAAGTACATTTCAAGAAGAATAAAACCAGAGAATTTCTAATTCGTTGGAAAGGATTCACCTCGGCGGATGATACATGGGAGCCGGAGGAAAACTTAAATTGCCCCGAACTCATAGAGAAGTTTATGCAGAAGGTAGAGAAAGCTAAGACGGCTGACGTGCGCGAACTCAGGGCAAATCGTCCTCACACAAAGCGTTACACGCTAGCCACTCACGAGTCAGGTAGAAGATTATCTCGCCGAAATATGGACAAACAGAGGTGGGTCGATTGTTCGTGAATTTTAACCGACGCTCGTTACACTTAATTTGTAGTTGATTTCTCTTTTCGCAGAGCTATGTACCATGAATGTGACGAATAAGTAATTGCAAGACATCAAGATAAACACACAGACATATTTATAGTGTTATGAGAGAATAACACTTCATCAAAAATTAAAACATAAGTGACTTGTTTAATAAGAAAAATTTAACATAAGAGGCACATATAGAATTGCTTGTATGTGTATTGTGTATGTATTCTATTACTGCAGTTAATAGATTTTATAATTAAGAGGGAAAAAGATATCGATTGATAATTTTTTAATTCACTAATAAAACAAGTGCTTATGAATCGTTGATGCTACAACGTAATGCGTTATTATCTTATATAAATTGAATTAAGTGTTAAGATTCCTTTATATTTTCTGTGCTGTATTAAATACATCAATGCACATCTTTCTTTTTCTTTATTAACTAAACGATAAAATGTTTAATAACGTCATATAATTTGTACCAAAACGTAGAAGAGCACAGAATCTGAAACAAAGTAGTATAGAGGGTGTCCGGTAATATATGGGACCCACTATAGAGATGGATTCAGCACTTCGAAGTAATGGGGAAAAAAGGTTGCATAAACATGTGTCCCAGCTGACATTGTTTACGAGATGCATTGCATTGTGTGTTCTATCTAATAACTACCTTGCATTTCAACGTGTGTCTGTGGACATCTTGACGTTGATCTAATTATTCTTTCAACACTTCTGGGCGTTGCTTGAATTTGCTGGAAACATTATTCAATTCTATCACGAAATATTGCAACAGTTTGAATAGTCCTTCTGTAAACGAGAGATTTTAAATGACTGCGCGAGTCCAAGGAGCGAGTAATCTTACTGAAAGAACAAACCGAAACGATTCATAGAACGTCACGATAGCGTTTACAGAAAAAACAGTGAAAAGTTTGAATTCTAAATAATACATGTTTATACGAACGTTTTATTATTTTGAAGTGCTGAATTTCTCCGTGAAGGGGGTCCCGCGTATTATGGGACACTATTTCGACTGATGCATATATCTCTGGTGAGCGGGCAAACGAGTATAAGTCGAATTCACCTCGAGCTTAAACTGTTTCTTTTTTGTGAATGGAAGCTGAAGATACAAGTTTCTTTTAACATAAAAGAAACTTTCACAGAGAAAGTTGTCATCAACTTTCACGTCCCAAAATTTAACACCCGATCTTGCACAGCACTTTAATTACTTTAAGTGTCTTCCTGCAAGGCTAATAATTCCGATTTGTACTAGTTTGCCCGCCCACCGGAAATCATAGTATTATGGATTTGCGCAGATTTTAAGATACTTGACTCTTACAAAGTGCAACTTCGGCTTATTCAGAAAAGAGTTTGTTGTTCAGTCATTACCTTGTAATTAGATGAAGATACATAACGTGTAAAGTGATTTGTAATTCAGAAAATTTTAATAAAAATTCGTCCTTGCTGTAACTCTTATGGAAAAAATTATATACATATTAGAATCCTATAATTAGGGGCATCTAATTTAGAGCTTTAAGAAACTATGTGTATACTCTGATACTGGTGCAAATATTCTTATAAGCTGTAATAGGATACATAAGATATTATTTAATGTCATTTCTATTAAATTTAATTGCCTCTTATGAAACTTATATAGATATTATGCTTTTGATTGCTTCTTACAAATCATTTACTGGCAGTGTAGTCGTAAAGGAAACAAAGAAGACACATAACAGCTTCAAATGTTTTGTTTCGTTATTTAGACATTCTTCTTCATATATTATAAACAGATTCAATTTAGAGTGTCATAACTTGAAAGAAAGTACATATAACCACTGAGCTGTAATCGTGACACGCTATTTCTTACTTTAAATGGCACTGAAGTGAGCATGTATGTCGCCAAACGCATTTACTGTCTTGTGTATGAATGACGAACGAATGTTCAATTCGTTCTTGAGAAAATACCATAATAAAGATTTGAATTTTTGACGAAGTTTCTGTATTTTCGAGTACTACTTATAACAGTATTTAAAAAATTCATACATAAAAGGTACGTGTAAGCGTTGCTTTACATGAGATTCACAGTCGCTGACTTGCAGGACAATCCGTACAAATTATAAACATTTGTTAATTATAAATAGAACGACTGTGACAAATTGATACTATTATATTTCACCGTTTCTATAAATTATGCGAAAATACACAAATTTCCATGAAATATTTATTCGCGAAGTTTAAATATCGCTGGAATTAAGAAATACATTTTACAGAGTGATCAATATAATGTACTGTTTAATTAAAAATGCTAAGACAGGAATTTCCTGCCAATTATGTAAGTTTTGTATCATCCTATCATATTTCATGTTATAAGAGATTCGTCGCAACAGCAATAAAAAATTCGTTATACGTATAATAAAGATATAGGTGAGTACCGATAAAGAACATAAACAGAAATTATTTAAAAGAACACTAATCAATGTGATTGCAGTATGGAAGTTAAACGGACACAGCTGGGAATACCTAATAGCCGAGATAGATGGCTACGACAATGGTGATCAATAATGATTATAACTATTTCTGGTGGAAGATAATCGTTGCATTAATTGCCACCGTAATTCTGATAATTCTATTTATATTCTGTCACTGTTGTATCTATGGAAAGATTGTTTCCAGTTGCAAAAGGTTCAGCACCGTTTCGTTTAAAACCATGTAACATACGTGTATTTTTGTCATATTTATGCCCACGTTCAGTTATTGGTGCAATGCTATAATTACGTTAACAAAGGTGTCTTAAGTGGCGAAATAAGGAGAATAGTGTCGATGACAGTTTGCCTATAATGGGCGAAAATGAGAGGGACTCTTATACAAAGCGACGGTTTTTATGGAGCGACGCGTTTAATATTTTAAAATTTTGTAAGAAGCGTAGTAGTCGAAGGAACAAGCACTGTGAAGATAAGTGTTATAAATCAGATATTCTTTTACAGGTATTATAAAAGCTTTAAAGCTGTAAAGGCTTTTCTAGTGCGTTTAATAATTATTGAATTTTATATATGTGCACCCTTGTTCACACGTTTCTTATTAGGAAAAGGAGAAGTTACTCGCTACTTCCGAAGATAAAGCAGTAGCTTCCAACGATAATGTGAATTTGACGAAACGATTGTCTTTAAAAATGTCATTCTCGTCTTTCTCGTCGCCTGATATCAAGGACAAAGGTATGCGCAGTCAAACATCGGACGATTGGACTATCAAAGAATTAGGAAGCTACGAACATAGCGCACTTAGTATCCCGGGTAATTTGCGTAAGGTATAATTTCACTCGTAATGGAATTACTCGCGTTTCATGCATTCTTTTAAATCGAGTTCCCTTATTTTTTTAGGGTGAAAAAGATATTTGTTTCTCAGACACTGATCTGAAATTTCTAGTAATACCGATATCTTCGAACAAGTCTGATATAATAAAGCACGATGAGAAAATAGTATTATGCAAATGGAATTCGGACAATATTAACGAATACTATGACAGAAAAGGGATCGGTTCTAAGTTGATAGAACTGAAGCTTGAAAATACAGATTCATTCACTAATAATGCACAAACATATCGGATGTCCACTTCGAAATCAAATTATTCACCCGACTCTTTTGCACCCAAAAATTTGGCATCTGACTCAAAGTACTTCTCAGACTCTGCAGCAAATGGTTTGGGCACTTTTCCGAATGTGTACCTTAAGAGACTCCAAAGGTTTCCCAAAGTTCATAACTCGTAATAAAATTGATTTAAATCGAAATGATAATTATTTCTAATATTTTATACAGGTCAAGCAATTCCTATGCCAGCTCTACAATATCAATCGTGTCTAGTACAGAGAAAATAAGCATTGAACATCCAGCAAATGGTGTCTTAGATACAGAAAATTATTTAAAAGCGTTGTGTGCAAAGTCGAAAGGAAATAATTCTTATACAACATCAGAAAATACCATTGCTAAAGACAAATTGTCAAAGAAAAGATTAGACAACTGCGATGTAAAATCGAGAGAGATGAAGAGAAAGATGAAATCATCGATAGATGTACAATTAAGCCATTTAAAAGAAAATTCTCAAGGTTTAAGGGATCACATGAAAGAAATGAGAAGTTCGTACAGGAAATCTAGGTCGGAGGACAATTTTGCGAGTAGAGCGACACCTCTTAAAGCGAGAAATGACAATAGAAACAATTCTTTTACTCCTCGAAATGATTGCACTTTAATATCTGGAAGTCTCATTTATAATAACGAAGGAGTTTATCCACCAGTAGATCACGACTCGGAGACAAGCGAAACTTACGACGAACTGGGAATCTTATTTTCGCAATACATGAAACTTCAAGTCGAACCATGTCGAAGAACGTATTGCCCTTTATCGCGACATTTGAAGCAACGAACTCGACATAGCATGAGAAAGTGCCAAACGAGATTCAACTGTCGTCAAGTGTATCCTTACGATCAACGGCCAGGATGTAATAGCGGAAATGTCTGTACGGACGCGTACGACGAATTAAAATTAATGCGTACTTCGGCGTCAGAAAGGAAAAACGTTTATCGATGCATGTTCGAAAGAAGAAAACAATTTTTGAATCAGCCATGCGCACTACCTAACGAAAATTTTCTAACGACAAGAAGGTAATTTTATAAAGAAGATAAAAGTGAATATGAAACTTAAACTGTTATAAAAACACACATATACGTTACGCATTACTTTTTAGAACATGTACTTTAACGTTTTTAGCACTCTTTTGTACGGCAATGGTATAGCAAATAAATAATTATACATGTGTTTACAAAAATTATTTTATTGAATTAATTACATACGTTCGCTTCTCTTTACTTCTTTCACTTGAAGGCCTAAAAAATCGATAAGTATATTGTTAAAAGGGAGCGCTGGAAACGAGGCTCGATCTGTGGAATTTAAATGGACGAATACCTGGAGGCAAAGATTGCTTCAGCTTCTCTGCCTTTTCCTTGTCAGTAATAACAAGGGTGTACAGAAATCTTGAACAACGAACCTTGAACTTGACATTGTCAGCATTCTTCTTGATCTTTACAGCTAAATGGAACCAGAAATTAACGAGCAAGTTCTGTAAATCATCGGGCAATCATATCTTGCGCCGCAAACACTTACATTTGGCATCCTTCCTCCTGGCTTTTAAAAGGAAGTCTTTGATTTCTTTGATTTCACGTGGCTAAAAATAGCGGAAATTATTATAACTACATGGAAATAATTTGTATTAAAAGCGAATGTAAATGTATCGATCAACAGAAGTTTGTAGCTAGGGTGGATGTACCAGTAAATGAAGACGTACTAGTGAATGGACATTTTTTATTAAAATGAGCAAAATAAGTTATTAAAATAAGCAACTAATTAATTAGAGACTTCTTTTAATTTCTTGCTTCATATCCAAACAATTTTTGCAGCACGTGGAATCAATCGCGCTGCAAACATAATTTTATAATAGTGTTCATTCATTAGCCTTAAGTATTCATTTATTGGTGCGTTTACCCTACTCTTATTTAGCCTTGGCATTTACATTGAGGTTATGTTGTGCGGATTGTGCCTTTTCAGGTTTAGAACCTCTATCGTATCGTAATTTAATGTAACATATTCTTACAAATAACAGGAGGAATCTAACCTTTTCGCAAACTGCGTAATATTATAAGTTCGCGGTATATTGATTAGATATAAGACTCACCATTATGGATCGAAGATGGGCGCAGCTAGAATCACCTGGAACATTCAAGAATAATTGATAAGGAATCAGTTGGTATTCCAGAAATTTCTATACACCAAATGCAAGATATTCTTTTAGTAAACGCAAAATCGATATATGACAGAAAGCAGAACGGATTTCTTGCAAAAATACGGATTTCAAAACGGAGTTTTAAAAAAGTAGTACATACCCCTTCACGTTATAACCGGAAAAAGAAAATGTCGAATGTGTCTCGTTCACCGAAGATTGCGTCAAATCAGCAACCAAGTTTTCGTAAATAAACGATTTAATGCAATGAAAAATGTAAATGCAATAGATATTACTTAGCTGAAATAATTGATTGGTTTTATCGTAAATGTTACGACCACTGTTCCACGTTCTATTGTATTACAAATTCATGACAAACATATGTATAATTTCTACAATTGCTTTAGAAACATCTGTTTCGAATAAAATTTAACAATATTTCTAATTACCCAGTCTTTTTTAAAAGTTCGTAAACATCATTTCTAACAGTGATTCCATCTATTTATTAATTGTTTTCGTAGGCGAATCGCGTCAATCGCATACCAGTAATTTGTTTATATTTCTACAAGTCATCGCAACGTTGTATGAACAGCATGCGCGCAAACGCGCAATTAAAAATTCCACTGTCATAACAAAGCAGTTACTTGTGTCTTTTGTTCCATTGAGTTTGCAATATCAACTCACACTACGATGCAATTCCCGAATTCCTCGAATTGACCGCAGAAAAGCCACGTTTTTAAATTGCCCGCCAACCGAGTTGGTGCAATTCAATTGTCAATCGCGCGAATGTGTGCGTGCCCGCAGGCTTATATATACATAGGTGTTCCGTCAGTCATCTTTTCGTATCGCGATTACAAGCACAGTGCGCGCAACGGGTTCTTAAGGATATAAATTCGCTCGCGACGGCGCGCTTACATATTATTTCTCGCGTGAATGTAATCTCTCGCTTTGTGGTCACGTACGTACACAGCTGTTTCTCTGACAAAACAATTTCGCGTAATCCTTTTAAAAAATGGATACCCCGCTACCGCATATTATCGAAAGCGCGGATTGCGGTGGTTCAGGAAAACCGAAAGACAGGTTAGTCAGCCTTCTTGATCAGATCGAAGTGCATGTAGAACAACTGAGGAAAGACGCCTGGAGACTCGAAGAAGAGAGAGATACTCTACTGACTACGTTAGACACGCTTAGAAACAATGAAATTCTCAGTGGAATGCAAGAGAGTAAGTGTTTATCTCGCTCATTCTGAGAATGCAAGGTCAGCGCTAATCGAATCTAGAAACATCCCTAATGACAGCTAGAATATTCCGTAGAATCTTCTTTTATAGCGTCATCGAGCGCCTAGGTTTTAAACGCAATCCCCCGTGATATTGAAAGTTTCCGTTTGCCCATTTTGCGCACTGATAAAAGTTATATTTTAAACGAACGGTTGCTTCCTGCACTGCGTAACATATGATCCACCGGAGCAGGACTACGCTTTAGAATAATGTACTGTTGTTTACAATAGCTGACAGAGACGATGTACTAAGGTACGCCGATAGGTTATCTATGAGGTGTTTAACCGTCGATGTATTGGTTAAAGTTCAACGAGACCATATTCAGCAGGAGGCGTTGCATCAGGTATTGGTGTTAGTTGCTTCGTACGAGCAGCTTCTAATAAAAAGTTTTGAATTTAATTTTGTATTCTTTCTTATTACGATAGCCGATGAAAATTGTCGATAACTTTAGGTAATCACGTTCTTTCATATGGCCCTTAGAAAAACACGTTGGTCAATTTTAGGTAAACGGTCTGATCGATAGTCTAATCATAAGCCTTCGCGAAGATCCGGCCGCAACTCGACAGCGTTGCGCATCTTTCATGAATGCGTGCACATCGCAAAGTATGGGGCATTCCGATAAGAACTTTGAGACTGCTATTCTTGGCTGCACCCTAGACGACCAGAAGCGGATAAAGAAAAGATTACAGGGTTTGCTGGATTATATCGATAAGAAGCATACGATTCAACTACTGTGAAGGTATACTCGGAACGATCGATCTTGAGCGGAAGCGGGACGAGCCACTCCTTAAACGAGCAATTAATTTGTTTTAGTCGTCCTATAGGAGATTCGAGGGAAATAAAAGCTAATTAAAGCGGGTGCTTTGACGATAATACAATGGTGATATGGTAAATGTAGAGAAAGTACTCCACGCGTTACACGAGCGCGCTACCTTCTCTGCGTATACTACACGTTCCAATGCCTTGCCATTGTGTGTATAAGCTTCTATGTTCTTTGCATTTGTATTCGGGTATCAAACGTAGTAGGAAGTGGTTATTTGATAGCTGTGATAAATTACCAACATCCCTATACTTGTTTAAGACATTGGAGAATTTCACTTCGCACGTGTTTGCAATAAATAATTAGAATTTCAATCGGAGCTGCGTTGGTTATAATTATCTGTCTTAGAAAGTTTCTATTCGGAGCGACGCAGAGTTAATTAGATATAGCTGTCGGAGTACAGAACATTGTGCTGGACGATCGCACTGATTTGGCAGTTCGTATAAATCGATGAAGCGACGATACATTGTTGGAGTCGTGTTAAATTTTATCTTTGCGTGAACATCGTATGTATATGTATATGTGACTGCTGGTTAGTCATTCTAATACAGTGTAATTTATCCTTATTTCGAGTACTTAAAATTAATAGTGCTTCCTACTATTAAAAAGAAACTGTTAATAAAATGTTAAGACACTGAATGCAAACTCTAAGTACGTTAAGAATGTGACATTCGAATTTTCTGTACTTCAACGAAGTCTGTAATATATCTACCTACCGTTGCACCTTAGATGAAATTGTCATATTTAGTACAGATTTCGCCGTTCACTTTGTATTAAGTTTATTATAAAATGAGTGAGGATTCTGTGTGCAGTCTGGCACAGTTTTAAAGAAACGTTCAGTTTACTCGAAGGATTATAGTTTTTTTTTAATATTACGCACGTAAACGCTCTATTAATGTTTGCGACGCGATACCTTGTTGCCAGACTAGTTTAATCGTGCAATCTTTATTCACTTGTTTTTTTTTTGTAGACTTGATTCCAGTATTCTTTATATCCGATACACTCATCCAATTTTAATATACGCTAGTTCAACATCAGTGTACAGACTATAATAAAAAATAGTTGCCTAAGAACTTAATTTTCTCCACGTAATACTTACTTTTTTATGCGATACAGATGAGGCAAAGCGTTATGCACAATTGAAAGAGGCGATTTATAAAAATTTGCGAACTGTTGCTCTGTGAGGTGTCGATTAAAATAAATTATCTGAAAATCGCAACGTTTTATTTTTATTTACTTTTTTCCGTTGGTACCATTCACGAAAAAAAAAACGTATTTTCTGTCAACATAATATTTTTGTTTCCCTTACGAACTAGAATATTTGGTTAGCCATTATATTCATATCTGTTTACACATAAATTAATACCTGCAATATTTTCTAAGAATCTGAAACGATTTAAAGTAATCTTTAAGTTTAAATATTCTACTCAACTGAGCCATAACTCGATAAGAAAAATAATCATATATTACTTACACTGATTACTTCTCACAATCGTGTTGACACAACATATATATATATATAAAAAAAAAATTAGACGCTACATTCACCTTTTTCAACGTTCCACGCGGGCACATACAAATAATATATTTACAAAACACAAAGAACGTTCTATACCTTTCAACACGATTACGAGCAAGTACGCGATCGGGAAGTGATATATTTTGTATGTAAAACGACTTACGCGATTGTATGCTTGAAATTAAAATAACTAATCATATACGTATTTACAAGGTGCATTTGTTATAGTAGTGTCGACGTGTCAGTAATAGTAATAATAATAATAAAACTTAAACAAGAAATCGATGTATAAAAATGTATAGAAATTCTTTCGGTATAAATGTCACTCAAATCAGAATCTTCTCATTTTGTACTTTGCGTGATTGAAGAGCGTTAACAAATTTCCATATTAATTAAAATCTCGATCAAAATTATATATTCTATGTTTCTTCGCAGAGTGCCGAATGTTTGATGTAATCAATTAAAGCGAATCCAGGTGAAACACGTATCGGCAATACTGTTCAGTGATAACGTGATAAGCCATGAGTCACGTCTGCTTCTTTATCAGGACCCTGATTCACTACTACGTTGCGCCTACGTTATTATCGTGTATCGTTAAACGAATTAGCGTATATTAGGTGGAAGAAGTATAGCGAGCTGAGTAGCGTTCTGTATAATTCCTGAAGACTGTACCGGGAGTATCGGGACCAAATTGAATCGGCTGCTCGAACCCACTTCCCCCACTGCGAATTATGCCACGCGTGGAATAAGATGGAGGGGGGTTGGCGCTTCAGTGGGCTCGAGCGGACAATTGAATTTGAGTCGACTATAGCGCGTTAAAATGGACATACGTTTTACACCCACGAGGGTATTGCTTTATACATCACACGAGTGTGCCTCTAAGAGCTCGTTATAGAGGCTGTTCCAGAACTATTAATGCAAGCGTGACTGTGTAAGGGAATTCGTAGAAAGAATTTCAGAGCTCCGCGAAGCTGATCGTTGTTGAAAATTTGTATCCGTAGCTCTGGAACACCCTGTGCTTCTTCCATCCAGCGTCCATTATCGAAACTACCGTACGAGGTCTATTTTTGTCATCATAAATAGGAATACCAGTCTGTACACGGTTAAGAGTATTATTAGTTACAGCTTTCCACACATTTATCCGTGCGGCGACTAAAGTAGCCTACAAGCGTTCTTCACGAAATTCCTTTTCTTGTGACTCTTCGCCTTGGCGCCCGGCCGTAACACTATGGTACCATTCCCTGTGCTTCGACCGCACGTGGATCCGTTCGGGCTGAACGCGCCTGTAACAAATATCAAATACACACCTATTTTCGTAAATTAACGGGTGACGTTCACGATTAGCACGGGAGCTTAGCCAGTCGGCTCGATTTATAGTACAATCCCTTACACTCCGTTTGATTACTCGCAGCAATGCGTTCTTACGATAGATTCTAATAGCTCATCTGTGTATTTATACGCTATCCCCGCGGTCTGTACACGTTGTAGACATTAAGACCGTTAGTTGTGTGATTTATGCTAAGGAATAAAATAGAAACAAACACGCCATCCAAGCTCCTTTTTAACTGACTTCAAAAAGAAAGATGTCCTCAGTTTTATGTGTATGTATGTTAGTATGTATTATTTTTGTCCGCGGATTTCTCCGTAACTGTTGGACCGATTTTAATGAAACTTATTGCATTTAGTTTAGCTTCAGCCAACTTAGGCAATGGGGAAAGAATTATCAAAATCGGTTAAGTAGTTTTGAAGTTACAACAAAAAATAAGACATCTGTTTCATTATTATTGGAATCTTCCGTTTCTAGCAAACGTTTCTTTTTTTTACGAGCAGCTTATTTTGTAGGCCTGCCCGTATTTTTTAAAATAAATGTAGTTGTACAACTTAAATAACTAAAAAAAAAAATAATAAAACATTTTAAAAAAAACCGACTTCACAAAAATAAAAATGCACTGAAAAGTGAAAAATAAGTTTTTTTCCTTATTTAATCTATGACTCTCAATTTTTTAAGTCGGCGCCAGATTTACACAGTGCAAATAATGACACGCCGACATAAAAAAAGTTGAAATTCATAGATTAAATAAGGGAAGAACTTATTTTTCACATTTCAGTGCATTTTTACTTTTTTGAAGTCGTTCTTAATTTTTTTTTTTCGTTCTTGGTTCGATTTAATGCAGAGCGTAAGAAAGTACAATATATTCGTTTGCGATCAACTCCACGCGTCAAAATAACATTAAATACTTGAAATTTTTAATAATATGAGAGATTTAACCCTTTCACAGTTTATCTCGTGCGAGGCTTGGGCAGGGCGACAAGTAGCTGTTTATCCTGAGCGAGGCAAGTAAAATAAAGAAATAAAAAAATAAAAAATTACAATTTTTATCATAAACAGAAATATTTTAGAACGTAAAAAAATATACATTATTTTAATCGGAACTTGAAATTTTATTAAACTGTTAAAGGGTTGAGTGTATCAAACCCAGCGATGAATGTCGGGTTGCAGTCCCGCAGGTGCTTCAGCTGGTAATTCAAAAAGCGCTTATAATAAAAAAATTGAAGATTCTCAAGTGTGGATGCATGTGAACATTTTTTAATTATTTTGACGTATAGAATCGAGTGTGAAGTAATGTCCCGCATATCCTTCGCCAGCCTATATAGGGGCGAGTAACGTGATAACGTGTATGTACATAATGTACAATGTCGTTACCGAAACCGCGCGTTTAATTATCGGGGAGGTGGATTACACGCGCAGGGAGCTTGTTCGTGCAAAATAATTAACAGAAACGATTAAAGTTGATTCTCTGGTCGGTGTAAATGCGGCCCCCGTTCCGTTCCCACACTTTTACCGCCCGTGGTACACCTTGCGGATCACGCCACGAGCGTTTTCACGACCGAAATGTAATCGTTCGTTTCGTTCGAGATGAAAGCGGCGAGCCCCTTAATTGTTGCGTTCCTTTATCGGATAATTTAATCGCGATACGTGCGATACGCTCGAATAATTTTCCATCTCCTTTTTCGCATCGGCGAAACTCGATCGGTTGTCCGATTAGCTTCACGATGGATGGATTTATTTCGAAACCTCCACCTGTGCACGTTATTATTAACGTAGAAAACGAGGAGTCACATCCTTTGGACAATGTCCAGCAGCGAGTGAAAAATGTTATGCAGATACGTGTCCGCCTCTGTGTGCAACGTACGTGCACTCGCGCGTTATTCAAGAATCGAGATCGATGGTAGCAGTCACGCGATCCGAAGATGTACGTACACTCAGGAACGTATCTGAGGTCCTCAACCTTAAATAAACCAACGTCCACGAACGTTTATTCTCAATAGCCCTGGCGTTTATCGAATCTCTTCTTTTTAGACTGTAGTATGCTAAATGACCGAAGAATATTTCACTCGAACAACGGATGTATGTTGAAAAGTCCTGCCAAACGAGTGTTTATGTCAGAAAACCGGGAATCCCCTTGGAAACTAAGCTAAGCTATGCTATGTTATGCTATGCTATGCTAAGTTGTAAAAAATTAGCATACCATGGCATAGCATAGCATAGCTTAATTTAACTTCCAGTTGACTCCCCGGCTTAAGAATGTATTGAAGCTAGTTTTTTAAAACTTAGCATAGCATAGCGTAGCTTCAAGCGATTTCTTCCCTTTTCGAAATTTTTACTGCCTTCCCGAGGTACAGCTAAAAACTTAAGTCTCTGCCACAAGTAGGAACATCCCCTAGTATCCAACGAACATTTACACATTACTCATTTATCACCCGCCGCATTTTAAGTAGCTCCAAACAAATTGCACATCCCAATACCCAAGGAATACCCTCGTCAAACTATACTCTCCATAGTCTACAATTTTTCTAGTAATTCAATATTCTTCGGTACTCCCGACAAGTTTCCATTACGTGCGTCCCTGCGCGAGGCGAATATACCCCTGCTGATCTATACACAGCCGTGACTGCTGGTCAAATACTGACCAGGGTAGACCACCTGCTAAATGTGGGCCAACCACCGTAGAGCGTGCCCCTTTGTCTTGCCTGTCAGCTTCTCGGTCGCAATTTTTACGTGTTCATCGAGCGTTCCGTTCTAACCGAGCCGCGATGAACCGGGCGAGACTCGCAGGGATAATCCACTTCGAGGCTGATACATCTGTCGCCTCACGAGCCGCGAACGTGATGACGATGTACTTAAGGACGAGGCGGCAGGATCGAACCGACCTGTGCGTATAATACAAGCGTGCGTATCCGGCGCGGTTAATACATTATGCATCCTCCCGAGCAGTTTCCAAGAAAGCGCACTGTTCTCTTCACGCAGCCGTTACGGGCTAAACGACTGGTCAGCGTATGTCGGGATCGGCCACGTGTGAACCTGCTTCGCCCTATTGTTCCCGTTCGTACAAATCGACGCCTCAATACGCGATGCAGCCCGCGACCGCTGATACCATCCATTATCGATTTTCTTCGTGGAAAGATCGAACGTGAGGAGGTTCGAAGAAGCCCGAGCGAAGCGGCGGCGTCGAAGACGAAGATTTCCCAAGGTCACTTTTACATGGACCTTTGTTAGATAGTTTCTTTTTATCGTGGGTAAGGTTTGTCTGTGTATCTTGCTTAAGTTTCTTGAGACTTTTCAGGATGGAAAAATATGGTTCATTTGGGCCTAGCTATGCAGAAAGCTACCAACCCTCAATGATCTGAAACTGAGCAAATTTAGTTTGAAGGTTGAAAGAAAAGGAGCTTTATCTCTAGTCGGAATATTTTATATTTCTCGTTTTTTTTTCAATATTTTTAATGGGTTTTTAATTTTCTGTTGATTTTGTTTTTTAAGCCTAAAATGGAACTATGCCTTGGTAGTTTTAATAATTGTGTAATGCAAGAGTTGTTCTATGGGTTGGTAGGTTTTTGCAAAATAAAGATCGCAAAATTATGGGATCCGTACAGCGTTTAATTAATTTTTTGTCATTTTAGAGGTTGATAGCTTTCTGCATAAGTAAGCCCATTTAAACTTCCACGAGATCTATATAACGCGGAGTTCATATAACGAGGTTAATAAACTATAAGAGCCGGAGAGAGTGAAAATTTAAAAACAGCCACCGTATCTCTAAATTCCACCAGTGTCTGATAAATTTCTTCTTGCAGGAGTATATAGGAGCTTCTGTTCGTCAGCCAACGCCTCGACGATATGAGAATACGAATTAGGAATGCGTTTCAACGTGTTAACGCAGAAACGCTTGTGGCTGTTCAAAGTAGTTTCAGAAAACGGGCTTAAAACCGTTGGTACACGTAGGAATTCGTTTGGTGTTACTGAATACATCGAAATCTTTAATTTCCACCCGTAAAATAAGAATAAAAGCAAAGGAAAAAGGAGATTAATATAGCCACGGCTGAAGTAATTCAAGAGCTATGTAAAAAGAAAAGAAAGCTTGATTTTACTCTTTAAATAAATTTTTAAAATCACCCAATGAACTTCATTGAATTTGCATTAAAAATATTTTTGTCCGTTCAACTCGGCTCCCCCAAGGTTAAATCCTGACTGCGCCACTGGATAATAGTAACGCAGTCGACAGAGACCTACTGTCTTCTTTTCCTGAAGAATACAATAAGCAGTGATTGCAAACACTAAGGGCACGCCATTCTCTTCGTTCGCTGTATTTAACAAACAATTACTCGCCCGCCCACTCGAAGCGATAAGACCAGTTGACTCGGGACCACCAGGTAGAAGCACGCGCGCTCGATCGCGTCGCCCGATCCGTCGGCGATGGAAGCTCGCGGGATACGCGCCCTACTCACTTATTACTGATGGAGATCTGGGCCCGGCGGAGTATAATCTGAGGTCGTCCTGATAGTCGTCGTCGCAGCGTCGCATCTCGTGGAGACATCGCGACGCCAGGTGCCGGAAGACGCTCACGACGCCGACGTCCTCTTTCACGGACGTCCTCAGAAGCTTGCAGCCTAGCGCGCGGCCGAGCCTCTCGGCCTCGTCCCTGAAACAGCACTGTGCTCGAGATTACTCGAAATTGCGCGCGCCAATCAAGCAGAGGGCCCGCGCTCGGTTCAAAGCTTACGGATCGATCACGCACTGATCCACCAGGTCCATCTTGTTCTGCACCAGCACCGTGGGAATCTCGCCGCACTCGTTCTCCACCTGCAAGCCGAAAGTAACGGATGTCTCTTATCGCGCCACGCTGCCAACGGGATTCGAGCTTTTCTAATTAGCACCGGCGAATTTCGTGCCGGTGCCGTTAATTTGTCAGAGCTAAGCAGCCCTCGTTAAACCAGCCGAGCCTTAGGAAGTTTCTATCCTCTTGCTCAATCCGGAGCCTTAAGCGCGCTGCTTGAAATAATTGGAGAGCCGCGGCTAACTGGCTCCCGGAGGTTGCCAGTTGAAATGGGAGGATAACGCGCAGAATTAATAATCGGATGTAGGTGTTCGACCGTTCGCAGCACTAAACACGGAGTGATTGGCCATCCACTTATTTGGAGCAGCGCACTTAACGCGCGACGAATCCGGGAAAAGAGGCTACAAGGGAAACACTATTTTGAAGCAGGATGCGATCCACCGCAACGGTTATTCACACCGATTTGTACTTGTTCGTGCTACACCTTTGCCGACGGTTTCTCTGCCGGTGGAGGAAAAAAAGCCAACATACAAGTTTCTACGAAAGGAATTCGAGAGCGTGTCCGATGATCTCGAATGTCCCGTCAGAATCGGCCACGGTTACGCATTGCTCTTGCTGTACTTGTTGTAATCACTGGCGCAAATACTTTTCAGCTGCCTAGCGCGCGGTTTATCGCCAGCACGGGCCTACTCGGACGACGGCTGCGAGATTCCCTCCGCTGAATCTCTTTTTTTTTTTCCTTTCAGAATGCGACCGCGATGACTACCGTAACACGGTTAACTTTCGATTATTCGCATCGCCGGCATTCCCCGTCGTTTTGCTCGACGTTCCCGTATCGAACATTAAGGATCATTAAAGGGTCACTAAGTATGAAAGTACGGCATTGCGCGAGTACTTTTAAGGCATCGTCGTAGGTAGGTACTCGCTGCGAACAATCGCCTGCATTCCCTGCCCTGGACTCGTTTTGCGCGGTCGTGGAGGAAAACCGGCAAGAGTAACAACGGGAGACGCAACTTTTCCTTGCTTACTAAGATCAGTCATAGAATATTGCGTCGACTTATGAGATGCTATTAAAAATGGGAATCGAAATCACTCTGAACCACTTCGACATTTAATATTATTGTAGAAGCAGAATTTAACGAATATCTACTTTCTTATTATTTCGAATATCCTTTCCAATTATCTACTCAAGATCTACTCTTGCAATTACAAGTTGAAGACGTTTAAACACCTCGCACGATGCTACATGACTTTTAAAGGGGACTCACAAGGGAACATCCCGAACCCGGAAATTCAAAAAATTCTGAAACTTTGTGAATATATAGGGAATTTCTTCCCGATTACAACGCAATTTTTGTTTGCTGCCTAAATTCATGCTAAGGGAGTGTAATTGACCCCTGAAAATCCGGTTATTTTTCGATTTTATGTTATAACTCCTGAACTGTAAAATAATATTTTTACCAAATGATAGATCTAATTAAAAGAAGTAACTTTCCTCTTGAAACTATTTTTCTATCTCTTACAGTTCGCGAGTTATAACACAAAATCGGAAAATAGCCGAATTTTTAGAGGTTAATTTCAACCCCTTCGTGTGGATTTGGCCAGCGAACAAAAATTCAGTCGTAATGACGAGGATATCCCCTACATATTCACAAAGTTTCAGAATTTTTTGAATTTTCGGGTTCGGGATCTTCCCTTGTCAGACGTTATGAATTATTCTGAATAGGGGAAGCCTTATAACAATTACTTTTTGTCAGTGGCGGATTTAAGGAAAAAGGCCCAGGTGGCAAACTTTCTGGGACATCCTGTATACATAATAAAATTACAAATAGAGAAACAAAAAAATACCTATAGTATTTGGATAAAATCATCATTTTTTCTGGGCAGGGCCCCGCGCGGCAACTGCTCGTCGGCCGCCCGTTAAATCCGCCACTGCTTTTTATAATAATTTATGAAAGAAAGTGTGTAATCGAAACTGTTCCACGGGAATAAAAGAAAAGGAGGGGGATTATTAAGTTTCGTGATCTAGGCCGTGCCCGCCACCCGTGGAAACGTTTCAGCCGCGTGTCCACTGAAAATCAGCCCCGGCTTTAATGGCACCTTCACTTTCACATTCCACCATCCGTCGTGACTACCTACGGAAACGTGCTTGCGAACAGCGCGCAAGTTCAGGCACGGCGTGTGTGTCTGCCGTGCAGTCGTACCTTCAGCTTCCACGAAGGAATGGCGTCGAAGGAATCCCTGTCAGTGGCTGAATAAGCGAGGACGCAGGCATGGGCGCCGCGATAATAAGCCGCGGTGATTGCGTCGAATTCCTCCTGGCCCGCGGTGTCCCACAGCATCAGTCTTACGTCCTCGCCGTCCACCCTGCGGAACGGCACACGGTCGTTAAGAAAACTCCCCAGAACCACGCTCCCGTGTCAACGAGAATTATTTTAATGGCAGGCCGTGCGAAACTGCTCTGCCTCTCTATTACGCTTTTTCGGACGTTATGGAGATTATGGAAATTATGGAAATTATGGAAATTGTTCTAGCGCTCGAGCTGATCGAAATGATGCTAAGTAGTACCCTTTTCCACGGAGAGCTGCTGGAAATTTGTTAGATGAATTATCTGGTCTAGTGAACCGATATAGTGCGTCCCCGAGATATAAGTAGCGACTTCGTAAATGCAGCAGGGGCTCGGGTGCTTAAGGGGTTAAACCACATTGACCAGATCAAGAAATACCGTATCTTTGGGAATTTATAAAACCCTTTTTTCGATTAAAATTTTTCAGTAAAGATAGAGACATCTTTGAATAATATATATATAATTTTTTCCAGGTTGTCAGGTAAAAATTAAAATATTGAAAAAATTGAACGTCGGCCGCTTGACAACTTAGTTTAATATTCCATTGTTAAAATTTTGTTTCAAAAACCTGTTCATCAGAAATAATGTACACAGCCATATTTATTTTTAAAGAAAACTTAAAAAAAATTCTACATATTATTCAAAGATGGCCCTATCTTTATGAAAAATTTTAATTAAAACTCTGTTTTCTTTCATTTATAAATTCCCAAAGATGCGGTATTTCTTGACCTGGCCAAGGTGGTCTAATCCCTTAATGTCTTCGAGTGTTTCGGTGGCAATTCAAACACCCAAGGACGTATTCAGTGTACATTTTGGGTATTAGTTGCTCGAGATCAGTATAAGAAAATGTAACCAAATAAGTACAGCCCTGTAACAAGTAGCAATGAACTCATTTGGTGGCTTGTAGCCCCAATGGTATTCGCACCATTTTAGTGGCCTTTAGACGCTCTATCTCGGGGACGCACTATATTTCAGTTTAGGGCCGCACGACGCTCGCAAGAAATTTCTCCATACTATGATGGTCTCGTTAAACCGGACCCAAGTTATGCCGCGGTAAAGGTACCGTTTAAGGAGCATACATGGAATAGGACTTTCCGCACAACGGCTGCGAAGAAAGACTTGTTTGATCAGCTGGAATAAAGTGGGGAACGAGCCACACTTGCGTTTTTATAATGTCATCGCATTTCGAGAGCAAAGGGATTTAAAAGCACGCGATACGAGAAGGTCGTGCGTGGACTCTTCGTGGTAATGTATTCCTCGGGGGGCGTGCGTGTGCGTGCAAATTAAATAAAATCAGACGAAGCCGTGTCGTGGCGAAGGTCATCGTCTGGCGACATACACCGCTTCGAACACAATAAATGCATATACATGAACTTTCGGATTAAACGTTGCCTTCCGTTTTTCTTTCGTTTCTCGAGGAGAGCTCCAGGAGGTGGGAACCGTAGGATAATAAATGGATCGAGTTGAGTTCAGGGCTCGATCTAGGAGGTGCAAACAGGGCAACTGCCCAGAGCGATATTTTAAAATAATCTTAATGTATAAAGCAGCAAGTTTATGTTCGTGTTTGTCTGTCGCCTAAAAACTTTCCAACGGTAAACTCTGGAGTCAAGAAATATGCCTCTGCTCATTATGCCTGGCTAATTCAGATGAATGTGACTAATTTTTACATTTTTTTTTCCATAAAATCAGAATCTAAATGACTATTTTTTACAAATTATTTTTTATAAAATCAGAATTTAAATTCCGGGCGGAGCCAGGTATTGAAGCTATTTTGCATAATCCAATCTAATTATTTATAATTAAATATAAAGTGTGGCAAAGATTATTTTTGCCCAGAGCAGCGGAAGAACTAAATAATAAATAGATCGAGCTCTGGTTGAGTTCTTCATCTACTCGAGAGGAAAGCGCATAAGCATAAGGAGAAAACTCGACCGCGTTTCTCTCAAGCCATTGCGGGATGAAACATTATCCCATCTCGTTATTCCACTTATAAAATTCAATCCAATCGATTCATTCATTAGTCGCGAGGTATACAGTTACTATATTCATTAGCATCATCGTGGACCAATGATTTCTAACAGCTATCCGGCGAAGGCTGTACCACGTTCATTGTGGCGCACCTTTGCATCGTCTCGCCGAGTACGCCGATGTCCTCGACGTTTATTCGCATCCACATTAGGTATCGAAAGTAAAAGTATCTAGCGGTTCAATATCTTATTCAGTTAGTCCAAAAGGTTTGGCGTTTGTATGTGGAAGATTATTTATAATAAAATTATGCAGCTCCATTGAATAAAAGTTGCAACTTGGTACGGTCAAGTAGAAATTGGTAAAAAATAAGTAATTGGAGAGAGTTATTCTGGATAATGTTTATTGCACAACAGATATACCTATCATAAACATTAGGATTTAAGTTGTGTTCTGTTTATTTAAGCATTTCCACCACTTTCTACACAATAAAAAATTTCTTAGCAGAGGCTCCGCTGAAAAAGCTGTTCTGGAGTTAAATTTATTGTAGAAGTATGGAATAGTATCAAAAAAGATAAATTAGTGTTTCCCAACTTTTTTTGAGTCGCGAACTCCTTTTATAATATTCAAATAACCTGCGACCTCCCCTCCCCCATATAAGGTAAAAAACGCATTAAAAATTGGTACTACGAAATATAATTCTAACTTGATAATATTAAAAAAAATTCCTAAAAAACCGTGGCGATCCCCCAGAAAACACTTCGCGATCCACAAGTTGGGAATCACTGAAATACAAAAAGTGTGCCGAAACAATTTTCTTATTTTTGACAAAATTTTAACACCAATTAATACACATTTACAATTTAATCACTCTCCAATAATTAAATGTTACATATTAATTTTTTTATTTTTAACATCGAAACAACTAGAAATTATTTAGATTTTAGATGAACAGAAATTATTTTGAAGCTATATAATTTATTTTTCAACCTTTTGCATCAATTTAACACATTCTTCCTTCCGACGTTAATATCGTCGAAACGTGTACGAGTATTAGGATCTGTTATTGCGCTAAGTTCAAAGGTCATTTTAGCACCTCTGGGTTGAACCTGCTAAACATGTTAGCAATTTCTTATTAACCACGATGGATTTCACCCCGACCAGCACTGCTGAAGCTTCAATACACGCGATTTAGCAAATTCGCATACTGGTTTTCATTTTCGTGGCCGCGAAGCTGAAAGAACGGAGGTGCAAAAAGGTGACTTTCCTCTTCCTTAAAAAGGCGACCATGAGTGCCGTCGGGGCAAAAGTGCATCAGGAAGTATCCCACGATAGCTCGTGTGTCGGGAGACGAATAAGACGAGCATTTCCCAAGGACCTACAAACGTGTAATACTTCTGGAAAACTGCCTCGCCAAAGCGCGTCCCTACGCAAATATTTCGCGCGCACGAGAATTCCTTTCAACGAAATATCATTGGCCTCGTCGAACGGAAAATTATGAAGTGCAATTTTGATCATTTAATCTCGAGTTTTTGTTTAAATTATTAAATAAACAAAAGACTAGTGGGTTTTCGGAGTGCTCAATTATTACTTGAGTTATTTCACGGAAATTGACGAAATGGGAGGTCTAAATATTTTCAGAGTGCCAGAACGTAGGTACTCGGAATCTCTAAAATGCGAATAACTTAAAAATTTATGAGCAATTTCGAATACTGTAATAACGGAACGCGCAAACTGTTCGATTAATAAATCTCGCTACTGTTGAATTGCAAATGAATCTTAAGGATACCTATGTATGTGGGAACTTTTAGCACCGATCTGATAGCCACACTTTTTCTACGAAATATGTACCTCTTTTTTAAGGACATAATCTGCGAAGAAAAAAAGTTTGAAGTAGAGATTGATGACTGAACGAAACCCCAACGTAACCTTCGAGATTCATACTATCTTTTATCTTCAAGTTATCTCCATCCTTTCAAGACACGCATTTTATAAAAAGAAAGTTAAAAATAGAAAATTAGGAACCAGTGACACCACACGTTTCAGGTGCCTGGATCTTTTTACAGACATTCTCAAAGTCCCTCCATCTTTTTAATACACTTCGAAGCAGATTCGGAGAATAATGTGATGAATACTTTTACTCTTGAACGACGTATATCTTTTCACCAAAATTTCTGAGCTTTAATGATCGGTGAAATGTACTCTGCACTGTCTCTAAAAGATATTCAACATTATATTTTCAGCAGCTTTTGCCGTAAGAACTATTACATCGAAGCATATAGTTTCTCCTTAATTGGTAATCAAAGGAATAATGGCGCGTACCGCGAATTTCATTAAAACGGATATAATAACGGGGGTTTAATTGGCCGTCCCGTTTTACGATTGGGACCAAAATTAAAAGCGAGTGGAAAATATCGGTAAACGTTCGTGGATTCTCCCAGAAAATGCTGGTAGGACGACTCCCGGACTGGGATGTCTCTCGCGGAACGTAATTAACTGAAGCGAACCGCGTATGTACACGCGGAGCACACACCTATTATGCATTCTTCTTTAACGCAGTCTTTAATTATCGACCGACGTTCCATCGAGCTCCTCTTCCTACACTTTCAGCACCGTGTAAATGATTTTTCGCCCCGGATATTAATATTCCCACCATTCGTGAGACATTACCCTTCAACGCGAACGTGGGCAAAAATCGTCAAAGTAAAACGATAAGCGAACGAACGGATTCTATAAGCTAGGAATGTTAATCCTCCGTGGTCACATCTTCGTATAATCACAAATTGGTCACATGGGGTTCACTGCACCGCAGCGTCATTTTTGAGTTAAGTGGCATTTTCGTATTTTTGAACATTTTAATTTTTGAGTTACCAGTTTCATATTTTTGAATCTTTTAACTTCTGAGTTACCATTTTCATATTTTTGAATCTTTTAACTTTAGAGTTACCATTTCCATATTTTTGAATCTTTTAACTTTTGAGTTACCATTTTCATATTTTTGAATCTTTTAATTTTTGAGTTACCATTTCCATATTTTTGAATCTTTTAACTTTTCAGTTACCATTTTCATATTTTTGAATCTTTTAACTTTTGAGTTAGCATTTTCATATTTTTGAATCTTTTAACTTTTGAGTTACCATTTTCATATTTTTGAATCTTTTAATTTTTGAGTTACCATTTCCATATTTTTGAATCTTTTAACTTTTGAGTTACCATTTCCATATTTTTGAATCTTTTAACTTTTGAGTTACCATTTTCACATTTTTGAATCTTTTAATTTTTGTGTTACCGTTTTCGTATTTTTGAATCTTTTAACTATTGAGTGATAATTGTACAATCGTAATTGTACAACCACTATAATAGTCTTTTTCTACAAATCTAAATTTTGATACGATGAAATTTGTAGTTGCAAAAACAATTGTAAAAAAGCGATTATTTTTGTTAAAATTCACCCAATTTTTAAATTTTAATATTAAGGTCCAAATTCATTTTAAATTCGCAAAGACGCGACATTTGAACTCGAAAATTGTCTGGGTTGCGATACACCCGGTGTGACCACGAAGAGTTAAATTTACTAAATTCAGTATTTATATTTATTGAAACACAACCTTCTTTAATTGACATATGTCTTCGTATAATGACCCCCTTTCATTTCCATATATCATATAGATATATTCTTAAAAAAACAAGAACTGATGAATTAATTATTTCTAAACGATCCATCACTAAAATGAAGATGAATATCACCGTTAACATGTCTCAACGCAAAAAGTCTCTATAGGAAACAAAAAAAATCCTTTACTTTGTAAAATATAATTTGTCCACACAAATATTACAATTAATTCCAAGGTTCCCATTAAATTCATTCGAGGATTGAACTGAAACGGAGTCTTCTCGGTCGCTTAAGAGATTCCAAGTGCGTTTTATCGCATATCTCGCGTATAAACAAATGAAACGGTGATCGAGGGGCAAAAGAACCACGCGAATTTATTAAATTCGAAACATCACGGGAATTTTCTTGTTCAGGCTACGGCAAAGATCGGATCAGCGAATTTTTCTTATGTTTCTTCTCGTCGATGCGAGATGGCTTCGCGCTGCAATTACCGACGAGCTCGAAAACTCGTTCAGATTTTTTCGCGGCGATCACTAAAGATCACCCGCTGATCCGATTACGACGAGCAGATAACGTCGATACGGCGGCTTCATCCATATTTGTCGAATATTACACGCGAGACCGTTTCATTTGCTAATTGTCGATCTAAATGTTTAAGTGAAAAGGGGAATTGTGTCGTTACAAGAACCGCAGCGATGAACAAGGATTAAAATGACGGTGGCAGTGTCTGTAAAAAGTGAAATGCTGTTTCTACTTACTCGATCTCCCGTTCCAAAAAATCCACGCCGATCGTTTTCTTGTAGTCCCTCGTGTAAGTGCCCTTGCAAAACCTTTGGATCATCGAGGATTTCCCCACGGCACCGTTACCGACTATCACCACCTGTAAATGAACATTCCCATGTGATTATTTAATTCGAAGATCACTGACTTTAAAAAGCATGTTGTATACAATCTCGAGTGATCAAAATATTACGCAATTCGATAAAAAAAAAAAGGGAAAGAAAAAAGGGGAATGAAAAGATGTTAATTCGAGGTCTGACGAAGCGAAACACGTAGAACTATCGACGTCCATGTGTTTCTTTATAGATGAGATATATCTTTATCGGTGGTCATTATGAATAATTTCAAATTTAATGGAGATAGCTCGCGTACGTGCACGATCATCCCGAAAGTGGACTTTCTAAAAGCCGTAGGTCGAGACGAGCAAGAAAGAGCCGTAGATCTTGCAGTTAATTTCTCGCTCGACTTTCCTGCTAGACGATTATAAGGCGCTCGTGATATAAAAACGGCCGGCTCTTCGTTTAGTAACAGGGACATCAAGGTTGATTAATCCCATCTTGCAAACGGTGAAATTATGGTTTGATAGTCGAAAGTAACAGGATAAGTAGATCAGTAGATTGAATATTATGGTAGTAATAGTAGCGCTCAAGGTAGTAATAATGGTAGTCCTGGGCGTAGTAGGAGTAATAGTAGCTCGAGTAGATGTAGTATAATAACTCGAGTAGTAGTAGTAGTAGTAGTAGCAGTAATAATAGTAGCTCTAGTAGTGGTAGTAGTAGAGGTATACCTAGTAATAGTAATAGTAGTAGAGATACTAGTAGTATTACTAAAAAAAGAAGTAGAGGTATACCTAGTAGTAGTAGTAGTAGTAATACTACTTAGTAGTAGTGGTAGATACATACCTAGTGGTAGGGGCATACCTAGTAGTAGACGTATACTTAGTAGTAGTAGTAGTAGTAGTAGTAGAGGTATACCTAGTAGCAGTAGTGAAGCTAGGCCTAGTGATAGTATTAGTAGTTGCTCAAAATTATCAGTCGCTTCGACTGCCTTACCGCGACGAGAACATTCGAATCTCTCATAATCGCAGGTAATCAATAAGGGAACGTTGAATTACTAGAAGCATTGCTTTCCACTACAGCCCCCCTGCAGGATTGTAAAACACGTATCGAAGACATGGAATGGCATTAAAGTCATATGTAGCCATCTTCGATGCTTAAACGTTTCACATTATTCTGCGTCACTTTCTACGTCCATGATATATTCACCTACGTCCAACGAGACGAGAATTAGTGTTATTGCTTCATTACTAACATCGAGAGAGAGAATAGGACACTTCTGATACACGACGATAATATTCATAGGCAGTAAAATTACCAAGCAAATGTGTTTCGATCTCCTTCCCGTGATTAATGCCGCTGTTAAAAGTATATATACTTTCGGTACTAGAATAAAAATCGAGCGTCTTGTTCACCTAATAACAGATGTCGGAACGGTCCCGTAACAAATTATCAATACAACATCCTCCTCTCTCCGAGCAAAAGGATATGTAAAATACAAAAACCGCAACATGGTATACCGGAGAAGCAGTCGAATACCTTTTATACTTTCAGTTTGATGAACAGTTTTTCGTGTAGGTACAGTTACTAGCTGCCCGTGATTTCAGGGGGGAAAAAGGAGGAAGCGATTAATTACGAATGCCCTCGCCCAGTGCATACTAAAGGCGTACGTCTTTATTTCTTTAATTAATCGTCCACGAAACGGTTTTACTTAAATGCCACTAGGGAGCACAACTGTAAACGCAGCATATCAACGATCTCCCCAAAAGAAACCTTACAACGTACATTTCGTTTTGCTTTCCGTGTAAGTACACATGTATTCTAAGTTCAACAATTCACCGGTGTATATACCACGGTTGATTTGTGTACGTATTCCGTTGCGTGTAGAAATCTGTTAAAAATATGGGGAGTCGTGACCCGGAATCGCGCCACGCGTCGCCCCTTAAATAATTCCGCCAAATTCGAGATAACGGTGCGCCTGGAGCGAGAAGTGGGTTAAGTCGATAAGGGCCCCGAGTCCACGTGAACCGGTCCTCAGCACCGAGCTTCTGTGGGGAGCTATATATAGGGGAAACGAGCACACCCTAACGAGCGTATCACACCTTGTCCAGGAACGTGTAAATCCCCATGTCTTACCATCGCCGGCCGATCATTAGGACTTCGACTTCTGCGTCCATGCTTCGGCTAATTAAGCACCGCAAAAAACCCTGCGCAGGATGTTCCACCTTAATTCAGAATAAACCTATCTCGAGCAGCAAATCGAACCGATTGCGAGCAAGATTATAACGCGTCGAAGAGGAAAAGGGAGGATCGTTAGAATCTTGCCGCGAGCGGATGTGTCAAGGACACCTCAAGGTCAACCTCAACATCCCCCATTACTCTCCTTCTTGAAAGACGTTTCGACGTATCAACCTTCCAACGGGCGTCTGCTTTCAAGGTCGTTTCATTGCGCGCACGTGACCTTGATTGACCTTGTGCGACGGGTCATCGAACTCGTCTCAAAAGTGACGGCCACCTGGCAGAAAATTCAATGCTTCCCGCTGGGAAGAAAAGGAGGACTGACGACGACCTTGGAACCCTGAATTATTTAATCTTCCTTCGAGTTAGCGCATTTGCATAGCCTACCTACAGCTGTCCTGTAATCCTGTGCATAGAATAACCGTGAGAAGATCGATGTTCCCTGAGAAAATACGAAAAGCAAGGATCGATGGTAGGCCCGACGTAATTGGAGAACGCCTCACCTCGTTACTCACGAAAAGACACGGGAGACGCTGATCATATGTTACTCATAATGTAATAGCCAGGCGTAATGTCCTGAATATTGGACACTGTCGTACAAGAGACTGTATATGTTTTAACGGAGGAATGAGTACGGCAAACAGGAAAGTCACTT
Source organism: Andrena hattorfiana (assembly GCA_944738655.2). Lineage (NCBI taxonomy): Eukaryota > Metazoa > Arthropoda > Insecta > Hymenoptera > Andrenidae > Andrena > Andrena hattorfiana. The sequence continues at coordinate 72,189,321 of OX122891.2, forward strand.
TAACGTAAGTACGAACGTTCGAGAGTCCTTTTACAGCGTCGTAAAACGAGCGAGTAGTCTCGGAAATAAAATTGTTCTGCTCAAAGACGACCGAAGTACCGTTTCCCAATTGAACGACCGTCGAAATAGAGAAAGAAGAATTTGTTGTTAGATGCGTTCAGTTTCTGTTAGCAAAAGGAATGCAAGTTAAACGCTCTAATTTAGAATATTATATCATCGAACCAGCCAACGGTCTTCATTAATGCTTTCTTCCTCCAGATCTGGTTAATTACAATACTCAGCCACGATTCCGCGATAGTTATTGGGAAATGAGCGGCACACCAATTAAACCGGTGTATGCTAATCGTGCGAATTTCTCAAACAGACCGATACCCCTTCCCACTCGCGAGTATCACCCAAGGCATGCATCCATTCGATCGTATCTCGTGAACAGTTAAGTCGAGCTTCGAATAATGTCAAGTGTACCGTGGTGGAAATCATTTTTCGTTTATGCAAAGTCAGGGACTCGTACGTTGGACACATCTGTTGTCCTACTTTTTATGCGAACGTAGCTTCTTTTTTTGAAATATAAATTATAAATGCAAATTGTTGGAGACTCTAACGACACCGCGCCACGCTACTTCTAGAAATCAATGAAACGGACACATCGAATTCGATTCTGACGATGACCCATGTTCCTTTCATTATTCTTTCATTTCGTTACTTTACCGTCTTCCTCTAAGGCGGCTATGAATAGCTCGCTTAATAACACCCCTCTTAACGAGTTCCGTGAATATCAGATCATTCCATTAACACCTACACTTTAACTAGATACACTTCTAACGAAATCGGAAGTCTTATCCACTCTTATCTCTCTCTCTTATCCACAAATTAATTTTCCATTAAAATGGGAATATCTATATTGAGTTTAATATTCTAATGTTCGTAAAGCGGGACAGAGTTTCGAGGCATAAAAGATTATCAATATTCCACGCATCTTTGGGTCTCCGGTTTAATGGCTAGATAGTCGCGCGCTAGAATTTCCGACGATCGAAGTCACCGTTAAAATTTCCTTCCCCCACGAATAAAAAAATATCACCGCGAGCCATCGCATTCCAGGCGAATGGATACCGCGTATCGTCCACGAAAATTATGTCTGGTGTCGCTTGAAAAACTTCGCTGGCGATAACGGTACAGCCGTTAACGCCGATCTCGGAAAAATGTTAATAAAAGGAACAACTCGCGTACACACGATGAGAAGAATCGTGTAACTGCTTCCGTAGTAGATTCATCAACAACCACCCGACCGAACAGCCAATGACGTCGCTCGTGGCATTTGAACTTAATCAATTTTAAATATGAATTCCCAGATGAAGCACATTTCTGTTTAAAGGAACGCGAAAGAGGTATCGACGCGCGACAGATACGAGTATCGTCGAGCACTCGACCCGAGGGAAGAGCACCGATTCCGTTGCATATTTCCCCGCGACGAAAATAAGATGTAACGACGGATGTACGTACACGTGCACGCATTGCTCGCTCCAACAACGGACAATAAGAGCAGCAAAAGTAATGCGTGCACTTATACGAGCACATGCCCGTGAAAATGTCAGGGTGTACCGTTATGGCAATCGAAAGATAAGCTGCAATCATTGGAGCAGGACCACACAATATTGCACGCGTCTCCGCTTACACGTCCAATATCGTGTACCTTTGTATGGTAAAAAATGGTGCTTTGGGAAAATGCATTACTAAATATCTGCTATTTATTCGTGTTAATATGGTTATTGTACTACATACTATCTTAAAATTATTCAGAAACGATTCAGTCCAGTTTAAATGTTACGAATTTTAAACACTCCATTCGAGATAAGTAAAAGTAAGCGAATGATTTGCTTTTTTTTTAAGTAAATCGCGTATTGTTATGTACGCGAAGCAATTATTGCTGATTATCTTCGCATCGTAGTTCTATCTGTCCGCCCATTATAATCCTCATTATTCGTTCCCTTTCGCTGGAGGAAGGGAAAGGAAGGAAAAACGGGAGTTTAGTATTCCTAACCTATAGTACTCGTATATTTGAGCCGGCGTCGCTCGCGTGCCATCGCAACACAGAGATCTGTCACTGCGCATACGCATTTCCGAAATTCGATTTGAAACTCAAACACGGCTAAAATACGCCCGTTCCCTTGGAAGAACCAGCATTCGATACCCTCGGGACTGCTTGTCGTTGCTTTTATCGTTCCATTTCAGGACGAGAAGCGTTACTTTCAAGTGAGAGGCGTTACGGTCCGTGTAAACAAGTAATATCCAGTTGCTCGTCCTCACTGACGAGAAGTTAATGTGTCCTAATGCCTTTCGAAGCGCGCCAATTAAAGAGTCTCGTTCCGCGAAGTGGCGACGAAGATATCGGCTGGCTTTTATGCGAGGATTATCGAGACGGTAATGGAAACGAGAATTTTGATTACCTTGAGTGATATCTCGAGTTCTTCCTCCCGCATTCTGACCGTAACGTGATTAGCATAATATCCAGCTACGATATATCCCGCGATGTCTGCCGCCGATCTTTTCGTGTGAAAATTCTACTCCGAGGAACAATCACCTTTCACGATATTTCGAGTCAACCACCACACACCGTGACCGAAACATTGCCGCAGATTTTAAATAGAACTCACGCGCCTTCCTCCTCCGTGCACCGCCGATATCGTGAAATATTTCGTCGCAGGAGAGGAACATATACACCGGACACGCGAGTACGCGCCACTAGCCGACTGAACACCTGTAGGAGACACCTGCCGTGACTAACCATCTGGTAACTTTCTCTAGTGACTTTTCGAGCTGCCGTCACGACTAATTGCCAATCGCCGGGAAAATATTAAGGACCGCGAAAATACAGAATTGAAAATATTTGAACGATTATACTGGATGAGAGGAGGTTCTAAAGTAGACTTTTAAAATATCCCGATCTGTTTCTCAACTAAAGGTATAAATTTAAAAGCTTATTGACTTGAAATATATACGGCTGTGATTTAATATATTAAATCTATTTCGTAGTTACTGTCAATTAATACAGCAGGATAATATTGAAAAGTAATTTAGATCGTAAGACAAAGTACACGTTGCAGAAATGTTTGGAAAGAAAGGAAAGTCGACGGGGAATGTAAGAAATTACAAAAAGGGGAAGTTAAAATTACTTTCTGTAATCTCTGAATATGCAATATATGTATATATGTATACATGTGTGTATGTATAAGTAATTACACGAGTAATTAATGTTTATGTAAATATTGTGTATACGTATGCATACATATAAAATTATAAAGTTGTATATAATATAATAATTATTGCATTATACGCTTATATATGAACATCTTCAACGGCAATACTATTTCATTGACATTGCTTCTCTCTAGAACCAATCACCTTTACACCGCTAATACTTATACACCGCTGTAACCTTTCCCTTTCCTTTCGTTTTGTTGAGAAGAAACGGTTAATAAAGAAGTTATTCGGCTTGTAGCATCAAAATCGTACAAGCATATCGTATGCGTAGATGAAACCTATATATGAAACAGCACATCGTTCCGCCCAAATAAAACTGTACAGAATATAAATATGTATGCTTATATAAAAATTTATTTTTGTACAAAATCGCTTGACATATCCTACATAAATGATCCTCGTCAAATTTGTTCTAACATCGGTTTCAATATCCACTACGTATAGTATAATTTTTCGAAATAATAAAGTGACAAAATACTCTGAATTTAATTATCAGACGACCACAAAGATAATTACTTGCGATCGATTTTAAAGAAGATAATTTAACAGCTATTAATATTGTTTTCCCTTCTGCACTATGATAATGGTAAGACAAAATATACCAAGTAACTTTACAACAATTGTTTCTATCTCGGCACAATAATAATGCAGTTGTCCTCGCGTATGCTTTTGGCAGTATGTTGGATTATTCTCATGTTTCAAAGTAAAGATATCTTTTACGTATAGTGGTCTCCGACTAGACAAATTTTTTTTTTTGCATTTATAAAGCACACACACTTGAATGAAAAGCAAAACGAGTGATGTCAAGTACTAAATATACATGTTACAAACTTTTTATCTCTTTTTATAAATGAAATAGACTTTTTTACATATAATGAAACAAAAGTACACATTGTATAGATGCAATGAAGAGTGTTAAAAGAACGATAAGAGTAAATAAATATTAGATACATTTGATTTCGTAAATGTAGATAAGCTAAAGCATGTAGAACATTTATTTCGTTTACTGTAAAATACTTCATCAACATCAAGAAACTACGAGCTATCAATATGTTCTCACGCGCTATTGCGTAATTTTATATCGTTTTTAATTGCGAAATTATAACTTCTCGAAATATACAATATCAACGAAAGGTAAAAGTTATCAAAATACTAAATGAGAGATAGCGGTAGTCTAATATACAAACATATAAAAAGGAAAATTTAACGGCTCGAAAAGGGAAAGTAACTCGAATTGACATGGAGACATGTTCAAATGCAAGATTAATAATAGTTAATACTAATTCAGGAGTTCTAAACCTATAACATACTGTATAAGAAATGAGAAGTCCGGGCATTAATAGTTTACATGTTTCTAATAATAACATTAATACCCTTGTGTACTTATCTTATCTTACACTTTTACTATTTTTTGTTATGAACAGTTCAGAATAATTTTCAGATTAGATGTATTGCCTCTATTTCGCATGCGTTTTCAAGAATGAGAGTTAACACATTAAGGAAGAATATGAATCAAATGTATAAAACGATAAATATATATATAAAAAAAAAGAAAGTTTGTCTCATGCTTACATTGGCCCTGAACAAGCCCATCGTAAAAATTTTACGTTTAAACGCATTACAATAAAAGTTGTTAATATTTTCGATTTTGTAATATTAGTTAATAATTTACATTAATACAAGAAATGAAATGGAAGAAGGAATGATGAATCAAGACGAGTAATGGTTCGCCTCGCTATAAAAGTATTATTTAAATCCTACCGAATCACCCTTTCACGAAGATGGAAAGTTTATTTAAATTGGTTGTGCACTGTCAGAAGGTCTCTCACCTACGTCAAATATTTTTAATACTTTCGACAATCGTATTATCTTGTCAAGGTCTATAAATAACAAATTTCTACTTTAAAAATGTTAACTCCCATAACTATTGCCCAAGGACACTAATTAATATCCGACATGTACACGTTCAGAATATAATTTCCAAAATAAAGATTCAACTACATCACTGCTTTAAAACCCTCGTCAAAGTATGAATCTTAATTTCTGTATAATTAACCACGAATTGACAGCTTTACTTTACGATTTTATGGCAGCCAGAATATGTAGCAAAGGTAATCAAAAGTAGTAATCATATCGTTAAAAGAATAAACGGTAGCAACTATCTTTTGTAAAAAAGAAGACTATCGTTTAGTGTAAAGTGTACTCTGAAATATCACATACGTCCGTGTTTCGAATAATTTGTTAACTGAAATAATCTGCATTTTGTCGTTGCATGTTCTTACAGAATGTCTACCATATCCTGCCAGTATCATAACGAAGCATATTACAACAGAAAGGTAGTACTTCAATACGCAGATGCTTCCTTGTACTCGGAGCCTTCCATAGTGAAGAAGTCCTCGAGCTTCCACTGAAGTGTTTCGAAGGTTGGCCTTTTCATTGGATCCTTGTTCCAACACTCTAACATAATATCATACAATGCGTTGGGGCAACCAGGTGGACATGGCATTCTATATCCGTGCTCTACTTGATGAAGAACCTCGGCATTCGTCATACCTGCAAAAGGGAATATTACACATTCCGCTTTCGATATTTCGTGCATAATTAACGTTACGAAGCTTTAATTCTGAGAATTATTTACCCGGGTATGGTATTCTGCCGTAAGTAACTAATTCAGTGAGAAGAATGCCAAATGACCACACATCAGATTTAATACTGAATTTGCTATAATTTGCAGCTTCCGGAGCAGTCCATTTAATAGGGAAGCGAGCTCCTACTCGAGCCTCGTATTCGTCTTCTTTAATCAACCTAGCTAAACCAAAATCTGCGATCTTCACGACGTTTAATTCCGCTACTAATACATTCCGGGCAGCTAGATCTCTGTGAATGTAATTCTGTGACTCAAGATACGCCATACCCGCTGCAATCTGCGCAGCCATATCGATTAACCGTTGCAGATTCAGAGTTTTTCCTTTTCCTAGAGATAACAGAATAATTACGCAACAGTGTACGCAAGATTACTTGTCTCTGAACTAAATATATACAAGTTACTTGGTATTACCTTGCAAATATTCTAGTAAGCTTCCGTTCCTCATTAGTTCTGTAATAATATAAATAGGCTCTTCCAAAGTGCACACAGCGTATAACTGAATTAATTTAGCATGGCGAAGTTTCTTCATGATTTGTGCTTCTGCCAAGAAATCTTTGGGATCCATAGTCCCCGGCTTGAGCGTCTTTATTGCCACCGCAGTGGTATTGTTCCAGGACCCTTCCCATACCTCACCGAATTGGCCTTGGCCTAATTTTCTCACAAATTTGAGAGACGAACGGTCAATCTCCCACTGATCCCGCGTGCGATGGCTAAGACCCTCAGTAACAGGTTTCTCAACCTGCCAACAAAATCAAATACAAGCCAGTCAATGTCTGCGGTATCTTGCAATCTTCTCAAATAAATGCGGTACCGTGGGATCAGTAACAAATGCTCCTTTACAATTTTTGTACACTAATAAATAAGATGTAAAAAATTAGGTACATATTAGCAAAAGTTCTAAAGTTCCCTTGGAAATGGTTGGAGCATGAACCTTACGTTTTATTGATACAAACCTAATCCGAAGCCCATTAAGGATGTCGCTTAGGCTGCGTAACTGCTCGCTAAGTTCGCAAGGATCTCTTTATAAGAAGTAACAAACAGCAAGTGTTGCTTAAATCAAGATATCTAGTCTAATGGTAACACAGCGTCAGAACAAAAGAAGAGAAAAAGTGGCTATTATGCAGGATGCAAGTGTCGAGAAGCAATCTTTAAATCGTGTAGTTTCATGCCTTTCGAGACATTGAGACTTGAATTCGGAGACGTGTAATAGCTATTGCGTGTGAAGTGTAATTTGTGACATTATTGCTTTGTGGTACATGGATCTTTATTTCTGACATATAACAAGTCTTCTAGAAAGTTAAGAATGCTTACGTGTTACAAACATGAATATAAAATCATTACATATAATATAAGGAACTTAGAAATTGAACACTTATGCACGGTCCACAACATATTTATATACTAACATTTCGATTGTGTGGTACATATACCTATTATCAACAAGAATATAGCACCATACTTTAACTGTCTTTTGTAACTTAGAATGCTCTCATTGTCTGAAAGTTTCGACATTTTAGAAAAGTAAAACATAAAGATATCTTGAAGAGAAAGAGGTAGAAAATCTATATAAAAAAGGAAGAAGATAGACGGAAGACCCCAGCCACTGAGAGCATTAAATAATGTAATTTGGCAAGACAAAAGTCTTTTCAGTTTTCACTTGTATTACGATTTTTTTTTGTGCAATAGCTCATGAAAAATTTGTTATAAAATATACGCATGAATTTCGTTAGGTGAGACGAAAATTTGTTTTGAAATTCCTTCATGTCCGTACAAACTCAAGAAGGAATTCTAAAACGGATATTTTAAAAAACTGATCTATGAATTTAGATTTCATATACAGGATGTCTCGAGTGTCTGTAAAAAATATATTATTTATTGTACGTAATACGATATTTTTGTTCGCCATATTTCGCATCGTTATCGATTGTATAATCAGTACTGAAAGACGCGGTAGGTAATTTGGTATACAAGTCGAAAGCATGTGTCTGAGAAATCCTGTATATCAAATAGATTTTAAGCACACAAATACTGGTAGTATAATGTTATCGTCCACCACAGTTCACACAAGACAGTGTAATATCAGAACATAAAAAGAGCGCATACAGTCGCATACACTCAGATTCGCTTCGCCCTTAAATGTGTGCTTTCAATCCTAATTCTTCTAAGAAGCTATCGAGTTCAGCGAGATAATTTAAAATTATGAAAGAAGGTGAATTTTTCTAAATGAATAACGATAATCTAATGTCTTTGAAACATGAATCCATATAGGACGGGCTTGTGCTGTATATACAGGCCGAAGATATAATGGAAAGCGTTCATGTTGAAACGAAAATTAACATGTTATGTTATATTGGGACATTCAATTTACCAAGAAAATCCAGCGGGAGATAGGGTAAGCAATAACAGAGAAACAAACATAGTCTATTCAGAGATCAAACTTTGCAATATTATTTATCGAACTAAAAGCTGTTTTCAAATTTCAATGTTGTTCTTGAAATAAATAGGAACGACATATGTTTATTCTTTTACTTTTCATTCGACTCGATAACGCATGTTCCCTTTAGAGGTCAATCGAAGATTTAATAAAGAGTAATCTGTCTACGTATTTCGTAAATATAGGAAACCCTTATTGAATTCTTATAAACATTTCTATTCTTTCTTTGTCGATAACTGTTTCTCGAGTGTTGTAACCAGGAAGCATGATGTATATAATAGTTAAAAAAAATTTATCCTACATTTTCAAATGCGACTTTATCCGATATGTTGTTCTAAATTATATTTCTTCGATAAAATTTCTTAAGGAAAATATTGATTATTGTTGTAATTGTTAAGTACATTACGTGATCTTTTAGAGCAAAGTCCAACTGGAGTTTAGACAGTGCCAGAAATATGTAATGTATATAATGTTTAAGTGTCGCTTAAGAGTCAGGTTCAATTGTTTATGCTGCTTTATTTAATTTATGTACAAAATCAACCATATTGTATACTTGCGTACAATAAAGATCAATAAATATCATGCAATCATGTTCTTACTTTCGCTTTTAGCTCCGTATTATATTTAGCTCGCATTCAAACATCAAGGGATTTCCGCGAAGCCATTAGACATTGGAACACGAGTTCTAAAGAGATGCAAATCTTTGCCGCAAGAGCTAAAGAAACCCGTTGATGAATATTTTCAATAAAAATACTGAGTAATAATTAAGCGATACATCGTATTCTTCGGTACAATAGTGATATATCATTAAAAACCACTTTTATACATGCAGCAAGCTGTCTAAACTCCATTTATATGATATAGAATTTTTAGAAATAATGATCGAATCGAAAACTGCCTTACCTGTACACATGGTTTACAAAGATTTACACACAGCCCATCAGCATCTTTACTGTAATGTTCGACCAGATCCTGAAGGTTCCTAAATGTAGTTCTTCTAGCGATGTAGAAGCCACCTTCGTCCAATTGCCTAATGCGATAATGTTTAACTGTGTCGCCATCTCTTACTATAAAAATAAAAGAATCACAACCGTAAGGGCGGTTAAGTGCTTGTTCCACTAATCTTTGTAAATATAGCATAGAGCAGCTAATCTTATCTACTACTTGGAAATATAAAACGAACTATATACGATTAAAGCCTATTACAATCGTAGTATCTCATAAGTATACCATCCCTGCGAGAATTCAGTACCTTACCTGAAAGGGAGAAATCGTTATGTCGACTTTCAGAGTCTCTGATTAAAAATGCACCATGATCGTTTTCAGGCAGTAATAACTTTTTCTCAGCTTCGATTCGTTTGATCTTTCTAAAGTACCATCTAGAATAACAATAATAATATAAATAATCCCTCGTATTATGAGAGCGCAAACTGTTTTATGCCATAGAGAACCGATTCGACGTTCGGTTAATCAATGGGAGTGTCTAATAAATATAGAGTAACAACGATTCTCTTACAAGTTTATAAGCATTTTAACGCGTTATTGAAATACACTAGAAATATCTAAATATATTTATGACTGCACAGGAAAAGGGTAAAAGGAAGCATTGCTTATCTAAACTGATTGATAGTCAGAGGTGCTCAACCAAGTTAATGGGACCTCAGAGTCGATGCAAGTACTGTTAGTGAAAGCAAGGTCGCAGTGAGTATTAGACTGCATACAGAGAAATCCGATGATCCAAAATGAAACAAATGGAATTAAATAAACGTTTACTAAGAATTCTCTCTGTCGTTACGTCATAATACCGAAGTTATCCTTAAGATACATGGCACATATAGTAGCCCCAAACATTTTCCAATTGAATACATAACTGTAAACCGTTACATGACTAGCATTCTTAATTCAAGCATATTAAATCAGTCGTGTACCATTGATTTATATATTATTTCAATAGACAGTTTTTCTGTAGCACTGTAACTATAAAAAGAATTAATAATAATTTTTCTACTGTAATCTACTTTCTTCGTTATCACCAAGTACATGTTTCTGAATGCGTTTACTTAGTTCGTCAAAGAATAATAACGCAACTTACGGTTCTGCTTCGATAGATTTTAGCTTCGCGACATAGTTGCTGGGGATGTATCCTTCTTGCCGAGTTCTTTTACTTCTGGCTAGCCACCAGTCCCCTTGAGTATCGTTCAGTATCTCTAGATGTTCCCCTTTTCTAAAGCTTAAATCTTCATCGGTGCGAGCATCGTAGTCGTAAAGCGCAACAAAGATCTTTGCGGTTGGCACATCTGCATCTGGAACTTGCGGCATGGGCCTGATAGGGTCTGGCGGCGGCGTTGGCACCGGACTAGCTTGAGACGCGACCGCCTCTATGTTAGGATTGCCGACCCTATCAGGCTTTTCTTTTTCAGTGTCCATAGGACTGCTGAAACAGTTACCCATCTTTTACGCGTACTTTTAAATTCGTCCAATGTGCAAATTCACTGTCGCCGTATCGTCAAACATAGAAACCCTCGTTAGAAATGTCCTTCCAATACATTCACGTTCGATCCCTCTGGATGGATACCGAGATATAGCGATGTAAGCGTAAAATTTTCGTAACGCACATGTCTCGATAGGATTTTTAGAGCTTTCCTTGCACGCCCAATATGTCCGTTTATATCGAGTGCGGTGTAAACGTACAAGGTGGGCACTGGGGCACGCTCTGATTTCTAAATGATTTTGTGCGGGAGTCACTGAGAGAAACGTGGAAATTCATAGGAGTCTTTAGAATGCGATATAACACTCATATGATCGGCGACACTCTTCTCGAGGGGTCTTCTCTTCTTCCTAAGAAACTTGCAATTCTTCCTTCGACATCTACCATAATAAAGGTTAAACACTTGTCGTTATTCGAAAGTTTCACTGCGAACGCGCGAGTAATAAACGCGAGCGTTCATTCGAGCAACCAGTCACGGCATTGACACTTTCCATTGCATCGGGGTATAACGAACCGTGATATAAAAACAGAGGTATGCTCGATTGGTGTACGCATTTTCGTCGAGTTCGCGCTGATCCGAGCTTGACGTCATAATATGGCCCTTCTTTTGCATGTATTACAGGTTAGGTTGCAAAACATCAATTCTCGAGATACATACGTAGAATTATTTATTGCCGCTCGCCGCTATTTACGTGAACGTTTAACGTTATTCCCATGAACCGTAATATTATATCACGTACTCGATCGGTGTTTACTCGTCAACAAAATATTACTTTTTAGAATATAGCATTTTTATAGAAACAGAATGGAAATAAAGGGAGTAATTAAGAAATAAGAATCGTATTCGCTTGCATTAAAGATACTAAAGAACGTATTTATGATTGAGATAGTCGAGTTGCATATACGAGTTTAATATTCATAAAGCTAATATCAAATCTGTTTCACACATATTAATTTAAACATTTCCGCTGTAATGACTCACTTGGATCATTTTATGGCTGATTTACTTACGCGATCATAGATACGAGCATACCCTCGTTTTTCTATCAAGCAATCAAAGAACGAATAGCGTGGGCGCGTCCTTTTCGAAGCTCTTTAAAAAGAGACAACGAAAAAAAAAAGAGAGAGACGAAGGAAACGTAAGATCGAGATTTGAAGAATTTAAGGGGGACGACATAGAATCCAGATTTAGTTTCGAAAACCGGCACTCCTGTTAATGTTCTTCTCACGCTCGCGGCGAAAGATGACCGTTTATTAGATTATAACACACCGAAGGTTTACGCCCGATAGAAACTTGAAGAAAATACGAGAAGAGTTAAAGGGAAAAACACTCCTATATGGGTAACAGAGCCCGCTCGATTTGAACTCGTTCCACGGACCGGTCCAATCGCACTATCCAGGAACAATGTAAACTGCCTTACGCTGCGAGATCATTTTCTGTATTCCTATCGTCAATGCTTCAGCAATAGCGCCGTGTAATAGCAAGAATCTCCAGAAGCACAATAGCGAGCGACGGTTAGAAAAAACGTGGGCAACGTAATGGAAAGTAGCGAAGTAGTCGCCATTGCATTAAATTGGATCCGTCAAAATTCTGACTCTCACATGCGCGACACCGAGGGCAGCGAAGCATAAGGCGCACGGTTGATTTTATTCTTAAAACACGATTACGGAACGAACGTACTCAGTATGATGTTTTAAGACACCTCTACGATCACTGTATTTATCTTTCCGAGGGAATACGAGAGGCGAACAGGCATTTCACGAGAAACCGACGGAGAGGTGAAAACACCCATGGTGAAGGTAGCCAGTGGAATGCAGCTTTCGGACGAGTTCGGCTGTGAGCACGAACTCCGCCGAACCTTTACTATCCCCGTCGAGATGCAAGTCGTTTATATTGCTATGTATTGCTACGATAATTCCATCGTATCTGACATATATACATATATGCGTTGCCTTGTATCAGTCTCGTATATGCTAAACAGTGCTCAACATTTATTCTTATCAAATGAAACGATTATTTAAACAACTCAATGGTCAGGCGGATTAAATATTAGGGGAAGCAGAGAAATAGATTATCGTTTACATCTACGCATAGGCTAAATTTTAGTTCTAAATGAACATAGTACGTTTAATCAGTACGGAAAAATGAAAGTCATATTCTTAACATACGAAAAAAAGAGAACAATACTCGAATAAAAGAGAAGATAGACATCCTGTGAATTCGCTTTTAATCGCGAAAAGAATTATTAAATGTCACGATTCTATCTTCCAAATCTCTATTAAGACTATTTCGAGAAAGATCGTTATATGAATATTTCATCGAAACTCAATTTTACGCCATTACTCGTGTCATTTTGTCACGTGATCGTGTAACGTTTTAAAGTTTCTATATGTATAATATTTAAATGTTGAGATATTTATCATTATGTTCATAAAAATATGTAATCTTTTATGGCGATTAATTTTAAAGCAAGGCATTATTCGTTAACCTCCCAGAATAATATATATAACACTATATATAAGTAGCAACACTTTACATAACTATATCTCGTTATACTGACTATCCACTTGTCTTTTCAAAATTCCATATTATCAATCACGTTCGAATACTTATACGATGATTAGTACGTACACGCACTAAAAAATCGTATAATATACTATTAAATCGTTGAAAGATAAATTACACTTTGAATTTTACAATATCAATATTGTTGCAACGACCCTACACGTAGATAATGTGTATTATCTGTCGCGTAAATAGTACGAAACATTTATTGGTATATGTGTGTATTACCTGAAAAATCTGTCGAATAAATGTCGAAGGGTTTTGCTTCGAAATGATTTAGAATGCATCGTCGCAAACGACGAAATTAAATTTATATATCCAAGTGACCATAAGCTTTCCGCACGTTAATTTTTAAATGGACGTACGGTAGGTAAACGCGATACTGACAACCGTAACCGGCGGTATCTGTGACGATACTGCTTACCTATTTCAAATTATCTACCTCACAGTTATTTATACATATACATGTATATATATATCTCTGTCTATGTATAAGAATATACCGTATCGGGATTTTACACGTGTACGTATGTACGATGCCTCGTTTATTACATTATCAGATTTGCTCGTTTTATCCGATTACGTTCTCGTATGTATACACATAGGTACATCGATATTTATTTATGCACGGTGGAATATTTATCGCGCAATATTGCGAGGCAATTCAAAATATTGATAATAAATATATTATAGAAAAAGTCCTTTCATAGTTACTGATCGATATCACGTAGTTAATCTCTTACTATTCTCTATCAACAAGGATTACCTAAAGACAACAAAGACAATATACAAGTAGGAAAAAAATGTTTTGACTTGACATGTATGTAGAATAGTGTTAGGATCTTTCAAATACTCCTGGAATGTTCGAGTCCTTTAAACTTTTGTGTTTCACAATGACATGACAGAGTACAATACGACGTGCGTTACGAAAAGTAGCACGTTTCAATTTTCTTACGAAAAGTAGCACGTTTCGGTTTGCTACGAAAAGAAGCACGTTCCATCGTTTCTGACGAATATTAGCACGTTTGGTCTTCCGCCGCGAAGACACATTTAACTGCTTCGCCACGAAGAATAGCACGTTTTGGATTATACTATAGACTGTAGAAACTATCACGTTTCAGCGCGTGGTCAGTTTAAAAGAATTCAACTGTTGAAAATATTGTTTAATAAATAATAATTTCATCTAATCTCCAAATGAAAAATTTAATCACGTGGCGAACCGCTCAAACGTGCTAGTTTTCGCAGCGAAAGACGAGACATGCTATTTTTCGTGGCGAACCGCTCAAACGTGCTAGTTTTCGCAGCGAAAGACGAAACATGCTATTTTTCGTGGCGAACCGCTCAAACGTGCTAGTTTTCGTAAGAAAATTGAAACGTGCTACTTTTCGTAACGCACGTCGAATAAAAGTATAAATAGTAATGGCTCATTGTCAGATAAGCTTTTAAGTTTACTTGCGCTCTAAATTGTTGCACGACTTTTTATATTTACATTAAATACCGTCATATAACGTATTACACATTTACATACACGATTAATTTCTGCCAGAAAAATTTTACGTATCTATTTAGAAGCAGTGATAGAAATTAACAGAAATGCTTCTAATTTTCATTTTATTTTAATATTATAAAAGAACACATTAATGGTTTACAATAATTAATCATTGTATTTTACTCTAATGATTTATTATCACCATCTTTTAAGCGTATGGAACCAGCGAATAAACCAATGTATTATTATAGTTCCTGTATATTCGCGCCACGCGGAACTTACGCACGCAATTGTCTCTTTATTCGATTTTTATAATTTATTAAAAAAATGTTGCGATCGCAGTTGCTAATAGTATTGTATAGTAATATTAAGTTGAAATCATAGTAAAACATTCTTTCATGTAAAAAAAAATGTATTTTTCTAATAGATGCAAGTTTGAAGTTTCGTTACAGTCATTTTGTCTTGAGAAAAAGTGTGTCGTTCGATCAGAATTTACTTGGCAGTCGACTCCTCATTGTTATCGGCATCAGGTACTTCCAATATTTTTGGACCGTAAAGAAGAACATACGCGCAATGCCAATCACCACCACCACTCAGTTTCAATACATCCTCACTGGTTACTGGGCTAACAGTCTCATCGTCGCACTTCAACCAAGTATCACTTTTCTGCCGAACCCAGGCTACATAGTGGCCACTACTACTTGACCGTCCCCTGTGCGTTAAAACTGCTTGCAACGTATAATAGCCACTGTTGTTCGAGCCTAAATCTGTAATCATAATCGCGTAAGCATGTAATACGCATGCTTATCGAAGAAAACATTTATCGCATTGTGCGTTCCAGATAAGTAATTACCATTTGGAAACCAGAAAGGTTCTCTCTTCATTTTCTTCTTATCACTCTCCTTCTCGCCTTTATCTTTTATGTTACGCGATTCTTCTACTAAACTATCTTCGTACTCCTTAAACTTCTCACGCATAGGGGTAAGTTTACTTTGGAGTTCACTGCTGCACAGTTCGAACGCATCGAATTCAAGAGGGAATTTAACATCTTTAAGAATTTTCGCATTAATCGCTTCCTTCTCTTTATAGTAGAAACGTACAAATTGTATAGTTAAATACGCTGGCAATCTGCTAATTTTCGACTGTAAAGTATATTATTATTATTCTATAAGAAATCATTGCTGCGGGTATAAAACTTTCTCTCTTTCATTCTATACAATGCGTTACCGTTTTCGTGTACATTGCGTCTCTGCCTAAAGTCGGTGACAACTTTGTTAATTGCTCTTGCATCTTATTTCTAAGCCCAGAATGCATGTACTTCACCTCTGTAGAAATGAAGCAACTTAATTGTAAGAATTCTTCCTTCCCTTTAGTAGGCGTTTCATCTTCAGATTCTATACATTTTAATTCTGTCTCGAATGTTCCTCCGAAGTATTGCTCGATCAATGATCGAGGTTTATAACATTGACCATTGTCTTCTGTACTAGCAAGATTTTCCTACGATTATTATACATTTATATATAACTTGCTGCGCACAATACCTTCTTTAATAACGGCCGATAGAAATTTTCAATAGAATTTAATAAAGATCTAGTAACCTGCGTCGGTAGTTTCTGTTGCAACATCCTAATAAGCTCGGTCCAACATTCATTAGCGTCCTGTTGTTGAAATCCGCCGTGTTCAGATTTCTCGGCGAATCTCGGAAACGCTAGGTGCATCATTTGTACAAGAACAAGAGGAGGCAAAGAGGATCCCTTGTCCATAGTATCGTACAGATCTCTTAGAGCAGCCGTTATACTTTGCGCAGGCACAAGCGACGTACTGCCAGCAGTGGCGAGCCCTCCTGAAAAATTCTTCAAAGCGTCTCGCAGTTCGGGGACAGTTTTCAAGCACTGTACAGTCGCGTTAAGATAACAGGTATTGCCTAAATTGGTTAAACCAGCGGGCAAATCTAAAGCCGAGGCCAATTCGGATTCATTCATATCTTCTAAAAATAATGGTTTCTCTGTCGGCTCCGCTGGCACATCCTCCTCTTTGGAACCCATCATCAACACTGTAATACCCTAAAACAGAAACGGAACTTATAAAATGTAAATTAGAAAGACGCGCTACTTACGGTTCTCTTAACCGTTTTAGTGCCACCCAGCGCGATCGCGCTGTTCGCGTACTGCGGTGAACCGTGTCGCTTTTTTTGGTCACGATCGTCAATCCGATTACGCTCGGTTCGGAATGTATCTTGTCGCGAGTCTGTCAGTGTTTCCTCTCGTAATTACAAATTTTCTTTCAAATAATGGTAAACAACCTGCATAATTAGCTGTCTTCCTTTAACACATCGAGTCCCAAGGTTTCTTTTTAACAAAAGCGCTATCACGCTTCATGGCACAATCCGACACGGATTTTTAAAAACCCCTGGCACTAAAACGGTTAACCTGTCGAATACACTTATCGCTAACAGAAACATTAATGCAGACAATTCTAATTATCCTCTTACATCTTTCAATTTGATGTTACCCCAATTATCGTCCTTCAACGTCATTCCTTTCAGCATGACTTTTTGCCTTTCTGGTTGCACTCCTGTCAAAGCAAAAAGCTGTGCTTTAAATAACATCGGCTCCTCATCCGTGCTGACTTCTACGTCCGGAAACAGCTCTTTCCCCCATTTCACTTTAACTGAAATAAAATAGTTCGAACGTCAGATATTAAAGACTGCTCGGCGCGAGGTTGAATAACAAATTTGAGGTTAAGCCGTCTGAGAATTCGAACTTTCGCAGTAAGTACCCGAGTATTGAGGCATATCTCTTGTTCTTTACTATATTTACGTTCCGTCAATTTAAACCGACCGATGAATTCAATTTACACAATTATTTATTCACTAATAACTACAAACGTGCATAAAGTGCACCGTCAGGCATTCGCGTACCACACGTATGCACACACGTACATACTGGTGGGTGGGACATGCAAACGGTCGCGCAAAATTTGTCACTGATAGATGGCCAGCTGATCGAAAAATATGTTACATCGTATTCATTGTAACTTCATTCTCGTCTAGCTTGACCGAGGCGATTGATGAACAAATCGTTAATAGCGCAAACTATGCGTGAATCAATTTTTTTTTATTGTGTTTTATATAGTATAATAATGCGTTCGATTAAATAAGTTTACTATTCGCACAATCTTCTGTAAAGTAGGACCAGCCTAAAAATTATTAATGTCAAGCTATCACATTGTTATAATCGTGACAGTCAGCCACGATTTCTAATCCTCCTTAACTTCTACAATATTCGTATAACTATAACAATGTCCATATGTTACAACGTTCTGCGTGTCGTGTTACTTAAAACCAGTTATAAGTAACAATCTTATCGTGTAGATTTCAAGATTTACATTCTGCGCAAAGAAAAATTCAAGTTTTATTTGATAATATAATGAAACGGTAAATGTAATTCTATTCGAGCTAAGCCCAAACTCGTAGAGTCGAATCCCAGCTTCCTGTAGAAACGGCAGTCCCGTCGGGGGAAACTCGTAAACAAGATACTCGATTCTCGTGTCCGTACAAAAATGCAACCCGTTGGCATTTTAGAGTATCCCATATATTTACAGTGTAGTCGTTATAACCGGCAAAGAGTAGACGCCCGCTGACACTTAAGTCGACGGCGTTTGCCCCGAATATTATACTTTCTTTCGCATAAACCGCTACTTCTTTATCCGCACGTAAATCGAAGAGGCGACAAGTGGCGTCGTCGGAACCTGTAGCTACTGCATCTCCGCCGGGATGAAATTTTACCTAAATTCCACATAACATGATATATTGCAAATCGCTTTCCTCGTATCGTATCATTGGGTGCGTTCAGCGCAACCAACTGTTGGTTAACTGATCTTTCGTTGAACGCTACCGCTCAGTTGCTCACTTCCCAACACGTTCAGTGAACGGTCGCCATTTTTTCGAGCGGAGATAAACTCACTTTACTCAACACGTTGGGAACTGCTAAAATATCCCCACCCTCCCAGGTGTCGTTCAGCGGGACTGAGCGGAACGATGGCTGCTCACCGATCAGTTCCCAACGGTTGCAAACGGTTGGGTCCAACGGTTGGTTGCGCTGAACACAGCCAATATATTCCAATAAGTAACATGCTGTAATGAACTTTTAGTATTAACGTACAGAATTAACGTCCGACTGATGCCCTTCGAAACTCTGGACACATTGACCGGTGCGCATATCCCATATGAACACTAGTTTATCACAACTGCCAGAGACAAACGTGTTGCCAGTCTCGCTCGGCGCTAAATCGACAGACATTACATCGCTGGAATGGCCGAGAAAACTTTGTAACAATTGGCCACTCTCTACGTCCCACAGAGCGCACGAACTGTCTCCGCTACCCGTTAAAATTTGTTGATCGCTATTAGGAAATACGCAACACGACATGTAAGATGTGTGTGTAGCGACAGTTTTCTTTCGTACCGATACCTCGCTGTCTTGGTGCAGAGGATATACAGTTACTTTATTATCCAAACCTCTGCAACAAACGAATACAATATTTAAATCGCCACGAGAACAATTCACTTATTTATCAGTTTTACTTATGACGAATACCCGCAAGCGACGAGAGTTCCGCTCGGAGCGTAAGCGCAAGCCATAACCCAGATGGTTGGCATGGAAAGGGCGTGTTCTTTATTCGTCGTGAAAGCATCCCATATTATCATTTTGCCATCCTAGAAGAATTTTCGCATTCAGAGATATTTCATACGCTCGTGTAGAAACATTGAAATGTACTCCGACCTGCGAAGAAGAAACGATGTGACGTTTGTCGGGCGACCAATCGGAACAGAGAACTTTTGCTTGATGGCCTTTCAAAACACGACGTGGCTTCACATTAACGCAACTGATCAATTCTAATCTGTCCGCTACGCTGGAGACTGAAATAAGAATAACGACGTATTTAAATACAGCGATGTATTTATCACGAACTCTGTTAAGACTATAATGAAAGAACTTAGTTTCAGTTAAAAGCTGTGACAGTTACGAGTAATATCATTTAACTTCTGCCGTTCGTCTTCTAAGCGTATTTTCAAAGTTTCGGCTTCTTTCGTTAATTTCTCTATGATTTCGGGTTCACTGGCAGAATCCATATCTTTATTTCTGACACTAGACGCTTGTTAATAAAAAGTAAGCAGTTCCATTATACAGAATGCCATTTGTACACGTGTTCTGTTACAAATCAGCCCCCGTTTACCTGAAACATGCTCTTTGAATAAAACAGTTTGCCTGTCATTAGGTGCGATCTTGTAAACAATAAATTACCAGACCCGCTTGCTGCCGTTCTCGCGACAGAAATACGGTTCAAGTGTAATTGTTAATAAGATGATGAATGTCTCTCTGCATCGACGAGCTTTTTATACTCTTTTCGCTTCTTTCCCGGTGATTATTCATTTGTTTTCACTCAGACTTGATGCCACTATTTCTTTAAAACACGGCCAACGACAATAATCAATACGATACGACAATAACAAATCTTAGCGCCGGTGCAATGACGCTCTCACGTTCCGGCCAACTTAACCTGCACATTTGACAGTTCGTGGAAATCATGAAACAGACAAATCCTTATAAATACAGATTCATGATCTCCGTAGTAATGTCTAGTACTGATGAGGATCATTATTAAACACCGATAAATTTATGCTATTATTACAGGAATATGTTACTCCCGCGATGTCGAATTTTATTGAGTACAAACAATTCTAGGTCAAACGATAAATGATCGTTAATGGCTAATTTCTTTATGCAAGAATATTTCGTTAAATACTTTTCATTGTGTCCTAGAGACACAGTTATCATAAAATATATAGCATTTGGTAAACCTTTCTGTACAAACTCACGAACATATGCATTTAAAATTTGCATTATTATTTTAAAAACGAAACCAAGCGGTAAAAATGTTTCTTCTATATTCTACGATTTAAACTGTGTCCCGCGTATTTGTATTACATAAAAGCCAATTCACGGCTTTGTCGGCGTTCGAAAAAACAAAGACGGCTCTTGACATTGCTAGCGTTTAGTTTCTTAACATCTATCATGGACGGTAGTTGTGTAGTTATATATTTGTGTGTAAAAATATTGATTCTAATATAGTCCTAAGTAGAACATTCGGTTAATAGTCGTGTAACTGTTGTATAATATGTACTTTAAATCTAAGTTTGCCGCCAATTTCTCACGTGGCACTGTGCCGTTGCGTCATAACCTCGTACCCAAAATATATCACGCGAAACTCCTGTATTTACGACATTAGTTAACCGAACATACTGCTCCGAAAAAGTTCGTTTTAATTGTAAGCCGTGAAAAGTTTCTCAGACGGGATATCGGGTACAAGATATGCGTGATTTATGAACTAGTGCATGTAGCTGGATACGAGGTTACGGCGCAGGTCGATGGTTATCGACTTCCTGCCGGTGTGGATGTCAGAGTGGGGCTGTACGGGACGTTCTTCTGCTCGTCCCTGCCTTGACCGTTCTTCGTTTCTGAAACCGTGGTCCGATTGACGGGCATTCGACACATCAAAATGGCCCTCTTGTCCGTTCGTTTGGCCTCCTCGATAGCGAGGCAATTGCCGAATGCCACCATCCAGGTAATTTCATTTACAATTCCTCGCGGTGATTTATCCACGAGAGAACTAACGAAACACGCCGACATTTTCCACCTTGCAACAACCACACCGACCAGTGCACCACTTTTGCTGATTCTTATTTCCCGTGAGATTGAAAACACTTTCGTCGGTTTTCAATAGCCTCTTGTTAAATTTCGTGGCAATCGGGCGGATCTATTTTGTCATAAACGCCTCTCCCGTGCAGCGTATTACATAAACAGAAGAGCACCAAGTTATGTAATAAGTATTTGGGTGATATTGCCCCCATGGCATAATGACAATAATTCCAATTCTACTTTGCAGATCAAGTGGCCCGCAGTTGGTGCAGCCTCTTGTAAGTATCATGTATCCTGCAGCCGGCGTTCTGCTGAAATCTCTTCTATCTTGGAGGACCGTATTCTTGGTACTGCTCCGAAGGTAACACACCAGCTTTTGTCAATAGTGTAGGAGAATAGATAATAAGAATATAACGCAACGCTGATTTCAAGTACACGTAATATTTTATGATATTTCGATATTTCACGCCTACGAATTTGTTCAACGAGTAGCGTTTAACTTTGCATTTGTTTTATGACAAATTGTAGACCAATCTTGAGGAAACCGGTAGGGTACTCAGCATCGGTGATGGTATCGCCCGTGTCTACGGTCTTAAGAACATTCAAGCCGACGAGATGGTGGAATTCAGTTCAGGGTTGAAGGGTATGGCTCTGAACTTGGAACCCGACAATGTGGGTGTTGTCGTATTTGGTAACGACAGACACATTAAGGAAGGCGACATTGTTAAACGTACCGGAGCTATCGTAGACGTTCCGGTCGGCGAGGAATTATTAGGGCGTGTCGTAGATGCGTTAGGTAATCCTATCGATGGCAAAGGGCCACTCAATAACAAGTTGAGATTCCGTATTGGTACCAAGGCACCTGGTATCATCCCTAGGTATTTATTTTCCATTATTATTATTTCTAATTAAATGTTAGTTTCTACGCTTATGTAATTTCTTTCCTTTAAAGAGAATCTGTCAGGGAACCTATGCAAACCGGAATCAAAGCTGTAGATTCCTTAGTACCCATTGGTCGTGGCCAGCGAGAGTTGATCATCGGAGACAGGCAGACTGGAAAAACTGCTCTCGCTATCGACACCATTATCAATCAAAAACGATTCAACGACGGTGGCGAAGAGAAGAAGAAGTTGTACTGTATCTATGTTGCCATCGGTCAGAAAAGATCCACTGTCGCGCAGATCGTAAAACGTTTGACGGACAGTGGAGCCATCGGCTACACCATCATTGTTTCTGCGACTGCTTCTGACGCAGCGCCTCTGCAGTATCTGGCGCCATACTCTGGTTGCGCTATGGGAGAATTCTTCAGGTATTAATTAACGTAAAGTTACTTTCGTAAGCGTGCTCAAACTCTCTTATAGTTTGCTATGTAAGAGGGTAATGTAATAGTTCTTAATAAACCTCGTTTTTTTTTACAGGGATAATGGAAGGCACGCTTTGATTATATACGATGATTTATCCAAACAAGCTGTTGCCTATCGACAGATGTCTTTGTTGCTAAGAAGACCACCAGGTCGCGAGGCGTACCCTGGTGATGTGTTCTACCTTCACTCCCGTCTCCTTGAAAGAGCGGCTAAGATGAACGAAAGTTTGGGCGGTGGCTCGCTAACCGCTTTACCAGTTATCGAGACTCAGGCTGGTGACGTGTCCGCCTATATTCCAACCAATGTCATTTCCATCACTGACGGTCAGATCTTCTTAGAAACAGAGTTGTTCTACAAAGGTATTCGCCCTGCGATTAACGTAGGTCTGTCAGTATCCCGTGTCGGATCTGCTGCCCAGACAAAAGCCATGAAACAGGTAACGTGTGTATTTCTAAATATTTGTAATGTCTATAAGTACATCTATGTTTCAAATAGCTGTATAAACGTTTTTATATTTTATTTTGTAACAGGTTGCTGGTTCCATGAAATTGGAATTGGCTCAGTACCGTGAAGTAGCAGCTTTCGCGCAGTTCGGTTCCGATTTGGACGCCGCAACTCAACAACTGTTGAACCGTGGTGTCAGATTGACAGAACTTTTGAAACAAGGACAATACGGTAAAAATATATATTATGGGGAAACCTAGAATTTCGATACGCCAACTAGTGACAGAAAATTGAACTACTGAGAGTAGGTCGAAGTCCATATGAGTATCAGTGTTTATATAGATATGATGTGAAAAACGAGTGTTTTTAAATTTTTTTGAACACTAAATTTTTACTTATTCGATTAATAAATACTTATTTGGAATGTTTGGTGGGATCCGGACCTACTTTCAATAGTTCGCCAACTTACCACCACAGCGCTGAAATTTAAGCCACGCCTCCACTAGGTTTCCTAATACATAATGAACTTAAGTTACAGAATTGATAAAACATAGGATACGATAGGCATAACTTTTAACTAAATTATCGGAATATTTTTAGTCCCAATGGCTATTGAAGAGCAAGTAGCCGTTATCTACTGTGGTGTACGCGGATACCTCGACAAGATGGAACCCGCAAAAATCACTGCCTTCGAGAAAGAATTCCTTGCTCACATCAGGTGCTTTACTTTAACATAATTCTTCGTCCTCGCACTTACCTTGAACGAAATAATAATTTTGTGCTATGTCTTAGAACCTCCCAACGAGACCTCCTAAATGTCATCGCTAAGGAAAACAGCATCAGCGAGTCCTCTGATGCGAAATTGAAGAAAATCGTTGTTGACTTCCTTGCCGGTTTCTCCGATTAAATAACGGTTTTATAACATCAGTATAAATAAATAATATTTCTCTGCTATGCAAGAGCCGTGTGCAAATGATATTCATTGTTACGAGAATTTTAATGCATACCATTTGCACATTATAAATATTATTACACAGAATTCCACATTCGAACGCTAAACACGATAGTCCCATAAAAGTGCTTATACATATTACACATTTTGATTATTCCGAACTGCCGCTTCTCCTGAGAAAAGTGTCGATCATAGCAAAAACGGGAGAAGTCTCTGAGAGAAATGAGTAATAAAGTTCTAGAATTTTTTCAAATTTGTGTCGTTTATTTTCCTTGGTATAAAGCTACCACTATTTTTATACAGGACCCTAAAAGGAGTGTTGTCAACTTGTAATGGCATTTGTGATGTGATGAATATTGAAGGAGCTGGTAAAGTTACAGGGATGAAAACTTAACGACCGTTTGGAGTCAACTTGACTTACAGCTATCAGTTACCCAGTCTCTTAAACTTTTCTCACGGCACATATAGACATTCCATAGATTGCCGTTTCTGGAGTTAAGAATGGTTTGAACACACATTTGCGAGTTCCGAGAATCTTCTCAAGTATATTCTTTTTTTATGTAACAAAATAATTATAACGAAGATTGACTTTCATGAAGGTCTGTGATTTTAACTTTGCTCATTTTCCTTTTATCAACCGGAATTGATTTCAAGAGTTTTGTAATCTTTCCTGTACCAATCGTAGCTTTCTGTTCACGAATAGTAAAGGTCTGGCCTTCTAATATCGGCATGTGACGCACAAACGTTAATCTGCACGTTGCAAATTCTCCCGGCATTAGCATGTTAGCTCCTGGCGGTAATATTAAATCGAAACGACTGTAAATATTCCAAGTCGAGCTGTAAATTGTCGTGCAATACCCAGATGGCTATAAAGATAGAATATAAGTTAAGCGAAATGAAAGGAAATTTATATTAACTACATCTGTAAAAATAAATACCTGCAATGGTGTTCGACGACCACCATCGTCTGTATGTAACAGGTATACTTGCGCTTCGACGTGATTGGTGAGATTTAAGTGATTACTTTGACAAATTATCATTCCCCTACGTACAGACTTCAATTTAACGCCTCTTAATAGAACACCTACATTTTCACCGGCATGCGCTTCGGGCGTACCTTTCTGGAAAACCTAATGCAAATTTGTCACATTAGTTTTGCAACTTTTACCGAGCTTAAAAAATTCATTTGAATTAACTGTTTTACCTGTATATCTGCGATAGTGGTTCGAATCTTTTCATCGAACCCTAATAAATCTGCTCCTACGAGTCTCTTTATAACACCCTGCTTTATCGTTCCTACCACAACGGTACCTCTACCTGGTATCGTGAAAACATTATCGATAGGCAATATAAAAGGTGAAGTATAGTCTCTTTTCGGTGTTGGTATATAACTGTCTAAAGCATCTAATAATGATTGTAAGGAAGGGACTCCAAGTGGCGATGTATCTCCATTTAAAGCGAGAAGAGCCGAACCATAAATCACAGGAGATTTTAAACCATCGAATCCATATGCGGATAATAGTTCTCTAGCTTCTATTTCTACTAATTCACAAATTTCTGAATCCGCTAAGTCAGCCTATAAGTTGATTAGTGTACATTGATAACAAGAAACACTCTTTAAGCTTCAAATGTGCTGCAAATATTTATAGCAAATATTAACCTTATTGATGTATACAACGACGTGTTTAATTCCAATTTGCTTGATAAGTAACAAATGCTCCTTAGTCTGCGGCATAGGACCATCGTCGGCTGCAACTACTAAAATCGCACCATCCATTTGCGACGCTCCGCTAATCATATTTTTTATAAAATCAGCGTGTCCTGGACAATCGGTGTGCGCGTAATTCCTTTTACTAGTGGCATATCCTACGTGAGCAATATTTATAGTAATACCACGTTCTTTCTCTTCCGGTGCTTTGTCAATTTCATCAAACGATACGAACTTGCAGCTTTTATTCGCTTCCGATATATACTTTGTTATAGCAGCGGTCAATGTTGTTTTACCATGATCTACGTGTCCTATTGTACCTACGTTGCAAATTTCTTTTTTCCCTGCGTCTGGGCTATCGCAGAAATATTGGACGCTTTGTTTGAACCTTGGTAAGGTACGTTTGTTTGATAATAAATCTATGGAACTACGCTTCCAATACAGATTCTTGACAGCTCTTCTAGACTGCACAAATATATGAAGTGCGGTCTTCATATTAGTATATTTTTATCAGAGGTTCTTATAATAATTAATTGTCGCACAGAAACTTTGTTGTTACATAGACATAACAGGTAAATATATCTTCCTCTTTGAAGAAGTGAATATATGAAATTATTTACAAAACATTACTTGGAGTAAATTAATCTCAATGCTTTCTGTTTTCAAATATACAAAGTTATATCAAACATTATCACCAATTCTTATTCATTCTTATTTCGTTTTATATTTAGAAATACAAATGTATATAAATACTGAAGCAGACGACACTTTGTCCGATAAAGACAGGGTGACCAAAATTGAAAAAAATTTCTTGCAGAGAGAACAGTAATCTATACTATTATATAAAACTAGCTAAGTACCCGTGCTTCGCTACGGTTCGCTTAGTTCTTTTATATATATTTACTGGTCTTTATCCTTCAGCCACTTTCTAAGATAAGACCTATAAAACCTTTTTAGTCGATTAGAGTATACAAAATATGGATACTGCAGTTAAATGCGGGTAAATGCGAGCATTACTCGAGAGCCCTGAATGATAGAGCCCTTGGCAACTTATTCCCGCCGCGGTGCTGTTTCGCAAGCGAGAAGCGTTCGCCCGCTCGCCGCCTGGCGGTCGCGTCGCGAACTACTATTATTTATAAATCATTATTTTAAAAAAATCAAAACGTTAGAACCTTCTTCTCGCCAAGACGAACAAAGTGATGTAATACACTTGTGGCCACAGTTCATATTTACTGAGAAACCGCATTTCAAAGTATGCAACTTCACTTTTATATAATAGTATAGATTGAAGTTGCATACTTTAAATTGCGGTTTCTCAGTTAATATGAACTGCAGCCACAATTGTGTTACATCACTTTGTTCGTCTTGACGAGAGGAAGGTTCTAACGTTTTATTTTTTTTTAAATAATGATTTTTAAATAATAGTAGTTCGCGACGCGACCGTCAGGCGGCGACTGGAAGTAGCACCGCGGCAGGAATATGTGGCCGAGGATCCGTATGTACCCATTAAGGAAGGTTTTTTAGAAATTCCAAATCCGAAGGGGGTGAAAAGGAGTGGAAAGTGTTTTCTTGGAGTCCCTCAATATCTCTTAGGCCTGAAGCGAAGCGCGGGAGTATTTTACTAGTAAACTATAAAGAACTAATAGCGGATTCGGCAACCTGCACTAGGGTAGATATCCCAATTACCGTGCTTTGACGCCGACTTGCTCACGAAGGAATTAATTAATGACTTCTCTCACTTCAATTTTGCTTGGTGAAAATTTATATTGGTATTTTGAACTTTTCTCTTTATTAAGGCATTTTTTTCGGGTTGAAAATGTTAATTTTTCATACTTTGTTAATTGAAATAATGTTACATGTTTTTGTCCCAATTACTCTGCCCTGAAAACTGCGTTGTCCCTATTCCCGTGCCCCCAATTACCGTGCCCTTTTTTGAATAGCGTTCCCACGGTTAGGTTATGTCTTTTAACTTTGAACTGTTCAAAACATTTTTTTGCTCTACGAGAGGTGTTTTTATGTCATTTTAATATGACCTTTTCATTACAAAAGCAAAATATGCAAATATAAATTTTTGTTCACCCGTTCTGAGAAACGAAAGTAAGGTTAGGTTTAGCAGTTACAGAGGGAGCCAGTGGGCATCGAGGGGCTCGGTAATAGGGACAAGAGTTAAATTCCTGTCCCAATTACCGTATTCACTTTAAAAATACGAAAACTTTTCAAAAGTGCTCATTCTACTATTTTTTTCATAAAATTTGAACCTTGTATGATATAATAAACACTTTACATAAGTGCAAATCATGACAATTATCAATTTATTCACATCTGTAAAGTACGTGTTCCTTACCGTTTCCGGTAAAGATTTAGGTAAATCCATCGAAATTTTCATATGCATTTTTGAAATTTTTTACTATGCTTTTGGAACTTGGACGGATTTCGACCTACTCTCAGTAGTTCAATCTTCTGTCACTAGTTGGCGTATCGAAATTCTTGGTTTCCCAATACTCGATCCTGTTCACAGTTCAATTACTGCTCTATGTTATATGATGTTATGTTGTCGATGGTGGTGAGTAATTAGTGTTCTGATTCATCTTCACTTTTTTTTATCGATAGTAATATTGGGTAATGTATGCTAATGCGTGATTGTTGAAACTTGTCAAAGAAGTACGTTATCATATTAATAAAGAAGCATGACTTCTATCAGTGAAGTTAGTTCGGTGCCTAAAACGAAAAAACCGTCGGGTAAGTTCATTACACAGCATATAAAATTTATTACGCCTTATTTAATTTCTTTAAGAGAACTTTAGAAGAAATTTGATTTCGATAGTGAGAATGATAGTTTCCGAACCTATCTTATATTATCTTCTAGTAAAAGTTCATTACATCTTTTCAACGAACGTCGATTAATTTTTTATCGAATATTGATTAAACTAATACTTTATTGAACGTGTTTATTCAGTTTATTGATAGTTGAAGGAAATAGAGTCTCTAGTAAAATATTACCGCTACTGCTAAGTAGTTCTTAAATATTAAGAGAAGCTTAATGCTTTGGTGTTTACTATAAATGAAATATTTAATTTAACAGATAGCGCATTCAAACAACAACGTTTACCTGCTTGGCAGCCGATACTTACCGCTGGGACTGTGTTACCAACATTCTTCGTAATAGGAATTGCTTTTATACCAGTTGGAATTGGATTACTGTACTTTTCCGATCAAGTCAAAGAGTTTATCATAGATTATACAGATTGTAATTCTACGAACTACCTTCGTACAGGAGTGCCTTTAAGATGCGCCGAAGTTATAGCACATGGCATTTCTGACCCACACAAGCCACCTTGTAAATGTGAATTGAATTTCAGATTACCCATCGATTTCAATGGGAAGATTTATATGTATTATGGTTTGACAAATTTCTATCAAAATCACAGGCGATACGTAAAGTCCCGTGACGATAATCAGTTGTTAGGGAAATTAACGGACGCCGTCTCTGGTGATTGCGAGCCGTTCGCTTTCGACGGAGATGTGCCTATCGTGCCGTGCGGCGCTATCGCTAATTCGTTATTCAGCGACGAGTTGAAGCTATTTTCTGTGAAACACAACGTAGATGTACCACTGTTGAGAACTGGTATCGCTTGGCCCTCGGATAAGAACATTAAGTTTAAAAATCCGGAGGGTAATTTAGAAGAAGCGTTCAAGAATTATGCGAAGCCGAAAAATTGGACTAAACATATTTACGATTTGGATCCAAACAATGATAGTAACAATGGTCTTCAGAACGAAGATTTAATCGTTTGGATGAGAACTGCCGCCTTGCCCACTTTTAGGAAACTCTATCGTAGGGTCGATCATACAGCAGACGGGTTTACCGAAGGTCTACTAGAAGGGGATTACAGACTTACCATTAATTATTGTAAGTAAAAGTTACGTTACCCCAAATCGTAGACTGAGGATTTTTAAAAGTTTATTAGAAACTACTAAATATCTCTTTCTTATAGCGTATCCCGTGGCAGATTTCGATGGCAAGAAACGAATGATTTTGAGTACTACGTCTCTCCTTGGTGGAAAGAATCCTTTTCTTGGTATTGCTTACATAGTTGTAGGATGTATTTGTTTATTATTAGGTGTTACGTTACTAATAATACACATCAAATGCTCTAAAAGGTAATCATCGATTTTATACGCTTAATTATACCTTTTCTGTTTCACTTCTCACTAAATGGTGTTATGCTTTAAAGAAGCTTTTAATCAGAAGAATTAAAAAGATGCAATTGCTTTAAAAATCATGATTTCTTTAACCTATAGTACTACAAAGTATCGCAAAGAAAGAAGTGGATGAAATTATCTCATCCGCATTTATTATTTTCTTGTGTTTCCTGTCAAGCCATAGAAGCGAATAAACTTTTATTATACAATATGCATTTCCAAGTGGTCGGCAGCGAGAAATTGAATTAGGCTTGACAGCAATTGCATTGCGTTAAAAATTATATGTTATAGTCTATCCCTTAATAATCCTAGAAATCACATGACTTTTGATTATATCCTTTGAAATATCAGCAAATTGCAGTATTAAGAAGACCTTGCGCAATGTGAGAATACTGAAATATCTTTAAATCTCTTTCTTACATCGTGAACTAATGTGCATAAAACTGTATGTTTTAAATTCAAATTGGACAATGAACTACATTATGTAATGTATGTTATACAGCAAACTAATGTAAAGATGACTGCAACAAAGTATGCTTAGGGCACCGTAATTGTTCTTGTAAGTGTTTGTGATATTGTGTTATGTCTAACTTGCAAGAATGTTCGATGACAGTGACTGTTTTACACACGACATGGCTTTATGAATATTTTATTAATATCCATTTCTTATTGATTTCCCATAAATATTTCATGCACTTAACTCTTTATCTTATAAATGACACTGGTCGAATCGCATGCACGTAGTCACAATTCGTATCCTGTTTTCCATTGCCTCGCATTAAAACGCATAGCTTCCTCTACAGATCTCATTTCGTAGCAACTGTGAATAATTCTTTTGTGCTTCTCACGTTTCATCGTTTTGCTTCGTAAACTTATTTTATACATCGTGCACTATATTCAACGACGTGATAAATTGAAGCTGCTATTAACCAGTAGTCAGTTAATATAGTAATAAATTCATCTTTCTGTTTGTACGATCGTTCATATTTATTTTCATTTCGTAGTTTAGACAATCGAGCTTCCATTCGTGCACTATGTATTTGTATAAAGTATTAAGTGTATAGAGGCATAGAAATGAATGAAAACGCAAGTAGCATGTAATCGGTTAAAAGGTAAAGTGCAGGAAATTTATCCTATAATGGCAAATATTTTCTTGGACATCAGTTGTTTTACAACAGTATTTTATTTGCACCGAATGAATTTCGTTTTGGCCCTTTTTATAGCGATAAGCTTGCAATTTGATTAATTGTTTAATGATGTAATAATAAAACTACATCAACGAAACAAATCGAAGGAACTGACAAAATTGTATCTCTTTATAGCGTAACAGAAATGATCAATGTGACTCCACATACACTGTACCAAGAATAATTTGCACATAGCTAATACAAAATTTGAAGAGCATTTGTGGACACTCTACATTTAATTTGTAAGTGTTAATATAAAATAATTTATGTCGGGTTTTGCAGGATGAAAGTCTATAGGTAGTTTTACACGAAATAGAGCAGGAAAGAAACAAAACTTTAGTTCTCTTCTGGAAAAGGGAAACAAAACTTTTGTTAATAAAAGTATCGCCCTTTCTATCGACCAGTATTTCAATTAAATTTCTATTATTTTCGAATTAATTTATTCATAATAGAAATTGCTATTTTTCACATTCGTAATATTGCATCTTGTCTATTTAACGAGTTCTTCGCTTGAATTATTGTTTTCTACATATTTTCAGTATTAATTTTCATTCTTTAACAGAATATTTAATATAAAGTTCTTATCAATATATTAAAACACCTCGGTTAGAGTATAACGAGAAAACATTTTAATTCTTTGTTGTCCTAAGATTATGTATTGCAGAAACATAAATAATAATAAATGGAGCTTTAATTACATTTATGCATAATACATATGTTTCATGTACAGTAGCTCACAGCCATAATCGTACACTCTTTAAAATCGCAGAACATTTTTAAAATTGGTCCAAACCACTTGAGTTTTTTCGAGAAGCTAGAAGGATTAGTTTGCTAAGTGACGTGTTTCGTCGTTTTAAATAAAATTGCAATCGCTAATTTCAGGAATTTCCGCGATTCTCGACCTTATTCTGCGATCTTTAAACGTTTGTAGCTCAGAGCAACGTTAACCAATTTTGATGAAATTTTAGGCATGTATATAACTTACTTCAATCTACAAACGGGGTTTTTGAATTTTCATTACAGACTCAAAAAAAAAAAAAAATTAAAAACGACCTTTACTATTTTTTTTTACTATTTCGACCAATTGCATTTTTTTTAAAAACGACGAAACACGTCACTTAGCAAACTAATCCTTCTAGCTTTTCAAAAAAACTGAAGTTATTTGGACCAATTTTAAAAATGTTATGCGATTGTAAAGAGTGTACGACTATGGCTGTGAGCCACTGTACATGTATTGGGATACTCGAAACAGTAACATCTCTTACGAGATATTATTGCTATTTGCAGCAGACTAATCAACCATATTAAATTCATACAATTCATTCGGTTTGAAAGTAACTACTTATATTCCAATAAAACGATATATGTATATAACCATATATTTTTCATACGTGTAGAATTTGGAAGCAGCAACATAATTTTTTGCGTATCTTAATACATTGTAAAACTTAATTTAATGTACGATCTATTATTATGTAATATATATTGAAATTATAGCTGTTTGTGAAATATCCTTAATTTCACTCTAGTCAGAACTGTATGTATAAATATAAAAGACATTACATTTATTAATACATGTGTACTTGCTAAGAATACCGAAGCAATTCATTCAACTTTACGAGTCACGTGACGCGTAACTTTTTAGTGTAATTGCATAATAAACTACACTGTTCTTGAGAACTCCATTGCAATTGTATGTATGTACGTACAAAAACAAATGTACGTTGTGTAATGGTGTATGTGTAAGGAATATTCAAGGTAAATATACAGGGTGTCCCAAAAATGTTGGAGTTCCTTGAAAGGGATGTCTCCAAAGCGAAGATATAATAAGAGGCGTCACTCCGAGCGGAACTTTTGAAGTCCTTGACCTTTGCATTTAAATTGGTTGTCTATTCGAACGGGATATTCAAATCGACTAAATGTACCTTACCACAGTTGGCTGATTATTGCCGAATGGGCATTTAAATTGGTTGTCTAGTGATTTCCCTAGTTTATTTCTGTCCTTGTCGAGTGACGCCTCTTATTATATCTCCTCTTTGGTGACTCGACATAACTTTTTCCGTAGCGAAAATGTTCTCCGAGGCTTTGTTAACGAGATATTATCAAAAAAACCTCGATCAATCAGAGGCCGAGGCTTCCGGCCGAGCTCCCGCGGTAGCGGCCCGTTGTTTCAAATCAGCACACGAGTCACTCCTTTCAAGGAACTCCATCATTTTTTAGAAACCCTGTACATGGTATAGTATATAATACATATACAGCAATAATGCATAACTGCTGTCATCTATTAACGTAAAAGAGAAGCGCAATTGCGCTCTATAGTGCCCTATTAATAAGTGATCAAAAAATAATTACATATCTAAATAATTTGAAATTATATGTCATTAATAATAGCAACCTTGTGGACAATATTTCTCCCGCTAATAGCGAAGGCGTAAAAAATCCTACCAGGCTTGAAATTGTGATTCTCTAGTGGCAATAAGAGGGTGCGTTACGATTCACGCAGTGAGGGCATGAAATTGGTGGCATCGTTCGATTCCCTAGAATTTCTCTCACTTGCGACCAATACGATTCCACTTCCGATGCAGCGAGCGCGCAGTGACTGCTTCACGTCTTGAGTTTCGGCGTTTGCTGCATTAGAAGTGAAAGGATTCTAGGGAATTCTCTGCACCACCAATGACGCGCAGTAACTAAAGGTGCGTTTTGACGTGACACTTAAGTCACGGTTTATAGATGTCACGATGATGTAACATTTGATTCACGCTGTAATACAGTGTCACGACAGCGAATGTCATGACATTAGTGTCACGTCAAAACGCACCTTAAAACGGAACGGTTGCCTCTGCAATTCATGCGCAGTATGCGTGAATCGGAACGCACCCTTAGTTGCGAACAGTTGCGATGCGTAGACTCGTTTCAGTACAGACCGTATGCAGTCAACTGTTCGTCATTGAGAATACTGCATTATGTCATCATATGTTTTCAGTTGCACACTACCACGAGTCGGGCATTTGTGAGCTATTCAAAGCAGTGCCGACTCATTGCCGAAAAGATCTCCACCAAAACATCCTTTTACCACTGCTGGCCGAGATTTTTAAGTTCCCTTTGTCAACTGGCAGCGTACTATCGATCGTTTTATCTCTCAACATGATTATAACTCTGAAAAACTTGCAGCAGCAAACATTCACAGTGGAAATTGATCCTTCTGAAACGGTAGGCGAATATAGTGAACCGTGGAAACGTGTGGCTTTCGTACGATGCGACATATTCTAACAGCATTACTTTGCAGGTAAAGGATCTGAAGCAAAAGATCGAAACCCGAAAGGGCCTCCCTGCTGAACACCAGAAACTAATATATGCTGGTGAGCGACACGACTTACATAACCTCATTCTTCGCTTAATTACAGCCTTATTAACATTTTCAGAAACTCGCGAATCGATCGTTTCCTTGTAAATCTATTTCGATAATCGCCGTTTACAAGAATCTGTCTTGTAAACTTACGCTCCGTCAGAGCTGCTTTTGTCTCTTCGATAAATATCGCTGTTTTTGTTCGACGATGACTCGTGATTTGTGAATAATCAATTGTATTCTTGTTTTCTCAGGGAAGATATTAAGAGATGACCATCCGTTAACGGAATATAATATAGACGAGAAGAAGTTCATAGTCGTTATGGTAACGAAGCTCAAGACTGGTACCGGTTCCACAGCGGCCGAAGAAGAGCACGTCGAGGCAGAAACTAAGGAAGAAAGTAGCACTACTAGGTACCGCATAGAAATATGTTTACAAATTATATGTTTCAGATTTCAGTTTAAGCGAGAGAAATATTTTGCTTTCAATCGTACGAGCGTTCCATGGAATGGTCGTAGCACGAAAGCGTTTTCCTCTTTTCGAGAGTGTTCTTAATTCTTTTGTTAACGATTATATCTTGATTGTATTATATGTTATTCTTGGTGTTTGCCTTTCGTCGTAGCTCAGTGGCACCACCTAGTTCCACTCCTACCGTTCAGGGCGCATCCCAACCTGCTAGCACTGTACAAGAGCAGTCTGCAGCGAGTACTACTATTACTACCACCACCACTACTACTACTACAACTACCGCTACTGCTACTGCTGCTGCTGCTGCGAATGTCGGAGGCCAAGTTGAGAGTGCCTTATTAATGGGTGAAGATTACAATACGATGGTAAACAACATTATGGACATGGGGTAAATACACGTTTAGGAAAATAAATATCGTCGTTATGCGATCACTTTGCCATTCATGGACGACTGAATATAATTTCCAACAGGTACGAGCGTGATCAAGTCGAGCAAGCGCTGAGAGCAAGTTTCAACAATCCTGATAGAGCCGTTGAATATCTCTTAACGGGCATACCAGCTCAACTCTTCGAAGATCCGCCAGAGGATCCGCCAGAAGCGCAAGAGCAACTTCAAGATCAAGGTCAACATCCGTTAGCCTTCCTGCGAATGCAGCCTCAGTTTCAGCAGATGCGTCAGGTGATACAGCAGAATCCACAGCTGCTGAACGCTGTGCTCCAGCAGATGGGCCAAACTAATCCCGCGTTGCTGCAACTTATCTCACAGAATCAAGAAGCGTTCGTGCGCATGCTCAACGAGCCCGGTTAGTCTTTACTATTCATCGATACGAATACGCTGGTTTGCAATGATTTCCTTGCGCCCGAAACTGTTTTATATATCCTTTACTGCTGAACAGTGGAAACAACGGGTGGCACGGGTACCAGGACCACGCCTGTATCCGCATCAAACGTTTCATCGGCGGCTGCTACTGGGGGTTTGACCGGAGGACCTGGGGCAGGCATAGGAACCGGAGCAGGCGCGGGCGCAGGAGCTGGGGCAGGAGCCGGAGCGGGAGCGGGCGTAGGATTTGGTATAATCCAGGTGACGCCACAAGATAAGGAAGCTATCGAAAGGTTGAAGGCATTAGGGTTCCCCGAGCATTTAGTTATACAAGCATACTTCGCCTGTGAGAAAAATGAGAATCTGGCTGCTAACTTTCTGCTGTTACAAAGCCTTGATGATTGAAGCGACGCACTTCGTTGATTTCACAATAAGGAGTTAAAGGACTGACGTAGGGTGGGTAATTACACAGGCGCTACAATTCTTTTCGATCCATTGCCTTTACTTTGTATATAAGTACGCACGCATATAATTTGTCAATTCTCTGTTCAGACGTTGGCATATCTGGTAAATCAGAAAAATCCACTGAAACCGTATACCCCCGAGTGCTTCACATATCAGATTTAGCATTTCGCATCGGTGTTATAATCCATCCTGACAGTCTGCAAGTTGCTCTTCGGCAAGGAAAATTTTTTTTTTAAAGTATATGGAGCAGTCTAATTACATTTTTATGTAAGAAAGCCTGCTTGTTTAATAAATTAATATACAAAAGTATAAATACTTTGGTGTATTTATATGTTGGAGCTGTTATAATTACATATACATGCAAATTTGCGTACACGGGATAACGATATGTGTATTCAAAACTTATGTATGTACATGACAAGTATATTTTGTACATTTAATAGGGCTTTCTAATATAAAAATTATGTAAGTGCATCCGTATATGTATTATTGCATATGTATATATGTGTGTACTTGCGTATAACTCGCGCCTATGTATGTATGTATAAAAAAAAGTCTTGTATTTTTTAAACAAAAGCGAAGAAGATAGCTATGCATTAATAAAGCATTACAAATCATTTCATTTGTCATGAACTAACAAAATGTACGAAAAAAAAAAGAAAAAATCTCAAGTGAACGGGAAAATGAAAATTCAAGTAACATATACATATGTATCGTTTTTAAATTTGTTTTGACCTCGATATCAGACCATTTTTGTTCATCCGGAAGAAGCTCGTATAATTTATGAATAGTTAATAAGGTGTATAACCGTACGCAGAATATCTTAAACAGACACACTCAAGGTGACTTGTAAGAAATACGAATCTATATAAAGAAAAATTTGTAATTAACTTTCATATAAAGGCGGAAGCAATGAGATTATTAATATTATGGAAATTAATTCGATATATCGTAGTCGTAACATAGTAATATGTAACTTACTAGAGATGGTTTGAATTTTTAAAAATACTAGTACCGGTATTAAAATCTTATTAGAAATATAACACACAATGTAAAACGAATATTGAAAGATTGCATATTTAATAAATAAAAATGGTATGAGTCTAGGCACAAATAAATGCATTGGTTTCCCTGTTTCGATACATGTAGATCACGGGAGGAAGTCAATTCCTCAGGTCCGGAGCTTTACTGGAACTTTTATTTTGTAGTACATACGCGCGTATGTAACATCATATTTTGCGCATTCATGTAATCGGACCGTATGCTTTGATATTTATGTCGGAGTTCAGGTGCATGCTATTATATGCAGTGGCGGATTTAAGGAAAATGGCCCAGCTGGCAAACGTTCCGAGGGGCCCATTTTTCGGGAAAATGAAGAGGTAGTTTACTAAAAACGGGCTAAATGTAGTAGAGTAAACCAACCAGTGAATGACCGAATTGTTGAATTTATGGACCTTTGAGATTAATACTTGAATATATTTATGTATAACAAC
Organism: Andrena hattorfiana; assembly: GCA_944738655.2. Lineage (NCBI taxonomy): Eukaryota > Metazoa > Arthropoda > Insecta > Hymenoptera > Andrenidae > Andrena > Andrena hattorfiana. The sequence continues at coordinate 72,227,355 of OX122891.2, forward strand.
AGAACAACTGTTGAAATTCCATTTAAATTTATTTTTCTTGAAATTTCTATAAAAATAATTACTTATTCTTATCGTAATTTAAAAAAAAAAGATTATAAAATGCAAAACGTGTAGAAGCCCAGTAAATGACCGCATAATTTTAATAAGAATTGTACTTATTAATGTTTGCTTAATACGCGTAACTAAAAATATGGGATATTAAAAGTGCTACTACACTCTATTTATAAATATGTAATATTTTTAAATTTATAATTTACATTTCTTTGCCTAATGGTCATTCACTGATATGCGGTCAATTACTGGTTGGTTTACTTTAGTACAAAAGGAATACAGTGGTTGGATAAAATCGTAATGTTTTTTGAAGATGAGGCCCTGGGTGGGCCTTCTGGGCAGGGGCCCAAGCGGCAAATGCTCATCGATCGGCCGTTAAATCCACCACTGATTATATGCAATAATATTTGAATGCCATTTCAAAGTATCTACTGTTACGAAAAGTTGAGATACATGAATTTTGTGTTTATGGAAATGCTTTGATTTAACTTTATGCACCGAGTACCAAAAACGATAGAACGCTATAAATGAAAGTCTCATTGGACACGATCACGCTCTTTGTCATCTATCAAATTTTATTTCTAGTCAAATAAATAAGTTCTTTGAATTTTACATAAAATAGACAATAGGTACTTTTACTCTTACGTCTTTTAGTCAATGAACGATTAGAAGTCTCTTTAAACGATTTTTTTATACATATAAACCAGAGTCGGGCAAAATGCAATCTAATTACAAATTACGATTAAAATGTAATTGTGTAATTGATTGGACTTCATTTTTTGTAATCGTTAATTTAGATAGTTGACCACAATTTTGTCAACTATCTACATCAACGATTACCGAAAATAAGGTGTAATCAATTACAAAATTACATTTTAATCGTAATTTGTAATTTGAAATTAGATTATATTTTGTCCAACTCTGATATAAACCAACATCCTTCGTAACGCAATCGCATTTTCAATTATTTTTCTAATCCTGTTTTGTTTCAAACGCTGTCTTATAACAATCGCATTTTCAATTATTTTTCTAATCCTGTTTTGTTTCAAAGGCTGTTTTGTTACGTTCTTTATTGTTATAAAATGCTTATAAAAAGTATGTACAAATACGATTTGTACATATTATCAGGGTAATTGTATATATTAACACGTCTCATTTAGAGAATGAAACAAAAATGTTATTCTTCTTTGTTCCTGAAATTCACTCCTTTCGATCGAAGATCTTCCTTCGCTTCTTCGATTTGCTGAAAAAATGCAATATGCCAGTGAAACTGTTTAAGCGCACAGTGCGTAATAGTTTAAGTACAATGACTTTAGTAGACTGTGATATAGTTCCTTCAACTCTTACTTGCTGCAGCTCGATCGCGGCGCTCTCGCAGTTATTGAACGTGAAGACCCTATACAAGACAACGGTAGCTGCGTACAGGCCAAATAAAACTAAAACGATGACAGGAAGAAAGAGGATAACTTGTTTCCATTGCGTGATAAATGGCGCGCTAACGTTTCCCGTAATTGTCATAATCCATATACCGAGAAACACAGTTGCGAATAAGAGCCATTGCATTAGTTTCGTCATCTGAAAGTTTGAGATGAAGTCTAAGGTCGGGGCCAGATATATTGGCCGGTGAGTTCGTTTTCGCGAACAGCGATCGAGGAGAAATCAGCCACCACCATCTGACGATCGTGGATTCAATTGGAGTTGCTTGGCCCCCGAAGGGTATGGTGGGGTAACGGGAACGCTGCTCGGCTCTGCCTGAACCTAGCCGTGTGGCTGTTATTTATTCTTAGCGTAATAGTTGTGTGCGTTACGAAGTTATGCGTAAACCAATACGAGATGAAGCTATCGAGAAAGAATCAATGTTCTGACCAATAAAACTCTTGAATTTTTTCGGAGGCAACGCACACCTATTCTGATATGTGTATTTCTACGCTGACAGCTCGGTTTGGCCTACACACCAGAAGCTTGGCACCATCCCCACCACTTCTGGCTCACTCTTGTTCTGCGAAGGCGAGAGCGAGATGAAACGAGAGCGAGTCAGAAAACTTTGAGAAAAGGAGCACCGCGAGGCAGGCAAACTATGTGGTGGGAGAATACCCCTCACGAAACTCTCACCGGCCAATATATCTGGTCCCGACCTTAATCTCGCGTGAATCTATTGATCTTTAAAAATTTGCAACAAATAGTAAGTTACTATAAATAATACTCCGAGTACTATAAGCGATGTGTACTTTGTATCGAAAGATACACTATCGTTAAGAACATCTCTGAAATCTAATTAATGAGAACTCTTGAAGTAACAATGCAAAGGTATTTAATACCTTAATAATTCTTAAGTTAACAGATAACAATTAATTTTGTTTCATGCTACGTACCCTGCTTTTAGATACATACAAGAATTGAAATGTAAACTATTTACATACACTCGTTTTATATGCTAATTCAGCTTGTAAACAATTGCAGTTAAATGGTCGTATACGTTTTCCTTAAGTCCACTTAACTCTACCCCAAAGAACATGCCGACATAAACACATGTATATAGTTACAACAGGGAACCTGAACATCTGACGTGTATTCGGTCATGTTTGATTTCAAACTTCTCGTTTCACTCACAGATGGCACCACGGTAGAACCACTGTTTTCTCGAACTTCGATATCCCAGATAGCACACGTCGTCTATAACCCAGATAGCACACCTCGTCTTAGAGACGTCTAGTTTATGTCCATTTTAGGTCTGAACGTCTTGATTTGTAACAAGACGTCTTTAAGACATGTTTAAGACGCCTTTTGGACGTCTTTAAGACTTTACCAGACGTTGTGCTATCTGGGAAGCCGTCTTTAAGACGTCTTGAAAGACTGAAAGACGACTTAAAGACGGCTTATAGACGTGTGCTATCTGGGATGTTGATGTGTGCGACTTGATTAGAACCGTGATTTGTGAATCACGAATGATTCGATCACATTCGTTCCCAATCACGGTGATTTTTCACAGTGATCCGTGATTTTCGTGATCGCTTCTGATTGGTGCAGACAGAACAGTGATTCGTGATCTCTTCTGATTGGTGCAGGCAGAACAGTAATTCGCGATTTTTGTGATCGTTTCTGATTGGTGGAGTGCATAACTGCTCTTTGTTCGCGCCACATAACCCCAACTTCTACTTCATTCTACTTTCTCTCGACACATTCTCAAGTCCTCGCTGTTCTTATAGAATCTCAGTTGTATATTTTAAACCAATGTAATCGTTTGTGATCTATTTAAATTAATGAATATTTCTTCACTTTAGTTAAAAAGTATAATGTATATGTGAATACTTTAGCCAATCAAATCAATGCGTGCATACATAGACTATTTATGAATGTATATTCCATATATTCGCTGAATTAGCACACTTTGACTGTAACACAAGCTATATTGAAGTATTTTATAAAAAAATAATTCAATCAAGATCAAGAATTACGATCACAGTAAAAAATTCACTCGAGTTAAAAAAATCACGGTCGTGATTTAACTTCAATCACGACCGTGATCGTGATTCTGCGATCACTGTTATAGCGAATTTGGACGGTCGTACTGGTGCGCACTGAGTGCGACTTTTAGCCAATTGGAAGCGAGAAAACTCGCACTCAATGCGCACTAGTGCAGGTTGTCGAATCTGCTATTAGCGATTTTGCACTCCATCCCTAATCGCAACAGCTTCAATATGTAGATAGATGTCGAATGTTCATATATCGATACATGCATTACTTTCAGAATGAAAATATTTTTGTTACATGATTTTGTATAGAAATTCAACTGCTTACTAACTTAACTGTTCTATTAAAATAATAAATTGTAATTACTCGATATATAATACATAGTTTGTTGCAATTAGTGTTGCAGAACAATCTAAGAAAACACACCTGATTGAATGAAATAGACATTAATGTAATTCTTATGTTTATATTTACGATAAGTTCCACTTATATTTATACTTTTATAGTCCACTTATATTACTTGAACTGAAATGTACGAATTTGGTTAAATTATTTAATCAAATTCAGGGAAATATACATAGCATATTTTCATTTCATTTAAAATCGTTTCGTACAATTATTTACCTTACATTTTCCATATACTAACAGAGCTCGAACATGTTGCTATGCAGAAAAAGTCGCATTTTTTTAAAAAAGTACCGTAATAGTATATACGAAAGATGTCATCTGCGATTTGCTTCCACAAGCTTGTAAGTATACCGAGAAATTATTTTAGAAAAATTTTCGCAGAAGAATAATACAGATTTTTCCAGGGAGAAATGGAAACCAACGATAGGTCTAGAAATTCATGCTCAAATCGCAACAACTTCAAAGTTATTTTCTGCAGCTTCTACGAGCTTCACTAGTCCAATTAATTCTTGCGTCTCGCTCTTCGATTGTGCGATGCCAGGAACGATGCCAGTAAAGTATAACGAACTCTTTTCTGGGAAATGATTCGATAAGTTTGTATTACATCGTTATTTATAGGTATTGAACGAAAAGTGTGTGGAAGCAGGAGTGTTAACTGCTCTGGCTCTGTGTTGCGAAGTAAACAGTGTTTCGATATTTGAGAGGAAACACTATTTCTATCCTGATTTACCTGTAAGCGTATTCAAAAGTATTGTATACCTTTAAAATTACAAAGCTGAAAATACAGTTGTCGTTACTTAAAGATACAATTATCAAAGAAGGAATTACTTATTTTTACATTGCAATGTACTTAATCAGGCAATTGTGTAGGCAGGATTCCAAATTACACAGCAGAAAAAACCTTTGGCGTCAAACGGGGAAATCTCGTTTCTTGTATTTAATCCAGGAGTACATAAACATCCGTTTCTAAAGTCTTCCAAAATTAAGCAAGTACAATTGGAGCAGGACAGTGGAAGAAGTTTGCACAACGAAGACAATGGGAGGTATTTGGTTTTGAATTTTGTTTCTTAACGCATGTATAAACACGAACTATCTGTTGCTTCGTTTGTTTTGAAATAGGAGTTTAATTGACCTTAATCGCGCTGGGATACCTCTGATGGAATTAGTTTTCGAACCAGATTTAACAGACGGAGAAGAGGCAGCAGCGCTTGTGAAGGAACTCAGCTTAATTTTACAGATATTAGGCACATGTTCGTGCAAAATGGAAGGTCGTATTATTTTTAAAAAAATTTACTACACGCAAATGTTTCGAATCAAAATTGTTTTGTATTTATAGAAGGGGCTTTACGAGTCGATGCAAATGTTTCCATAAGTAAAAGCGATACATGTTTAGGCACTCGTACAGAACTGAAAAATATTGGAAGTGTACGTGCCGTTAGCAACGCCATAAAATACGAAATACACAGGCAAATTTCGATTTTAGAAGCGGGAGGCGAAGTTGTCAATGAGACACGTGGATGGGATCCCCTAAAGAAAAAGACCATTCTTATGCGCGAGAAAGAAGAAAAGCACGTAACGTATTTAATGTTTATAAGAATTCTTAGTATAAACAGAAAATGGTGTATTCGTTTTAAGAACGATAAATGCTTTTAGGATTATCGTTTTATGCCTGAGCCAAATCTACCTCCTTTACGCGTACACGTTAACGAAAATACGGATAACAAATATAATTTGATTAACGTTCCATCATTAAAAAAGCAACTACCTAAATTGCCAGAACAAATACGACAGACATTGATGGATAAATTCGGTATCACAGCTTATACCACCATGGCAATAATGGTAAATTAGATGTTTGAAGCACGAAAAAGTGATTGCGCGTTAGTAATTTTCCTTTGTATGTCGTAGAATGATATAGATTTATTGCGGCTATTCGATGATATATTAGAGGACGGAGAAGATCGCAACCCTCAGTTGGTAGCCCAGTTCCTCGTTAGTGAAATCTTGGGTTTCCTACAACAGCACGAACTGGATCTTACATTTTGGTAAGTTTGTTGCAACAAGATAATCAATGAAAACAGAAATATATCGAAGCAACGGTATTTCAGTACAAATAATCTGAGCTGTATTGGAGAGTTGATCGACTTACTTCAAGGGAAAGTAATAAACTATTTGATACTAAGGAGGATATTAGATAAATTCATCAGCGATCCAGGAAAAAGGCCAAAACAGGTAAAGATAACTATTGGAAGGAAGCGAAATTAGTGGAGAAGTTTGATCCATTAACTAACGTACCTTCACCATTCTCGGTTGTTTATAGATCATCGAGGAAAATAATTGGTTCATGATAACGGACGAAGAAGAATTGGAGAAGATATGTTTAGGAATACTTGAGAAGAATCCTAAAATCGTTCGAAAGTATAAAGCCGGGAAGACAAAACTGTTTAGCAAGTTGCTGGCACAAGTAGCGAACGCTACCGATGAGCGGGCAGACATGGTCCAAGTCACAAAAATTATGACCAGGCTACTGAGTTAGGTTCCAAGTACTGCCGCACCGTTTTTTGTAACATAAAGCATGGAGTAGTTTCAATAATAACTCTATAAATAATTTGATGCGTCTATTTTTTTTTCTAGCATATTTACACATCTCCACATTTAAAATATCATATAAAACGTAATCAATTCTTTCTAGCGTTTACTTTCACAAATCGTAGTCACAAATACAAAGTCAAATAAGAAATAAATATCTGTGGTTTAACAAACTGGAGACTAGAGGATTCCTCAGTCCCCTCTTTAAAATTTAGTCTAAACCAGCACAAGTTTTTATTTTTAACAGTGTTAATTATATTATAAAATATTTCACAAAAACGTCAGACCACATTCAATGACTCTCTCTACATAATACCTGAGGGTGGGACATGTTTATTAAAATGGTACAAAGCATGATAACAGGAACAATCTTTACCGATCCAACGAACTGCTCTCCAAGATTTATCCGTTCGATAGTACCTTATTTCATGCGAAAGAAAAAGATTAAGTGAACAGTGAAAGTATACATTTGACAAAAGTTTTCAAGGAATCGTGGTTGCGATCCTTCAAGGATTAATTAATATGTATACTTTTCGACATTACACTTGCAAGTATCCATGGAATTATATGTATAGCGAGAAGGTGATTTTAAAAATCGGCGTTAAGCATAAGACTATTTGATAAAGATTGCACTGCTTATCACAAATTGCACGGAATCGATTTTTTTTTTATATTCATACAATAACGAGTATTGTATACCGTGATGCTAGTTTTATCTAAACATTTTTCAGATACAGTAAGCACATAGATATTGCTATTATACAATACAATGAAAGTATCTATACACTAAACAGTTACACAAAAATTGTTATTCTGTAACAAACGGTCGTTATGAAATATCTATTTCGACTTATCTTCTTCTCCCCTTTGTTTTTACAATTCTTTACAATAACATTGTTAAAAAACATGTCACCTACGCATTGTCATTTGTTCCTTTCTTCATTATCTATAAACTTGTAATTTCTTTTATCAAAACTAAAACTTCATTACAAATATCGATATCTAAAAGATAAGAAATTTTTTTCCCTCGAATCCAATACGTTAAATTCGTTATTAAAAGTCATAACACAGTTTCCATCGTTGACGCGACCAGTTATTAGAAAGTATATTAGCTTTAGCGCTTCACGTGTATTACAAAATTCAGATTGTTTGAATTACGCCCTCCTAACGATAAAGTTTGCAAAAAAACCGTCTAAAAGACGTACACCCGTTAATTCAAGAAATTTTTCAGTTCACTGCAAAAAGCGGCAATGACAGAAGGATTATAAACTGCAGTCTTCCAGGAAAGGCCACTTGAATAGCATAAAAGTCGTCCTCTTAATTCACTCCTTCTCTTTTATTGTTCTACGTAATTTTGTAATACGTTACGAATGCCTTCACTTGCATTACAATTATGGAAACAAGTCTGTACAATAAATTTGTTATATATATATATTTTTTCCGACGTCTGTTTTCTCGTAAGTAAAAAATTTCTTATTTATCTCTAAAATGCCACATTATCGTTTTATCCATTACATATTTACAAAATGTCCTTATAAAGAGTCAACATTAATAATGTGATTTCTTAAAAAAAAAATTGTCATAAAGAACATTTGTTTTCCATGAATTTGAACGAAGTACATTTTGCTTCATAAAGCGTCGGCTCTAAAATGAACCATGAAATTTATCTTCGAGAGGAAGAGTTAAATGTGAGAAAGTAAAAATTCTAGATCCTTTACGGTCAACTATTCACAATTCTAGGAATAGGAGCAATGTCTCTTTTCGCTCTTGGCACAGCCACGCGAGTAATTTGCTTGACAATAAATTAAATTACTAGCATAAGAATAAATTCATCAATAATGCGATGATGTAATATACATTGTAAGAATACTAGCAATGATCATGATACTTTATAGCTAAAACAATTCATTCAATGCAATTGTAATGCAACATAAGAAACGCTATGCAGCCTTTTTTCTTTTTGTTTTTTCATTTATTAAGACCACTGGAGTTATTTGGATAATTTGCTGATTACTCTGATCAAGGCACCGTTTTCATCTTTTAGCCTCTGGTTTTCACATTTCAATTGGTCCATCACCTACAAAAGAAACGTATAGTCCACTTTATGTCATTTCTGAGAGCAATCCTGGCGAAGAGAAAAGGAGAAGAATACAAAGGCAATGCCATTATAGAGTGGATCAAATGAATGCTCACAACATTAAAAAGAAAACTTGGGAGAAAAACGGGAAACAAGCGAGTGTCGTTGCAACTAGAGCCTATAAAATTAAAGCACTTGAATAATTGAACGCACTAAAACCAAGGGAGCGACATACGTAACTAAGTGTAACAGGCAGGTGTAATTGTAACGCTACACAAAAATCTTACACATATAAAACAGTATAATTAAATCAGAATTCGAATATATTCGGCTGTCTTTGTCAAACCTTTCTTTACACACGAAATGCACTTACGTATCCAACATTGCGTTACATATATCTCTGGTACTTTAATAGTATCGTGTATACAAAGAAAATGTTTTCCAATCAAAATAAAAAAAAAATAATCGCACTTAAAGCAATTGCCATTATGTACCCCAGTATTCGTGTTCCTACTACTTCACATTCGATAATTGCAACGTTCATTTCTTTATTATTTTCGTGGTATGTTATATTTTAATAACGGAATCATCTTGTATCTTACAAAAGACTTTATTGCAAAACTAGTATCACACAGTAAACGAAGAATCATGTGAATTGTATGAATCGGGCATCAAACAATGCATAGTGCGATGAAAAAAAACATTTTTATATTGAACATGCTTTCATAGGAAAAGGGTACAAATCTGTACACATTTTCAAATACTTTTCTCAAGTATATCCTTCTAAATAGAATAGCACTGTCATTTGAAGACTCTCGAAATATGTCCAAAATAGAAATTATCTATCAATTATTTTAAAAAATCATTGAAAAACTTTTGCAAGGCCATCAGCGTTAGATAGTCTGTGATTGCAATAGTATTTTGTGAGAAAGTCTGTAATACCCTACATGAAATGACTACAGATTTTTTAGTAAATGTTAATAATACGAAATATATCATGGAACCACTTATTTAGTTTTTAGAACATATCTTTAAAAATACAGGCAGGTTGCGTTCTCCAATTTCTGAAAAGAGAACTTGCTTGATAGTTTATAATCTTTAACTAACGAATGCCTCTGTGTCGATGCAAGTAACTGAGTTATAGAACCAAGTTCTTTACAAACTTTATTAAGCCGTACTTGTGCAGGAGTTTAAGAACACGGTGTATACGTATAGAAAACTCGATGGGAATATGGATTATAAATCTGTAAGTGTAATTAGTAGACTGGAAGAAGTTTTGTGCGTAGTTTTAGCGTAGTGAACTAGTGTAGTTTTAAATAATCATAGCATAATTTCCATTAAAAGACATGTTTTATGCAAGCCTTGAATTCTCGTACGGTAAGGTGTTATAAGTCTTTGAGGGGGAGCGATTTTTAATGACCGTAAATTACGCGGATACATTTTGCGAAGCTGTTTTTGTAAGATAAGTCAGTGAGCGACATCGTTTCAAAGTTTTAATATTGCGATCAGAACGTAAAAAGTCGTAAGTAATCAATTAATTGATTAATTAATATTGTACGTGGAGTACGATGTACACTGTTAACGCAGATGCTGTCATTATGTCCTTTACCTATTTAGTAGTATTGGTGAGTTTGGATACGACGCGGGTAAGTGCCCGATTTTCGGCTTTCAATCTCTCATTTTCAGCTTTGAGCTTTTGTAATTGCTGTAAACAATGAAACGATTAGCCCAAATTCGCTTGTCTTGTAAAAGCCCCAGACAACGCTACGCAATCTACCATCGATTGCTATACCAATAACGTAAAGTAAACTCTTTTTCGTGTACCGTTCAGAAACTATGGATAACGAAAACCACACGGAGTATAATAAACTCAAAAGGAAGTAAAAAGTGCCAATTAAAACCCATCATATTGCATAAATAATAAGCGTGATTATTTAATAAAGATACTAAAAAAAAAACAGCACCAAAAAATGGCAAATAAAGAAACAAGCAGTGCATTAAAGCTGCCTATGTTTTTCTTTGTTCTTTCTCATTTCTTAAATTAACCACTCCAGAAATGCTGGCACCTTCCTCTGTATATAGCCGCCACAATCAAAACGTAATTTAAAAAACTGCGACGTGCATTCTAACTAAGGAGTATATAATTAACAATTTGTATTAAACATGATAACACATAGTAATTAAGATATTTCACATAATTGTTGAGTTAAAGTACGACTCCGTAAGTTAACTATGTTATATAATCGTCATAAATTCGGTTCTCAAGGTAACGAAGATATGAGAAATTCTTACCTTCAATTCCTCTTCCATCTCTGACAGTTTCCTTTCCATCGCTCTCCTTTCTCTTTTCTCCGCTTCAGAGAGAACTGTTTTATTCTGGGCACTTTGTGCCTTGTCCAATAAACTTCTGGCTTCCTTTAATTGTTCGTCCGATCGCCGAAGTTTCTCTTTAAGCCTTTCATTCTCCGCCTGAGATTCTTCGTACAGCTTCTTATAATCTAATTCACCGTTCTCAGAAGTGGTAGATTTTATTCTAGTTGAGATGGAAGGTGCTTCCGATGACAATGAAGATATGGATCCCAGCCTGTTGGACCTTCCGGAACGATCATTTCCACTCTGTAGAACAACAAGGTACAAAAGACAAGGTGTAAAAATCGACTCGCAACATTTCGACGACATACAAAGTATATTAATACAAAGCACTGTTTCGCGTAAAATTGAAATCTGCTGTCTTACAATGTATCCTTCGGAACTGGCTAAACTTTGCAGACTAGAACTTCTGGATCCAAAATGAATATCTGGTTTTGTTTTAGTCTTATTAAAGCTATCGGTTCTCTGTGCTGGCGAATGGCTGCTCGGATTAAGGTTCAAGTAACTATAACTCGTAGAAGGTGTCAAACGCAAAGAGTTAATGCTCGGCAGAGTTATACTCCCGTATCCCGACGAAGTTCCACCGTACGTTGTGTACAGGTTTTGATAATTTAGATTATTCGTGGAGCTCGAGTAAGGACTTTTCCTAAACGACTCGTTGCCCTTGGAAGTTTTGTTTAGAAACTTTGGTAATCCAACGTGGTTTGTCCCATTAACGCCTAGTAGACCCGAATAGCTATTCTGATTCAAAGGAAACAATCCACTAATACTTCGTGATCTATTTCCAAAAATTGAACTTCCATTCGCCGATGCCTGGGCTCGTAATCCTGCAGCTGTTGTCGGCTTCCCTTGAGATCTTTTTTTGTAGGATGACATTGTTTACAAGATTCACCAAATTACTTCGGAGATTTAAACACTTCGCCAGAAACTAGCACCGTGATCTTACATAGTACTCTTGATCGCAAGAAATGTGAAATTATGCAGTAATTTAACGTTCAGCCACTTTTGTCGCGTTATATACGGATAAGGACGATCTAGTTCTAATGACAGTAAGTATTTGACTGACGTAGGCTGGGTGGAGGAACTTAAGACATCAGCCAGTTTACTTCAAAGCATCGGTTTGGTACGCTATTTATAGGTCACATGCACAAACTGACACTAATATCAGGCGTGTGTGTTTTAGAATAAATATATTCGATGTTTCACTCTTGAAACATTTTGCGAGTTTACAAAATATTATGAAATATATAAATTTAAAATTGCGCAACACCAATTAGCATATCAATTTAAATAAATAAAAGTATTTTGTTTGAGTTGTCAGTATTTAAAGGACGTTTAACTTTTTAAATAAGATATATACATATGTATATATAATTTATGACAATAATAATAATAATAATAAATAAATGGAATCATTGGTCCAGGTAATTTAAATCACTGTTATCTGCAAAATGTCTCCAATTTTTATATCTGTATGATTTAATATAAAGTTGCTTTACTGTCTCGTTTGTTACATTTATTGTTTTGGGTTCGCGTATTTAAATCTTTCGAACTCCATTGCTCGAACAATAAACAAATACCTTTAAAGCTATCTCTAAATGTCAAAGTGTCAGATCATTCCAAATGTCGATAGAATATTTTTAGACGCTGCCAGGCCACGTTCATGATCAATTCTTTTTGCTTTGGCTCTTGTTTTGTCAGTTCAAATCAGTCTTTAAATAGCAATCACATTGAAACATCGCTATTGCTATTTATTTTATGTGAACATGCAATAAACTTTTTATGTATTTATAAAGTGGATCTTTTTACTAGTCCAAGAGCTGTATTAATTATTGTATCATTTTGAGGAAGTATAATATCTACGGCACATAGGATACGCGATATATCGTCAATAAATAATTATATAAGTTGACAAATAATGTAGAATTTAATTTATAAAATCTATCTTTCAGTGGTAATGTAAATTGAAAGTTAAAGAATGAATAAAGATACGACATTATATGGTAGTTCGTGTAAAAATCGGAGTAACACATGGTCCGATGGCATATAGGAGGATAAGAAATGGAAAACTATTTTTAACGAAGCATGCACGAATAGAGGTTAATCTTCTCCGAGGCTAGCCCCAAAATAACACAAAGCTTCTGCGCTTCACTAAATTGCGTTCATACTATAATAGTTACGTATAGTGATCGATAATTTAATCCTGGCAATGATAAAATTCGGCGAAATTAGTGGAGCAAGAATTTTTTACGAGAACGCACGATGATGTTAAATTGAGTGCGGAAACGCATTTTTTTTTGCGAAATTGAGTTAGTAGCAATAATGTATTCCAATAGTCTGTACTAATATAAAACAGGAAAAATTACTTATTTTTCCAATGTGGGTTAGTCCGTTTTTGCTCTCAATGTCTCGAATATTCTTGAAGTTAATATCGAAGAAATGGTTCTACCGTGTCATCACCAATTGTTAGTTATTAAATTCATTTATTTATACGTTAGATTACTTTCTGCCTGAATTATACATTCGAAAGAGCGCGCTTCAAGTGCGCCTGAATCTTTTCAAGCATTATCAACAATTATTAACGATATCGAAGCAAGACTTGAATTACTCACCTCATTGTGGTTGATTTTGGACTCGTCACAATCACCACCAGCAGTTAAGTCTTGTTTTTCAGGATCAATTTCCTGTGAAACATTTAGTTGCTGTTATTACAGGCAAATAATTGTGAAGCATTACAATGTAAAGTCAAATTCGGACGCAATGTTAAAAGTTAGAACCAGGTATTTAAAAATTCCGAAACTAGCTACACAGTTACTTAATTGAATTTCAATAAAATAATCGCTACTCACGTCCATATCAACGTGGACAACGCCTGTCGACCTCCTCTTAGGCCTTCGCCTCCTCTGTATAACGGCTTGTGTGGCTTGGGCATTTCTGCTATCATTCTCCTTATCTTGTTCTGAGATAGATGGATAGAAACAAAAGGAATAATGTTAGTCAGAAACTTTCCGTCGAACGAACGGTTCTAACATGCTTTCTGCACCTTTGTCTTCGGGTTGTTTTAGCGATCGTCTAAGTGGTAATGTTATGGTGGTTTCTGCACTGCTAGTTGCGATAGTTTCAACAGGAGCTGACGACGGTCTGGGTACACTTGTGCCTGCGGAGGGTCTTCTCATGTAAGCTGTGGTAGTATCTGGGTTGGGTAGCGACGAGGTTCTGTTATTGGCATCTTCCAACTGAAACTAAGCAATGAAATCCCCCCTCAAACTTTCTGTATTAAAAAATAAAGCATTCATGCTATTGTTTACACATTCAAGCGAGATACCGAACACATCAAGGTCTCATTAGAGAGTATTTCCAGGTTAATATCAAAGTCCGTTTAAGCGTATGTATCTGAAAGTTATGTCGATCACAAACCTTGCTTCCATTATCTACTTTCAGCCTCCAAGAAGGCCGCCTTTCAGGCAAGTTAAGTTCTTCGGAGGGTTTGTTTGCAGTCACGGTAGTAGGGGTTGCTGTTGTTATTGTAGCTGTAATCGAGGCTGTATTGCTGGTAGTGGTTGTAGGCTGGGTTATTTAAAAAAATTATGAATAAATGTTCATACAGCTTTCATTACTATTATTACCGGGAACTTTAACGTTTCGAGAGAATTATTAACAAAAAGTCTGGTTTCAGAAAGTGTGACGATTTAAATGGATCTCAAACTCGGTAATTTAAGCGATTGTTTAATCTTACAGGTATTGCGCATTAAGGGTGATAAGCTGTTTTAGAGAGAATTTTACCTGCGTAGAAGGTGTCGTAGAAGGAATTTCACTGTTCTGCTGCTTCTTCTTCACTAGCTGCTCCGCACTTTTGATTTCATCTAAAGTCACACCTTGAGTCGAACGCCGCGTTTCCCTCACTCTCTTTGCGTGTGCCTTTCGTTGCGTCTCGCTCTCTTCATCGCGAACAGGAGGAACAAAGGACCTGAACAGAAATCGCATTCCCGATGTTAAATACAAGAGTGCGTAGTAATATCTGTACGTTGCTTGCCAAGATTGTCTTATAAGATATAACAAAATTTGACGAAAGCATTAAACATTATCATAAACAAATCCATAAGCAGTGTTCTTACAAATATCACGTAAAACAATTATGTCTTCGGCTTACGATAAAAGAAACGGTCTTGTTATTTCTTTTTATGGCCTCACTCACAGTTACATATCATTATATGTTGCAGCGTAATATTAAAAAATAAAGATGCCGTTCGAGTCTTTAATAAATATGTACACGTGTAGTCTGTAAAACATGCTGAGATTTCATGTTTCGTAACATCAAAGGAGCTCGCTAAAATGCACACATTACTCTCGTTTGCTTTTAATTATCCACAACGATTCCGTCCATTTGGAATTATAATGCTCTGAATCAACACCAGGAAGTCTGCTGGGGGTAGGTATCGAGTAAGATATTCATTGTAAAACGTGAAGCTATTTAAGTGGTTGAGAAAATCAAATTATATATTTCAGTGGCAGCATTTTTTTTTTCTCTTTAAACTAGAATTATTATTCTTACTAGCAAAGACAAGGCAGTGATTATTGGGGAGCGAGTAATATTGTAGGACAAATATGTATGCAACTGAAATAAATAATCACACCGCAAAGCAACTTTCCATGCCACTGCCAATAACTTAATATCGTGTGTGTGTAAATATCGTAGAGTACGCAAAATCACACGTTCCAAGAGAATCTTCCCAGGTCAAGCATTAAGTACCCACTTGAAGAAATTCTTGAAGATATTTCCTGGACTTAGCTTGCTCCCTCCTGGTGTAGTGGGAGTTCCAGGAGCCGCTACTGAATTGTTTGCACTCGATAGAACTGTGGTTGTAGCTTCCGCTGGTTGAACACTACCCAGCCATATTAACAACATCGCACGATGCAAATATGAATATATAAACTGCAGTTTTTTTTAAAAGCATTCAAACATACGCTAAGTTATGATCTTTAAAATAATTGAACTTCAAAGGACCTATATACGTATGTAAATATATATATATCATCTTCTTGTTCTTGTTCTCAACGGTTTCGTTTACCGACTGATTATTAAGATTCATATTAAAAACAATCGTATTTAGTAACAGCAGAATTTGTAAAGAACTATTTCCGTTTTTAAATATTTACCTGCGAATTTGATTGGCTGGAATAGGACTTGTTGTTGTAGTTGTTGTTGTGGCAGTTGTAGTAGCTGTGGCTGTAGTAGTTGGCAGTGTACTTGACACTATTGTTTTAGATGTAGATGTTGGTGAAAGTGTATTGCTTCCCTGTGGCAGTCTTGACAGTTCCAAGTTTAATTTCCCTTCTTTTCTTCTAAAGCGAAAACATTATGGCTGTTACATTATGCAGAACTATAAAGGGATCTCGTTTCGGATTACGTAAATTTTGGTAAAAATCAGATCGATTCTAATGTACAGTTTCAAAGAATACGTTTCACGTTTCAATGTACGGGGAGATCTGTGATATCTCGTTTTAAGCCAAGCAAAAGCAAGGTACGTGGAAAGCTTACTCGGCGAATCAACGATTACAAGTACACAAATGAGGTTCGATACGTAAAACGAAAATTATGGCGAAGCTTTGATACGGTACACGGTATTACACATATTTTAGTGGGGGGTAGCTTCCTTTATGGTTCTTATGTAAAGTAGCTAGTGGCAATTATATGCATTAAAAGCATTAATATATATCACGTACGAGACGTGCGCACCTGTGGGTTTCGCGTAGAGATGCAGAGCGAGTCGTAGTATTGGTGTGAGTAGGAGTAGCTGCGTTGCAGCAATGGAGAGTAGGGCAAGAAAATGCCTTGATGCGAGCTCTTAATGCCAAGTACTGCTTATAGAACCTGCATAACATGCACCATGCCATGCATACAACTACACTAACCTTCTATACGTGTAAAAAGCTTGGTGTAATCTACACTAAACTTTCCGGCACGAACACTTAATTCATTTGAATGCGGAGAGACATTGCCGTGACGGAGAACATAATTAATTGCAGCGCAAAGAATTTAGAAACATCAACGAAAATTCATACGTTACGATAAATAAAGCTGCAAGATTTTAATGCTACGAACAATACGTGGTAAAGATTGCTTTAACTCACTTCTCGTCTGTTTCGAAACTATGCGTTCTAGTTAATACCACGTCGGACTCTGTATTAAGTTTGTTCGACATAGTCGGGGATTTAATGTTCTTGTCCTTCTCTTCAAGCCCTAGGGTACACGCGAGAGAAACAACGGATTAGTGTCGATTTAAAATCGTAGGAAATATTCGCATCGTGTAAATAACGATAACTTACTCGTGGATAATGTGTTCGTTGCTTCTGTGTTTTGTATCCTATTCCTGAAAGAACCTGAACGCCGCCAAGATGGTATAACCCCTTCTTCGTTACTATCAGTCTGTTGTTTTGGAGGCATTATCGGAGCCTGGGGAAATAAATGAGATTAGCAAAGATTCGACCTACGTTGAAACGCGCTGTTCGGTATTCGTATGAGTGTTACCTGATTAGGAACTTTACTAGCATCGGTAGGAGACGGTGGATTATGAGGAGTTGATTCTTCTTTGTTTGCCCTATTTTTCTTTTCTGTAAAGTTAAATCGAAATTAGTGCGATTTCGGATAACTCTGCTTCGAAACTTCTCTCTAAGAAAGAAGGACGCGTATCCATTTATGTGATGGAGAGACTTTTTTCTTAATAACGGAGATTTTGAAATAGTGTTGTTATCGCGAGAGAGAATAGAAAAGAAGGGCAGATGTATTTTATAATACATGCAATTAAGTGTAATAATATAAAAACAGTCTTACAGACAAAACTCACCATCATCTGTAAGACATGGAGAGTGGTTTGATTCGTTAGACTTATCAAATTGATTGGAGTAAGTGGAAGAATGTGATTCTGAGCTAGTCTCAGATTCACCTTCACCATCACTCTCTTCCATATCTGTTTCACGCGTCGCTTCTGTCCATGCAGCATTGTTACAAGAAATACAAATTGCTGTTAAGGTAAGTAAAATAGACTTGCGAAACTGAACAGTGGGTAATATATTCTTCGTGAGAAAATATTCCTACTTAGATCAGCATTTCCCAACCATTTGTAAAGAGAATTTAGAGTAAATTCAACAACCTTTTTAAAAATAAAGTGCACTGAAAACAAACATGTATTTAACATCTCGTTGACACACGTTCGCGAAACAAAAACGAAAAGGAGAAAAAAATAAAAATGATTGAGAAACACTAGCGTATATCTTTGTTTTCTTTTTTATCCACAGAGTGTTCTAACAGTATTATTTCGACACTTAAAAAAGAAAACTTAAATCGAATGCGTTGAGGGTATAATTTCTCTGGGATCTTCATATGTAATGAACTTTCTGAGATACACTTTTTATGTGCCAGTAATACTTATGGAACACTCTGCACACACAATTAAGTTTAGATTTTCATCACCATTTAGCGTCAAAAGTAAATAATTCATCGAAACGTCTAAACGTTAACATGCAAATTAGCAAACACGCCAACTTGTAACGCATATTAGTAACGTACCAACATCACTGTTTGTTCCAGTACTAGAGTCTTCTTTATCAGATTGAATCTCTAATTCGACCTTTTTAACTTTATTCGGCGTCTCCTCTTCAAACGTTTCCACGGATTCTTGCGTAGCAATAGTATTCTCATTACTCGTTGATACACTGCAACGTAATGATCGCAACGATAATAACGTTAATACAGCAGCGCATGAAACGTACTTCGTGGAAATAGTCATTAACTGCTTCTTCTACGAACCGTTTCTTTGGTATAGTTGGTTGTTTTTTATTAATAATTTGTGGGTGATCTTTCATTAAGAGTTTTTGCTTTTCCCTCAGTTCCTTCAAGGTTGGCAATATATTCGCGTCAGCAATATCGAATGCAGTTTGATCCTATCGATGTAAAATTATGAAGGAGGCAATTTCTTTGTTGTTCAAGGTATAAGAGAATTTTAATCTTACAGCGTAGTTCTTAATGTCCATATTACAAAAATTCTCCACTAAAAGTTCGCAGGCTTCTAATTGGCCCCAATGTGCCGCAGCGTGCAGAGGCGTCCAACCATCAAAATCCTGAGCATTAACATCGCACCTAGCTTGTAGTAAGATGCTGAAATACACAGATCTCAAATGTAGTAAATAGCAGATAAAAGGTTCGCCTAATGTCTCCAGTTATTCTAAGAATACACTTACTTCATAACTTTAATATAGCCCTTAGCAGCAGCAACGTGTAATGCGGTAGCTCCTGACTTAGGGTGAGTCGAGTCTTTCCCTGTCGCTCCAGATCGCCATGCTCTGGCGTCGTTTAACATCGATCTCTCCTCTTCGCCTCTGGCTTGATCGCAGTCAATGCCTATAAAAGAATTTATCAACTAAAACGTTTGACTTTCATTTAACAGTAACGCGAGTGTTTTATACGGTAATTCTAAACACAAACCAGCTTCGTTTATATGCTGCTGCAGCATATCTTCCATCTCGTCGCTTTCCGTAATGTCAAGAGCCAATTCGCCGTCATTGTTAACTGCTGCCAAGTTACATCCTTTCTCTATTAAATATCTACAAAGCGTATTCTTTTGTTTAACAAAACATTTCAAGTCCAATATTACATTGTAATGATTACCAATGCTCGTTAAACACATCGAGCAACAAAGTGGAAGGAACACTAACTTTGCGATAGATATAAATCCACAAGACGCAGTCGCGTGCAACGGTGTCCAGCCTTCATTATCACCGCGATTGATATCAGCTCCCTTCTCTACTAAAAATTCGACCATATCCAGATCATCATTGATACACGCCTACAATTAAAATATCATAACTCCTTTTAACTATAAGACAGAATTACGAGAAGGATTACATACTTTAAATTGTGATATTTGTGTACTAAGGACGGAAGAGATCAGGATTTATAAAAACAGAATTTGCGAAAAAGACATTCGTTAGTATTGCTAAAAGGTAGAATCTTATTTGCATTTATAGTGTACACCTACGTTATATGTAAAAAATCGGTTGTAAACACGACACTTAGGAAAGATATGCAACACGAGTATTTTGATACACATAGCTATAGGTACATTAGAGATACTAAATTGTTTACTTCTTCTATAGCGTTCGGGTATACACGTGTAAATTTATATAAACAATATTCGAAAGCGAACGCTTTGCGCACATTAAAAAAGGCATCGCACAAATAATAACATTTTAAGACAGAGGACACATAGAATACAGATACTGCAGCCTCTGACTTCTAACAGAGAACTATAAATAGCATTTGATGTCTGATGTATTTTCACATTCTATTTTCGCAAATCCATGAAATGCCTAAACTTCCTCTTCACTTAAATAACAGTAACAAGTAAGATACATTCCATATAAAATATCTCCTCTGCACATTTTTCTCGAATAAGTTATTTTCGTTGTATATACAAATTATAAGTATTTCACGAATTATCTCCGCTGTGTTTTGTAATTACATAACTATGGAGGAATTCATATCATTACTATATTTTAAGAAGTAGAAAAGCAAACCTCCATTTATATGCATCTCTATTACATAATTTATATTTTCATAATTCATATATTTCATAGTACTTGGACTGTTAATGTATGATTTTATTGCTTTTTTGTGGTCTTCGTAAATATATCTTAATCTGAATTATAAGTGTTTTTTTTTTATTTTACAGGTATGCGTGCGATAAAAAATTAATAAAAGTATTATTCAACGTTCGAAACTAATACTTTCCATCGAGTTTTGTAGCAGCTCAAATATTTTTATGCTTCGAGCTTCTACCAAAACGGACATCTTTTACAGCGCTATTTTTAGCCTTATCCTAACTTCAACCTATTTCAGTAGTCTCAATAATTTAAGTATTATGCCAAAACTTACATCACGCGTAAGAAAATGATTTGTAAGAAGATTAAACTGTGTACTTTCAAGATATTTATATCCATTAAACGTAATATGTATACCGTTCGAGATTGAAATAAAACCGCATGAAAAGAACGCGCATGGTACAAAATATGCGTTCATAAATACGATTTAAATGTTTTCAAGAGTTCTTTACGCAAAGTAACGATCATTAATATTAATCGAACTAAGAGGTACATGTACGAAACATAATGCAGAAATATGCAAGTAAACTTTATTACATCTCTAGCATAGCATTATGGGTACAATAATTTAACACTACAACAGTGGATGCATGCAATAAATAAATCTTACATATGAACGTTGTAAGTGCGAATTACTTTGTTATTGTTACTTTTAAATCATTTTACAGGATTAAAAATGAGACTAGAAATGAAGATGAAAATAAATGCAGGTCAGTAAAGTTTTCTATATTATTTATAACTATAAAAAACAGCTTATGTTTAATTAATGAAAGGATTGAGGAGTCAAGCTACTTTTTAACAAATTAAAATCATAATCATTCTCTCTCTCATCGCAGTTCATTTCCCCTGTACGTAAACAATACTTTTTTTTTAGCCAGACTTTAGTCGATTCAGACTACTTGAGACAATACTCGCCCATTAAAAAAAGCGTTCTTCAAGAATACTCAGTGCATTATAAACGAAAAGGGACAAACTTGCATTCGCGCAATGTTATTCCACTCTCCGCCCAATACAAATTTCGAAGGGTGTGCGCGTCTTGTTACCCTCGACTAAAGGGAGCATGACATCATTGCATAAAGATCATATCTTTGCTAATCCCATAAAAGGCCAAGGCAATTACAACAATAATAGCTCATTAGCCAGGGGATGTACTCTAATAGATTAAAATGTAACCACTGCTGCAGACATTACACGTACACGCGTAACACATACTCGATACAGGAGAGTAGTATTCCCTGTTGGGAAACTAATTGAACATTATCGCGATATGAAACGTTGCGGATCTGATTGATAAGGAGGTTCTGCAAGGGTATGAGTAATCGAATGAAAATTTGGCGGCGAGGAAGAAGTTTATCGCGGTGGGTCAGGATTGCGACCCCGGGCGCCGCGATGCGCCGGTCCGCCGTCCGTTGGAGGGTTAAATGCGTGACATCGCGAGTACGGAAGGAAATTTTACTGATCAGCACTTAAAATTAGACAGCTGGAGTGTATGTATGTAGTAGCCATCTTGCAATGAGAATTTACGATCGAGGGGGAAAAACATAGGGGGAGAAAGCAAGCACTCGGAGAAACTTGGTCGGGATTGTTGTGTTGTGTGGATACATGTGTATATATGTATATATGTATGCCTATATAGCGGGATGAATCGCGATATATAAACAAAAGCTCGATAGAAAAGAGGGAGTGGAGATATCGCAAGTACCTGGTGCAATGCCGTGAGACCGTCAACGTTTCCGGTGTTGATATCCGCCCCCTTTTGGAGTAAACGCACGACCTCCTCCTTGTCGCCTGCCGCGCACGCCGCCAGGAACACGCAATCCGCGGAGAACTTGATCTTACGCGCGACCTGAGTCGGCTGGGCCGGCTCGCGATTCGTCTCTGACTGCTCCCAGCGTTTTAGCTGTTCGGCCCTTTTAAACAGGGCAGAGCTCGAACGGCTCTCGAGAGACATTGCCCGAAACACGCACGACCGCACTCGAGAACCTTATAACCACTTCGCACCGTCTCCTCTTCTCTTTCTTCGTCTCCTCTCCTCCTCTTGCTCTCTCTCTTCTCCGCGTTTTTCGATCTTCCACTACGCCGAGGCCACCACCACCATTCAGATCACTTTGCGTGATTCGACACGCTGAAACGGCCGTTCCCCGCTTCTTACCTCCATATACGACTCTGATATCACCGATCGCGTGTCCCCCTACGAAAATTATCACGGTTGAAATTCGTTTGTTTCTGACGGACCACGGGAGGGAGCGGTCGGTCGCCTTCACCAGACTCGGTTACAGGGCGGCTAGATTCGCGTGCTCTTTGCTATTCTTGGCCGTCCCGTACCCGTGCGAGCTCTGTCGAAACCAACGAAACAACCTGTAGTAGAGCCAACAATTCGCGACACTATGTCCCTAGTCCTCGCCCTTCCGCCTGTATCGCATGTAATTTAGCGGCGACGGTGAACAGCAGCTGGATAGATTTTACTCGAAATCGAAATAATGGCACAATTTAGAGCAACGTTTCAGTGTTTCACTTGCGATAATGTTATTTGGAGTATTTGTTTTAGTAGAATGTAATAGTCAATGGAAAAAAGGAAGAGCTTGTGTCGAGTTTATTAAATCGTAAAAGTAGACGTTTTTAAAAATAATCTCTCGATATATATCATTTATCTCGATTCCTTTTCCGAATGAGAATCAGCCTTTAGATTCGTGCCGCAATGTATAGTTACTTTTCGCGTTGCAAAGTTTTTTGTATTTCTCTAGAATCACAAAATCATTTAGGTTTTCGTGAAAGTCATTCTAGCTTGAGGTTAATATTAGTTCGTATTAAAAATTCTAGAAGAAATAGTTTAAAGTGGCGTGAACGTGATAATTCATGAACAATGGATACCGAACAAATTCTTACGTATGACATTAAGCAGTGTTTAAATTTGATACTGAACGGCAAAGGTGCAGAGGTTACTGAAGGATGGACCAAACTGAAAAAGATTGAAAGGGAGTCTACCTACAGGCAGTTAAACAATTACGAAACTATTTTAAGGGAAACGCTCAACGGCCCGATATCGAATGTACCCGAAGTCCCGCACGTACTCACGTGGTTCTCGAAATATTTAACGGAGGAGACATACTCTGTTAATCCGATTTCAAATGATATCGCGATAATGTTAAGAAACACAGAAATAACTGATATGTCTCATTTAACGATGATACTTCAGACGTTGACGTTGCTAAAGCGCAACGTCTATCTGTCAGAGTCCGCAAATCATTCGGAGCTTTGCGAAGCGATCGTTACGAGTCTGTCCACCTTCTCGATGTCGTACCATCCGAAGAAGATCTCGGAGTTCAACGAGAATGCAAATAAGATTCAGAACTTTCTAAACATGGTACTAACTAAGTCGAAGAACGTCGAGAGTGATAATTTAATTTTTGTATGCCTTCAAACATTATACAGAATTATATCGGATACCAATCAGAAGCAGGAGCCTGGGCCTGGTTTAGCGGCTGTATTACAATTGGTCGAGCCGTCTGATATATTGAAAGCCGTTAATTGGATCCTTTCCGAGTCGCATTGCGACGCGCAATTAGCCCAAGCGTTGAAGGTTCTATGTAACTGGCTTCCGAAATGGAGAGGCGATCGACTTAGCATTTGGATTATGGAATTTATACTTGGCCTAGAGAGGCAGCATAAGTATTCGATACTCATCGAAGTCACAAAGGCTACGCTCGACGTAATGTTTTGCGCTTTATTAGTACCTGTGATTCGTCCGAACGCTTCCCCGATTATATTCCATGTTTTAAAGAGGCAGGGATGCCCGTCGCTTTTCCAAAATATAATGCAAAATTCCCTGAGCGTGCTGTCTGGCTTAACAAAAGAGAACTCCGAATCGAGCAGGGAATGCAGCCAAAACTTAGTCGATGTTATGAAAATACTTTCGTTAAGATTCAGAGTAATTCAGAGTCAACATGCTCAGAGTAATTTAGGAAGTAATCTCCCGGCGCAACCGCAGGTTGTGTCTAACGTCAAGGGAATTTGGAACGAACATATTTGGACAGACGGAGTGGAAGAAATGGAGCCAGTAATCGAATCGCCGAAATCTCACTCTGGAAAAGTCGGGCTCTCGAATCTTGGAAACACATGTTATATGAATAGTGTATTACAAGCGCTGCTGATGACTAGACAATTTTGTTACGAAGTGTTAATGTACAAGCCTTCGTGCGAAGCTGACGACCAAGTAGTACTTAAAAAGTTGCAAAATCTATTTACACTTTTATTATATTCGAAAAGGATTTCTTTGGCACCGACTGAAATTCTCTTAGCATCTCGCCCTGCTTATTTTCTACCGGGTCAACAACAAGACAGTTCAGAATTTCTCTGGTTAATATGTTGTTCATACTTTAATGCTTACTTCTCTTAAACTAAAATGTAACGTCTTATAACTGTGGTTTTTTAATCGTAAGTTGTTCCGCTGGTAAGGTACAATTACATCTTTCGATTGCCCATACTGCCGATAGTTCGCACTGTCGGATAATTCATGTTCCTTGATTCGTTTGCATTTATTTTATGAGTTTTCATAGCACAAACTATTTTCTCATCGAAATAGCTTGTTACATGTATCACGTTTATTTTAACAGTCATCTTTTGGACCTCTTACACGAGCAAAAGAGATCTGCAACCATAAGTTGCGAAAGTAACGAGTCGAGTCTTAAGTACAAGGATGATAAGGAAATAAGCGATGTGTCGTTAGTAAGCGAGGAAGGAGGTAATATTAAGCACTGGACAACCGAAGAAGACTTAACCGAAAGTATCGCCTCGGAAAGAAAGACACAGTCGTTGGCAGACTTTACGCAAGGTAGTATGCAACATGATATTGTGTATCGCTGATATTGTGTATAAGTTAACATCGAATGTTTTCGTAGGTGAAGATTTGGCACAAATGCAGCAACTTAGCGACTCGCGTTCGGATTCTACAGATAGCGGAATACAGTCCGTAGGCGGGGAGGACACGAGCGTGCAAGTACCGCTCGTACACAGGGTTCTCGGAGGAAAGTGTAAAATTACTTATCAGTGTGCTCAGTGCGACACCAGTTCTCATAATACGGATAAATTTCGTGACTTACAATTGAGCTTTCCGGAGGAGATACAAGAGAGCCAAGAAGTTTCCGTGCAAGACCTTATCAATTATTATCTGACGCCAGAAAAGTTGACTGGTGAGAATAAATATCGATGCGATAAATGTATGAAGCTGTGTGACGCACAAAGGATTATAAAAATTCTGCACGCACCGGCGTATTTAATTTTGATACTGAAGCACTTTCATTATGATTTCGACACCAGATTAAGAACGAAACTACGACACAAAGTAATGTACAACGAAACAATACAATTGCCAGTATCGACGTCCCTGTGCACAACAACGGAAACTTATCAATTGTACGCAGCAGTGGTACACTCTGGTTATAGCATGGATTACGGCCATTACTTCACTTATGCCCGCGACTCCAAGCAGAATTGGTACAAATTCAACGACAGTTACGTGTCGCAAACGACCTTCAACGATTTCAAGGATCTGAAGCCGCCGGACACGCCGTACATATTATTCTACGAGAAGTCTGGGCCGTTCGAGGGAAATTGCGACGAGGATCAGCCGGAGTTGTCGACGCTGAGCAAAGAATTGCAGGAGCTGGTGGCGAATGACACCACGTCTTATATCGACGAACTAAGACGCCAGACTGAGAAGTCGCAGCGCGGACGGCAGAGCTCGATAGTGCTACGAAAGAACGAGAATTCCGACGACGACAATCCTCCCCCTAGTAGCTGTCGGGGTACAGTTAAACTGCCAACAAGTCGTTTCCTTTATTAGATTATTTTAATATTTAAATACTATATTCTTTTATGAAATCGAAGTTCCAAGTAAATCTGTAATACATTTTCCTTAGAACACAGTATTTTCGGCAAATTTTGTACATGCTTGCTGACCGTAGCTCCCACATTATTTTCTTTTATGTTATTACTTCTTTTATCTGTGTAATCGGTTTGCGTGGGAATGTATAATTCGGGATTGTTCTCGATACTATTGTGTTCTGCAGAAAATTCTTAGCACTGGTCAATAATTATTTCCTTAAAATTTTATCAAGTACAGTGATTGGAATGTTCATGGAATATTCTGAATATTTGTTTTTTCTTTTTTGTAAACTGAAATTAGTTGTGTTTTATAAGGATCGCGGAGTTAAGAAATTATACTGTCGTTATTGGAATGTGTATTATAAAATCGCAAAGGAAAAGCAACGTAAACTCAGTCCACTGTACAAAATATAATGTTTACGTACTATCGGGAATATTATGAATTTTCATAACCATGCGTTCGTCATTGTTGTGCACATGATAATTTGATATCTGCCCGAGGGGATGTCTTTTGTCACGCGAGGAAATATAAGCGTTATTTATTAAACGTTATCTCATCGAATCTTATTTTCTGTGTCTAATCTTCAACTATCATTCGCTAACTATAACTAATGTACATAAATTCATATTTCGACAAATGGCAGTTAGATAAATGTTATATACAAAATTGGCAGGCGTTATAGAATGTCCATTGAACGTGGCAAGTGTTTTTTTTTTAGCAATGCGGGGAGGAAATTGTAAGAATGATAGTTGCTATTGTTGTAAATAGATGTATTTTAATCGTAGTTACATTAAAACACTCCAAGCATTACGAATCTGTGATGAATTTATACTGTCAAATTGAATTAATATTAATTTCTTAGCTCAGTATTCAACGAAAATGATTAACCATCTTAATTTATAATCGGAAATCTGTATTATACAGTTTTCTTTAGGTCTTACACGTTTGTAAATGCCCTTAGACGGTACGCGAATAAATTATTCAGGGCGCTCCTCTTTTGATAGTCGTGATATGATTTATATTTATTCTTCGTTTAACAATTTATCGCTGCCAACAACAGCGTAAAGAGAGAATGAGAGAGTGCGTGCGCGCGAGATCGAGTGAGTGAGATAGAAGCACAAGTATTACGCGTACTTGTAGGGTGCAACAATAAATGTTCAACTAATATTTTATCACACAATTGCATTGTTATTATTAACGAAGTTATTTATGATAAGTGTGGTGCTGCTGTTTTCTAATTCTTAATTTTAACGATACCGCAATGTAAACCGAGTGTGAAAGACTTATTAAACTATAGTTCTGAATAATAAAACTATAACTGATACGCGACTATCTTCTGGGTGTGCATTATTCGTCACTTTCCTCGCTTTTGGAATTCGCTTGTATCGCTGTGCGTAATCACTTAATCAATTTAAAAAGCGCAATTAAGGAGGGACCCCACTGTAACGGTCTGAAAAGTAAGGATGTTCTCGAGATTTTTTTTCAACCAAACGCAAGTAAATCAATGTATTGCTTAGTATAATTAATACGTACATATTGAAGGATTACAAAATTTTTTTTCAATCAAATTTATGAATTCGTTTCCGGTATACTCTTCGTCAATATGTGCGCAGCGGCAAAATCGTTCCTGTGGCGTTGACAGTGCCTTACAAGGGAACACCGCGAACCCGGACTCATCGATTGGAACGCAACTTTGTGGGTTTTTAGAGTGACTCAAAACAAGAACAACGGTGTGTTTCATTTGGGCCCTATCGCCCTTCCACTTTTTCGCGTATAACTCTCAAAGTATAACAGACAGAAAAAAATGTTTCAAACAAAAGTTTGATGGTGCAATAAGCGCTACAAACTTGCGTTAAAAAATTTTTGAAAATAGTTTTAAAAAAAGAACCTCTGGAAAAAACTATATTTTTAAAATTTTGTTAACGCAAGTTTGCAGCGCTTATTGCATCATTAAACTTTTGTTTGAAACATTTTTTTCTGTCTCTCTTTGAGAGTTATAAGCGAAAAAGTGGAAGTGCCAATTTGACTTTGAGGTTAGTTTTCACCCCCTTAAGGGCGATAGGACCCAAATGAAACACACCGTTGTTCTTGTTTTGAGTCACTCTAAAAACCCACAAAGTTGCGTTCGAATCGGCGAGTCTGGGTTCGCAGTGTTCCCTTGTTAGCCATATGGTTAATCTGAATTTAAAAAGACAAACATATTTAGAAACTAGAAGTCTGCGTCTATTAACTATTACGTGTAACTATTACGTGGCGTAAAAAAGTAAATATCGCAAAAGATAACATAATGGCGTAATGAAAAAAATCATTTGTTTGGGGGTAAAGATGTTGATAAAAAGATAGGAGGCCGTTAATGAAAAAAAAAACTGATCATCTCGTAATAGAGACAGGTTTTTCGTACCAAAAATACCCTTGCTCATGTCAATTGGATGTACATTTTTCTCTATATACTGTCATCGCGGTTGAAAAATGCGATTCTGAGGAAAGCGCGTCGAAAGTGCCGCTCGGTTCAGTCGCGCGCTTGACACCGCTTCACGGAAAATGCTATATCTCCGTCAATTTTCCGAATTTCTTCATAAAATTTGGGGAGAGCATTCTCTAAACGTACGTCTTTCGGAAAATGTAGAACAGATAAAACCGATTTTGCCGATTTCTTACAGTCTTTTCCCCCCTTAAAGATTAATACACTCCAACATCCTATATCAAGCTACACGATCGTTCCATCGACTCGTCAGGCGCACGATTTCTGTCACTTAATTGACATCAACATTGTCACCGTAATCTGCGACGATTTATCTTGTCTCGGCGCGTGATAATCAAACATATATCTCATTTGATAACGATAAATTCGTCTAGCGAGTGTAAATATCTTCTATAGAATCGACACGGGACCACTAGCTATATCCCGACTGATCGGTTGACAAGTAGGTCGATACGGTCGTTCGCTCCATCAAGAACAATGAAGACGGTTTATTTGGCTGCTGTTGCTAGTAAGTAGATTCGAGTGCACTTACCGGTTTACGCGTGCCTTTATCGCGTATCCTTCTCTCTCGATGTTATAATTGTCGTGACTTATTTAGTACACGTGGTAACTGATTACGAAAAGTCTCTCTCTCGAGATGTTGACAAACAATGATAGAGCAGAAGCACTTAAGGAGTTAGGCCACCTTGGACGAGACAAATTTATAGTCATTTTCGGCAATTTTTTTAGGGAGATAATGAAATAAATGGAAAATTCAATACGAGTCTGTTATTGTACAACTCTAGATGGAAAAAGACGTATTTTTTTCGTACAAAGCGGCGGCTGTAGAGCCGGGATATGCAACATCTTGCCGAGTGACGTTTTCCACGGTTATACCGTTTGATCTAGATTAAAAAACAAAATTATTTTTCAATTAATGTATATATAATCCTATACATATACCTACGGAAAAAAAATAGTGTCGGGCAGTATATCTCTCGCAGCGCTATTTGCAGCTCTATTGAGGATACTATGACGTAGAATATATCAAATATATTGCTATGCTTTTATTAATACAATTAGCAGCAGGGGTAACATGTATTTGTGAGTTTTTACCTGAATGCTGCGCTTGACTTCCTACTGTGCGGCGCGGCCGAATTTTTTCGATGCACGCTCTCACATTATGATAAATATCTTCGTTAAATATTGAGATATCGCTTTAATTCTTTTTGCCCTATATTCTACACACTATCAACATTTAATTTCAGTGAAAGGAAGAGAGAACGTTTAGAGCTGAAAGTTAAAAGTTGAGAACGTATGTAACCCCTTAATCTTAATCAGGTAACTTGGCCATGATGTCGTATGGCCTTTTCTTCGGCTGGCCATCGCCGTCGCTGCCTCCTCTGTTGCAAGTGGGCAGCCACGTGCATTTGACCACAGAAGATGTCACATGGGTCACGTCTCTTCAGACCATAGGTGCAGCCGTTGGCGTGGTGTTCTCCGCTTCTATCATCAACGTGATCGGTAGGAAATGGACCATGCTTCTGACCGCGGTACCGGGGGTGATATCATGGCTGATGATTGCTTTTGCGACGAGAGCTTGGGTAATTCATTGGATCTCTTTATTTTTTATATGCACGAATTTGTATTTACATGGCATAGTGGAGAGAAGTATGGAGGAAAATGTGATTCGAAACGTCAGAAAGTTTGATTAAGCATCCTTCTTTTTCTATAATGGTACTGTTGGATACAAGAGCGGCCTTAGGACTCTCAGGCCCTTTTTGCATAAATCGTATAATTGGATCTTTTCTACATATGCTCTCCAAATTTCATTGCAGGATCTTTAAAATCGACAGAGTTATGGTAAATTTTGTGAATCGATGTTTAACGACTGACGTTAACTCGTATCTAAGATAAACATACATGACACGATTTTTTACTACTTTTATAACTATATTCTTTCAAATATTATGCAAATATTAAATAAATAATAAAAGGTAATGTTTTAAAGAAACATTTTTTTTAATATTTCTCCATTTTATGTCAAAAGGGCCCGAGAGGGCTGTAATTAAAATTAATTTCGCTGATTCATTTATTACATAATTCCGATTGTAATAATGCAACTACGAAGGAGGTATATTAAATTTTTAAATATTGTAGACAGTTTTACAGCAACTTCATAATGTATACAAAATATCTAACTTCGTAATGTTTAAAGATACTATTTTTGAAACTGACTTTTGGCATTGAGGCCCTTCTTGTAATCCCTATCGTTAGACAATAACTATTTGGTTTGTTCTGTGGTAGCTGTAAATGAAGCTTCTCGAAGCATGAGCATAACGCATTTGACATTCTTCTTTTCATGTAAGTTAAAAGTTTTATGTTTCTCCATTTTAAAGATTTTCAATTTCCCTGAAAATTAAAGAATTAAGGGCTGATCATGTTGAGAACAACATCACAGAAAGCAAGCAGCTTGTAAAAACCTGCTATATTGTTCAAATCACTGCCATCGCTTTCGAACGCTCAGGCGTAAGTAGAAATAGCGCGTAATAGGCAGACGCAGTAGCCAAGTGGTATTCAATCGCATGCTTTGCTCAACTAATCTTTGAAATGAATAATCTCGAAAGCAAGATCTCGAGCAGAAAAATCCGATTTCAAATTTTACATTAATTTTTATAAGAAAGATCAGCTTCTCTTCTGTTCTACTAGGAACTACACTTGAATCACTCCACCTCAAGTGCCCTCGCGTGTAAAACGCGTGGATACGAAAGATACATAGACATTTCCACTACGAATCGGAATTTTAGCCACAAAGATTTCAGAACGATAGTTGTACTATCATACTTCAAAACCTTCACTCCACTGTCGTCAGAGTTAGTGTACTAATCTGTGTCTAACGATGACTAAGCCTAGTTGCAAAGATATTTACACGCAAGACTCTTTTATGATTTACGATAGATACTTCTTGTATCTCAAGTGTGTACCGTGTATATCTCAGTGTATATATGAAGTATCACTTCTGACAATGCGCCAGAAAAAGTGACTCGTGTGGAAAGGCTAAAGCCCTACGCGCACAGAGTGCCTTGTCTAGGGAATGAACACTTAGGTTCCATAACCAGTGCATGAACACCTAACAAAATCAACAACAACAAGACTTACCTTGAACTTAACGAAGTACTTAGTTGAATAAACAAGTACTGTGTAAATTTTAACGTGAAATGAGCGTGATATTTTTCGTATGATATGAGCAGTTTTTATTCACTGGGGGGTGTTCATTCACTGGACAGATCGCCCCATATCAGTTCCATGACGGTTCAGTGATAAAAAATATCATTTCCGCGACGATTCAGTGGTATATATCATATAAAGTGGTATATATCAAATATATCGTTCCCCTGTTTTGGAATGGAACATTTCACACTTCTCAGTATCACTTGCTGAGACTGAAACAACCAGACCATTCACGGAACTGACATGCCTGCGTAGACGATTAACGGCCCACGCGAAGATGCTTTAAAATCGGTGGTTCCCCGCTTCTGTTCAGGAATTGTTCGTAGCTAGATTCTTCTGCGGACTGAGCAGTGGCAACGGATTCGTGTCCGCGATAATGTACACAGGTGAAATTTCTCCAGCCAATATACGGGGAACATTGACGTGTATGTTACTGGTATCTACGAAAATCGGGATGGTTGTGGAATGGACGATCGGTCCGTTCCTATCCATGAGAGATCTCGCCCTGGTGTCTCTGTCGATGCCGATCCTCTTCGTAGGGTGTATGGCGTGGCTGCCCGAGTCGCCCTATCACTTGATGCGTCGCGGGAGGTACCAAGAAGCGATCACGGTCCTCGCGCAATTAAGGGGAACCACGGACGTGTCCGAAGAGGCGGGCGCCATCGAGAAATCCGTGAAAACCGATCTGGCCAACGACACTGGATTGTGGGAATTAGTCAGCGTCTCTGGAAATCGCAGGTGCGTGCTTCTATAGAACTGTAGGACTTCCTTTGTTATAAGTGCGCTGATTCTTTGATCGAGTCCCTGTGATTGAATATCAGTGTGATACTTTCTAGCTGCACTATTATATACATAGCTCAGATTACCATATTTCCTCACCAGCAAACCAGGATAGGTAAAATAAGGACAGAACGATTTTTTTTGGAAAAAGAGTACTTTTATTGTAGTGGTTAAAAAATGATGTATAATGGAAAACATAATAGGTAGGAATTACAAGTATGATAAGAATCTACATATTTGGAAACCGTGTCATTTTAATATATAAAACAGAAAGTGTTCGTGTGTTTGTCAGTCGCCTAAAAACTTCCGAACGGTGAACTCTGGGGTAGCGGAATATGTCCCAGCTTATTATGTCCAGCTAATCCAGATGAATGTGACTATGTACATAAAAAAAAATAAGTAAAAAATTTTTTTTATAAAATTAGAATCTAAATTTCGCGCGAAGCCGAGTAGTAAAGCTAGTATTACATAAGACTTTCTTCAGAAATGTTTCATTATTCTTCATTTCTTCGTAGAATTCCATCAATAATAAAGAGACAAGAAAACCGGGGCGTATGGTACCCCTATATATATATATATATATATATATAGTAATATATTAATATATACAGTAATTCGTCGTTATTGTCCTGTTTTTACCATGCGTAATAGTCCCGCTCACTATCCCCACCATTTCTTGGAATCCTTCGGTCGAGAGTGAGAGAACGAAAGAGACGACGGCAACTTCGTGTCAACTGTTTCGTTCCCTCTCGCTCGGCTCCTGGGTTTTCTCACTCGTTTTCTTACTCTAAGGGAATAGTGTCCGCATCGCGTTATTGTCCCGCTGCCAGCCCCGTTCGTCGGGACTATAATGACGAATTATTGTATACATAGCCTGTGTCGAATACATCAGTAAAGTCTAGACGAGATTTCAAGTGACAGCTGACTATTACATATTTTTATTAACCCTTTCCACCGTCGTTCCTTTTCTACAGAGCGCTGGTAGTGGTTCTGGGCCTCTTCATCGGTCAACAGTGGAGCGGTAGCATGGCTATACTCTCCTACGCAGAGCTGATATTCAACGCGACCGGCAATGACTTCGAAGGGAAATATGTGACCATGATAATGGGAGTTGTGCAAGTCGCGTGCACCGCGTGCAGCACGAGCGTGGTGGATCGTTTTGGGAGAAGAGCGTTGCTGATGATCTCCATGCTGGGGACCGGCGTGTGTACCACACTCGTCGGCTTGTACTTCTACCTTCAGAGCATCTCAGTGGACGTCAGCGGGATCGTCTGGTTGCCAGCCGCCGGAACGATACTTTACATCGTCACCTACGCCTTAGGGCTGGCTGGGCTTCCGTTCACCATAATGGGCGAGCTGTTCCCTACGAACGTGAAAGCGCTCGGCAACACGATCGGGATAATGTGCTGCAATTTCGCGGCCTTCACCGTCACTCTGTCTTATTACAGAATCGCAGCGTACAACGGCGAGTACACTGCGTTCTGGGTGTTCGCCGCGGTCAGCCTTCTGGGCACCGTTTTCGTGTACTTCTACGTACCTGAAACGAAGGGGAAAACGTTGCAGGAGGTGCAATACCAGCTGCACGGTCAAAAGGTGTAAAACTCGTGGAAGCTTCCTCGTTAAACGTAGAACCGACTGCCATGTATATTTTTAATGCGACTAGATAATTTTCAAATGTCTACTTTTAAAAACGGCTAAAGTAAGTTGCAAGAT
Organism: Andrena hattorfiana; assembly: GCA_944738655.2. Classification (NCBI taxonomy): domain Eukaryota; kingdom Metazoa; phylum Arthropoda; class Insecta; order Hymenoptera; family Andrenidae; genus Andrena; species Andrena hattorfiana. The sequence continues at coordinate 72,262,047 of OX122891.2, forward strand.
AAAGATTAGTATTAAGTTAGAATAGGAACTATTCTGATTCTCATCGATGAACTTGCGAATATTTTCCACAATACTGATTAGGATAAGAGATTAGGATAATTACGAGAGACTCGTTTCTACTGTTTAGTAATTGCAACCGTTATATATTCGCTGACGTTTTGTTAATATTAATTTAGTAGGTATACATATTTTCTATTATGAAAGTCAATTAAGTTTAAGTATTCCCTTCAGTATTCCCACACAGCTGATGTATTATCATCTCCACGTTCACGTGATTATAACGCTTTCAGCAAACTTACTCGCCGTGATTATCAGCATTCACTTCGGTTAGTCGCTTCCGTCATTAGGATGCTTAGAGAGACCAAGTTCGCCTATGAACATAGACATCCACGAACTGTCTTAGATTGTTTCCGAACCTTGATTGGTGCAATCATTGTCCTGTTCATAGGTAATCGTATGAGCAGAAGATGCATGTTATTCTGCTCGTTATTGCCATTCATAACTGGATGGTCGATACGCCTCTTCTGTGGCGCTACAATTCTGCTAGGTTCGACTAGTGTCAGCCTCGCTTAGGTATTACAGTAATTCCTGGTAATAAACCTGACGAACGAGGCTGGCGGCGGGCGAACGACGTGATGCGGACACTATTCCCTTAGAGTAGTATATGCTCTAAGACTATTCCGTGCTGCCGATGCCGTGACTGAGAAAACCCAAGAGCCGAGCGAGAGGGAACGAAACAGTTGACACGAAGTTGTCGTCGACTCTTTCGTTCTTTCACTCTCGACCGAAGGATTCCAAGAAATGGTGGGGATAGTCACCGGGCGTACTACGCATGCTAAAAAGGGGACTATAACGAGGCATTAGTGTACACCTGATTTCAGTGTGCAGCAGAGATGGACATTATTCGGCTAAATTTTTTTCGAAGAAAAATTGATTCAAATAATACCGAACTCTGGTATAACGTCTGGTAAAGAAGCACTATTTTCTTGCAACGTGTAGATAACGAAATCTTCAACGATTATGACGATAAGTCCTCCACGTACGTCATTCGAAGTTAATGATGCTACGCGATCAAGGTGATAATGCAATCAACGATTCTGCTTCTTCGCATTGTGTGCCGCGGTCTCATGAATGTGATATTTTATTCAGCCTTCATCGGGGAATTCCGTCGTTACGCGGAACGCAGAGGAAAAATGAAACAGGCGAACGTGAAATTTCCTTACGGACGAAGCTTTTCTCCCTCGTGCGCTTCACGACGTGTTCTCTCGCGGCTGTCCGTTTTATGTTCCGAGGGCACGGGACACGTTCAGCGATGTGTCTGGGGATTTTCTTCTTAACGTCAGAGCTTCTAAAGGGAACTCAAGTATCTTAGTAATCGATTAATTTCATTTATAGATTGTAGCGCTTACGTCCTCGCATGCTCGTATGATATTCCTTGCTCCGGTGCTGAGAGAATTTTTCTCAACGTGGAGGCAAGATTAAATTACAGCGTGTAGGTAACAACCCCCTTTCAGAGGGTGCTAATTGTTAACGTGGTAGAGTAGGAAGCATCGAGGAATACAGTAGAGACTCGATTATCAAAAAGGTAACGAGCAATTGTTTATTGCGTGATAGTATTTACAGACTAGAAATTAAATAATAATTGAATAAAATTTTGGATTTCTATGGTCATATTAAATATTCTTCTCTCTCTATTCGTGCTTCGTAATATTTGAAAATTAGTTTTGAAATTGATAGCGTTTTCGACATTTACATAAATTCTTTTACCGTTTTCCAATAATCGAACTTCCACCGTGCCATGAAAATCGCGCGAATGTGTGGGGTTATTTGTATCTCGTATGCCATTAAATCTCTGTTTGGAAATGAATTAAACAACTGGAATATTTAACGAACGATCGTGAACCGTTAATTATGTATATCCTTATATTCCAGTGAAATTTAAATAGGATATTAAATTGAATTTGCGTTGACGATAAAGTAATGATAATTTTCGTGTGTTTTACTGGTTGTGAGAGAGTGGAGATTTGCCAGGTTGCATAAACCACTGTCTGATCCACGCCGCTCGTTACTACTGCCACTAATCCCGCGCGAGCTGTTACCACTGACAGTGATCATCTCCCGACGATGATCAGACAACGTATGCAAGCGCTTCACGTGAGCTTATGCAATTCAGGAGCAAATCGTTGCGTCTAAGATTGTCAAGCGTGAATGATTTTAATTGAAGCATGAAAGTTTTATTAAAAACCGAAAAATGTTTCGTATTGTACCTTTTTCTTTTAAAGAATATGTACTCCATTTGTTACCTACGATTCCTATTACATATACAACGATTTCTATCTCAATCACACTTTTCAAAATATAACTGTAAAGCTCTGTCACAGAATTTGTGGGCGAAGCGTGTGCTTGACAGTGCCATGAACGACTGCTTGAATTAATCAGTGTTGATTGCACAATCACTCGATAATTAACTACCAGCGAGCCGCACTGGTGAATATTACTCGTCGTTTGATTTGTGTTGTATAAGAAAGTGGGACTTGAAGTATAATTAATTCATTCAATTTCTTTAAAACTCTAAATGTTCTTAGCACAATACCAGGGCCGGCGTAAACTTTTACGGGGCCGGGTTCTAAAATTGTGCGGGCCAAAAAAAACGCGTTTATAAGCACTTCGAAATTTTATAACAATAAATATCTCCGCATAGAGCTCTGAAAAATTTACGGTGAGCTTTTCGTGGACCGAGGGGCTTTTTAAGGAAATTTCATAATAATAAATATCTATGCACATAGCTCCGTAAAATTTACGGTGAGCTTTTCGTGGACTACGGGGCGTTTTAAACCGTGGGACCGGGTTCCATAATACTACAAACTAATTAAAAATGGTCCCTCACTCTGAAGCTTCTTTGAATTATTCACAAAGAACCTCGATCGTCGATACCGATCTACCAAAGAACTTGATAACAAGCAAGGAAGTAATAATTTTCATTCGCGATGGACACCTCGATCGCACATTATCGCGAATGATGAATGTTCAAGCTGATTAATCTTGATCAGACTTCGTTTCAAACGAGACGCATCCTGATTTACGTGCTCGCGCCCCGTATCCATTTACCGCGCTCGATACATCAAAATTAAGCAGCCAGATGTAAAGGAGAAACGTAAAGGGCGAGGGGAGAGGCAGTGGTAGGTTTTGTTTGATGGAAGGTCCACGAGATTCCAGCACGAACAAATTGAACGTAATGGGATTAACATTGAACGCGGAAAATGGGATGCCGTTCGGGTGCTTGTAGCTCGTATTAATTAACATCCGAGTAATCAATGCCGTTACGCACAGTGTGAACTGCGAATAAATCTGTCGGCTGGCGCATACGACTGGCACTCGCGTTTGCACGTAAAAGATTATTACACATGATATTGGTTTACTTGTACTTCGCGTGCACGCTGCAACTGAGCCTATATCGATCTGATATTATTATTGTCCGTAGTGCAACGAAACGCTAACCCTGGATCCTTCCACGTTCCCCGATATGGGCCAAAGAATGTATCATTACACTTGCACAATGTGAGCTAACTGAGAAATAAAATAGAAAAGTTTGCTCTGCATGGTAATTATAATTAGTGGCGGGTTATACACGTGGATCTAATGGGTAAAAATTCAGGTGAAAATTGCAAAAACTTTGTGGTATACTTTTGAATCATCAAACAGGGATTAAAGGAGTTAAAATGATAAGTGGTTGAATTTATAATTAATTTTTTAAGACATAAGTGTTTCAGATTTAGCATTTGAGCTAATAGAGTAAGCCACGCGCAACACCTGAACATCTTCCTTGGATATGAAGACCCAGAAAAACGTGTGAGATACAATTTACCTTAGACATAATAAATCTTCAAGAGTTTTTAATCGAATTGTGTATGTATTCGTATTCCCAGTATATCGAACCTATCACCAAGTCAATTTGATTCATCCAAATGATGCTCCACACTCTTTTCACGCACCTCCAACTCCAAGCAAGATATTCAAGCATTCCTTTTCCTGTGCCTCAGCCTGTCCACTGCTGCAAAGGAAGTGTTGCCCGCCTATCTATGTAAACGTCTATTAATAATTAGAACTGTTCGGAAAGAGGCCGTTATCTTAACGAGTTCACCTTCGACGTTGGCCAGTAAAGAGACTCCCTTGACAGAGAATATTATGTATCGACATAATTATGTTTGTCGTAAAACACAACACTCCGCTTCCTCGTGAAGCTCGTGGAAGCGTTCCAAGCGATATCACGTAGGAGTCGTGGCCATGTTGAGCGTGAGACTTTACGCAGTTACTTTCGTGGGTAAGAGGAATTATACATGTTCGATTTAGTAGATTGAAACGATAACGAATGTTGCTCGAAGATAGTGAGCCTGGCGCAGTTCACCGCGGGCATGTTCCTGGGATGGACGTCGCCCATGATACCGAAATTGATGGCCGAGGATTCGTCCTTCAAGATGACCAGGGACGAGGCAGCATGGATGGTGTCCTTGCTGAAGCTCGGAATGGCGTTCGGTTCCGTCTCATCGATATTTATTCTTCACTTCGTAGGTAGAAAAATCGCGATACTGCTCGCTATTATACCTACCATCTCCAGCTGGTTATTGACGATATGGGACACGACGGTTCTGGTTCGTATGCTGGATATTATAGACGGATAATTTTATTGAAGTTTTGGAAGCTTGGGGATATAGAAATCGCTGTTCTGTAAATCAGCGTTTCCTAACTGGTGTCCCGCAACTTCTCGTGGAATCCTAAATTAATGGGTCCTAAATTAGAACCCTAAAGTTATAGGAACTTAAAAGTTATAGAAAGGCTAAAGTTATAGGAACCCTAAAGTTACAAGAACCCTAAAGTTATAGGAACCCTAAAGTTATAAACTTTCGGAGAATCCCTGGGTTCCGCGAAAAGTTGTGTTATAATAAAATTATTTGATGTTACAATTCTTCGTACACAAAATGAAAACTATTGAGTGTCGAGCTTGGGGGTTCTGCAAGTTTAATGAGTTTGGATAGGCTCCATGGTAATATTTAGTTGGGAAACGCTGTTCTTTCGTTACTACGTGGCTACTTGAAAAATATCTACTTAGTTTATCGAAATTTTAGGTAATTAGGGCAACTAATTATAAGTAATCGGTTTACCGCACTTTGTGTTAATATATGGTTGCAAAAGTGTTCGGAGTTCAGTCGTGTCACTTTCATTAACTTCGACCTCGAAATTCATGATGAATTTATTTTTTTTTTAATTTTTAAGTAGTTACTTACCGCCACGATGAGAGGTTTGAAAGGAACTGTGTGCAGTGAACGAATAATTCTGCCAGAAAAAAATGTTATACTTTTGGCATCGGCTAGATATATCTTTGTCCACGATATGGTAGAATAGTCCAGCGTTTAATACCCGATCACGTAGAAAACAGCGCAAAGTAAACGAACGAACGGTAGAAGGTAAACGTAAAATTGTTTCAAACATTCGAAAACCACGTCGATCACGCTTCCTGTTTTCCGGTTTCCACATTTTATCATTTCACTGGGACTACTGTTCGCTTTGTAACAGTTTACTCGTTTACTTTGCAATGTTATTTCTGCACTCTGACGTTGGAAATCTAGCAAACGCTCATTCGCTCCAAAGCATCAATCATTTTCTCCTACAAAAACGATTCATTTGAAAGCTGAACTTTCCATCGAAGATTAAAAAATAACATTTAACTTTCTCCTACAAAAACGATTCATTTGAAACCTGAACTTTCCATCGAACATTCAAAAATAACATTTAACTCTAATTTTCAAGATAAATTTATTATAATTGAGCATCCTATTTCCCTTTATCAAATCTTCAACCATTCAAATACGGACACTTTTTTGGGAGCCATCCAATAGTAATACCTCGACGCTAGCACATCTTCTATTCGCGTTTATAGCAACCTCTTTCTTATTTCTCACACCTAGCATGCTTCGTTCAAGTTCCTAAGAATTGCTCCAGAACAGCCAGCAATGAAGCAAGCGCAGGCTTATCACTTTTATCGTTTCCAGAACCTGTACGCGGCGCGCTTCATAGGTGGCACAGCCAGCGGCGTGATTTTCACGGCGGGCAGCATATACGTGATGGAGATCGTGCCTCCGCAAGTACGCGGGGCTCTGGGCAGTTTCTTCGTGTTAATGGACTATTGTGGTAATCTCCTGGGGTACGTGGTCGGCTCTTTCTCAACGATGCAAGAGTACTCTTACTTGGCGATGTCCTTGGCGGTGCTGCAGTTCCTGATCTTCATGTGGTTCCCGGAAAGCCCGTACTATCTGCTGCGCAAAAAGGATTACGGGGCCGCCATGGACTCTCTGATGTTTTTGCGCGGAACGGTGGACATTCGCGAGGAGATGGACGCGATTATGAGATCTGTCGAGTGCGAGCCACGGGGTAAGGGGGTGCTCTCGTCGAACCTCGATCTACTTTTCCAATCAGGTAAGGAACAGTTCTCGAAAGCGTCTTCTTGACTATCATTCCATTCTGCTAATAAGGGAAGCTCGTAGAGTCGAAGTTGTTGAGCTTCAATTGGGTTATTTCACTTACCGATTTTAAAATAATCTTCCCTCGAAAATGAAAGCTTATTCGCACTCGTTCCCAGCAGAGCAACTGTAGGAATATATTTTTTTTAAAATTCCTGTATTCGGGAGTCACGAAAAAAGAGGATCTCGGGCGACGGGATTCAAACCCGCGATCTTTCGGGTCCTCTGCTTACTGGTCAGCCAGCTTACCAACTCCACCAAAGTCGATCCTCCGAGGTCTCTTATTCCGAGCTCCCTCTTACGGGGATTCCTGATCCCACCAACTATTTTATCCCCTCCATCTTTCAACATTCCAGACGGAAAGAAAGCAATCCTGCTTGGTATCTGCGTGATGACGATGCAGGCCTTCTCAGGCTCGATAATCCTGTTCGCGTACGCACAGACGATCTTCGAGCGGATCCACGACGTTCCCATGAAGGAGTCGCACATGAGCATCGGTCTAGCAGCGGTGCATCTACTTTCTTTCCTCATCTGCATGGGCCAGGTGGATCGTGTGGGAAGAAGACCGCTGATGATCGTCTCCACTGTGGGTGTTATCGCCTGCAGTTTCCTCTTGGGCGTTTACTTTTGCATGCAAGAGAACGACGTAGACGTGGCGAGCTTTCAGTGTGTGTCATTCGTAGCACTGCTCCTCTACATGATTAGCATATCCCTGGGCATGAGTAGCGTGCCATACATCGTCATGAACGAGATCTTTCCAATGTACGCGAAGGCGACCTGCGTGAGCATCTGCTTTTACTTCAACTTCCTTTGGTCTTTCGTGATGCTTCGCGTTTGGAGCTACGTAGCCTTCGAGCACAGTATGTTCGCTGCTTTCTGGCTCGTGTCTGGACTGAACGTTTTTGGGATCCTCTTCATGGTCTTCCATCTCCCAGAGACGAAGAACGAGTCCTTTCTGAGAATCCATGACAAGCTTGTTAGTAGGATAAAGAAGTGATTAATGAGCCTGTGATCCTTGTAGCCTCCGTGGACTTAGGTTCCTGCAGCTAATAATGTCACGGGTTTCTACGAATACAACTTCTACGTTGTGCTATGTGTTGTAACTTCATCAGGAGCTCGACGACGCACCGATGGCACCGTATTCGTTTTACGTCGCTGATGAAGCTGCTTGCAAGCCTGCCGCAGCGTTACAATCGTTTCGCAAACGGACAAGGCTCAGGCTCGAAAGTTTCTAACAGTTTTAAGCAGGTAGTGAGGCGCCCAATGATTTACAGCTTTTAGCTCCATTGCCAAGTGGCGATTAGGCACTCCGATTGAAAAGTGTCGCGAATTAAAGTGGGTGAGCCTGCTTGGGATGGAACGTTACCTAATTATCTGATCGTTAATCGTTTTTGGAACAAAATGTTGTAGAAGAATTTTGTATGAACATATTTTTTGCTTTTTAACTGTTTTAACTACGTTATTTATTTTACATTTTTTAGTTTCTGTGGCATTTCTCTGCAATTGTTATTGCATCCCCACCATAAACGAAGGAACTTTTCGCTAGGTGTCTTTGTATCAGAAATAACTGCGACCTCGTTTAAAAAACCACATAAATTATTTATTGAAAATGTTCGAACAGCCTTTTAAAAGTCCTCTCCAGAATCTATACAAACAGGTACCGAAACACGATTCGAATTTACAGTAATATACACGTTCGAGGGCACGAGAAGCCTGTCAACCGATAATCGTAGGGAAACACTCGCATCGGTGTTCGATTCGATTGGAAGCGCACGCTTAGTTCGATTGGGTATTTCTCATCGTTGGAAAAAACCAAAGAGCTATCGTCCTTTTTCGACGGGTGTGTTAATCAAGTAAATTGGTGTCGAACACAGCATTCACGAAGGATTGCGAGGGAAACAAGGGGGGTACGGTCGTTTGTCGCTTGAAAATATACTTTCGTCTAGACATGTACAATAGAAAAATACGGTTGATTAGCTTCGTCAGTCGCACGAATTAATTACACGCGCAGGGTACGCCCCCGATCACCGCGAAGAAGGAAAGACGTTTGTCCTAATATTACACTTTGTCCTTGGACAGCTTCGGAAACTCGGACCGAACTCGGTCTGCGAAGTTGCCGAAGGGCCGTTGAAGAGTTGAAGATCGTTGCTCATTACCGCGACGACGGGATCGTCATCAAACATCGGAGAGCGTCAATATTGATCGACGACCGCGCAAACACTGGTCATCAGATTCGACTCGATAGGAGTCGATGTTATTTTCCCCATATGCTTCTGTTCTCGCATCAATAAGGGAAGCTCCTTCGTTTGCTTTCTGGCGGGCGTTACGATGGCAATCGCACGCAACTTCCTTCGTCTCCCCTCAACCTTGACGCGGACGTACCGGACAGCGATTTTTCGTCCCAAGTTCGTTTGGATTTTTCACGGGAACGCCCACTCGTATTACGATAACACGAATAATGTACAATTAACGATATTTGTTCCCTGGTCTGGGCCATTTGTACGTTCCATTAGCGTAAAAGCTTTCGTTTCTGCCGTTTACAAACTCATGATTCGTGGCTACGTTCCTGTTCCCGAACCTTCCATTAGCAGAATTTTGGAAAATTTATAATAACTGGAAGTGAGCCGCGAGATGAGTGTGCTGAAAGGATTAGTATGTTCCAGCTGGGTAGGAAGAATGCGGTGCCTGGCGTTGCGCTGGAAAGCTGTTCCCTTTTTCGTCACTAACGACGACCTTGTTTCTTTTCTTGCCACCTTTAACTCCTTCGCCACGAGAATTTCAGTAGTAGAAACTATTCAAATCTCTCAATGTCTATGAATTTTCATTATCATATTACATTCCACTATAGTAGCAAATTTCAATATCTCCAGGTCACAAGGGAAATTCGATTACCCGAACATTCCGATTTTTTTGAAACTGTGCAGGTTTGTAGAGGACCTCGATAGAAGTACCAGATAATTTTTCGTTTGTGCCCATTTTTGATTCTTTGGGGTGAAAACACCCCTCTAAAGGTTAACGAGTTTTTTCATATTTTCCAGTATATCTTGTAAACTATAGTAGATATAAAAAAAATGTTATAAAGAAAATTTAGTGTTATTTTATTCTGTATAAAATTGTATAATTGAATTCTTCCAAATTTGTGGTGAAGAACATTTTTCTTTTTAAATTACAAATTTGAAACAATTCGATTACACAGTTTTATAGAGCATAAGAAACCATTAAGTTTCATTCTAATAACTTTTTATATTTACAATAGTTTTCAAGATATATAGGAAAGTAGGAAATCGCACATTAATCTTTAAGTGACATTTTCACCCCGAAGAAAAATTGCCAGATACTTCTATCGAAGTCCTCCACAAACCTGCACAGTTTAAAAGAAAATCAGAGTGTTCCGATTTTTTATCATTCCTTGTCAGACAGCCGCCCCAACAAATGACCGAAATCGATCTATTTAATTATAAGTGTCCGCCACGAAGAAATCATCCGTGGTCCATCAATTCTCTCGGGTCACCAAGAACCGCGCACCGATTTCTCCAAAGTTCGAATGAACCTGTTCGCCTTAATATCTCATTCCGATGGACTTCGAACGGCAATCGCTGCTCCCGATGACAAACGGCCGAGCAAAGTGGCACTGCCGCAAATTCGATAAGTGTGTCGCCGGAGGAAGTCCGACGGAGGGTTGATCGCCAGATTCTATTAGTTGGAAGTAATTCGCGGAGGGAAACTGGCGAAGGACCAAATTGCCCGGCATCGACCATCGCATTGACCGAGAACCAGCACCGAAGCACGCCGTTTGCGTTCGATCCGGCGGTTTCTCGCGTCCGACGGACGGACTTCTGCGCGACAACGTGCTCTTCGAGGATAAATTATTCATCGGCTCGGCCGGACGTTCGGCTGTTTCGGCCGGCGAATTGGCCGCTTGTCATTCACGTGGAAAATTGACGAATCACGGGGGCCGCGGGCTCAGGTGTGCGGGATCCGGAGGTTTTTCTGGAACTGCGGGGTCTGGTCGCTCGCCGCGTGCTCGTCGAGCCTCGAGGACGATGGTGTCTCGTACTCCGTTTCCCTTTTTGGCACCAGCACTGTGATCTGGCTCTCTGAAACACGCAGTGAACGAACAACGGCTCGAAACGGTGTCGATTCGGTTAATCCTCTCTCCGAGTCTTTTTTGTGGAGAGAGAGTGTTGGTTTGCTTGTGGATACAGTGTTGTAATGGATTTAGAAGAGATTTTGAAAATGAGGATCGAGAGATTAGACGGTGTTAGGAAAGTTTGTTCGGTAGTGTTGTGTTTATGAGCGAAGAAAAGTTTGTTCAAGCGAAGTAGACTGGAGATGAGAATAACAGGATTAAGATGCAGAATAAGGGGAATAAGATGGAACAGGTGGTAACGTAAGACAGTGGAGAGAAAGCATGGAAGCGAATGTTAAACGCAGTTTACAAGAGGGAGAAATGTGATTTTAGGATCAAAGGCTTGCTCTTCACGCTCTTGTGTTACGCAGGTAAGCTTGTGAGCGTTACTGAAAACTTGATTTGCATGTGGGGTTGCACAGAGTGGTCCTCTAAGAGCGGCTGGCCACCCTGCACCTTCAATTAAAACATGTACAGCTACCTGTCTGTTAAACTTTGGACGCTTTTCACCTCAAATATTTTTCCTAAATAAGCAAACGTCCCTCAAAGAACAAACCTTTCGTCGACTCTTACACACCATCCATTGCCTACAGAATATTTATAACCCTTAACCGACGACGTCCCCCTTTGTGAGATAAACAGTGACTTAGACAAATTTATTTTTAACGTACTAGAGTTATTAATGACTTTATTACATATTTGAACTACTGCAAGTTACTTTCATGACAGAACATATTGTAAAACAATTTCGAAAAAAAGGAAGGAAAATATGGGAAAAATAATTCTGCAACAGCCGTCCGGGCTCGACGTCACCAGTTAAAGGTTAATCATCGAACGAATTCCAATAAAATTCACGTGAAACAGGAATATTAAGAGAAACCAATCAAACATGGTACCTTTTACATTAAACGAATTAAACCTTGAACAGGAATAGTTTGACCACCATCAGGGTCCATTTTGCTCCCTAATTTCATCCATACACACCTTGGCACAAGCTTCTAAATTAAGTTCTCATATTTTTCAAGAGGTAACTAATGCTAATAACGAATCCAAATGAACCCTGCATCCGTCAGGCGAGGGCTAAGTACTGTTTGTTCGTGTTTACGTGGAGACACCCGACTTCCCTTACCACATTTCCTCTTCTGGCACTCGGGCGCCGTGTCTGGGAACTGGACGTGTTTCCGAGGTGCTCGAGCAGGACTTTTCTCCAAGAAAAGTGTGTTCTGACCCGCTGTTGGACTCTGGGTCGGCGTTGCGGTCGCCCTGGTCTCGGTGGTGGTCCCTGCTCGTCGGGAGCTCAAGCAGGACGTGGCGGTCGTGGTTGTCGGCTGGGTCGCGTACCTCACTGCTGGAACCTTCAAAGGGCGCTTCATAAGACCCATTTTATAATCGAATCTCAAGTACCGCGGGGCACGCCGGTTTCTCAGTAGCGAGCTAACGTGCTTTTGTTTGGGACACTTCGTGCTTCGGACTCTTTGAGAGGGAAGCCTCGACACGTTTCGAGATCGGTGGAAGGGTTGTGTTGTCGAATTTAATGTCAACGGTACGTGGAATTGAAGAGAAGATTGGAAGTGTGGGATTGGAGGGGTTATATAGATGGATAAGGGGTTGTCCTTAAATTGCGTAAGAGTAATTCTGGCGATTTCTTACCCCGTCCCTCCCCCAGTATAAGAATTTGTAAGATTTTATATTCCAACCCCCTCCCCCTTCCTTACGTAATATTTTTTACATTTCGCTTTTATCAGTTATTAAAATTCTTTTAAAGATTTATATAATTCATTTAATTCGGTTTCGTGTGTGCGATGAAACATCGTTTTTAGGCTGTTCATATTGAAAATTAGGTTAAAAAGATATTACGTAAGGCGTTACCTGATACCTTCTCCCCCTTTGTAAGAAAACGTAAGAAATTCGCGACCCTGCCACCCAAAAGCCTTACGTAATTGAAGGACGATCCCTAAATAAGTTTTCGTAGTAAATCTGCGTGCAGGTTAAAATTTACCACCCTGTGTATTAATATACATTGTGCTGGTCACGTAAAAGTGCGGGCTGCGACGTCCTCCAGCTGCTGGACACGTAAAATCAAAATGTACGTAGTAAAAAAACGTAATCCTGCTCCCTTGAATATTTTTCTGGACAGTTCTTGTTCAAAATGGATGAAGCCAATTTCAAAGCACAAACAAGTAAAAAGTAAAACTTTCAGATTGCGTTGCACGGACTTCGTAATAGGTAGGTATGTACAACGTGGAGTCCAAGCATGAAACACGAATCTCAATCACGAAAACATTGCGTTTGTTTATTTTCCCGCACTGTATAATGTATAAAGATGCAGCTTTTGGGGAGGAAGGTTCAAGAAAGTAATATTTTTCAGATTGCAACAATTTTATAAGATTCGATTATCGTTCAGGTTTCCTTGGCTTGAAACACGTGCTAGGCTGGGATGTTACGCGGATTGAATTGAATATTACAGGTGGAAACAGCGATATCGCTAATCCTCGCGTCTGTCAGCCCAGCTGACGTTTATTGCAGGACCTTCGGTTGCGAAGGACGTCGAGCGCCCTTCGAAAGGGAGCTAATAACGCGTGCTCGATCTATGTATCGATATCCATGTATAACGTAATCAGCAACACAATCTATATTAATCACAGTCTGAGGGCACGATCGAATTCGATCCCGGAATTCATGCGCGTGTCATTACACGAGGCTATCGTGTTACTACGAATTGATGAATAATTTAAATCGAAAGAACTCGGCACGCGATTGTTCGTGGTCTTTAATAAGTTATTACAGCTCCGGGTCATCGCGTGTGGCTGGAATTGAACGTAAATATATGGAGACTTCACGAGGCGATACCCCGATACGAGTGAAACCGTGGATTTGGTAAATTAAAATGAGACACTTGGTGTTTGTGTAAAGTAATATAAAAAGTAATGTGGAGTGAGAATATTTTTTTAAGAGAAATAATATACCTACTATGTAAAGAAGAACTTATTATGACTGTACTCTGTATACTCGATATACTCTTGACGATTTCGAAAGAAATAATCTCAGAAAATATCAGTCAGGTACAGTGGCGGATTTAAGAAAAAACACCCAGGTGGGAAACGTTCTGAGGGGCCCAGTTTTTCGGGAAAATGAGGAGCTACTTTACTAAAAGGGGGCAAGTGTATAGAAAAGTATAGAAAAAAAATATAGTGCTTGGATAAAATCATAATTTTTTTTTTGAAGACAGGATTCTAGGAGGTCCTTCTGAGCAGGGGCCCATTTTCGGGAAAATAAAGCGGTAGTTTACTGAAAACAGGCTCAGTGTAATAATACAGAAAAAATATAGTTTGGATAAAATCATGATTTTTTTAAAGGGTTTTTAATGGTTAAATCCGCCACTGGTTTGGTACTTCTTGTGCATCAATTCTCCCTGTATCATCAGCTCAAGTAAAGATATTGAGATGGTCAGTTTCTAGTGGACCCCGCACGAGTTTCTATTTCGAATTACCCTGGACGTTGTCATCGCGATAACACGAGTTTACCTCGAGTTTACCTCGAAACATGCAGCTTCCTCCGTGAAGCGTAAATCAACAACGTTTAATTTAGCGATCATTGCGCGGATAACATGGTAGGCACAGCTGTATCTCATAAGAAGGGTCAGAACAGCCCCCTAAATTCCTGGGATAGGGATTCGGGAGGGCGCGTCTTCGTATAATTACAACGTCAATCCGAAGGAAAAGTGTAATTTGACGGAGCATCTCTATTCGCGTCGCTCCTCTAGAAACGATTGGTACCTGACGCTCCATCTCCGGCAGCCACGGATTAATATCGAAATTACGAACGGGAAGCAAGAGCCGCGTGTATTGTGTGACGCCGAGCAAAGGATCGAGTAACGCTCGTTTGAGAAACTCGCGAAAACGACGCAGCCTGATGGACTGGAAAGGATGCTTCCATTTGGATAACAAGATTGGTCGACATCGATACCCTCGAGACCCACCCTTCGCCGGGGACCCCGATTTCCGTGGGAAAGCAGAGTTTCTAGGGACGACCGCGACAGGAAATCGAATCTCCATTGAACAGGATCTTGGCCACTTTGGATCTTAGTAACCGTTAACTATGACATAATGGAAGCGACTTTCTGCAGACAATGTTCGTCGTCATTGTCTGAAGCGAGTGTTACGCGTGTCATGAGCCTCGTGTGGTTTAGCAGGGCCGCGTTGATTTTGCAGGTCTGGCTCGAGCCTTTTTTACCAAATTGTGCCCTTTATTTGAGGCATTGAGAACAAAAACGGACTAAGCCACATTTTTTGAGAAATTGATTTATTAGCAGTAATGTATTCCAATAGGCTGTACTAATCGTATAAAATAGGAAAGATTGATTTTTTTCAATGTGGGTTAGTCCGCTTTTCTGCCAATGCCTCATTTATACTTAATACATTTATTTGAGCTTCTTGATGACCTTACTCTGAATTTTTATTCGTAGCTTAAAACATTTATAGTAGGTTAAAAAAATGCCAACAATGAAAGAACCATTTTGCGCTCATTGGCGACTCTACGCCCTAGGCAGCTGCCTAATTTTGCCTATAGAATTTGATTAACTGAAATAGACTTTTTCTATGGAGGACTCATAATGATCCTGCAACAGTATAAATGTGGCTCTTTTGGTTCAACTTATGTGGCAAGGAAGCAATGAGATTTGATAATGTTGGGAAATTGAAGTTGGGAGATTAAAGTTGATAATGTTGGGAAATTTTAGAGCTGGGGCTAGGAAAGGTATCTACCATCCTCAACCCCCATTCACATTCTCCCCATCCCCTGCCAACTTCCTCTATTCCCCGAAACTGAAATTAAAAGAGCTTCCTAGTCTTTGGAAAACTTATATCAATCTATTAGGCAATTCGTCGAGAGTCCAGGGGACTATTTCGAAAAAATTGGTGGGAAAATACGTCAACTTGTTGATCCTTTCAATCCCATTGCTTCCATATCGTGTCGAGCATATCCTATTTCTGATCAGAAGTATTCTTTTCTTTCTTTCCTCGTGTCAAACAAAGGATTGCTAAACTATTTGCAGTAGCAAGTAAAGTATAATTAAGTTAATTAGTTACTAATTTTTAATTGTTAGGATGTCCCTAGTGTGTACACCTATGATTATACACATCAAGAGTTGAAGAATACAATTAGTACACTTAACTTTTCGTCCCTTAGCCCGTTCCTGTTTCCGTTGAGAGACTGTCAGAATACTGACCCTGTATTCGTAGTCATCCGCGGCAGTGCCGCGACCAGCCATATATTCTTGATACTGGGAGATCACGCACAACAGGGAATATATCTGAAGTAAAGGATACGTAGAATATATATCCCACAATCGGCGTCTCGCCATCTGATAACGTAACACATTCTCTCTACCTGCATAGCTCGTGATCGAAAATAAAAGTCGCGTCGGATTTACGAGAGCGACACGACAGCGTAGCGAAGAAGCATATACAAAAGACGAACAAAAAAGGAAAAAACAAGCGAGTCGTTAGATCGCTACTGCCGAGAATGTCTCGTTTAACTCGCCCGGACAAACGTTCGGGAACAATCGCAGAATACTTTCGATGCTGCCCTGAAAATGTCAACGAAAAACGAGCGCCAAAATCATAGGTATGGCAGGTGGAAATCCCTCGGCGTGAAAACTCGCCGAATCCATGCAAAGTGTTAACACGTTCGCTACGGGATTCAATTTTACTAAATTGTATTAAAAAAACAGCAATTTTGCACCACCACGATTATAACTGTATAAGAATCGTTAATATCGATTCAGAAAAACCTTAAGGTATTATTTAGAATTTACAGCAGATATTATAATTTCGTTGCTACACCACAAAATCCGATATGGAACGGCAGTGGCGCACTCCGAGAGCTTTGTAAAAAGAAAACGAAACTTTTATTCTAATAGTTACTATATTGTTTAAACTAACAATACGAACTTCTGTACACCTTCTTATGAAGTTTGAGGTCTAGTTTCACCCCTAAATTTGTAAACGGGCTAAAATAAAAGACACATATTTGTTATTTTTCGGTCTCCTAAAACATATCCAAAATTCAAAGCAATCGGAGTCGGGCACCTGAAATTGTGAGTGTCCCTCTCGCTCATTCGCTCCGGCAAGAAGAGAAGCAGTGGAGGAGATAGCGATCACATTCTTTCAAGACGCTACTGTATAATCCATACTGTAGCGAACGTATCAACATCTGCGCTTTCAAGAAACTGACCAGTCGTGAACAAAAATAAGTTGCAAGAATATCAGCAGACATCCAGGTGACTAACCGAAAAAAGGCGAACGAAAAACAGCGAGACGGATGTTGGATGCAGTTCGAGCATTCAGAATTCAGAGCATTCGTATCGATTCGAATATACTCACGTTCAGGCAGAGGAGGAAGAAGTTTAGCGTATATAGCATCACTTTCGTCGGGTCGAAAGTCGACTGAAACAGAATCGTGACAAAATTAAACCTTGCTCAATCGAACGGGATAATTATCCAAGCACAGCGACGTTCGTTAATTTATTGATTTATTTAACGTCAAATAAACCTTTGAATTACATGCCAATACAAAAGAGAAAGAGAACAAGAGAAAACAGAGCATATAATAAAGGTACATAATAAACAAAGTAGTTTCACTTGCAAGAAATCAGAAGACACTTTGCTCAAATGCTTATTAAGGGGACTAGGCAGTCGAAAAATCGATTTTTATCGCATTTTCCGAAAGTACTATCTTTTCTGAATAAAATTCCGCTTGATTTATAGTAAAATTCGCAAAATTGTGGATGTGGCAGCTAAAAACGTCAAGCGGCAGCCTATAGAATCGCCTTTGCCCAGAAACTTTAAACGCGTTTTTCTCGAATATTTTTTTCTCTTCATTTGTTCCTGATTGCGAACGAATGGAGGTTCAGATCGACTTGGAAAAAATTACAGGATTTGTAACACATGTGCCATTTCCGGGCAAACCTCTGATATGGTCCGTAAAAATTCGAGATTTTCATAAAAAAGTTAAGAAGTCGCCGGATTTTAGTAGCGGACCATCACTGTTTGTGCGAAGGACGCGTGTTTTCGAGACCAAATGTTTACAAGGAAAGCTTGCATTTGCCCACGTGTGGGTTATGATCGTTTTATTAATAAAATGCATCAGTGGCGCACCCAGAAGGGGGTGAGGCCAAGGAGGCCTCCCCCAAAAGGAAAAAGGAGAATAATGTAGCCACTTCCGATGTAATTCAAGAGCTTTGTAAAAAAAAAGATATCTGGATTGTATTCTTTAAGTAAATTTTATATAATCACCTAATGAATTTGATTGAATTTGCATTAAAAATATTTTTAACCCTTCAAGTCGCCCCCCCCCCCCCCCCGAGATTAAATCCTTAGTGTGCTACTGAAAAGCATCGTCAGCTGGACACGTTGCTCGCAAAAGCGAAGCTTCAAGCCGGAGGGAGCACACGAGGGTTGAACAGCGTTGACGCACCGTCGATTCGACGGAACCTGTCCATTTAATTTGCGTCGACCAATTAGTCGGGTGGAAAAAGATCGTGGCTGTACGCGTTTCAGAACGCTCGCGATGGAAAAAGGAAAGATCGTATCTCCTTTCTCCATTTTTCCACAACGATCGATAGAGCCCCGGTATGTTTTCCGTTTCGATAATTAGACAGAGTATTGCTAAAAATACGCGACAGAGCACAAAGGCAGACGTTGTTAAGCGCGGGAAATTGAAAAATTGAAAGCTTGATGGAATTCTGTGATCTTTTAACGAGGATTCTGAATTCTCGCGCAAAGGGGAGGATTGTAGCAATTTTTGCGAACAGCTCGCGGGAAAGCTGACGAATGTAATTGAATCGAAAGGTTTGTACTCTTTTTCCTTGACAGCCTTGTCGCTCTCCCCTCCCCCTTCAGCTTTCTGTCTCGTTCATGGAGATCGTTAGTTCAGAAAACGTGCTGCGATAAGGAGAACGTGGCGGGGATCGAAGAATCGTTACAGTGTAGGGAATCGATTACAGGAAGGCAATGAAGCTTGATGTTTACTACCAGCCGGGTGGAGTGTACACTTTCGATGCTGATCTGCTGCGAAATGTTACTTAAATTCGCCGTGGGAAAGTGCGCACTTAACGCCGAAGTCCTTCGAGCCACTTGTACCCCATTCTTTCCACTCTCTTCTTGTAAACATTACATATAAAATATGATTCTCTTTTCTTGTTTTAAGAATAAAATCCCTTTCAGTCGATTTCAAATGCGACGTTGACTAAGAAATAAATTGAAGAGTGCTTGTAGAAAACACTGCGTGTGCCAAAAATAAAAACATTTAATTGGAAAATGTTCTACTTGGCAATTGTAATACTATAGTGTAGATTTTTAATGCAATTTCCTTTTGTAAATAAGTTACCAAAATGGTACCGCTGGTACGTCCAAACGCCACTTTTGTAGAAAAGAATGTATGCATGTAAGAGCCAATTAAGCGATAGGTAAACAGGATTGGCACTTACAGTGCTTGCAAATTTAAATGAATGGCGCATTCAAGTTTTCTCTACAACTAAGAGGTGACACACACAGGGTTTTCTACAAATACAATCTTTTTTCATGAATTTGGACTACATCAATGTAAAATATAGAAAATTTAAAGCATATTTAGCAATCAAAACAAATCTAATTTTTTGAATAATTTAAAGTGAGGGAAGTTTTTTCCCTCTCCTGAAAAATTTGATTTTTGGCACTGTTTTCTACAAAGACTCAATTTACCCTTAAATTTTACCGAAATAATTCGAGTAGCGAGCAATTCAAAACGTTCCACGAAAACATTCATCGCAGATTTCACGAGACTGCCATCGCGCCGAGAGGGTGGCAAATATTCCCGCCAATTCTCCAGAGTTTCCTTTAAGTTTCCTCGCAGCTAGTTATCGTATCGACGGAGAAAATGAAAACGCCGAAACGCGTTTTCGAACCGTGGCAAAGCGAGGAGAAACGTCCCTTGCAGTATTCTATCGCGCGTAGGAAAGTCGCCCTTGTTATTTTCAATAATGTCGTAGCGATTCCCCCTTTCCCGAGTGGCAGGATGTGACGCGTGTATACATATAATAATTTTTGTCACGCTATCAAAGGGAGAAGTATCGGTGGAGATGATTTACGCGAAAAGCAAAGTGGACGTTGCAATATTTGGGCTTTGCAGGGATGGTCGTTTGATGTTCGCACAGGAAACTTTGTTGCCCTCGTTTCTGTTGCGCCCGCGGAAAAAACTCGGCGCGCTAGCAGTAAAGGCGTTAATGAAGATTGCACGTGCCGTCGTGCGCTGTTGCTGGACGCGTTGATATTTTAGGACGGAGAGCGAAATTTTGCATCCGCCCTTTCTGTGCACGGAAGTGCTTCGCATGCGGCTCGCGTCACGTACGTTTCCTTATATGCTGCAGCATCGTATACGTGTTTATGGCTTTTTGTCTCAGGCAGTGTCGCTGGAAACGGAACACTTCATTGCCTTCGTTAGGACATTGTGCAGCCGTATCACATTTCAGCTAAATAACATCGCTTTACGAGATGGAAAAAGCAAATAGAACAGATCTGTACATTTAAAGTAAACTCAATGTAGTTGATTAGGGAAGCTATTAGAGTTAGTATACTAAAACACTTATAATGCTGAATCCAGAATTATTTAAGAGATCAAGCGTGGTGGATATGATATTAATCATTTAATGATAATATATCTTACAGTAATGCAAGTCGATAGTGAAGGATATTTGTTGGAACGTTCAATGTAATTCAGTACTAAATTTAAAGTAGGTATATATATTTTTAAGTGCGAAATAAATAGACAAAATAAATGCTTTATAATGAAATGATTCGTATGAATTCAACTTTTGCTTTAAGGAGTCTTTCCACTGTGACGTCCTGATAAAGTACCGCTGTTTGGAACATTTTTGTCACAAAAGGAATGTGTTTACTAAATCGAAGTTTTTTTTCTAATTATTAACACATGCTTTGAGAATGCAAAATTATTTTTTTCATTCCCTACCATAGCAACAGACATACTGATTACAAATCTTTTTGTTTTTTTTTCTTTCAGACACACGGTTCCTCCAAAATTTTCGATTAATCGACCACGCAGTCGAGGCGTCTTTTATTTTACAGCGCATATTGCACCCACTTATTTTGGCGCAAGCCAGCATTAAGAAAATATGAAGAAAATAATTTTGTATTCTCAAAGCACGTGTTCATAATTAGAAAAAACTTCAATTTAGTAAACACATTCCTTTTGTGACAAAAAAAGTTCTAATCAGCGGTAATTTATCAACGCAAAGACAGTACAGAAAGAAAGAAAGTACAGTGGAAAGATCCCTTAAGACGCTTTTTCTTTCTGTAGGCTCCACGATTTTCTACGGACCCGTTTACATTTCATCCGTCGTATGCTTATTAAAATACCTTTTTATACAGCTCTGTTCCACTTAGGCTGACCCGTAAAGAAGACATAATGTAAACATCGGCCAATATAGTAATACTGGAGGTTTTCCATAAAAACATCGTAAAAAGCGTGTCACTGCAGAACTGAAATATCCTCGATGGCAGTGCAGCCGAGACGCTCTTCCGTTTCCCACCGAATTCGCCACTTCGTCAGCGGGATTCGCGTCAGCTTCTTAGGAACGCTTACACGCGATCGATATTCGACTTGGTCGTGCATTGATTCGACATGAATGCGCCGATGATTCGTTCACGTGCCTTCGCGTAATCCAAGTGACATAACACAGTTTACCGAAGGATTGATTCGCGCTGCTCACAAGTGGCTATAGGGATCCTAATTAAATATTCCGCTATAGAATAACAAGCGTAGACACGCTTGGCAACCTAATTACGACATTGATCGCAATGAATGCCACTAATATCGACTTCCTGATGATATTCTCCAAGATACAATAGCAATTGCGGTTGCCTTCGGTAACGATAGAATTTCAGAAACGCTACACGAGAAAATTTAACACTTGCCACGTGAGAACTATATAACATCTAACAAGGAAATTAAAAATTAAGATTGTTTTTAATACGATTCACAGCTTTTAATATAAATTTACAGATATATCGAGCTATACTGACACTTGCAGGAGGAGATAGGAATTGAATAGTCCTTGTAGAAAACACTATAACTGCCATAAACTGATTTCTATATTATAACATTACCATTGGCACATAGAAAATTTTCCGATAATTTTTTTTTTAATTTTGCCACTCACAGTGTTTTCTACAAGGATTTTTTAATTAAAGGGTGGTAGAACTCACACTGTGGAGTGAAGGGAGCGCCACTATTTCGTCCTATACGTGGGCATGCACATCACTGCTCGAAACACCTATGCACTTTAAAAGCGAACGCTACAAAGTTACTTAACCGTTCCCAAGCATTTTTAGAATGTAGCGCAATAAATCCACCAAGCCCCACTTCTGCTGCATAAACTTTCGCGGCGATTTAATTAAATCAGCCAACCAGTTCGACGCATTAATTGCGCCGCGGCAACTACATACTCTGAAACCTCTTTCCGTTTCGAATCCCGCTGCGAAGCACGTTTACTTTTTAGCCTGGAACAATCCTGGGGAAGCTGTCGCGGCCCTCCAGGTCGGTCAATGTGTTTCAAAGGCTTCCGTTTCAAGGACTCAAGTCACCGACGTGTCGTGAATATGCGAATGCGAGAGTTAGCTCCTTGGGGCTGTCAGAAGCTCGCGATACGGGAGCGCGGATCGAGCAGATCCTGTAATTATGTTAGAAGCTCGCGGGTGTGAGAGCGCACAATAGCATGGTTCGCCGAAAACGTCAATAATCATCGAGGGAAAGCACGCGGCGAGATCTGCTCTCGAGAGATGCGTTGCAACGAGCACTCGAGCTTTCAGCTTCAGCAACATGGGAAACCGCTAACAAGGGACGAGATCCAAGTGTCCTCTCACCGAGTTTGATCTGCTCTCGCAGGATAATAGCATACAAATCTCTGTTCCTGTGTGTAAAATATCATGTGTGGACCAAGCCCTTCTGATAAGGGAATTGCGAGAGGTCCGGGTCACCGATTTGCTTCAAATCTTGCATGTAACTGGTGCACATCATGCATAATACCGTATTATATGGATAGAGCTCTCCAATTTTCGGAGCAAAGCCATTTAAAGTTTCGTCCGTTTCACATCTTGAGAATAACTGACCGTGGAATTAATTAAAAAGTATATAGGGTAAACCAACCAGTGAATAACCGAATTGTTGAATTTATGGACCTTTGAGATTAACACTTGAATATATTTATGTATAACAACAAAACAACTGTTGAAATTGCATTTAAATTTATTTTTCTTGGAATTTATATAAAAATAATTACTTATTCTTATCGTAATTTGTATAAAAAACGATTATAAAATGCAAAACGTGTAGAAGCCCAGTAAATGACAGCATACTTTGAATAAGAATTGTTCTTATTTGTGTTTGCTTAATACGCGTAACTAAAAATGTGGGCTATTAAAAGTGCAACTACATTCCATTTATAAACATACAATATTTTTAAATTTATAATTGACATTTCTTTGGCTAATGGTCATTCACTGGTATGCGGTCAATTACTGGTTGGTTTACTATAGGTAGTAAAAATGTATATATAGGACTGGAATTACTACACGAATTACAATAAAATTGAGATGTCAACGTATTTACGGTTTCATATTGACTTACGCGTGCGTATATCGAGGGTGTGGTAAGGGGCCGTCCTTAAATTACGTAAGGGTAATTTTGACGATTTCTTACCTCCTCCCTTCTCCAGTATAAGAATTCGTAAGATTTTATATTCTAGTCTTCTCCCCGCTCTTCCTTACGTAATATTCTTTACATTGCATTTTTTTCAGTTATTAAAATTCTTTTAAAGGTTTATATAATTCATTTAACTCGATTTCGTGTGTGCGATGAAACATTATTTTTAGGCTACTTACAGTGGTGGACAAAAAAGGTTATGAGTTTTTTTTTGAGAAGCTACAAGGATTAGTTTGCTAAGTGGCGTGTTTCGTCGATTTGAAAAAAATGCAATTGGACGGAATAGCAAAAAAAAAAAAAATAGTAAATGTCGTGTTTTAAACATTTTGTGAGCCTGGTAAAGCTTAGAACTTGATTTGCTCAAAAACTATTAAGTAGTACATCTTCCATTAGTATCAAACATGTTCTGCACTTTTAATTATACAAAAAAATTTGAATGAAATTAGTGACACGAACCTGGCACCCTCAGATAAGAAAAATATTATCCACGTGTACGTGTGAAACCGCGAGATTTGAAATCCAAACACAAAGGACGAGGATCGCAGCGGTTACCCTTTGTTCCTTTTTACACAGTGGAGTCCTTAAAATGGTGGCAAAAAATTCTCCCGCACTGAAGCGCGGTAATTGCGAGGCAACGCGCGTCGGAGAAGGAAGCTGGCATCCTTGAGCAGCGTTAAACGTGTCGCGAGCTCGATTCGGGTCGTTACGAAACTTCTAACGTTGTACGAAACTTGTAAGCCGTAAAAGAGCGCGTTTTAAAAATAGCGGCAAGTTCTCGCGCCAGCGGGAGAACTTAAAGGTCGGGCGTGGAACGAAGAAACTTTCGCGGTTCGAACGTCAATTTCATCGACAGGCGAGGATTACCTATACTCTGTCTCGGAGAAAAAAAGCGCGGTTGGATCCGCGTAATCCCTTCTAGATACTTCTTTCATCGGTTTTAGAAAACGCGTTGCCTCCTTGCATACTAATAATGGCTGACAAGGGAACACGTCGATTTTGACGAGACTCTGCAGATTTGCAGAATAGAGAAAAATATTTGACACGTATTGTTTATTATAGGCAATCGTCCATGTTGAAGGGGTGAAAAGGGCCTCTAAAGTCGAGGGTCGAAAACACATTTCCTGAAAAACTGAGCAGGAGGCTAGATCAGCCTTTAAAAAACTCACATTTATTTCACACTTATTAACTTACAAAAATTTCTCCTACGCCTATTAATTCTCGAGTTAGGGAGAGAACTGTCATTTAGGGGCTGGATGAACCAATGTATGATGCCCATGGCCATCCTTTCGTTCGGGAGATAATCACGTGTAAAGATTAAAATGGGACAGCCTGTATAATAGTGCGGACACCACGGAGATAATCAAACTCATTTAGTATGCATGGAGCTAACTCTTTGAAAATATGCGCCATGGTGTATCAGGCGACATATAAAGGGAAGATAAATATCGCACGCCATATTCGAAATTTCCCTGGCAATTAGTGGAGCGGGTTTATTGGCAATTTTCGTGGAACAGCTATCGCGTCTCTTAATGGGCCGGCCACTGCCAACGAGACAGAAGCTGGATGGGAAACTAGCTACGTAAGCTCGTTGAAACGAAGAATGCAGAAATAAAGATTGCGGGCGTTCGGTCAGTGAAACGAAGATGGGGAGATTAAGGTTGCCGTCTTATTTTTTGACCATAGTCCGAATCGATCGAAACGTTCCTTGTAAACAGACGGACCCTAATGAAACTACTGCGATGAATAAAAAGAACTTGTACCTACAATTGTCCAGTAACCTAAATTTTCTATTGGTGGTTCCTTCGGAAATGACTAATTAAATCAATACAAGCTATCCTACTTTGTATGCAAAATGAATCCGAATAGCATAAACTTATAATACAAAAAAAGTATACTTATGCTAATGTTATTTTCACGCTGGCAATAAATCGAGGAGATGGAACGGTAAATGATATGAGTGCCAGGAATTTTATTTTTTAATAAAATCGACAATAATTAATAATAAAAATATTAATAATAATCGTAAGTTTTTAGTGCTTTCATTTCATCCGCAGCGAAGTTGGTACTCATGATCTCAGCTCTATAGGTATAAATAAATTATCCTAGGACTTACAGCGTTTACCACCTTACTCATCATCGAATATGGAATTTGCATCCTTTCCCACTAAAAACAAATAATTTTTTATTTTTTTGGCACTTGCGTGGTTACCATTTCAGCCCCTCAATTCCAAAGCCACCATCCTTTGAGGAGTTAAATCTAGAGCCGCGCCACGTAACACGAGTGGCCGTGGTTTGGTTCAAAGCTTATTCTGAGAATAACGTTGTCAAATAGGGGAAACGTTTTATCGAATAAAAATTTCTCTCTCTCCATATTCAACGTTCCACTATTCGGAAAGGTTCTTATTATTCCGACATGACAATTGAAGAACACTGTTCGCCAGAATTGGGTCAAAGTATACGCAACCGAAAGATCTCTACGAACGGATACGCGCTGCCGAAGCGTGTAAACCTGAAGCACATCCCTGCTTCCGCGGGGCGACCGTTCGAAATCACATTCTTAGCTCTCCGGCCGTATCGCCGTCAGACGATTCTGCTCGCGTTTCACGCGCACCGGAAAGTCTGCAGGAAGCTTCCTTTCGGGCTGGATGTTCCCAGGGGTTGGGGGCAAGCTAGTAATTATCGCGGGCATATCCTCTTACCACGCGAAAGGAGAATCACGTGGCTCGTTCTCACGAAAAAAAAGAGGAGAAATATCGGAATACGCGGGCAAGGATGGGCGGAGCATTACGGACAACCCTCACGCAGGTCCATTTTCCCCAAAATGAATTTTTCTTCCCGAGTGATTCCATTCCATTCCTGTCTCTTGCACGTACGCCACTGACACGATTTCTGTGATTGATGGGGAACAGACGTATGGGAATTAATGAGGGGCTCGAGTTATATAATACTTCACAATTTCCCTCTTTTCCACTGGCGTCGAGGTAGTAACAATGCTTATACAAGCAGGGTGAGTGCTCGTTTAACCGCGGTTACTGTGCTATGAAAGAGGTGTTTTCCAAAAGTGTGTTACTTGTAACTGGAGAACACTTCGTACTTATCTTTCTTCTGTTAGTATCTTAATTAGGTACGTCAACACGTTCTGCGGCACCGTGGAAATTCAGACTCTTGGTAGGACTTTAAAAAGTGACGAGAAAAATAAATTACCTTGTTCAATTGCAGAAAAATAGTAATTCTATATTATTCATAATTCCAGCTTCTGTTCCGCTTTAATCTGTGATTCAGTAATATCTACCTTTTCAATTTAAGGGGAAGCTTCAATTTCGATAAACAGCATGTGCTATCGATGGCCCACGTGGCACAGATCGTGTTAATATTAGTTTCAAATTATCCAGACTTGACAAGGTGCGAAGATTACTTAAAAACATCTTCCGCATTTTGATCTTATCGCAACAATTTCCATCGAAATAAACGAAAGCTTGGCGTTCAGTTTCCTCAATACGATTGGACGAATACTTACAGCAACGATGAAGAGATACAGGGAATGCGCCACGTCGACTAAACAGGTCGTGATGACGGTGACGATCCAGGGCACGAGGAAGACACGTTGATCCTGAAAGACCATCGGTCATAAATGTACAGAGATAAATGGGGACCGCGAAGAAAGGCGGCCGACACCAAGAGGGTCGTTTAATGGCCGGTTCTTAAGTTTAATATCCTTCCATCCTTTTTCTTCCTCTTCCACGTTCCCTCCCTTATTCCGTGTCCTTCAGAAAGCTTCTACCCGCTGCACCCCGGCCAAGGTAAAGCGGGAGGACAGTTTCTAAGTGGAATCTACCTCGAGAGTTAAGAGTTAAAACGAGCTCTCGACAAGAAGGGGTTGAAAGTTTCCCGAGGAACAGAATGACAATTGCACCGTTTTCTTTTCGGAATCCCGTCGCTGCTTCACGCTAACAGAGTAATACAATTACGCAGGAAAGCAGTCGTTCGCTCTGAATAACATATAACGAAAATCCAATCGCCTTTGAATCAATCATCCCCAATTAATTATCTTCTAAAGACTCCTCACTCCTATTTCATATCGCACCAAACTTATTCCCCAGAAAAGTGCTTAGAGTCGAAACAACTTCGTTATCGAGTAAAGCCGGCGAGTCGTTTGGGGTCTGAAAGGGTTCCTATCGCAGAGCCTTCTGCACCAGCGAAAGGGCCACATATGTATACTGTTAGAGATCGTTCGTGGCAACCCATATTCCTGGTCGAGAAATTTAATTAACTCCCAGCGAAAAATGAAAAAGGAAGTTCGATGAACTTTTATAAAAAAAGGAACAGAACGCCCCTTCGATTCGGTATTTCGTAGGGCATGGAGGTATGGGATAAGCTAAAAATCGGCAAGAGTTAAATAAAGCTCGGATTTGGAATGAATCGATAGAACGGGATCAGGATGGAAGAGGGGAAGAGCAGGAGGAGCAGTGTCGTTTCTAAGGCGACACCGCCCGTTTGCATGGTCCCTTTACAATGGCCCGTAAAAATGCGACACGCGAAGAGGTATATGCCGCTTATGTAAGCCGATAAAGAAACAATTTTCCGCCTTCGGCTGCATTCGCGCAGCCGGGCAGCCTTGGGACGAGCTTCGAATGGACAGAGCTCCTCTTTGACGCGCGACTTCCGTTATGCGCCGGGGCGTACTTGCACGCGGCCGGATATCCTTCGGAGGGAAGAAATTAATGTCCACACAAGTACTTAGAAGCTATAAAATACGCGCCGAGGTACTTGAGCCTGGTAAAAACTTGTTTACTGCTTACATGTAAAACTGTGTGTAGGGGAAAGTCAGGGTTCTATAGTACCGCGCGTGATTTGTGGAAGCAGTCGCCGGGGGAATATCTTTTTACACAGACTAGGAGTTTACGATAGTTGGTTCTTTTTGTAAAATATACGGGAGTACTTCGTGCAGCAGATTTTCAAAGTTTATTGCCGCACCGAACGCAGCGAGAATTTTCTCATGAAGAAGTCTGACTTTAAGGAATTAGTTTCAACTTAATTTCACGAGCTGGGCGCCTTGATACTCATATTTAATGAAGTCTTTGAGATCTTGGCTGAGTATTACAAGGAACGGAGATATCGATTTCGTCGTGAAATTCTTATATTAAAGCACTTAATTTCAAACGATTAAGCTCGCAGAAGTCTTTATTAAATCGTCGAGCGATGATCTATTATTAAGTGTCTTAGCTTTCCTCCTTTATTCCTTCCTCTTCAACAATCTCCCGCTCCCAAAATGACGGAGTGCAACTGCAGTCGAAATCCACGGGTCGATTGCGCCCTCTCGTGTTTTGATTCGAGGTGCCTCGACTGTAGAGGGATGTATGCCAATACACGCCTGGCTTGTCGTCAGGGCAAATGTCCCCTTCCTGGTCAGATGTCACGAGGCACGCCACCGTGGCTCCTGACAGGGGACATGGTCATGCCTCATGTCCCTTCATTTTGGGGGACGTCGATCATCTTCCACTATAGCTAGACAGCCAGAGGATGTACGAAGCATCCCAAGGCATGGCCCCTTTATATCCTTCCTACTTTTAGCCTACTTTTCTTCTGTCAAACAATTGTTAGGGAATTCGGTAGGTCTAGCTCGAACTGAGCAGGTCGATAGGACCTTGGTTGCAACTGACTTCGTAGTTCGTTGGTGGAAGTTCTCGATTGCAAGATTCGCGCAGGGGGATCGCTGGGACTGGATTCCATCTGTCTCCTCCGTTTGGTAATTTAAGTTTTTGATTGTGAGACGCGTGCAATGGGAGATCGATGGAACTTGGGTTCCATCTGCTTCTCTACAGGCGCCTACTGGCATCGGTATTAAGCGTGATGGGGTTATTCATCGCGGATAATAGCACGCTAATTGGCTGCGAGCTCGGAATATTCTATTGAGAAAGAGAAACATGTGTAACGTGGAGTATTTCGATGGGATGCAAGAGTACTTGGAACTAGGAGCATTTCGGTGTAATTCCAATTAGCATCACAAATTCATTTCATATGATAAACCGTTATCCTCGAGTAGCATTCCTCTGATGAAATTTTAACTAGTCGTCGAAATTAGATTCTTGTGAAATTTTAAATACTTATATTTACCATATTTTTTGTGTGGATACCTCAGAATCTATACTCTATATAATAACTTTGAAGTGTGAAATGCGTTTTCTTAATAAATATTAACTGTACCCACAAGTGTGTTACATCGCTTTGTTCGTCTTGGCAAGAGAAAGGTTTAAATGTTTTTTTTTTTTAATAATCTATCTATATATGGAGGGCTGAGATTCATAGTGGAATAAGCCTAAATTTTGATAATTTGAGATAACAATATTTCCGTCTTAAAGTCTCCATCTGTTTAGTTTCATAGTGAATTAAGTTATAACTTCATTCTTAACTGAGAAATAAGAATATATCTCTTTAGTACTTAACTAACAAGAGTAGAGCATTTCGAAAAATACTGGTGTAAGTCCGACTAACAAGGAGAGGTTTTTAGGTATCCTCCTCCAATTGCTTTGGTGTTTTTATATGTTTTAGCGGATCGAAAACTAAGAAATATGTCATTTTTTTGCCCATTTGCACGTTTAGGGATTAAAACCATTCTTCAATGTTTATAAGAAGAGGTACAAAAGTTCCTACTGTTATGAACTTATTTTTAACTATAGGTATACATATTTATTATGGTAGTATTTTAAGCCTTTAGATGTCTTCCAACAACTGCAATATATACGTAGAGTTTTTTTATAACAGTAAACGCGAAAAATTATGCAAGTAACTTACACCACTATGAATCTCGTGCTCTCACGTATATGAAATTCAAATACCACTGGCTCATCACGATTTCTCTGGAACCACTGAGCCGATGACCATGAATTTTGGTAGGTAGGTTCCTCTTAGCCCCTAGGTGCTCGCTAAGAAATCTTTTTAAAAACTCTCTCCCTTCCATCGAAAACAGATATATAACTCGGGAAACGCTAGGTACTTTAAACTAATACCTACCTACTTAATACAGTATTTAATATTCCGCGATTACACTGAATATATTCTCTTTATAACAAACAACAAGTAAGCACAGCATCCACAATTCACGTTCCAATCACCCTGCATCTAAATAGCTTCCCTTCTCCAGCTTAACCGCGAGAGCCCGTTCAGTTCGTGACGCGAATCTTTACATCACAATGCGATCCAGCCTCGACGAGTATTTTAAAATCGACCAAAGATTAATCGTGCGGGGTCGCGTGCAATAAACAATGCGGAGAAACAAATTATCGGGCCGAGCAGCGTGACAACGCGAATGTATCAGACATGCTCGCGTGGCAGGATATTCCCTTTATTAAAAATGACGGACATCGGATGACAAATGGCCCCCCGGCGTGGGGGAGAAACCGCGAAACTTCGAATACGGAGATCTTCGCGAAACCATGGTTGCCATGGCTATTCATGGCGGGCAACCATCGCGGGAACAGGCGCAGCGGCTTCGTCGCGGATTGATTAATGGATGAAGAGATCGATAAGAAGGAACGTCGACCTGGCTACACATATTTAATACCAGAAGTCGCGAAACAGAATCTGCCCGAGATTCCACCCTGGTTCTAACGAGAACCCCACTTCCGCTTTCAACTACGTGCTACGAAGCGCAGGTAATCGAGGAGCGAATCGCGGCTACGATACGAAAACTGTTGGATGTTTAACGGAGATGCTCTAAACGGATTTCGCTGCGTTTCCGCCATGCTGATCGTTCGGTTGCACCGTTAGCTTTTTATCAGATCCGACTCTAAACTGGCGCGGTGGAAATGGTCTGATATTTCTCGTCCCCTTACAGCACCATCTCCGATTGGCTGCGGTGGTCGTTTACCTGAGATATCGAGGTTGCTGAACTTTGAGTAAAGTGGAAGAACAAGGACAAGGTATGGATAAGGTAAATCCTAACAAATTGATCTAGCATTAGTACAACCGCAGTAGCGTGTTTAATTATACAAAGTGTCTACGTGACTAGTCTTCTTACTGCTACTCGACTCCACCCAATCAGTTGCGCAACTAGTGCACCTCATGGGTAATTGGCGAAACGGGCGAAGGTAGTTCGTGCCAACGGGGTCCAATCTCTTCCCTCGCAAGCAGTCGTGAGTCTCGATTGATCGTGAAGAGAGCAACGAGTGCTCTTCCCCCCGGGCAGGAACACTATCGAGGCTGCTTCCTCGTTTTTCCCCATCGTCGCTCGTTGTACGCGTGCAGCAGACGCGAACGAGCCGACCGGGTGTGGCCTTTCAACGATCACATTGTGCGTGCTGGGTGGTTTACGCAAGAGAGGCGCTCGCTACGTGATTCGTGGCTACGGTGATTCTTTGTAAACGAGGATCGATGAATGATTCCCCGATGAGGATTGACACGGTCCTCGTCGATCCGCGGGGGCGACTTTCGCGGCTCGTCGAGGATCGAGCCACCCCTGAACGCGCGAATATCGCTGACAGGAGCTGCATCGAGTCAAGATTCGATCTCGCCGAGCTTAATTGCGTCAGGCTATCACGGATTTCACGAAATCCACTTTGGAAACTTCGTGGCTCCGGGAGCGAGCGTTCCACCACTACTCCGCGAGTCTCTGGCGCAAATACCTGCTGCTCCAAGTCGAGAGTTAATTCCTGGTTTTGGTAGGATCCGCTGATGAAGTATTTCAGCGCCGACACGCGAACGCTGACGCGATGAAAGGCTGTACTCGCGTCGGCCTGTCGGTCGCTGTCTGGGAAGAATTGGCCGGGGATGTATATTGGCTGGGATATTAACGTCTCTCAGCTGTCGTCAGCGAATGCCAGTGATCTACTTGTTTGTCATCCACGATTAATAATGTCGAGGGTGTTCTGTCAAAAATCTGTGAATGGCGAAGTCAGTAAGTAGATCCTGGACTGTGGGTGATTTTGACTCTGAAATAGCTTGAATTTTGCACTTGGGAAAGCACGTGTCTGTAGATTTGTAGTGACATATTTCTCTAGTAGAAGGCTTTCAATTAGTCTCTGATTCCACAAGTTCTGTATCCTGTTCTAGGGAATGTCAATCCATTTTGATTGAATAGTGTGGTAAGTAAATATAGGTATACCCCTTTGCTTCGTAGCGAGAACTTTGTAGGGATAGTGATATCTAGTTTCGAGGTTTGGCACGTGATCTAGTATCGAGGCATCGCTACTAGGTGCCTAGTAATCATAGATCTTCAAGCATTGCATCGGGGGAAACACGTGCCTGTTAATTTGTAGTCATACCTTCCTCTACTATCTATTCCAGTAATTCCCAACCTGCGGATCGCCACGGTGTTATGGTTTTCTTTGAAATATTATTAAGTTAGAATTATATTCTGAAATACCTATTTTTAATGTGTTTTCTTTACCTTATTATAGGGTCCCAGGTTACTTGAATATTATAAAAGGGGATTGCGACACAAGAAAGGTAGAGAAACACTGATCTGTTCCGAGGAATGTCAAGACTGAATAGTAAAGGCAAGCATCTAAGCATCTATAGGTATACCTCTTCACTTTATAAGCCGAATTCTGTGGGGATAGTGTTATCTAGTTTCGAGGTTTGACACGTGATCTAGGAAACTACTAATCAAAGTTATGTTATGGGCCACGTGGTTTTCCTACCCCCTCACTCTAACTCCGTCCACAAACTTCGCTATTATAGTCACTCCGTGTACCTACAATTTCACATGCTTTTACCTATGTTTGAAGTTCGATAACACTTTCCATGGGTGTGCTTACGAGCTGTCTACGCCGAGCCCAGATTCAAATCTTGCTATTCTACATCCTACTCTCCTAAGGATACATTCCCTGTAAGACACTCAGATGCGAGAGGATTCAATTTCCCATTCCACGGGATACGCTAATGTAAGCGGGGCTAGCAGCGATTATTCTAATACAACGATCACGAAATACGCGAAACAGTCGACGGTTATGCAAATCCACTCGCTTCGGCCATGTTCATTCCGCAGTTGAATAAGTTCTTCAGGATTATAGGCTGTACGTGTCTTCTATTAATGCGTAATTTCTTATTACAAAGGCTGTATCTCGTTTTCCAAGTGAAGACAAGGAAAGTTACCGCTGTTGAATTTAATAAATAATATCCCTCGCTATACCTGGTGTCATTTTTACTCAGGACTCATTACGAAAACAATTTGAAACATGTACAAATTGGTTACTAAGCGAAATTGATCTTCATGGTTGAAATTCGAAATTAGAAAGAACTTCCTCAACGAGTAGAGTGTTGTTTTGAAACAGAAGCATTAGCGACATAATCCCCCCTCAACTTGACCTCATAAGAGGCAGCAAAGATTCAATTCGACCCGAAGGAAAATTTCAGTAGAAATTTTGCGGTCGGACGACGTCAGTCACGGGGGTGCCGGCTTATCTGGCTCGTAAATTTTACGCACCCTCGTTGACTGGAGATACGTCCCACAGTGTCCTCCCGTCCATCTTTCTCCCTTCTTACTCGCAGATTCCATTTTTTCTCCTTTTTTGGAGCACCAACACCCTGAATTCTTCCGTATCGCCATGTTTTCTAATTATCTTTATCCTTTGACCTCTAGCTTCTCCATCTCGCCGCTGCCGCGTGATCCGTAATGCATATTCATTAATCCATGGCAAATGCTGGTTTAAAAAATTGCCTCTCTCGTCCGAGCTTGTTCTCCTTGTTAGCTCTTTTTTAATTTATGCGGATCATGCGCGTATAAAGTATCGGAGCTGGAGGACAGGCAAAGGGGGTGAATTTCAAGGCCGAGAGGCAGCTCGAGAAAAAGATATTTTCCTCGATTCGATGAGCGTGGAGGATTCCCGTGCCCAGCTTTCGATTCGCCCGTGATTTTTCCGTATCAGAAGACTCTAGGCCGCGGTTCCTCCGGGACGTGGATAAAAATTGCATCGCTTTGCCCCGGAGGCCAGATTTGTCCGTCATTTGGGATAAACTAACAGGAGGACCGATACGAGGGCGATAAGACGTCGATTACGGGGGATACAAGAATGCCTCGTCAGATTACACTGTTGTAGTAAAGCTTTCTTTAAAAAAGGAGATCTCGTGAAGGCATCTCTGTGAAATATAAGTCTGCTTCATTTTACGAGCCTTTACGTTCTAGAGTACTAAAATTTCCGGGCTAAAAGTATTCTAAAAACAGAACGAAGTATAATTACTTTTATTTTTGCAACTATTTTTTCGTTTCCTTTTCTGCATTCTTTTAGCATGAACATATTCCACACCTGTATCTCATTTTATGATATCTTATGCGTTTTATTTCTCTTGTATCCCTGTTGCGAAACGACACGGTATTTTTTCTATCCTATTTTCTTTCTTTTTATAGATTAATTATTATAGACTGCCTCTTACTTACTCAGGTGTATGCTTCGTTGTAACTAAAGGGTATTCCCTGTTAAATAAATAAAATAAAAATATAAAATTGATATATACCTTTAGCACGTGTATTTTCTTTCCAAAGAAATTATAGTATCTTCTACGACTTACAACTGAGTTTTCCACGTAATATCAGATTAAGGAGAAAGGGAATCATAAGGAAAGCAATTCCAATTCACTAGAAAATTATTCGCAGCAATTTTTACACCCTCTTTCAAGTTCCTTCCTCGATTACCTCCACCTACCGTGTTCATGATTCTGCGAAAAACAATTTCCGAGTATCTGCTCCTCCGTCTGCGACTAAGTCTGCAAGGAGGCGCGGCTTTCGTTGCTGTCCTACCCTGCTATTCTATTTCTATAATTCCCTTCCGCTTATATCTTCCTGGATGTGCTCTCTGGGCGTTAGAAACCGTGATCGAGAGATCGCCTAGGCTGAACCATAAGAGCGTGGAGCTCAAACGACGGAATTAATCTCATCCCCCGTCAAAGATTTCCACTCGGTTGGAGGAGCACGCGCGAGGGAGGCAACGTGGTGGCTCATGACAAACGACTTCGTATAAAATTGAGGGTCGCCCCTGTTATTAACATGCGGAGGCACATTTTCGCGAAAATCACTTGACCGAAGCGGTGGAGGGGTTGGCACAAGTGGCACAGGTTAGGAAGCCTCATGCTTTATGCAGCTAAACGTGAGCACAAATTGTGCCCAAGGGGGTAGTACCCGGCGTTACGTAGTAAATAATAAGAGATTTTGGGTTAAGGTTAAGTGTTACTTGTGAGGATAGTTTTTTTCGAGAAGTTTGAGCGATGAGAGGACGAGGATTTAGTGGAAGAGAAGATCAGTATTTAATAATGAATTTAGTGATTTGTCTTTAAATTGAATATAGTGGAAATGAACACTTAATAATTTTATATTTTAACCCTCATCCCTATCTCGTGTCAATTTGACACAGTTTTCCTGTAATAAGTTATACTGTTCTATTATTTGTAATTCTTGTAAATAAACAGTATGTCCTGCACATCGTTTTACTTTATGCGAAAGTTGTGAAAAATCTATGATGTAAATTTTAACTCATCAATTTGAATAAGAAAAATACCGAAAAATAACTGTTTACCTTGTCATTTCATCGACCTTATACCACCGTGCCAATTTGACACCGAGGGACAGATTCAGTTCGTGAAATGAGGAACGAATGAGGGCTAATCAAATGATCGATGTACCTACTCAAATTTGGGAGGACGTGTATCTTTGATTTGAGCAGTGAGAATTTTTGATATTTTTACTAAGAGCTAATTGTAAGTCAAGTGAAGTTTAATTAGTCTGTGGGTGCACATATGTTTATTAAGTTGTTTAACTTACAGTAACAGTTCTTTTACTGATCAACTGAACTACAATTTACTATTCATAAGTAGTTACTAGCGTTTGAAATTCCTAATAATATTTTAATGTTTACCATGCATTTTGTACGCGCCCATGTTTACGTTGCGCCATTTTATTCTTACCCCTTTCGCAAAACGTATCTAACGCGAGATAAATGTTATATTTCCCGTGCATTCGCGAGGCAGAATGTTACTCTCCAGCTTAGCATGATGGATGTTCATATCAGGTAAAGGAATACACGGGTCGTGGATTTTAAAATTCAATATCGCGAATAAACTAGAAGATTTGAATAACGACCATACGTTCAATGCCGAATCCCCTCCATTCATCGAATTCGCCCTTACGTGGATCTCAAAAGTGAACATCGCACGAAATAAAGAATATTATACAGACAACGAAACACACACACACAGAGGTTTTTTTTTGCAACTACAATACAGGGAAAGAAGGAATCAGTTGATTGGTCTGTTGACCAGGATTCGAATCCCCAATCTTTTATCAGCCAGGCCAAATCACCCCATCAGTCGAGCTATTCAGAGCACCGACGAGCTATTCCTCCACGAGTCTAATATTTGAGAAATGAGTGCTGTCTGCTGGTCTGCCAACTTGACAAATTGTGATCCTCGTAATAGCAAGGTCGTGTGTCGGTAGGAAGAAAAAAAGAGTACGATGAAGCACAAGAGGAGAGAATCAAGAGGGGAGTAGAGTAGACTTTTTTCTATCAGGCAAAAAAGGGAAGTGGAAGTCGAGAGAACTCGATTTCTTCCAATGCTTTGAATACTACAGCTCACTCTCTCCTTCCCCATTCTGAATTATCATATTTCTAATCCTAATAATTGTCTACCATGTATTCAAAGAATAACCATAGCCTACGATACACGCTTAACCCTGGAGTCAAAATTTCTCTTTTCACTTTCGTAGAAATTCGTTAAAAATTCATGCTATATCAAAGAGTTTTCAGGAGTCTTACCTTGACTAGACCATACAGAAGCAGGACAGTGCAAATCAGGCCGCAGCACGAGCACACGAGCAGCGTCACGTTAAACCGCACCGTCACTGGAGCAACAGAGAAGCACGTTGAACGTGAGACGTTAGTGTGACGAATTGGCAAACGAGAAGGTGATGCCGGGTGGTTGCAGAATCGGTTTCTAAGGTTATGGAGACTTAATGGGAAAAGGGTCGCGTATTCCCAGTGCATCGATCGCGGATGCACGATTGTGTCGTTACGAAGGATACTCACTGGGGGATATGGTGTCCGATTCCAGGAAGCTGGTGGATTCTGGCAAGGAACGATTCCCTTTTAGATATTGACTCTCCCCTTGGAGCAGGTTGCCAGTGGTTAGCGCTAACAGGCCGAAGTAAATCTGAAATGCAATAAATCGAATGGTCACCACGAAGCCTTCTGATCTGACGTCGTTACGCCCCTTGGGCGTTCAGTTGAGTTTCCAGCTCTACTAGGGCCTTCCTGTTCACGTGTACATTTAAGGGGGTATTCTGGTTTGACGAGGCGTTTTCGTCGTGCTATTTCGGAATTTTTTTACAAAGAACCAATAAATTTTATTATTATTTAGTTTGTTGCTACATGCTTATTGATATTTTAACTATCTTTACAAATTTTGTCAACAGAAAAAAATTAAAATCAAAGGCAGTTGACTGATTTAAAGTAATGGTGGGAAAAAAAAACATGGGGTCACGGTGACCATGATTGGGTTAGTTCTAGTGATCAGAAACAAAAAATGTAAAGAGATTCTTTATTTCTATGCTTCTGGCTATCGTCCCTACCGGAATGATAAAAAAATATTGAAAATTAAGCAAATGGCGGCGGTTTGAAAATTAAGTTTCGGTTTTCGCACATTTTTTCAACTTTAAAGGTCTGTGAAAATTTGAAAACAAAATATTTTATCATAATTCTGGTAGGGACCATAGCCACACGTGTGCTGATAATATATGCAAAACTTGGACTGAGTTGGTCCAGTCGATCTTGAAATATCATGATCACCGATTCGAAAAACATGGTTTCGAGAAAATCGCGTTTAAAATTTACTCAACGTTCGAAGCCAAACTAAGTTGTGACCTAGGAGAGTAACGGTCTCTTTGTAACCAAATGGTCGATTTTTGTGTTCTAAAAGACACAAAAATGCACAACCCCCTCCCCTCCCCTCCAGAAAGAACAATCCGCCTAAACTTTTCCGAAATACACTTGCAGGAACAAAACTGTTATGCGTCGCCGGTCCCGCTCAGTTAGCGCGCCGTATAGATACCTATTCTGTACCCTGTAGCTCTGCAAATATTACGAATTGGAAAAAAACCTTTTGCACACGTATTACCCATATAATGTACCAGTAGAAAATGCAAAAAAAATTTCTTTTACCCGTCAAACCAGAATACCCCCATAACATAACGCTAAGGAACGAGAAATAGGTATATATACTAATTACAATATTATAATTAATTACAATTATTAATTATTATCTATTAATTACAATTATTATTATTATTTTGTGGCTTCTTCACAGTTGGGGAGGTTTTTGGAGAAATAAAAACACGATTTTGTCGGAAACGACCCGAGGGATATAACAGTCTTCAAGAAGATGTTACTTTCTTATTCCTATGTAATAAAAAATATAAGCTGTTTAATATATAGCTGTTTAACATATAGAATGGGTCCAAATAGACCCTGCATTCATCACGCGAGAGTTAAGTAATCTTATTTCTAAAAAGCTTCAATAGAATCACCCAAATGTTTCTAGAATGAAATAAAATTGTATGTTTCATATATCATTGACCTTTCCACTAGTATTGCACACTTTCCACTACGAGGATCTTACAAGGGAATTTCGGTAACCCGAAAACTCCGACTTTTCTGCTACTTTTTAATTCTTCAGAGTGAAAACACCCTTTAAACACACTCTAGATTCACCGGATCGGTAATTCTGAACGTTTGTAGTTTTTGGGTCTTCATAATTTTCTTACTTTTGCAACTAAACATATGTGAGTCTGTGACCTTTCTTTAAAGTAGGTAATCTTTCATGCTTTAAAAAAATTGTCTACTACAATGAAAATCAAATATATACTTACATTACTTGTAAGTAGAAATTATTTATATAAATAGTAGAAATTTATTGTGTTTTAGTGCCGGTGTTGGTGGATTAAGGTAGGTTAAACTTTTGGCGGTTGTAGTGTTAAAAGTAATATTACATCATTTTTTAAAAAAAGAAATTGCCTGTTACTTTTATTGAGGTTCCATCTGCAAAGTTTAAAAAGCATCGGAATTTGCGGCTTACCGAAGTTCCCTTGTGAGAAGCACAAAAAAATTCCTTGTAAATTTCCTTC
The DNA here is from genome assembly GCA_944738655.2 of Andrena hattorfiana. NCBI lineage: Eukaryota > Metazoa > Arthropoda > Insecta > Hymenoptera > Andrenidae > Andrena > Andrena hattorfiana. Next base: position 72,301,552 of record OX122891.2, read on the forward strand.
CCCTCGTATCATGACTCTCCATTCCAAGAGTACATTCCGAAAAAGCAGATTATTCCGTCACAATCAAACTGCCTCTCCCCTGTACATCAACTTTGGACCATTCGGTAGTTTACCAAGCGACCCAGTTACACGATTCTCCAACTACCTTCCACAGTTCACAAAAAGATCATTCTACCTTTTACACTTTCTCGTTTTTCGATGTCCGCCAATTCACGCCTCTTCCGCGAGAACGTGACGAATTTTTGTTACGTTTTAAAAGCGACCCCGTTACACCGCCGAAAATTGAGCGGCCAACATACGTCGCGCGTGTACACAGCCTGTTTGACTTGCCGCTTGTACAAACTAAAGGTCCAGTATCATGTTCCTCCCGCGCAGTACCGTGTGTACCACTTCGAACTAATTGAGTTTCGCCTTTGCCTTTGATCAACTTGCATAAATCCCTGGAAACTGCCGCTGAATGCGTGCCGGTTTTATTGCCGAATTATTTATTATTCCATAGCTCCCGCTCGCTGTGCGGCATACGAACTGCCACTCGATGCGTCTCAAAGAAACTGGAGCACTAACGGCGCGGTAAGGGCGCTGTCTTTGCTGTCGAAGAATTTCTGGAGCAATTTTCGGAGATAGAATCGAGTCCAATTCAATTCGGTAGAATCGAAGTCGGATGAAAAAGTATATCCATTATACAAACTGCGGAACTCAATTATCATGAATATTTGCAATGGCAGTAGAATCCAATTTGCTTTGTCTTTAATTATTTGTCCAGAGGGGGGGGGCTGATTATAGCACGCTTCTTCCCTTTGAAGATTATAGAGTCACCCAGAGTTTCCCAAATCAAACTCTACAATCGTTCCCCTTTCATCTTCTGACAGGTGCAGAGTCCAATTTAGCAAAGGCTGCAGAATATTTTTTTAGAAGATTTAAAAGGGATTTAAATGCAATTATCAATTTAAATGATCAAGGTGATCAACTCACACAGCTCACCCGGTGTAATTCGTATTGTATAATGATTTATATAAGAGCGTGCTGTGTGACAAAAAATTAAAAGTTATTTTAAATCTTTGTAATTAGAGGAACGAACTCGCAAGGGAAATTCGGCAACTGGAAAATTTAAAAAATCTGAAGCTTTGCAGAAATGTAGCAAGTGGTGCTAATAACGTACCTATTTTTTTATTCGGCAATAAAATGTTCCTAAGGGTGAAAACACCCCCTCGAAAAAATTGTGAGTTTTCAGATTTTCGTGAATAGGTATCTACGAAACTGTAAAATATATAAAACAGAAGTTAAATTCAAAGTTCCATGGTTTTTTGTCCCATAAAACGGCGATAAAAAATTTGCAAAACACATTATTTGATTAATTTGATAATTACTTTTTTAAATTCCCCAATACTCTTTTTTTGACAATTCTTTATCACCATATTGTAGGATATCGAAAACCATAAAACATTGAATTGAACTTTTTTTTCGATATCTTTTACGGTTTCGCAGATATTCACGGTAATATGAAAACTCGCAATTTCTTTGAAGGGGTGTGTTCACTCTGAGGATCGTTTTATTGCCGAATAAAAAAATAGTTACGTTATTAGCATCATATGAGCTACATTTCTGCAGTTTTACATATTTGTTGAATTTTTTAGTTGCCGAGCTTCCCTTCAGGGAGATTTGCCAATGTCCTGATTCAGGACCACGTTCCTATTAAAAATGGAACTTCTCTTTCCTGCTCCGATTATAGAGTCATCCAAAAATTGCGTGTTTTATTGATCGAGCCACTTAGGTTCGATGCTTCGAGGCGAATCGCGCTAGATTCCTTTTCGATTGATCTGTCAACGGTTCTTTATTTTTTCCAAGCTTGATCCGCTTTCGCGGAAACAAGACATTCCAAAGGAATTGAGAGTACTCAATTCGGATCGCATCGCTCGAGCGAGGGACTCAAGATAGTCGCAGTCCAGCCAATTTCGACACGCTCGAGCGACGACGGACGGTGTTGTCTCAGCGAGAAAATAGATTTTCTATGTTTTCCAGCTGGCACTGGGAGTGTCGCTGTGTAATTTTATAATTCTGTCATCGCACCTCCTCACCTTTCCTTCTGTTCATAAAACGTCCAAACGTCCACCGCGTTAATTAAAATTTCAGCTCGAGGTGATTTTTCCAAGTTTTCAGTAGAACAGGGTGTGGGACACTGAGGGATGATCGAATGTACTAACAAGGGAAGTTAAATTATGCAATTTTGTGTCCAAGTAGAGTAGTTTATCCGTAACATAAACCTATTCTTTGTTGGTGCTAGGTGTAGTGTTGTTTTAGGGGATGAAATCACCCCTTGAAAAAATGCAGAATTTTCTTTTTCGTAGAATGCCTCGAGAATGGTGAGAGATATCGAGAAATAGTTTCAACAGAAGTTGCACCTTTTTTTTATATCTACAAAACCGTGTAAAAATAATTATCAAATTAAGGATTGGTCGTGAGGCTAACTTAAAAGTATGCACTTTTCGATAATTATTTTTACGCAGTTTTGTAGATATAAAAAAAGATGCAAGTTTTGTTTAAACTTCTTTTCTATATCTCCCACCATTCTCAAGATATTTCATGAAGAAGGAAATTCTGCATTTTCTCAAGACGTGCTTTTCACCCCTTAAAACCACACTATGATATCAACAAAAAATAGTTTTGTCTTAGGAAGGAGCTACTCCACTCAGTAGAGCACTGAGGATTAAATCTTTTTAAAATATTTTTAATGCAAATTCAATCAAATTCATTAGGTGATTTTAAAAATTTATTTAAAGAATAAAATCCATTTTTTCTTGAATTACTTCAGCCATGCTTACATTAATTTCCTGTTTCCCCTTGCCCCTCGCCTTTTGGGTGCGCCAATGACTCTACTTGCACACAAAGTTGCATAATTTTCTGAATATTCCAGTTGCCCAACTTCCCTTGTAAGAAACCTACATTATACCTCGCAATTTGTGGTTTAATTCAGAAGAACTGGGTGAATCCTGAAGATGAAGTAAATGGAAAGCATGGAATATAATTTTCCCGATTTAAATTTCTGTTTAAAGAAAAATCACTTTGAAGATCCTCGAGTTGGCTGCATTCGACGAAGAAGTATCTGCGGTTCATCCAAGAAATCCTCGCGATACCAACTTTAATATTCAAGTACCTCAAAATCCCTCTCCATTTATCAATTTTTCCACCAGTCCCCATCGATGTATGTACCGACGTTCGTAGTAAAACTCGGCGCCATCGAGGGAAGTTCTTAAATCCGTCTCATCATCGCACGAAAATCGACATTTATCATTTGCCGCGCGTTATACAAGGCCTCGTGTACACTTATACTCGCGTGCACGCATATGGGGCGAGAAGTGGGTGAAAAGGATGATGGCTCGTGAAAGGAATGCCTCGCGAGGGTGGGTCGCGCCTCTTCTTGTCGGAAGAACGATCGATCCTTGGAAACGGAGGTTATTGAAATTGCTTCCATCCCCTTCCATTGTCTCTTGTAGGGTATTTACGTCAACCTTGAACTCACCCCCTCATCCCACGACTATTGGACGTGTCGTCGACTTTGTGAAGCACTTAAAAAAGTCAGAACAAAGCACTTCATCTTGGTCCTTCGATTCTTTACACATTTGAAAAAATCTGCTATTATAATCCTCGATTTTGTGCCGATTAAAATTCCATCATACATACATTGATAATGTAATCTCAGAAATTACGTCGATAGTGATGGAATAATATATTTTGGCTTCATAATTCCACGGCCATAGTCATCCAGCGTTATCGTACGTGGTAGCGTTTCGAAACTTAATGGAATTGCGTGTTTTGCCAAGCTTACGTAAAGCTCCGTGTAGTTCGTGATATAAAGAGCCCCTTCGAGCATTCAATGACGCCGACAGAGTCGATTATTCCGGTGCGCGCTCCAAACGCGACGGGTTTAATTCACGTATAAGCGGATGATCATATAAAATGTTAACTAAACGTCATCAATTAGCGGACGGGCTTTATGGTCCCATTCGAAAATAACGAAGATTAAAATTTACGTGGATCACAACGTTTTTCTTGATGGAGGGAGGAAAAGCGAACAGGGAACGCAATATCGACTATTAAAGGTTTGTTTTCACTGTTTTTGTGATTACACTTAAGTTCATTTAGGATCTGACACGAGCACCGAGTAATACGCTCGCATTTCCATTTTTCTGCCCCGTAACCATGTATCCCAGGGTTCTAGATCGATGAATCGGAGATTGGAAAAATGTTGATACGTTGCTGGAGCCTGGATATAAAACACCAGGGGTATTTCGGTGCGACAAATAGTTTTTCCACGTGGGAATCTGCGCATGAAATTACCGAGCATAGTCGACAACCCGGGCTTCCCCGCGAAAAGTATTTCGATAACTTTAGGAAAAATATTTCTTCAATGTTTGGTCGTGATGTACAGAAGACGGAGGTAGTAAGAGTGCAATATAGAATGGAAGAATTCCTCGTGGGAAAAACATTTCTGGTTTTAGCTGATTTTGAATAAAAAAGTTTTTCATATAAAAAAGAAAATGAAGTGAAGTCACAGCAAGCGTTTTGTGAAAGAAGCTTCCTTTTCAAGAAAATTGTTTTTCAGGATTAAATAGGTATGTACACGAGCACTTGAGTAAATAAGACTCAATTCCATATTTCTCCATTTAGTAAGTAATTAAATTAAACTACGAGCTTCTAGTACCTAATGATTTATTTTCAACATCCAGATCAAGTATTTTAATAGTAATTTAGGTAATAGTGGTAATTATTACTAACACTAATAATAGTAGTAATTTAATAATAGTACCCATTTATTTAATAGAAACAGTATTTTAATTCATATCGAACCAATTTTTTCTGGGACTTTCAAATTCAATTTTCTACAAAAAAGGAAGCCCCGCTCGAGAAAAATTCATTGCATATTTTCGATCGCGCCACCATTACTTCCCTGTGTAATGTTATATAAATGTTAGTGTAATACGAACACTAGACTTACATTGAACTTACATTGAATAGTGTAATACGAACCGCCGTAATACAGCATTGCGTTATATCGCGAAATAAAACCATAATCAAAGCAGTGCCAGGGATCCCTTTCAATCGGATTCAATAAGCCATCGAAACTGGAGCTATGCCCGCCGTTCGAGGGGGAAAACGGTAAAAGGAGCCTGGTGTAAAGAAGACGACCCACGAGGAGCTGATAGCCCATTCGAATGGAAGAAAGCGAATTGTTGGCATTTCCATTGGTCAGGGCGACTATGACTTCCTGCTCAGGGGAACCCCCGTGGGGACTTTTTGCAAAACGAAGATATTTGCATCGGTCTTCCTAACGATATTGCGTTGTGGAACACACGAACCCCTCGTGTTTCTCAGCCCCACGGTGCACGGGGTCAAGTATTCCCTTCTACCCTCGTTCAATAACGCGGCTCACCAATTCCAAATTAAAAAGCATCGAAGGGATATTAAAGCATATCCTCTGATTTACTTTCTGAAATTTTCGGTAAGTACTAATTAGGGAAAAAGAGGGGAGGGACCTATCAAATATGAATACTGCATTATTTTTAAATAAATTGGAATTCTGTGTTTTGAGATTTTAAGAGCACTAGGATTTGAGGAGAACGGAGAGCTTACAGTTCTGTTCGATTGTGAATTATGAACCTCCAAGTTTTCCCTTTTCACCTTCTTAAAGGCGCGTACAACTTTCACCCCTCTTACTAAAGTAGTTTCCCAATTATAATTCGTTGAACAGTACCTACTTATCGTATTATATTTGCCAGAAGTGGGTACGAGTGGGTATAAAATAGAAGCCCAAGAGTGGAATCTTTAAGAAAGCATCTGAACCACTTGATTTTCCCCAACAATGTAATTTCTCCTTCGAATAATGAAACTTCAACGGTGCTGCGTAGTTTCTAAAACAGGCGGGGCTTCAGTTGCCCAGCCACGGTGGCTGGATATATTCAGTTCCGCGAGATGCGCGGTATCGTTGCTGGAGAAGCCTTAACGAGTTCATTACCGACGATGGGGCATCAGCGTCCAGTTTCTAATTGCCGATGTGCCTCCACGCGCGTACGTGCCGCGGAACAAGTGAACGTTAAAACCGCGGGACTTGAAGGGGGACGATATTTTGAAATGGTTTAACGCAATCGGAAAGGCCGAGCGCGCGGATCTCGAATTTCTCGCGTGCCACGCCCGCTCAACTTTGATCTTAATTAATTTCACGCCATCGGGATGATCAGGATGACGTTTGCAGCACAACCATATTAAATTGTCACGGGGGGTGTCGGATCACGCGAATCATACAGCGGATCGGGATCAGAGATGGGCAAAAATTTAATTTAAATAAAAATTTAATTTAATTAAAAATTTCTTATAGCGAATAAAAGTTAAAAAAATTATTGTCGATTGAGAAAATTTACTTTATTCGTCAAATAGTCTGAAATTAAAGTAACTTTTATTTGATCGTTATTTAAATAACTTTTTATTTATTAATGCCCAACTCTGATCGAGTTAAAGATGCGCTCCGGCGCGTTAACGTTTCGATTAAATCGCCCGCGGGCCCAGCGCCCGATGGATCGATTCCCTTCGAGTGCTCCCAACTTGCCCAGTCGATACAATTTAGAACGAAAAGAATGCTAAAGTTCCTGCCACCATTTTGCAAAATACACTGCGAGGGAAGAACTTTCAGGGCACCCTCGTTCCATCACTGTTCACCCTGAATAATTGAGCATCATAGAGAAGATTCCCGGATTTGAATCGTTGAATTTAAGATTGACTAAATGACGGTCTCTTTTGTTGCTAGTTTCGTCGAATTTATTTTAACACGTTGAGTGGCGCAAGGTTCAGTAAAATATTAGTTTAACTTCGTCAGGCTTTTCCGATCGTCTCTGCGAGGAAAGTTTCCTACAAAACGAATTCCGAGCTTGGTTTGTTTTCAAAGTAAACATTCGGGGACTCTTTGAACAATACTTTCGACGCTTGCTAAGAAATGTCTGAGAAGTGCTAAGAAATCCTCTAGGAAGTTCCAGGAGGTCTTATTGAAATTAAACAAATCCATAAAATTCATGGATTTGTTTTTCGAAGGAATTAGTGAAATGATAATTGCCAGCGAATATTTGAGGCGAACTTGATATGTAGCTACACGTTTCATTAAAAGAAACGGCTTCCCGCGGACTTAATTATTCTATCGGGAACTTGTGCAAAAATTCTCGATCGAGGGAAGTTCGTTCGTATCGAGAGAGGAAGGAGGAAGTCCGAAGCGTGCACGGCGGAGAATTTTCAATTTGCTGCCGACTCTTTTCAATTAAGAATTCTTACATTTCCCTCAAACTTGCACGATCTCTCCCGTCATAATTACTTAATGCCCTCAACGTGGAGAGTTCTCAAAAGTTTAATTTAATTGGAATAAATTACAGAGGACCTCTAATAGAAATCGAGTTGCGTGGATGGTTCTCTCGTTTCTAGTTTTCTCTCGGCTGAAAATTCCACCACGTCATGGAATATAATCTCGAGGAAGCATGTTAAAAAGAGCAGTTTCTTTGGTACTTTCACTTCAACTAGAATCGATTCTAGCTCAACTTCAAGCCTAGAAGCATTAGACTTATTCTCTGTACTAATTTAATCCTTTTAGTGCTGAGGTTGAAACTCTAAGCACTATGCCACGTGCGGAATCCTTCTAATCGTATACGTTAACTACATCCATCGAACGCCTATGGGCGTTTTACGCGAGGACTACCCTCGACTGAAAACGCACGTATGACTATTCATAGCATTCAAAGAGTTAGAGTTGTTTCAATTTGTCGTAGGTGTCAGTAAGATTTACTGTACACTCTATATTCTTCAGACGAATTTATTTTCTCTCCTACTTGCAGTGCAGTTTTACCAACGCGATCATAATCGAAAGTTTCCGATGTGAATTTAAGTTGACTCGTCACGCGAGCTTCTGTATTTGATACGGTGATGAAAGGCACCCCCACCCTTCGTGACTGTTAGTTTTATATCGCGGAAAACGAATTCCGCGCAGGATTGTTGCGTGGATCAATTTATCAGCTGCGAAACAACAAGAAATTGTCAGCCCGTGATATTTTGCTGTCGAAAAGTTCGTGGCGATAAATTTGCGCTTGAAAAAACAAAGACACATCGTAAACCGGGGGAATTAAACGGTATACGGGCAATATCGTAAATATACGGCGGTGGGAAATTGCAAATCGATGGCGTGGAGGTGTTCAAAACCCAATCCAAAAGTGGCGGCCGTCTAGTTTGAGGAAGTTAATTCTATTCCTTAGTTACTCGACGTGATTAACTCTGGTCACCGAGTTATATTCTGTCCGTGCGTGGGCAATCGTCGATATACTTCGTTACTTGAAGTCCGCGCGAAACAATGAAACCAATTTCATGTGGGAAGATATTTATTCGCAGTTCAAAGAATTTTTTAATAATTCCATATGAATGCAAATGAACGATATCGGTGTCTGTTGTGATATTCCTAGTTGGGCAGAAAGTTTTTTTATGTCGAAATGGAAGAATAAGTAACTGGGAGAGCTAGATAGTTGCTTTTGTCATTTGATGCCTTGTTTCTTTAATTTTATTCTAACACGAGAAATGAGATTATGGATGTTTGTAAACAAATTCAAGCGTTACCCTAAAACTTGAACTACTTAGATATTTCGCTTCCAAGAAAATTGTTTGTTAAAAGTAAAAAGGCTTTTCGGCTACCGTGAAATCGAAGTTTCAAGCGTCACGGCACGATAAGAATTTATGACGGAATATGTCGAAAGAGTATGTTTCATCACGCATCGTTCGAGCCAATGGTAGAAAAATCTAAAAATGCGCGTGAACTTTTTATCGGAAGCTTTATATCTAAGTTCCAAGCTTATTTGAAGCAATTTTACCGAATGATGAAACTAAATTGTTGCACAAATGTTGTATTAAACTTTGGCATTTATATTAGTTTGACAACATTAAGGGAAGTTAAATTATACTAATTGCAAAACGAAATTCATATTTCAGCTACAAACTCTGAATACGATGGACATTTAAAATTACGAATAAGAGTTTATATTTTGTCTGCACTTTAATCAATTTTAATTAACTCCAAGGGTGATTGTACACGGACCAGCAATTCTGTTTTAGACAGCAATCTAACCAACGTTTGGCCATGCGTGGGCGTTCGTCTAGCCTTCATGCGCACCCAAAGGGTTAAGTAGCAATGGATATACACGTCCATCAACCTTCTTTACGGTTTCTTGTCACACGCGAGTATCAACGACTGCTTAATGTAGTTTATTAGAGTATACTTGTTTATTGCCCTCTTTACGGCCGCGAAGGGGCAGTAGACCGTATTAATCCAGACGTTTTACAAATGTATAAATTTTTCAGTCGTTAGGTATCCACCTAACGATCCCATGATGCAATGCCATACGCAATTCTGCGAGAGTAGTGGAGGGTAGTTGGTGGCAGAAAAAAATAGTTATTTACGGAGAATCCTATCGTATTAACGACCATAGGGAAATAGTGAAATCGTGAGGTAAATGCACAGATAAAAGCAGATTCTAATTGTAAGTATCAGGTCCAATAAGAGTTTAAAGCAGAGATGGGCAAAAAATTATTTGGAATAAAAATTTGTGTACGAAATCTTTATTTTAAGTAATTTTTTGCCCATCTCTGTCTAAAGCTTAGGTATAATAAGTAATCACCTAACACCATATTCAGATTTTATATGGCGCGCTTAGGACGAAAGGGATGCAAGTGACATTTTTGAAATTTTGTAATTAAGAACAGAAATGGTTAGTGAAATCGTTAAAAATAAAGTTGTCACTTACTATATGTCGAGCACTAAATATAATTTAATTTTTATATAGACTTTACGTGAAATTACATTTTTAACACATTTAAATTCCAAACTCGATTTTTCTCGATATCAGAAATATGTCACTTGCATCCCTTTCGTTTCAGGTGCAGTGCTGGATTAACCAATAAGCAAAATAAGCACGTGAGGCATCAGGAGAAAAGGGGGCATCGTAGAAATTTTCTGAATTATAAAATCTAACTTTTGTTAGAAACACTTTTTAGTCAAATTATCGGAAATGCCTAAGAAATCGTACATTGCGCCTCAAAATATTTTATAGGGCCTCCAAATGTCTTAATCCTGCCCTGTCTAGGTGCCTCATATTAAAGTGATTAACAGAAGGTAATTAAGAATGGAGGTACTTCATATGGTCCTTATCTTTCTTTGCAACTACTTGTCCCAGCAATTAATTCTCGACAATCATTTGTGGTCGTAACTAATTTACGACTTCACTATGGCTTTATCGTCGACAATACTATGAGTTTTATTGTTAGAGGAGCCTGGGGTTTCTGAATTTGGGGAAGTGAATGGTTGGGTCACTCAAATAAAAGGTGGTCGTTAAAAAAACGAGCTATCTAATAATCCAATGGTGAAACTACAGTAAACGAGAAGCAGGAAACAAAAGTCACCATACAGTTTCCTTTAGTTTCAATGGTTCATTGTTATACCTAATGCACACGATCGAAGCATAAAGCATCGAGCACCTGCTGAGCGAAATGTTTCCTACTTAGTTTATCGCTACGCGCTCCCATTTTTCCTGCAATTAATGCTGGCTGCTGCGCCTCGTTTAATAAATTCCCCGTCGTTAAGAGAAAAACGGGCGTACCGAGTGTAAAATGATTTTATGTTTTCGCGTGCCTGCTGTGAATTTGAAGAATTCCGAATTTACAAACACCCTGCATCGCGCGTTTTAAACGTCGCTCTGACATTTCGCCATTAAATTATGTTTAATTTCCGCTTTGACCGGTGGGATTTAAATAAGCAGAGGAGAACTTGGCATTTCCTTTTTATCTCTTTTGAAATGAAATACCCACTCTCATGTGTTCAATCCAATTTCTGCTTTGGACCGTACTTAGGCGCTTGTCTTTGTTCGAGGAAATTATTCGTGGTGGCATTTAATTTTTCAGATTATATTTACTTGACTAAACCATATGTAGTATGACTAAAACCATTTATCGTTAAAAATTGTTTCAGCAATTCAAATATATTTCTGTAATATTACATTCATTCAATATTTATTTGCATCCAGGTAAAGAAATGGATTTTGATCGCGGAATTCGAGAGACATTAAAATGTATCTACTCGTTTAGGTGGAAATAATTTCATGGCTAGCCCTTCTGCATTCAAAAGCAATAATCCAGTTAGTCCCTACTCCGATTTGTGTAAAATGGAAATAGAAACAACTCGTTCATATGTTCGAATTCAAAATACATGGACAGAGGTCCCTCGAACATATTCAAATGATCGAATTACTTGGTTAATCGAGTACTTAAACACTTTGAATGCAATATGAGGTAAAAACAAAATTTTTGGAAAGCATGCTTTTGTGAAATTGAAATACAATGACTTGCAATAATTCCTGTCATCATTTATCGCAATGAATATTCATAACAGATTCAAAAGTGTTACATCGATGGTCCAGAAACACCAAATATCGAAAAATCTCCACTACCGCCAAAATTTAGAACTCGTACAAAAATACTATTTGTCATCCATAAACCATAAATGGACAAGTGCACAGTTATCGTGTGTACCGAAACATTTTATAGCACCATACTGTATCTCCAAACATTTCCCTTCCCTTACGTCGCAAAATATCTGAATCATTAATTTCCACGATAAAATAGCTGCAGACCACATCTCATACAATTCCTCGATTCATAAAACATTATCCCCAGGACTCTAATTAAAAAATTCCCCAACAACGAGGAAGCACTATCGAACGAATGCTTCGAACTAATTAATGGTAACAAGAATTCGATACTTACCCCGGAATAAATAGCACAGGCGAAGCTACCCCTCCTCACGGACCGCCAGCAGCAACAGGATTGCATGATCGCCATGCTTCAGTCGCGTGGGCTATCACACATAAACACACACACACGCACACATGAACGAAAAAAAAAGAGAAAAAAATACTCCCGGACACTTTGACGCTACCTACACGACCGTAAGTGATTCATGGCGAACGAGGAGCAATAAAACTGCGAGAGAGACGGTTCACGGTGACCAAAACATTTCTGGCCAACGTTGGAACAGGTCGAAGTACCGGCACGTGCGATGGCTCGATGCTAACTGTGCGCCTTCATGTAGTGCCGCGGCGCCAAAACTCCAACCAGCGCATGCGAACTCGCCACCGCCGTTCGCCAGCTTATTTCTCACCTGTAACAGCGTACTTTTAACTTTGATATAGGTACCTATGTGGGGTGCGTCCCATTACCGCGAGAAGTACGAGTTCTGCCTATTTGGAAATAAGCATCAAACTTTCGCGAGATATGCATGGAAGCTCGCGAAATGCTGCTCGAAAATTTCATCTTCTGACGATCCCCAATCCGGAAATTCAAAAATTATGAAACTTTCGGGATATGGAGAGGATATTTAGATAGGTATATTACGCAATTTTTTGCTGCCTAAATTTACTCTAAGGGGGTGAAATTGACCTTTAAAAATCCGGCTATTTGCCGATTTTGTGTTATAACTCGCGAACTGTATGAGATAGAAAAAAAGTTTTCCGGAAAAAGTTACTTCATTTAATTGGAACTATCATTTGGTAACTTGCAGTTCTTACAGTTCGCGAGTTATAACACAAAATCGGAAAATAGCCGGATTTTTGGGGGTCAATTTCATCCTCTTAGAATGAATTTGGGTAGCAAAAAAAATTGCTTAATATATACCTACATATCCCCTACATATCTCCAAAGCTTCATTTTTTTATATTTTTAGTTTGTGGATCTTCCCTTGTGAGATATTTCATGGAAGTTTCATTGCTATTAGTGTTAAGGCGAAACCACGCATTCGTCATTCAACGAATTACTAAGTACATGTGTGGATCTAGCGACGTCGACAAATATTCGCTATTCGCCGAATAGGGACTCAAATGTTTGCGGGAGCTTCTGTTGAAACGCGGGTCATTTGATTCGATACACGCTAATAAGTACTTTGGTGAACAGTTTGTCGATGCTGAATGTGTGTTTCCGCTTTTAGAAATTCGCTTTAGAAATTCCTTCTTTGCACATAGAAATTAGCGGCATCGTTATGTTAATAGAGGACTTCGAAATAGATGCTTGTTGATGATCATTGCATTGTACTGTTACGGAGGATAAAATAAATAGAATTTATATTTACTGCCCACTGCATTTTCCTCTCCAAACCACTATCCTTAAGAAGATTATCTTTTTCTGAGACCCCCGCATATTTTATAAGATAAAATAAAGAAATCTGGTATGTACAGCGCATGGCGCACACTATCGTACGGGGTGAATCGTTCCTAAAATTCTCTCCGCCACGGCCACCTACATATTCCGAAACATTGGAGCGTTTTGCCGATACGGAGCATATTACGGTCTGCCTCTCGGAGAAAAGCCAAACGGTCGATTCCCCGAGCACAGCGTTGCATGATTTTGCTCTGCATATTCGACGCTCGTAAAGTTCCACGAATGATTTCTCCGTTCCGCTCGGTCGGCGATAAAGTATCGACAGTTCCGTTTCGTGGTGCGCGTACCGTGAAATTTTTCGTGCGTTGCTCGGCTCGCGCTGAGAAATGGGTTTCCGTGACAAGGTCGTCGCGCTCGCTCGAATGAACCGAGAGAACGATCGATCGACTGGCGAGCCTTCTTAATCGCCCCCCGTTTCATACATAATTAACGAGCCTCGTTTTCCGGCGTTTCCGACCGACTCGGAGACGCGCAACTATCAGACTCTCCGTTCGATCGGGGGGTTTAACTAGCCACGAAGGTTTCACGACCGCCGGCTTTCCCCCGCGGAACGACTTTCATCCCTCGAAGGTTTCATTCGACACGATTTCTCGTCGTTTTATCGCGGTCTGCAGTAGCCGCGCGTTTTATTCGCCGAGCAACGTCGAGCGTTTTATGCGGGGACCGTAACGCTTTCCATCCCCGCGGATTATAACGTTGATATCCGGCCCGCGCTTCGCCATCAGCTTGCTAATAATCCCTAATGGTATCCTGCGATTCAGCAACGTTTACGCCGCTCTCGTAACTTTTCCGTGCCGGGTGCGTCCGCGAAGCCGCGTATCGCAATTACGGCGGTCGGACTATTTTCCGGGCGTGCATGTATAAATCAGGACACCTGTAGACAAGCGGCGCCTATTCCCAGTAATTTATCTCGCGCGCGCGAACCACGGGCGAAATCCGTTTCCACGGGACAGGGACACGGTAGGCAATAGTGTTTCCCACCGCGTAGACGCGCGAAGGCGCTATAAATATTGCGGCGATGGAAGGAGAACGGACGAAAAGGCAGTAAGAATGGGGTGAAAATGGAAGAGTGGCCGTTCACGCTGTACGAGGGATGCGTTTTATTAGATCGGAGACACTGTTTTCTTTCATAGCGGTAGTCTAAATTCTAAGTAATCTCTTAACGATCTCTGTAATTTCCGTATCTCCAATATTATTGACGTATATTGTATTATATATTTTTATCATCTATCATATATCACATATCACATATCGCATATCGCGTATCATATATCATGTCATATATCATGTATGATATATGATATATGATATATCATGATATACCATATATCATATATCAAATATCATATATCATATATCATGTATCATACATCATACATCATACATCATACATCATACATCATATATCATGTATCATGTATCATATATCATATATCATATATCATATATCATATATCATATATCATATATCATATATAATATATCATATATCATATATATAATGTATCATACATCATACATCATACATCATATATTATATATCATGTATCATGTATCATATATCATATATCATATATCATACATCATACATCATACATCATACATCATACATCATACATCATATATCATATATCATATATCATATATTACATATCATATCATATTTCGTATATTATAGATGTGACTACTTATTATTATTACTATTATTACGTCTTTATGACTCATAGAAAATAAATGATATAATACAGATAAGTTGAGTAATTGTAAAAATAAATAACTAGAGTAAAGGCGGGGCTGCAGTAGCAATACTAAGCCTAACCATTAAATTATTGCGTGGCTCAGGAGAGTAGCACCTGCTTTGGAAAAAAGTCACGCAGTTATGATATTTAATTATTGAATCTGTAAAGTAAAGAACATATAGCAACTAAAGCAGCGAATATATATATATATATATATATATATATATATATATATATTCGTTTCTCCATTGATGGGATTAGTTCGAGAGCAGCTCGCGGATATTCCATCGTGGCACTTAAAAGGCAACAGTACCTTGCCGAGCCGCCTTTGATCTTTTATCAAAACAGTCGTGCAGGTGGAAGAGTTACGAGGGTGCGCAGTGAGGAAGCAGCAAATTAACGAGGATCCTGTGCTAACACTGTATTTTTGTTTGCCAAGTTTTTAGGCATGGCCGCTTTTCTCTCCGCGCTTCCAACGTTCCAGAGTTGCACAGAATCTGAGTGAATCCGGAGCGCAAAGTTGTTGGAACAATTGTCCCGTTTCTCCAATGACGGCGAGCAGCTGCACAGGATCAGAGGTGCATGCGAAGTATCGCACACAGTGCCCAGCCATCCTAATTAGACTTCATTAAAAATGTAACGCCGGAAAAGGGTCCTTGTTATCTAAGCAAGGCTTCTAATTAAACGTAACGAGACTAAGTCCCATCGCGTGCCTTTATAATTGGTCATTCCAATGTTACAATCGTCGTTAACATCGTCTGCTAATTAGAAACCCTTTCGTGACTGATCGTCCTGCCATTATGCAAAAGATTGCGAATTGGTATTCTGTTTGACGGTGAATGTTTAACGTTAAGGCAACAAGATAGAGGGATGTTTTTCCCAAAGTAAAAAATAAAAGCTTTCTTGCGTTCTTTCGCATTATATGGACAGGCTGGGATAACGTACGTCGGAGGGTGAAAGTAACTAACCCCTATTCCTTTGCGATATGCGCATCAATAGGTTACGAGAGCCCCTGAATAAATTCGAGGTTCACTCTTTTTGACCCTCCCCGAAGGGAATAAACATCATGGCGTGTCAGTCACGTGGGATAGATAAACGAAGTCCTGCCAAGTTTCGCGGTATGAATGCGATATTTATAAATCCAGCTATTTTCCAGCGTACCGAAGCAGATTTTTATAGACCTGACCCGAAAGACGGGACGTGCTCTTTTGGCCTGGTGCTGTAAATTATTGAGAGTATCGTTTTAGATTTTCGCTGAATAAATTCCAGTTACATACTTTAAAACGGAAAAGCGTTCATTCGCTTCCGAAGCTGTACAGACGGGTTTCCGAGAATTAAAATCCTTTTTGATTCTATTGTCAGAACATTCTATTCTTACACCACTTCATTCTTGTACGATATGTAAAGACTTAAAGATATCCTTAAAGTAGACTTATCGATCACCAGGAAGAGGGAAAGATTCGGAAGATTTGAAAGTTGGCGCAAATTGCTGGCAACTGATTGGGCGGCGTTTATAGCGCTTTACGAGCATTTAAAAAAGAAAACTGCAGCGAAACTTATATTAAAGAAGTTGCAGAGGAAGTTGAAAGGGCTGTAGACAGTACTTCATAAGATATGAAATTGATTTTTCACTCTCCTCGCGTTCTTTGAGATCCAGAAAGAAAGCAGTATGGCATTTAGCCTCTATTGCCGAGGCGCAATGGAAATATTAGTTCACGTTCTTTTATCGCCATGGAAAACATCGTCGAAAGTTTTTTATAGTTCACTGGGGATGTGCTTGTCGTATTATGAAGCGAGTTACTGAACAAACGATAGAGGACACGGATGAATTATTGTCCTTTGCCGCTTGTTTTGAGCCCCAGGTCTTTTGTAACTTTTTAATTATTTTCTTTCCTCAGGCCAGCTCTGTTCCTGCGCGAAGCGAAAGGAGGAACGAAGACTTCCGCTATGATATAAAATTCAGTCCACGAGAATACAATTTCCTCCATTCCCTTCTAATTCTTATTTACCAACGTCGCGATAAATTACTCTTGCGCTTTTGTAATATTTGCCAAGTCTTTTTCTAAATCAAGCAACTAACAAAATCAGTGCTAAAGAAGAGGATGTTAGAAACTTAAATACAAGTTATACTACGCTGGTGATACAAGAGACACAAACATTTACAGAAAGGTGACTAAAAATAGAAGTTATTTCTACTTTTCTGTTTGGCTACACTCCACGGAGACAGAAACTTATTATCAGATTCTTAGAACATAGAAAAAATGGTGCAACTCTCTCTTAAGGGGGGAAGCCACTTTGACGGTTAAAAATAAAGGCTACGATCAAGGCATTCTTTAATCTCTTATAATGAAATGTATCTTTCTACGAAAAATCTTTTTTACTATCTGAAAATTCATATATTTCATTAATATTTTATGCTCCTATACTGAACATTTTTTTAGTAGTATGGCCACCGCATACGATGACGTTAGGCTCTGCAAAAAATGTATAAAACGGGGTGTTGTGTTACTTACCAACGTGTGCTTCGAAATGAAAAATTCGAAGGTTTTGTTAAAATATATTACAATAGCTTCAGTTAGGCGTACCGATTTAAAGAAATATTAATTTTTTAAGAAATGGCGGACTTTGGAAGAAAAAGTATCCAAAATCAATTCGAGAAAAAAGATTTCAAAGTAGCTTCCCCCTTTAAAACAATCACCTATCTATAAATTTCTAACACAAAGGTTTCCCAAATTATTTTCAACCGTATATTAAAATTTTCCACCGTGAATTGAAACGCCCTACTTCGATGAACATTGCGCAACGAAATATTGATAATGAAACAGATCATCGAGTTAGAATATCACGACTGGATTATTAGGAGACGTAACTATCCTGCAATAAAATGTTTTCAGTGCATCTAGTTAATGATAAGCGCGATGGAGGTTCGATGTCGGCCAAGTAGCCATATAAACCCAGTATAAGTCAATTTCAGGGTTCCAGATGAGCTTAAGCTTCGGGCGTCACGTACTTCCCCCCGGGTTCCAGACTTTCCCTGCCATTAACACGTGACGACTTGTCTCTCTTGGCACAAGGTACCACTGAAATGTCCGAGTTAAGTTCTAATAGCCAGCCTCCAGGAGTTTCGTATTGTTAAGAGAACTTTGTAACGTGGATGTCCTCTTTGGAAATTATATCGAGTCCCAAATAAATTTCAATAGTTTCGTATCGTCTGCAGAGGAATTTAAACTCGGCGGAGGTGGTGGAGAAGCTTTATTAACGAAATAATCGAAATTAATGAAATAAACAAAATAAATTAAATAAACGAAATAAACGAAATAAACGAAATAAACGTAATAAGCGAAATAAGCGAAATAAGCGAAATAAGCGAAATAAGCGAAATAAGCGAAATAAGCGAAATAAGCGAAATAAGCGAAATAAGCGAAATAAGCGAAATAAACGAAATAAACGAAATAAATTAAATAAACGAAATAAATGAAATAAATGAAATAAAATAAATAGACGAAATAAGCGAAATAAGCGAAATAAGCGAAATAAGCGAAATAAGCTAAATAAGCGAAATAAGCGAAATAAACGAAATAAACGAAATAAATTAAATAAACGAAATAAATTAAATAAACGAAATAAATTAAATAAACGAAGCTATAATGATTATTCGGAGGGTATTAGTTACAATTCTTATATAGGATCGAAAGATCGAGTTCTTAATTAATTTTATAAGGCTTGACTCACCTTCAAATAAAGTCAATTTCTATGGAAAGGGTGAAAGAACTTTTGTGTTTAATAAATAATCTGAAATGATTATGAAGGGAGATATTATTCGAATTTTAATGCTGAATCGATAGATCGAATTCCAAACAAATTTCATTAGTTTTCAATCTACTCCAGAGAAATTCAACCCCTGCTGAGGGCACCAATGAAACTCTTTACTTGCTGAATGGAGCTGAAACGATTATGAGGGAAGTTTTTGTTCGAGTTTTAGGGAGTGAAATGTTAATCGCGGTGAAGCGTAATAAGTTAGCTCATGAAAGCGAGAGACACCATGACACCTAATAAGAAGACTTGATAATTCCTGGAGGCTGTTTGACGTGGAGGATTTGCGCGATTTCGCGAGATTTCGTTAATATTTCAACGTCGCGCAGTTTCGAACTTGATATCCAAGATGTATACGCAATAAGGCGCTTCAAGTAAGATTGACAAGGACATTCATGCTTGATGAATAGTATAAATCCAAAAATTCCAAGATCCTCAGTTTTCCTCCATCACGTCAGAACTATTTTTAATATTTCGCCACTCTTCTAGAAAAATTGTTTACATATTCTGATAAAAGAATAATTATTATTCGAATGATATTGAACTCCTATTCACCATTAAAAATTTTCCTAATTGAACGTAAAACATTTGTTAAAATCTAGCCTCTGAAATCGTGTATGAAATATTGTTAAACGGTTGATTCACCTTGAGAATGTTTTTTCAGCCAAAGTAGTTTTTCAAATCTTATGTGAGATTACAGATAAGTTGTCAAATATTGTCATGAACGAATAATGCATATTCGAGCATTATGATATGTCAATTCGCATAAAGAATTGTTTATTTCTTATAGATAAAATTTCCTATACGGAATGATTGATATATTACATAAAGGTTTTGATAAAAGGTGAATAATTATTCAAACGCCTGTCAAGCTGTATTCGGCCTGGAAATCGTGAAAATTGATTACAATTTATTAAATTTTAATAGCGCGAATACCACAGTACATTTATAATAAAATTTTTAAACATAAATAATTGTAAAAACGTTGTTCAATTGCTGTCAGCCTCGAGAATTTTTCACACACAACACAGAAGCTTCTGTTTTTCTTCTAGAGACAAGTGACCTCAGGCTACTGGTCCGAGAGGAAAAGTTTCGGACGTAGGGGGTGTACGGAAAGGTACACCACCTGCGAAAGCCACCCAGGCTGATTGCCCAATCTCCGTGTTAGCCGTCCTGAGTCAGGTCACACCCAGTGTGCTCCTGACGGAGTCGCTCGGAACAACAAGAATCGCCTCGGGGGCGCCGAAAGCTCTTCTTCTTCGACTGGGACACCTGGGTGGTAGGAGTTGCACCATCGAATACCGATTTTACGGTGCCCCTGTACTTCCTTCATGCCGAATTTCGCGTGATATAGTGAATGCTTGGCAGTTCCCTAACATAAACCGAAGAGATCGATAGAACTTTGATTCCATCTATCTCTTTGGTTTATTGGTCTACGGTTTTTGTAAAGGGAGATCGATGGAACTTTGATTCCATCTATCTCTCTACGGATCTCCACTCGCAGAAACCTCCTCGTGGTGAGACCTGGAAATCAGTGGTAACCAATGGCTGCGAACTTTGTTCAATTTAGCAGTAGTATTTTTGAAAATGTAAAAATTTAAACATGTAATTTGAAGTGTTTCAATAACTTCATTGCGAGAAATATGACTTCTTCCTTTCCTTCTGTGTGAAATAAAGACATACATATTTGAAGAGTTGTTCGATCTTTCTTACCCTGCCATATAACGTTAAGGTAAAAAGATAGCTGGACCTTAGAATATTTCAGTAAAGTGTTGAACCAGATACCTATAGCTAACTTTGAAATTTTTCTGAGTTTCATCTATTCCTACACCTCGCTGATATATTCTAAGTTCCAACTCTTTATCAAGGTATTCCAAGTTCCATCTGATCTCAGAATTTAGAACGAGTAGACCTTAGAATGTTTCATTGGAACGTAGGATTGAATAGGACTTGGAATATTCGTTTAACAATAAGATGTGAAGATACGTAAAACTTATTATATTTCCGTGAGGCGATAGAATAACGAGTGAATATGTATAAAAATAAAAATCCCTAAATTCGGGCGAGATTTAACTAAAAATTGAATCTCGTTCGGGGAGACGGTTTCCCAATACTTCCCACGACGTTTCAACTTTAATACCGTTCGCCATGCTGACGGTGCAAATCACGTGCCACGACCAATTCGAACAAATTCGCAATCAGTCACACCTGACGTCCTTGTACGTTCCCTGTCCTCCCTTAATTTCCATGTCCGTGATGGAATTCCACGAGCCTAGAGGGTCACGTGCTTAAGAACACACCCTTAGGCGGATGTAGATCGGACGGGAATATTCTCTTGACAAATTCCGTCGGCCTGATCCTATCGAATTCAATTTTAATAAAGCCCCAGGACCTGTGCGAGTCATGGCGGGGATTCCATTTGCTGCGTAATTCCAACGTAGATCGTTAATGACTCCTGGAGCGGCTGCAAACTTGGGGAGAGCTTTGGAGAAGGTCGGGTGAACCCATACATCAATTTCAGATGACGCTTACAGCGTTTGCTCATTTCTCATTTATTTCATTGTAGTGTTCGGGTGAACAATCGTTTCGGTTGAGATTGAAGGATTTTCTTCACCTTTTGTTGGTCACGCTGTGGTCGATGGATTATTATGTTGTCTATAGGTATATTGAGCAATCGTGACGCTTGTAGGATGTGAGAAAGGGGTGGGAAACAGAGAAGTCTTTTTCGATACTAGATTGTTTAATAAACATCCAATCTAGTTTTCTATCTTCACCCACTTTTCCAGCTTCTGTTTGTGGAGCCTTCGTCATATGTATGCAATAATTTGAGCAGAGTTTCCCAACCTTTTTTGGGTTGCAAACCCCTTTTATAACATTCAAATAACCTGCCACCCCCCATATAAAGTAAGGTAAATTTAATAAGGTAAAAAAAAACACATAAAAATAGGTGTTTCAGAATACAGTTCTAACTTTATAATATTTAATTATCTTAATACATAAATTAAATATACTTAAAGATATTTACTATATTTAATTATTTTATTTAGTGTAATGGTTGTGTTTGCATTTGGATAATCAGCTTTTCCTTTTGATTTCATTTATGAAAAATCAGCATGGTAATGTAACCATATTAAAAGAAATAAGTGCTATGAATCGTCAATCAAAAATAACCACGAAGAACCCCCAAAAAATACCCAACCAACAAGTTGGAAACCACTGCGTTTGAGGGTTAAGGAAACTTGAAATATTTGACGTTGCATCTGTATATTTCAGATTACTCTTTATAAACTTATCAAATAAAATATCATAATGTGTCTAATCGTACAGACTTGGATTACATTATATATTACGCTAACTAATAATAAGCGAGCTTTGCCTGTATAAAATAGATTGCATAGAAAGTACCGATAAATTAATCATAATTCTCGTACTTACCTTGTACAGAGTGTGACTTGAAGAATCGAAGAATCTATGCCTGTAGTATTCCCGAAAGTATAAACAAAAATGCCCATTTAAAATAAAACAAAACCACTCTCACACATTCGCTTTGCTAAATGCAACAGAAAATTGCAAATTGATGAACTCACATTAATCGATCAAATTCCTTTCTTAGCTCATTTCTCTAAACGCGCTGCACCTGTAAATTCTTCGACCTCCTTATTTAAATCACCCTGTACAAAGCACGAAACGGTCGCGACAAATAAACTCGTGCTTCAGCCTCTTCTCAGACTTCGTGCGAGCAAAGTTAGGTACGTCTGGCAAGATTCATTTTCTCCAAGCGTACAACCATATGCGCATATTCACGATACCGTTGCGCGCGAATAATTAGCGATAGTAGAAGTGCCCGATAAACACATATCTGGCTGTCCATTCAGCGATTTATGAACCGCTAGATAAGGCCGGGGAAAAGGGGTACAGGGTGCAAAAACTAGGTCGTATAAATTGCGGCACCCTGGTTCGGTTCCGTCGGAAAGACCAGATCGTCGAGCTTGAATCCTTCTTTTATCCCGCATCGTCCGAGCTCCTTCTTCAACGCGTCCACAAATTGGCAAACCTTGTCTTTCGTTGTGATGGCCACGATACAACCGCCCCACCTGCGTAAAAGAAAATTGCACGGGTGCATCTTCCACGTTCCTTTCAGATGAATATGGCACGGTATACCTTGGTCACTTAGCATAATCGATTTCACGCGAACCAGATCCTCGTGTAAGTGAATTGAATGGAGAAATCGAAAGGAGCTATAACTAGATACGACGTCCTCAATCATTTCGTTGCAAGGAGAATTCAAGACGGCTCGGTTAAATAATTTACATATTTGAATATTTCTCAGGGAACCTGAATGTTTAAGAGCAATACACGCCTGGATTGCGTGCGCCCGCGCCATAAAAGTAATCTCCGGCATGGTGAGCCAGCTATCGAAACACACCCATGGATCGATTTGATACAACCGTCTGCTCGACACTGAAGGGTGGGAATAACTTTTTCGAATGTCTTCCTAAACTGAACGCTGTTTCTGAGTAGGTGAGAAGGTGGAGGAAATAGTGCCAGTTGATTGAATCACGCTGAAGAGGGAATCTATTTTGAAAGTCGTCCGAGGTATCTTCGTGGCTGCCCCTCCCGAGGCGATAAAATTCATTCCATTCGCATCGTAAAACGATTAAGTCGTCCTCCCGAGCTCGTTTCCGCTTTTGGTTTCTTCTATTCGATCGTGCTATTTTACACTCCCATTTCCATTCGTAAAATGGCGGTTATCGAGAGTGGGACTCGAGGTTGTAAAGAAAGTTCGTGACTGGTGGGGTTCCCGAGATGTGTCACGAGCTCGAAAACACGCGTATAATTTGGAGGTTAATGGACGTTATCGAGTTGGTTCTGGGTTAGGAGTGATCGAAGAGTCCACGCGAAATTTGTTCAGAGAAATATTCTAAGCTTAGTTAAAGAAATCCAGGATTCTTTATATTGTTCGTCCACAGGGAGTGATTAAAGTAGCGAGGTGATCAATTCCAGCCATCTTTCTTTTTTTATGAAAGTAGGAACTAAGTAGATTAAGGGACAAGATAGTAGCTTCATTACTTAATATATTGTAATAAAGAAGCCTTCTCTTTTTACAAATTTCTCAATATCGACTACTTTCGAAGATAGGTATCCCTTAGTGGCGCAAACACGAAGACACATATCTCTTTATTCACGCCCTAGATTCCTCAAACAAGAGTTGATCAAAACCGACGACCCCATTGCAGCGATCTGTTCTCCTTACCACCTTCTTTTCTCTTCCATCTTAAGAATCACGACGTCTCTCTAGCCACATAAGAAAAGTTTCAGATATCTTCTTCAGGATCGTAATTCACTGCAACTGTTCCTAATTGGTAACCGCAGTAATAATCAATACCGCGGAAGAATTGATACGATAATAATTATATAATCACACTCGAGGAAGCAAATCGTTGAACGAGGAATTTTCCAATAAATTATCACTCCGACAAGCGAGTAAGATGGACACATCACCCTGCTCAGTATTTCCATAAAAATTCGATTTTAACATCAGCCTATACTTTTGCTCGGTTCCCTGTGATCGTCGAGTATCTACAAGGGTTACAACACCTGAGCGCGAGACGCGTCCTATCCATTCGTGTTTAAATTTAATTTACGGCTCCTCCAGGTCACATGTCTCGCTATCCAAGTTGCACTTACCCAGCCCCCGTGAGCCTTGCCCCCAGTGAACCACAGGTCATAGCTTTGCCAACCAGCGCATCGACACTGGGATGGCTGCACTCGTACAGCTTGTGCAAGCTCGCATGGCTCTTCGACATCAGGCTGCCCAGATGTCGGACCTTCTCCTCCTCCGTTAGACCCTTCTCCTCGCTCGTACGCCGAAACGCCACCACTCTGCCCGCCTCTGGAACGCGCAACCACACCACCGTTTAATAGTTTAATCGATTGAAATTTAATAATCGCAACGTTCCCGTCCATCCCCCGCAATGTGGCACACACAGGATTTACGCATGCATTTATAATCGGGCGAGCATTTTCGAGCATCCTACTGGGTGAGAGAAACGATTTGTACTTCGTGGTCGATTTTCTGGTCAAGCGATTAACTATTTAGGAAGAGTGTGCATTTTGAGTGGAAATTGACAGTCTTTCTTAAGTTTCGAGTTGTGGTAAGAAGTAGAATTGGTTTAGTAGTAGTGGAAGAAATAGTTTAGGGTGACCTGTCCAGTGAACGAACACCCCCCACTGAATGAACGTTGCTTATGTAATACGAAAAATTAACGCCTATCGCGCGCATTTCACGTTGAAACTTACACCGAAATTTAGAGTGGACACCCACAGACATCTCGCAAAGACGTTTTTCTTTTTACTTCTAACTTACACGGCATTAATTCCGTTTATTCAACAGTTGACCCCACGGCCGTTCATTAACTGGCAAACGCGGACATTTCTTACTTTACCAATGAATGAACAACTTAACCTGCCTTTTTTTCTGTTGACACTTTCGCCGCCAGTGTGAAGATTAAGTTAACCCACCTCACAAAATAAATTTCAGCTATGCATGATTATGATCTTATAAGACTAGTAAACTATCAAATCAATAATATTATTGCAATTAGAGAATAAAAAATTATTTACACAAAAAATCGTCTAAATACATTGGAAACCTAATCTCTGTTATTATCCCGTTCATTCACTGGGGTACCCCTGTTCATTCATTAGAAATTTATGTTCATTCACTGGTCATTGGCCCATTTTTTATATAATCCTCTGCCAGACTTTTAATGAAAGTTATAACTATCAAACATAGCTAGAATTGTGTTCCGGGATGTCTGACTTTCGTAATAAAACAGCTTGCTTGCAGAAATAACATTCAGGGAATTAAATAACGTCTTTTGAATACTAATTTTAACAGACATGCAGCTTAAGTGTTCATTCACTGGACAGGTCACCCTATGTACTGTGTTTGCAAAGGATATAGTCTGCTGTGCTATATATGTGAGGTGTTCGCGCCTGAAGAGTTAAAGTTCTGACCATTTTGGATAACTTGGTTTGGAGGAGTTTAGATGGATATTGTGGCACACTTTTTTATGGGACACTCTTTTGGAATTTTGAGGTGACTTTATCGCCCTTTTCGAACGCCTCCAGTTACTTTCATGAAGAATCTTTTAACTTCTAGAGTTACTTATGTGACACAGCATGTTTTGAATGTTATTTTTGTAAAGCTACAATATTTGATCTGTGCATCAAATTATCCAGAGAAAATCTCGTGTTCCTTATCTGGAACGAAAATGATCGAAGTGTACTGCATATATGGTTCACCCTGTACTATCCTCGCGTGCATGGATCGTTTAGGAAAATATAGCAGCTGCGTTGCTTCCACGTTGATGTTAAATGCATGAAATTCAATCGTTCTAAGTAACTTAACAAGGAGCCCTTATATTATTCATACAAGCGTAAGAATATAACGAGTCGGGTAGTGCAAAGGAGTAAATGTAACGGAATTTTCTTGGAAATTTTAACGAACCGTAAGGCAACGTTAATTTTTACGCTCGGTATCGTCTTTTCGTTTCCATGGCGTCTCTGTATTCTACACTTCGTTGATCTTCGAAAGGGATTTATACACGACTAATGAGATCTAGGGTTGATTGTTGAAAGACTCTTTCAGAGGGCGAAAATTAAACGGGAGCGTCGAAGGGCCTTCTCCGTGGTTTCCGTTGCGCTTCCAGGGCAATAAATTCTGTGGATTGAGAGCAACGCACGACGTCGGGAACGAATAGCAATCCCAATCGATAGAGTGCTGCGAAAATTTATTGCTTCGTGGAAGAATGTGCGCTGGTGATTGATAAGCGACGTTGTTTCTCAGGAACAGGTTCGTGGGTTAGGCAATTTGCTTATTAAACACGAGGATACTGAATGGTGCCTTGCAGAGATACCGTAAGCCGGGGGAACATTGTCAGGTTTTTGTAATATTTTGTTATATAAAAATTATATAACAATATAATATAAAAATTAATATTTTTACATTTGCTTTAACCCTTCGTGGTCACACAGGGTGTATCACACTCCAGGATATGTCTTTGCCAACATTTCTGTAAATTTTCAGACCTTAATAATAAAATATAAAATTTTTTTCAAATACAAATTTCAACATATCAAAATTTACATTTCTAGAAAAAGATTATTAGAGCATGATTATATGAGTATTGTGAATGTACAATTATTATTAGTCCAACGTTAAAAGATTCAAAAATACGAAAATGGTACCTCAAAAATGACGCTGGGGTGGAATGAACCCCATGTGACCAATTGGTGATTATAAGACGGTGTGACTACAGATGGTTAAGTGATTTACTACAATTGTGAAAATGCATAACATTTTTGCCAAATTTTGAAATGTGATTAAATATGTATTCTTGGTGGCAGAGCTACATATATATAACGAACTCTTAATATCTTTTAGGCGTCACAGAAAAAACATATTTTGAACGTTTGACCAAGGCGTTTGAAAGAAATATGGAGAGTACATCACTTTACACGTCCCTTGAGTAGGTCCGAGAATATTCATTAAATCTCTGCGGAGTACAGAACGTCATCTTTGCCCCCGTTCCTTCGACTTCGCGAATAACAAAGGTACCCCCAAGTTCTTGATTACAAAGAAGTCTAACGTACAAGTTTCTTGTATTATTCAAATGGACCTTTAAATTACTTCTCGCGTAAGTAACATCGGCATTAGCATACATGAATTATTCCTGGGAAAACGCGGCTGAAATCGAGCGGAATGTTGCCGAGAAAAATGGCCGCATAAATAATCCTTGTTTGCCGGGCGAAACTTCACGCTCCGCGAGAGTTTGTTCAAATTGATAAATACGAGAATACGCTGAGCGGAAAGAAGGAAAAATGGCTACCGCGTAATTCTGCCCCCTGGACATTTCCTATACACCGTATGATGGATTCTTTGCTTTCAGGATCTCGTTACCTTGGTACACGTGCATGGCGCGCTGTTTCAGCTTGAACTTCTGCGAGTCGCTGAACGCCCCGAGGCGCGACACCTCTCCGAGCCTCTGGTTCGTCGTGCCAAGGTTCTCGCTGATCTGGAAGAATAATGTGTACGGCTGCCAATAATGGGCCCTCGGCGACGATGTTACTGCTAGGATCGTGGCTGCGTGGCGGTTCGGTGGGAATCGGGCAAGGTGCTCGGTGGAAATTTAGAAAGCATTTCGATGGAATTGGATCCGGCCGTTCTGTGGAAGAATGGCTCTCGATAGCCGTGAGTGGAGGGACGCGCGACATAACAGCTTTTATAGAAAGCTAAAACAGCCAGCGCGAGAAAAACACGAGCAATTGCTCTGCCGCACATAAAGAAACATTTGCTCGAGTTTCGCCGCGACACTTTCTTCTTTATCCTTTGTCCACGATATTAAGGTAAATGTCACCATTGAGGAGCGCGACCTCTTTATTCACTGGTTGCTCTCTTGATTTTTCTCATTGAATGTGAGAAGTGTGTGGCAGGTAAAGTGGGTAAAAGAGACTTTCATTTAATAAGGATCGTTGACACAAATTCACTTAATTTACTCTAACAGTTTTCCTGGTCGTTGAACAAGGGGGTGGTTTTCTAAGTGACTCGCGCAATGTCGAAGAAGGATTTCGATATTATAATTATTATTAATGTTGTGTCAGGTACATACCTCGTCCAGGGTGTACGGTTCTTCGTGAAGGTTCTTGGTCACTACAGAGACCATTTCGCCCAGGTTCAGGCCGAGGCTTTCCTGGACTTGGATTAATCTCTGCACGTGTTCCCAATCATGGTCACATTTCTTTGCTATTACCTGCGAAGGAGCGAAGCAACTCTGCTGAACGAATGGAGCTTACTAATTTGTGAAACGTTTGTTCGATTCTAAAGATCGATCATAGGCGGCTTATATTTCTTTTTTATTTTCACATTGCTGTATATTTTCTTTTCCCTCTATTTTGTAAACGAAGTTAATGAAGGAGGGTTGGTGAAGTTTCTCAAGTATTTAGTAGCAGGGGAGCGAAGGAATTTACTGAGCGTTTCAAAAATTGACTTCCAGTCGCCCGTAAGCCCTTTCACCCCTTCATCAATTTGCATGAAAACAGATTGTTTGGATTGTTTTGATACTCGGACGTTGTTGGAGACAGAGGAAGGACCTTCGCCGAGGCACATCGATCAAAGTCAGTCGCGCAACAACCGTAAAACTTAATCGAAAAGCAATTCCATCGGTCCCTTTGAAACTTCATACTCGAACGATTCGTCGAATGGCTCATTGTCGCTCAAAGCTGAAGAACAAATCAAACGGGTACGTCTTCGAGCCTGAGTCCCGCCATTCACAGTTTCATTTCCCCGATACTAACGTTTGTTTTGCATCCTATGTTCTACTATTAAATTCCCCTTGTTCGCTGTGCCACGCTCAATCACCTCACTGTTTCAAGTAATTCGCGCAACTTTATTATCGAGCATGGGATTTATCTTGAGCTAATTAGTTCTAGCTAACTGACAGTGCCGCGAGGAGCCTGTAGTCTGCACATTATCCTCACGCCTTCGAGTTTATCTTACTCAAAAACTGTCGCGTAACTTTCTTGGCTAAACAATTCTTCAGTAACATTGTCGATCCAATTATAAGTTGTAATTTCATACGATTCTCGAGGAAACTTGGCCGTGTACCAATTTGGCCGTGTTGTGCCAGGGAAACTTTCAACAGAATCATTATCTTCGCTTCAAAGTTCTACTATTGTATACCTATATCTTCAATCGTATTCCCTAAACTAAGCAGAATATAAACAAACTTTGTCTCCTTTTGAACTAACTATCGCAGTATACAGAAACTTATATGTCATCCACTTTAGAAAACAAAGGGGAACTCCCATGTCTCCTTGGGAGGTCATATTTGTTACACGAAGGCCCCCAGTGGATTAAAGTATCCCTGGTCTTAATTATTACCTAGAAATCAGCTGGTATTTACCGCGACTATGGGTAAAGCTTCCAAGATTATCATACGAATATTCAATCGTGGGAAATTGGTACGTCACCTGTGCAGCCAATCGACACTCCGCGACTCTCAAATTGAAATCTGCTGTGGAGGCTTTGTTGTGACAGGCCTGGCTATGCGCTATCACGAACACCGCGGTTTCCGGTAGCGTGACGTCCGTGGAGCGCAAGGGGTTGAACTCGATTAGCATCGCGGAACCTTCATAAACATTAACAAGCGTTAACACAGGTGTATAGGAGGGTTGAAAACATGCCAAATGTCGAGCAATGTGATGTGTGGTGTTTTAGGAAGAAGTAGTCGAACTTTGGAAGTTTATTGTTACTACGAGGTTCTTATTATGTTATGTAATTGTACACGAGGGGAACGTAATGTAAAACATTGTATAAAAGGCAAGGGACAGTCGTAAGAGTTACAGAACCTATTCTGTATTCTGAAACACCTCCCTTTTGAGTCACAATTTTATTTAACTTATTATTATTATTATTATCACTTTATTATATTATTTTTTCATGAAGTGTTAAGTAGAACAAGCCCCCAGTGTTTGCTCATTTATTTCGCAGACACCCTGCGCACGTAAGTAAAGAAAACCAAACAATTACCAGCTTTGCCAAGAAATGCGATCGCCTGATCCATTCCACCCCCCTGAGTGCCAATGTACCTTTCAGCGCCAGCGCTGATGGTAGCCAATTCACGTTTTGACAATTGGTGCTGTAACATGAGGCAAACTGTTGTTGGAAAATCGACCGCAATTAAAATTCTGTTTTCAGAAGCCCGCTTTAGTATTATTCTGTTTATCTTTCCCCTCAGCAAACAGCGGAGAGTTGTTCACAACCGCAGCATCGATTAAAGAAAAGTAAATGCTTCTGTCCCGTTAAAAACGTCAGCTCCGAGCGGAACTGGAAATACAAGTTGCAAACGTTTTTAACTGGGTAAGCAAACTTCACGGTGCGACGAAAAGTTGTACAGGTCGCTAATTAAATTTGTTTTCGCCTTTGAATAACGCCCCGTGCACACGAAAGTGGCAACGATCACGGAAAGGGCAACAATTGGGCCAATGTTTGCAGGGAATTGCAAAACACGAAAGTCTAGGTTTCAAAGGGATTTTTATTAGGTTAGATAGGGTGTAATTTTCGCGAGTGTTCGTGTTTTCTCTGCCGGCGCTGGAACAAGGGATCAATCAAGTAGCTTCCGCAGCTAATGGCACCCTCGACTTTCCCAACATCCGCTGCGGAAATGTCTTCCTGAGCGACGCAAGAAGTTCCAGCTAGATTGCTGGGTGGATAGAGCCGGCTCCCTTCGATGGGCGACCCTTTTAATCACGGAAACAACAGACAATAAATGTTTTTCCGCGGCGAAAGGGGCATCGCCATCGAGAGGGTGAAAACCCAAGGTAACGTGATATTACAAATGATTTTACAGAGAAAATGAGATTCTCTTACGCGAGTTTCGAAAACGGTTTAAATTATACCCGCGGGTAATGTAACGAGATGAATCATTTCCACCCTCATCTTACCCTCGCACCGCATAAAACTTTCGTGAAAGCAATTCTTTCGGGGGCAAACTTAAACAGATCGTCTACCTTTGCAAACCAAAGGTATTTATTTCTCGACGTTTATCTGAACGGTGGAAAATTGTTTATTACTGAAAGTGGAATTAATCAGTTGAGGGAGGAACTTAGAAAATTTTGATCAATTTTTTAAACTGACTTTAGAGTACGAATTGGAGGGTGGGAGAAAAGGAGGGGCGGAAAGGGGAGGATGAAAATTGCGATGCTATCGTTCAGTAGCTGCTGTTATTACGTAATTATCTTGAATTGCAGGCCACTTGAATAGGTAATTACAATCAGTGAATATTATTTTCCGCTAAGGAATATTGCATGTTTTCCTGCGCCCATCAAGATGGAAATCACGTGCAAACACATTAGCGGGTACTTGATCTAAAATAGTAACTAAGTAATATTCAATTCTCATTGGAAAGCACGGAGCTTCCAACGGGTAAACAGATTTGCTCGTGCATACTTAAACACTTGAAGATTGGCGAATCTTAAACTCGAATGCAGACAGGAAAATTAATCTCCAACATTTCGCTCGTCGCTGCTTTAAATAAACGTAACGAACTCCGTCTTTGTTGTCTTTACCATTCAAAATTTCTTCCTCAAGCTAACTTTCTACTTGGCCAGTCGCTTTGAGTGCATCAATTCTTTGCACTCCAACTTATACCCTCGTTAATCATCTAAAGATCTTTTAACTCAATAATTCACTTGAATCTGCAAATCACAAATTCTTCCACTTTTACTAAGTAAAAGTCAACTTCATAATGACGTGAATTTAAACTTTGCTGTGACTTAGAAGGTTGCTTGGGGTGCAAAGGGTTGGACTACATCTCCCAATGCGAACTCTCAACGAAATATTTGACGATGTGTTTTCAGATACGGGCAGCTCGACTGTTTTCAAGTGTTAAGGGGTAGAACAGTGGTTACGAGATATGAGTGAAGCAGATACTCACCTGACCAGCGTGCACAGTGAGGAGAGCCGCGGCAGAGACGAGTGCGCTCGAGCTCGAGAGCCCTGAATTAGGAGGAATGTTTCCCCAAACTGCAGCCAGGATTCCCGAGGGCACGCTCTCCTCAGGGACCACTTCGAGAGCTCCTTTCACGCCGCAGAGGAAATATTTGTACCAGTCTGGGCCGCTGCTTGCATCCTTGATGCAAATACTGCGGGAAAATGTCAAATTCATTTCCCTTTTTGCGGGGCAACAACCTCCTGCGTCTATTTGGAACTCGCTTTATAATTGCGTGCAGTGTTTTTAAAAATGTATGACGAAATCTCTGTCTACTCGTTTCATCCAATATGTCACACCGTGTAATATAGTTATTTCACAGTTTTTTTTTTTAGGAAAAGAGGATGATTTCAAATAAAAATTGCATGTACCTCAGTTTCAAAAGCTACTCCTTTCAATGCGATTCTGAAAGATACCTATTAAAAGTAGCTCGAAGAACACCAATTTCTTGGCAGATTTAAACATTACAAGTTAATAGAGGCCACATAAAACAGAGGAAGCTTCTAGCTATATTCTATAATACCTATTGCTGCAGTAATGCTTCCGCATGTAGGTACCTACTTTCCCATTCTCATCGTAAGGAATAGCATCTTTTACAACAACGCCCGTAAACTTTGAGATTTCCGCGAATATGTTCGCCGCGTAAAACCCGAGAGAAGTTATAAAGCACATTGCACTGCGCTGCGAAAAGATGGGTGAATTACACTGGCTCCTTGCATTATGCCCTTTCCATTTACGTTACGGCCAGCTCTGCCTCTCTTTTCCACCGCGGAGATGCCGTGGTTATTATACGCAAAAGTTGCGCCCCCTGGTTGCTCGATGGGAAAAAGATTAATCAGACAGAGTGCGGCAAGTTCTGCAGCGTCCGTGAGCATTATTAAATTCGAATTTGACGTCGCCGAGTTCAGGGCGCATCGAAACGAGGACAGAGATTAATTCTGGGACAACGTGGTCCGTGAAATCACGTTTTACAGGCAACTTTGCTAAACCCTTTTAATAGGATTTTAATCTTTAACCGTGGCTCAGAGGTAGGCAATAATCGATGGTAATGAAATGGTAAAGAATGTGACGATGTTGTCGAGTTTAGGTGGTTTCTTTTTTCAATCATCTTTAACTACCGTAAGAGAAAAAGCGCATTTCAGCGATAAAGAAAGCGCTTGGCTGCTCGAGAAGCCGTAGAAGAGTGCTGTTACACTCGAGGGTTGGGAATAAGTTTTAAGAATATCGAGCTGGCTGGTGAATTACAAACGGCTCGAATCTCCTAGCGACTGCATTTTCACGCTCGATAAGGAATACCAGCTGCAAGTAACTCCCAACAATTCTTACGTAATACGTAACAGACCCTGCAGCTGTTGTCCGGCCGCAGTTTATTATTTCCCTCAAATATTTTCTCTCGGCGTATGTGTAGACGTAAACACACGCTGGGTCGTTTACAACCATTTGCAAATTAAAATACGCCTCCTGGAAAGCGATCGATGATACGCAAGCTGGACACCAGGCATAAATATTCTACAAAATTTACAAGATATGTGTTACAAATAACAGCCTAGGGTACCTACTTGTCCCAAAAAATGGCTTCCTGCAATTTTTCTTATTTTATGTCAGAAAGATGGAACAAATCTCTAGGGCTAATGTAAACAAGATAAGAAAAGCTATAAACACATGTGAATATTTCGGAAGACACTTATCTTACTGTATAGTTTTACTGAGACTTTGTATTTGAGGACCATCCTTAAATTACGTAAGAGTAATTTTTGTGATTTCTTACCCCCTCTCTCTCCCAGTGTATGAAATATTCCCAAAGGTGGCTCATTGAAAAATGTTCTAAAAGATCCCGCCACAAAATTCACACTAAAGCTTTATCCTTTGCCCACTTTCTGCTCCAAAAGCATTAGCGACAATCAAATATTTATTGCCAAGAATAACCGACAATCATGCTTAGCCGTGGACGGGCAATTTTATCATTGTAAATACGCCCGAGAGCACCATTTACAATTGACGCGACCGCTAAACACCGGGGGGTCGACTAATGAAATAACGCGGGCTGGCATTATCGTTCCGCCTTTCATTTCGTCGCGGCCTCTTTTAATCGGACGGCGAACGGCGTCCAGGAAGCGCCCGAGGTGCTTTTCCGGCAAATTAGTTCCACGTCAGGCCGACCGCCGTTTATTTCTGTCCCCCCGGCCGCAGGAAATGCACCGCAGAAATTTCTCGCGGCGAAATTGCATTCCGATGTTCTGTACGGAATTTTGTA
The DNA here is from genome assembly GCA_944738655.2 of Andrena hattorfiana. Classification (NCBI taxonomy): domain Eukaryota; kingdom Metazoa; phylum Arthropoda; class Insecta; order Hymenoptera; family Andrenidae; genus Andrena; species Andrena hattorfiana. The sequence goes on from OX122891.2 coordinate 72,336,186, forward strand.
TTACTTTTCGGCTTATTCCACCTGGCGACCCGCGCCGCGCGGTAGAAACGAATGTTTTCAGTCCCCTGAATTTTCTATTCAAATCGGAGAGCTTTTTTATTTGAATTTTAACCACGCGCTTATCCATTGTTATTTCACGCGAATTCCCAACTCGTGTAAGGATGGAGGAGTGTAAAAAATTGTAGAAGTGGGATTTGGGGGTGAAACTTTTTGTGATTATTCTTTCCTTTTATTTGCCAGCTTTGTTTTCGTAGTTTCCCACGTATTCGTCTAGTAAAGGGCCTTTTTTAAGCCTGTACTATTAAGGTTCGCCACCGCAAGTGAGAGCACGAGGGAAAAGTGCGGTAAATTTACAGCCCGACCCCAGATCGTGTTTCCGGAAGCGGAGCGTCGACACTCCACTTAAGTTAGGCCCTTGAAAGCTCGAGGCGAATTAAATTTGTTCTTGCTAATTGAAACTCGGGATATATCGCTCAGCGAGTAAGATGTAAACAAATTGTAGTACGGGGTTAACTTTGCTGCGTGTTGAGTTCAGCTGGAGCGTAAGTTTAGGGTTGAGGGGAACTGTATAAAGCTGCTGACTCTTTTGAAACAACGCAGCCTTCGCGATGCGTTGAATATTTTCGATAAAATGGAATGAATGATTAATAACAATGTTCCTTTCATAAAAATGGTAAAATACTTTTGAGAATTCTTTCTTTTAAAAAGCATAGTTAAAGAATTTTCTTTCAATTTGTTTACTCACCTCACATTCTTGAAACTGCACCGGAAGTCCTTGTACTTCGGGTCTAGATTGGTGAGTCGAATATCGTTGCTCGTCGAGAACGCCACGGCAACGAGGATATCTTGTTCGATGGCCATCGGGCAAACGGCATACCCGCAATAATCGATGTGCTCGCCAATTAAATTAACTCTACGGAACGGGCGAGCAAAACAAGCGCAATTACACGTAAAGGAATTGGATTCGTCAACGGCTGAACACAAAAATAACTGCAGTTCCTCGTAAACAAACTATCCACCACGTCAGGGGAAATGCATCGGAAACATCATTAATACGCAAATATAACGTAGCAGCAAATACGAACTCCTTCATCAAATTTCGCAGAAGGAAATGATCCATTAGAAGGTGCCACTTTGCACGCATTAAAATCGTAGGATTTGTTTAGAATTTTTTTTTCTTTTAAATAACGAACTCAATAGAAAATCTGATTAATGGCATTTGTTACACATCTTTTGAAGATTAAAAAAAATTCAATAAAATGGCGGTGCTAAAGTCGCTAGAGTTGATTATTTAAAAGAAAAAGATTGCTAAAGAAACCTATAATTTTTATTCGTCCAAGGTGGCACCTCCTCTTAAATACTTGAAGATGAGCATACCTTCCCGGGACTCTGACGAAGAACGAAGGCTCAACATCGTATTTCGACGTGAAGTGAGCAGCGAGGGTGTTCAGTCGCCCCAGGATCCTCTCACCCGGTTTTAAAATGGGAACTCGGTCCTCCGATTCCGCGTCGCACTTTCCATTCGCGTTGTGCGACATGCCTGCAACAGATTCGTGGAAAGGATTCGATAAACGTGGAACACTCTGTGGTCGTTTCACAAAGGGCTCTGTTGCCACGCGAAAATTTTATCTTCTTGGTCGGCCAACGTATTGACGCCACTGAAAGACCATGAAGCCTTTGGGCAGGCGTCGCGTTTGTGGCCGGGGATTCAATTTTCCAGCGATTCGATTTCCCGAAAATCGTCTGGCTATCGGGACGGATCCCGTGGCGAACAATGACGCCTCGCGAATGATGAAAATCGCGAACGAGGTCAACGCCATTAATGCAATTACTGCGTCGGGGAAGATAGCGGGCTGATTGCGTCGCTCGAACCGCCCCGAACGGTTAGAGGCTTTCATCGAGAGACGCGATACGCAATTCTACTGGTCGGGGGAAAAGTCTGCGAGATATTGGGGAAATCGAGGAAAATCTATGGGCATTGTGAATGAAACAGAACTGTACGTTTCTTTTTAAGGGGTTACATACACTTGACAGGTTGTGAAATTTATTTATTTATTTATTTATTACAATTCACGGGAATAAACCCTTTGGTACAAAGAGATATAATGCGGGGAGACATAACACATATATGACAAATATACATTTCATTGAGAACGAGAAGAACCGAAGATATAAAAATTTACAAGTGAGCAAAGATTAGAAATTACAAAATAAATGATTAATTATAGAATATCTTCAAGAGAGCATCTTAAAGATACTTTTATACTGAAATACTGAAAAATTTTATGATTGTTTTTTCTATATAAAGAAACGTACTATTTAAAAAGCCAGATATACACCCTGTTGTGTACAAATTAAGCTGTATTCTCTTCTAAAAGAAATTTGATATTCCAAAATCAATTCGAAGGCAAGTATGTGATTTTCGACCTAAGTTTTCAGCTTCTCTTGTTAATAAAAAAAAAAAAAAAACAAGACACAAATCGAACAATCGTTTCGACAATTACTAGATTATAGTTTTAAGAATATTCGAGCAAAATTTTATTCAAATCGGTTTACTAACCTCTGAGATATTTTGGGCCTTGGGAGAAGGAGCTGCTATGGCACCATTTATCAAATTTTTTTGGAAGAGTATAGAGCTTAATTTATACACAAAAAGGTGTATAGCTTAATTTTTAAATATGACGTTTCTTTATATTAAAAAAATTAATCATAGAAATGACTTTATTTCCCGACCTATCAAGGGTACGTAACCCCTTAAGCTTTCCTTGTGTATGGGGTGTTTTACTAATTAGAGGATATGGAACCATAGAACAAGAATAAATTATGAGTAATAAAATATTCTTCGACGTGTGAATTGATATAAATAAAATGTTCGGGACGTGCTGACAGGTGTCTGTTCAATGTCCACTTAGCGACAATTAACCATTGAGGGAAACAGTGCCGGCGACTGGAGAATACTCGAAGTATCGTTAAATCGCTGTTATATCGAACTCGGTAGATTATTGGACACGGTACTATTTTTATCGGTGCAATAAACTGCATAAATGCTCGACGAGTAACGATTTAAACGGTTTCCTATTTCCTCCAGCCTGGAAGAGCGATAAAATGCAAGAGTTTAAAGAAACGACTATCTGTATTTTTGTAATCGTGTATTTATATCGTGTTCCTGAAATGTTTGTTGCTCTTTAGCTAGGAAATGTATTTTGAAACTAATTCACAGAATTCCAAGTGTTCGTAAAAGAATTGCAAAGTGATTCGTAAAATTCAAACCATCTATATGTTCGTTTAATCGATTTCAAGATTGGATCTCGAAAGTGGAATAACAGTTAGACACCGAGGTATTTTTCTTCATCGATTGATAAGCGATTCTGAGAACGCTGCTGCACACATAATGTCATACAAGCAAGCACTTCCTTCCGACGCTTATCAATACGAACAGTTGTAATGCGTTTGCTGCTTTACAAACACAACACTTGAAAACGTGCAAATATTGTCTACGCTAAAAACAATCCAAAGAACGTCTCCTCTTCGCTGGAAGCAATAACGCTGACAACTCTGTACACGGGTGAGCAATTCACGAAGATTTCGCTATCGCCCATGCAAATGATTGGCCATAATAACTGGTTAGCAACAAGGAATTAAAATATCTAATCATTTCTCAGAATCTTCGAACAGATAGAATCCATGGAATTAATTCCATCATATAAAACACTCCAATTCCAAAAGTATATAATATTAGACTGCAACTAGGAATAAAAAAGAACAATATTCACAATAAACAATAAATCTACACTTTTTTAATACCGATAAAAAGACTCTTTTCAACAAGCAAACCAATTTTACAAAACTAAGAAAAGCAAATTACCCGAATCGTCCTGCCCTGCGTAGGGTTGCCTCTGTGTTTCCCTGATTGGACACGGGGAGGCAGCAAAGACCAAGCTAACGGAAGATCCAGTCGCGAGCGTTCGAAACACTAAATAACCGTCCGCGCGTCAACACATTCGATCGATAGTGACACGTTGCGTGAAAAAAATGAAGGATAAATTTAAAGAGCGCGATCGAGGGAAGTCGGCTGCGTTCGTGCCTATTCGTCTGTTGCAAAAGCGGCGGCGTCGAGTGCGCGGCGACATGCAGCTATCTACGTTTCGAATCAGTGAGAATGAGCAGTATATCGTATTTTACGTTATTAAAGCGAAGCCTCTCGCGCCGACCGATCAATCTGGCCACAGATACTCGCGAACTTATCTCGGAAATTTGCATTGTAAATTTTAAATACTGCCATTCTATATCTCCCACGTTTTTAACCGACTGCAAAAAGAAAGAGGTTCTACATTCGATGTGTATGTATCTACGTAACATTCTTCAAATGGGGTGGCATTTTGTTAATTAATCTTTATTTACTTATTTGAACCTACTGACTTAATTTTGACTATGTATGTATTATGTTTATCCGCGAATTTCTCCGTAACTACTGAGCCGATTTTCGTGAAACTTACTGCATTTAGTTTAGCTTCAATCAACTTAGGTCATGGAGAAAGAATGATCAAAATCGGTTAAGTAGTTTGAAGTTACACTAAAAATAAGAAATCTGTTTCATTAACCGACTTCATTATTATTATTATTATTTCTATTATTTTAAAAAATTTAGGTATATAATTCAAGTAACTAAAAAGTAAAAAATAAAAAAATTTTAAAAAAATTAAAACCGACTTCAAAAAATATAAAAAGAAATAAAAAGTAGGGAATAATTTTTTCCCTTATTTAATCTACGACTTTCAATTTCTTTTAAGCCAGCACCAGATTTACACAGTGCAAAAGGAAAATAGGGGAAAAATTATTTTTTACTTTTTATTTCCTTTTATATTTTTTGAACTCGGTTTTAATTTTTTTCGATCGAATTGTTCGATATTTTCCTCTTTGCTGGTAGCTACCTAGTGTCGGTTGTACCAATTTTAAAACGCAAGCGGTTCATAGTAGTTTTCGCTCGTCCTACGAAGGGCACCACTATGCAGAACGTCGGGTCTTGGGAAATGCGTCGTAAAAGAAAATAGAAATTCGGGAGCATGGAATTTGGAATCGTTAAAAGACTGTGTAATATTGTAGCAACTTAATAGCAACCAAGTAAATCCTTTGTTAATGTGTTTATCGAGGGACTTGCAAATGTGTTCGTGCGTCATGTTTACACAGTCAGGCGCGACTGCGCGTGGCTGTAAAGGAGCTAGTGTCGTCTATTGCCGCGTCAGCTTTCGCGCTGAGCAGCGCTGAGTGGCGTCGAGTCGAAAGAGGAATGCTACTACGTGGCTCCTCGCAATATTACTTGCAATACAAGCAGTACGGTAAATTGAAGCAACGAAACGAACGTACCTGTCAATGCAGCCGCCGATTTTGGTCCCCGGAGCAGCGATTCCTCGCGTTATCGCACTCTGTTGACCTTATTTAGCACGTGACGTTTTTTTCCACGCGCTTTTTGAGGACGCGGAATTAGGCGGCTTATCGATCAGAATGAGCTGTTCGTACAAGTAGTTCGACGGGCTGCTGCTAGTGTCGCTAGTGACACATGGCATCGTGCTTGGCGGGCGATTCGAATTGAATTCAGAATTGGATACGGTTTTTCCCAAATCGACTCTCCTTCTTGTGAAATAAACTCCAGATGCTAGACATGATTACCGAAGTCTTCAATTTTCAGAAGTAACCGTCAGAAAATAATGTCAACGAAGAACACTAAACTTCCTAGATCCTGATTCGATGGGAATGAAATCACTAGTTTCTTCCAGGTGTCTACTTTACCGACTGCAGAACCTTTCGTTGATAATTTTAACGTATTAACGTACCATTGAACGATAAGTTATTTACATAAGGTAACAGACACTGGGGACTGTATGTGCACACGCAAGGTGATTCTACAACCCCTTCACAGATGTCACTCTGTAGTTTTGAGATTCTTGTACTCTACATACTACCTTCTGCTTTCAAGTTGCCCTACACCTAATAAAGGTATAAAATACTGTTATTGCGTTCCACTAAGAGCACATTTTCATTACGCACAAGATTTGCAACTACGACTCTACATTCTTCCACTGGGAAGATTTGAAACATTGGAAAAATAACATTCTAAACTAAACACAGTACTCATTTCTAGTATAATCGCATCTCACCACAATCGTTCGCGCAAAATTCTTCCCGTTAAGCATTACCTCTGTCCTCCCGAGGGTGTGTCGTTTGTCTCTCGATCTCGCGGGCTCCTTTCCAGCATTCGCCGCACACATACACAGAGGGAACAGGGACAGACGTCAGTTTAATTCGTATTACTTTCCTCATAAATCCGTCGGGATTCGCGGCCGGTGGAGGGATAGGGGGATGAGTGAAGTCCACGGGGGTAAGCGATATAATGTCGCATATAACGCGATAGAGGTATACAGGGTGTCGCAGAAACAACTGGCCAAAGCTTGAGAACTTATTCTGTTTTCTTTCAGGGTTAATAAGGTACACACATTCGAAGACACTTTCTTTCGAGCTCTTCCTATACTACAGCTGGCACAGTTACAAAGGGTACCATCCCTCATCATTCTTCTGACTTCATATTGCCAGACCTCTGAGTTAGCATAACTCGAACAGAAAGCGTTCCAGAATACTAAATCATGCGACCTTCTTTTATCTCCAAGGCGAGTAGGGTAATCTCCCAAACTTTGTCCACTTATTTCTGGGACACCCCGTGTGTACGCGATATGTACGGTTAGCTGCACCAGTCCACGTGAGAGGGGACCTCAGTCAGAAACTGGTGGTATAACTCCTCTTCTTCCCCTGGCCCGTTACAGCCACCCCCCTTTTCCTCGGTTCTCCTTGAGCCGTGGCTGTACCGATTCCAGACAGTTTTTGCTGAAACATCGCGCCGTTGATCCGGCATTTTCCAGGCCGCTTGGTTTATCGCTCGGCCTGATCCCTCTGTTCGTACCGCGGTGTTACAAGCCCCTGCAATCGATGTTTTCATCCCATCTTCCTTACCCGACTCCCTCTGGTACCCCTGGCCCCGCCCCCGCCGCCCCTTCTCGCCCGCTTTCCCAGCGATTCCAGTCTTCTACCGTATTTCTCTTTATCTTCCCCCCCCCCCCCTCCCCCGCGCCCCGTCCCAGCCCCAAACGTTCTTTCGAGATAACCGCCGCCATTTGTCTCCCGGCGGCGGCGTGTACCGTAACTACACGCGGCGATGTAAAGCTACCTACGATCTCCTGACCGTATACCGGAGACCTGGATCCGCTTGCGCCCGAGGAAAAAGGGGTCGATTCCCTGCGGCGACGGAGTCGCCAGCGGGAGCGCTCTGTCGAGGATTTCTGTTCCACGGGATCCCGAGGAGCTTCGGAGGAGGGAACCGTGGCGCTTATCGATCTTCGCGTAGCATCGTGTCCTTCGATGTCACGATACTCCTGGTGCCTACTGGCGAACGCGATTAGTTTTGGGTGACTAGTTCTCTGTGGATCTAAATCACTGACGTGACCACATTTGCAATTAGAGTGATTGATCTGGAGTGTTCAATTTTTATTTCAAGGCGTAAATCTAAGGCTGATAGCTAAGACTGTGCTGCTTTCTTTAAATGTAGTTAACACCGATTGCTCTGAGAATATTCTAATTCCAAGTGCATGCTAACAATAAGCTTGAAAGGAAAGAAGTTATAATCTCCTAGCTGTCGCTAACTGGATCATTTCACTTGCACAACCCTCCCCTAATCAATGAAGTCAGAATTCCATCTTCCCTTGTAACCCCGTATAGAAGCAAGTAGAATGGCTCCGTCGTACAAAGACAACGAGATGCAATAGCGCGGTATCGCCCACCCCTGGGTCGCAGAGGGTGCTGAAACGGTCGCCGACTTTATACACCTATTTCCAATCACGCTCGGCCACGATAAAGGACTTTCCTCCGCGCGCGCGATCGTGTACCACCCCCTTCAGGCACAGGATTTTGTTTCCTGTGCCGTTCCCGCGCGCGCGCGCGACCGAATAAACACGCCGGGGACACGCGATCTGATATTCAATATCCTCGGCTTTCCCCTCGGGAGAGTTTGCCAGGTTCTCCAGCTAGCATACGTCGTATCCAGTTTCCGCGTGTTTCAAGCCCGTCGGATATAATAGATACATTTCTCCATCTTCCAATATCGCTGGCATATTGATGCCGCGGCCACTTTTCCGCCCAGCAATTATTGCAAGGAAACTTTCCTCCGTTCGTTTCTTCATTTTCAGTGAAACGAGACGGTTGATATCTTTGGTAAATAAGCGAAACCATAATTTGCATTCTAATTACATGTTCACGGTTTACAATAAATTGGGAAGAGTGAAATAAAAATGGGAGAAGAGAGGAGGAAAATGGGAAGGCAACGAAACAACCCTCCTCCTGGAGGGAGATCTAATGTTCAAGGAGTCATCTTCGTAGTTTCAAGAAGGATCTATTGTAACTCTCACAGATCCCTCCATCCCCAAATACAACCCTCCACTCCAAAACCCACCAGTTACACAGCACCAATGTTGCCTCTAATAACTAAGAACCGAAGTTCACAAAAATACATCTTTCTCGTCACAGAGGAGACTCGAAGCATTCCTCTGTTCAAATAAAAGAGATCCCCCATCGACTCACTACCTCCACCCGAACCGCGACAAGTGTCCATCATCCGCTGCCAGCCGATTTCCTTGCGGGGTACGTATTTTGACAATTCCTTTGGGAACGAGGAGCACTCGGTCCCCGAACTCGCCGCGCCGTCCAGTGGATCCCGGTTGTCCATTAACTCGACGCCCTTTAATGCATCGTCCCGACGTTGCCAGCAAACTGGCTCCACGGTGTTTTGACACTCGCCGATGCGTGACGCCTCGTCCGCTCCATACGTCGCCCGATCCATTTTGCACCGCGATTTATTCGCGTCAGCCCTCTCTCTCGAACACCCCCTGGCTCTTCTCGCCGGTGGCAACCGCGAGAATCGTCGTCCGGAGCGATAGAGACACCGCCCTCGATATTTCATTCGAGGGGTGGGCAGAGGGAAGGAGAAGGAAAGGGGTGGGGGGTGGGGAAGACAGGGAGAAAGATGTCATCCAGCGGTTCCGGAAGTGGACGAAGTGCTGCAATCCCGCAAGATGTGTGGCCCAGGCCGGAAGCGGGCTGCTGGAGGGTATAAATTGAATCGGGCCATCCGACGCGTAAAAGCGACTTCGCACGCCCTTTAAATTCCCGATGCGCGATTCTTTCCGTTCCACGGTGCAGCGTAGCCGACGACAACCATTACGAGCCGGAAAACGCCAATAATTCTGGCTGACAACGCGAGCTTACCTTCGCACTGTGCTGACCCCCCGCGGCGGCTCTTGCGGCTTCGGATTCGCGGAGTCCGATCTTCGAGCTTGCTACGCGTGGCGATCTTGGTTTCAAGTATATAGTGCCCCTCTTCTTTTATACGTCATTTTCCTGTTTCCAATGATGTATGATGCTTTGAGGAGTACGGAGGGTAACTGAGTGGCTGGATCGAGTTTCGAATTTGGACACTTTAATTGAGGGGACTATGAACGACCTAGCACCTAGGTTCATGGATTTATTCTAGTTTGGGTTTATTGTCAAACTATGATAAAATCTCATTTGTGTGTTTAGAATAATAATATATTTGTTGAACTTAATTAAATACAATACCGGAAGTCTCTCTACTTATATTACGTCACGTATAGTTATTAATAAAAAGAATAAATAAAAGCAGAGCCTGGAACTCCAAACCTGAAGATAAAACTCATATCGAACTAATACCCCTCACAGGACTCTCCATCTGAATTTCTTTGCAAGAGTATCAACTGGAGGGGATTGGAAATTGATAGGTAGCAGGTGGAATAAGCAAGACCCCGTTTACTTATTGAAGTTGCATTTAATTAAGCCTTCCTTACAAACGATGTCTTCATGCATACCCTTACGTAAATGAAACGTGGGTTAGTTGTTCATGCTGAGCTGTATGCCTCTTGTTACAATCTCCTTCGAGGGTTGCTGACTAGTGTGCCGTTGAAGAAGGATATCAGAGGGTCGATCAGGCAGAGATCCGTATCCTTCTAGGCCGACTAGGTCCATAATCCCGGATGACCATTATTTCGCCGAGCACATTCACGTCTACAAAGGGAAATATCCAAGTCTGATAAAATGAGGCTTCCAAACGTGCAGCTTTCATACAAATATTATAGCGATACAATATCACTAGACTCTAAATTGTTCCTCGTCCCAATAACAAGACCACGAGCTGGAACATCTCACCTAGATTACCTATATCCCGATATCTGAAGCTTTTTTCACAGATCGTACTCTATTCCCAGTTCTCGAGACTCGACCCAAGTTCACGAGCTTCCTTTCAATAGAACCATTGGAATTCCCTCGTGAAACTGGAGCCTGTGTTAGGTAAGAATGACCCAGAAAATCGTGCGGAGCAAAAGCCACGTCCAGTCGGACATTTATCGGACACGGTGGTCCACGGGATCAGGCTGGAATATTCTCGTCCGGGTTGCGGTAACCTGTGGCTAGCTCTCGGCTTAGATACACGGAGCTTAGATCCGCCTTGGGTTTGGTTTAGGACCCTCGCGAAGGCGATACGTCAACGTCATAATGGGGGCCATAAATCCGGCTCGCACGCGCCTAAACCTCGCTCGCGGAGACCGCACGCGGACCACGGTCCGCAACCGTCCATAATCCGCCCCCGTCGCTATGCCTCCAACTTAGTTTGCACGCTGACTTTGTTAGATATTGCTGCGTTCATCCATCACCACCGACCCGATCACTCGGATCCTCGGGGCACGGAACGCATCGTGGGAATGTAAATCATACCCTCCGTGTCTTGGACATTAGAATTTTGGCAAGGGAACGGGTTTGTGATTTCACTCTATTGTTGCTGATTTTGGAGATTTTGGTTTCCTTAATCTCCTCTGTTATTACATAAGTGCCCTTGTGTACTCGAGATGAATGGTGATTCAAATTTGAAAATAGATTAAAGATAATAGTAAAAGGACATTTATCCCCCTTAGTTGTACCTCTAACTTCATTTCCATAATATCGATATTCCTTCAAAATTTGAGTCCCCATATATTTCCTTAAAAATACCACTACCTTCCTAAATAATTCAGTCCCCCAATACCCCTACATAAACGTCACCCACTTCCCCTCACAAACTCCACCACTTAAGCAACTCGACCCTCTTTTTTCTTGCACCAACTACTCGAAGAGCCTCGGTGCACGCACGAGCGTCGTATATTATCCTTGTGCCGGGTATCGCGATTCATTACATCGTGTTTAGATAATTAATAAAGCGCGGTCTACGTAAATAACGCGGCCCGGGTATCGCCCGTGATCGCGCGCGGCCCGCCGAGTAATTTTACTCGGCGTTTCCTTTTCCCTTTATCGTCGCACGGGCGAGCGTGTCCCGTGTTTCATTCGCAATCAGCGGAGCAGTAGCCCAGAAGGCTTGAACGGTGTGTCGTTCATGGCGGGGCGTAAGTGGTGGCAGTAACCTGAAAGTTATCGCGCGGCCAACAGGGTCGTAACGAGCACACCGCGTAGAATGCAGGTTACCGGTCGAAGGGAACGGCATTCTGCCTCGCTGTTATGGCCACTAAGGCTTGTTTACACTGACGTTGTGTCCACCCCGCGATAATAGCCCGCAGGCCGCGATCGCGCGGCTGGATACTGGATACTCGTTTCCCTGCCCTTATCCCCGGACCCCTTTTTAATTTCCCGATAATCCACGATCGAGTGGGTGCAAATTAAGAGGTTATATACGAGCCGGTCGCCTCGTTATCATCGTTTCTTATACCGAGTAACAGTTTGGAGCGTCTACCTATACCGCTGCTGCGAACTCTTGGGGACGAGCTTCACGATTTTTGTGTAACTTGTGTGACTTGGATTTATACAGCATGGGTGGAATCTTTATGGAATTTCGCTCAAATTAAGGGCAGAATTTGAAGAAACGAGTATCATTTCCAGGGGCGGATTTGTATCTGACTAAATAGGGCGGAGAATTTTTGGGGACGGTAAATTGAGGACGAAAGAAATTGAAAAGGGTAGCAAAATGTTTTTTATTTTAACTGTTTTCACCGGGTGAAATCACTTTCTCATATGTGAGTTGTCATATTGAATTAATTTTAAAATTGTCTCAACTCTTTGAAATTAAAATATTTGATTATATTACACGAAAAGGACGGTAGACGTTAAATAGTTAGCCAAATCTGCAAATCTGCTCCTGATCATTTCTCCATTGTTGGTTGAGTAAAGGAGAGTAATACATGCGTTGTGAATTCGAAAGAGTATAACTTTAGGAAGTAAAGGATGAAAGTTGTACTCCTGTTTCCCCTGATCTTTGTGATCATTATTTGGTAAATGCTTCAAAAGCGTCAGACCGCGGAACAGGGTAACGTATCTGAACATGTATCTAAATGTATCTGAAAGAGCTTTGTATTTGTCAGCGTCGAAGAGGAGCATAGTTAGCGGTTGGGGTATCCAGGGGTAAGTGGTGTCTATGGAGGAAATTAATTCCAATTTTCGCCAGCGTTGCAACCAACTCCACCTAGAGACCTGAGGATACGCTGATATATCGTATCGGTACATACAATTTCATCCTGTTCCGCTAGCTAACTTCAGTGTTTCTGTTCATACTGTGAAAATCTACAATGCAGCTAAAAACATACAAATTAATTATCACTTTCGAAAATTTCAATCTCTTCAGTTCTTTTTATTTAATTATTTAATCCCACATCCCCCGTTAGGGTATTAGTTACCATGATTTACACATATACATTACAACTTCAATTCTTATTTACCTTCATATTATTTAATGCAATTTGCTCAAAATTAACTTCATCAAATTCCCATCTCCCACAAAATAGCGTTGATTCCCACTTCGAGATTGTTTCGCGTCCAAAATTGTTATCCTCTTGACAGGACTACCAATTACTCTCAAGATCGATGCTAAAGATCCTCCATGAGAAGTGAATGCGGGTGTCGGTGGGCAAAGTGTATTTTTAAGCGTCGCTCTCGACACGTCAGCTTGGAATGATCAGGGATGCCATAGGCGTCGCTCGTAACCGTGCGAATATTATTTCTGTCCCGGGAGGTTTTAAACCTTTTTAGTATGCAAACAGACGGTTCTCGGGGCAATATAACAGTGGCGTTAAGGGTTGAAAGTCACGGAGAATGTAGATGCGGGCCGGGAACACAGCTACACGGGGCGCGCCTTTTTACACGCGGCCGTTTAAATAATATCGCATTAGTCACGACGCCCGCAATTTCCATCCGTCGGCGCAATTTCTTTTCTCCACTCCCGCGAATCACGTAATCGCACGCAACCGCTACTAATTCCATCGTTTGTTTCACATGAAATGAAATTGATTCCCAAGGGTTTATTACGTACTTCACGAGGGGGGTGCAGACTTCTGACAAATTTCAATTCCAACAGATTTCATTTCGATAAGACAAACCTAAAAAATGAGGGACTACATTCGCTAAGAGTTACGCGCAAATTAAACTTTCACAAGATTATCATTGACCCAAAGCATTCTCCATTACACTATTAATAAAATACCAAAATGAGATTTCTTAATGTCTCCATCGTTGCGTTAAAATTCAGTCAAAGAGAATGCAAACAGAGGAGATTGTAAGGACGCAGATTTTTCGTCCAGCTACCATTATCGTCGCGTTAGCAGACCAAAACCCGGAGTAAAACGTACGCGTCGGAGCTGACAGATGCATAGAATTTTTCTCGCGTCCTTTCGAGTCACCTCGACGCGAGTAACGGATGCCATGATTTCCCAGGGGTGGCGGGGTTACCGTATATTTTCATGCGAATGCTTGGCCCGCCCCCGCTCTCCTGTCATCTAACGATGTAACTAGGCGACTGACCGCGGAATTTAAATGTCATTATGAATATTTTTCACCAAGCGAGCTGGTGTTTTACCAAACGCGCACGTGGAAACTGAAACATAACGCCCGTTAATTTGCACAAACTAGCTTTGTGAGCGATATCACAACTGTCACACATTATGCGCCATTCTGCTCCTGCGTGAATTCAGCCTTACAGACACACACGCTCATCGAAAGTAGAATGTGCATGTAACGACAAACTTGACTCAAAGTCCCTTTGTGGCTATAAATCGTACGAATAAAGTGTGTAGAGGTAGGATGGTATACAGAGTGGGGAAAAAGTCGCGAGAGTCAGCGAGAGAGAATAAATTTAATTTCCTTGAAAGCTGTGGTCCAAGAAAGACCATCACGCGCAGGGGAGACTGGGTGTCTGTCAATCTCCAAACGAACCGAAAAATTAATCTAACTGAACGAGCGAAATTCTTTGAAAAATTCCCGTTCCCTCTATGCGAAGCAAGAGTTGAGTGAACGAACTGTTATCGAGAACCGTCAATTCATTCTCCTCCGAGGCGTCTCCTTTCACGCGAACTCTTTCATCATCGAGTGCCATACTAGTCCATACTTTACATCCCTCGATCTCTGTTACACAACATCCACTAACCCGCAATTACACCGACACCAGGAACATTCCAAACATACTACCGATCGCTGGGTGCTCGAGATCAATCAGAGGCTACAAACGAGCAAGGTGGGGGTGGGTCCTGCTGGTAGCGGACCGCTGCAGGGTAGTGTCGTCTGCTCAAAGACGGCGACAACGTCGACGACGAGGACGACACTTGCTGGTCGCCAAGAGCAACGTAGCAACAACCCCGTTTAGTACTCCCGGCGTGTCTGCGCCGTAGAGGGTACAGAGGGACGCCGAGATGGTAACGACGACGTTCGTCGTAGTCGGCGATGCTGCTGGCGGTGGTGGTGGTAGCGGCGGCGGTGGTGGAGGAAGAAGAACAGGGATAGCGGTGTGGTGGTGGTGGCCGCGATGGTGGTGGACGGGGAGATCCAGCTAGAGGCGCTGGGGGTGCGTGGGGTGAGAATAAGGGTGGCTGGAAGGCGAAGAGTGGGGTGGCAGGATGCGGGACGGCTGGTTACGGTGGTGTTGCGGGGTGTCGAGGGGTGTCGGGGGGGTGGTCGAAGCAGAGAGGCGCAGGAGGCAGACACGGAGGCTGGCAGGGACGGAAGGAGGGCCCGCTGCGGGGGAAGAAGGCGGAGGAGGGTGGCCTGGGTGGTTGGTTGGTGATGCATTGCGCGAACTCCCCGCGGCGAGGTCACGTGACTCGTACCCCCGGCCTATCATTGATCGCTCCCCGGAGAAACGTCGGACACACTGTGCCCACCGAGCATTGTACCTTGCACCTTACCGCCGGCTTTCCTAGCGCATCCTCTGGCCAGAGGGTGGCGGAGGGGGTGGCCGAGGCGTTCCATCAGAAGCGCCCTCCGGGGCATCCAGCCGCTCCTCGTGATCTTTCGCGCTTTGTCCTCCCACGGCGCTGCTCCTGGCCCTCTCCGGGCTCCTTCTTTTTCGGATCGACGCTCCCGTGTTGCGGCGACGTGTTTCCCAGTCCGACCTGTCGCGGCAGAAAAAGAGGAGAGAGAATGATTTGTACCTTTTCCTTGGACGCGCGTTTGACAGCGTTTTTGGGGATGTCGGACGTGGAGAGGCAACCTTCCGTCGTTCCTTTTTGGGTCTTTTATGCTTGGATCGTGGGGGCGAGATTGGCGGGCAGGATCCTTCGAGAATGGAACAGAAATCGTTGAAGAAACAGCATTGTTAAGTGTGCAATTTTAAAAATATCTGGCTTTTTCGCTTTCTCAAATTTCTCAAGTCCTCTCGCGTAACACCGCGAACTACGACTCTGCAGAGTGTAGAGACTCCGTGAAGCTTGGATGTGGACAACGCGTCCGCAAAAAGGGAATTACTGCTGCTAGTAGTTCGCAGTAGTATACTGCTACGAGGGACAGCCAGCAAGAAGCACGTCGTATTATATAATTCCTACGTCCTTACACCGAGCTTCTCGTGTCCGATCGTGTTCATTAGACAAAAAGATCTTGCACGTACGATTGATCTGCGTGCCAGGGCGATGCTCGTTCACCTGCAAAACCCTCGAAGCCCGTTCCTTTTAATTGATCCGCCAATTCGAGGAAGCGTGCCTTTCCAAGGAAGACTCGCGCTGGAACCGGCTGCGAGGGCACGGGAATTTCTCGGTTACAGGATCGTCGTAAGAACGGTGGTCGTGGAAGTAGTTTCTCGTGTCTCTTCGCGTTAACAAATAGTATCTCTCACTTTCACAATTTCGCCTCTCAGAGAGCTGCTCCGCATTATTCCTCGCGCACTGTCAACCGAGGCGTACAAATTATACGAAATTTCACTGCCGCGACAAAATTACTAACTGCTGTCGAAAGAACTGCTCGAGAACCACAAGTGCCTCTCGATCTGTTTTTTTAATTGGCAACCGTGTTGGTTAACGAGCCCGGCGTCGGCAGTTTCCTTTGTGAGATAACATCGTCGAGGATGACTTTCTAGTGAAATGTAGGACGGCGGTACAAGTTGCAGCTGAACTTTGGGAACAAATACTATTCACCAGAATGAACAATCAAGTTTCAATTAATGTGGGTCTAAGAGTTGTATAAGAGTGTTCATTGAAACGCCTAAATGATTGATTTGGAGAACAATAGGGTCTAGTTATGCAAAAAGCTACCAATCCCCAAAATGACAAAAATTAGTTAAATACGATTCCAAAATTTTAAAAGCAAAAGCTACATTTAAAGTAATATTAATTATACTATCTACTCACTATTAAATAACCCATTAAAAATTCTTGTAAAACAATAACAAGAAATAAAATATACTCAGTAGAAGTAAAGCTACTTTTCTTTAAAAATTAAAATCTTCAAACTAAATTAACTCCGTTTCAGACCATTAAGGGTTGGTAGATTTCTATATAATTAGGCCCAATAGTGGAGGCATTGGAATTGAATTTTTGCAGTCTGCTGGAGCAACTGTAAGGATTACAGAACAAAGTAAAAGTTTAAGCAACTAGCTTTCTCTTACAAGAATCAGTATTAGTGCCTAAAGAGCAAGGATGACGGAAGTTTCATATGAAATAGAATCCAGAAAACAATTTCAGTGATACACCTCCCATAAACATAATCTACATTAACAATCTCTAATCACATCTACCTTCAAACAAGACACTCGTCTCACTAATTTCCTCCCGAAAGCAGTTCCGCGCACATCCTCGTACTCCACATTCGAAAACTTCGGCCCCAACTGTCTTCAGCACTCAATGTAACATCGAATCCGTAACCGTGCACTATTCGCTATCGTCCACGTCCTGTTCGCAGTGGAGGTTCGCCGACTGCCGTTGCCGTCCCAGCAACGACGCTAATTAGTAAACGATATTTAACGTGGCGTAATAACGATCTCGCGTGTCTGCCCTGGCGGCGCGCGTTTTCGCGTTTGTCCAATGTGTAATTATGAAAATTGCGTTTGCTTTACGGGCCGACGGTGATCGTTACACGTGTGAACGCCGCGACCAGATATTCCAGCGGTGATTGCGCCGCGCGTTTCATCGACGTTAACGCGATAACGGTCGAGCAGCTTATTAAGCGACTTGGAGCCGCGGAAACTCGCTTCTGTTTGCGATCGGGAACGCGATCAGAGAAATGGAAAGGGACGAGGTCTGGCTAGGACCAGGTTGCCCAACGCGTAAGAGATTTTATTGCCTCGTCGCGTTTTTCTCGTGTCTCCGCGTCCAGATTTATTCGTCTGCTCCTCTGCTAGCGCGGGGCTGCGAATTTCCTCCAGGTCTGCGAAGTCGTTAGTGTGCGTGCGCGTGGAAAGCAGAAGTCACGCGATTCCATCGAACCAGCGGGATAATTAAATCTGTCAGATAATTAATAGGTTCTCCGCGGGAGCGAACGGCCGTGCTCTTCCAGCGAGCGATGAAAATTTATAAAGAGGCGATCTCCTATCGCGCTCCTCGACATTCCACCGTGACGGCTATAGCGAAATCCCAGTCGAAACCGCCGCGCCTCGTTGCGCACCGAATGCTCGTTGTCCGACCAGACCAACGTATCAATTAAGGTAATAAATTGTACGCTACAGAAGATCGTTGCTCTTATCTGCGGGGCGGCTATCGGCCGGTAGAACAAACATTGTATTTTTCCCTGTAGAGTTTTCTAGTAGTTAAGCTTCGTGTAGGGTCTGATAGACAGGTCGCTGCTGCCGGGGGTTCGAGGGTGCTTCGAATTTAATCAACAGGAATACAAATGATTTTTAATGTAAAACGTGAGTGTTGCAGGAGTATTTAATCTACGAGTGCATTAAAGCTTGACCTCTATTCTTTAAGGGTACTCTCAAATCACCCTAAAATTATTTTTTCTAAAAAAGTAAAAAAGTATTTTAACTCTATGATGTTTACTTTTTTTTTTTTAAATGAAAGCTTAAAAATGATCTATTTTTTTTAGCGATTCGATGGATACCCTTAATGAGTGGATTTCAATCTTACTTAGGAAATCTTTAAGGAAGAATTTGGAGCGAAGGTTTTGCAAAGATTCAATTTCTTCGGAAATAAAGTTAGAAATGAGAGTGGGAAGAAGAATCGATTATTAGGTATTGATAAATTATTGCGGCTTTATTTAGCACCAATATTCGAATAAAGATTCTTGTTAGAAGTAATAGCAGAAGCTTCTCGGTGATCCTGTGACGCGGTTGGACGGGAATCAGGGATTTCCTGCGGTCCTTTTGTGATGCAAAGGAAAGGAGGGATAAAAAGAGGCCAGGGAAATCGAGGCGTCGCGGTGTCTTTCGGAATTAAGTAGTTAGGCCGCCCTCAAAGGGTGCGCCTCTCTGACCCGTTCAGCTCGCAGCTTGCTTCTTTCCCGCGAAAACTCTTTAAATCGTGCCTTCTGCCCGCGGCAGGAGTTTATTAAAAGGGTGAAGTTCGGGGTGGAGCACCGTGGAACGGACACCCCAGAGGCGGGCCCTGCTTTAATATATTTTGATTGATAGGATTAGCAGCCACTTAACGCGGGACGCTTCGGAAACTATGTTCGAAGGCAGAGAGAAAGAAAGAGGGATGAGGATTCTTTCGCGAGAGGGTGGCTCGCCGTAAAGGACGTTCGACGGTGTCCAATTGAATTACTCGCGCCCTCTTCGAACTCCAATTAAGATATCGCCATCTTTACACATTCTTCAATTATCAGCCAAGCTGTATCGAATAATATCCCTACAGGCAGCACATCTGCTCAGATATCTTAATACTTCATACATTCATTACTTATCCACGCAGAATGATACAATTCAATCGATTTTAACGAAGCGATAAATAATTATTCCACTGCCAAACAGGGGCGTAGCTAGGATTTCATTCAAGGAGGTTCAATAAATAGTAAAACTGAATTTTGAATTCATTATCGTGTAATGCGGAATTACTTCACAATTTAATTAATTTTTATTTTGTAATAAATTAGTTTAATTTTCGACGAACGACTGATTTTCTTTTTTGCTTACGCTAAGTAGGGGGTGGCAGGTGCCCATCCCTGTCCCACCTTCGCTACGCCGATGCTGCCAAATACATAGCGCGCGATCTTTCAAATCGCAATCCCATTACCTCCGCTCCGCAAAGGAGTTCTCTTCACCTCCGACAACTGACGGCACAATTACCACGATCTCGCTGCAAAGTGTCATCCGCGTCGGTTTACCCCAAATACATATACAAGCGGCGAATGTACGTATAGATACATCCGCGGGTTTTTCAGGGATGCAAATGAATTCCTCGGCCTTGCCGTTCGTAATTCCATAAATTCGCTGTTCGTCTCAACTGGCTGACAGACGGAAAGACGGCGAAAGAGGGGCGCGGGGTTGGGCAGGGGGCGGGCGAGGGCGAACCGGATGGTGGCGACGCGGTAAAGCCGTGTTAGAGAGAACGAAAGAGGGAGGAAGAGGCGGCAGGCACCGAGGGGGGATGGGGGTACAAGAATAATTGAAGACGAGTTTCCTTCGGTTCGGTGGATAGGGATGGTTGCGCGGCGTCAGGGGTGGGTTGTTGATGGAGGCAGCACCAGATGTTATCTTCCTCCTTGGGGTGACGCCATCAACTTTTAGACAATGCGAGGACTTTTCGGCGAAATATCAAACTTCGGTCGCGTCTTGTCGTTGCCAGCCACCCGCCCGCCGCCCCCTCCGCCTGCTGCTCGTCGCCTAGCAGCTCGAGGAAGTCGCGACGGTGGCCGATTGTTATTAAAATGTAAATTTCGCGGGAAATTTGTCCCGAGCGACGAACCCGGCCTCCGCTTCTCGCTCGAACGCCGCGGACACGCTGACTACGCGTTCGCCCTCCAACTTTTCCAAGATGGATACACATTTTTCGAGGGGGGGGGGGATGTACTGACGGAAGTGAAATTGTTAAATCGATTTTCAAAGAAATACTTGGGTTTAGAGATCGAGAATGTGATCATGTTTGGGGGCATGTTGTGTATCTCGAATTAATCAGACGGGGTTGATTTAATTTAACCAGAGGGTTGTTAAGTGTGTGTATAGGTATTTACAGTTGAAGCTTGCTGATATTTATACGGTACTTCGGTTAAACCGTGTCAATCTTGTAGGATTTGACGGGTAAGTAGAATCGGAGGGTGATAGACAGACATGCCAGCCAAATCGTGTACTCGATGAATCTTCAGAACCGATTTCCGAGAAAACGAGGTACCCTTTTACCCTACATTCTTGACTTGCTTCTACGCACAGAATCGCCTCTTTTTCAAGCGTTCCACGAACCATTTCCTGCCTCGTGTGCAGGGTCGTTCAACAAGGTTTAGGTGCTCATCTAGCTAACAAATATTTCCAATATATCGATAGTTTCGATTCTAATAATATTCTTCTTAATTTTGATTTCATATATATCCTTATCCTCTATTCTTCCCCCTCCTCTTCGAAATTAAACCCTAGCGTTATCAAGAGTTCCCCCGCTTCACCTCTCCCTTTCATCGTCCTTTCTCCCTCTTCCACCTCGATTCAACAAATACCAGCTCGCCTGTTACAAGCTCATTATTCACCCAGTATTCGCCGTCAACGGCTCGATTGTCGCGCAACGTCTACGCGATCTCCTGGTGGCCGGTCTGGAGCTAAAAGAGCCATCCGGTGCGCCGGGTGGGGGAAGAAGAGCACGGAGATAGGTCCAGGCGACCCTCTTTTACTCCGTGGATGTAGCAGCTCGGCGATTATGGCCGTTCGAGTCGTGGAAAGGAATCGAATGATTTGATCTCGGCGCGATAAGGGTCCCTAAGGTGAGCCTGCACGGCGAACCAGACGGAGAGAGAGAAACGAAGGGGGGTGTGAGGGTGCGGGCAGCGGGAGGAAGGTTAAAACACGACCACCTTCCAGGACGAGGGGTGAAGACCAGGTACCCCGAGGTTGGAAAAGGAGGCACGGACATTTCCGATGCAGAACCGAAAGAGCTGGTGGTCGAGGAAACGACGACGGGGTGGGTGCGCTCGGCGGAGGGGCAGGCGGGCCAGGGGTTCGAGCACCTTTATCGACGCCGTCCTACTCGTAAATTGAATCAAAAGGAGCGAAATGAGCAAGGCAGAAGCCCAGGGAACGGGGGTGGGTGGATGGACGGGGATCGGGCGCGACTCAGTAGTATTTTAGCCAGAGTTAAAATGGCCCTTTAATCAATGTCCCTTCTTAACTACAAGCCATGAGATAAACGACCGGAAATGACGGCCCGATAAGAAAATTGCTTACCCGACGTCTCCCTGGGAATTGCCTCGATTTCCCAGGATCCCAGCGCCGCGAGTCTCCTGCTCTATCGCTCGGCTCCTTCGCGAATCGTTATCAAAATGGATGTCCTCCTCGGTGTCCTGTCGCCACTTGGCTCGTCCGACGTTCCGCGCGGGTGCTGGGGAGGGGGTTGGTCGGTAGTCGCCATTTCGTAGCACGCAAACGAGATTTCCACGGGTTGCCTGCGCTCTATCGAACGGCCGTCGTTACTCTCGCGTTCGCCTTCGAATCGCTTGCCGACCTTTCCCCCTCGCGTTTCCGTGCTCCCTCCTTTTTCAACCGTCTCCCTATCGTTTTCTTCCCGCTTCTACGGGGAGACGCGGCCAAGTTTAACCTCGACACTTTACGAGAAACCGTATTCCCGCGACGGGGACGGCTTGTTAACCGTGCAGCAGGTTACACCCTCGTTTACCGCGGCGACTTATTGCAGATATCAATCTCTGGTATGCGACCACGGGGCTGTTGCATTTGCATGCACGGGCCGCGCTCACCGGCGACAGGTGCACCCCGCTCGCAGATAAGTTGGCATTTTTGCGCCAATTATTGGCATTTCGCGGGGTCCCAGCCGCGGCGGATAAGCGGCGGTCTTAACGAGCATCGTGGCATAATGCGCTCGCCTCCTCTTTGTTTCGCGGGCACTTCACTTTTCGAGCGTGACGCAGGTGCTGGGCGTTCGGTCGGAGTGGTAACGCCGCCGCTTGGAAATCGGCGGACTGGCGATTTCTCATCGGCGGAAACAATGTGGCTTTATTAACGGCCTGTAACGAACAGGATATTGTAGATTACTGTTCATGTTTCGTTACTAAGAACGAGCACCCGCGGCACGGTCTGGAATAATACACTATCTCTATGGTTATTTTTAGATCGGATCGGAAGGAAGATCTGTTTGGTTTGTGGTAGAATTCGCGCGAGGATTCCAAACGAAAGGTTCTTGTCCCCTTTCACGAATCGAGTACGGTACGATTTTTGCGCTAACCTTCGCATTGTTCGATGAGCGAACTTCTTTGTCATTAAAAGGACTTAGCGGGTAAGCACAGCAAACTACATTCACCAAATAAGTTACTCGTTTCTGTTTTCTTTTTCTGTACAAAGTCCAGGTTACAGAGTCATACCTAGTAACTGATTTAGTCATCCTGCAACTAAGGGCTAGGGTCATCGGGCATAGAGAAACTTGACTAGGCAGGTACATCTTCCATTGCTGACGTATAGTACGTTTGTCTACCAACATGCCATTGTTTGTAACCGGAAGTTGTTCACAGAACGGTGCCAGAATAAATTGTTTATTTTATTAAGGGGTGGTCTATATAGAACGGCTAAAACAACATGATTCTTTGGAAATCTTGTTTAAAAAAGCCGATAAACTTTTATTATTAAACATTAGTCGAATGGAAAGAGTGCATCTTACGGATATTTCAGTATTTTTTGTGGTAAAAAGTATTGAAAGGTTTGTAAGTTATAGGCGATGCCCGAGACATTCTTTTTTAGGCGTTTTGCGGTGACCGGAGCTCAGTGCAGGATCATCCAAAATTGAAAATTCGATTTTTTTTTAGATAACATATGAAATTATCTAGACGCTATCGGTCCCGATTTTGGAATAATTAATTTGAGGCAAAATGGCGACTGCGCAAAGTTGAAGCATCGATATTTGGCAAAAATCGCTCGTTTTTCGGGTGTAAAAAAAATGTAGGCAAAGAAAACGGAAAAGCTCCCGATAGCGCATGCATTTTTAACCCTAAAATAAGCCTGCAAAGTCTCGAGTAAATCGGTTCATTAATTTTTTAGTTATGTGTGTCATCGACTTTGAAAACATGATTTTGAGGAAAACGCGTTTAAAGTTTTGTGTCTGAGCGCTACACCGAGGAACACCTACCAACTTACACGCATATAACTTTGTCAATTTTGGTCGCATTGATTTGACATTTTCAGGGAATATTTTCAAGATGTTGTAGGTACTTCAACAAAATATAAAAATCGAAAACCCAATTTTTCGATAATTTCTAAGTAGGCCTCTCCCCTTAAGTGCAATCGACTACTGCGTTTCGTACCCTGAGTCACAACAGCATGCCGGGGTCAATTTAGACCAATCTCAAACATCAAACTACCTACATGTATTACTTTTCTAAGAAACTCAGAATTTTATATCGATGGCTTAGTGCACAAATATTGTATGTCTACTTTTTGTGAAATTGGAGTTTTTTTTATGCAAGAAATAGTTCTGGGCTGTTTCTTTATGCTGTATAAAAATCGCATTTATATCTACTTCACAAATTTGTGAAAAATAATATTTTTGTTCATTGTATGCCTCCGAATCTTATGTACCATTGCATGTTTACACCTGTTTTTTTTCGAAAACGCTAAAACTGTACATACCTACAACATTTGTGCACTAAGCCATTGATATCATAACAGATTTTACATCAATACAGATCAAAATCGACCCAGCATCAGTCGTGAAGTCGAATTATTCACCGTCCAAGGGTTAAATCCAGCTCATCTTTTCTCCGCCTAGTCCCAAACCCTTCCTCCATCACCCACCCACCACCGAAATCACCTTACAGAGTCCTCATTCAAGACGATAGCCCCACGAAACGCAGCCGTTACAATATCAATTCATCGAGAGATCAGCGATCGCGGAGAACGATCGGGCAACATCCATTCGCGTCCCCGCGAGGGGGCAAACGCGCGGTACCCGCGCAAAATGTCTCCATAACACACGTAACGTCCCTCCATAAATCGTGGCCGCGAAACGGGACAATAAGTGCCCCGACGCCTCGAACACGGTATCCACGAGATACGCGCGCTCGACATCGACCTCGAGAAATTGAAACAACAAGGGTCTGCCGGCGCCCGGCGAGCGAACCGTATCGTTTGATATTCATTCCGTTCCTCGCGGAGGGCCTATCGATAAACGCATCGGGAACGGCGGACCGTGAGAAACGCGCGCGCGTTCCGCCCGCGGGACGACGCGAGGCTGTAGACGCACGCGCCTGTCCAGTATACACCCAGCGAACGATGGAGACGTCGTCGCCGTGTATCTGGAGCACCGTGGCTCGACCGATTCGCGCCGCAGCGCGCGGCAATTATCATGCAAATAGCCTGGTCGTTTCGTAGCCGCGGAATCGCGAGGAATTGAAACCGGCCGCGAGCCGTGGAAGACGCGGACGCCGGAACGGCCGCGAGGGTTGTCGGCATTTTAATGTCCTCCGCGGTCTCGGGGAGAAGGGGAGGGGAGAAGTGGATAGCTGTAAGACAGTTTGGTGAAAGCGGCGGAGGAGCGAGAACGGGGAAAGGAGGAGAAGAGGAGCGAACCTGAGGAAGAGGAAGAGCCTGGATGTGAAAGGGAGCGAGGGGTTCGGACGTCGCGGAGAAGGGGGACGTCGTGCTGGAGGAACGAGCGGCTCGACACGCTGTTAAGTATGGGTTTACGGCAGATACATATCGCGACGTATATATCGCGTCTCGGCTCAGGAACTATGCGCCGGTGTAGGGAAGGTGTCGGCAGCCGATCGGCCACCGCGTCCAGAGATGCTTTCGATCGGCCGCGCCGCGATCATTTCAGTAATTACTGGTTGAAGAGAGAGAGAGAGTATCGGTATCGCGGTGTTACCGATTTTGGTGTCGCGTGGGAGTGCTGTTTTAAGGGAGCGTGAATGGGGAGGGAAATACTTAATACTTCAGAATAAACCAAGTTAATATCAGAGATGGGCAAAAAATTATTTGAAATAAAAATTTCGTACACACATTTTTATTTCAAATAATTTTTTGCCTATCTTTGCTTAATACTTTAGAATAAACCAATCTAAAGGCCCCATACACGAACGAGCTGCTCGCGAGCTGCAGGCTCGGAAAGCATGCTCGCTAGTGTGTGGGATCCACGAGCGATTAAACTGCTCGCTCACGAGACGAGCATCTCGCTCGTCGATTCCACACACCAGCGAGCATGCGAGCCGAGCCTGCAGTTCGCGAGCGGCCCGGCAAGCGGTTCGGCGAGCGGCTCGCTCGTGTATGGGAGTCTTAAGCCTGCGAAATGACAATTTTACTAATTGCTCTCGTTATTCGAATAATCCAAACACTCGTTTATTCGGCTTTAAAATGTAAAATCCCGTTTAATTAAACTTACACTGCACAATTCCATACCGTCTACATGTTGATTCGGAAATTCGAAATAGTTGGATCACTTGAAAGACAGTTGGGACTAAGTCAATTTCATAGAGTATCAAATCAAAATCATATATCACTCCTAAAATGTGCTTGTTCGGGAAATCGACATAGCCGCGCCATCTCCCGACCCCGAACCCATGGGCTTGCGCTGAGCGTCGATCAGCCGCCCCTTCCATCGATCGTCGATGTCCCTGAAATCAGCGATCGATGGAAGACGGCGCTTTTGATGGACAAACTTATTTGTGGAGTGTAGTGAATGACTCGTCTTGCACACATTACCACCACTCCTGTAGGTGTTCCCCCTCCACAAATGAACTACCGTCGTCGGTTTCCTCGATCACTCTCTTTGGAAATCTCGCCGATTACGCATCGTATCGATTTATATGGACAAGGCCTTACGCAATAAGTGTGGTTTCATTGTCGCTTCCTCTGTAGATCGCTTTAACGCTTAATAATCTTTCTCATTCCCGAGCGCTTAATTTCCGCTGCTTTGCATCGCTAGAATAAAGCAAATTTAAGCATATTTGCTTATTCAAGGTAAGTATGGTAATTATAACCACGTGTACATTGCGTATAATAAAACCAGTATATTAAGATACAATCCGTCGAATTAAACGCGAACATTCCTGAAACTAATCATCGGGCGCGAGATTCTAAAGCTTAATTTTAAACGGGGCTCATCAATTCTACTGAAGATTTATCTACAATACAAAGTTTTAACAGACTATCTCCGCTAGCAACATTTCGCAATGCCCATCAATTAAAATTCATTAAATTCTATTTTCCTTGCAGATGAAATTCGCTATAGCAATTTTGGCTGTCCTGGCCGTGGCCAGTCCCCTGTCCGCCATCCAGCTCTCAGCTTCAGGCTCTGGTGCTCTTGCCAAAGAGTTGCCCTGCAGATTCTGCAATCCAACGAATTCAAGCTGTTCGCCCAAGACGTAGAAGCAATTCCAGAAGTAAAGAACCTGCTGAATTACACACAGGAGGCTGGTCTTGACGTCAGAACCCTGATAAACAAACTGACCGATACTCTGGATCTCGACCACATCTCGCCCCTGGAAGCTTCTGCAGGTAAGGTTCATAAACGGATGTTTTCCGCGCGAGACTTTTATATGCCGCGCCGCAAACGTTTAAACACTCGCTCGATTTCCGACGCAGATGCAGAAACACTTCCAGAACTGAAGAACTTGCTGATGTACGTACAGGAGGCTGGTGTTGACAATATCACCCGGCAAAACAGACTGGACGATTACCTGGATCTCAAGCATATTTCGCCTCCGAAAGAATACGAGGCCGAAACATGCGGCGGATTTAGTCGATTTGCCGATGTATATATGAATTTGTTTTTTTTTGGTGTGGAATGCGCGTGAGGCCGAGAAGTTTGAAAAATCCGAAGTGATGCGCGATTTTAGACGTGAGTGTGGCAAGCTTGAATTCAGGAATGTATATTTATCCTTTCGCTCGAACGAGCACTACGTGAAACTAGTCCAGGAGGCTGAAAAAGCTGGCATCTTTTCCGCGGAATGCTGGACATTCTATCCTCTGCTTATGGAGAACAAAATTGCACTGGCACTTGCACTTTAGACTGATTATACGTGTACTTGAACAGTGGCGACCGATTTATCTTAGATAATGTAATAAATACTGTATCGAGCATTACACTTCTGACATTACTTTCTTCTTATTCCATTGTATCCTCTTTTCCACAGTTATTGAGTAAGTCGTCGACTTTTTAAAGAAAGGGTATCCGAGTTAATGTTTCGATGTCCCTTTAAGTTGGACGTTATTTAACTTTTAATTCGCGCCAACAACGTACGAGGCTTCACCCCATAAATATGCAAAGGGGTCAAAATAAAAAGACACTTATTAAATATGAAATCATATACTCTTTAATTCCTTTGCAGCTTGACTTCAAGACAAGCAGAGACATAGTAAATCTCTAAGAATTTTTTGGAGACTATCTCAGAGGATACATTTTTGCATTCGTTATTCTCAAAGACACACACTCGCTCGATCAAATACACTACCTTTTGTTTCACTATTTGTCTAGGAGTCATTCTTAAATTACGTAAAGCTTTTTGGGAGAGGAAGGGGTCACGAATTTCGTACGTTTTCTTACACATGGGGCGGGGAGTCAGGTAGCGTCTTACTTAATAATTTTTAACTTAATTTTTAATTAATACAAATTCTATCATTAATGTTCCAGAAAAGTAGTTTTAGTTTAAATTTCCCGAAATAGAGTTAAATGAATTATATAAATCTTTAAAAGAATTTTAATAACTGAAAAATTAAGCGTGAAAAGTATTACGTAAGGAGGGGGTTGGAATATCAAATCTTACGAATTCTTATACTGGGGGAGGGAGGGGGTAAGAATTTGCCAAAAGTACCCTTACGTAATTTAAGGACGGCCCCCTACAAAGCTCCACCTCGCATTTTTCAAACCATTTCAACCATTCCAGTATACACAGACATCGCTGGAAATCTTTCCAAGCAACTGACAAGGGACATTCGGCAACGCGGAAATTCAAAAAATATGAAACTTGTTGTGCAAGTAGAGTAGTTCATCCATAACGCAACCCTATTTTTTGTTGATGCCATAGGACAGTTTTTGGGGGTGAAAGCACCCCTTCAAAAATGCAGAATTTTCTTTTCCGTGGAATATCTCGAGAACGATGAGAGATATCGAAAAGAAGTTTAAACAATAGTTGCATCCTTTTTTTATATCTACAAAGCCGCGTAAAAATAATTATCGAAAAGTTCATATTTTTCAAATTACCCTCACCACCAACCCTTAACATGAATTTTTTGTATTTTGTAAATATATACTGAAATACCACTGGATACTCTTTTTCATACATATAAATAGTTTACGTGTTATATTTTTTTTGCAAACAAATAGAACCTCTGTTACCGATTTTGAAGTCCATTTTAGCAGTTTCCATTAATAAAATCATTTCGTAAAGCAATATTTAAATTATTATTTATATCAAGTTTAGACAGATTTCAATTATTTAAGCTAGAAAGTACGTACGTAAAATATGCATATGCACTATGCAAATCGGAAGGTTCTACAAGGTTATCGGCATCAATGCGATTCTGCGTTATTTTAATGATAACACAGTAAATCCTCATTATAGCTCCGTTTCGACCATGCGTAGTCCACCCAGTGACTATCTCCACCATTTCTTGGAATCCTTCGATCGAGAGTGAGAGAACGAAAGAGTCGACGGCAACTTCGTGTCAACTGTTTCGTTCCCCTTCGCTTGCGCTTGGGTTTTCCCACTCGCGGCACCAGCCGCACAGAATAGTGTCCGCAACGCGTCGTAAGCCTGGCCGCTAGCCACGTTCGTCGGATTTAATACGAGTGTTTACTGCAAATATATATTTTGCAAAGTCATTGTAAATTATCACGCATTATTTATTTATCGTGTGGTTCCGAAAATAGCCTAATAAGATAACACTTCACGTAATGCATGCACGAATGTGCTGTTATTATGATTCATGCACGCCATTGATTAGTTTTAATGAGTTTTACCTTGGATGCAATTTTAGGTACCTACGTACTGTCTTGCTTAAATAACTGAAACCTGCCTGTCCTTTATGTAAATAACAATTTAAATATTGATTTAAAAAACCATTTCATTAATGGAAACTGCTAAAATGGACTTAAACTATTTATATGTATGAAAAGAGATTATCCAGAAAATTTAATTTTAAGAATTGGTGGTGGTGTAACTTGAAAAATATGGATTTTTTGAGAATTATTTTTACGCGGTTTTGTAGATATAAAAAAAGGTGCAACTTTTGTTTATACTTCTTTTCGATATCTCTCACCGTTCTCGAGATATTCCACGGAAAAGAAAATTCTGCATTTTTTCAAGGGGTGATTTCACCCCCAAAAACTGCACTATGGCACCAACAAAAAATAGGGTTGCCCTACGGATGAACTACTCTACTTGTACACCAAGTTCCTAATTTTCTGAATTTCCGGGTTGCCGAACGTCCCTTGTCAGAAAAGGTACAACCACACGACCGGCGAACGGGAGGCAGAAAAGGCGAGAAGGTGCGCGGTTGAAAGGCAAAGGGAACCAGCGAAAGACGGCAGAAACGAATGAACGGTACGGGGCAAGGTACCAGGCGAAAACATGGAAGCTCGAATACCAGCGACTAAGTACGGACTCCGAAAAGCACGTTGCTATCGGTGGTACTCGGTCGCGGTATATAAATACATCGACGAGGAACGAAGGGGGGAGGGTAAGCCCTGTAAAAGGGGTACGGAGAGAGAAGGATGACCGTTGGTCACCGTCGAACATCCTCGCGGCCGTCATGCCAGCAGCGGGTTCGCAGCTACGCCGCGCCGCTCGAGTGGCGTGCGCGCGCGCGCGCGTTCACCGGGGCCACAATGCTATCTCGCCGGTGGAATCAAATTGTCGAAGAAGGAACGAGCATATTTCGCGTGACCCCGCGGTAAAAGCGCAGCAGCTCCGAGCTCACCGCTGCGCGGTTCAATTCCTCTGGAATACCTCGATATATTTGTCGCCGTTCCTGCCGCACGGCCAGCGTGTATAAACCAAGACGCAACCCTTCACCCTTTCCCTAACCTCCCCCCAGCCTCAGGACCCAGGTCCTTCTCGCGTACTGCTCTCCACGACATTCCGCCGAGTATAAATCTCGGGGGAATGCGCCGCGGGGTTTGCCTGCTGAATGGAACCGGGGATCAGCTCGGTACCGATACCGAACTGATGGAGGATAGGACAGAACGCGGTTGACGCGGAGGACCCAAAAATTTGCTCGGTGGAAGGAACGGTCGATTGTCCCAGGGTAATCGTTTATTGGTACCTATGCTTCGTGGGCACCTCTTGTTACGTAATAGATACTTTGGATTATAAGAAGATTGGGTGCAAAGATCAAGTTTATACAGAGAAGTTTTGATGCACTGCGAAGTGTACGTTGAGACGCAAGGTAGATGTTTTGAATACATACCGCCAAACTAGACAAGTGGGAGTTCGAAAATGGCTAGCTATATCACTGAACCAGTGCGAAATTATGTAGATATGCGATATATGAATTTATTTCGGTGGCTCTGAACTGTCGAATCCTTCTCTGAAGCAGGGATTGTAACCCGCTCGGAGTCGGTTACTAGTAACATAAGACAGTCTAGTCTAGACAGCCACTTAAGGGGGTACTCTGGTCATCTGGCTGAAAAATTGAGCAGGACACAAGTAGATGAATATTATGTAAAAAGTTTTGCACGATTATATTTCTTATTCATTGAATAAAAAATTCATAAAGATTGCTCAATTTTTTGGCCGGATGACCAGAGTACGTTAAGTGGCTGTCTAGACTAGACTGTCTTATGTTACTAGTAACCCGCTCCGGGCGGGTTATAATCCCTGCTCTGAAGTAGGTTTGATACGTTACCCAGTTTATAACTAAGTATAGGAAATACACCTAAAATTAATCATTAAATACAAGAGCACTGCTGCAATTTGAAGTGTAATGTATATTATACAAAATATATGTATGCAATACATAGTAAGTCTTGTTGAAAGTAATTTTTTATCTTTTGGACTCGGATAATCGACAGTTCGAATAATTGATGCTCTACTGTATTATATTTTGAATGTACTAAGGTATTTAGTATTCGGAGGATACTAAATGAAATTTTATGTGAATATCAATCTTTAAATGGAATATGTGAGCATCCAACGACCACTGTGCTGTCAACCTGGACACATTCTATGATATAATCATAAGACTGCAATTTCCTGTGACCTGTTTTAATCCAGCGAAAGCGTTTCACCATTAGAACAGCTATTCCACGAGGACAAGACGGTTGCAGGAATTGCTTCTCAGATCTCCCCTTTCGTTCCTCTCGTCTTCGCTTCCTTCCTCCGTTCCGATTTGGCCAACGATCTACGCGTCGGCCTCGCATGTTTTAACACGTGTTTCGCGCAAAAATTCGCTCCCCGATCCGCCGATAAGCGAGCCGATCTTCTGGCGCGCCGCGGGACGCGCGCGGTGCCATTATACTCTCCAGCGGCGATTTTTGGATCCTCCTCGCTGTAAATATTCCCCCGGACACAACCACGATCCTCCACGCCGGGAGATTCCGATACTTTCCCTCCCTTTCGCCTCGCTGTTTCGAGAATGTCGCCCCAAGATCGCTATCGAGCTAACTTCTGCGTGAGCCACGGCTCTGCCTGTGGGTTTCATGGGCTGAAGATGCACCTCGAATGGCGGTGAAATTAGGTTTCCACGCCTGCTAATATCGTGCCCCGAAATAATTTAGAGGGTGGTCCAAAAGTTGCTCAATCTTCTGGACTTCTAGGGTCTAAATAATTTAGTTTCTGCAATTTTGCACTTGCGTGAGAAGCTTTCGAGTTCTTCTGCATTCAAATGTCTAAATTTCTGAAATCTTTGAACTCCTCAAATTTTCGTGTCATCCATATTTTAAATCTCTAAATTCTTAAATTTCAAATTTTCCAGGTAATAAGTTGAATGCAAATATTATTTATAATCCCCATCTGGTGTTTTAAAGCGTCTAGAATATTTCGGTTGAAGATGGTATGTATCGGAGTTCCGAAATCGTTCGATTCTGCCATGGATCAGTAGTTTAACTGCTCCTGCATCGGATTTTTGGGCGTTTGAATATTCAGTACTCGAGTCTTCGGCCATCCAAGTTAAACGCGCTCATCGTTTATTTATTCGCGGCTTCTGCCCGGGAACGCGTGGCCAGCGGCAAAAGTTCGCGTTACCATAATTCAGAGCGCGGCAATCCTGATCTCTGACACGGCGCTTTATCATCGCCGCGTTACGCCATTTATTTCGCGCCGCTTTTTTAATTCCGTTTCATGTTGAAACCGTGGTTATTTTTACGGTCGCCGGTCGCGCGGCGCTCGCTGCTACAGACACGTCATAAAATACATGCGTGTCGCCAGTTTTCGAGTGAACTCGAGCGACGGGGGAATCCATAAAAGTGACGAAGACACAGATCGGCCGGACGGATGTAACGCATCGCGCCCCTTTCGTCCGCAATTTTCCCGCTTTGTCTCAATTTATCCCCTGTAAAACACGCGCGAGCTCGCTGCATTAGTTTCACCACCTGTTCGGCCTTTCTTGTTTCTATTTTTTTTTTTCAACTCGACCGCTCGCGTCTCCCAATTAGCGGGGCGAAAATTTTCATGAATTTATACAGTTTATCTTCGCTGGTGCAGAGCGTTCCATTTCAGTGATGTACTGACAATTTTCCGGCGAAATAGAGAAAGCACTTTTGAGAGTGGATGCGCCTGGTTTGCGGGTAACAGTGTTTCAAATTTTTTACAGAAGTGGTTACTTTTTTAAATAGAATTGTATAGGCCTTATGCAAAGCGTTTGCGAAGACTCGTTGTTTTGAATTCTTTGAGTGGTATATTAGGTCACTTAATAGAATATTTTTCGAATGCTAAGAATTTAAGTGAAGTATCTTATTGTGACTAAAGGATAACTCTCACTCTTAAGAACAACATTACTAACACATTGACGTATAAGTAATTCATCCAAACAATGTCACAGCTTTCATAAACTTTCCATGGATTCATCCACCGAGAAAACACGAAGGCATTATAAGTAGTTTAACGTACGAACGTTTCTCGATGAGGAGTAGATCGTTAGGTACGTAACCCACTCGCCATAATTCACGAGGGACTGCGAATTATGGAGTGGCTGCAACCGCCGACGCCGTCGGACGACGCGCGTCTGCACCTGGAAAACAGCGACCCGATCGCTCGAGATTCAGCCGCGATCATTTCTCACTGTGGTGCTTGGAGAGGTCGAGGAAATATTGTCCGACTTTGGAACTGCTTTATTAGACGTGAACGACGACGCCGCGAGATTATTCTCCTCAAATCGTTGGTTGCTCAATGAACAGTGGGTTCTTATCAGTGAAGAATGTAAAAGTGGAATTAGTATGACGGTATATATCAAAAATACTTGACGCGAATCCCGTTATACGCCGACTTACTATTGTGTGATCAGGGAGGCCACGAGTAAGACCTAATCTAACAAGGGAAGATCTCCAATCCGGAAACTCAAAAAATTATGAAACTTTGGAGATAGGTAGAGGATATATAGATACCTATGTATCACGCCATTTTTTTGCTGCCCGAATTCACTCTAAGAGGATGAAATTGATCCTTGAAAATATGACTATTTTTTGATCTTGTGTTATAACCCGTGAATTTCCGCGTTGAGAATCTTCCCTTATAAGTGACTGCCATTATAGTATAGTGACCGAGTTAAAGTTGGATGAAACTGGACTTGTATCGGTGTCCATAAAAAACAGGTTGTAGCTTGCAGGTTTGATCGAGAGAGTAAGTCTTGTACAAAATAGAGCCTTCTCGAGAAGGCTACCTACTCTCTACTGTTGCAATTGGATAAGCGTCTAAAAGTGCTGAGTGTGAGTCGCTGTTTAAAGTTTCTTACGCATCTCATACACTAATTTTATTTTTTGATTAGTTGCTAACAAAGCGACGACCTTTTAAACCTACCAGACAATGAAGAAGCAAAGAAGCAAACTCTTAGAATCTTCAGAAATAGTCAACCTTGGAGCACCACTGTATTCACTACCCGCCTAGTCCGTTCTTAGATAAGAACCACAAAAATCCCAACAATTTCTCAATACCTAGATCAGTTCCAACCGAGAATTTTATATTCCCCGTTGCCCCAACCAGCAACAACCCGTCTATTTTCTTCTTCCACGACCAAAAGCAGAGCCCCATGTAGAAAGACCGCAACGCAAGCCACGACGACCGGAGCAGATGCGTTTTTCAGCGCGTTCGGGAGATCGTGATCGCGGAATCGCGCGAGTGCTAATTGAAAACGAGCGACCCAGCTCGTCCCGCTGCGTACACGCACGTGGGCGTCCGCGGGATAGGCGCGACAACTCGCAGCTGCAAGAAATCCGCGCCGTAATTCACGCCTCGCGGTGCCGCGACGCACGTCTCGGCCGACCGCATTCGCTCACGTCGCCGCGGCCGCGTGGCTTTCGCCTTTTTCGAAGC
This sequence comes from Andrena hattorfiana, assembly GCA_944738655.2. Lineage (NCBI taxonomy): Eukaryota > Metazoa > Arthropoda > Insecta > Hymenoptera > Andrenidae > Andrena > Andrena hattorfiana. The sequence goes on from OX122891.2 coordinate 72,371,076, forward strand.
GATCGCTGCTACGAGCGGTCGGCTAATAGTCTAATTAGTCGCTGCGGCCATCGCCATATAGAGGGGTACGCGTCGCGGTGGCCTGCTACGAAACCCGCGCGCGATGATGCGCGGAGACGTGCGCGTATCCCGATCGGGAACTGCCGCGATTGCGAGTTCTCTCCTTTCGAGTTTAACGCTCCTCGACCTGCTCGCTAATTGGAACTCGTTGCACTTTGTGTCGGGTCTGGGACCAACGTTTGTCCGCTGGTATGCTCGAGGTAAATTCGAGCAGAAGTGAAACGGCGTTGCGTCGGAGTTGGGATGTTAAGGAATGGAGGTTAGACTCTAACTCCATAGTTAGAATCTAGTTTTTCTGAGATACCATCTTCCTTTCGTATCTACGTTGGTTTAATGAGCAGTGGGTACTGTGTAGGAGATTCAAATTCCAGTAATGGTGGATGGAACATTGAGAGAGAAGGGGATAGTTTGGTATACTTTCCGGAGGACTGAGGCGGATTTGAGTATAAGCAGTGGGATTAGTGGATCAATGAGCTTTGGTAGAGTAAGCGAAAAACAGAACCTCCGGCGATGAGACTCGAACCTAAGATCTGCGGGTCCTCTGCGTACAGGATAGCCGCGTTACCAATTCCCCCCAACGCTGACTCTACAATATTATTCTTTTCCAAACTCTACTTATACACAAATTAACGGGGCGCCACCTATGTGCCAATTATTTTTATCTAGCGTTTTTATGCACAAACAAAATAAGCAAGAGAAAAGAAGTCTACAATATTATTCTTTTCCAAACTCTACTTGTACACAAATTAACGGGGCGCCACCTATGTGCCAATTATTTTTATCTAGCGTTTTTATGCACAAACAAAATAAGCAAGAGAAAAGAAGAAAAGAAGAAGACTACCGCAAAGGCGAGGTTCAGTCTAAAGATTATTTTCCAACCTAACCAATCGCACCATTAGCCGTTCCCAAACGCCGAATGCCTACAATAGTATAAAAAATCTGACTTGCGTTATAACGAGACAACAGGAATCAGGAAACGTCAGAGATCACAAATAACAAACCTCCCATTCCTTCCCCATTTCAGTAGACACGCTCACAACTCTATAACATACCGAAAACCGAATAGTGACAGCTAGAACACAATTAAAAGAAATCGTGAGGGAATAGAAGTTCCCCAGCGCACAGCACAATCACCAAGCAGGTCTATGTTCCAGTACACAAGATTCACCCAAGATACTTTCAATGTTTCTTTGTTTGGGAGGCTGCCGGAGGGGATCACCGAAGCCAGCAGGAGGAGCAAGTCATTTTATTAAATTGAAATCATACGCGGTTAGGCACACCCTGATTTATCGATATCGTTTTGTGCCGCGTCATTTACGATGTATTCGAGCGGACGGGACAGCTTCGATGATCGAACGAGCAGCGGGGTCGCAAAACACGGACGATCGACGCGCCAGAGGTACCCACGTCCGCTGCTGCTTTTTGTCCCCGGGACAGTATGTACCTCGCGCACGGGGTCTAACGAATTAGAGGGACACGTTGTTAGCGAGCGGACGCTAAATTTCTTTACGATTCACTCGGGGATAGTAATGGCGCGAGCGTCGCGAGGGGAACGCGCGTCTGCAGATGCAGGTCGCTGCCGATACACTTTACCAAATCACTTTCCTGTAAAAAGGATCGATCAATTTCAAATTGATGGCCCAGGCACGTTAATTAGTGAGCCCAAGTCCGCCCCGGCGAGAAAAAGAGCACCGCGTCCGCCATCAGCGTTGTCGGTGGGTCCAGGAGGCGGCGGGTCGACGGTTTTATGTTTTATATCGAGGCCTCGATACGTTTCGCGTATCGGAATGGACTATCGAGAGGGTAACAGGTGTAGTTACGGCGGTGTAGTTTTTGCTCGGCCTGAGTCGAACGTACTGGTGGTGTAGGGTGATCGGAAAGGGTCGAGGAACTCGGACTCGCGTGTTGCTTCGCGAAATACCTACGTGTCCGGTTAATTGTGGGTTCAGCAATTATCTGCGTCTGACAATGAGTCTCTTAGCGGATCTTCCTCTGGTTTCTTAGGAAATTAGAAATAGGTGATGGTAGATAATTACCTAGAAATTAAAGGTAACTGACAGGGAGTTGCGTGGAAGTTGTTCCACAAATTTTAGAAAATTAGAGACAAATCGATGTCAGAATTTCTTTAGCTAAATCTTAAGACGAGTTACGTAGCATGTGATTAGGATATTTTTTACTTGGAGATGGTATTCCTGCGAGTCCATAAACTGCAGAAGAAATTAAACTTAGAATCCCTCAAACCACACCAGATGACCCATAGACCCAGTGTTCATCATTTCACAGTATTTACACAGATCTTTCACAATTCCGAAATACACAATTACACAATCATCTCATCTTACTCGCTGCATCCTTCTTCCTGCAAATTCACCCTCCCCATAGACAAAGCTTCCTACACTGCCTTGCAGAGGGAGGGCATTACACAGAACGCCAGAAAGCCTCAATCACTAATTCGACGGGACTGAACTTGTAGAAAAGTGTATAGTCTCTTGGTGAAATATAGCAATATCATAAGTATCCCAGAGACAAGTCCACCGTCCAGAGATAATGTTTAGACCTCAGCACCTTAAAACTTAGGAACATGTGGAACCATGACCAAAAGAGTTCATAAAACCTCATAATAAGTATTCGTCATATTTGTTGATTTGAACCCAGAATAATATTACTTCATCGTCACTTGACTTGTCAGATTAGCCACCATATCTCTGCAAGACACTGCAGTCACTACACAGTTAAGAGCGCCACAAGTTTCCAGTCCGAACAACCACGAACGAAGGAAAGGTCGGTGAAATAAGAGGATGGGCCTGGTGGTACGTGTGAACCGTTATCCCCCGAGAGGCCAGGATACAGATACAGATGGAAGGAATCTCCGAAGCTCGGGGCCAAGCTAGTTAGCGACACTCCTTCTGCACCCCGTCGCCGTGGGGCGGACAGGTGTGAAGCGTGTGTGAACGCGCGTCCGTACACGCACGCGTGGAACGTGGCCGTGTTAACACGCGCGCGAACCCGACGGGCTCAGCGGGGTGCAGAGGATCGCCTCTCTCGCCTCGTGATCCCTCTCTCGCCCGCTCCGTCCAGTTTATAATGGGACCGCGCGTCTCGTTGCTGAACTTGCTACATCTTGTTGCTCGTGTCCCGGGACCAGGGTGACTTAATGGTCGACAGCAATTGCCCGTCGCGTAGTCTCAATTTCCCAAAATGCTACCGCGTTCTGTTTGTAATCCGAATTCATGTTCGTGGTGGCTGGTGGCGCGAGTGGGTTTAGAAGAATTGATTGAATTAAAGTTGCCGGGGGTTGGGTGTAGTGGGATACAGAGGGGATGAAGTTGGGATGGTTAATTGGAGAGGAAGAAACGTGTAGATATATGGTGCGTGGCTCCTTGAACAGAATTGTTTTTTTCGTAAAGGCAGGAATACATAATTGTATACAACTATCTCTGTTTCTGAGGATCCAGCGGGCAGCTGGGTCCTCTAAGTTTCAGGGAAGCATAATGTTAAAGAAATCCCCTATAATATACTATAAACTCTAATCCCAATTATGCAACTCGGCTGCAGAGACTGTAACATTCTTCCCCAATATCACCACCAGGTTCTTGAATGATCAAGAACCTCCCACTCGTCACTTCGCAAGTCAAAGATCCCTCGAAGAACATCAATACAGATTTGTCTCGAAAGAAGGTGACAGTGCGGGACTGAACGTCACCTTTATTACCGTTATTGCCTTATCGCGTAGAATGAGAGAGACTGAATACCTCCCTTGGTCAGGGATGGGAAAATTTCATTTAAATAAAAATTTTGAATAACGAATAGAAGTTAACAAAATTATTCGTCATGTGTCGAATAAAGTTAAAGCTGAAGTTGAAAATTTATTCGACGCTGAAATCGAAATATTCGACAAATAAAAAAATTAACTTTATTCGTCAAATAATCTAAAGTTAAAGTAACTTTTATTTGATCCGTCATTTAAATAATTTTTTGTTTAGTTAATGCCCATCTCTGTTCTCGGTCATACACACTCTGCGTCATTCTCCGCGGAAAGAACAGAAGAAGTGTAGGGGATAGCGCTCACCTTAGTTCGAGCCCGAAAGCCCGGTGCTTATTCCAAACAACACTGTACACTGGCACTGAAGCTCAAAGAAAGCCGAAGAACCAATACGCGAAAGTTTCTAATTGGCTGCAGCAAGTGGCGTAAATTCGTTATTCGTCCAGCGAGTTTCTAAACTCGCCAGATATCCCGAGCTGTCGATGGTATCGTCGGACGGGTAGGTATCAGCCAGACTTCCTGCCGAAGGAGAGCACCGAGCGAAACGCCGACCTGCTCGAAATATCGCTGCCTCGATGGCGGTGCCGGCTCCGTATCTCACCCTCGTTTCGCGCGGCGCGTGTGTGCGTGTCGGCTCTTCGTTTCCCTCCGTCTCCGCCCCCGCGAACGCCCCCTTTTCGAATTATGCGCCCCGCGCGTCGAGACACCTGTGCACGCCGCACCTTAGGCATCCCCGACAGCGATAACGTATCATTTTCGAATCGATTTCGTGGAAACGCGGCTGCTGAACGTTTCCGACGAGAGACACCTTTGTTTCGATCGTCCTTTCCCTGATTTCAGACTCGGAAACGTTGAAGTGATTCCGTGGGAGGAGCGTTTAAGAATCGCGTGGGAGTTCTAGGGAGCCTGGTAAGAGTGGTGGTCTGCATAATTTCTGAATAACTACTTGCCTCTTCTGATCAGCTGTTACTCCACTTTTGCCACGTCGATACTTCAGATTCTTGGTAGTAAGAATACAATTATTTGTAGGCGAAAAATAGAATCTCGGGTGATGGGACTCAAACCCAAGATCTGCGGGGATCCTCTGCCTTACTGGCCAGCCGCGTTACCAATTCCCCCAACGGCGACTCTCCGATGTTACTTTATATATACCTTTGGGAGATATCCAATTAAGATCGATTGCTATTTTTAAAAGTGTAAGAAAAACACGTTTAAATTGATTGAGGACAAATTATACTCTGAACAAAATAGGGTGGATGTATCAATAAATGAACACGTACTAGTGAATGGGTATTTTATATTGAAATGAGTAAAGTAAGTTATTAAAACAGGCAACGAATTAATTAGACTTCTTTTAATTTCTGGCTTTATATCCAAACAATTTTTGCAGCACGTGGAATCAATCGCGCTGCAAATATAAATTTATAATAGTGTTCATTCATTAGCCTTAAGTGTTCATTTATTGGTGCGTTTACCCTAACTGCTTTGCAAACATTAATATCCAAATCTCAGGTACCAATAACTATTTACAATAAAAGAATAACTAAATATAAAATATTAATAACGCATTTCATTCAGACAGACAATATACCAACACAAAATCCTACACACCAAAATCGAATTCGAATACAAATTCGAATACAAATTTCAAATACTGTTACCGCAGCTCAAAATTTCATAAATGCTTCTCAAATCCTCAATGTTAACACCTCATTGTTCCCGATTCAAATACTTTCCTTGAATCCCATCAGAAACATAAGAACAATTCATCCTTCGTTTGCAAGGACCCCAGCAACCGAACCCCGCCATTCAATTACGAAATCGTGCACCCTGAACGGCGACTGTTCAAATTCTGCGCGACGTCTCAATGCAAGCCGGCTATCTACTCGCGAGACAGGCGCAAAGGCTCGTCCGTAAGCAGTATCTCGTCGGGTCACCGTCGCCCGACAGTGTCCGGGAGACAAATTTCCGGGGCTGGGCAACAGCCCGCAATCGCGTCCCTCGCGATGCCATGAACGGCGTCGCCTCCCTGTTGAGCCACAGGGGACGTAATCCCCGAAAGTTGCGCAGTCTGCGTCGCAGCGTCTGGGATCGCCGCGTTCACGAACATGTGTCTGACATTTTTAATCGTCGGATTAAAATAACTGATGCCCAAGGTGTAGCCTTGGAATCCATTATCCGGCGGATGAGCGGCACGGCCACCCAAAGTGTCGCGTGTCCCAGGAGACCTGCCATCCCGACGTGAACGCGGACTCTAATCTGCGCCTTTCCTCCCCGTTTCCAGGTCCTTTTCGATTTTGCCAAGGAGGGGGGGAGGAAGTGGTCGGGGGTCGACGGACACGCTTTGGAACAAAAGAATTAAAAGGACAGAAGCGAAGCTATAAGCTGCTTCCTCGAACTCCGAATATTAAGTGGTATAATCGATGATATACAGCCCCGATATCGGGGAACGTGGCTCGAGTTCTCTGCTCCTCTCTCTCCTCTCCTCCCTTCACAAGCGCAACCTCGAAATTCTCCGTTTCCGCGGACCGTTAATCTCGTCGAGGCTCTGTAAATGATTTCGTTCCCGCGTGAACGAGCCTTTGGAGACGGCTGGGGAGGTGATCGAGACCGGTTGACGAGCGACGAGCTTAATCAGATCAAGTGTCCGCTGGCAGTGGATGCGGATCCAGTAATGTCGAGGCTGTTCGAGTCTCGCGAGGATACGGCCGGGACGCGTGAGATAGTGTTGTTCGGTGGGGATCATTTCATCGTTCTAGACGATCTAGACAAAAGACGGGGAGCGTGGGTAATGGAACAGAGCTCTTCGCCGGTTTACACGCGTGTATACGACGGGAACGAGGCGCTCGCCCACGGCAACCGGCCCGATCGAGAGATTTCTTTATTGCGGAGATAATAATGATCAGACCCTCGGCCGACTTAAGAGCTGCCCGGGGCCTCGGTTTACTGGCAAATTACTCGGCATCCTGCACCCACCGGTGTAACAGTCGTAAGCCTATTTTAAATAAGCACCGGCTGCCTCGTTTCGCCCGTGATCCACCGCTGATTATCCTGCACCGCACTCTCGCCCCTTCCAACTATATCATACTTCTTCAAATCCTCTAGAAAGCGAACTGTTTATTCTTCCAGTGAGGTGATTAATATATTCGAGAGCTAAACGTAGAACTCTGTGGTCCTATTCTGTTTAGAAATCTACTGTCGACTGAAAAACAGTATTAAAGTCTCGACGTCCCCTACAGTTGCACTAGATACGAAGCGTAAACTATTTTCCCGCAACCGTACCTTTCGATATAATCCGCTACAACTTTTACACTATTCAAAACGGTGAAATCTGACACAGCGTGGAAAGATAAAAGATAATTCTGCCACTTTAATCGTTCAGCGATGCATCATAAAATTACTAAGCACTTTACAACTGTCATCTACCACTTTCGTCTGCATCCATGAACTGACAAGTTGCGAGAGAACATAGCCACGCAACCGATAACCGTGCCACAATCAAAACTAAGTAGGACCACCTTCCCGCGTACAATTTTCTGCTCTCGTTTCGTGCTCCACATTCATCCCTCGAAGAGCAACCACCGCGCAATTAACACCCTCCCCGTGTGACGTCCACGCGAGAGGATCGCTCGAAGAGAGAATCCGCTCGCAAAATCGTGTGTAGCCGTCGGAATCGGGCATCCACGCGTATCCCGAAGAGAAGATCATTATCCGCGCGGGCACGGCTGGCCGCCGAGGACTTTCTCGTGCCATTAGCCGCTAAACGTTGATCTTTTAACCGGTAGCTCGGCCATGGTGCCGTAATTACGACGGTGAAACGCGGTTGGCACCTTGGGAACCCGCCGTGGGCCGATATTCATTACGTAGCCGGGCACGGTCACGCGAGTACATTTGTCATTGATAGATGTGCACACACGACCCTCCGCTGCCGTCCAGCAAAACGGCACGGAGAGAAGCTGAAGGGGGCAGGGGAGAGGGTTGCGACAGGGCCGTGCTTCCGGAGGGCGGTACCTCGAAGAGGCTGCAAGAGGGGCAATTGACCGTGCGTGTACGTGCGTGGCCTACCTGTGCATGCACAAGTGTTCCAGGTAAAACCCTATCGTCGGGGCGGCCATGTTCCTTGCACTTCTGTCGCACTTTCAGGTATTCGCACGCACTCGTCCGCGAACGGCGAGGTCGAGGCAAGGCATTTCTGATGACCTTTCGCGAACCTTTCGCCGCACGACCATCTTTTCTTCTGTAATAGTGTCTTACGAACGTGTTCTTTTTCTTATTAAGCTTCTTATCAATCGATAGTATTTTTCTGTTTGGTATTGTAATGTTTGTAAGGCGAGGGTAAGGAGAGAGTTTAGTTAGTTTTTCATTGTAGAAAATATTGTTCGATCAGGTGATTAGTACCTATTGTTAGTTTTAAAGTAATTCGCAGTGGATTGGTGAAGTTCGTTGAATTAGAGTAGAAATCGAAACGGTGGTCTATTTTATTTCCGTTAATTGGAGTAGGTTTTAACCAAGTTGGCTCTTTTTTAAATTGGAGCCGTGTTGCACAGCGTTAAAATAAATATTCACGTGGACGGTAGTTCTAAACTCGATTCCAGCGGCGCGGCGACAGGCAGAACTTTCGCCACGGGGAAATAAGTACAAATAGAGAGCGAAGGTAAACGGTGGCTAGTGTCGACGGATGCCTATTTTGCAAGCTGGTAGCCGTGTTCTTCCTTCCAAGAAACCACTTGGACGTTTACCATGAGCACACTTTTGCTCTGTAGGGTACTCGGAGGCGCGGTCTTGCCAAAGAGGAGAAATAAGTCCCTCGCCAAAGGCGGCGCGCCGACCATAAATGCGTCAAAAATTAGCCCGGCTAATTCACGGTGAACGCTGCTTCAACGTCCGCCGTATTTCTCCTTTACATTCTTCTGTCGATGCACGACGGTTTTTGCGCTGGATCGTTGCGATAATTTCTAAGGCTCTTGCAACTGAGGATGTAGCGCTGGGTCCATTAGTTTGTAAAAGGTGGAAGTTATCGACGTGGTACCGTGCCTTGCAGGGATTCAACGATTAACCTCCGGCTCAGGCAAGTGTGTGTAAAACGATATTCCTGAGGGTACAAACCAATAAATGCGATCCTCGCCATATGTTACAGGGCTGCAATTATTTTTAAACTGTGAGGCTTAAAGCACTGATTTTAAAGAATAATGTGGGATACATCTCTATTGCATTGATTTGGGGGAATATTTTTACAGGACGCCATAGTATGCTCTTCATTATTTAATGAAGTGTGCTTTTATTGTACAGTAAAATAATAATGCCAGTGTAATTGTTTGCAGGTTATCAATGGTAGATAAAGCTGCAATCATTCGTACCAATTTTCAGCATGGTCGTATTTGAAATGGACATCTTGTTGGATAAATTATAAAATACAGTCGATAAACCCTTCACCTTCAGTAACGATTTTTACACGTGGAATACACGATTTTCTAGGGGAATAGAATTATAATACTAAGAAGATGCATAGAAGAAGAAAGCCGTAGGTGTATTTAACCGTAAGATGGACTGACACAGACAAATCAAGGCATCATTTAGTTACTAGTACATTACTGGCATGAAGAGAAGTGATCTAGAATATAGAATCTCTAAGACACAAAATTCTAAATTCGCATCCTACCCACATAACTTCATCATTGGCTTGCTGATACTTGGCGTTTGCGCGGCTAGACCCTCGTCCTCCGTCGCTGAGAGGTTCCCCGTAATTAATGAGCACATTCACTCATCCCTCGCGAAATCAGCTCACAAAGAACGCACGTACGTGCGCACCTTCGAAAGCTGAAAGGTTGATCCCTTTCAAGACGGCAAATAAAGATGAAGGTACAGGTAAATACGTTTTTACCGCTTTAATAAAATAAACGCTCCGCTTCCCGCGACAGCGACTCGCCCCATAAATACGTTCCATCGGACGTGGAGCGTCGCTTTGTCCAGGGAATTCGGCAAACAGCGACGCCTCGCGTCGAGCTTTTCGTCGTTTAATCAAAATTAAAATTCAGTTGGAAGTGCGTTCGTCCGCTCGCCCGCTCGCTCGCTCGCGCGGGCTCGAGCGGCCGCTCTGCGGCCGGGCGTATCCAATTAAAAAAATGAAGTGCTTTTTCATATTCATCTCTGCCTCGTTCCATCTCCCTCCCGCCCCCAAACTCCTCTCTGCTCCCATTTGTTCGTAAATAATAATTAAAAATACTCGTCCACGGTTGCCCGTCCGCGAGAACCGCTTGGCGCTCGCTAATATTAGTCGTCAGAGAAAGAAAGAAAAGAGCCCCCGGCCGTCGCTCGAATATCCACATTTCCATCGCTTTTCCCATCCCTTATCCACCCGCTCCACCTGCCCCCACATCCCCCTTTGCCCCCGCCGCTTCCGCCAAACGTGGCACTGCTCGTCATTCTCCTCGTTTGCATTCGGGACAGCTCGCGCTCGCGACGAATTTGCAAGCTTTTAATATAAACGCGACGCGTATACCGTCGAATCCGAGTGTTGTTGCCCGTCGCTCAGTCTCTCCCCGCTACCCTCCCGCCCTCTGCTACCAGCCCGTTTATCCCAGTCCGTTGAGGGGGGCTTTCTCGTCAGTCCCTTTATGAATAAATCCGGCGCGAGTCGTTTTCACCTGCAATCGCCGCGGTGAAACGCGATATCCTGTCTCGCGACGTGGATACCTTTCCAGCGCCGGGGAAACGGTACCTCGATTTCGGCATCGTTCCTGCGTATACAATTTGGATCGTGACAGAGGATTTGATGGTTGGGTCGGAGAGGGTTTGTGTTTAGAAGTTTACGGGCGTAACGATTTGTTCTATGGTATAAGGTGTATTAGATTATGTCTGATATGGCTGTTGAACGACAGTCGGGAGCGTTTGGGGTTGTGGTTGTGTCGATGGAATTTTGTACGATTGAGTTGATGAGGGGTAGGTTGTCGCGTGTATAGCGGTTGAAGGACTAACTTTGAGAGAGAAGAGTTGGGATTTTTTAAAATGGACAGTTCAAGAGGCGATATGAAGTTTTACTCCAAAAAGAAGTCATTTTAATAACTTTCATTCGGGGCACATGGTAGGGGAGACCGGGGCAGGTTGTAACACGGGGTAAATTGTAACATAAGTAAAATCTTTTGAACGACAAATCTGGTAACCCACAGCATGCGAGAGCTGCTTGACGATATTAGCACCGTCGGTTTTAGTGACACAAACGAGCGTTATGTATTCATTTTGTGGTTATAGCCCAGAATTTTAGTATTTAGAGCACGTAAGTAAATTTTGTCTTAGCACTTTTATTTCAATTAACCGACATTAGAAACCGTTTGAAATTTTGCTTCTTTGTCGCAAACGAATCAGTACACATTGGTTTATTATAATGTGTACGCATTTTAGTAATTTGATGTTTAGTTTCTCGTTTGCTGAGATAAAACGCAAAAATTCAAGCTCGGGGTAAATTGTAACATGTTACTACTTACTCCACTCTAAATGGTATAAAGCAAGCTATTTGCTGACACACCGGTAAAAGATGCTCTAGAGGAACAACAGAACAATCGAGAATCCAAAAAGTAGAAAAAAAGTATAAAGGAAGAAGTAAAAAAAGCGAAGAAGAAGATTTTGATAGAATCAGATGAATAAGCAATGATTGTTTAACTCATGTATATCAAATGTTTAATAATGATTTGTGTTTTTATTTATATTTTTTAGACATGTTTATTTGAGTTCATATTTGTATTTAAATAAGTAAAACAGATGTGTTACAATTTACCCCCGGACTGGGGCATATTGTAACAAAGGTTCAGATTTGTTTAAGATGAAGTTATATGTCTAAGTGTCCAAGATTTTGTCACGTACTTTCACGCAATCAGTTCACCACATATGTAAGTAGTAAGTCACGCAAATTATTTCCTGATTGAGGAAAACACTTTCGAGAAAAAACTGTGAAAACTTTTTTGTTACAATCTGCCCCGGTCTCCCCTACTATCAGTACCTACTTACAATCTTTCTACATTCTTTGCAATTGTTCTTACACAAACTTAGGTATCTCGAAGCAAACCTATCGCAACTAAAAACAAAAGCAAAACCCTTCCAACCCCACGATTCGATCACTCGTCTCCCAATTATTTCTCACACCAACCTTAAACGCATATAATAGTTCCAAAAGTTCGCCCGTACACATGACCATTTCGCGCGTGCCCAGCGAAACGCAGATTTATATTAATGCCCCGCAATTTGTCAATGCTCCTCTGCGTCTTCGGCCCATGAATGAAAAATACAGGGCGGGGAGCACAGAGGGGAGGGGGCAAGATTGATTATTCCACGGCATGTGTTCGCGGCCTCGTCGAACCGGAAACGCGGCCGTATTTTGCCCGCGGGGCGCTCTAATGAACGGAACCGGGGGTCGAAAACTCGGAATAGGGCACGGACGCGTGCGCGCGCGGTTTCGATGGCTCTTAAAAGTGGATGGGCGGGCGCGGCCACGTGCCGAAAGAAAACTCGACGAGCCGCTGACCCACGTGGCCGGCCGTTTTTATTCTTTCTATGCGCCAAAATGATTGATACACCGGGGGCTCGTGATCGCGATTTCGTGGGGGAAGGGAAAAGCCTCCTATGTTACACGTTTCGCTTGAGTTGCCGGGGATTCGATGATTTCAGTGAGTTCTATGGAGAAATTTAAGAAAAATCGCACTGTTAGGTCACAGTGCTTTCTTTGCTTCTTTCTTTTTTGTAAAATCGATGTACAATGTTTATAAGCCTTTACTCTTATTGTCTATGCTAGCTGTAAATACTCAGGTTCTTATATTTTGAGTAATAAAGACGATTAATAATAATAATAATAATCTACAGTGGACTTGAAAAAGTTGTACGTACCTATACCATTTTCACTCTTTCTGTTGGCTCAGACCTAATATCACTCTGTTCCATTTCATCTTCAGCAAAATAATAGGTATGTTACAGTTAAGTTTAGGGGAGAGTGGGGTAATTGCGAACACCTAAGCCAAAAAGCAAACAAAACGAATACTGTGTGAGAAATGAATTTGTTTATTATTTACAAACATACTTAAACTATTCATCTATAAAGTACTGTGACGAATTTTTGAAAAATTATAATAAAAATCAACTTTATAGTGAAAAAGAAAAACCCTCGGTGTTCGTGATTACCCGACTGCCGTGGGGTAATCACGAACAGAGTGCTAAATATCGCAGAAGTCGCACAAAAAGCGCGATTTCAATGGTCAACACATAAAAAACGTTGCTACAACCTATACCTAATGTATTCTTCAAATTCCTCTTCTTGTGCGTTAGAAAAAATTGCAATTAGTCGGAATATCGAAAAAAAATAGTAAAGACCGTTTTTTGAACTTTTTTCTGAGCCTGTAATGAAAATTCAAAAATCCTTTTGTAGAATTAAATAAGTTTTATACGTGTTGAAAATTTCATCAAAATCGGTTAAAGTTGCTCTGAGCTACAAACGCTTAAAGATTTGTTCGTCATTACCCCACGACATCAAAAAATAAAAAGCAATTTATATCAGGGGTTAGAATCATGATTCAAGCCACGCTTTGGTCACAAAATGTTGGTAAAAAAGTGCTTTATTTCAACTTAAAAAATCCCAATTGTATCATTAATTCAACAGTAATTACATGCAATTGAAAATGGATAAAATATTACTTGAAACATGATGAAAATAATAAATTGTGTTTATCTTGACTAGCATAAGCTTTCTGTTTTTATCACTTTGTGCCCGGCGTTGGATACGACTTAAACTATTAGCTAGCTAGTGGAAAGGGAACATCAGTTTTTATTTAATAAAACGCCGTAACCATCGCGTTCGCGATTATCCCGCGTTCGCGATTACCCCACTCTCCCCTACACTTTAACAAAAAAAAAACATTCATCAAAAAAGATCTCCCCTACAAACAACCCCCGATTTCAGAAGAAAGAGAGCAACCGCGAATTGGAGGTACGGGAAGCGTCGTGAGTCGAAAGGGTCAGGTGCATGGTCCGTTTCTCGCGCTATTCGTGCGAGGACTCGTCGAGCTAGAATCCGGGCGAAGTCTAGGGTCGAGGGTTTAGTGCGCTCCTTCTCTCGTTGGCACACGACATCTTTGCTCCGACTGCTCGTAAGCACCCTAAACAAAGGGATATTGAGAGACTCCCGAGAGAGATAGGACTAAGAAGAGGATAAGGCGAGGCGAAGTGGCGGCAGCGGGAGCCGAGGGGGTGGTGCGAGGGTAGGGAAGACGAGCTACCCACCTTAGGATCGGGGTGACTCCGCCACAATGGTGCGTCGCCTGGAATCCAAGGGGTTTATTAAAGCCGCGGTTGGCGATACAGCTCACGTTCCCTGCTCTTCCACGGACCACCCTCGTTCTCTTTCGTCGTTCACCCCCTCCCCGCCCTCCGCCCTGCCGACGGCCGATCTCGCCGTTCCTCTCCCTCAGCCCGACCATGGATACGCTCTCTTAAGCGAGGGTGTCCGAAGTCGGGTCACCTACGTCCTACATCTACTCGGAGTTTAGAGGATACCGCTTTAAGCCTGATCCCTCGGGCTCCTTTTAGAAGAAGCTCGAAACTAAATTTGAATTCACGGCCCCCCCCCCCGCGAGCCGACTCGCTGCATAATGCACGCCACGGGAACGATCGAACTTCCGCGGTTTCCCGCTTTTTCCATTCAAATTCCCGACAGCCCTCGAGATCATTTCCGTTGTTGTAAACGTTCATTGTCCCTGTCCAGACGTCGTTTTGAATAAGGGATTCAAAAGGCTGCGCGTGCTACAGTGTTATATACCGGTGGTATTTATTTACCGCTTGCTTCTACACTCTTACTGCAACCCTTTATTCTATCAATTCCTTTAGATACTCGCAACCCCTTGCACCCTGCCTCTCATTTCCCATCACCCACATAACAGCCTTTCTTACCTCTCCGCTGCCTCACATGCACATCTTGACCATTGTTTCCATTGTACCTTCCTCCGCCTACCTTCTCCATCTTCACACACCTTGGCAACCTCGGTAATTCTCGCACCCTGACGCCCATATCTCCGCCCATCTAGATCCTGTCTACTCTTCCTCGCCCGTTCCGCGAGGCGGTCTATCCGTCGACACTTTCCAAGCGTTATACTTATTCATATCGCACGTAAATCAGAACACCGTCGGCCGGGGGCTTTTATCGACAGCGACGCCGCGCGAGCGGAGCAACAGACGCGTGTAAGAAGGCGACGCCGGGTAATCGGGAGCCAGGGAACACGTGTCTCACATCCCCCTGCCCAGGATAGCTAGAAGCGTAGCCCGCCGATGGAGAAGGTCCCCGCGACGGTGAACGGTTCCCTTTTCCGCGACTGTACGAGCCGCACCGTCGACACGGAACGCGCATTAGGCGCGACTGCATCCTCACGCCCCGCAGCTACTTCCACGATCTCGCCCCCCGAACCACCCCGGGAGCCTGAGTCTCTGCGCTTCCCATCGTCGAAGTGCGCGTTATGATGGCTCGCGTAAACTCATACACCAACGATTCCACGGGCTCCGCGTTTACCTTTCGCTTGTCCTTGGATTTGTGATCGCGGTGGCTAGTAAGTAGTGGGAGAGCTCTCGGTTAGGGGAGGATGGGGTAGTTGGAAGAGAGTGGGATCAGGAGAGACTTCAGGATGGTGACTTCGTGCAGGTTATTAAAATTTAATTGTGACGAGTTTAGAGGTTTTTGGGGGTAGGTAGGTTTGAGCTGATTTGTATTGACCACTTGCACTTAAGTGGTCACTTACGGGGGGTGAGGGGGTTAGTGATCTTAAAGATCCAGGGGTATGCCGCAGATACCATGATTAAAAGGTTTTATTTAGCGTCCACTTCTGATAATATCATGATAGGTATTTACAACACAAGTCCATTAATAGGAAGTAGGTTTATTGGCCTTCAATAAAAATATATTGCAAACTCATTAATAATGACAGAAAATAACAAAATCTTTGATTTTCAAATACGTCGACCCTTTTACAACTACATACTTAGGTAGGCTTACATGGGATATTAGACATCATGAAAGGGACATCTTAATGAAAGAAACAAAATGAGAACAAAAGTGAGATCAATTGTATAAAGTATCATTAATGGCACATAGAACAAGAAACAAATGACAACACCCTTTATTCCGCATGACTCATTGGCCCATTTTCTAAAATGTTACGAACCGCCCTAGATAAGTAAAGAAACTTTTCCTTTTACATCAGAAAACCATTTAAAACCTGTCCCTTTTATAGCACCTCTCCCCTATGCACTGTTCGATTGAATGTGTTACTTTTTGTAAGATGCAGTGTTTTGTAAATTCTTTTTGAGGGGTCATTCCAATTAGCGCCGATATATTCATTGATTTTCAGGAATTTATTGCGACAAAAATAATTATAGTAATGGAATAAAACTTGTTTGTATTTATTAAACTACATTTCTACAGTAAATAAAAAATACAAAAGTAATAAAATTATTGCATTTAAAATGCTTTTGAAAGCGGTCTTGATGACTTGTTTAAAAATTCATGCCTCGCTCGTGAATGCGATTTCAGCTGTTAGACTTATCTGAATCCAAAAATCAAAACAGATTCTTGATCAGTATGACTGTCGCTATCGCTCGAACTATAATCAACGATTTATCTTCAAAATTAGCAAAATGGTGGGCAAAATGCAAGAAAAATATTTTTCGGCTTTTTTTGCTATTTTCGATTTTGAAAGTAGGTTAGACTCAATGAAAATACTTGGTTGTAGTCCCTGCGAGAGTCGGAGGTGTGCAGAATAAGCAGTAGAATTTATAAAGCAAAGTTCGATAGATTTTGAGATTTTATCTTCACGATGTGAAAAAATGACCTTTCGAGAAAACCGCGTTCAAAGTTTTCATCCACAGAGGCCGAGCCTCTGCGTTCCCTACAAAATGCCTCTGTAGAAGCTAAAATAATCGGAATTTTTCCATGAAAATTTAACAGTACATTCTTGAGGATATGTACTTTCGAAAAAAAAATCGATTTTTTCAACCCGTCTAACCGGAATGTCCCCTTAAGGTGTTGAGCGTGTTACGTGTATATGACGCAAAGTGCAAGGGATTAATAATACTAAAATATATCTTGAACTTGTATCGAATTATTCAACGATCCTTTTTAACTCTCTAATCCACTTTCTAACAACGCTACTTTCCTATGAACAAATATACGATTCCTCAATCCCTTCACTCACAGAAACACTGTCTATCCGCTTGCATACTTGTACCATTGTAATTCGCAGCGATGGAATTCCCTGATTATCAACGAACAATATCACTCCCGCAGTCCCAGCAAACTCGATAGAAGTGAAGAACGATATTAGCTGTTGACTAAGTCAGTATAAAAGTTAATAACAGCCCGGGGGAAGCATAAAAGTTTAGAGCTCTCTCTGTTACGAGCGTCGCCCTACACGCGTATCCATCTGATTCTATCCTATTTAACCGACAACGAGATAGCTCGTAGAGGACAAAAATCGCTGGAACCAGAGAGAAACGAACGATGAAACGATCCCACAAGCTCGGAACACAATGGACTCCGCGGGGCTTAATATAAATCGCGGTAACGATATTCAAACTGCTCGCTTCCGCAATTACTCCCAACCTCCTCGATTGCGATTCCTGCATTCTCCCTCGCGACGACGATCATGACGAGAGGGACGAAATCTGTGTAATGTCGGTTATTGTACTCGGATGAAAGCATCTGAATTTTCTAATTGTCGAAAGTACGCTCGTTAGTAGCTAGAGCACAGGGATGAATTATAACTGCGCGCTTCAGCCGTTTTTAGCAAGTAAAAGCCGCGAAGAAAGGTGTCATAATTTGATCTATAAATGAATACGTGTCTAGCAATTGCTGGGGAATGAAAATATTGAACTTTTGAGGGACAGCAGTATATCCTAAGAAAATACTACTTATTTACATATTTACATGCAGGCATTGCGCGTCAAATTCCCATTAAATATCTATTTTACAAAATGTTACAAAGCCTCTTCTGACTCCCAAATTTCGAAATTCACGGATTGCTCGATCGCCTCCTAATAATTACTGCTACCTTTTATACTTTCCAACTTAAATAGTCGTACGTTTTCCCATTTCATTCACTTATCAGCGAAAATCTTTCAGTGAAACTTAGTGACACCGCTTAAAAAGAAAACACATTCAGCAAGAGTGTGCAAGGGGTCTAAATAATTGGAATAGAGGATCGTTCCCAGGATAAACTTCCTCGAGGAAAGTTTCACACCCGGGAGTTGGTCAGAGCGCGGAGCATAAAGCCAGCCCGTACCATTCTCGATAGCTGGGGCGAATACCGTTAATTATGCCAACGCTGAACCAATGAAGTGCCGATAAAAAGTTGGAACGACCGGGCTGGCTGTGGTTGCAGCCGTTCCGGCGTCGTAACCGGCCAGCGCGGGAGTTAGGAGAGCGTAGACGACGAAATAGGCCGTTCAGGATCCTTTAATAAAGACACGATCCTCGAGAACGAGGAGGAAGGGTATTCTTATTTCAAAGGAGCCGACCACTCGATGTTACGAGGCTGAAGGAGCACTCGCCGTTAAGGAAAGTATGAATGTCCTTTTGGATCAGAAAAGCACATCTAGGCACCGACCCCTCTCGCCGGGGCTCCAGGGTCCGCCATAATTGTGGCGCTTCTTCAGCAGGGGGAATTCTTTAAGATGCTAAGCAAATCCCCAGATTCGTTTTATGTAAGTGATGATGACAATAAGAAATTGGAGTCACTCCAATTGGGAGAGCCCTGGACCTCAAGTTTTAGGTAAATTTAAGAGTAATATGAATTCTGAATATACATATATCGGAGATTCTTCTGAAAAGTCGACATAAATATTTCCTTGTACCAGAAATATGTATCTAAATTTTACCTCGTCCAATACTGGCAAACATCTTTTTCCAAATCTGCATTATATGGATCCGTTTCGTTTAATTTTACAGAAATATGGTTGAGTGGAACCGTATTACCTATTCGGTACATTGAACTTTATTTAAAATTAAAATATACCACTGGCCATATTCTCGACACCTGCAGTAGGAGGCACTTAAATATACCTCATTGTATCGAAATAGGTAATTTAATTCTGCCTGCATAAAGCTATCAATAGCCAGCGACGCTCGTTGGGCAAAAATTGTTCGCAGAGGGGATAACAAAATACTCGGGCCTGATAAGCGGACTTTAAATCCCACGGAGGAGAAATAAATTCGTTTGAAAGAGGCACATCGATCCGATAGAAGGAAATCGTTGCTTGGATACGGAGCCCGTAGCTCTCGCTGGATTCCTATAGGAACAGGCTGTAAAACTGTTCCTAATACAAGCTGTATATCCCCGTCTCGTTTCCTCGAGGTTCGCCGGAAGTTGCATTAGCGTCTCGTGGCTGGGACCACGGGGGCGGGGGAGCGGTGGTGCTATACTTCCTGGACAAAGTAACCGCGCCATTGTCGCAACAAACCACCCCCCTCGCCGGGGAGTCCTTTCACCCGCCTCACACCACCGAACCGCGCGCGTCCATTGTACTCGCGTCGTGTTAACTTATTTGCGCGATACGTACGACGCGACCCTGGCCAGAAACGCGTCCGCTGTTTCTACATTAAGTCCAGTTACGTGTCACAAGCATTTACTGCGGCGCAGGCGAATAGCGAGGCCCTCCGTCGACTATACTCGCACGGGGGATGAAAAAGTGGGGAAGAGGACTGGTGAGTTTGGAATCATCCTCGTACCTGCAGAAATTGAGATGGGAAGTGGAGAGGGTTGATGACTCCATTCACTTGTCGAGATTCCAAGTGAGCATGCGCATTGGAGACCTCACTAATGTTTGGTGCACTTGTACTTATGTAAAAGAAAATTTATTAAGGAAATTCACAAACTGGTATTCTTGAAAACTTTAAATATGTGATAGGTGAATTGTATTATATTTTGGGTATTTTTTTTATATGACAGGATTGAAAAAGGATTCATTATTTTAGTAGATATGAGGAATTGGAAGCAAAAAGGGATTAACCCTAGTGCTCGATAAATGCAGAACTACTTAGGCAATCTAAAAATAGGGTTTGAACGACACTTTCTTTTGCAGGCGTTGTTGCCATCGCAGTCATAATTTTTAGCTTCTCATTTAATTTGAATAAGTGTTGCACACAGATGCCACGACAAAATTTGAATGCAAGAAGTGATATTGTTATGCCATATTATTTAAAATTGAACGAAATCATTTTTTTTAGTTTATTTGATTATTGGAATGATTATGTCCGTTTTTGTCTGAATGCCTCAATTATAGTTACGATAGCGGTGGTAATGGACTCGAAACGTAGTCCTTCACCTTCAACACCTATCATCCACGACTCCTGATTCTTTGATGGCGTCACCATCAGCGCAGAGATCACTCTTGACGCGCTAATGTCCAGCCCTCCCCTACCCACGCGTCATTCCGCCTCGAGACAAATATTGCCTTTCTATGGTCATTTTTTATTCAGCCGATTCACTTTTCCAACGAGTCAACTTTTCCTCGTGAATAATCCATCCGACGGGCGAATTAAATTTCAACGACAAAAGGTCGATCAATGATGCACGGAACTTGAAACGACAGTTGTGTCGCGCGGTTCCATTAAAATACACGAGTTCTCCGCGCGCGCGGGGCACCGCGGCGGGTCTAAAAGGAGCGTGGAAAAATCTGAAATTATCCTAGCGGTATAAAATTCGATGCTGAAAGTTGCACCTGGCCGAGTCACGGTCGTTCGATCCCGCCGGTGCTCACCGGAGGTTCAGAGGCGGCGCGGAGGCAGAGGCGGGGGGAATATATTTATTGCTTAATTCGCGCTTCTTTGTTTCATAAAAGTGAGAAACAGCTTTAATAACCGGCTACGACGGGGATATAATGAGGGGTTGCGCTCCGAACGCCGGAGATGCTCTCTCTGGCGCGCGAAAGAAAGCGCCATCTTATAACCCGTTTCGGTTTCACGAAATTGGCCGGCGACCGGTGGGTTCTTTATCGGGGAATACTTAAGCGCGCCGATTATAATTCAATAGCGCCCCGCTCTCTTCAAACGGGATACCGATCCGACCGTACGGAAATCCCACTGTTGTACGACGAATCTCCATCGATTATCTCGTGGGATTGGAGACTCGGCACGAAGGAGCGCGTTCGCTATCCGCCACAGATAATCTCGCATCGCGTTTAGGAAGTGTCTGGGAAAGGATTCGACTCGCCGCGAAGTTATAGTAGGTACTTGGGTGATCGTATATAGGTGCCTAAGACGTGGGAGCTGTTTAATGGGAATAAAGAGCGGAACCAGAGGGTGAATTTCTTCTTGTCCCTCGCAAGGAATAGAAAAAGGATCTGGGAGCTTGGAAAGTTGCTTCGCGAGGGACTACTACAATCATCCTCCACTCTCCTCAGCTCCAACCTCTGATCACCACTCTACAGCCCCTCGATCGAAGCAGCATCTCAGTCGCGAAATCCCCCGATACCGTCCTCGTTAATCGGAAAGCTCCATCTTCCCCGGGAGGCTGCCGGAGGGGGTGGGTCGAGCGACACGCGATTCGGGAGTCATAATTTGGACGGGTGCTCGGTCGGCGCTGGATGACGCGGTCGTCGTCGCCGTCGACGGAGGTGCCTCGTTTTCAGGCGAGCAGCAGCTCCTCGCCAGGGTGGAACGGGGATGGGAAGAGCGGCGGGGGTGGCGCGCGAAGGAGGAGGACGAGAAAGAAGAGGAAGCGGCAGCGAGGCGATTGTTCGAGGCGTGGAAGCGCGCCTTAGATGCGACAATTGAGGTTCCAGACTGTGAACCTGCAATCAATGCTTCGTCGCCGTGGCGCGGAAAGAGAGTCCACGAGGGGTGGAGAAGCCGCCGCGATGGGAGGGGTGGTTGGCGGCGAGCGAACGACGGAGGAAGCACGAGGAAGAGCCAGACGCGTTCGACAGAGAGACAGCGGGTGTTGGAGGAACAGCGGGAGGGTGAAGGGGGAATAGGGAGGGTGTGAAGACTGGCGGAAAGGGCTGGCTTTGTCTGGCTGTGAAAGCTCCCGGAGGGTGCGCGAGAGGGAGGGTTCCTCGAGGAATACGCCTCGAAGGAAGCCGGCTAGCATATCGAGCCCCTCGCGTCGCGCATCCTTATTTCACGAACCGAGCCCAGGGAGCATCGGCTATCCACAAATCTGTCGATGTTCGAAAAAAAAAGAACGGAGGAAGAAGGGCAGGCAGTGGGAACGATGGAAACGCGGCTGGGAAAACCGCGTTCCCGCTGTTTTGCTTCGTTCCGGGGAAATATAGCCGGCGTTGCCAATGAAAGTTATTGGAAATAATGCACTGACTGCGGCTGGAAAGCGAGTGTTACTGACGACTGGAGAATATTCCTTGGAAGCGGCGGATTTCCTTGGCTGGAGGAGTCTTTGCGTGGCTTTAGAATTCATGTGGGTATGATGTAAGGGCGTACATATGAATTTTTGTTAGGTATAATGATGGTGGTGGTTGTTTAACATGGTAATCAACTGCTTTTACGGAGTTGGTTCTGATAGTGTAAAGAGGAGACGTGTATAAATAACTTTTTATCGTGTTTCACGATAAGCCACAATATTTATGAAAGTTTCGATAGCATGTATACAACTTACTTAAATCTACAAGCGGGATTTTTAAATTTTCATTACAGGCTCAAGTAAAAACATTGAAGGAGCGACCTTTACTATTTTCTTTGCTATTCCGATCAATTGCAATTTTTTTTAAAAACGAAGAAACATGTCATCTAGCTCCTCAAAATGCTCAAGTTGTTTGGACCAATTTTAAAAGAATTATTCTGTTTTAAAGGATGTCCCAATACTTTTGACCGGCATTGTAGGTGGTGCCCCGTTAGTTTGGGTATTTGTAGAGCTAGGATAAAAGTTCTATCGGAAAGTCGACGTTGGGAGAATTGATAACGCGGCTGGCCAGTACGTAGAGGACTCGCAGGTTCTTGGGTTCGAGTCCCATCGCTCGAGGCTGTCGTTTTCGCCTACAATTTGGAGCTCTCAGGAGCTACTAGTTGAAATTTGCAACCCTACTGTGAATTGATAAATGTAAATTGTGTGAGATCCCAATAAGTCCTACTTATGCAACACAAATACATCATGCAACCACAATGCTTTACACAGTAATCTCCTGCTCCATTTACCCCCTCAACTGTAATTCAACTTAGGTATCCAAATACCCCCTTCAACCCCACAGCCCCAAAGTGCATCTTCGAAGTTTCAAGGTACCGAGGAAAGTTATTTTTCAATTGAAATGGCGCTGCACGGAATGGTGGTTCCCTGGAGAAGCAAAGCTGCGCACGTACCATCGTTCAAGGGTTCAAGGCCCACTTCTTAACAGTAACCTTCGCCAATAATAGCCGATAATGATCGGCCGATCGATTCTTTTCCGTGTTATTGTAAGTTTTGGGCGGTTGTGCAACCGCGTGGCAGGGTGCACGATCCTCCTGATTATACGGAGTGCCGCGTAATTGCCGCGTTTCACGTGCATCGTGAAAGCGAGTACAAGCGATTATCCGATCGCACCCATGTCGAAAGCATATCGCGATTATATGCAACAGCCACAATCTCGAGGACGCACCTGCCCCCGACCGCCGTGGATCGGCCGACCCACCTTTTCGGCGGAAAACGATGGCGTATTAATATTATTGTGCAAACGTGCAGAGGAGTGACACGGCAATCGACTTTGTTCTCTCCGTAATTTGTTTCGACGTTAATGGGGGGCAATTACAGTTTGCCGACCACGATCTTTAATACATTTATCGTTGTTCCATAAACATAAGTTAGCGGTTATTGGTTGTCGATTGCACTCCGTGTCAGCAATTATCGGACTTTATAAACGACAAATTGCTTGAAATGGGATTGGCAGCAATTTGTACGACGGGCAGATAGAAATCTACAAAGAGAGTGATATGTTTTGTAAACACTCACTCCGGGAGGTCCCGCTGGTTAAGATCGGCTGATAACACTCATCACCCAAGGTTACTTATCAATCACAACTTCTATTTTACGGAATTCTAGTTTATTTCTATTTTTGAACAAGTAGCGCACTCAGGATTTAACTCTACACTGCACACGTGAACAGGTCTCGTGATGTAGAATAAGGATGACTCGTAGTGTTAACGAGATATTTGTTCAGTATTTCATTTTGTTATAAATATTTTTTTCTCAAAATAGCTATGCATTCCTAGATTTGGAAATATGGGCCTGTAAGGCTTAACGTGTGCATTGGTGTATTTTTAATTTATGTGTGCACTGGTGTATTTTTAATTTATGTGTGCACTGGTGTATTTTTAATTTATGTGTGCACTGGAGGGTTAATTTTGGGGGAAGCAAATTCAATAAAATTCATTAGATGATTATAAAAATTGATTTAAAGAATAAAGGCCAGGTTTCAATTTCCTTTTACAAAGCTTTTGAATTACTTCAGTCGTGGTTACATTAATCACCTTTTTCTTTTACTTTGAGAGGTGCCAGGGCTCCTTGCCCTCACTCCTGGGTGCACCGCTGACTTGACCCGCTACCTACCTCATTTCCTTACCAGAAACCCACTGTAAAATCTCTGCAAACCTCTGCAAAAAATGCATATCCTAACACACACTAACCTACCATAGAACACAGAGTGCATGAAACTTCCAGCTAACAGAACACTCAAAACATCCGCCAGAAGTGCCCGAAAACCACCGAAATCCTGACCTTAAACCCCCAAACAAAAAACTCCCTCTCCTCGGAGGCGGCTGCAAAAGTTGCAGGGTTGAAAATCCCGAGTACGCTCCACAGACCCAATTACACTCGCGAGGGTGCTCGATCTCGAGTTGTCGGCGAGGCGAGAGCCGCCTGCCGCGATTCCATCGGCGAAACGAGCGAGATCGGCGCGAGGGCGTAGGGGCGGGGGGTTGGGATGCGATAAATTTACACGTGTCCAGCGAAGACGGAGCGTGTCGAGCAGACAGAATTGGGAGAGAGAGACGATCATGCGGTGGGATTACCTGTGCAACGCGAGCCATTAGCTGGCGTGTGTGCAATGTACTCAAGCGGACTTGTAGTCGGTAGGCGGCGCGGCGGGGGCGGGGGGTTGGGAAGAGGGAGCCCCGATTGTGTGCAAGCGCGACGGATAAACGCAGAAACACCGGGCGGAGGAGCTCGAAAAGGCTTTCCCTTCGATACGCCGGCCGATCGCCGGCCAAACAGCCGCGAGTTACACAGCCCTCCCTCGAAGACGCCTGAAAACGCCGACGGTTTATGCACGTACGCGCCATATTAAGCGTAAATGAAGCGGCCGCGGGTATACGAGTTGCATTAAGCGGCTTGCGGGCTAATGGAGGTAGCGGTGCCGATGTTGGCCGAGCAATTAAGCCAGTCAGCGGTCGAACAGAGGATAAATAACGGATATACAGGTGGTTGGGCCTTGGAGCAGACGCCGTGGCTAGGAAGACGCTTGTTATTTGCCCGTTCGGGGACTCCGCGCTCAGCTCTAGGATATAAGGGTGCATATCTTGGTTCCTGATCGCTGAGAATTTTCGTCGGTTACGCATGCATATTTATGCGCGGTACCAGCTCGATGGGAGAGTTCTTTTCCCTGGGTCGCGGAACGGTTCTATTGTGGAGCACGGAGGCCTGGGGAAGAATATGGTATCGGGAGGGTGTTTCGAAGCTCTGGTTTGTAACGATGCGTTCAAGTGTCTCGAGAATGCGTGCGCGGAGGAAGATTGCAATGGAGATGTGCAGAGGCCGTTATTGTGAATTTAGGGGCGACTCGGGGGTGGCTTGGAATTTTGGACTGAGTGAGATTGGGGGAAAGTTAACCTTTCGTTGCGTAACTTCTTCGGTCTTGAAAAAAAAATACATTTTTGAACTCATACAAGTAATAATAATAAGGGAAAAATAATAAAAAAAAATTGTATTCTCTTTTATTTTTCCGCCATTACGATTATGATTACTTCAAAACCGCGAAATTACAACGTTGAATGCGATCCATATAAATGTTTAGACACTATATAGGATATGTATCATTCATGATAAAGTAGTTATATCACACTACATGCTAGTTACAGCAAAAAAATTAAACAGAAAAAATATGTTGCATATCTGCAACAGTATGCAACGAAGGGTTAAGTAGCTTGAGAATTGGAACGTGTTTTGAGGAATTTTGGAGCAGTACGAGGATCATAAAGGGAAGATTTTAGAAAAGGTGAGTCAAATTTGAGGGTGAAAAGACTAGGATAGAGTATAGGCACTCTTGATTGTGTTTGGAAAGTGGCTGTCTGTATTTAAATTGGTGCTATACAACGCCGAAGATTACCAGATAATTATTTGCCGCAGGAAGGTCGAAAAATAATTGCAGATTTCCATCAGCGATTTAGTGCTCCATCAAAATCCCGCCATCAAGCAGCTTTCAAGCAACAGGATCACCGAGTTAACGACTCGGGGTCAATTACCAGGAGAATCGGACCTTCCCCGAGTTTACGATACCTCGAGGTCCGCTTTGTTTCATAATCGATGCCCGCTCCTGTGTGAATACGCGACCCCGATGTTTAACCAAAACCGAGCGTTTTCCTCCACCTTCGCCGCGTATCTCCGTCCCGACAATTTCCAGCCTGACACGTGGTTACTCGCTTTTATGGCGACGGTGTACTCCTTTACGACTATGCCCGGCTAATTTCGAGACCTGGACGTGAGGTTCGCCAGAGAATTAATGCTCTATAGATACTGCTATCCGCCAGAGAATTAATGCTTTATAGAGTGTGATACACCATTTGTGGGCATGCTTCGTGTCTTCAGTGGTGATTTTATTAGTGTCGATGGTCTTTGTTTCAAGAGCGCACTACAATGGGTGAGTTAGACATTACTCCTACAATCCTCAAGGACTAAACTAGCCCCCACTAGAATTAGAGACTTAGAAAAGCGAAGAATAGCCTAACCAATCAGCCAATCAACAGATGCCTAACCCCAACAGCCTACCACCAGCATTCTCCTCCTCCATGCACAACAAAGAATCAAACCTCTCCTCGATCACATCCACTGTAAAATCCTCTCCGCTCCACTTGCCACCATCGAGCAAACTAAATCACACCAGCAGCTATCACTCGCCGCCAGGAAACGTCGGCGAACTGCCGACCCCAGGGCCTCGGAGCAGCCCGCCACGCGTCGCTAACAACCCATCACCGACTTCCTGTCAATCGAACTTCTTCAATTTCCAGTTCCGTTCGCCGTCGAGTCGCTTGGAGAGCGTGATATACGGGACGATGCACGGCGGTAGGTTAGATTCCAGGAGACGTGGAGCGAGCATACAAAACGAGGGGTGGGAGCAGGGGTTGGGACGCGTGGGCCCGAGGCCGACCATTAATGACGGTAGGTTCGCGGCACTCGTTCGCCTCGTTACCGTCGCCCTGGGGCACCCCCTGGCTGCGCGCCTCGTCCCTCCGTATCGCCCAACCCCTCGGCCTCCATCGACTCCTTTAGCGTAATGCGGCCAGGATATTATTTGTTTCCACTTGTTTGTGCGCGCACGGCAGAAGCTCCCGACAAACAAACAATCTTGCCTCTCCCGGAGAGCCACCGAGAGACCAACCGACTGGCTCGCTTCTCCCTTCCAATCTGCCCTTTCATCCTCCGCCACCGTCCGCGATGAGACGCCCTTTGTATCGTAAATAGATCAGGAAGAAAAAGAGAGCTGACGTCGGCGGGGGGCAGCAAGGGGGAGGGTGAAGGGACATGCACCGAGCTTCGCCATCCGCCGACGACACACGGGCGCCTGGATGTGTAACGGGAACGAGGCATTCGCCAGCGCGCCCCTTTTCTGTCAATGCTACGATAATTATTTCTGTAGACCGACCCGTAATGGCTCATTCAGACGGTGTCGCCGGCGTTTTTCAATGGTAAATCGCGCCATTAAGCGACCATAATGAACGCCATCGCCGGCAGCGCGACGCGACTCGCGATATTTGTCTGCCAGAGAGATGGAGTGGGTCCCGGTCATCACCTACACCCTTCCTCCCTTTTCCAGCCCTTCGGAACGGGTGAAATGGATACCCTGCTGGCGGGCTCTGGTAGGTGGTGGTAAAGGAACGTTGACGAGGATTTTTGGGCGGCCGATCGAGGGGAATGGGGTGCAGATCGAGGAGCGCGGTTGTGGAGTCGACAGTTAGCGATTCTTTGGGTTAATTTCGATCGCGTGATTTTCAGATTCATACGTAGATTTTGGTGAAATTAAGGATTTTGCGGCAAGAGGGGTGCAGCTCTAACTTTACCAACTACAAGGAAATTAGAAAAGACTGTTTATAAAATTATTGCTTTGACTTAACATTCAAAAGAGGAAACTAATTGAAAAATATAGGTATATTTTCTAAGAGTATGCGAGTACCCGAAATTACAGAACCCGATTCGCGATTCAAGAACCGATTTTCTCGCTTATGGGGGAACACCACTGTGACGGCCGGAAAAGTTAGCCATTTTTAAGAATTTGTTTCAGGAATCATTTGCAGTTTTCATATAAAATTTGTATTACCTACCTTTAGTACAATGTCTTAGGAGACTATAAAAAAAATAAAAAGAAAAACATGCATGAATTTTAATATATTAATTAATCTTCTAGACCCCCACGCGCGCTGGTCGAATGTGTAACTGTGGAACAGCAGGTTCGAAATCAAATTTCATTTTTTTTATACACTATACGAGTGTAGTTTCCGTTGCACGTACGGATTCTTTGATAAAAAACAAATTTTTTTAAATACGCTCGAAAAACTGTCCATCTTATTCGCAGAATTTCGAAACTTTTCTTCTAAAGCGCACCATTCTTACAAAAATAATTTGTTTAAAAAATCGGTACGTGCAACGGAAACTACACCCATATTGTTTATAAAAAAAATGAAATTTGATTTCGGACCTGCTGTTCCATAGATACACATTCGACCAGTGCGCGTGGGGGCTAGAAAATTAATTAATATATTAAAATGTACGCATATTTTTCTATTTATTTTTTGTAGTCTCTTAAGACATTATACTAACGTTCGGTAATAAAATTTTTCTATGAAAACTGTAAATTATTCCTGAAAAAAATTCTTAAAAACGGGTTACTTTTCCGGCTGTCACTGTGGTGTTCCCCCTTAAAAATTCTTACATCTGATCACACTGTAAAATCACCACTTAAAAGTTTTCGGCTTAAAGCTTTTAAGTTGATCACACATCTTACATCTGATCACACTGCAAAATCACAACTTAAAAGCTTTAAGTCGAAAACTTTTACGTGGTGATTTTACAGTGTGATCAGATGTAAGAATTTTTAACCCTTTAAGGCCCAGACACTTTTCTCGGCGGAAAAAAATGATTTCTTCCGATTAGTTAACTGAAAAGTGCTCCCAATACATGCACTTCATCGTTGTTTTCCCAAAAAAGCCAGTCGAAATATGATTTTCTCAATGTGACGTATACGTCAATCTGAGCGTGTACGGATTAAAAAAGCGATTTTTTTCATAAGTCAAACTTTACAAGCATTATTCTTTTAGTATAACAAATAATTTACACGTATCTACCAAATAAAATGTAAAAAAAAATAATTTTACTCTCAACTGTTTAAAGAAAGCAAGAGCAACGTTTCAGGTTATCGAAAAATGTCTAACATGCATTCGCCAGAAACGTTTCCATGATTACAGTAAACATTATTTACATCCCGGAGCCATTTACAGAACTAAACCGATTTGGGACCTAAAATTATCGACTATCTATCTTTTTTATACGTCTGAAAATTATGTGACGTATACGTCACACTGAGCGTTATAGGGTTAAGGAAGAAAATCGGCTCCCAAATCGCAAATCGAGTCCCGTAATTTCGGGTACCCGTACACCCCTAATATTTTCACACAATAAATAGTGGTTATTCAATATGGAAGCAGATATCCAGGCATATACTATGGAAGGAATACTTTACATTATTGTAATGCACTTACCATTATTTATTCACGACTCGCGTATAAACTAATATTGTAAGTACATCAACTAGTCAAACGCTACGTAATCGTAAACACTGTGTCATCCCTGCCATCCATCGTCATCCCAGCCACTGCGTCATCTTACAAAAGTCCTGCACTCCTGTCCAATCCCGTCACCCCCTTTCTTACTTTCCGAAACCCTTAAGAAGCCATTACATTTCCTCAGCCGTGTCTATTCCTATTCCAAAAGCGACCAGACTCAGTCTCAGAAATTCAGATCCAACGTTGTACATGTAACTCGTTACTTTACATTTCATCCTTGTGTCCATTTCATTTCCCCCCACGCATCGAACCCGAGGAAACATAAAACACCTCTGTTCTACGGACTATTAACGGTCCCTACATGCGAGATATCTAACAGAATTTTTTTTAAAGCCTCCCTCAATTAGGAAACACGACGGCGAGGTAAAGGAAGGATCGCAAGGCGGAGTCGTGTACCGAACGAGTTTCAAACAAATTACGCGCGATCGTCGGCTGCTAGCCGCTTCCGTTCCGAGAATAATTGTATAAATCCATTCTAAGTGTGATAGAACACATTTTACGATCGTAACGGCCGGCTGTAAAATGAACCGCGAAAGGGAGGGTGGAAAAAGAGGAAAACTCGAACGGCAGATACTGCGTAGCTTTTATTACCAGCCGTTCGCGGCGCGACGGCGAACGAGCGTAACGAGACGCGCTTTAATAGCGACAATGGAATAATTTAATAAGCGCCGGCTTTAAATAACGCTGCCTTATCAGTGGCCAGGTAGAGGGAGCAATAAAACGCCGATGGGCGATCCGGACCGCGTGTGCACCGTGCACGGCCATCGCGGAATGCATAATCGCGGATAAGAAGAGGAGAGTTTAACGACACGCAACTTTGTATCTCTCCATCCTGCGGCCCCGTTAATTAGCTCGTTTTGTTTAGCGCACCACGAGTCATCAACACGAGAAACGGTCGACTCGTTTCTTTTCGTACGCGCACTCGGAAACGTCCGCGAGCAGGAGGGGAAAGGAAGAAAGAGAGACAGCCGGCACGAAAAGAAGCCTCGCTACACATGTACGGGAGTGGACGCTTAAGATTCCACCTACTCGTTACTCGGCTTGCTAATTAGATATCGCGGTTGAGCATCTCACGGTTTATTGTTACAACCTCTGTGTGAGAGGAGAGATAGCGGGGGCCTGTATTCCCTGCCAGAAAATCTAGCCGCCGGATCTAACGAGAACCGCACCGGTTATTAAAGCCGGGGGCCCGGGGACTTCAATTGCCGGGGCGTGCTTTCTTGTCACGCGTACGGGAATCGCCGATACGTATCTCGGGATCCTAAAAATCTAATTAGAGCGGCGTGGCGCGAGGCGAACGGGCGGGGATCGTTGGGGAGGGCGGCGGGCGAGGGAGCCGGAGAAATAAATTTCCATCTCGTTTCGACGGGCCGTATTAATTTGCGAAATGGGCGAATCTCGAGAGTCGGACCGCGGAGCGGCGAGAGATCGTGCCCGCGCCCTCGCGTCCAGACGTTACAAGTTAATTTTATCGTACAGGTTTGACGACCATGCCCCCAGGCCTTCTGTGTAAATCCAACGGGTACTGCCCGGACGGAAGAAAAACCGCCTTATAATATATCGTGCCGGTTAATCTCGTAGAATTGCGTGTATCTTCTTGCCGTGCTGTCCGCGTTTACCACCTTGTCGCGTCGCGTTTAATATCCCCTGCGTGCGCGGATCGTACTTCTTACATGGCTGTTTAACTTCGACTGACAAGCCGTGTAACGCGAAGAAAACAAAACGGAGATATGAGCAGCATCGATTTGCGAGCTCACGTACCCCCAATGGAGCGTGTACCGTGAATGGTCTTTTTCAGGCGCGCTCTGGGGCATGAGACAGGAATCTCAAACGTGTTAGTTCTGTAACGCGGGTTCTTCATCGTGGAAGTATATGAGGGGTTGTGTATGGTTTCGCGGGGATTGGGGGTGGGTTGAGTTTGGGGAGGAATTTAGTTTTTTAGACTGTTTACTGGGGAGTTTTGGAGAATTCATTATAGCTGTTTCTGTTTTTGGAATAACATCATAAAAATGTAGGAGATAGGAAAATAGTGTGGCGTATGGAGATCATTCATCACGAATACAACCTTGATTATCCTCCTCGAGTTCTCGAGGAAATATTTGACATGCATTTTTTGTACCAACTATCGTACACGTTGAATGGGTTAAAGCATATTAGGGGCTGAAAGCATATTCTTTGGGAGCATATTCTGTATTTGTTTTTGTTTCTCTCGTTCTGTACACTACTGTTTTATACTTCCTTGCGTATATACCGGGCTTAGACCTGTCTAATAAATAATTAATAATAATAAATAATAATAATATTTTCTTGAATATCTTGAGAACCATTCGGTACAAGCGAAAAATTAAAATTCCGGAATTGTGTATTTTTAAACCACGAACTTAGCTATCTAAATAGTTATTAAAAAAATTCATTTACCTAAAAAGTGTATTAAAAAGTAACAAGCTTATTAAAGGAGATTAAAGAAATCGACTACCAAGAGCTAAGATTCATTTCAGACACTCATATCAGAAGAGAAATCTACTATACATAAAAATCAACCGAAACGCGCACATATGGATCTATGATTTCTAAACACAAGAGCGACCTCTCACCGTCGCAACCCCGTCGATTCCGCCGAACGGAAAAATCAGCCAGCAAGAGAGCCGCGTTGCATCATGGCGGAATCACAGGATTGACGTTTTCGCGGGCCGATCCGATTAGTCGACGGAGCAAAGTCGCGCCGCTTACTCGAGGCTGCCAAGGTGGCTGCTGGTGTCCCGATAAGGGGCCGTCGACAGGACGTCGTATCGGTGGAAAGCGCGGCCGTCAGGCCCTGAGAATCGAACGCGACAATCGAGGAACAATGGTGTCCCTGTGTCTCGTCGCGAGAGATCAGGTTGCGCTCTGATAAAAGGGCGAACACGTCGCCGCGAGCCAGCTGGCTCTCACGTCGCACCTGTTCGCCTGATTTTTTAATCCGCCCGTAATCGCCCGTATTGGGAAGCTTCGGAGCAGCGGGGCCCGTCTATTTTCTTGAAATGGAGGACAGGCCACATGCTGGCCACGGTGTTGCTTGGAAAGATGGTGGCTTATCTTAACGAAGTGCGCGCGGCGATTTTCTTTTGATAGACGAAAGAGTGTTTCAGGTTCGTTTTAATGGCAGAGGCATCGGTGGATGGCTAATGGCAGAGGAGACACCTGGGACGAGTGGTCGATCAGTTTGTAGCTTGAACGGCGAGCAGTTGGGGTGGTGCAAGTGATGGCGAAGACAGGTTACCGAGCAGCGTGAAGTTTGAGGAAGGTAGATTCTGAAAGCGATTTTTTGGGATTGATGTTTGCTTGGATTATGATTGTTGGCAGCTTGTTGTCACTGTAGTGACTTCACTTCGTATTCGCCAGGTGTTTCTTATCAGTCTGTACTATTTCTCGTTTGGAGAGATTCTTGGTATTTGAGAGGCACAGTGGAAAACGGAGACATGTGACTTTTGAATAAATTTTTGCTTCTTTGTACCATTAATTCGTTCCTGCAATGTAGTATAATTCCACCACCTCCTAATCTATACTTATATAATCGTTGTGTCATTGATTCATCACCGTCCAGCGCAAACCGTTCACCTTGGAAACATGAAATTCGGAGGGTATATTCCTTTTGCAACGTAGAAATGCTTGATAAGAAGGGATTTTTTTAAATTCCAATCCAAATGGGGTAAAAAGGGGTGAACTATGTTTTCTCGGACTTCTTATTATTTCTTAGGCCCGATTAAATATCAACTTGATTTTTACTTACAAGTGTCTAACACAAATGCCTAAAAACCAGATTCAGAATTTTGCCCTAATAAACCCCTAAGGGGGTGAAACAGGGTAAAATATGTTTTCATGGAGTCCTTAACATCTCTTAGGCCCGAACCGAAGCGCGAAAGTATTTTGTTAGTATAATCATAAAATGGTCGCAGTGCCTGTTTTCCACTGGGCCCCTCAATTTTGTTAGGGTAGCGTTCCCTGTGTAACTGGTCCACTCTCAAATAATCTGAACGTTCTACAAACGCACTTTGCCAGGACTATATATGCGTAAAGCTCTGCATCAGTGTTTTCTACTCGTGTTTACGGGAATAAACTATGATCCTTCAGAACCTACGATTTTAATGGACGTTGTTACGTAGCGTACAAAGGGCTGCCAACTACTCTTCCCCTTTGACAACTGACAACACAATATTTCCTACATATTACATACACAAACTATCTGAAGTAAAAGGCTGAGTGACTTTTACACAATACGACAATCGACATACGTTACTTCAGACGTACAGTGATACATCAATATTATTCGCTTGATTTCTGACAATTTCCCTAACAACCTTATTCAGAGAATCAATGTACACCCCCACAGACACGAAACGGTGTAAATTCGAATCTCCAAGAAACCCACAGGTACAAACCAGTCCAAGCGTCTCCCAACAAAACATTCGTCACCTCCCAATCCCAACAAATCACCTCGAACTTACTAATCATCGACAAGCTGATCCAAAACGACCCAGTAACGTGTCACCGAATCCCTGATTGCTCATTGCTTCCACACAAGCGGCCGGAATCCCAGGTATCCCCCGAACAAGCCTTGACAATGCGTATCGCTGGACGGGACAGAAAGTTGCTTATCATCGAGCCGTGATCGATGATCGGCGACAGGGATCGACCGTCCGATCGATCAGCCGTGCGGAGGGGCGAAACTGGAATTCCGAGCTGTCATATTAAACGGGGCAACGAGTTTTTGGCACGGGGGGGTAGACGCAGGTCCGCGGACAGGCAGCTCTCGAGAGGCTGACGATTGGGCGTATCGCGCGGTTGCTTAACGTCCGTTAATTAGCCCAATTAGAGTGACGGCGATCGTCAGCTAATTAAATCGGGGTATACGTAAGAATGGGCTGATCGCGTATGTATCTGCCGCCCTGATCGGCCGGGGCGGACGTCAGCGGATGTCACGCGCGCACGCGTGCTGGACATGATCGAGAGAGCGAACTGCTTATGGTCCGCGCTCTGTAACAGAATATTTTCTGTAATTAACTTCGCGATTGCTCTATTACGCGTCCGCTCTCGATGGCGGTTTCCTTCGAGCTGACCCCTTTCTTAATCCCTCAGCGTTTGAGACGGATATAGCCGTCAAGCAGATGCTCGCTACATACCCACCTCGGCGCTTAAGACGGATATATTGGCGTCAAATAAATTCGCGTGGAAGTGTGCAGATAAAGCATCAGGTCGAGGCACAGTCAGGTGGCCACGTACTTGACGGACATTCACAGCTATTTCTCTCGGGAAGGAAGCCTTGTAATGTTGTAATAAACAAATTTTATCCTACATTTTAGGTTCACGTTTTTATCGCTCTATCGCGAGTACGCGGTACCCCATGTTTAATGCAGGAGCTCCAGCGGGAACCCCTATCTTGGGTCGAAATGTTGAGACGTAGATATCAAATACATGATCACTAACAACAGCTATATACTAAACATGAATTCGTTATTATAGGGACCTATGTAGGAATAACACCAATCTTTCACCAGATGTTGAAGTCTTAATCATTCATAACAATCGTGTACATATGTATTCGAATTTTTTCGTGTCCCGTCTTCAGTCTATTCTTTAGTTAAAGGTTCGGTTCTCAGTACAGTGGCGCCCTCAGGGCTTAATCTTGGGGGGAGTCGAGTTCAAGGGAAAAATATAGTTTTATTGGAAATTCAATCAAATTTATTAGGTGATTATACAAATTAATTTAAAAAATAAAATAAATTATTAAATATTCTAAAGGGTAAATAAATAAATTATTCTAAAGGTTTTCCCATCGATAATAATTATAATAATAATAATAATAATAATAATAATAATAATAATAATAATTAAAAAATTGAGATTTCTTTCACTTTTTACAAAACTCTTCAATTACTTCAGTCGTGCTTACATTAATCTCGTTTTTCCTTTTTATTTCGGGTGCCAGAGCCCCTGAGCTTCCCCTCTGGGTGCGCCATTGGCACAGTACATTTCTCTGGTGGGCGGGAAATTGAGTTGAAGTCAAATTTTGGTCAAAGCCTAAACAGTTTTTCTTTTGTTCTTTTTGGTGAATTGAAGTTAAAAATAAAAGTTTCTTATAACATAAGTATATGTTATGAATTTTCACGTTTAAAATTTGACACCTGATCCTAACACTTTAAATATTCTGAGTGGCTTTTTGCAAAATTAATAATTCTGATTTTACTCCTTTGCCCGCCCAGCACAGATTTAATTTAAGTTGTACGCACTATGACACGAAGTGTCATGTCCTTGCATGACACCAATCACATCCCTCTCTACGATCTCTGTTAAATCGCGATGAATTACCAGTCCAAATAGTCACCACCCGCGTCTAATGAGAGTTTGCGAGGAAGAGGAGCCACGTAATTTTCCGCGGACTCGTACGAGTGGAAATTGTATCACTGTTCTACAAGGAAAAGCTTGATAGGCCCCCGGAGCCAGATAAGATGAGGATGTTGCGAGGAAGTGGAGGAATATAAAGTTAGCGTCCAGAACATCCTTACGGCCCGTTACCTGTCTGTTGTAGAACGGTTCTGAAGGAAATCATTTAGAATCCCCTTGTATCTCCCTCCGATTCCTCGCATACTGGTTTACGCGATAGGCAACAATGTATACTTCATGAGCAACCGGACACACCGCGGCTACATCCGGCGGTGGCGATGTGGAATGGCAATATTCTTAGTTAGAGCGGGGCAAAAAAGTGGAACCGAATGGAGGAAACGGTTTCCAGAGGGATATCCACGGGCCCCCGCTTCTGTGTTATTGTGTTCGCGTACGATACGGGACCGTATCGTCGGGCAGCATAAATTTTACGAGGTCAGATAACGAAGTGCTAATTAGTCGGCGTTCATATCCGCGCCGATACAATCTCGCCTGGTTACTTCGTTTATACGATTAAGTTGCAGAACAAGTTTGAACATCGGCGTAGATCAGAAGCGACACGGGGCGCGCCAGGCGTGAAAATGAGATATTTTCCCGGACCGCGATAATCCCCCCGGAGCCTGATATAATATTGCGTAGATTAACCGCAAGGAATAATCAAATCTTTATTATACTATTAATCGCTTTAGCAAGACCTCAGGTCCCAATTAAACAGTCGTCGAAATCGCTAGGGTGGAGCAAAATTATTATGTACATGCTCCTTGTAAGACTGGCGTTACAAGCGTCCAATCTTGTAAGTCTTTATATTTGTAGAATTCGCAATAATGCTGAGTATCTTGGGTTCTACGGTTATTTGTTTTATGGGCATGTGAATTGAATTCTCCTGTTTACAGGAGAGTATTAATATATATCTACTTCTATCTGATGTGTTATCTGGTTGCGTTGGAAGATACATGTAACTTTTAATAATAATAAGAGTCTTGCAATATCGTAGGAGGTACTCTGGGATAATAGATTAGAATCAAGATAACAAATAATTATTATTACTATTATCATATATCTTTATCGCACCGTTTGAATTACAAATTATAATTATAACGGCGAATTGACGAGGTTCCGCATAACCGTTGCTATACTACCTAACAAAATGAGACGGTTAAAACAATAAAAAAAGTAGAAAGGCAGGAAAGAAGAAAGGTAGGAAAGATTAAGGAACTGTTAAGGCATAGAGAGAACTCTTTTCTCTTTTATCTTTAAGGGCTGATTTCACCCCTTCAGAGAGTATTTCCGAAAAAAAAAAGAAATGCTCTTTCTACATTCACGCGACGTTACAATAAAATCAGAATGCTCGAGTTGGGAACGTTCCCTTGTTACTTCAAAACACGAGCAGCTTTCCTACACCGCAGCAGCGTTCAACACTCCCGCCACGAAAGCCCCGCGAAGATTTCAATTCAACTGCACGGCGTGTATTCGCGAGGACGAGTGATTCGACAATTAGCTGAACGCGCCAGTAACGTCCCCGGACCGTAGGATGTCCGGATCGGTTTATTGGCACTCGAGTCGTAAATTTTGCGCGGCTCGTGGTTCGCGCGCTAATTACCGCAATTTTTCTCAAATCACCGAGCGGGATCGCGTAACCAGGAAGAAGTTATGAAGAAATTATGAGTTCCAAACGGCAATGGGCACCGTCTGCGGCCCGGTTTCGCAGGCCGGGCAATAAAACGTTAATGAGAGACTATTTTTCCAGATGCCGCGATAACGAGATTTGTTGAGTTACGTTTACGGGAGGCCGCGGATTATTAGAACCCTGTTCGTAATGAATAGTACGTGTTCAGCGTCGGCGTCGACGTACCAAGGGAATCGGCCAGTGGAAACGTAATGGGCACCTGGCGATGGTAAAAGCTCGTTATTTCCGGAAACCCGGGGCCTCGTTAGGCCTCTGTCGCGTTCTGCCCCCTGGCACAGGTGTATCGCCGCCTTCCAGCCATCTCGCAGCGCCAGGACCCGTTCACCCTTTAAAAGTGCGCGTGCGCACGCAGTGCCGCGCGTATAAAATTATGCGCGTCTACAGGGTGTACCGTGAATCACGCAAATTAATTATATCGCGATACACCTGCACGGGAACGTGTTCCGGCGACAGCTTTACTGCCAACGGAGCTTTATCGTACTGTGACATGGCTTCGTGTTTTGGCGTTCTGTCAGTGGGACCATTGGAGATATCGGGGCGAGGAAATTTACATTTCAGCGCAGGTACCGCGAAATAAAGGTCCAAGTTGTTCAAGCTTTTCCGCGGAAATTTTCCATGCTTTCCAGGAAATATAAACGGGAAAACAAGAGGGAGCCACATAGCAGGTGGAAATCCCTCAGCGCGAAAACACGGCGACGACATTCGGAGTGTTAAGGCGCTGAAATGGTAAACGTGGTACAAAAATGAAAAAATATTTTTTTCAGTGGAAAAGGAATGGCAGTTTTTTATTTTAATTTCTATACCTGTGGGAAGATAGAGATGAGGTCATAAGTACCAACATTACATCATTTTCCTTTTCAACTACTCGATTTCTTTGTGAATAAACTTATAAGTAATAAACTTATAACAATAAATAAACTTGCAAGAAGGATAAGCGATGCTTTGGTGGTGATTAATGGAACACGAGTAATCCGCAATAAGATCAAGCTTTGTGTGAAGAAGCATTATTCCACATGTCCCATTCACCTTTCCACTTACAAAAATCGGCGTTCTTATTATGCCACTATTTACTTACCGAACACCTTAAACATCGATCGGATTGAAAAGCGATATAACTTGTTAGGTTTAATCGGACGATAATGTTCGGTGCGCGGCAGGCGAAAGGAATCCCGCGGAACAAATTGCAAAATGACAAGCGTCAAGGGAGCGGCGCTGGTGTCGCGCGAAAAAATCCCCGTCGGATACCAATTACAGTCTATCAGAGGCTATCAACGTGCGCGTTTTTCGCCTCATTCCGCGTGCGGCATTAAATTCAGGAATCTAGCCGCGGAATGCCGCCGCCCGATTCCAGCGGTTGGTAGTAGCAGGATCGGGCATAAGTAGACAATACTATTCATGGTAGGACATGATCGCGGCATTCTTTGCCAGGTAAAATCCGTTTCTAACCGTCGACGACGGATTCGATCGCGATCTCGCGATCGAGTGGCTCGGATCGTCGGTCCACGAGCCCTCAGGTGATGTGCCCTCCCTCTTTTAATGGGGGAAAAGGCCGCCGCGAGATTAAGCCACTCCTTTATACGGCCAAGTTATTTGTTAAAGAGGCTCTTGGTACCTGGATGCCAGCTGCGTGTGAACTGTTATCTTGGAACTCATAATGCACCTCTTTGGAACTCGGCCTCTCGCAAAACACCCGGTTCGCATACCGGCGCCATTAGTCCTCTGTCTTGTCTCGGTGGAGAGGAAAAAGGGTGCCGCGCTTAAAAAAGAAACTTCAGCAGGAGAGGTGCGCGACGATTCTTTTGAAATTGCGCGAGGTAGAAGAGGGATTTACTGGATCGATTTGGGTGAATTTATTGTTTAGGTGGATCAGATTTTTTTGGGTAAGTGAAGTAATCGAAAATAGCTGGTGTTCGTTTAAAAAAGGGGTCCAGTGGGTTTGATGGAATTGAGTGAAGTGTGCATAGTAACGAAGTGTTAGAGTGCTACCTTATATGAAGTATTAAGAGCAAAAAAGGATCAAACCACATTCAAAATTTTTTTTCCTATTTTATATGATTAGTAGCCTATTGAAATACACTAATGCTACTAACTCAACTTTGCAAAAAATGTGGGTTAGTCCATTTTTGCTTTCAATGCCTCATGTCCAAGTTCATTTGTTCCCTAAACCATCAGCTGATAATTAAGGATATATTTTACTAGAATCTACTGCAATGCAACGCGGCACTTCAATAGACTAATTTCGCCATTGGGTAATAATTGGAATAAACAAACCATTCTTTGTTTCACCGTTTCCGATCAGGATTCGTTTTAAAGATAATTGGATTATTACACGGCGCTCGGCTCGCAGGCCACGGCCTCACAAAAGTTAAGTACTTCATTCGTATCGTTCCCATCAGGCTATATACATATTTTACTCGCTTTTCGATCAACTCGCGTACACGCGTATACACGGTGGACCACATACCCCGATCACCTTGGTTGCTGTTCATATTAATTTTGGGCACTATTTCATTCGAAGAAGTTCTTGGTCCATTCACTTGAGGTCTTCCAATATGCATGACCAAATAAAAGAAAGCGGGGACTAGATTCGGAGTTGGACAGGTTAACTACTATCGAAGCATTACAATCAAACGTCTCCACAATTCTCCTTTATGCATTTATGCCATACCCCCTCGTAACTACACCCACAAGCCCACGAAACCTCACCACTACTCAGTCCACCTATACTTACCAACAACATTATCGTCAATTAAGTAGGTTCGGACTTTAATAAGTAAACTACTATCGAATCATTACTATCAAACGTCACCGCTAGTACTCCTTTATGCCCAGTACTTCTACTGCTCAGTCAACCTATACCTACCAACAACATTATCGAATATAAACTTCAAGATCCCACCTAAAAGCCCTCAAAACGTCCCTAGAGACCTCAAAGTCTCTAAAATCAGATAGTTTAAACGGAGGAAAGTGGAGTCCATTCCCCGAGACTGTGCACAATCAAAGGGCGATCAGGTTATGCGGTTCACCCTGTATATAAATTATCGCCAGGGTAGCTGCATAACCCGGTTCGATCGGGCACAATCGGCACCGTCCGAAAAGTAGACCGCGCCGATGCACGAGGCAGCTCGAGCACGTATTACCGGTCGTACATTACATTTAATGGGCCCCCGGTCGTAATGGCGAGCTCCTCTCCTACGTTTAAGCAATTTTACGCGGATACGCTCGGCCCCGCGTAATCGCCACGATCGCCCGCTATACGCGTATCGATCCCGCGGAGGCCACGAGGAAGCCGAAATTGCCCTGGTCCTGCTCGTAAGGGCGCGCACTTACGGCGAAGATACGACGCCGGGGAGGCGTCCTTATAGGTGGTGCTGGATGGCGACTGGTAATTCGCGAACACGCGTTTCCCTTTTGTAATTGACAACAGGAGTCGTCCGGCAATTTACGCCCCGGCGCTGAGCAGCAGCGAGAGCGTAGCGAGATAACTTTGTAATCGAAACGTGTAATTGCAAGCAGGCTACCAAGCAGCAGGGTGGATCTTTGTATTTTTTAACAGACTTTTTATGCGATACACATGTGTCCAATTTGTTCGAGATAATTGGAGGATCATCTGCCCGAGGTGTTTCGTTATTATTGGAGTGGATTCTTGAGTTTCTGGGGTCACGAGTAATTTCGGGTAAGAGGTGAAGGTATGGAGAGTTTGCGAAACACGCGAAAGTGAAAGTAATTGTAGTGTATGTACATCTGACTTGGGCATGGATATCTTGAGAAAGGAATGACTTTGGAGAATTTTTACTTTCGTTCCTTCTTCTTGTTTTTTTTTGTTTTCACAGCACGCCTGAGTTGGTAAATGTACCCTAGGTAATAATCCGCGCCCTGGCCTTTACAAGCATCGATTTCTATCGCGATACATTTCTGCTCGTCAATTATTACCCCAATTTGCATTTGTAATTATAATGCACCGACGTGGAACGACGTATCGAAAATTGCCGCCGGCCCGGTAAAAGCGAAATCGTGCCCCCCTCGCCGCAATCACTGTCCACGTGTATCGGTGATAACGAACTAAATGTGCGAAGCATAAACACCGCGTCCAGTATCGCCAACTGGATGAAGAAATAATTGCTGTCCAACGGGCCAGTGTACACAGTGTACACGGTTTCCTTTACCAACTAATTAGACCCATTAATTTCGAGACGGCTGATCGGCACGCGACGCGCCCCTCGTCTACTACGTCTTGGCTTCTAAAAGGCACCCATTATAGTGCCAGAAAATTCCTCTTACTTATATAATAAAATTGCAACGGAGACTGGAAATGATTCAATTCGAGGGTGACGAGAAAAATTAACACCTAATTTTGGGCGTTAAACACGCGTAGCTTTAAAACAATGAAAATTAATTCAATGAAATTAGAATCGAGATTCTGCACAAAATGTGAGCAAAAAATTCTCAAGAAATCGATATATAAACTATTCCTTTAACCCTCGGTGGTCACATGTTATAATCACAAATTGGTCACATGGTATCCCAGCGTTATTTTTGAGTTACCATTTTCGTATTTTTGAATCTTTAACTTTTGAGTGATAATTGTACATTCGTAATGAACTAATAGTCTTTTTCTACAAATATAAATTTTGATATGTTGAAATTTGAAGGTATTTGAAAAAATAGGTTTGGATAAAAGCAAAACAATTTTTTTGTTGAAATTCATCAAAGTTTTAAATTTTATTATTGAGGTCTAAAAAATTAGGGATATATTGCCAAAGACATATCCTGGGCTGCGATATACTCTGTGTGACCACGAAGGGTTAATTTTTCCGTACACTGACGTGGTAAAACTTTTAATCACACCATGTATTCGCTATAAGCTCGCGACTCGAGACTGTCGACGAGCCTACAGCGAGTAGGAGTGCACTTTTCTGAGGCCGCTTTCCTGTCACGTATCGTACTTATACCAACAAATTCATACGAAATCAAAGAGACACGACAGAACGCGACTACGGCAGGCTTCCCTGTTATCACTGCGAAACAGGAGAGTGCAGGAAATTTTCCGCGAACTTTTTGCCGAACGCCTGGTACGTATCTGTAAAGGCGATTAGGCGGCGAAAGACGTCAGGGGGACGGACGTATCCAATTAGAGGGGGTGCGTGCACGGGCATAGACGGGTTTTAATGGACTCGGTCCGAATGCTCTTTACGTGGACGGACAGGCGGAGTGGCGCGTTCGCAGCTCGCGTCAATCAGATAGCGATGGCGAAACTCGCGCGGACGCGGAGGGTCCGCTGAAGTGCCGATAGCCACCGATCCAGCTTCCTGCTTTAATTTAATTGGACGATCGCCAGTCGCGCGTGCCGCCTGATAAATAATTAACGCGTCTGGTCCGGGGATCGATTATCAAACAGCCCTGGTCCCACGGATGAGGGATGGCGAGCGTATATGCCGTCGATGCGCCAGAGGGCTCAAGGGAAAGGTCCAACGATCGTCGTACCCTGTCGATCGATCGATCCTTGCATCCGTCCACTGTTTACCCCGCGGCGTATCGACCGTTTTCGCGGCTTAATTGGCGTTCCTCCGTCCCGTTCTTCCATTAAACGCTTCCGACGCAATTAACCCAGGCTCGTGAAAAAAGATCGCGGCCTGTTTTGTTCGATTAAAATTGCAAACGCGAGCCACTTCGGAGGTTTTCACGGAATACCCCCACCCTCTCGTCGCACGGCGGGCAAATTTTTTGTCCCGCTGCACTGAGTCGCGCATCGAGGCTGGGCATTTTTAAGCGAACGGCGTCTCGACGCGGGGAAGGTTCAAAGCCCCGTCGACCTTGATGAATTGCCGCGAACGGGGTAGAAATTTGGATGTTAGAGGGTTCTATTCAAAAAGGAGAACTCTATCTTCGTAAGTGCAAAGTGACATGAACGCTAAATGTTACAGAATTCAAACTTGAATTCAATGAACACTGGTTAAACAAGATTCCAGTCGGAGCAAAAGCTCACTGAACGACCAATTTGAGTGTCCTTACTCCCCGAGTTCACCACGCATATTACAAATTAAAGAGTCAGATTCAAAATTACCAAATGCTAGGCAATCATCCGGCTCCAAGAATAAAAATTCGAAAGGAGATCGAGGCGCGAACCCAGAAGTGCCACGACACATCGAAGTTCGATCGA
Source organism: Andrena hattorfiana (assembly GCA_944738655.2). Lineage (NCBI taxonomy): Eukaryota > Metazoa > Arthropoda > Insecta > Hymenoptera > Andrenidae > Andrena > Andrena hattorfiana. The sequence continues at coordinate 72,415,219 of OX122891.2, forward strand.
AAGCACCGAGACGCAGCCTGGTCCCGTCGTCTAATTACAAATTGAAAGCTTCCAGGCTGGGAACACCGCCGACAACGCGAGACTCCCCACGGGAGAGCGTAAAAAATTACATCGTGCTCGAGGACCAAGGTGAAATGCGAATTCGCGAGGGTCTGGCGCTGGAGGGCGGGGAGAGGGGAGGAGGGGGGTGGGGAAGTCGATCGAGGTCCCCGGTGGTGCACGGGGCATTATACACCCCCGCAAACATATGGGGCACATTGTGCGCCCTCAGGGGCTCGGCGCACCCCCGACGTTTCCACCGTGGAGATACGAGCCGAGATACCGGCTGCCTTTATGGAACGTACACCATGTTTCTTCGGTGAAAAGCACCGCGCGAGGTGGCCTGAAAACCCGTCGACTCGCTGGCAACCTCTGGCTGAGGCAGGTGGCGGGTCTAGAGAGGCGAGGAGGGGTCGCGTGTGATTCGACAAGGAAGGTCGATGTCGCGAGTTCCGCGAATATGCGCCGACTGAATAGATTTGCACAAATGAAGTTGGGGCCTCTCTCTCGCGTGGCGCTTGCGATCCTACGTCGCTAGCCTCTTCCCTCTTCTTCCTCCGTTTTTGCGCGCCTACCCGTCTCGTTTTCACGTGGGACACGATGCATTTTCGATTCGCTTTTTCTGACTTGCCAAGGGGCGTGTTTGGGGAGGTAGATCGACGCAAGAGAGTATTGGTATTTTGAATGGTTGTGAGGGGGTTGTTGGGACTGAGGTGATCAAACTTCGTAGTTGATTTACTCAAAGTGTTGAATAAGAGTATTCAAGAATAATCGAAGAATACGCAGCAATCGTACAAAACCCAAAGACGAGTAAAGAAACGTACTCCAAGAACCGCCGTGTATGACATTTATCGAGAGTACGAAATCACCGTTGGCGATCTCAGCCTACAACTCGATAAGGTTGTAAAACAGCGGGGCCGAGGCGGAGCCGGGGCCTGTTCAACGAGGAACGATACAAAAAGAGAGGAAGTGAACGAGGGCTATCGCTCATCGCCGCTGGGTCCCTAGAGAGGGGGAGCAGCGGGAGGAGAAGATATATCCCAGGGGCGGGCGAGACGCAGGGGTAAGGGCTGTCGAGGGAAGAGGAGTCAGACCACCGTTCCACCTTATCACCTACCAAATAATGGAGGCATATTGAATAGATAGGCGAGCCCAAGCGATGTGTATCTGATCCAGGGCGTCTCTGGGGGATATTAAGGAATCGGCCCTTTTCCACGCCCTTCGAGTATCGTCCCCGCGCGGAGCGCCATTCTCGACCCGAGGCGGAGAAGTGTTTTCGAATAAATCCAAGAGTCCTCTCACGTCCGCGCGCCCTCTCGTCCTCGTTCGCCCGAATCCCGCCGCGGAAAAGGTTTCCCTCTACCCACGGGCTTTCTTCTGGTACAAACAAATTCCGTGTCGCCCCGCGAAATCGATCCGCGACAACTGATTTCCATGCAGCGAACACCGTGCTCTCCCTCCCAGCGGCGCGGTGACGCGAGACACGAACGTCGTCGTGTTACCGGCGTACCTACTCCTGCTGGCAAATGGAGACCGTGCCACGGTTTCGTTGCTCGCGGGATGGCGTCGAAACGTGCAACATTTTGCACCTCTAGGAACGAGAGTTTTAAGTCTTTGTAGGGGAAGGGGGTTGGGAATGGGAATGTGTTAACTTGATCCTGGAGGAGTTGATGGGTATATGGTCTAAAATTGTGCTGGAGTTGAATTGAACTGGCCTTTCAGAAATTTTGGGGTAGCTGTAGGGGTGGCGATGCAAGGTATGGTTTAGGAACATGTGTCTCAGACTTCGTGTTGCAAAAATTAGGATTCAGTGGACGTAGGGAATTTTAACCCCTCGTGGTCCCACCTTCTTTTAATCACAAATTGGCCACATGGGGTTCACTGCATCCCAGTGTCATTTTTGACGTACCATTCTTGCATTTTTTTATTTTTTAACTCTTGAGTGATAATTGTACCATTCGTTATACTCATACAATCATGTCTCCATAGTCTTTTTCTAGAAATGTAAATTCTGATATGATGAAATTTGTAGATGAAAAAATAGTTGTGAATAAAAGCAAAACAATTTTTGTGTTACAATTCACACAATTTTTAAATTTTAATATTAAGGTCTAAAAATTTACAGAAATATTGGCAATGAAAAAAAATTACTTTGGATTGGAAATGTTTCCTTGTATAATAGCTATTAGGCATTGAAACGTTGCCACGTAGATGTAAGTAAAAAGAAACTTACCCTGCACCACCTGCAGTATCTCAACCCTACTCCCAAGTCCCTACCTATATCGCACGCCCTTCCCTTAACTTCTCCCGCAACCCGCCCTACCCTACCCACGTACACAGCAGTAACACACATCCCTAAAATGAGTACACTTTTCCCGCGTGCATCTCGCGTACACTCTCCCACTTCTCTACACTTCTACAACGAACAAAGGAGAGAAGGCTGAAGGCAAGGGGGCGGAGGAATCAAAATCCCTGTGTTCGGTAGCCAGCAGCGCATTGGATTTGTTGGCGGTGTGTTGAACAAATGATTGCGCAGCTACCACCATGGAAAAACTTGGCTGGAAACGGCTGGATTCGACCGGTCCTGCCGTCTCTCTCGGCCTCCACCACCTCGAGACCGACCGAGGGTTGTCGAACCAAGAAAGTTTACGGGCTACAAAGCGCAGCCAGTGAAAGAGCCAAGAGTTAGAGGGAGAGAGCCGGCACAATCGTCTCGAACCACCCACTAAACCACCCCTGTCGGCTGCGTCCTTTCTATTCCATCCACACACGCGTGTATACGTGAGCGGCGAAGAAACGAAGTGTCCTGGTAGTTGTAAGCGACTTCTAAAATTTCAGTCCCGCGTTCGATCGAGAGTCGCCGGGACTGTTAGCATTTTCCTGGACAAGTTGGTTACCGTGTCGTTGGCAGCGCGTGCAGAGAAAAAGCGCCTCGTGAATGGCACACGGGAGCCTGAAATCTGGACCACCCACTTCCTTCCTTCCCTGACCTCTGAATAGATGCGTCGCTCGGAGCTCTGACAGGAAGAACGCAAAACAAGGGGATGGAAATCAGCTCGTGCAGGAATTCTGCTGGTTCCTGGACCAGTCTTTCGTGGCAATCACTGGGAAGAGGTTCGAGGTTCGAGGTTCTCTTAAACTTCAGATTAACCCTTCTACGATTTAAATTCCTAGATTATTCGTTCCACAGAAAATTTTAATCTTCAAGTATTCTGTACCACTTATTCTGTACCTCCGATGTGTGCCCCACTTTTCAATCCTATGTCCCAAGGGCTGTAAAAAGTCTACCAATAAAGTAAAATGCCAATGCTAATATACCAAAGCAGCTTTTCACATCAGGAATCCCTGTGTCACCCTGAAACGCGCTGTCAGAGTCACCCAGCTTTAACAATGCAGACGCAGTTGGCTCGTAATACCGTGGAATACGAAGTCGCTGGTAAAGGGAAGGAGGAAGAGACCGAAGAGCACCGGATCGATGTCAGGAAAGTACCGACAGGCGGGACCGACGAAAAATTAGACGGGACAAAGCTACTTGATGCGTCGAGGAGGGCCAAGGTAGGATCCCGTCTGGTCGGCGCAAACGCAAACGACAACCGGCTCCTCTTCTACGCGGGTACAGGGCCGAAATATTATGTTTCGGCAAACAGACGAAAGTAGAATACAAATATGTAAAGTCTGCACTCGAAAGACCGCGCTTTACGTTTGGTCCCCCGCCGACCGTGGATTTGTCCCTCCGCCTCTCGACGTGTTGACGTTTTCAATCTCTTGTCTCTCGAGCCGCTCACGTAAATCCAGAGACATCTCTTCCTACCGGCGAACCGTGTAAATTGCGCAACAAAGGGCCGTCCCTCGTCTCCCACTGACGTCACACTGTCGAAATTCTCCCGTTTCCGGGGTCCTTCCAACGGAAACGGCGACTGTTCCCCTTTTCGAGGAATCGTTGATACTTCTGAACCGTGCGAGGGTTGAAATCGCCACTCGTTTAGACTTTATTTCTGTATATGAAATTATAAAATCATAAAATCATAGTTGTCGATAGTTGTCCATAATAATAATAATAATAATGGAGATAACTAAAAGACCATATGACCCGAAGAAGAATATTTCTAGCGTAAGGAGGACACCAGGCCAGGTCAGAGCACTCAGTGTGTCGAAAAGATTCCACGAAAAAGCCATTATACCGTCATCCTCGGCGAAGAAAGCAGTCCCAAGAGCAAGCTATTAAAGCCGGCTCTCGGGAGGCGAGGCAGGTTTACCGAGCACATACACAGCCCTGAATTTATCGACTCAGGTTGTCCCCAGGTTCATTCATAACGCGCGGGGAAACAGACCTCGGGTAGATCGTAATGAAGCGATACGTAATCGAAACAAGCTCGATCGGTCGTATTCTCGAAAATTCCCGTATAATCGCTCGCTAATGATTATCCCCGGCCCTGTTATTTAAGGGGACAGTTCTGGGGAGCGTGCCCTCGCCGCGGATGCTCCACACGTCCAGCGTGTGCCCCGGATCGGCGATAAGAAACGCCGCCGAGCAGTTGGGCCATTTTAATTGACGAGACGTAACGACGCGGCTCGTGGCGAACGGAGACTTTATGACGCGGGGCCAAGTCGCGGATGCCTCCGAGGATCGGCCACCCGCCGCGCGGTAATTAAGCTTCCGCGGTTTGTCGCGCTAATGAGGAGGTTATCTTACGACCCTGGCTGGGACGGCTGGCCCCTCGCGCACACAGATCCTCGTCGCTTCTATTCTGCGCGCGAAGAAAAATAAAAGCGGAGGAGGCTCGCGAGACGACTCTGTTTCAACCATATAATTAACGAAACGAGAGCGTCGATCTGACAATGTGGCGGCGGGGGTGGTAATTCGTCGGGGGTATGCGAGCATTTCCTTTGTGTTCTGCAGATTTTTCGGGGGTTGGTGGGAATTTACGTGCGGACAGATTGCAGCAATTTGTGTTATGGTTCTGAATAAAATAGTGTAACGGATGGTTGGTTCTAATTCTGTTGGTTCTGAATTCTACAAATTCTTGACTGATGGATAATGGAGGTCGTTATTTTGAGATGAAACTGAGTGTAAAACGTGGAGTTAATGAGTACGATATCTGAGAATATGAACCAGGGGTTCAAATGTGTTATCAGGGGTTTCAAACTGTTATATATCGGTTCTGACTGAAACAGTTATGAAGAACCGATATTCTGAATAACTGTTATAAGGAACCGAAATTTCTGACTATATCGATTTCGGTTACAGTTCTACACAACCGATAATACATTGGTTCCGTAACAGTTACAGGTATATCGGTTTTATAACAGTAATGTTTGGACTATACATATATCCGTTCTGAGAGTCTACTGTATAACTGATATAAACCGTTATGTAACCGCTATAATATCGGTTCTATAGAACCGGAACCGAAACCGGTATAGATCAAAACTGTTTTCAAGTTTATTTCGGTTCTTATAACTGTTTCGAAAACCGAGAATGATATTAGAACTATTTTTAAACCCTGATATGAACTATTACTGGTCCACCACTTCAAAATCACATCAAAATTGCTCTCTTTCTAAATTATAAGTTTCGACGAAGGATTTTCTATTTTCACAGATACCTTTGTGCCTAACACTAACATATTCAGACCAAATCACAATCCTCACGCCGCCTCTAAAAAGTGAATAGGTACATATCTATATCCAAAATACCAGTCATTAGCCACAGAAGTGCATCCAATAAAACTGCCTTTAGAATCAATACCCCAACTAATTGCGAGTATCTCCATCCCTCGACTCACAATCCCACCTATTCCAATCAAAGAGATTTCGCACGACATATTAAAATTCTTCACCCTCCAATCCCTTCACATAATCAAACTAACCCCCGAAACACAACAATTCGCGCAGCCATCGAATCCATCACTCGACGAGTCGAATCCTCCCAAGATACAGATCGGAGCAGCGCGAACGCTAATAGTCCGCGGAGCTGCTGATCAGCTTCCAGTGCAGCGTCCCCGCGGGTGGAAATGGTAGGAAAGAGTCTACCAGACGGAAAATCCGGTGATCAAGATGCGGCGCGAGATCCCGTCGAGGTATTTCGAAGGACGACGAGGCAATCGGATTGCTCGCACGGCACGCATACCCGATGAACCGCCACCGAGCCAGCCGACGCTAGGGGGTGGGGGACGTTCTTGGCGTCGTTTATATTAATTTGCGCCGTCGGCGTCGCGGTGCCCGGCGTCGTCGATATTCAGCATGCGAGACCGCACGCGTCCGCGCTTTTTGTCGGCCCGCTCGCATTATATTAAGCTTGATCCGTGCATTCCAGCCAAGCTACACCGATTGAATAATGCGGCCAGATTTTATTCCTCGCGGGGCCCTTTCGGCCGAGGATCTCGTCTGCGATCTCTCTATAGCCCGAGCTGCTGCTCGTCCCCTGGTGTACGCCGCGCCCGCTGGTACCTGCACGGCCCTGGCCGATGTGAGCGAGCAGCTGGACCGAGATAAAACAACGTCAGCACGCTGAATATCGAATCGCGCTGTGGGCCTCATCGCGTCGCGGACCGTGCATCGTGTTGAACCAGCGTCTTGTCGCTTTCGAGGATGAACCAGAAGTGAGCGCCTTTTGACATGAACGGGGGAGGTTGACATTTGGATGGGGAGGCGTTGCAGGTGTTTGTATGGCGGATGCTGGGGTTGGATTTAGAGATGGGGATGTTTCTATTTTAAATGGATTGGAATGAGATGCTGTGTTTGATTTTGAGGGTGGGGAGGGTATGGCTCGAGAGTATTGTTTTCTTGGAAAATACGGCATTAACCGGTGACGTCCCACTTTGTGACATAAACGGTGACGTGGAGTCTCACAGACTCCTCTTTAATAATTTGACATTGTCAATCGTAAATTTATTTTTAACATGTACTTACTAGAATTATTAGTGACTTTACTACATATTTGAAAATATGCTTTTGCAGGTTTTGTTCAAGACCACTGAAAGTTGTTTTCATCACACGATATATTGTGCAACGTGGTCGAATGAGAAGAAAGAAAATATAGGAAATCTAATTCTGCAGGAGTCTTCCTGACTCCACGTCACCGGTTAAGGGTTAATGGTAAGTGGTGTGAGTGGTATTCCAGGGTTGATAAAATGAATTTTTTTGGAGGAGTATGTTAAGAGTTGGTGGTGGTATTTGGTGGATGACGCTTTCATTTCACTGATTGTTGAGTGGCTAGTATTTTACTAGTTCTGTGTACTATATGTTATTGTACTGTACCTTTTTATCAAGTACCCAGTACACGTGCGTATTTTGAACTACAAAGTGCATTGTAATTACTGTACCTCTTTCAAAATCAGTTAAAACCATGTGAAATTTCAGGAACTTCGATACCTGTACGAGTTCCACGCGATTTTGTGCTTAATTGATTCGAATACACGAGTGCGTAGATGTTCGTGGGTTTAAGACGTGGAGGAATCTGATAAAAGGAGATTGAAAGGGTCTACCGGACGCAGACGAAAATAAGACTAAAGTAATGGAATTAAAATTAGAAGCACGAAAGAAACTCGTCAAATGATTGATTCCAATTACACAGAGCACACGGCAACACGACAAGTAGTACAGCAAGAGCAATATCGAGTGCCGTACAGTGGCGCCATCAGCTCGAACATGAACCCACTTTCCCCCTTGATTACAAAAAGGACGAGCCATGTAGCTATCCAAACAGAACACTGTTATTATTCAAATTACAAATTCTCACGGAGGAAACATCCAAAAGCCATTAATACATACTGCAATAAACTTCCTGAACCTAAACAATTTCCAACACCGCTGTCCAATACGTATTTGCCCACAATAATCACAAGTTCCAATTTTAAAAGAAACCAACTAGTGTCCAGTATTTCTACTCTCAACACATTCAATGTCCTGGATACTCAAGCTTCAATAAATCCTCACACAGTAATCAAAAAGACATACTGCAATTTTCAATCCTGGAAAGCTATCCAGCTACCTCAAATCCCTCGCAGCCTCAGCCTTTCCCTATCTTGTTTCAACACCGAATCAAACATACAATTAATGAACCATGACTGCCACAATCCACACACGTCAACCTAACATAACAATCACATCTAACAGATCACACCTCTTCTGCTCTGCCGACACAAGAAGCACCCTTTCAACAGTATACCACATATTTTAAACAATTTACATACCTCCCCAAACAAATCCTCCGCGCCTCGCTACAAAACAGAACAATCAACAACTCCCACACTGAGGTATCAAAACCTCCAAACTCCACTCGTCCCTATTTCCGTCCGCTGTCAATGATTCATCCCACTCACCCTAGACACCACCGAGTCCTCCAGCTCCTGGTCCTCTAGACACCACCGAGTCCTCGAGCTCCCTAGACCCATCGTGCCGACGGTCCCCGCTGTCGATCCAGCTGATCTCTCGCGTAATCGCGGTGGCGAGAGGTCGAAACGGACGCGAACGGGCTGAGCGAAATTCGGGAATCGTCGCGAGCGAATCGCACGCGTGTCGGTTGCGGCAGGTAGCATCTGGGCACTGAAACCACCGCGGTGGATCGGCAGCTCGAAGGTAGAACGAGTTGCACGGGTAGAGGAAAGAAGGCGAGCAGGAACGGAAGAGGCGAGCGAGAGAGAGTCCTTTATGGCGGATGCACCGAGGGCTGGCCACCCGTTCGGCTCCTCTCCGCTGGGCTTCTTTCGATATACACCACGGAATGTTAATGAGTCGTCGCATCCACGCAACGGGCCAGCGATCGAATTATTCGCTACTGGCCGGCTGGATCAGATAAATCTCTCCGTCTGCGGACGGTTTTGCCCCTCGCGGCAAGTAAAACCCGCGTTTCGTTCAATGGATCATCCGCGGACGGATAACGCGAATTATGTCGATCGACGGGATACGATAGAGAGCGGCTCGGGTCGTTAACGGAATCCGTGGATGTCGGGGGAAATCGTTATTCCGCGCGGTCACGATCGCGAAGGGAATATTCAAGGCGATCGCTGGGTCGATTTCGCGACGCGATAGTCGAGCACCTGAGCGGCCCTGTTTCTTTGGATATGGGACAAGTTGGAAATTAAAGATTTCTGATAGATATTATGATGCATTCCCGACAGTGACTCGAGAAACCTGCTTGCTATTCAGGCGTCCTCCACTCGACGAAGAAATGTGTTTTAATTCGCTGCGTTGTTTTGGGGGAACGAGAGGGCAGGGGAGGTATCTTGTCCTAGGAAATGGATACCTTTTTTAAGTAGCAGGTTGTTGGGGATAGTATTTGAAAGAAGTCAAATTTTAATCGTAATCGGACTCTGAATTATTCCTGCGAGGGTTCTTGGTAAATAATACTAACCATAGAAGAGTGATATTAACCCTTAGGTTCTCACACTGGATCCAAATGATCCCCAATTTGACTCTGATGAAAAATATCTTTGAGGCATAATTGAAAATACTACTACTGTTTAAACACGATGATCCTTTAAATGTTAATTTTCAACGATGAACATATATTCAACAATGTTCAAATTTTATCTCAGAATTTTTGCGACTTAATTTAACAGATAGCTTTTAAACAGAAGCTGATTGAAAATTGTCTTGGATCGAATCTCAAAATAAGTGTGGCAATCGAAAGTTAAGGTTTTGGACTTTGTTCGATACGTTTACAGTAAGAATCTCTGTTTAGGCCCATCAACTTAGCCCCACCATGGTTATAAAATATCCAAGAGCATACAAGAACAAGGATTCCAATAGCGACGAAGATTCGATCAAGAAATAGCCACGGAAAAGCTGCTTGCCCTTATCGCTCGCCATTTCGTGCCCCCGTCATCGACCCTTGCCACGCCACCATCGAACGTCCTAGGAACACTCCGTTTCAATATTCCCTCGATCGCAGAGCTATCAGTTCTGCCCACAACAAAAGGATACAAAACGATACAAGATTCAGAATAAAGAGAAGCATCGAATTCAAGACTACTTCTTTCCTCCCGTTCCTTCTTCTCCCACCCCCATCCTCAATCTCTTATTCCACTTACCAAAGAGGCGAACCCCAAGCGCGTCACACATGTATTTCGCGTACATATTTGCTGGCGCTGCGTGATCACTGGCGACTCTCTTAACGGGCATTAATATCGAGCTTGCTCTCGCCTGGAAGCGAAGCAGCTCGGTGTCTCTGGGCCAGCGGGCATTTACATACCAGCCAGACCGTAGGAACAAGTCGGTTCTCACGCGAGGACACGCGTTTCGGTCGGTCTGCTCCGTCGTCCGTATCCCCTGATGACGGACGCATGCGATCCAGGCGGCTTTTCTTCTTCTGCCCCGTTCCAGCGCGCATTAATTATCCGTAAGGAGGGCTGAGGAGTCAGCGAGCGGACCGCAGAGTGACGCGGGGGGGGCCCCGGGGATGCAGCGAATATTCAAATGGAAAAAGAAGGCCCGGTCGAGGAGAAGAAGCATCCTCGCGTCCGAGGAACGTGTCCGGCATTGGATATCCCCGTGGTTCCGTAGCCAAATTTATTTCCAAGCCGGCCGGTCGAATTACCGGCGCGGCGGACGAATTACGCGCATTATCGAGCCGGGCCAGAAATCCAGGCTGAAATAGCGCGACATAACAGTCGCGGCGCGACCGGTTGCGGATGTCATAGATACCCGCATTATTGACGTAACACGCGGTTGTAGGTCGTTACATGTATCTTGTTCGCCGGACGGTTAGTTTAATTCGTGCCTGCATGTGGATACGCATCTGTCACGGGTGTCACTCGACCGTCGAGTGGTTGCTTTGCTGTTGAAAATGTAATTTGAAAAATCGGACGTTGCGTTGCTGGACGGGGGGAATTAGAAAGTTGCGCTTTAAGCGGGCATGCGACTGGAAGGAAATGTTTCCTTCGTGCCTTTTCACGAGATGGCAGTCGAGGAGTTGAAATGGTACCTAAGTAAAGGATGTAAGTGGCAAAGAAATGAAAAATAATTTATTTGATGGGAAAGCATGTCAATTTCATGTTGAATACGGTGGTGGACGCTGTAAGTGGTAGAATAATTTGTTTTAGTTTCTAGGGCTGTTGCAAGATAGAACTGAGATCATAAGTGGTTGAAAAGAAAATACTGGAAAATTTTTCTTCTGGTACTTACATCAGTTACCATTTCAATTTCTCAATTATTGAGTCTCCAATAAGTTGATAAAGCTGTATCATGCAGTACTGAGATCTCGAATGCTCATATGCAAATAAAAGAAACCTCCACAGACCCCCAATGAAATTCCTCTTTCTCTCACTCCTCTTCTTAATCGATAAGCAAGTGTATCCAGCAAAATTCGAGCGTAATCGCGGTAAGAGTCGCCAAGGTGAACGTCGTCGAGGTGATCGCTTTCTAAGTCCCGCGTACGTATTTTGCCGTCGAAATGCAGAAAGGGCAGGTATCCGGGGGCGACGTCGCGGGACGCCAGTTATGCGGCCCGCAATAAATCAAATCGACTTTTTCAGGGCAACGTCCGCTGCGGGGCACGGAATGGTAATGAAAACCGGCGGACGATACAGGCGCGATAACATTCCCCGCGGCCGCGTGTCCCGCTCGCGACGATGCCAACGACGACAAGCACGGCCGCGACGACGACGAATCGTCGCTGCAAAACCGACTCTGCCTCGCATCCCTCGCATTCTCTCATTGTCCGTTCGCGATCATACGTTACGCGTGCCCCCTTGCCCCGCCCTGCCCCCCGCGCACATGCACGTGGACCGAGGCGGAGGAGCGGTCCTCTCTGCCTCGCTTTTACTCCAAGCACTCGGACACTTGGGAATACCGATAACTTTCGAGTTCAATTTTCTTGAAATGTCAACACTCGGTGGGACTGTACTCCAAGGGTTTTGGAAAACTTTTAGTCACCTCCGAGGAATGTCGAGTAAGGAAGGATTGTAGGAACTAATTCTGAGTGCACCGGTATTCCTGAGTACCAGGTATGCCACGAAAATGTGTTCGATATGCTTGATACATTAATTGCGATTAACTTTTGCTTGAAACATTTTTTTCTGTCTCTTGCACTTTAGGAGTTATGCACGAAAAAGTAAGAGTGCCATTTTGCTTTTGAGGATAATTTCCACACTCTCAAAGGGGCGATTGGGCACGAATGAAACATGTTGCTCTTGTCTTGCGTCACTCCATAAATCCACAAAGTTGCGTTCCAATTGGTGAGTGCGCGTTCGCAGTGTTTCCTTGTAACAAGCCACTACTGTTTCCACTGTTACCTGTCAGCCTCGAAGAACAGTTTAACCACCACAGTAACGTATTGTATGGCGAGGTGGATCGATTACGATTGTCTATTATTACCCGAAATCTCTGATCGAGGGCCCGTGTAGAGATGATCGATAAAAGTAGGCCAGGTGGTTGCTGACCAGCTGATCGATGACCCTTGCCAAGAAGTTTAGCGCGTCCGAAGTGCCGATAATTCTAGCTCAGGAGCCTGTCCTCGTTATTAGGGGACGATCTGATACGCCTCTGGATGGAACGGCGCGGCGACGGATTTATCGATCAATGGAGAACACAGGGACGCGAGGGCAGACGATAAATTAGCGGAATCGAAGAATTTCAAAACCGTTCGCCGGCCTGTTACGTGGTTTCTTTTGGGGGCAGGTTGCAACTGGTCCCCCATACTCCCCCCATTCCGTTTAAGTGGTTCTCCTTGCGTCTATCTACCCCGATCTTACATAAGAATATAAATATAGACTCATGCTGGACTGTTCGAAACGCTGGGAGCAGTTAAACGATCAATTCCTCGGCGAACGTGAATGGAATCGGGGAAGGCTCTTCCCCGTAACATTTATTACCAACGTTTATTGCACACCTTTACCTCCTAACCGACAAATCCCTCCCTTCGGTTCGCTCTTTCTTCGGGCGAGCATTGTTCAAATCGAGAATGACGTTGGAGAATTTTTTGAGTAATAATTTCCAGGGGGACTTTGCATAATGGAAGGAACTTCCCATGTCGATGGTATTTTTTAAGTGAAACCGTGATCTATATCATGTTACTAATTAAAATAGTAGGTACACGCATTCCTGGGATGAAGTGAATCGTGGTAGTCTTCGATTGTCTAAAGTGACTCCACCTGCAAAAAGATTTACTTGTATTAGTATTATCCCCTTTGAATAAATTCAACTAGCATCTGGATATATCAGAAAGTTAAAGTACACTGCTTAGAACTTAGAACACCTGCTGTATTTGCAGAAAATATATTTTGTGCAGATTGAATACTTTATACTATTTTTAATTTAAAATATCAAATAAAATAAAATTTCTTAGAGTCATTTCACAGTCATTTCACAGAGTAGGCACCTAATACTTATGAACGTGTATCTCCTCAATATTTAAAGATACAAAACATTCGAATTACGAAGGTACCAGTTTCTCGATTAAGTTCGCTGTTTAATGTTTTTTCTCGCAACGGAGCTGGTGCATTCGCGAGCAAGGGGTGCCAGCCCCCTCGTCACTAACTCTTACATTTGTCACTTTGTTAATCCCTATTAGATCAGGCCGGATTTGAAACCCAGCCACTCGCCCCACAGCTGTGTGCTCTTTGCCAGGCGAAGAGTAAGCTCGTTTGAAAAGTGAGCACGCCCCGCGGTGTCGTGTCGAACACTCCCGGAAGAGAGAAGGGACAACCGTACAGAAGCGAAAGAATCGACACCCTCCAGGCCCGCTTTGCATCGAAAACTACTGCAGAACTATCCACCTTTCTTTGTCGGGGCACTGTTGCGAGTGACGTGTGCGACGAGTCGTGTGATCGTTAAAAAAAAGGGACAGAACTCGTCAAAGTGGGATACTCGTCGAGTTAATCCTGAGAGCAATGTGGTCTGATCCTTGAAGAGCCGGGGACAAGGACTGTCCTGTGGGAGCTCGTTTCGTGAATGAAATAAATTGATGTAAAGATAGAACAAAGGAAATAAAAATATTTAAGTGAAAATCATATAAATATATATTGTCTATGGGTAAAACGTACCTACGTACTCTTTCAATGGGGAAGCTAACTGTTTTTTCCCACCCGTAACACCTTCTCATGTGTCACTTGTTACCGGTGTTTTAGGTGTATTTAAATTATCTTATTTTACTTCTTAATTTCTATTTCTATAATAAGTGCATGTATCTATAATTATTATTTTTATTAGCTATTATTAATTATGTAGATACAAAAAATAAATTTGCAAAAAGATATTAGAAGTCAACTTTAGCATAAAAAATTTTCAAACAATTTATATTTTATAATTTTCTCCTTTTGTCGTCATTTTAATTTTGGAATCAATAGTCACTGGCGCCCTCTACGTTGAGATTTGCGACAGCTTCGCCATGATCCTGAAATAAATGATATTCCTACTCAACAGCTTTCCACAAATATTTGATAACTAAATCAAGTGACTCCGCGAAGAGAATTCCTTGTATCCTACTTCTTATCCTCCCATCTTCCACGATTACTACAAACGTAACACAAGACCTCTGGATTTCAATAAAGCTACTTCACAGCGAGGTCATCGACCCCCCGCTACAAGGGAACCAAAGGAGCCACTTGTCAGCGCGTCCATCCTCCGGAGCCAGACACCCCGAAGACTACAGTTAATCCCGTGTTAAAAACAGCCCGCGCGGATCTCCTCGGGGGAATGAAAAATAAACGCGTCCCGGGGCAAGATCGAACGTTATCCAATCGCGGTGCTGATCCCCGGGTATCTCGGAGAAATCAGTCCGGCGACAAGGCCACCGACCCCGAGGTCTCGCGGATCCACGTCCACGGGCATCCAGCGTCCATCGACGCGGGCTGGGATCGTGTCCTTCGGCTTGTCCGTGCGAAACGGACAAGCTGCAGGCGGACCAGCGACACGTCCTAATACCCATCGTGAGTTACTAATCCTTTAAACGGATTACCAATTAAACGTGTCGCCCTGTTTCGTTGGCGAAGGGAACGCGCGACACTGACGGAGGGGCCCGACCGTCGGGGGATAGTTCTCTGAGGGGGGGAACAGCGGGGGCGGCAGGATTGGAAGAGCCAAGAGTTGTCGGCGCCCCGCGAAATCTCGCTCTCCTCTCCCGTAACGGGTGTTACGTTTCAAATCTCAACAGAGCCTAGCCGCTTAGGTGCGTCCATACAGCTGCCAAGTGACGCATACTCGCTGTCACGTCGCGAAACTCGACACGGCCCACCCCATCGGCCCGTCCGTTCCGCCCGCGGACCGTTCCTTCCTCCTTCGACACTTCTGACGGCCAGAACCGTCATCGGCCCATGGTGTTCTTCGTGCCTGGCCTCGGCAACTCGTTATTCGCGCTGCTGACAGTCTCTCCGCTCGCGAACGAGGGGTAGCGTGAATGGACGCGGCGGCGGCCACCGAACTTGGTCCATCTGCCGCTAGGAAAGTGGCGTGACGCAAAAGTGACACCACGGTGTCTGTACTTTTGGTGTTGAGGGTCCCGTCAGGGGGTGGCGCAAGGATGGATCTAGTCTAGACCCTTTTAAATTGGCTGCGAGGTGCAGATGTGCGCGATATGCGCGAAATATTAGTCCAAGATGCATTCAGGGGTTGAGGAACAGGAGCAGCGGATTGCAAAAACTTCTACTCGAGAGGGTGAGAAAGTGGTGATAATACAGTTGCTAAATCTTATTCTTGATATCTTAGGTTGAATTAAAAGTCGTTCCAAGGTGACTTTTAGATCACTCCAAAATTATTTCCGTGATTTTCATCCAATCACTTCGTATTTTCCATCGACGCCAGCCGGAGAGTTTCCAAAACACTTTCCCAATCGCTCGCCACGCGATGGTTCAGGGAAAGGAAGCTCCTTCGGCTTATCGACCGCAGCAGCTTCAATCAAACGCACTCCCGACGCGAATCCCTTTCCGCCTGGAGGAATCGCGCGCGATTCCACGGATCCGCCCCCGGAAACGGAACGGGCGTATTTGTATACAAATGTTTATACAAGGAGCCCGATGCTGCAGCCGGGCTCAGTTGGCAAGCGAATCGTAAAATACCGTTATGTGGATCAGAACCGATCCCGCCAGATCATGGGATTACGCAAGAACGCAGGGGGGGGGGGGGTGGTGGCTCTCTGCAAATTGGTCGAGGACGAAGAGAAACGCGGAGCCTCGAGCTTCTTCTGCACGGAGGGGCAGGGGCGCAGAGACAGACCGATCAAAGTCACACACTTTTATGCGCTATATCCGATCTGGCTGCTCTTTGCGCTTGCTCCCGAGGCCGGGATGAATTCACCGCGGAAAATATGTCAATCACTTGGCGCGACCCCAGCGCGTGCACGCTCTGATTGACATCGTTTCGCATCTGTTGCCGAATGTACACGGCTGGCTTTGTTAACGAGATACAGCCTCGGCGCGTACACACGATCTACGCCCCTGTCCCCCTCGCTCCTTCACCTTCGTCTTTGTCACCCCGCTGTTGGATTGCGTCTCGTATAATGCCGTTGACACGATTATTCGAGTTGCTACTAGAACCGCAACAGAGCAGTTCGGTTATTGTCGAGCATGCCTCTCGTAGCTGGGACAGTGGTACCGCTGAAATGGAGATGGCTTTCAAAGACGAGCGCGGGGTTCACTGCCGTCATGTTGGACGGCGTGGACGTCGTGTCAGTGATCGTGAAAGGGTTACGGGGGTGTAAAGTGTTAATTAAATGGCACTTCGATGGAAAATTAAGGCCGTGGCGCATTTTGACAAAGCGCGGCACGGCGAAGAAAAATCGAAGAAATTAAAAATAATTAATCAATTGTCCCTGCGCTTCAATTCAAGTCTCTTTTTTTCTTTGCTTAGGTGTCTGAATATTTGCTACACGCACTACTCCTGTAGTTCATTGCACCCAGCAAAAAGTAGATAGCGAAAGATTATTACTCAGTAAACAATAGATTCCACTTGTCTACGTGAATATACCACCTGTTTTGATTATCACCTACAGTTCAATGAACTTTAGAATAACGTTGCTTCGAGGAAGCGTTGATCATTCTGACCTCAGATCATTCAGAGTTAAGGTAAGCGTGCAACCATTACTAAGCGAATAATTCCACGCGGGAAAGTCAAGTACAAGATGTTCGAAATCATCGAGTACACCCTTCCCTGCCACGATGATATTCACGAATACCCTCGGAGCGGCGTGTTCCCAAGAAAACAATCTTGTTACCGGTACCATCGTTGCGCGGATTGTTCCAATGTGCAAATACTCACGCTGCCAATGTAGACGTCACGGCGGACGAAGGAAGCGAAGGAAGCGACGGAGGGTCGAGCGGAATCAGTGAAAAGTCACGCTGGATGATGAGTAATACGCGTTATCGTCCTTCCACCGAGCTTTTTCTTCGGGTACAATGCGGCACGGTAATCGCGATGAGTCATTGCATGTCAGCGATCAATCACCTAACGCTGATCGGTCCCGGGACTGCCGGTACAAAACCGCCACGTGTACGCCTCGCGTACAGTCGTGTTTTCTATATCGGCATTTATTCCGGGAATTTATTGCTCGAGACGTTTTATCCATGTGCTTGTCTGTTTTAAGGTATAACGACAGTGTACAAC
Organism: Andrena hattorfiana; assembly: GCA_944738655.2. Lineage (NCBI taxonomy): Eukaryota > Metazoa > Arthropoda > Insecta > Hymenoptera > Andrenidae > Andrena > Andrena hattorfiana. The sequence goes on from OX122891.2 coordinate 72,432,796, forward strand.
ATAGGTACACAATATCAGTGGCGTACTCAGGATTCAATCTTGCGGGCAGCCGAGTTGAACGGATAAAAATATTGTTAATGCAAATTCAATAAGGCGAAAATTCATTAGGTGATTATAAAATTTATTTAAAGAATAAAATCGTGCCAGTTTTCTTTTCTTTTTACAAAGCTCTCGAATTATTTCAGTCGTGGTTACATTAAAGGAGTATTCTTGTTGAGAATGCAAATTTTTTTAATTTCTTTAGAGGCGATGCACAAAAAAACTACACAGTTTTCACTTAGTTGTAAAAAATCTCAGCCATATATATATATATAAATAATTCATGGATATATGGGTCATCTTGTAAAGCGTGTGCAAAAAAAGTTACCTCATGGTACACACGATTCCGGGTGTTCCGCTGATCAAAAACAGAAAAACCAAAAGGATTCTTAATCAGTAAGAGTGTGGCTGTAGCCTGTAGCAGATTTATGAAAATAAATAAAAAATTCACAAAATGGTGGGACTTTGAATTTAAAATTCATCTTTTCCGTGTTCTCTTCGTCTTTAAACGGCCTTAAACTTGCGAAAAAAACTATTTCGCCTTGATGCTGCTACCGGCTAGAATTTTATATTTTCTGAAGGTGTACGAAAAAGACCAGGTACAATAGACCAGACCTTTCCTTTCTATACCTACACGATATCTAAATACAGACTTGAACCATATCAATACTATAATCAGAGAATACTAATCAAGCTTTCAAGAGCTCAAAAGCACACGAGCAATCAATAATAAAAACATTCGAAGAAAAAGGACCAAGAAGAAGAGGTGCAGAAAAAAGGATACTCTACACAAGAGATGTACAAAATTCCTGTCCCTGAGCGCTAACAATAGAGCACGATGAAAAACAGTAGCTTCGTCACGGTGCATTCTCCGCGTGTAGCTCGCGAGGACCCCGCAGAGGTTACAGTCATCCTCCCAGAAGAGATACCACGAAGGAGACCTAACCCAGCTTCTCGCGTGTCTCCTCCCGGCGACGAGCACGGATGATAGATGATCGGTTCGCCGATATTATCTCAGGTGACGAAGTCACGCGTGTACGAGCACACGCACTCACGCGTGCCGATGTCGTAACGACTGGATGGGACTGGGAGTGTAGGTGGCCCCATCCCTCCGCGGGGTTAGTTACCTCGAGGGTCGGGCCAGCGCTTCGTCGGGCAGAGGTGAGACGAGAGCAGGCCTGAAAGAAGCGCTTAACGAACTGACGACGACATTATTGTTGTTGCTCGGTCCAGGACGCATTCGGCTGGCTACCCCGTTCCTTTTATCGGATGAGGCCAGAAGGCAAGCCCTCCCCCTCTGCCCGATGTACCGGCGATTTTCTCTGTCCCTTTGCTCGGCCAGACAGCAAGAAAGGGTGGAAGAGAAGCGACGGAGCATAGGGGAGGGCGAGGAACGGAGAAAGAACGGAACAAGGGGCCAGCGAGCGACGATTTCACTCTAATGCCGGCGAGAGGGTTTTAATTAACTCGCTGCTATCTTCCCCCTTTTCATCCTGGTATTTACGTGTGTCAGCGGCTTTAGTTCGCCACCTTGCCTGGTCCGATTGGGGGTCCTCAGGAAAAAGTCCTATTGTAGTGCAGCGATCCCAAATGAAAGCAAACATTTCCCATCATCATTTCCCTGCACCACTCGAACACAGCGTACTTTAAACTGTAGTCTCTGAACTGGTGAACTGATCCAGTTCAGCTCGGTTAAGTTTCTATGAGGTACTTTTAAGTCAGTCTAAGGTCAAATGTAACTCGTGATCTATGTAATCCATCGAAGTAAAATTGAGCCTTCGTTACACCATCAATTGTCCCAGTGACGAATAATCGCGCAGCGTTTCGCGCCCGTTCGCGTTCGAACGCCACGGTACCGTTGTCGCGCAATCAACTTGCGCACCCGTGCTATTCGAAGCGCGTTCACGGTCCACGATTTATCGCGTTTGATTCTTCTTTCGCTGGCTCGCAACGAGAGTCCGTTTTATCTACCTGGCGGAGGGACTCCTCTTCACGCGGCACGCACTCGCAAATGACTGTCAAGAGCGTGTAATTAATGTGCTTCGATACCCGCGCGCGCTTTGATAAACTTTTCCTGAAGCAGGGGGGAAGCCGGGTAGGGCCACGGTTCGCCGGCTTCGTGTGTACGTTTTCTCGTGTACCTGGAAACGGTTCCGCGGAGAATTGACTTAATACAAGGGTGCCGATAGGGATCTGCATGAGCGTTGCGCAACACGCCAAGAGGATAGACTCGTTTTCTACTTTTTCCTCTGTTCCCATGGATACCGCTGGCAATAATTGCCAGCGATTCGTTCGCGATCTCCAACGTTTTGAGACCCAGCCACTGGGAACATACGTAATTGCTTCTGGCGTGGAAATTCAAGCGCGATGCGATGGTGCGCCTTCTGTGGAACAGCGGGGCGGATAAGAAAGTGACGAGACTAAATGATCCTCTACAAACTACATAGTGGCTCTGTAGTTGAGCTAATTATACAGGGACTTGGTGTAATGCTTCGTCGTTCTAATGAGTACTAGCACGTTTTTATCGGACAGTCGTTGTATCGCGAATAAGAATCAGAACACGTTTAATCAAAATGGAGTAAATGTAAAGACTGTTTAATTGATTCAAAGACACAGGTGACGTTGACGACACAAAAACTGTGTTGTAAATTTGCGTAGTCTATTTGGGTATAAAGGAGGTATTAGACCGACCTTTTTTTGTTAAGGTCAATAAGATGGACCGGATTTGCGATAAACTCATAACCGAAATTTAAAATTCCTATGCATCTCGATTCACTCGTTTATAATTCAGAGGAAGCCCAAAAATCTAAGTAGGTAGATACTATTCTAAGCTCCAAAATTAGAACTTGGAAGACTTTAAGAATATAATTGTAAAAACAAGAAAAAATACAACCCTCACCTCACCAATACACTCGCAAAATTACATCTACAAAACTAGGACTTGGAAGACTTTAAGAATATAATTGCAAAAGTAAGAGAAATTAGAACCCTCACCATCACACTCACAAACTTTCATCTACAAAATTAGAACTTCGAAGACCTTAAGAATTTAATTGCAAACATAAGAGAAATTACAGCCCCCACTATCACACTCACAAACTTTCATCTACAAAATTAGAACTTGGAAGACTTTAAGAATTTAATTGCGAAAGTAAGAAAAATTAGAACCCTCCGCCACTTTGCCCACGATAATTGACAACAGATAAAAGCTTCAGATCGCGACACGAAGAAACGAGCCGCGAAATTATTCATTAAACCGCGGCCATTATGAGGACCGTGTCCCCGATGTCTCTATCGGTTGTATCGAGCGTAAGCGGATAGAGCGTATATCGCGCGCGGGGCAGGCGGGCGAGGGACAATACTATCGTGGTCGTGACGGGGCCATCTTCCTCCGGGATTCATTAAAGACTTTTATCGGGAGAACACAGTGCCGCCTATGTACCAATTCACTTAACGTAACCAATCTAAAAATGCTCATCAGCAATTTAAAGCGGGCGAGGGTCTCCGCGAAGGACAGCCGCGAGGGCTCAAGGGACGTCGGAGCGGCGGCGAGTGGCTTCCACCGAGGACGAAGGAAACAGACAACCAGCCAGAAGGATCGACGAGTGGCTTGGCTAAAAGAGGACACGGGACCTGAGGTGGAAAGAATACAAGGGGGGAGATGATCGGTGAAAGAAAGACGAGCGAAGAAACGAAGGGGAGGGAAGAGAGTCAGGCTAGGAAGAAGAACGAAGCGATAAAAATGCGGAGGAGAGCGCAGAGGGAAAGGAGGGAAAGAGGGTGAAAGAGAGACATCGGTGGTGAACCGCTTCCACCGCGACGCTCACGAAAAAGAGAGAAAAGAATTCGAGACACGAGTGGGACGGGTTCGAAAGAGTGGAAAACGCGCGGGAGGGGGAGGAAAGAGACAGATCCATTTGCGAAATGCTCATCGACCGTCGTCGGCCCTTTTCTCCACCCGGGCTATATTCCCTGTTCGCTCCCCCACCCTCCCAACCCCCGAAAAGCCTCGAGCACACAAGAGGGTAAGGGGGGTTTTTCGAGAACGCGTCGAGGAGGATTACTCTGATTCGTTTTGGCTTGCAGATTTCGCCTTTCCCGACCGTCCCGTCCCCGTCGACATCCTCGCCCCTGCGATTTGCCCGCGGAACCGAAAGAGGAGCGGGAACGAAAACCAACCGGAGGGAACAATATGGCTGAAACAACCCTGGAACAGCGCCCGATCGAAATTCTACTCGTCGCTCGTCCGCGAACACAATTAGACCGATACTGCGACGAAACGAACATTTTCACGTCTCATCCTTTTCAACGAAACTGATCGTGAGAATACGAAGAAGAAAATGACGGATTAATTTGAAATTAATGATTCGAATTTGAGGGTTGGAAAGTCACTGATTGCAGTTCGGATATACTATTCAAGGCACTACGCACTGTTATCCTACTGGAGTTGGGTATGGATTAGCAAAACAAGCGTAACACTACAGAAGCTTAGTGTAACACCCATGGTTGCAGGAAACCAGTGCTGCAAGCTGCAACTGCGCGGAGCTATCGAGGCATCCACTTCGATACATAATGCATAATACTTTAAGACCAAAACTTTCACTCGCACTTGCAACCCGAACTGTTTTCTGCCAGACGATCATCCCCACTTCTTGCGAATAAAATACGACGGAGGTCCGCGTGCGAATATCAGGATTCTGACGTACTCTGTTTGCCCCTCAAACGTCACAGATACACACGAACCGAATATCACACTCAGCCAGCAAAATTTCAATCGGACCAACGTTGAACAGGCAGATCGTTCTCCATCAGTGGTCCCAATCACCGATCGTATCGTTCTCCACGGCGCATACGACTTTATCCAATAATCGCCGGGGGATGAAGCGGTGGAAGCGAGGGCTCTGCATCCCGAATCAAGACGTAATGCGATCCGTCACGATGGAGCCGAGAGATAAAACCGTTGTCGCGGCCACGGTTATCGGTGGCACGCAAGCAAAGACTCGGGCTCCGTAATGCGTCCGCGTGGCCGTAAATCATGGTGTTTGCATAAAATATTAATAAGTGACACGAGTCAATCCGGGATTAAGCAGCGGACAGGCGACGGGCGCGCGAAGAGGGTGCTTCCCGCGGGCCAACCCCTCGGAGACTAGCGCCACTTTATCTATCTCTATTTTATTTTGTTTGTGTTGGCCTTTCCCACGAAGGGTCGCCCGACGCCCTCCCCCTTTCCCCTTTCGCGTTGCTCCTTCGCCGCACGGCCACGGGCTCTTCGACAAATAGTAATAATGCGAATTGACACGTGACGCCGTTGTCGTAACAACGGCAAACACTCGGACATGCGAGGAGGGGTTGGTGCTCTCGAGGTGCGCAGGGGTGGGCACCATGGCTCCAGAGATGGTCGTTTACAAACCAAATGCTCGACGAACGACACGCTTTCCCGTCGCGCGTCATTTCTTCGGCGAGCTGGGTACCCTTGACGAGGACGATGGACAGTCGCGAGTTTGGAGAGCAGAGAATGGGTTTGCTTCAATGGTGGTCGTCTGGTGGATAGATTCGACGACCCCATTACGGAATGTAGTGGTAGTTCGTCTCGAATCCTTTTTTGGAAAATTCAATGTCCGAATGGGAATTGGTATTGTAATTATCTTTGTTTTTGAGAAGCATGTGAATTTATTAGCTCTGCAGGACGATATGAAAATGTTTTCACATTGAATAGAAGTTAATAGTCTATTATTGTACATCCTTAAATTACATAAGGAATAATCAGTGGTCCCATAGAATTTAAAAACTATCACCTCGACATTTCAACTTCGATAAATGAAACACATGCTCAAACTCATAATTAATTACAATTGTGCCAGAAGTGAAAAATTCCAGCATTTTCTTTTAAACCACCTTGGTATCTATGATCTTAGCTTTATCTTGCGACAGCCAAAGAAATTAAAATAATTTACTCCAGCACTTACAGCGTTTGCCACAGTATTCATCATAAAATTTACATCCTTTAGTAGCTTTTCCACTAAAAAAGTAATTCTTTATTTCTCTGACACTTATACCGTTTATCATTTCAATTCCTCAATTTACAGTACGTTACTTCCTACACGGGACACTGCACCGAATCATTAGATGTAGCGACCATTCACTTCGCACCGTAAGACGATTACAATTTGCTTTTCCATTTCGAAGTGGGCTCGCCGTTTCTCCGAGCAATTTACATTGCACAGCCTTGAGCGACGGGTAATTAAGGAGCTACCTAATTCCGGCCGTGCCGGAACCAGGCGAAGATTATCGTCCCGATTGGCTGTTGCTTTCGCAGCGACGTGTGTAGCGTAATTGCGAACGGCTGTATCAGTGACCCGCAGCCCGTTCGACACGTGTCGGCTCGTGGCGGGCTCCTCTTATCTCGCGACTGCTTTTGCGCCGAACTCGCTGTTTCCATTATCCGTAATAATATATTCTTCTTTATAACATCGGGCGCCCTTTCCAGCCGACGGTGTCAGGCGCGGAGGGAACGAGACAGGGGAAAAACAAAGGGGATGGAGATTGGGTGCGATAGAGAAAGAGGGCGGCAGGGGAGGGTAGACAAAGTGGCTGCTGCACACGCGTTTGTCAATGTTTGCCGGTGTCGACACCCACCTACTTATGCAAATCATTTAATTTAACCCCTCCATACCGGGTATCCCGAGAGAGATCGTATCTCGAAACCTATTCGTATTCATTGCCTGAGCGATGGGGAGAGCGAGCGAGCGGCTCGATCCGCAGAGCAGCCATACGATCGCGTTTCTCTTGTCCTGATCCTGCCACCAACTAGCTTTATATGTTACGTCGGTAGAAACCTTTGCCATGGGGCATCCGTGGCCCTTACGATCGTGTGGGGGCGAGAGGGTTGATGGAACGGGCAGCTCGGTGTACGAAAGGAGACTTATAAGGGGATGTGTACTGCAGGACTGGAATTAAGGGTAACGTGGCTTGGTACAAGTACGGCTACATTGCAGTCTCTCTGTATTCCCTGAATATGTTAGCCATTCGAAGTTCTTTTAGAGATCTAAGATCTGTACAATCTTATGAAACACCTCTGAACGATTAAAGGAGGATTCACACATGGAGGGTTCAGAAGCCAATCAATGGAAATCCATTAGCATTGACACCGAGATTTATATTGTTTGAAAGTAGTGATGTATGAAACTATGGACTTAATTGATTTATTAACTGAAAGTCTTAACAATAAAGAGGTTTCTAAACTACGTAATTCATTTTCAGGAAAATGTGGACTTACACTGATTAGCTTCTGAACCCTCCATATATTAGTTCTGTGAAGGTTCAGTGGCGACAAAAAACGATATTTTTTACCACTGAGGCGTCACGTAACTGATATGTGTGAATCCACCTTAAACGTGCACACCTCAAGCAGGGTTCAGAACCTCCTCAAGAAAACCTTATACCGAAGCCCGGAGGTTCAGTGAAATATCGAACATGCTTCAACAATAAACGTCCAATCCGATGAGCGACAGGGTGTTAATTGGTCGGAGCATCGATTCCACAGACACCACCCTGTAATCCCTCTAGCATATACCATCGATTATGCATCCACTTTCCAAGAAAGTATAACACGCTAAGCCATCCGTTCGAAAACACACCGGTCCCCCCGATATAGCAAAAAGGACAAAAGCGATCGCGCATCGAGCGGACACGCACCTGTATCGGCGGGGACGCGGCGATCGCGGGGCAGTTTCATTACGCCGCGTGGAAACCGGGAGTCAGCGATTACGATTTAGCCGGGGATGATCCTGTCGGCAGCTCGTTTCGGTGCGCGGCGGTCGTGAACATCGCGGAATGACGTATCGGTCGTGCGGTCGTTTCAACCGTTTTAACGGCCAGCGGGAAACGAGTGTCGCCAGCCACGCCGAAAGCCGTGTGTACACGCGGCGCACACGGCCGAAAAACAGGGGAGGTGGGGGATTGGAGGATCGCGGCTCAAAACGCTGCAGCGTCACGATATCGATTCCAATTCACGCCGCGTTGGATCTGCGTGGGCGGCGAGCGGCAGGGGGCACGCGCTGCTGAATTAGTAGGATTGTTAATGCAGTAATCGAGTGTTTCATCGTCCGATGATTCGAGGGAGAGGGCGGACGGCCGATGGACGCTAGAGGGGTGGGCGCGCTGGTAAACCCGACGTGGATGACGAGAGGGCGCAGGTGTGTGTACCCAGCATGTGATACAACGTGTTGTCATTCGGCCAAACGTGTATATCGATGCTGAGCGGCGAAATTTTTGTCGTCGGGGCAAATGCACTGTGCGCGACGAGCGGGGGGTGGGGTGTGAAAGGTGGATGAATGTGGCTTGTGTTGGATGCGAATGATGAGTATTCGGGAAAAGAGATCCAAGTATTTTGGAGTAGATGTCCAGTGCAAAGTGGGCGTTTGAAGGGGGTTTTAAGAATGTGGAGATCTTGAGTGTGAAGGGTGGCACGAGTGCCCTGCGGGGGTAGTTAAAATTGCATTAGAGACTCGTGTAGATATCAAAGTATATAACATGTAGCGCGGAAGGTGGTACTAATTTTTTTAATTTCAAGTGCCTATATGTCAGTGATGTTTCGACATTTCAATAGAAGAAACTCGCGAAATTTATTGTCCATAAAGATGAATAAGTATATATATATACGTAATAAGTATACCCTTCAAGAACGTGGAAAAATTGTGTCAATGTTTTTTACGTAGGTAATAATATGTCGGTGGCTTTAACACATTTAGACGAATGTTTAAAGACTTCTTTCTTTGGGCCTATTTGAAGGCATTGGTTTATGCGAATATCTCGCAGACTTTACAACAATTAAAGGGCAATATTTATTTTATTTTTTATTTTTATTTTTCGTCTTTATTCCACCAATTAGTATACAGGATGGTGAAAAGGCGAGGCTCAGCTAAAGCTGTTATTAGGCCTAATATCGTGATAGTGTCACAGACCAAGCATATAATTTGAACACAAACTAAACTAAGACTAGAAGCAAAACAAAATCTAAATCTAAGAACTAGAACTAAAAGTAAAAACTAAACTTTATGGACTTTAAAAACACAATAAGCTTAATAAGACTACAATAAGACTAAGACTAACAAGGAGAGTATTTTAGGTGTCCGCCTCCGATCATTTTGATTTTTGGATATGTTATAGAGGACCGAAAAATAAGAAATACGTGTTTTTTTATTTTTCCCCGTTTTCATATTTGGGGGGTGAAAACTGCGTTCAAAGTTAGGGTTGAAAAATCATTTTTGTGGAATATCTCGAGAACTATTGGAGATAGGGGAAAATCTGGTGAGTCAGTCATATTTCGCATTCAAAGACACAAAATTCGTCCCTTGACACTATTCCCCTATCTCTAATAGTTCTCGAGATATTCCACAAAAATGATTTTTCAACCCTAACTTTGAACGCAGTTTTCACCCCCCAAATATGAAAACGGGGAAAAATAAAAAAACACGTATTTCTTATTTTTCGGTCCTCTATAACATATCCAAAAATCAAAATGATCGGAGGCGGACACCTAAAATACTCTCCTTGTAAGACTAAGACTAAGACTAAGACTAAGACTGATACTGAGACCAGGTTCTAAGTGAAGTGAGGTTGCGGATTCAACACGAAATCGAAAATCTAACCCACAAATTCTTCACAATACCATGTAAAATGTAATGAAAAAGAGCACAAATTTGCATCAATTTGAATGAGGGTCATTTGTTGGATATTATCTTTGAAACTTGATCTGATAAAATTTATAAGTCTCAATAAATTGTACCACACAAAAACGTCACGTTGTTTCATTGAAAACCAAAATTGTAGACTAAGAAAATCGGATGATGACTTTTGTGCCACCTTTTACATACCTATACCCAAAAACAGTGAGATCTCCAATACACCTGCCTAAACACAAATTGGAAAAGTGGGTGGAGGGATCGATTCCCTCAGTTCCACAACACAAATTCTCTGAGAAGACCCACGACTAGATTCGAGCTTTGGAAGGCGATCTACTATCGAGGTCTCCATGTCAGATAGTTGGGAAGTGTACTCCTACCACTGATTCTACATTCAGACATACTATTTCTTAAATTAAGAGCCCCCTTTCCTCCCTTTTACAGTAATTGGCCCCCTGGAAATTTCGTCCCTCGCGCTCGTTCCAGCAAACACCAGCCCCTCTTACCCTCCCGCTACCTGGAAAACGCGAGCGTAGCGAGCGATGTAAAATGTTAATGCCGTTGTTATTATTTAGCTGCTCGGGCGAGGTGGAATTCGCTGCGGAGAGGCGGGCTTAATCGTTAATATAAATCCAACGCGGAAGGCGAGGAACGCGGATATTAAAATTTCATAGCGCGCCCCTTTAGAGTTCGTAAAAGAGTGGAACTATTCGCAGCTGGAGCGGAACCGGCGTGCGACCTGCCGCGGAATTATCCGTCGACGAACTATGATTTGTTTTAATACTCGTACGGGCGATTCGCGGGCGGGTCGAGCACGCGAAATGGAAACGGGAACCTGGCCCGAAATAAAACGCTCGGTCGTGTATTCGTGTACGCGACGTGTACCCGCCGTTTATCGTCGCGCCAATTTTGGCTCGCTTTTGCCCGCCGAAATGAAAAAGTCATCGTGACAACGGTGCTTCGTCTGTCAAAGTGACAATTTGCGTTTTTCACACGGAAAATGCGGTCCTACAAAACTTCCTTTCTTGGAAGCAGATGTTTATCATCAAAAGATTTGTATTTTACGTAGAAGTATTGACAAGATTACAAATACACTTTCTCCTCCTTCTGATTAACGAATTAAGTGACTGTGAGATAGAGTAGGTGAAGATAACACAGAGATTTTAGTGACAACTTCTTTTTTTCTTTTAATTTAAGCAGCAATGTGACCACCGAAATTATCTTCACAGATATTCCTCTGAATTTTTTCTACTAATTCCAAGAAAACCCTTGCATCCAGATGACGGACCAGTGGAAGCTTGAAGTAGCCCCTGATCGCGTAATATTTCGCCACTGTTGTATTATCGCGATCGCAGCACGGCTGTTGGCCGAATGAAACGCATAAACGCCAGCTCGCGTATTCGTGTACGCGACGTGTACTCGCCGTTTGTCGTCAGGAGCGACGTTCATTCGTTTTTCCGGGGCAAATGAAAAAGCTGGCGGTGCATAGCTGCACAGCGTGCACGGTGCAACCGGGGGTAGGGTTCACGCGCGCCTCCACACCCCACCCCAACCCTCCCCGTGCCACGTTTGTCAAAACTCTTTATTGCCGTTCTACGGACGCTGTATTCAAAGCGAGGACTCGAATACACGGCGCGGCTGGAAAAGTGCGCCGCTTCAGTTTTATATAGAACGCGGGCTGGTTCCGGTTTTATTATTACCTCCCCTGTCGCGTGGGGTGGAAAATATGCGACGATGTCCCTCTTTGACGCTTCCAGCGTTCACAGCGTTCTTCACAGTCAGTTCTTCTGATAGAGTTTCAGTCTGATAGAATCTGATACTCATGTGTGTGTGTGTGTGTGTGTGTGTGATATCATGCAAATTAAACAGGGGGTAGTTGGGAAGACTTCGGTACCGGGGAAATCGCTTTATTGTGGAAAAAAGCTGGAGCAGGGATACTTTGACTGTATCGTGTTGGAAATTCATGTTCAAAGAATCATAAGATAAACTTTGGAATTCATTATTTGCTTCACAGAGTAGGATTGTATATGTCTTATGTCATAAAATGTAGCATGATAGATAAATTATTGAATTCTAATCATTGAGGGATATTTGTACAAGAAATTGAGCTTTTTCGATGTTTGTTAAAGTAGACACCGTTATATTCGCGGTGAAATGTAGAATGTGTAGCAATGTGTACGTATGTAACAGTGTCACGCATGTTTGTGAATAAAAGTGTGAACAGACTGACAAAGAGCGTGAGGCATTAGTAGAATAAAACAGTCGTAACACCGACTATGTTCAACACGCCCGCCGGTTGTGCGAGATTTTGTTTCTACAGCGGTCGCTCACGAGCCGTGGTAAATTTTCATTTTTTTCAACCCCTACCCCCGCGGCATTTCGCCTGCAAGTGAAGGCGCGTTCGTTGTGCCAACCCCGTGACAGTCGAGCACTTAAAAAAAATCTGTAATATGGCAAAAAAGAGGTTGGAGATATAAAAGAGTTAAGGGATCGCACGAAAAGCATGTAATAATAAGTGCGTAAATCTTTACAGTATGCTGTGATTAGAATTGAAATAGCTGTGGAATGAATTTAAAATTTATCAGGTGCTGTACGTTAAACACGACACTCAGCAGAAAGGAGCGAATATTCATTCAGAATTCTAAATCACAGTTTAGTTCAATCTCTTCAACCACAATACAATCCTATTAATGACTCCATTCGCTTAGTTACTCAGTTACTGTATGCTACTTCGCCAGTAAAATGTTATCAAGCTTCGAATCCTCGCCATTCAGAGGATACGGAGGCAAGATTTCTCAAGCCCACTTCCAACGATACAACTATAAAGTTCATATACATATGTATATCTATGCTTCCTAAATGAAATATATGTATATCTATGCTTTCTAAATGAAATATATGTATGTACCTATATTTATACTTGCAGGTAAGAGCTATTACCTACCCAAATAAACCCCGATTTATTCCATCGACGTCCTCCGGTGTCTCCCCCGTGATTTTCAGACACTTTTTGCCGCACAGTGCTGGAAGTATATGGGCGTTCGGGACAAAACTCATAACTTCTGAACTGATCTGTTTTCGACCTGAGTACTGTAATACTTTTTTAAAGAGAGTATAAAGATGCATCGATTGACGTATAATAAAATATACAGTTTCGTTAAAAACATTGAGGTGATCTTGATATTTTATTGAATAAAATTTTTTTTAGCAATATTTACTTCTGCAATTTGTTGTTAACTGAATACCGACTAACTTTTGTTCGAAACATTTTTTTATGAAATTATTTTCATCACATACATCGCGTTTGACTGCTATTTTAAAACTAATAACAGCATCCAGGTTGGAAAAGTCATGATAGATATCGTATAAACAATTAGAAAAAGCAGATCGGATATTTAGAACTTTCTTTTTTTTGTCTCTTGGTGCAGAACAAAGCCACTTTTCAAAAATTTCTTGGTTTGTCTTAGAATTCTTGATCTACATAGTTCTTCCTAAAAAATTATTTCTCAAATAGTCGCAGGTAGTAGCAGAAAAGGGCGTTTTTTTCATAAAGCTTATAGTTAGGCGAACCAAATATAAAAAAAATCACGCATACGTTTTTTACGTATTTTTTAAAACTTCGGTTGAAATCAAATTTTCATTCTCGGGACTAAGAAGTTTTTTAATGATCAGTAAGGCAATAAGTCTGGGCAATAGTTTCGAAGCACGCATACCCAATCATAATAGTAGAATCCATGGTGAATAATGTGAGCCAAGATTAATAAATATTCTTATTATCTAAATAAAAAAAAAAGGAAAGTAACTCTACCGCGTATGTCTTGCGACTGATGCTTGAAATACTTAGTTTCTAGGTTAAGATGGCAAATAAGATCGTAAACAACTAGGGGAGAGGTGGGATGAAAGGGACATTTTTGTTTAGAACCAGATAGTAAAAAAACTAAATAACCATTCGAATTCTAATTGGTAACATTAGAAAGGCCAGTCATCTGGCTATAACAATACATGGGCCTATTATGCTTCTCTCTATATTTACATGTCATATTTTTCGTTTTTTAAAAAAGTGTGTTTTGTCCCTTTCATAAATTGGCTGTATTGAAAGGGACATGGGTGTTTATGAATGGGACAGTGTAATAAAACCAGGTAATATTAATATCATTTTTTAAATTATTATTTATGCAGATACCGAAATCACAGTAGCTATTTTAATTCGTAATAGGAACTAAAAACTCAACAGTTAAGCTTATGTAACTAAATGATCTTAATAGATATAAATAATGAATTGTATAATGGCATCCTAACCCGAATTTTAGGTGGCATATTTTCATTGAAACAAGTGAAGAATAGTAAGCTTTTGAAGGGGCCAGGTATGAAAATGACGTCCCTTTCATAAATTTTTGTTGTGTCCCTTTCATAAATAAGGCACCAAAATTGAAAATCTAATTCCTACAATTACAATATGAAACAAAAAGGATCGGACATTATACGATATCGTTCTTAAATAAATACCTGTTTAGATACAGTAATAATGAAATCAGTCGCTGGTAACAGCACTTCACAAAACAGTTCAAGGAAGTAGGAAAAATTTTAGTTTGAACCTCAAAAAAATTCAGTCGTGTATTTCTGTCGTCGTAGATACGATAGCGGCTTGAAATTTGGCTTGATTACACATGAATGAATGTGGTTACAAAATAAAAATACTTTTGGCCTGGGCAGATCCTTTATCTTTGAGATAATGACCATGTCCCATCCAATACGTGTCCCTTTCTTCCCACCTCTCCCCTACATTACGTAGCAATCATAAACAAACTCGATTTCTGAACATCTAGATGTAAATATTGAATGATAAATATCGCCTTAGAAAATATTTGATTTATCAATTTTTGTCCACATATCAACGCACTGTGCTCCGGCTTGAAAAAGAAAGTGACGGACGATCTCAGGGAACTATGTATTAAGAGCCGTATAATTCGACGATAAAAGGACACGTACGTATGAGTATCACGGAGGAGGAAGAGCTCGGACGCCGATGACGCGCGTCTCCTGAAAGCGGGAGGCTGACAGTGAAGATTGCTAGTGCGGGGAACCGTTAAGTGCAGCACGACATAAATTAGCGTGGCGATATAACGGGGCGAGACACGGGAAAATATTATTGCAGCGCGTCAAGCGGAGGAGTTTCACACAAGTTGGCTGCGCCAGGGATAGTGGCATTCGATAATAAAATGGTCCCTTTGTCCTCGCCACTCGGACGGGCATATAACTTCTGTATGACGCGGTGCTCGTCCTCTCAACCCCCTCGTTTTTCATCCCACGCGATCTCTCTCCCCTCCACCCTTCCCGTTGCTACGTGTGCGCGTATGTATATATCGAAAAGATTTCGACAAGAACCCGTGTGTTCTGCGAAGGAAAGGGGAATGGAAGCAGCGGGGAAATAGGCTGGCAAAGAAGAAATCACCAGCCGTGACGTGCCTTCGGATATACGCGTGTATTACGTCGACTATGGTTCCAGCTCGAGCGTCAATATTATCCGATTCGTCGTTTGTAAAACCCTTCGTTGAGGAATGATGGCGATTATGAGCGCGGGTCTGCGCTTTACTGGATTTTTAGCGAGGGCTGTGAATCTTTGGTGGCTCGCGTGTTGAACAATTGCTTGGAGGGTCAGAGGGGTTATTTGAACATATAGTGGTGAGCTATTTGTAGCATTTTTTAGTTGGTAATTGGAGTATTTTAGGAATGTGAGAATTTCTGAATGTAATGACGAGGAAGCTGACGTGAAAGGTCACTGTGAGATGGGTATAAATTGATTAAAGTGTCGTAGATATGAGGTTTGATATACCTTCAACGAGCTCAAAATATAAATACAATCTTCTATTTAAATAGCAGAATCAAGGAGTTGAAATGGTAAACGCTGTAAGTGCTGGAATAATTTGTTTTAGTTTCTAGGGTTGTCGTAAGTGGAAGCAAAGATCGTAAGTATTTAACAATATCGCAGTGGTTGAAAAGAAAATACTAAAAATTCACATCTCGCATTTACATCATTTACCATTTCATCTCCTCAATTATTTATTCTTCACATCTCGAAAGCGACTTTAATTTATACAGTATAAACTGAAACATCCCTTTACTGATACCCCATTATATACTTTTAAAACTGCTTAAATACTCTCAAATACCCCTTCCCCGTAAATCATCACCCAAAAATTGAATTTAGGTACTAATCACGCTTTCCAAACCTTCACAAATTAATACTTATCTATCAAAAACTGTATAAAGAACCACGTATAAACAAAAAGTACATTTCCCCAGAATTTCACAGCAGATGAAAGCAATGCACATCGCAAAGAATACAAACGCATCGCCTACCATACGTCATGGTTTTATTAACCAGCGATGGGGTTGGAAAATACCATCGGGGGAAGAGTGACATCGCAACAAGAGCAAGGCGATGCAGTAGCACGTTGCACCCCCGCCGAAAGTGCACAGAGGCTGCGTGCGCGATCCTCTGGCATTGGGGTCGTTGCACACAATGGGCATGAAATCCGAAAAAGGGAGAGACTGCAGATAATTGGCCGGTGCGTTTGCACAGCGTCAAATCGCGAGGTCAATCCGATCTCACCCTCCTCGTTCCCCGGCTGTCCCGGTTCCTCCCCTCGCCGCCCCAGTGCTCGTCCCCGCTTCGGTTCACCGGGGTGAAAATCGAGGTCGAATACCTGGGAATATGGACGACTGCTCGGTCATTCGCGAGCGTCTCTTCGTCTCCATAGCCCGGCGTACACGTGCTTTTGTGTGTAGCCGGATCGACGAAAACCCTCCCCCCAATTTCTCTGTTTCCGCAAAAAGAGGATTGCACCCTGGCATTGTTGGTTTTTATTGGAGACCGTGCTGGGATTTTCTTGGCATTAATTCGGAGCACGGAGCGGGAAAATAGACGGGAGGGGGAGGGCTTCGAGCTGCATCCGATGCATAACTCGTTTTTGTTTCGCGATATCGTATTTGCTTTTTTCCCCCGAAACCTCCGGGGTACGTGTCGGAGGCTCGAAGCAGCGCTTTGTTTGGCAGTGAATCCCGTGCGGTTGAAAGCAGGAAATTTACAAGCTCGAAAATGATTTTATGGACCCTGGGTGGTTATCAAAGATATTTAGGGGATAGGTTTTTGAAAGATCGATATATTCTAGTGTAATTCCTCGGGAAGCTTTTTAGTAGATATTTGATAATTCGTTTTTGATTTTGAAATTTTGCCCCGGTATTATTTAACGATGTAAATCACGTAATGGAAATTTTGGAATTTCATGTTGCAGTTATGATTCTGTCGGATTTAAAGCAGGTAAACGAGTGTCTGCTTTCGGTACACGGCGGACGAGCTCGTCGCACGTAGTCCGCGCATTATTTATGAGATTACCGGAGATTATGGGAAACGTGATTCTGATGCCGAGTGGCTCGTTCCCAAGACCGATTACTATGCCACACATAATAATGCACGCGCGTACACGACGTGTTAATGGTGGAACGCTGTTACGTTCGACTTGGAAGAATTGAAATCGAGCTAGCCTGTCGGATAACTTTACATTCGAGTGTATAAACAACGTTTATTCTTATCACTGACCATCCAACTTCTACCTTTGACATAATCGTCAACCACCTCGATGTGCAGACTGGTCAAGATCGCTTATAGTTGACATGGAATTATTAATGATGTAATTAGTAGCTCGTACATTTTCGAGTTAATCGACTTTGAATAATCTGTCTCCCTTTAGTACTCGAACTATATCGCCCCTATAGTTCACTCAATGCAGAGGTTAAGCCTTAAACTTTAAGGGATCTTTCTAGTTTACCGATGAAAAAATATTATTTTTCAGGAATTAAGGAAAGAAACAGTATTGCACGTATCAGTTTGCGCGTTTGTAGTTTTTTTCTATCATTTTTTAAGACTATAAAAAAATTGTAAGCAAAAATATCTATTTATAGCGGAATAGTAGCATCGTGAAGAGGACAATATTCTTCCGGATACCAGACCTGATTTCCAAAAAACCAAGAGTACCGATCCACTTCACGTATGTTAGGCATACTCAGTAGACGCTACTGTATCGATTGAGCTAGAATTTTGCAAATACTTGCAAAATTGAATTACTATGGTCAACAAAATTGATAAACTTTTTTTAAAACGTTGTCATTTCTTTGTTTCTCAATACTTTTTCATTGTGCTGGTTCAGACTATAGCCACAGGTCTACAAATTACCAACCTTTTTTAATTTTGTGTTTGAGATAACTACAACATCTGATATCAGGCAAACAAAATACGTTACAACTCCTTCAATATTCTGTTCTCCAATAAATAATAAGTACCCTCCTCAAAGTTAACAGTGATATTTAACCAACCTCTGTCACGTAAACCACCCTTTGCACCCTACGAATAACTAAATCATCCACACTACCCAAAGAAGCACCACCCACCAAAAAAAGCTCAAAGATCACCTCCCCTTCCACAACTATCCCCAATAACCCCAAAAAATTCATTTCCACCCTGAAGAGGCCCGCAATAATCCTCAAGCCCGCGTACTAACCGTGCGCAAACAACGAGAATATACGTGTCCAGGCTTGTACAAGCAAATATTAACGAAAACGCTTCACCCTCGTCACATTGTATCTGCGTGCACGCACATTCGTCACTTCCTCGGCGTTGTCGCCCGGGGGGTCGCGATTCTTCTCGACGTGGCGCGCCGCGTAGAGTGTCGTTCTCTCGTCTATCACGCGTGTGTCTATTATGCGTCCATAGAGCCGCGAGAAAGATACACACAGGGGCACGGCTAATCTGGCGTGCTCTCAGGGGTGGATTCGTCGTGGTATTGCCACTCCGATAAATAAATCAACTCGTAAGCAGCCACCATTAGGGCGCTGCGGTGTGTACGCAACTCACGCCCCACGCACTCTTCTTCATCCTCCAACGTTTCACCACCCCCTGTCTCTGTCTCACCTTCGCCATCCTCCGCCTCTCCTTGCCGCCTTGCCCCCAGGAATCTCTCCTCCCGCCACGAGGCGTTTTAACGATGTCGGTTTTATGCACGCATAAAAATCACCCGAGGGGGGCTGAACCGTATGCGCCGCGTTTTTACCCGCGTCGCTTGACGCGTTTACGGTTGTAGCGGAATCACGCCGCGGCTGCGTGTCCGGGGGGGAAGTGGAACGTTAAGTGGCGCTAACGAATGGAAAGCAGGAGTCGCGTTAACGGCGCTAACAGTGGCGGATGGTGGTGGTAAAATGTACGCTGCATTGGGGGACGAAGGGTGGAGAGTGGGACTTGAATTCAAAAGATCGAAACTTGTCATTTGAGATACCAGAGACCTTACAGGAGTAAAATTTTGAGAAATTATCATGGTGTCTTTCCTCTCGAATTTTGGAAGTTGTTTCGTTTCAGAAAGTCATCGTAGAAAGTACTCATATGTAAAGAAAACGAGTATTCGTTTAAGTTTGACACGGTGAAGAGGAGGAAGCAGTGGAATAGAGGCAAGAAGAGATTGGTAAGCAGAAGATTTGTTACACGATGGAAGGCGAGGTCTCAGGGCGGTTCAAGCAGAATAATCCCCGTCACCGTGCCGTCTAGCGTCGTCGACAAGGGTGGAAGAAGTGGATAACCCGGGTCGGGAAGCTGGCTAAGATGATGAATCTAGCGCGGAAGCACTTATGACGTACGACTCGGAAAAGCTTGGTAGGGTGACTCGTCGCACCCTGCAGCTTTGTTTTCCGCATCACTGGCGCCGCCCCTGCTGGGATTACCCGGGGTGATCAGCTATGAAATTAACTCGCTCACCGTTTCTCCCTCTATCACCATCCCCCTCCTCATCGCCTCTCCCCTAGATTTTACATTCTTCGGCCTAGTTAATCGAACGATCCTCCAAGAATCATGAAGCTCTAATATTTGGACAGAGTCTGAAGATTCTTAAAGCGAGGCGAGAAATTGTCTAAAAGAAGCGCGACGACAAAAAGTATCCCCCGTAAAGGAGGAGATAAGCAAAGAAATTCAAGATGGATCCGCTCCCTTATGGTATCCACACGGATCCCCTTGTTCCATTATCGGTCGCCCTGTAGCAATCGCCGAGGCTCGTCCATCAGATTCCTCACGGGCGCCTCGTTATAGCATTCGATCGATTCATTCTACTCGGAGTGGCGACGTATTGTGCGTTTAAGCAAACAAGCTTGGAAACATTCAACGCGTCGAATTCCGTTGAATGGCCGCTTAATTCGCCACGCTCGGGCGAGGAGAGGAGGAACGAAATAACGCGGTTAGGACGAACTCGGGGAGCCGTACCGAATACACGGCGTGCACCCCACCCCCCCTCACGTCCGACCGATCTCCACGGGGATAGAAAAAGGTCTCGTCATCGCGGAGAAGAGGGCCTCCTCGATCATCCCCACCTCCTCTCCTCGTACGTCGGCTGTATAAATATCTCCTTCCTGCCTATAAAAGATACCCGTAATTACGGCGCCTTCGGGCAGAAACACGTCCAGACACTTCTGCCGAGTCGATACATCCCGTTGGACCTGGAGGAACGGGGTGGCGTCGGGCGCGGGGGATGTTCCACGGCGGCTCGAGAGCTGCTGCGGTTGCGTCACGCCGTGAGATCCGCGGATCAGAGTCCGTGGCACGTTCGTGGCCGCGAAAAAAAAAAGAAGGTAGAAGAGCGACGAGGAAACGATGGAATAATCATCCACCTCGAGCGGCTCGAAAGGAGCGTGACGCGGTAGGAACCGTTGTAACGCGCGTGTCTCTTGAGGCGAGGGTTCGTCAGCCCGGACACTGGGATTAAGAGGACGTGGCACGGTGCTCTTTGTTAAGGAACGAGTCTCGTTTTGAGTGGTAATTTCGTATTTGGAATTGGTGGGAACAGTTTCTGGCGAATGTCATTGTCGATAGGGAAGAGATATGAACTTATAGTTAATTCGCTTCGTATTGGTTTCTCTTTGGAATTGAGGGGCCTAGTGGAAAACAGACACATGCCACCGTTTTAGGATTTTAGAGAAAAGCAAGTTGAAGGAAAAATTGTTTTCATAGGCAATGAAATTGTAATTATTTTAAACGGGACTTGAATTAGATGGTAAATGGCAACTATTATCAAATTTTGGCTGAAAAATTAATTTTATTAGGTCATGTGTTCCTGAGGCGCGGAGTGGACCCTTTTTCCACTACGCATTCGTTTCTTCTCAGCGTGAAGAAAATTTAATATGATTCTGCTCGGCGAAACGTCTTACATGATATTATATTAGGAGTTGGAATTACACTACAATGCAGGAACGAATTAATGGTACAAACAAATGAAAAGAGTGACCCAAGAAATAGCTTCTTTTTGGTCCCACGATTTTGCAAGTGAATTTTATGTGAAACGATACCTTGATGATGACATCAATCACACGAAATTTTTATGTTGAGGTGATAATTAGTTTCTAAGATATGGGAGGTGAAAGAAGTGAAAACTCGTTAACGCGTCAGCCCATACGCTTCGATGTACGGACTTTATGTCAGTTCGATAATTTAAACAATTATTTCCAGGGGTTTTGCTAACTGCTAACAACGAATTTGAACTTAGATTTTCAAAATCCACAATGGCCGATTTTGATTTTTCTTTCGTGAGTTTTGAAAATATAAGTTCAAATTCGTTGTTAGCAGTCACCAAACCCCCTGGAAATAATTGTTTAAATTATCGGACTAACATAGAAGTTCGTACATCGAAGCGTATGGGCTGACGCGTTAACGAATTTTCACTTCTTTCACCTCCCATATCTTAGAAACTAAATGTCACCTCAACTTGAAAATTTGTTGTGATTTATATCTCATCATAAGATATTATTTCACACCAAATTCAGTTGCAAAATCGTGGGACCAAAAAGAGGCTAAAAAGGCCTCCTTTTTGGGTCACTCCTTAAGCATAGTTATGTAGCATGTGCCTCTATTTCCACTAGGCCTCTCAATTCTAAAGAAATTGACATCGTTTTCACTTTTTGATTCGAGATTTTTGATAAGGTTACGCTTTCAGGAATACTCCAGTTCGATGTGATTTAAAAAAGGCACCCCATACCCAACTTTTCGTATCTACGGAATGCTATTTTCAGAATCAATAAACGACAAACGACCTGGAGATGTCTTTAGAGCCGCTTACTCTTCGGTTACATGTATCGCTACAATATTTACACCGAGAGCAAGAGGCAACGGATTAACCACCCCGACGGCTAATTGAGCGACAAAAGGGGCACAATGGGGCCCGCGGTTCGTGCTCCGTCACGCGTGAGAAGAGGCAGGGCCGTGTATTTATTCAGATCGTTCCGCAAAATCGGCAGATCCGTGCAGCTGCCCTTTCCCCGCCACGTATTATACGAACGCCATCTGCATCTTTTTCGTGCGAATGCATGAATGCGGAATTGAAGTCGTGGGTGCCCCTCCCGGCGCGACACCGGCATCAAAAAGTTTTCAGGGCGGCGTCTCGGCTGCGGGAACACGCGAGCAGAGTGTCGTTTCCTCGAGATCGTCGCGCAATTTGGCCAACTTCTTTAAAATCTCTTCGCCGCCCTTACCTGACCCGACCTGCCTGCAATCGGGGAAACTTTTCCAGCTGGATCCCGTCGAAAGCCAATTTTGCGGTCCCGCGAAGCTGCAAACTTTCGATCCGCCATTTTTTCAGGATCTTCCGGGATCTCGGCAAATGATCTGTACTATCTGGAAAGAGATTGGTGGCATTTTAAACAGGATTCCGGAGAATAACAATGTCGTTTCAGCTATACAGTAACGAGATGGTTGTACATAGACGCACTCATTCGTTTCGATTGCATTTAGGTGTATATAAGAAAAAAAAAAAAATAGTGGAGACCAAGACGTTAAAGACACTACTTGGTTAAGTAGAAAGGTGCTTTCGACCTGTCGAATAAAAATTCGCATTCACAGAACTTGCAAAAAATAGTATTACATTTTTTAATAAAATACTGAAAGTTTAAAGCTTTTAATCTCAACTTCAATCCTTCACAGAAAACCCTACAACTCCTAATCAACACAGAATGATCTTTTCTTTGATCACACGTTAACAAATATTGTTACATCGAATCAATGCGTAGCACCCGCTTTCACGCTTCAACCACTCTTAAACCGTGCGAGCGGTCCAGAATTAGCGGAGCAGCTCCCGCGTGGGCGCACATGCTGACTTTTCCCGCGAGTCTGCAGACCGTTGGATCCATAGAGGTTACTTACGACGCAGGTAAGTAGCGATGTAAGTGGTTGTAGACAACCGGGTCCCTGCGTCATAAGCAGCAGCCGCTGCCTAATGAAACTACAAATCTCTCCGCCCTTTAGGCACCACCTGTTCTTAGCGAACACATCCGCTCCCGCAACAACGCGCTTGCATGTGACACGCTGCTTATGAGGCCGGGTAGATTATTTCTCAGCCCGGTTCCGCGCGCTGACGCCACGAAGACGCCTTCAAGAAGGGCCTTCTTCCCTCCAGGCGCGACCCATTGGCCGTTTACGCAGCGAATTTCTGCTTGGAAATTTGTAAGGGATGCTTGGAACATGCTGCAACGTCGCGAGTGTTCACGGACGCCTTTCTCTGTGGGATTTAAAATAGGAGGGCTGATTTTGTACCTCGAGGTATTTGAGATGCTTGTAGACTGCGGGCGGATGAGCTAGGTACTTTGAGAGAGAAGATGAGTAACACTGAGGCATTCTGGGAAATATCAGATTAGGCGAGGTGAACTTAAATTGATGAATATGTCGAACTTGTCTGACCTGCGCATTGGTACTTTAGAGTACTCAAGTAGCAAAATTCGAGACAATACATTTGCAACAGGGAGTGAGGTAGTGGAACATGGCGATGAACATGAAATGAAAATTAGTTCGAGTCCTTTATTATAGATTGTACGTAGATGATTCACTTTGAAGGAGAGAACGAGTACAGACCAGAGAAAACATCAACTTAAAATGCATTCAGGTTACTTATAAATGTTAAACAGATGTTTCACTTTGGAAAAGGGGACATGTCAAAGAACACCAAACTAAAAACAAAATAAGTAAACTAAAAGCCTACTTAGTGTGCCACTTTTCAATCTACACTAAGAAAACCAGAAGATATCAGTCACAAACACAGAAAGTAATGTCGAAACGCCAAACGAGGAACGAGGGCAACGATCAATAAAAGTATCGACCAACAGAGCATCTGCTATTCGCGTATTCCAGCGGCCTTTCGATTCTCACGCAATCGGTTCCGTGTCGCTGGGACTCGTTTCCCCGTATACATATCTCGTAAACAACCGGTTCGATGCGTCGAACAATAATAATTATTCGCGAATGATCGCGTTTCCAACCCCTCTCTCTCTCGCTTTCCCTTCCCCGGTCCCACTCTTTTTGTCGTTTGGTCGATCGGCCGAAAAGGCCGCGTAGGCGTGCATACATCCCGCGCGTAGCTGTTCGAGAGAGGTTTTACGTAGCCGCACCCGGCTCTCTATCGGCGGCGTCGCCGTTGTAAAACAATTATACGGTGTCGTTGGCCGCGAGCAATCGATATATCATCAATTCCCATTGTCATTGCCGGGCAATCCAGCGTGTCATGATTATTGTTTGCAGCCCGCGGGTACAATGAAACCGCCCCCCCTCCTGCGCGGCACGTCCCTGTCGCCGTTCCCCGCGGAAAACCGTGGCTGGATTTTACTCGACGGTGGAACGCGGAACGGCGGAGAGAGGGTCGAGGGGGGCTGATAAACTGCACCCATTATCAACCGACGATTTCGTACTTTTCACGAACACGCTCGTTCCACCCTTGCTTCCCCTTGCACTTCGTTGGCTTGTGTTCCCCTCCCTCTCTCCCACCCTTCCATGCTGTCTATGTTTATTTCTGTTTTTCTTGCACTGTGTCGGTCCCATATCGATCTCTCCAGATGTATGGTTTTTGGGGGGAGGTAGTTTTTGTGTCGAAGCATCAAGTTCAAATATTTCGAGATGGGCGGGTTTTGGGGAGAAATGCAGATTATAAATGGGATTAATTGATTTTAGAAGTTATGGGAGGAGGGGGTAATGGTGTATTGACGAGTTCCGTGCTTTCGCTTCGGCCTTTTCAATTTTCATACTTCTATCATTTGTGATATTATTAACCCTTCGTTGACACATCTCTTTTTTCGATCAACTTTGACATACCAGGGTGGTTCACACCCAGAGCAATTTTTGAATGACTGCTATTCTCATCTAGAGAATTCAATCATTATGAAAAAGATCATGGGTAATTTTGAAGGTCTCTAGAATGTATTCCAATTGTATTTTGATTGAAATTTTATCACAGTTTTTGTGGAAAAATTCTAGATTACCATACGTCGAAAAAAAAACAAAGAAAATCCACAAAAAATTGTAATTTTTACAAATTTCGATATTAGAAGCTAAAAATCTACAGAGTTATTATTCAGATATAATATTTCGAGAAAAAAAATAATTTATAAGTCGGATTTGGAGAAAATGTATTTATTTTGCATATAGAAGGTACAGAGCGTCAAAATCAGTTTATGGGTGACTCACACCTAAAGTGTCAACGAAGGGTTAATAATCGTTGCACCATTGTATTCCTTGCAAAGTACACTCCACAAGATACTTGAAGTTCGATATCACAACATATTCCAAGAACAATAAATTCTATCGCAGACACCTGGATGATACCTTAAAAGCATCAACTTGCCCCGCAGTGGAATAAATTGATACACTTTGCTTATATCCAAATAACATTTTTTCATTCATTTCGTATCTCTCTTCTCAAGCTTTCACTTACAATACATTAAAGAGGAAGAACCACAGTATATTTTAGCACATTCGTTATTAAATAAACAATTCAAACAAAAATCACAAAAATTGAAAACAGAAAAACGTACCAATTTGCCCCTGTCTCTCCTACTTCTTCCCTTCTCACAAATCACCAGCTTTTAACTTCCTATCTCTAACTCTACCCATCAACATCGACTACTTGAACGACGTAGCAGCGACAGAAAAGCCCGCGTCCCCGGGTGCCATTCCGAACACAGCGAATTTCCTCCGAAGCTGACGAGGGCGATCGTGAATTAATGCCGCGTGCGTACACGCGAGCCACGCGAAAAGTGAATAGCACGGTCGGCATTAGTATGCATTAATGTCGATTGCAGCCACGCTCGTATCGCCGACAGTCACGAACGGCTGCTCCCTTTTCAAGTTCGAGCGCGCCGGATACACAGAGTAAAGCGCAGGCCATTGGCCGTTAGAAATTTGAAGTGTCTATAAACGTTACGGCCGTGTCCAGCTTCCTATCGCCGGTTTCCCTGGGCCGGATGATGGAGCTCTGTCCAGCGAGTGGTCGAACATACGCGGCGCGAATATAAATCAATAGCGCGGGGCGGGGCGGGGGAGGGCAAGCTTGTTTTAATGCCTCGGCCCGCGGAAAGACGACGTCGGAACGAGAGGAGGATAAACGCGCGAGCGGTGGGTGTGGCAGGGCGCAGCGAGAAAAACCCGATGGATCGTAAAATGATTAATTGGATGAGTTTCCGGGACGAGCGCTACGCGGCGTGCGGAGCCCTGTTTGCCCGGGGGGCAGTAAAACTCTGTTTGCGCCGCTTCGAAATGGACGCCGGCGATGATGATTCCGTGGCCACGTAAACGAGATCGCCGCTTTTAAGACGCTTAATTCAATCGTCCTGCCGGAGCTGGAACGCTCCGAGCACACACGTCGTAAAACCGTGAACGCGGCTGGCATTGGTCGGGATCGTAAATGACTCATAATGCCGGAGTGGATGTCGTGGCGAGGCAAGTGTCGTTTCGGGGACAGGTCCCGATGACGAAGGGTAGTTGGCTGTTCCTGTGTAGGTACTTTCTTCGGGCTGCGTCACGTAACGAGTAACTATGACAGAGTGGTGAGGGAGAAGTCGGATAAAGTGGAATTTTTGATAAATTCATGTCGAGTGACTTTGTCGTAGTGGACGAGGTGTAGCAAGGGCCATGTGCGCTCTCTTCGCCACCCCTGTGGCCCTGAGAATTTCGAAGAAGACACCGATCCTGACCCGAGCAATTTCCGTCAGGCTCGGATCCTTGAATAATAGCGCGGCGAGGGACACGATGACGAATAACGTTCGGGAAGGGCAGGAGCGAGAGGGCGACTACTCCGCAGAGATGCGATTCTTCCTGGCGAGCAGCTGACGAGACGTTCCCTACATGACGGTGAAAGCCGTGGGGCTCTCTTTATCTCGTCGTCTCCGTCGTCGTCGGTGGCTGGAGACGCGGGGCATCAAATATTCAAGATTTCGCCCGATGGCGTCAGCCACGCCTGTCACACCTCGCGTTACACAGGTTTCCATCCCCCTGGCTGCCAGCCATTTAGCTGATTTAGCGACTGCGAGAGTGGAACACCCTCCACTTTTCCGGCTCTCAGCGTGTTCCGCGTGCCGTGACACGCGAATCGAATTTGTCAAAGATGCCGTCCTCTGCCTACTTATGCCATCTTCTCCCTTCCACCCCTTCTTCCGCTCTGCTCTCCGCTCGCTGTCCCCCGCCTCCCTTCCCTTCCATCCTCGCGCCTTCATCCAGCTACCCGCCGTGCTATCCGAAGAATAAAGCAGCTGTCGACGCCGCGTACACTCGTCGGGACGCTGAACCATCGGCTCCCACTGGATCCTCTCGCCGTGAGAGCAATGATCGATGACACGTACGGGGAACGGAGATGGAAGTTCATTAGCATCGGACACGTAAAGACTCTTCTGAGGAGGAAGACAGAGATGCGCCTGGCTACCAGCCGTGGCTGATAACCACACTTCGGTGGATCGTTTAACCTGGAATCGTTCTTACTTTCTGGTGTTCCACGTGAGACGGTACTTTGCCAGGTGGGGCATTAAGAGTGTTTCTCTTCTTACGCTTTCTTAATTGAAAAATAATTTCCCTCTCGAAATCGAAATCGAAATCGAACAGGTTCTCTCGGGTATTCAGTTAATAAAATGACTTTAATTCGAAAGTCAGTTCTTGTGAAGAGATAAGGATTCAATATAATTCCATTTAGACTTGTGGTCGCAGCTGCTATTTAAGGGGTCATGCTCAGTCAGGAGGCCGAAAAAGGGTGGTTTTTGGAAATTTTTTACTCAAAAGTTATAACACATTTCTCAAAAAATCTTTTTTCCTTTTAAGGATTGCATCTAGTACCATGTATCGTAATTTTTTTATTTAGAAATATTTATTAATGACTAAGTTATTGTCCATCACTCGAAGGTTCTCTCAAAAAAAGGCTTCTGTGGTGATCACTGCTGCTCGAAAGTCGATCATCTAAAATAAAAAATTCAAAAGAATTTACTTATTATATTATATCATCTAGTATTTGAACGAAGGATTTTTCGAAATATTGATTTGGGAAGAAATGGCTGATGTTTAAAGTAAAAGTTTCAATTTTTATCATAAAACGTGCCTGATTTTCGTCAATTAAAAGAAAACTAAGCATCGGATAAAAAAATCCTTCGTTCAAATACTAGATAATATAATATAATGAGTAAATTCTTTTGAATTTTTTATTTTAGATGATCGACTTTCGAGCAGCAGTGGTCACCACAGAAGCCTTTTTTTTTAGAGAACCTTCGAGTGATGGACAATAATTTAGTTATTGATAAATATTTTTAAATAAAAAGTTGACGATGCACGGTACTAGATGCAATCCTTAAAAGGAAAAAAGATTTTTTGGGAAATGTGTTATAGCTTTTGAGTAAAAAATTTTCAAAGACCACCCTTTTTTTGGCCTCCTGACTGAGCATGACCCCTCATTCAGCAGTGGTAAGATCGAAAAAATAGTGATCAGTGATATCATCTCATTATACACTTTCTGTCTAATAATGCCTAATAATACACCACAGATTCCACACAAAAAGAAATTAAAGCGACCACCAAATATCTTCATCACATCCATCCCCGTAAAATGCTGCTTTCATCTATAATAGCGCAAATTGCACAATCAACCGTGAGATTCCGCAGACAGCGCGCACAATGGACAATAACGAAGACAATCCATCAATTGAAATCCCGAAATTCCATAATCTCCATACAAAACCTCGCCACCAGCAGAAATATATATTCGCTGCCTCTCGAGGCGCGCGCAGCAGAATCATCCAGTCACGATCCTTAACTGGAATAATTGGATGAGTGTAATCTCCGATAGCCGTAAAATCGTGAATAACAACCGTGGCCATTATTCCAAAGCAACACTGGTAAGACGACGCCGCGAGTCGAACGGGCGAGCTGTCTGCGTGGATTCACCGTGGCCATGTCCGTCGCGTCTAAATACCTTTAATCGCGATCCGCGTGGAAGCATGCGCGGAGCATTGGCCCGATTCTGTCGCCCGCTCGCGATCTCACGCGCAACAGCTACACGCTGGACCGGCTGTCCGCGGAGCGACTTAACAGATGAGATTAACGTTCAAAGGATTCCTCGATCGGCGCCCCGATATAATCGGATCAGTGTTCACTAACGCGCGATCGAGCCGGTCCTCGAGGTGAATCAGAAGCGGCGTTTCAACGGGCAGAAATTAAGTTCCACGGAGAGAACCGGTGACACTCGCGACCGTCTCTCGCCTGTCGCTTCGCATTACCCGTTTACATTAACATTCGACCGAATAATATTAATTCCCAGTCACCGTTATCGATCGACCTGGTTGAGCCATTTAGTAACAAATGCCTTTTAAACCTCTTTTCCTCAAAGCAGTGGCAGGCTCACGGGAATAAAATAGACGTTCGAAGTATTCCGTCGAATTTGCTACTCGACTTGATGGATCGTCCACCACTTAAAGATGGACTCCAGCTGTAATTCGCCCCCCTCGTGCACCAGCGCACGTACTCCCGTCTTTCCTAGCCGATCAGCATACATATTTGTATGCACTTGCGCTCGCGGGTGAAAACGAGTTCTAAACGATGGGTAATTTGAGAAGAGACTGATCCAACGAGCCAGTGGTGCCACCCCCGTGGCTCATAGCAGAGGCGAGTATTATACGCGGGACTCTGCGTACATAAAAGGGGGCGACGAGCTACGGCTACGTAAGTAATATAGGGGCGACCCTTCCGCACAAGGGTTGTATTCTAAGAGGGCATGAATTTGGCCGAGCCTGCCGACCCCCGTTGCACCCGCCGCCCTCTGCTCTCTTCTTCCAGCGGGCCGTTTTGCGTTGCATAAGTAACGCCGCCAACCCCTCGACCCTCCACTGTAAACCGTGCTTATTTGCCCCGGCGGGGCGAGCCAGCTCGGCCTGAAAATAGGCGGACGAGACCATTTGTCGAGCGTGCGTCACTTGCTCCACTGACGGCTGCCACTGGAAAAATGTCTACGAGCCACTACTAGAGGCTTCAGGGTGTAAGCTGTGTCCTAGCCGGGGGAATATTCCCGACGTCTCGCCCAGCATTGTAGTTACGTAGTTTTGTCAGGGCTCTTAGGACATAACGATCTTACAACTCTTATTTGCTGAACCTGCTAACCGGGAAGAGGAGCTAACTCGTCCTCGGGAAATGCCTTTGCATTGGGGAAGACTTTTTCTCGAAGCTGCGACGTGCCTCAAATGGCGATAGAATACGGCTACTTCGTGGTTACTCGATTTAGTTGAGCGATGAGGAGCAGACGATGAGAGACGTAAGATAGTTGGCATGTAGAACTACGCAAACGAGGCAATAAGAAAGGCACTAGTGCAAGACGAGTAAATATTGTATTACGCTATATACAGTGAGTAAAAAAAGTATTGGCACACTTTTTAAAATCGCATAACTTTTTTAGAATTGGTCCAAACGACATGAGTTTTTTTTAGAAGGTAGAAGGTTTAGTTTGCTATGTGACGTATTTCTGAGTTTTGAAAAAAAATTCAATTTGTCGGAATAGCAAAAAGAATAGTAAAGGCCGTTTTTTTCAACTTTTTTTTCTGAGCCTGTAACGAAAATTCAAAAAACCCGTTTGTAGATTTAAGTAAGCTGTATACATGCTGAAAATTTCATCAAAATCGGTTAACGGTGCTCTGAGTTACAAACGTTTAATGATCGCACAATAAGGTCGAAAATCGCTTGATTTGGGGTATTTCGCGATTTTTGAACTTATTGTGCGATCATTAAATGTTTGTAACTCAGAGCACCGTTAACCGATTTTGATGAAATTTTCAGCATGTATACAGCTTACTTAAATCTACAAACGGGTTTTTTAAATTTTCGTTACAGGCTCAGAAAGAAAAGTTGAAAAAAACGGCCTTTACTATTTTTTTTTGCTATTCCGACAAATTGAATTTTTTTTCAAAACTACGAAATACGTCACTTAGCAAACTAATCCTTCTACCTTCTAAAAAAAAACTCATGTCGTTTGGACCAATTCTAAAAAAGTTATGCGATTTTAAAAAGTGTGCCAATACTTTTTTTACTCACTGTATATGTAGTAGCTTCTGTGAACGAAAGAAGGAATTCAACTGCAATTGCCATTCCCAAGTTTTCCAATTCATCAGTTGACTGATCAATGATCGTTTAAAATATCTTCTTCGATAATTCTACATGGAGGTTATTCCGAGAAAAGTGCATTCTTTCTCTAAATTGAGATGTAGCGTATACTATCGATTTTCCATCGACTGAACAGTTTGCTGCAGTTTAATGCTCGATTACATCGTCCACTATTTAAGTATTATATCCACTCGATGCGCAATTAACAAATATACGTTATCCCATATAAGCTCATGGCATTTACGACATCGACTAAACTGTCGATCGGCAAAAAGTGGATGGTATGCGCGAGGCCTAATTAATAAACGTACAGTAAGACTTGCGCAGCTAGTTGGCTGGTGTCTACGAGGACGGAGTAAGTCGAAGCTCGAGCATGTGGAAGCGTTTTTAACGAATGGACGAGTCCTGGAGGATTGGTAATTAATCTGTTTCTCGTCCGCGACTTTGGAAATAACGGGAAACTATAAATCGAGACGCTGTTCTGGAATTTTAATCGCGACAGATCGGTAAATTTGCCTACCCCTTTTTTCGCCAAGAGAACGCTGTTAATTGGAGTACACCTGTTAGACCGCCTGGCCAAGCGAGTAATTTAAAGTCCGTGTGAAAAGTCGTGAAAGGGAGAGATCTGTTCGAAGCCGTACCACGAAACTGGTTGCGTCCGTGGAACAGGAAAATTTCATCGATCAACAAGGCATCGGCGAGATTCGAACGTCGATTCGGTCACGTCGATCGTCCTGCTGCTAATTGGATGTTTTTAGAGCGAGTAATTTCATGTGACTCGTTTTATGGATGTATTAAGTGCTGCAATAAATGTAATTCTGAGGTACAACCCGTGTATTTTATTGATTTTTGATAAGTAGTCTGTTGACGTGTTATATTCCAGGGAAACCGGGGCTATTATTTGAACTACTTGTCCTGGGGTTGCATAGGAATATAAGCATAAGATTTGAAATGTATTTTCAGTAATGCAGAAAGCTACCAACCCTCCAAATGACAAAAAAATTAGTTAAACGCAGTATGGATCGATCTTTATTTTGCAAAAAATGACCAACCTATAGAACAACTCTTAAATTATACAATCATTAAAACTACTAAGTCATAGTTCCATTTCAGGCATACAAAACAAAAGCTACAGAAAATTTAAAATAATATTAATTTTACTATTCATTATTAAATAATCCATTAAAAACATTGTAAAAATGTAACAAAAAATCAATTTACCCAATAGAAATAAAGCTACTTTTCTTTAACAATTAAAATCTTCAAACTAAAACTCAGTTTCAGATCATTGAGAGTTGGTAGCTTTCTGCAAAACTAGGCCCAATTGCAGTACTATATGGATTGTCCCATTTAACTTTTTCTACGATTTCGATATATTCCTCGTATCGGGGTGCCGAAGTCCTAAATTATAAACCTGCGGAGTATCGTAAGCCCTTAAGAATCTTTCGAACAACATTCGAATAGCTACTCGAACAAAGCCAAGATCTTTCCCAGCCTCGACAGAGAGATCACAAATATCAAACTCCCACATTTATCTTTGAATTAACGGTACACGATCCAATATTGTTAATCCCCATAAGTAATAAGGAACGACTGTACGCCTGCGTCACGGTTCGACACGCGGGAGTTACGAACAGCGTGGAAATCTAGCGAAGACCCGAGGTCGTTTTATTCAAACGGGAAGAACGGCGTATAAACGACCTATTAACACGAACGAACGCGAATCAGTACCGGTCCACGGTGAAAATTTAATCCCGCCGAAGCGCCGTAGCGAGGTGAACGTATGATAATTTGACGCGACGAAATACAAAACCCCTCGCGTCCAACGAGAATACGAAATGAACTGGCGCAATTACGGCGCGCGGTTACGATCTATCGAGCTGGCGTCCAAGATGCGTTCGACATTAAGCGAGCCTCCGCGGCGCGATATTTCCACGCGTACAGGGATAGCATCGTCTCACGGAAGCCCGACCAATTTCCAGGACTTCCAAGGGCGCGATTAGAGCTCGCCAGCCCAGAAAAGGAACTCGACCGAACCGTTCCCAGGGAGCAGAAACCAGAAATTCTCTTCACGGTTCGACAAGCTGGAGACGCGATTACAGAAGTGGCCTCGAGTCAGCCTTATTTCCCCCGCCACCCCCACCCCAGTTATACATTCACACCTACCGACAAGAATCAAGCCCCCTCAGGTAGAGGGAAAGGTTAATTCCCGGCTCGATTCGGATGCCCGTTTCGAGAAAGCAAATAGTCGACCAACATACCCGTCCAATTTCGTTCACGGCTAGACTACGGTGGGATCCGTGGGGCCGCGGGTGTCGAGGGAAAAAAAGGGAGAACAAGAGGGACCCCGGCGACTTCGAAAAAGGCAAGGTGGGAGTGTTGGCGAGGCGGAGGAGAGGTGAAAAGCGGTGGTAGCGTGTAAACATGTTTTTAACAGATCGATTCACGAGACCCACAGCCCCGGCGTCGGTACCCTCCCCCTGACAGTCAGACAGTCTTTCAGGTTCCTGAGTGACAGTCCGCCTTCTCCTTGACAAGCTAATACCAACCTACGTCCGTACGCACAATAAAAGACGGGGAAGAGAGGGGAGGTGGGGCTCTCGCGTCTCGCTGGCCCGTCCCCGCCTCGTCGTTCTGCCAGGGACGTGTTAATCAAAATGTTAGACAAGCCACTTACACGGGCACCGTGACGTTCCCATTTAGCCAGGGGGGACGTGCTCGATACCTGGATCTCGTGAGCAACGATAACGCCTGCTAATTAATAGTTATTACAAATGGCGGGGCGCGATCATCCTACGCTCCGCAGGATCTTGCCAGCCCGGCGCGATTACGGGCGTCCATCGGTATCCTTTTGTTTGAACGTCATCCAGTGCCTCGCACGACCTGGATATACCCGTATCGGGGGTAATTGATCTACAGCTGTACGACGTGCACGGGATGTTCCTTAAATTTTAATTCTCTTGCCCTCGGGATCGTTGCGCAGGTACATCGTTCGCGGAATGCAAATTTGATGGAGGATCGACGAGTGGAGCTTAACGCGTGCTCGGTTTTATGGAGTTTATCGATACAGTCGAGTCGGTTTCGTTTGATCAGTTTGCTGGGGAAGGAGAAGTGCGGGGTGATTCTGTAATGTGGAGCGGATTGTTCTTTTTTAGATGGAGGCAGAGGATACTGAATAGTGGAGAGTGGAGTTGCAGGAAGAGCTGTTTTAATCTGTGAGTGGATCTAGCTTGAAAAGTTAAATATTCAATTGGAGAAATCAGGGCCCGATCTAGGAGGGCGCAAGCAGGGGAACTGCCCAGAACAACAAATTTAAGGGCAGCAAAATTGGTTAATTGGTATCTCACGAATATTACATTTTTCATCAAATAGAAGGTTGTTGGTATTCAACAAATACCTAGAAAAGATTTCACTCGCCGTCAAAAATTATATTGTAAAATAATTATTTATAAAGGGCGGCAAGAAACATTTTTGTTGAGAGAGGCGGAAGAGCTAGATCGGGCCCTGGGAGAAATTAATTGAGATGTGGGACTCGGTGAGTTAAGTTCGTCACTAATCAATGAATACTATTTCGTTAATCAGGTGTATGTAAGCAAATATAAGATATCCACTCCCCGTCAAATGTAGGAGAGCACAGTAATTCTTCAAACGCGATTTCCTCGAAAACGAAGACCCTCCGAGGAGACTTTGATTTATTTTTCCAGAAGGAATAATCCCACCTCCTTTACCACCGTACCCAGCATAGTACACAGGTGAATGATAAACAGTGGCTGCAGCGCAAAGGCAAAGGTAGCCAATAACTGTAGCAGAGGATGCGCGGACACGGTCGAAAGGAAGAATGGACGACAAAGCACGAAAGAGGGAAAGAAGCTGCTGGGGGAGGACTCGGAGAGTGCAGATGAAGAGGTCGACGAGGCGAACGAACGCCCCAAGGTATGCAGCCCAGCGAACTTGGCCGCGCGGATAGTAGCAAAACAAGCATCCCCCCTACCCCAGCCTCTTTCCCTCTTTTTCACGGTGCCCCCGTCTCGTCTCGGTTTCGCCGTGTTTGCCGAAGCGACAGAGTTGTTTCGGACGAGGCAGACGGGCGGAACGAGCCGGGGCCGCGACGAGTGTTTGTCAAATGTTTGAACAAAATGTTTGTCGTTTCCTGCGGACGCCGGGAGCCCAAATTAAATGCGATGCCCCCGATTGCCAATATTCGGAATGTGTATGCACCGGCGTCGTTATTTGCAACGCTCGGATAGAAAGTCACCGGGAGGAGTGGCCGAATATAAACGCGACGGTGTAATCACGGGCGAATACCGCGGACCCCGTGCACCCTCGCGCTTTCAAACACGCAACGGCGGCTGTGCACGCGTCCCGCGGCGAGCTCCCTTTTATACATACTTCCCCGCATTGCGCGCGATTCGGTGGATTCATTGGAGACAATTATTGAAACGTTATTTCGCTTCCAGTAATAAGATGAACGATAAACAGTCGCCTGGTGTGGCACTGGGAAACGTGGGGAGATGTGGGGGTTCTTGGGGGTGGTGGAACTTTGATGGAATCGAATGAGAGAAACGTACAGGGTGAGGTATAGAATTATGTAATAGGTATGATGTGGTATTGTGGGTGGAAGAAATGTAGCGAGGGCGTCAAACAGTGGTGGATTTAAGGACAAAGGCCCAGGTGGCAAACGTTCTGGGACACACTGTATACATAACAGAATTACAAATAAATTTACGCACGGGTCATTCCACGCGAAGTCGGACACTTTTCGGAGTAACATTTCGAATTTTTGTGCAACTTGGATATGTTGTAGTCTTTAGGGATATATAAACATATCTCGAAGGATTTTTCAAAATGTCAAAAATTGTGGATGTTACAGCTCTTTGAAGTATAATGTTTACTTTTTCCAAAAATTGTAACTCTTGAACTAACAAACTGATAAAAATGATCTTTTGGGTGCATACAGTGGATATATAAGAGTACCTAATAAAAATTATTTCACTTAATAAAAACGAATATTTGACCATTTATTTAGTAATTGTTCTTAACAAATGCAATTTTATAATTGAATGCACCTTTTTAAAAATTTGGAAAAAACAGGTGGATATAGCCCTGTTTGTCCTCTTTACGGACATGTTTTAAAAAACGTGGACATTTTAAAATTGGCCAAATGAAAATTAATTGAATGTAACGCTGCGTCAAATCACACCGGCTCGTCTGGTCGCTCGGGCTGTGCGGTATTCGCAGCGGCCAAGCGGGGCTATACCTGCCACTTTTATATAGGGTATTAATGAGGACCGCTGCAAGGTTTAATACAGAAGAATTTCTTGAACATCTGGAAACTCGATTACTGACATTGCAAGTCCACGATTTTATTGCAAAAATTCAGAGTAATTATTTCAAATATTGCAAAGAAAATTTAGGGCCGGATGAGTTAGTTGTTGTCGGAGATTTTGCAGAAAATTATGCTTTTGTTATTCAGGATGAAGTCCAGAGCTATCATTGGTCTAACAAACAGGCTACAATTTATACATTCGTTGCTTATTATAGAATCAATAATTGTCTACAGCATGACAACTTTTTCATTATTTCAGACTGTAAATGGCATGGCAGTATCGCAGTTCATTTATTCCAAAAGACGCTCAAAGATACGACAAAATATTTATTTATCCTTTAACATAATCCCATCATATCCTATCCTCTCCCGATGGAAGAATACTCACCACCTTCTCGTGATTTCCATTGAACAATGGCAACTTAAATGTTTCAAACAATAAGTGCCATCGACATAGAGTAAGTTTCCAGTAACTATTAACGGTATTAAACGCGAGTACCGCACGGCCCGAGCGACCAGACGAGCCGGTGTGATTTGACGCAGCGTTACACTCAATTAATTTTCATTTGGCCAATTTTAAAGTGTCCTCGTTTTTTTAAAACATGTCCGTAAAGAGGGTAAACAGGACTATATCCTCCTATTTTTTCCAAATTTTTAAAAAGGTGCCTTCAATTATAAAATTGCATTTGTTAAGAACAATTGCTAAATAAATGGTCAAATTTTAGTTGTTATTAAGTGAAACAATTTTTAGTAGGTACTCTTATATCTCCACTGTAAGCACCCAAAAGGTCATTTTTATCAGTTTGTCAGTTCAACAGTTACAATTTTTGGAAAAAAAGTAAACACTATATTTCAAAGAGAATCCTTCGAAATATGTTTATATATCCCTAAAGACTACAACATATCCAAGTTGCACCAAAATCCGAAATGTTACTCCGAAAAGTGTCCGACTTCGCGTGGAATGACTCGCATGTGTGGTGTGAAAATGATGGAAAACAAAAAAATATATAGGTAGTGTTTGAATGAAATCTTTTTCTTTTAAAAGGGGGCCCTGGAGGGGCCTTCTGGGCAGAAGCCTAAGCAGCAACTGCTCATCGGCCGCCTGTTAAATCCGCCACTGGCGTCAAAGCTGTGGAGGGTAAATACAGTGACATTTTTGAGTACTTGGAAGGAATGGTTGTAAGCAGAGATCAAAAGATGTGGAGACTGTTGATCTCGAAGATCATACAAATGTTAACACAAATATGCATTGAGTATCTACATTCTATATGCAGACATTCGGCCTTTGGGAACGGCCTATGGTGCGATTGGCAAATAGATGGTTTCACATTAGTTTGAGTACCTAGTTGTAGAGTTTGGAAAAGAGTAGCATCGCAGAGTCAGCGTTGGGGGAATTGGTAACGCGGCAGGCCATTACGCAGAGGAACCGCAGATCTTGAGTTCAAGTCCAATCGCTCGAAGCTCTCTTTTTCACCTACATGAACTAAATATATCACAGTCAGCATTTTCCAAACACCAACCCACAAGTAGAAACAGTGAGCGCTAGACAGACATGTGTTAGCCAGGCCATCCTCAGTCGCGCAAAAGGAACTTATCATCAAAATAGCTTTCAAAAAAGTTTCATTCTACATATCCAATTTATTCCTACATAAAGACTCATCCCCTGCAAGTTCACTTCACAAATCAGATTCTACCGCGTACTTTCCAAATCTAATAAACTCTAACAGATCAGCTAGTCGTCGAAGTTGGAAGTCACCGTGACAGCGTAAAAAATCAGTGGTTCCTTGGCGACAGACCCCAAAAAGCATCATTGTCCGCGAGCGTGTTGTTCCGGAGCCGAAAATCATCCGACCAGCCAAATTCAAAGGTCGACGCGGCTGTCAGTGGATAATAAAGACGTTCTCCAGCGAGACGGACGCCCTGCGTACGGTTGCGTCCGGACCCTCCCCGACAGCCTCGTCTTATCCCGGGATCCCTCGCAATCAGGTGTACGGCGTGTATATATGCCGTTATTACTCGTGGCAGCCAGCCACTGAAACGTTCAATTATCTACGCCGGCCGCGTCACGGCACATTGGCTGCCTTATTCTGCCGCTGAAAAGAGGCTGCCTCGAAAGGTTAACCTGAATGAACGTCAAACGTCCGAGAAGACCGGGGATCTCTTCTTCCTCCTCTGGCGTTTTGGGCCTCGTCGTCCTCCCTCGTCCTCTCGCGCCTTTCAGGGGTCTCGTTGATCCAGCGTCGATGGCTTCGGCCATCCACGCGTCGCTAATCAGATCCTTCAGAAGCTTCTCTCCCCCATTTTTATACGTCCTCTCT
This sequence comes from Andrena hattorfiana, assembly GCA_944738655.2. NCBI lineage: Eukaryota > Metazoa > Arthropoda > Insecta > Hymenoptera > Andrenidae > Andrena > Andrena hattorfiana. Next base: position 72,471,628 of record OX122891.2, read on the forward strand.
CCTCTTTGCCTTGCCGTTGTATTTTGACGCGGCGAAGAATGACGGACCAATTACGAGGCGCCGCGGGACCTGACGCCTGAATGCGCCGCATTCCTCCTACGGTCATTATGCTGCTGGCAAAGAGAGTCCGCCCGGCTCGAAGGTTAACGAGCGATAAATCGCCAGCATCGGGAGCCTTCACGGGAGCGCGGCGCGTCTTCGAGCGTGCCTTCGACGACGGGTGTACACGAGGGAGCAGACGTAACGCGATCGAGATCTCCAGGATCCACGACCCGCGTGCACGCGCGCGCGCTGCGGTAATGCGTCTCCAGCGGACGTGAGATCGATAATTGGCTGTTAATCGAGGGGGGCTTGTCATTTTACGCTCAGATACTGGCGGCGAGGATAGACACTTCCGGGTGGCTCGGGAATCTTTCAGGCTGACGAGCAATTACTCCTTTTCCGCGCGGGGTTTCAGAAATGGATTTAAATTGCGGCTTGGGAGTCGAAATCTTGCAGCGTGAGATGGGAAATTGCTCTTGTGCTTGAAAATGTTCTTCCAGATCTAAAGTGCGTTGTTTTAGGATGAAATGAATCAGGTATACAGTTTGCATTGAGGATGAGTTAGGGCCAGAATCATAGAGTCACGTTGAGCTCCCGGAATAATGCACGAGAGAAGGAGCTTGATAAATTTTCAAACTGCAAAGTTTAATCAAGTATCACGCATGGTCCAAGACCCTGCCAACCACTCCACACAAAGTTTTTCAGCCCGTTTGTCCACGTCGCGGGTTCAAAGTCCGGGCGAAGGAGATATTGCGCGTTCAAGGGCTAATATCTAGTCGCGCTGGCGGGCGAGTATAGTCTTAAGATGGCAATAAACGCAACATCCTCGTATAACTACGCGGGATTCTTGGTCTCCAGTGTTTCCTGGCCGCTGATGCTCGCCCGCTCTGCTCCTTCTCCTTTAGAGAGAGAGCAGACGTCCGACGCAAAGTTAGGCGAATGAAAAAAGTTGGCGGGAGCCCTCAAGGGAGCTCGACGGAGTAGTTAGCAGACTTCGGAATAATCTTCATTGAAAAAGTTCGTCTAAACCTTAGAACGGCCCGGCACACGAGCCCGGCCGGATATGAAGGGGGAGAAAGGTAACCGTGGAGATCTCTCGAGGAAACCGCGACAACCTAAGTTCCTAAATAAGTTCACCGTCCGGGGTGACTCTTTTCCCTCACTGGGCGATGTTCGACGAGAATCGTACCGATCTTGGGGAAGCACCGTCGGCTTCATGCGCAAGAGGAACATTCGGTCAACACAGCTGCGCCATTTGCATTCGCGTCTAATCTCTAAATCCATCGAACGAAATACAATACGAGGCATCGCTCCACGCCTAATATCACGGCTGAGTTTGGAGAGGCTCGTTTCACGAAGGGTGATTTCTCGGTCAAGTTCTCTCGTGTCACTTTCCTCCAGGTAGAGACGCGGAGGAGCTTTCGTTCCGCTCGGCGAGAACAAAGGGAAATTCCGCCCCACTTATAAACACGCTTCACGAACCCTTCGTAAACAAATCCTACGCGTCCCTTGGAAACCGTCACGCGGAATACCGATCCCTCCATCTGCGCCGTCTACCTTCTGTGTGGCTTACGCTGCAGGTGAAAACACTGGCTGTGTGCAGAGCCGCTCGGGAACTGAACCTTCGTTTCACCAAAGAGTGCCTCGATATTCGACATTAAATTTTTCTATACTTTTTATTTTATTTTTAAAGATGCAACAACACATTGGAGTCGTTGGTAACCACGTTAATTTACATAAAAATGAAGGTAGACATAAATGTTAGATTTGGTTAAATTTAAATTAAATTAAATGACAAATTTTAACATGTTTCAAGAATTGCGATACACTTGAACATGAATTTGCAGTTCGAGTCACTTTTCTGTAAAATTTACCTTGAATTAGTATAACATTTTGTATCATTGATATTTCGGGTAATAAGACTTTTTTGTTTTTCTATGAAATCTTAATTTATAGGGAGGACAGAATGTGAATTCTAAAGGTGCTCAAAATAATTAGGAAAGCGTGTATTTAAATGAGTAGGGTATTATTTATATATACGACTTTTATGTCTCGAATATAACTAACGTGTGTACTTTTCTCATTGGTCTTTCCTTTACGAAACGAATACCTACCCAAAACTTTTCAATTAATCGAGCGCCGATCTCAGGATGGAATATTGAAACTCGGAGTGACTGAATGATCGATGCCTTTAAAATCCGTGCATAATCGTCCACGGTTCCGACTCGTTAGGACGTCGATTGCCTGAGACAAATAACTCCTGGGAGTGATTGACAGGCTTTATATGAAATTTCGAGTGCCTGACTAATAGCTAAAACACGGTATGCGAGGAGCGAGCATGCATGGTCGGCCGCGTGCATTCACATCTGCTTCGACGGTAATGTGGGGAAGAGAGAGAAGAGAGAGAGAGAGGGAGAGAGAAAGAGAGAGAGTGGTTTAAGTGCTCGACACGACCCTGTCAAGTCAAGGTCGTGGAGCATACGAGCGACCGCATAATCGGGAATAATACAGTGCAAGTGTGGACGGTTCGCGTAACTTATCCTAGTTACAAATTTCTGAACAAGTTGTAGAATGGTTATTAATTTCGAAATTCTTTGTTAAGACTCAAAATTGTCGCATATGGAAATGCTGGGAAAATTGATGAAAATTCTGGGAGAATGGAAAACTCTAGGAGTTTATCGAAGAAAGCCAAGGAATTTATTTACAACATCCCTTAGCTGGAATTGGGGCGCGCAACTTACGACATTTAATAATTTGGTTGACGCCACGAACATCTGCCGCTCTCCCGACAACCCTTTGCAACTCCCTGAACCTTCCGCCTCCCACTATCCCCCTTCACCGGCCTCCCCCACTCCCTACCACGGTATTGTTTAATTAATCATGTTGTATTAATAAAAGCTCGCCTAATTGAATTCGCTGATTTCACACCGTTAATACGAGTTTCATTTAAATTGAATGAAGTATCGTCCCTCCCCGTCAGCTTCCTTCCACCCCTATTTTGTCCACCCTTCTTCGCAGCCACCGTCGCCTTGAAACCGGAGCCACCCTCAAATCGTTCTTTTTCTCTCGCTGTTTTATTGATCTTCATTCCCTACGGCTACAGTCCTCTAAAACGGTTCACTAAAAGGTAACCTATTTTTCATTGCCGCTACCAGCGGCATACCGAACGATTCTACCATCCACTACCACCCAGATGCTGATTTATGAAATTAAATCGCCGCTTGTACACTTTGTGTTTCAATGCTCGATTTCGCCGCGAGTTGGCATCGAGAACCGTTGTTTATATGTTTAATAGTTTGTCAGTGGTTTGATCTCGTCAAAAAGATTTTAAATAATGAAGATGGATCGACTATTACTGGTTATTCTACAATAGTGTGACAGAAAGAACATAATTCTAAATACGACTGCAATTTGATGAATAAATAGTCTTTGGTAATGAACTTTTAATTTACTTCCATGACGCAAGATATTTACGAATAAACTCTCATTGACAAACCGAAATCATAACCTCTCATTTCTTTAGATTGCAAGTAATTACCAAAGCCTTATAAATGGCAAATATTATGTGAAACAGGTTACACGTACCTCACCTACAATCCTACGGTGTTTCCTATCCAATTATCATTCCCGAACAATCATTTAACTTTTCACTAAACTTGAACTAAACACTAATGGCGCCAAATTGGTGCATGATAATAACTTGCACGGAACTATCAGAGAAGCAAGACCTAGAGAAGCTAGCGCCACAATAAGAATAATACCTATAACCCAAACTACGGTTATTTACCTTATGGGAATTTTACTCGAGTATCTACACATTTGTATTCGAGAATATATTGCGAAAACACTGTTTCATAATGCAAACAAAAATACTGTTCTTTAATTGAAACTTTCTGTAATATGTAATACATATATTTCACCAAGAAAAATTTATAATGCCTCTGTAATCCTCTAGTAACATGTGTAGCACGATCCAGTGGCGCTGAACGCGATCCACTGAAAGCCGTGGGGGAGCCTACGGGCGAGATGAATAATAGGCCAAGATGGCGAAGCCCTTAATTAGCGTGATTAAGTTTCAGGTGGTAGTAGGCATCCATCTTAGTAGACGAGCGTGACTGTTTATAAGTTGAATGTCTAAGACATCGTGAGCGGCCTGTAGCAACGTGGTGGAAAATCAACTCCTCGGGCATTTTACGCGATAATAACCCACTCGCGAGTGTACAGTGTTTATCGTTCGAGTTGAATTCGTTGCGTACCCACGAGTAATTAAACTCTCGTGAAAACAACGGCAGGTAAACAGCGCTGGAAAAAAGCGCGATCGCCGAGCCTCGTGTTTTGTGAAACGGTATGTAATTCCGAGTGTATTAATTCGTTCCATTTGAAAAGGAATGTTTTTATCGTTCGATCATCGTTTACCAATTTAAATGTCGTATTTGCGCTCGCCAGTGTTTGCCGTGATTCCGAAGCTACTTGGAAAAAATGCCCATCACCGCGACAGAAATTTTAGGTTATCGATAATACTTATTCTGTATCGATCGAGATACATAATACCCTACATTTTTCTCGTGGTAATTGGTCTGCGGACAGCCTGCTATATCCACGTTCTCATTTCTAAGCCTCACATTTACACATTCATAATTTATTCAACTATCATAACTAAATTAACAGGTGCGATGTCAGTGCCTGTCAAAATGTAGAGAGCGAAAAGTCTCATTCATGTCCCTTTTTTATAAGCAATCCTATGTACCAAGATCTATCCCAACGTCCTATACAGCGCAATATTATCGACAGCTGTCGATAGCCGCGTTACAGGTCCGTTCCCGCCAAATTTGAGACACAAAGAACATAATCGAATACTGTACCTACGCGTGCGACGACAGCAAGCGGTGCTTTTGGATCCGGCCGTGACCCTCGGCGTTCTATCGAAATCCTTAACGACGAATCAATATTAATGGAGACCGTGAACACTCCGTTCACTCATACCAGTTCGTGGAAAAGAATGACCGGGAAGGAACCGGCACAGAACGACGACAGGTCCGCGAGCCTCGGCCCCTGTCAGTGGAATAGGTGCCGGCTCGTTTGCGGAACGCGCCGCCAGGGCGCGCCACGGTGTCTCGTCGCGAGCTTCTGAGATCCATAGGCGCCGCTCGGCGACTGTGCCCGCGGGCAGCTTCCGAGCTTATGGGAGGAGCGTGCGAGGAGGCCGCACCTCGAACTCCGCCTCTATCGAATTTTCCTGCTGCCTCAGGTGGCGCTGCGAGCGCGGCCACCGCGAATACCGCGCTGCACTCGACGTCGACCTGCCGCGGTGTCCTCTCTCATACTTCCTTGCGATTGCCTTTTTACGACATCCGATTCGATTGACCCTTTCCCGGGCTATAATAGGTAGCTAGATTTATTGACTCCGAAAAGTATCCATCGTGGACGTACGATGGTAATTTTACGAAGGATATGGCAGGAATAAGTAGAGTACAATGGATTAATGTAGAAGGGCTGGTGTTAGATGGGGCAATTTGTGGCTGGCGATTGCTACTTTGTATATGCTCGGTTGGCAGAGATGGCGCTGGCTTGGTAAGGATGGTAAAGTGGATAGAAGTGTCAATCGCGAGCCATAAGTAGATGCCCCAAGTAGTTATGATAATATAAGTGATAAAAAAAGAAGTGGCTATGCTGGAGTGAGATTTGAACGCCGACTGTTCGTTTACCAGCCGACTGGACGAGTTATCCATCCTGTAGAAGTATTCTTTTCTTGTGAGTCTCTTAACCTATAAAGGCCTACCGCCTGTATAGTTCGATAGTAAGAATAATGACAGGAGTAGTGCTAAGTAGTGTCGGTTACAGTAAGAGAGGTGTATATCTAGTTTCGTAAAAGGATGAAATTGAAAACTATTAACATTCTCATTATTTTTCGAGCGTACTGTATAATGTGTAAAATGAAGTACGTTCGTTGTAAGAACTTGAAAGATACAGAAATCTTGCACGCGCTATTTATTTTAACGGTTATCATATTGGTCGTTGAAAAAATTGGACTACTTAGATTCTCCGTTATCTAAACTGTAATACTAGGAAGTCCAGATTGCTTCGAGAGCAGAACATTCACGTTTGTAATGTTGATCATTCTGCCTTTAAGATAAAGTGACATACATGTGAGCAATCGAAGCAGAACAGAAATTTTACGAAGCAGTAACTTTTATAAAGATTTACATCAGTCTCTTAAATCACACAAGCCCTTTTACTCTGACCACTTTGACGATGAATATCCACCATTATAAAAAACTACTTCAGTGACTCGGAGAGAAAAGTAACATCCCAATCATACATTCGAATAGATACGTAACATTTTCATATTAGAGCAGTCTGCTAACGAAGGCTCGAATAGCGAAGCCTCCACTGTACACTTTATTTCACCGTCACTTAGCGTATCTAGAACGATATTACGCTATTACGATAATACATGAATAAAAATTGCCGCCAGTACGTTGCCTATCGACTGCTACCGCTTCGCTGTTATTTAATAAAGCCAGTCATAACGTCGCATAATACGCGGACTTACAGCGGCGTATCAATATGCATATTCATAACGACGTTACGTAAACGGCGCACGAACGTAACGCGCTCTCCTCCTGCCAGGGATATTTCCATATAAAAATAGTCCGAAAAAAATGCAATTTCCGTCGTATCGCATTTTTTTTTATGGGCCTCGTATCCGTACGCGCGTAGCTTAGCCCCGCGAGTTAACTTCTGACCTATCGAAGCGTGCGGCCGCTCCGCTCGAAAACACTGCCTCCGCCCGCGTGGAAACTTCGCCGGGCACGGGGGTGTGGCAAGGGTGGGGGTAGGTGGGTGGGCGAGACTCTTAAAAAGTCTGAAAAGCGGGCACGGCTTCTCGGGCTTGTAAAAGGCGGAAAGTATCGAGCGTTAATACGAGGTATCAAGGGAACTTTACTTTTGACCGTCGCGAACAAACAGCCCCCGACCCTCCTGCCGCCGTTTCATCGCGGCGAGCGAGCGGTGAAAAGAATGTAGCATCGGAGGGGCATCAGGCGCAGCGGGCTCGCCCTCCGTTCTCTTTATTTCCGCGGCGGAGCTTTTCAGCCCGGCTTGTCCGGTTTTTCCAAGTTCTCCGAGGGTCGGCCGCCAAGTTTATTCAGTCCGCCAAACTTTGTAGTACACCGTGTCGACCGCCAGAGGGCAGTACACCGACGGACAAGAGGTGGGAACCGGAACCGAACGGCTGGCTCCGGACATAACCACCTTTTCACCCTCCCCAGCCCCGTCCACCCCCCTTCGGCCCCTACTCTCTCTCTCTCTCTCTCTCTCTCTCTCTCTCTCTCTCTCTCCTTGCGCCGGTGAGCTCCTCCACCTCCAACCGTGGGCGCGCTCGCGCGCACACATACACGAGTCGCGCTTTGTCCGGTCTCTCGGACGCAATTAGGGTGGGTCTCGGCCTTCAACCCCCTTGGGGGTGGCCGTTCGCTAAGTAGAAAAGCGTGTATCCACCTCCGACCTCGAAAGGCGGTGGGGTTTGTGTCTGGCTGTAACAGACTGCGGACCACGACCGACCAAGCCATGGACAGACGGACGGATGGACTGGACTGACAGCAGCTGACTACCACCTCGACCTACCCCTCCGTCCACCACCTCCGGTCCTCTCTCCTCTGTCGTCCAGTCCCGCTTCCTGGACTTGGCCTCGCTCTCCTACATCCAGCCTCCAAGACAAACATCCTCTCCTAGAGAACTCTGCAGAGTCCACTAGCCGTCCACCCCTCTTTCGCTCGCCCACCCCTACCGACACTCTGTCTCGGCTCCGCTTCAGCCGGCGTGCACCGCTCCCTCCTGTTACACTGGATCGTTCTAACCGTATAGAACAGTTTCCAACGGCGCGTTTAGAGAGTGTGTACTGGTAGTTGGTCGGTCTGGGCTGAGAAGTTAAGTATGTTAATCGGCCGGGCTCCGATCCTGTACTCGCATTAGCGGCGAGGGCAATTGGAAAATTTTGGTCGATAGCTGGGTGATTCGGTCTGCTTACAAGCCTCGGTTTAACCGAATATTCGCTCGCGGAATTGGATCGCTTTCCACTGCCTTTCTTCGCCACTGTATCGGCGCGGTCTCGCGCGGGAAGTGGCATTGCCGCGGCGTATCGATGTTCCCCGATGTACATTTAATGCAAATGTTCGCAAAGGAAATGGAAATTAATGGACGCGTAGCTCGGAGTATCTTATCCCCTCCCCTCCTGCCCGCAATAGTATTGCACGGGCGTTTAGAACGGCGTTGTAATATCGCTGCGCTTACAGAGCAGCGCGGAGTTTTTGCGTTTTACGACGGCGCATAATTCCACCGTAACGCACGGGAAATATTCGAATATGGGATGCTAGACACAGCGAAAGGCGGCCTTAACACGGGCGCGAGCACGTAGTCAAATTGAACGTGTAATGGAGGTAACTCCTCGCTCATCATTCCTCTACCCCCGAGCTAACGGCAGGGAAACTGCGAGCGGCGTGTAATATTACGGAATACCTACATACCATTACACGTCCTGCGTTATATAAAGTGGCGGGGCTGCGGGCGATGCTCTTACCATCGCCGGCGTAACACGATCGTGGATACAAAAGGACGAAATTCAGGGCATAATGAAAACGATTCCAGATAATTATTCTTCCTTCGAATTACCGTCGGATAAACTGGTCGCGCGATTAATCGCGCACCGCTACTAGGCTGTTTGGAAGTTACGTAAACGCGTCATTAAGGATAGTAAATAGTCTGGATGCGATGTTATCGCGTCGCTAGCGGCAATTCCTGTTCTCAGGATCGCGTATCTGCATTAACGACTCCTCCATGTGTACCTGCTCTCGGTTCCACGGTATTCGCGTGCTCTCGCACAATTCTTTTCAATTACCCCGGCTAGATCCCCGGGATACGCCCGCTGCGTATTACCCAGCGGTGTTAGGTCAACCCTAAATTGAACGAATAACAGAAGTAACTCTCGCTAATCATCTCCCTCCTCGAACATAACCGGGCTGACAAACTGCGAGGGAGGTCTAATATTACGCGAGTACGTACATACTATTACACATCCTGCCGGCAATGGCCAGGCGCCGACGATACGCTCGGTTGGTAGGATATCCTTTGGAACACCCCACAAGGGGCTCGTTTGTCTAACCAGCCCACCCCTACCCCGCCGCTCGTTGCCGGCGTATCCACGAGCACGTGGTTATGCCCACTTCGTCATCGGCCGCGGAAGGCACGAATGGAAGAGGAAGAGGGGTCGTAGCCCCGTGCTACCAGGCCGCAGGCCACCCCTTCGCGCCGCTGCCACCGCCAGGCGGCGACGCTATCTTCCCGGTGGCCCATTCCGCCCCTAAATTGTGAGTAATGCTGATTATGTAAAAAGACTTTACGGGACGTTATTACCGTCGTTGCGATTACGATGTTATACGAGCCGCAGGGCGCGCGCAGCCCCGTGGCGCTCGTAACTCCCGCGCCCCCTAACACCCCTCTTCCTTGGCCACCTTCGCGCTCGATGTTCCGTCTACTCTCGCGTCTCAGCGTCGAATTTCACCTCGTAAATACCGCATCCTTGATTCGTTTAGTTACGACGTTTCCGTGTACCTAGGGTCCCTTCTCGCGACTCCGCGGAGTGGGTCCTTGGGGCTGGATTATACATTTGGAAGCAGTGTTTGGGATTTTACGACGATAGGAAGGTCTTCCGTGGCTGTAATTTGCCAGGGATTTCGTAGATGTTTTTGCTTCTTAAGTATTAGGAGACTTCAGGAACCTCTTCTAGATTAAGACTTCAGAATCCTTAAGCTTGAAGAGGTTCCAACATAGTCCCCGACGTCACTGGGCCCCCAGCGAGGGATGATGAATTATCGATCGACGCACTTGACGGTCATTGACAGTCCGCGGAGGTGCAACGTCGGCCAGTTGTCCGGTGGTCGTCAAAGTCGGCTACCAGGAAGCTATTGCCGGCGTCAATCCGTTGGAACGAGTGGACGGCAATTACGTTCTGCGCGCGACAGATAGACGCCCGGGCGAAAATGGCCAATTACACGCAACCTTACCACCTACCGCGGCGATCGCCACCAGTGAAGTTTCGTTATCGATCCACGCTCGACATACTCGCGCGTTAATGAGGAAATCCGTGTGTACGCGCGGCGCGCAGAGGGGTTTCGGGGGTGTGTGAATCGTGGGAGTTGAAGTGTTGTTGACGCGTTTCTACCGGTGAAACATAACGGAGGATGAGACAACGGGAGAAGGACATCGTCGAACACGGGCTGGTGGAAAGAGGAAGAGAGCATCGAGGCGGTGGTCGAACTGGCCCGGAGGGGAAGACCTCTCTCTCTCTCTCTCTCTCTCTCCCTCTTCCTCTGTTCCTCTGTCTGGTACGGCACAGGGTGTAGCCGTGGACGATGATGCGCCAGCGAGATAGGGTAGATTGCAGGCCTGCCCCGCGTCCTGTTGGTATCCGTTGGTATTCGTGCGCCTGGCCAGAGCTGATACGGTCAGCCCCGGGATAAAGTAGATATTAACACGAGATGATCCGTTAATGAAGCGTATGTTCTACGCCGCGCATACGCCTAGTTCCCTCCACCCTCCCTCTCGTTCGCTCTTCCGTTCTTCTCGCGCTCTCTAGTCCGCGACAGGCCCTCTTCTCTTTCCGCGTCTCTTTCGCCCCCGTCTGCCTCGGTTTCCCGCTTTCCTACGCACCCCTCTCTTTCCATGGCCCATCGGTGGTCATGTGCCGCACCTACCACCTATTACCAACAGCCTTTCCTGTTATCTTATCCGAACACCGCCACCCCGGCCGCGAATTATTATTAAACCGCGACCGCGCCATACTGCCAACCCCCGCGCCCTCGGTCAGCTCGTCAACGTTTTCGTTAACGTGTACACTGGCTTCACGATTATGGTACCGGGGGTCTGGGGAGCTGCTGGGAGCTGGTGGCATAGGACCTCGCTGCTGAATGGTGGGACATTTAGCGATGGTCGGAAGAAAGTTTGGAAGATGAGTGGTGGATAAAATGGCACTGTTTGGCAGGGAGTTTATTTGTTGGGGTGTTTCTTGGAATAGAGTAGCGATACTGATGTGGGAAGTAACGAATGTGGAATTTTAATCGAGAAGAGCTTGAAGCTTTAAGAATAGCAAATGAGCTGAGATATAGCACCTCGAAGGTTTTTATAAGGATTATGCATCTACTAAGATTTATTAGTAATTCCCAGACCAATATTGTCCCTTCTCTTCCCTTGTACTGTTTAGTGACATATTGATTCTCTCTAGTGAGCTCTGCGACTCACTTCCATAGTTACATTCAGCACTAAAGTATGATAGCAAAAGTTCATCTAAAACTGTAGCCCCTTTGACCTTTTCCAATTAAAGCCCTTTTTATATTTCGGTCGCCCTTTAATTGACCAACGGTCCATTGTCCCTTGACAAAGTCGCGACGCTTTTATCCATGAACGGGGATTGCATTTCCATCAAGCGCGTCATCAGCATCACTCCGTTCCGCTAATACCCCTATAACCTTGTTACCTTAATAGACTATTAATACGAACGGTCGGCTCACAGGCTGACTGGTTTCAACACGATCTTTGGATGCCGCTCAGCCATCACCTGCCAACTATTCTAAAGTAACAGTGTACCTACTTATATCCCTGTACTCCTGTCAGGCATCGTCACAACATCGCTTTCCGCTCGTATGACGAAATTAGGTTGCAACCAAGTGACACGAAATATAATCCCACGTCAAAAACCATGTCCCCATCTATTGTCACCTAAAAATACCCGATATCAAACGCGAGATTGTAGGATCTCGCGACTACCAAGCACTCAGAACCCTCAGAAGCCACGCATACCACACTTAGAGCCTAAGAACGCGCCACAAAATCTACCAAGCGGATACTTCATCAGCAATTCCCCATCACACCAGCAGCATTTATATCCACAAGCTACTCCACTGCAGAATCCCCAATCCTCCGCTAATTTATACCAATGTAACTCTTCTTCACAAGCACCACTAGAAGGTTACTGTTGACGCCACAGTAGCCATTCGCGTAACTTATTAATAATTCCCTTTGCAGAAGCGATCGTAAATGCTAGATATTAATAAGGAAACCTCTTGGCCCTCTGTGTAGCCGGCCGCGCGCGGGCCTCGTTGAAAACGCGAGAATGACTGGGCGCTTAGGGCTATTAATAATTGGTCCAGTAACTGTCGGTGAGATGAAAACGGGTGGCTAACGAGCTGCCAGCAATAAAGATTCTTGCGCGGGCGAGTACATCGCGGGCTGATTAGAAGACGCTCGAGAACCCACGAACACGCGTACCTACACGGCCGTGGCACGCCAATTGGATGATAAATCGGGATTGTCTTTTGCGAAACGTTCGCCGCGCTTGGCATCGATCCTCGAATCTGTCGTGGCAAAACGTACTCCCCGAATACTCGCTATTATACCCAGAAAAATCTTATCGGAGCAGTAGGTTGTTTTTGCCGAGCTTTTGTCGGCAGCCGATAAACATTTCAAGTAACAGCGCGGACATTTAATGTGACAATGTACGGCGATATCGGGGCAATTTTTCAACGGTTCCGGCAAACAGGGGATAAATTTCACGTCGGCCCTGTAACGATATCGGACACGTTCTTTATCTGACGTAATTATCGCGAATTTAATACGCGGACGGTGTATCGGGTGAGCGCAGTCGGCATGATTAAAGAATTAATCATTTACCATTGACGTGTAGGTAATTTTACTAAATGACAGGTTCGCGCAAATTGTCCTACGGGTACCCGAGTTTCACGAAGACCGGAGGCCCCTTTCATCGTTCCACCGATATTATCGGCGCGGCAAAAATTGAATACCCGCCTGGTCGATATCCCCGATCGATTTTTCCTTGTCTCCCGGTCGGCTTTCTACGCCGCGATCTTGTACATGATCGTTTAAATTTTTTCGCTCCCCCTTTGCCTGTGGTTCCCTTTTTTTCCTCGTCCCCTTATCGAACGTCATCATCGCCGGTCGATTGGCGAATCCATAAAACGAGCGGAACAATAAATGGTTTTTGTTCGGCGCACGGGGCTCGGGTCATTCGGATATTCGCGTGTAAGCTGATAACGACCTACATAAACGAGTCATCGAACACTGGACTCATTCACACGGCTGTCCCCGCTGTTGACCACCCACGACATCGATCATTCAACCGTTCTCGACCTATCCATGTCGAACCAGCTGAATGGCGATTTTGAAACTCATTGAGCAAATATAAAGCAAACGGGAGCGCCTATCTTCCACCGATTTAGCTGCAACTAAACACCACGCGAACGCTGTGTACAGCTGGGCAATTAAACTGCCACGTACCTGCGAAGTCTGTTTTGGTCTGCTAATGGGTACTACTGGAGCTTTACTTAATTATCTAAATTATACTGTACAAGTTGATTCTACAGAAGCTGTTTTACATTACGATAGATAAGTTGGTCGATGTTTGTTTCGAAATATAGAATTGAGGACCTTGCAGCAAGAGGGGTGCAGCTCCATCTTTACCAACTTGGAGTAAATTAGAAAAAATTGTTTATAAAATTATCGCTTTGACTTAACATTAAGAAGAGTAGAAATGAAAAATATATATTTTCACACAATAAATAATAGTTATTGAGTTCATAAGTTTTCATTCCTATTTTTGGTGAACTTTTCAAATCTGAAGCATTCGTATTGCGCAACACGGAAATGGGTGCAGACTCAAAGTCTGCAATAAATCGCTCATTTGTTATCGGATTTGCATCAAACGCGCATCAACCGATGTAGATTCTTTTTTACATTTATTACACGTCATAACTCAAGAACTGTCCAAAATGCAGCTGCACCCTTAAAACCTTATTCGATTTTTTTACACGTATAAAATGGCGCTCCCTGTTTTTAAATCCAGAAATATGAGGCACGTGGACCATCGGTTCTTTTGCAATCTGTTGTAATCGGTGTATAAATGTAGAACGATGATCGAGGATGAGAAAGGATTGCAGCGAGGGTTTCTTATTACCTACCATCGGATTCTGTCGAACGCGAAGGAGCGTTTCTTTTTTCTCGAGCGTATCGGGCATCACGAGATCGGCCGACACCAGGACGCTCGATTCGATCGATCGAACGTAAAACTCGGTTTCTCCCGGTGTAAAAAGGCGGCGGGAGCAAGGGGGGCGAAGGTGAGAGAGCGGCCACGAGCCGGCTGGAAGTTTTCAGGCGCGATATCAAAGCGGGCATCTCGAACGGCGCCAAGGCCATAGTTAACGAGGTCCTCGTCTGGCCATTCAGCAGCAGGGTTCCCTTGTCGTCGTCGTTGTCGTCGTTGTCGTTGTCGATTCGGTACGTACCTGTGCGCTTACCTGGGCCCCCGTTCATTGCATCCCTAACCCGGACCAGAAAACGACGTACGCTGTTAAACCTGGCGGGTTTCGTTCGAACAAAACCGCCCACTCGACGACCACCGTGCTACGCTTTCTCGTTCTTTCTCGTTCCCTCTCGTTCGAGGCGTGTGTAACACGGCCGGGGAAAAAACGGACAGGTATCTTCACGTGTCGCGCGGATGATGCCGATTACTCGAGGACTCGAACGTCACCTTTTGGTACACCGTTCCTTATTGAGATTGGGGAAAGTGGTTGTTAAAAGATGGTCCATAATTAGAAGCGGAGGAATGAAGAAGAAGTAATAAACAATACAGGGTTTAACCGTAGTGTAACTTGAGAAAATGTAAATAGTACATTTCAGAAATTCTAATAGAGAAGTTGGACTTGGTGTCTTGCGTTCAAGAATCTCCACAAAGAATCTTCTTATAGATTCATCTCCCACTCGTATCTATATCACCAGGATTTTCGACTGTACCATTTATTCTCGTTAACACCGTCAAGTTGGATGATTCGACCCGCACATGAACAGCCAATGACCGTAGTAATCGAGGTCGCAGCAAAAGGAACAGCGGCCGAGACGAGTCCTCGAAGACACTCTCGAGGGAGCTGCGGAGAGGACGGAGGCAGCAAGGAGACACCGATCTCAGCCCCTGGTTAAAGGAGGAAGGAGGAGGCAGGGAGAGGAGTCACTAAACCTACCATTCACACGAGGCCGCGGGCCCCAAGAGTACCTGGAAACGGTGCTAATGATATGCCCGGGCCCAGGCTGGTGAATGGAACCTTTCGGGAATTCTCCGACGGTTTCGTAGAATTAGGAATTCCGAGGATGGGTCTCCTCGCCACCGCGGCGTTCCTCACCTCCGTTCCCCACCCTCCCCCATCGCATCCCCTCTGTACCCCTCTGAAAGGCTCGCCCTTTCTTTCTGGCCCCCGCGCCTCGCGGATCAGAGCTGACTCCGTAAAGAGGTGGTTTGCAGCGGCAAAGAGGCGGGTGGAACGCTTTGTGGGAAACGTTTCTCCTCAACCCCCTGCTACCTCCCACCGCCCTCACCCTCTATCTCGTCTTCTTTCTCTCCTCTCTCTATCCGTCGCCTTCTGCCCCCCTGGTTCTCTCGTTTTCTTCCCTCAGCTCGTCTATTCCAGCCAGGCTCTTTCTCCGGCTGAACGACGCCACCGCTCCCGGGGCTGAGATTTATAAGCGCGAACGAGCCTTTCAGGGACGAGCCACCGACGCTCATCCTCGAATGGGAACAATTTAGAGAATAAGGACGCGGCAGCGCGGAAGCCGCGAGGGCAGGCGAAGAGAGGAGCCCGTCGAACTGTCGCAAAAATTGCTCCCCGCGATTGTGCTCCCACCTCCCTCCCCTTTCCACCCCAACGCTGCCGAGTGGAATCACCGTCGCGGAGAGATCGGAACGGGATGGCGGAGTTTATGAGATCCGAATCCACCGAGGCGAGTTCTTTGTAGCGACACGCATCTCGCTGCCCCCCCCCCCCTCCCCCCAGCCACCGGAACCCTTTATCCCCCTCTGATTTCGCCCAATAAGAGTCGTATTTCCTGTCTCAACGACGAGTCAGACCCACAGGTTTTATCCGATTAATCCTCGCGGAGCGTGGAACGATAGGGCTCGTTAGAGTATGTTTGCGGAGGACGTCGGGACTGATTTCTAAACGGAACGCCTCTCATTCAGTCGGACGATGAACGTGGCCCCCGGGAGGCTTTAGACGGTGGCTGGCGACGTAGAAAACAGGTTTACCAGGATACTCCTTGATTCCTCGAGCGCGTCAATTGTTTTATGGCCTGTTCCCTCGGCCCACGTCCCCCTGGCCAGATCCTCTTCGGCCAGCCCTACCGACACTCTCGTTTTCTTCGCCTTTTACACCGCTGCTCGGTTGCCACCGCCGCCGAGGTGGCGCCACGTTGTACCACGCTGCCCCCCTTCCGGCAAAATAAAAACTCCTTTCGGGGGTATTGTCTAAGGTACCCTTGTCCGACCGCCACTGTCGTGGCTCGATCAAACGATCTCGATTACGGTTAGCAAGAATTTCGGGACTTCGTATTCATCGTTAAAGGAAAAAGGGATATTTTTGTAAGTAACGCGGTGGATTCAATTACTTAAAATTAGATTTCATTAAGGGGTCTTTCTAGTGTGACGGCTGAAAAAAAATTAATTTTTCGGGAATTAAAAAAAGAATATATATAAAAAAAATATAAAAAAATTGTAAGTTAATACATCAATTTGTAGCGGAATAGAAGAGAACAATATCCTTCCGGAGGCCAGCATAAAACTTTACCAGAGACCATAACTGTTATAACCTAAATTTTAAAAGTTATGGCCTAAGAATTAATATTTTTCTTTAAATGATTTTGGTTATGAATAACCATTATTGTCAACGAAAATATTTTTTGGTCACTAATAACCGTTATTGTCGACGAAAATATTTTTTGGTCACTAATAACTGTTATTAACGACGAAAATTCTTTTCGGTTACGAATAACCATTATCGATGACTAGAATTTTTTTTCGGTTACGAATAACCATTATCAATGACCAGAATTTATTTTGGTTACGGTATAACCAATATCTATTGCGGGACTTCTTTTTGGTTACGGTATAACCAATATATCTTGCGAGAATTTTTTTTTGGTTACGGTATAACCAATATGAATTACGGGAATTTTTTCGGTTACTATTGAACTATAGAATATCTGGAATGCGAACACGGGACGGAAAAACCCGGACTGGCCAGGCCGAGAGAGATAGTGGCATTGAATGAGTGTGTATCCTGTATTATACACCATCCTGTAGTAAATGTATTTCTATCCTGTAGTAAATTTGAGTATAGACAGGTATAGACTTGTGTGTAAGAGTGAAACAGCATCCCACCTAGTGCAACTATCTCTTTTCAACAGCGCGCCGCGCCTCCTAATATTCACAATATTCCAGATATTCTATAGTTCAATAGTTATACCGTAACCAAAAAAAATTCCTGCAAAATATATTGGTCATACCGTAACCAAAAATAAATTCCCACAAGATATATTGGTTACACCGTAACCAAAAAAAGTTCCGCGATAGATATTGCTTATACCGTAACCAAAAAAAATTCTGGTCATCGATAATGGTTATTCGTAACTGAAAAAAAAAATTCTGGACATCGATAATGGTTATTCGTAACCGAAAACAATTTCCGTCGTCAATAACAGTTATTAGTGACCGAAAACAATTTCCGTCGTCAATAACAGTTATTAGTGACCAAAAAATATTTCCGTCGACAATAACGGTTATAAGGGACCAAAAAATATTTCCGTCGACAATAATGGTTATCAGTAACCAAAACAGATAAGTCTTACTATTTTTTAATCCCTTCATATTTCGGAAAATTTATGCAGTATTTAATGAAGAATGACCTCCATTTGAATAAAAATGAACTTTTTCGAAATGATTTTTTTCGAAAAAATTTAAAAAATAACTGTTATTTCTGGTCTCTGAAGTTTACACTTCCCAGGATGCCCCATGCATATTGCTCACCATTAAATCCTCTGTTATCTGAAACTAGCATCTGTTCAATCACAAGAAGATTTTCTTCACACTTTCCGCGCCAATTTTGTCCCCTCTCTGCCTACTTTTTTAACATCTAAAAAACCGCGAGCAATTTCCACGAGCATTGTACCGCGATTACGCGCAATCGTTGCGGAAATCTAACGCGTGCATAGCACGTGCTGCTCGGGCGAGGTTGCACGTTCCAAGTTCCACGGAAGGGTTCCCAGAACGGAAACGCTCCGGTAAATGTGTCGTCCCGTTTCATTGGGCGCGTACCGCGGCCGAATCGCGGACGCTACGGTTCGCGGAAACGGAAAAAGAGCAGGCCGAGCGAGCGTGGCCAGGGGAACGGTGCCGAGGAGGCCGCGAGTTTTCGCCGCTTCTTTCGTTTCCTTTCCCCGGCTAACGAACCTATAAATATGCATCACTTTGAACTCCCGTGTGACTCGCGCGCACGCGATTGAATAACCGGAAAGACCCTGGAGGCCTCGCGCAGCGGCACGTTTTATGCGCGACGAGCGATGTCCCGATAATTATAGAGGTGCACCGGGCGATAATGAGCGAGCTTGTACCCGCCGATATAAGCTGAATGAGCCACGCCTTGGAAAACGAGACTCGTGTACCAAATTTCTAGTAGTGAACTATCATACGTGGGAGTCAAAGAGCGAGGCCTTTCTGTGGTTCAGAAACGATGTTTGTGAGTTGGAGGATCTATTGTAAGGTTATATGATTGTACAAGAAAATTGGGGAGTCGAGAAAGAAGTGTACAAAATTTTTGATTAAGTAGGGCTTCTATCTTTTGGAGCATGTCTGACTAATGCAACCCTATTTCACTTGCTCTGCACATATCTCGCGACGAATATGAAAACGTTCTATTAAGTGGGCAGGTATTTTCTCTGTTTTCTTGTTTCGAAATTGAAATGTGGAATTCTAGGGACAATAGACGTGTCATCGAAAATTAGATGATTTAGAAATAGTAGTACAAGTGATTATAAAATAAAAGGAGACTTTTCTAAATACAGGTTTGCACTTATAACTCTAAAGCAGCCAGCATTTAACTTTCAAGATTCCCCATCCTCTGATTCCCATCGTCCACACTTTGATGTAAGCGTAATTGGGTACGAAGGGAAGCCGGAGGGTGTCGATTTTGACGCGCTGGCAAATTTTCTACCGCCCCGAGAAGAAAAGGGAGAAAAAAGAGGAAGCCAAGGGCGCGATCCTCTCTCCTTATCGCGGTGGCTGGTGTTTACCTCCCTCGTTCTCCGCTCGTTGGCGCCGAATGAAAAGGAGAGGGCAGTCCGTTTTATTTTATCAGACCGATGGAACAGCGTGAGAATTCGTTTACCTTTTTCCCATTAAGGAGCGACGGTGTCGGGCGGGGTCGGGCTTTGCGGAACCGGGGTTGCCGTGTCATCAACGTTTTATTTCCAGCCTCCCTCCCCGCCCAGCGCCCCGGGAACGAACGCAAAAGTTTAATTAATTTCGAGCCACGGCATTAAGTGGCGGTATCGGGAAGCCTCCCCCGCGACTTCTCCTCTCCCCGTCGCTCGAGAACGCCTCCTCGAGAACATTCTTCCTCTCTCTCTCGTTCACACTCAGCGGCGCTGGAATAAGCGATCTGGCAGCGTACCGTGGCTTGCTCGATTAAAAATTAGCCCTGTTCGCGGAGCAGCCGGCCATGATAAAGTCGAGTCGTCTGTCATAGTCCGAGTACTCGTTCGGATTACGCGCGTCGGATGCTGTGAGGTGCTATAAATAGCTGGCAAGCTGAATCGTGACTGGTGTTTCAAATATTTGCAACTTCGTTCGCCGGGGTCTCTCTTCTTCAGATCGTCCTCAGGACTCTGTATTCCCCTTTCGCCGCCTAAGAAAGTTCTTTGCACTTTGAAATATGGTACACAGGGGGTATCCAGGTAATATGTGGGACTCAGTTCAAATATTCAATTCATAGACACTTATATCTGTCCCATTTCGTCTTGTTTCCACGTGATAGTGAACTCCAAATGAAATAATTAAATGATAAATGATTCGCTTTAGATAAATGAGTTGCTGGAATGCTATCAGATGATCCTCAGAGAATACTTAACATGGTCGTGCATGAGACATCAAGTATTGCGTACAAAGAGGCGAATACAATCAGAAGTTGAAACACAGAATTTGCTACCTCTGTCTGAAAAATGAAACAACCACATGACTCTTTTTATTATAAATACCAAATTCATTTCTGAAATTCATCGCGAGAGCCACATATGATACCACACCCCACACGATCCCCAACCCCCGTACAAAACCAATTTACTTCCTCGCTGCTCGAGCTCATCCACCTCCCCCAAAATCTAGAACATTAAACCAAGACCCAATCGCAGACCGCAGACCGATCCTAGAATCAAGCCCATCGCTAGCCGCGGGTTCACAGCCCGAGACAGCCGCATTCCCCGTCGTCCGGAGAGAGACCAAGAGGCGTCGTCGTCGTCTTCGTCGTGGTGTTCGTCGTCGATGCCGCCTCGTCGACGAAACTATTCCCGTCCGCTCGACCCATGAATCTTTCCCACCGTCCTCCCCTTCGGACCCACCGCGAAAGCTCCTCGAGGCCCGCGTCCCTCGGTGACCGCGCGCAAGCACGCGGCTCACCGCGACGGCCAGCCGATGATTTGTTATCGAGGCGTGCCACGGAGGCGTAAGCGCGTCGCACGCTCCATCTACGCGCGCGAAAAGGCCGCGCGCGCCACGAGGGTGAATCCTCGCTGTCGCCATCAACGACCCCTCGCACGGCTCTGTCCCGTAACAACCGTGTTCCGCGGACGTCGGAGACACGCTGCCGAGACGGACACGTGTTTCGAGCGGCTCGTACACCACGTTCCGCGAGGGACAACTGTCTCTGGGAGTGGCGCGTGCTTTCAACGCGAGCGTTCGCGGTTAGCCACGATTCCGCGTACGATTCTTTGATGTTCGAGTGGCTGGTCCGATCGAGCGAGCCTCTTTTTGTCGGCGGAAATAGGCACCGAGGAAAGCGACGAGGCGGTCGGGAGGATGCAGAAGGACGTCGATTATTCGTTCGGCTAGGGACCCGTCAGTTTTGTAGTTCCGCGTGACATAGTGACGCGTATACGTTTGGCCGCGTTCTTTCCGGCTAATGCGACCTTACTTCGCACTTAAGAGGGTGCTGTCGTCGACCTATAAGGGCGGTATTTGACCACGACGCCACGTAAGCCACGACCGCGACCCCTGTCCTCGAGGATTTGCCGCGGAAACCCTTCTCGGTTTCGTAGGTGATCAGTCACTCGGTACCCTCAGCATCCAGACGCAGAACAAACAAACTTACCTACGTTCGGCTTGACCGTGGGGCGGAGGTGGAGGTGCGGCGTAAACGAGGTGTCGAAGCTTTGACGAATTCGAGGCAAGAGTATCCTGTCGTTTCGAGGTTGATGGTGAAGCTGGTGGGGAAGATCGGAGAGCAAAGAGGGCTAATAGTCCGGTAGTTCGTGACTTTGCTGGTACTCCCTTCTTGGATGTAGTGACCCTGACGTTATCTTCTTCTAGAGTTGGGCAAAATTTTTATTTAAGGGTGTCCACTGTGACGTCGTGTAAAATTGTCATTTTTTAGGATTTATTTTTTAGTAAACGGAATGGCCAACGTAAATAATGTTTTGTCTACTTATTAATACACTTATTGACAGTATAAAAAAATCTATTTTAAATTTTTAACAGCTTTTTTTCAGATATATATCGCACTGATGTGAGCGCTTTGCGAAAGCGATGTAGTGCTGGTGCAGGTGATTCCGGGAGAACGACGCATTTGAAACAAAAAATTCAAAGTGCATTGTATGCATTATGAGTGTGGTTATCGCCGGAACCAGGATTATTTTTACTGGTAAAAAATTAACAAAATGGCGGAGGTTTGAAGTTTGTGTCGAAATACGGTGAATTTTCCAATCATTTTGCCTTGTAAAAAATATGAAATGGTTAATCAAAAAAGGTTTCCGTGGTCCCGGCCACAGTCACTGATGTGCTGCATAACGAGTAAAAATTTCGGACTAATTGGTCAAATAGTTTTTTCGCAATCATCTGCACCAGTTGAAAAAATGTTGTTTTGATATAATCGCGTTTAAAGTTTTAAAACAAATTTAAAAAATTCTTTTAAATTATTTATTAAGCTACTCTTATATTATACAAAACAAATTTAAAAAATTCTTTTAAATTTTGTTTTGTATAATAAAGAATTGTATGTAATAGAATTTTTTAAATTTGTTTTGTATAATATAAGAGTAGCTTAATAAATACCAAAAAGATTTATTGTATTATATATTGTATCTGCACAGAAAAAATCTTTAAAAATAGCTTAATTTTTCAAACCGCCACTGTAGACTGACCCCTTAAATAAATTTCGAGTAATGAGTGAAAGTTAAAAAAATTATTCGTCATGTGTCGAATAAAGTTAACTCGGGTTAACGAATGAATGACGAATAATTTTTTTAACCGTTATTCGATATTCGAAATTTTATTTAAATAAAAATTTTGCCCATCTTTTCCTTCTTCCATGCTGAATTAATTCAATTATCTTACCTTAGACTTGTATTTACTTTATTACTATTTTACTGTAGGAAACTAGCCGCCGTGCTAACTTTTTTTGCTAGTCCAGCAAGATCTGTTTGTTTGAGCAGCGCTCGATCTCACCACTACCGAGCACTTCTATTTCACAGTGCAGACAGGGAGCGTGGCGTCGACGCCGCGCGAAGTAGCGCCGCAACGCTCGAGTGAGCGCGCTGCTCGGCCAACGCGGGTACGCGTATATTTTCGCGACGTCGGTCCATCCATCAAGCCTGGGCTTTGGCTTCCACGGCGCCGCGGCTCGCAGAGGTTAGAAGTCAGGTACAGAAACGAAAGTCGACGAATTGCTCGGCCCGCTTATAGGATTAGAATAGGTGTAGATCAAACGGCCGACGCTCGCGAGAAACCCGCGAAATTTGTCTAGCGAATTTCAAACGATCGCGATTCGCGAGCGAAGGCAGCCTGATAAAGATTAATCGACGAGGAGTAATTGTGGCCAATTGCGTCTTGCGAGGGCTATTAGTGGATTTGAATCCACTGGCGATGAAGACGCCCGAGAGAGGATGTTATGTATGTGCGTCTCCTGCTCTCGCAATCAGTTAATGTGGCTTTTCATCGAGAAGTTGGAAGAGTGATCTGGAGATTGATAGTTGGGGAGGTAGAAGATAGTAACGAAAAGTGGGTTCCTGCTATTTTTGAAATGATATACACTCTGGAGTAAAAGATAGGTAGGTACAAGGTTCCCATTATTTTGAAGAATTATTCAAATAAAAATCCAGTTTCCCCTGAAGCTTCGGGATAAATGCCCCCTTCATATTAAAAACTAAAACAGAGAGGATCAAGGAAATTCAAAGACACTAATCTGCAGTAGCTGTAGCTTCAGCCTCGCATCTCCTATTCCTGACAAAAATAAAACTAAACTCACCCAAATGCACAATTTTCATCGGCATAACAAGGAGCAACGAACGGAAAGGCGATCCTGGAAGGAACGCCACGACATTGAAGCGATACCATCCAGGAGGACTCCGTTATTAGTCGACCAGAAGGGAGCAGCGTTCCGAACCAGGGTCCGCTACATTTCCTGCAGCGTGTCCGGTCCATTAAACGGCCCAGAAATATCTCCGATGACTGATGAAAAGAATCTTTGTAACAAGTTGCGCGCAGAAACAAGCCGGGGCACGCCGGACGACGCTAATCCGAGTACATTTTCGCGGGCCGTTCATTAATCATTCGCTGGCCTCGGCTGGACGCGTCTCACGGTGGTGCCTCGTTGTAAGGGCAGAGGTCTCGATGAGTTATCGGTGGCCGCGGTTGTGTAGCAAGAGCAGCGCGAGCAGGCCTTCCTAGAGGAGAGGTTCGTGATCGCTTTGAACCCCGGCGGCCGCGTCAGCGCATCGCCGCTGACAACTTCGTTCCACGAGCTAGTTCGCAATCCATTAGAGCGAGAATGCGAAACGAGCCGTGTACGACGACCGCAGGATACATTCGCTTCGCTAGACAAATGAATTTCCACCCCCCCACCCCTGCTCCTGCCCCTGCGCCCTTGTCCGGTGACAGGCGCTGATTTTTCCAGTCGCTTTGCCTCTTAGCGGAGACAGACTCCCTGGTTGCTGTGCTGCCAGCAGGGGAAGGGCATTTCAGGTATATCGACGTGTAGGTGTGCCAAGGAGTGGTGAATTTTACGAGGCCTCCATATGCACGTGGTCAAAGAGAAGAGAGTGATAATGTTTAACACTGACCTTCTTCACCTTTGCTTCCCTCCTCGTAACTCCTCTAGCAAGCCTCACTACTGGTGGATATAGTTCACCGAATTCATCTTATCAGCAGTGAATAAACTACCTAGCCACGTTAAAAAGAACAGCCTCTACACACCCTCCCGCACAAAGGGGTTAATCGCTCGTCCCAGATGCGCCTCACGAAGTATTGAAGCCGACCGAAATGCCGCATCCAAAAGCCATAAGCTAACCGATGAAATATTAAGTAGAACCGCCGGGCATAGCCACGCAGCTATTAATTGCACGCTCCATTTTGCACGGCAACGAAATGCGCCTCTGTTTATGCGGCTGACAGAGGCCGCGTCGCGGAGGAGCACGAAAGAGAGCGCGGCGAATGGATGGCGGTGGCTTCGACGGTCCCGCGATTTTCCAACCCCCCGTGATCCCTTGGAGCGGGCGGAGGCGCGGGGTTCGCCACGCTGAAAGTGACGTCGTTGGGGGGTGGCAGCGGCGGAAAAGACGATCGGCATCGAACGCGGAAGAAAACCCCTTTCGCGCTGTTGCCTCGACGGGAATTATTTAAATGGATTACCGCGGCAACTCCGTGGCAAAGTTTTCCGGGGGATTCGCTGATCCGCTCTTAAAATTTAGATGGATTATAAGGAGGGAAGGAGAGATACCAGCCACGTGAGAAGACGGAGACGAGAGATCGAGGGAGGGACGTCGGCTGGGCGAGCAGACTTCGTACTTATTATACTTAACGGGGGACGGCGTCTTTTTAAAGGGGCTAACAATGAGGGATGGTGCTCGCAACCCACTCCTCCCTCTGTCGCGGCCCACCCACCCACCCGTCTTCAAGAAAATGTTTAATGCCGCGGAAAGTAAGATGCGGTAATTAATATCCATTATCTCCTACGCTGGCGACCTCCATCCAATTAGCTGCGCGGATTCCGCGACGCGGAAACCAAGACGCATTAGGGGGGGACTTGGTGGGGCTGAGGTGATCTGGAAATCAAGACCATCGGTGTAGTTTTTGGTGGAAGGCGGTCGAGATGTGCTTTCGCTGACTTTGGGCTGGATGTATAAATATGTACAAGTAGGTAATTTAACGTGTAGATATTCTCATACGTAGAGGGAAAAGAAAATGTAATGTTGGGTGCCACAAAAGATGCCACGTGATTCTTCCAGAAAAGGGTGATAGAAGTTTTAACATTGTGGTTTTTTAATTTACATACTTCCTTCTATTTCTCCACTCAAATTGCTGTGCCACACAGTTTATCTTTCATATGTCGCGTATCACTGTGTATTGTGGAGGGAAAGCCAGATGAAATCAGGGTTTCCAGATGATATCAGGCATCTTCTCGATGGTACGAGAAGCTTCATCTACGCGACAACAAGGAACTCATTAAGCTCCCAGGGATGAAGGCGCAGGGACGCTACAATCGAGTTCCACGAGGGTGTTATCGCCCCTGGAACGTCGAGAATTAATCCAGACGAGGTTCATGCGTTCACGAGAGAATCCCGCAACAATACGACAGATCCGACGATCTGCAAGACTGCAGTTTCCACCGGCGTACTAGCAGACGGTGTGTAGTCGTGGTTAAACGCGGTTGTAATCTTAGAAATTGCCGTGACGGGGATCTATCGTTGTATAACGCACACGCATGTATCTGCCTCATCATTCTAGATGGAAGTACTTACCTACTTGTAGAAAATGGGTATATTTCACGAGGGTTTGCAAAGCTTGCGTGAATCCATCAATGTAATATGAGATGCAAATATTAATTGATCAGGGCAATCAACCAGCGAAAGAACGATTCAGATTTAATTCATAATCCAGTAGTCTGCTTTTCCATTTGGATTTCACCTACAAAATATTCTTGAATTCACATTTAGGATTATTTGAGAAGAGAGATCTTTTGTATGACATTACTTGGAGGTTGATTATTTGACAAAGCTAGCAATGTCTTAAACAAACGTTTAATTTCTACGTTTTTAACTCAGAGCAACGTTAACCGATTTTGATGAAATTTTCAGCATGTATACAACTTACTTCAATCTACAAACAGGTTTTTTTTTAATTTTCATTATAGGCTCAGAAAAAAAGTTGAATAAACGACCTTTACTAATTTCCTTGCTATTCCGACCAATTGCAATGTTTGTCAAAACGACAAAACACGTCACTTAGCGAACTAATCCTTCTAGCTTCTCAAAAAAACTCAAGTCGTTTGGACTAATTTTAAAAATGTTATGCGATATTAAAGAGTGTACGACTACGGCTGTGAGCCACTGTACATGTATTGGGATACTCGAAACAGTAACATATCTTACGAGATATTATTGCTATTTGCAGCAGACTAATGAACCATATTAAATTCATACAATTCATTCGCTTTGAAAGTAACTGTTTATATTCCAATAAAAAGATATATGTATATAACCATTTATTTTTCATACGTGTAGAATTTGAAAACAGCAACATAACTTTTTGCGTATCTTAATACATTGTAAAACTTAATTTAATGTACGATCTATTATTACGTAATATATATTGAAATTATAGCTGTTTGTGAAATATCCTTAATTCCACTCTATTCAGAACTGTATATATAAATCTATGAATAAAAGACATTACATTTATTAATCATGTGCACTTGTTAAGAATACCGAAGCAATTCATTCATCTTTACGAGTCACGTGACGCGTAAATATACTAATTTTCTTGCTATTCCAACCAGTTGCAATTTTTGTCAAAACGACAAAACACGTCACTTAGCGAACTAATCCTTCTAGCTTCTAAAAAAAACTCAAGTCAGTTGGACTAATTTTAAAAATGTTATGCGATATTAAAGAGTGTACGACTATGGCTGTGAGCCACTGTAGATCAAATTAAGAAAAACTACATCCAAGATCGTTTTCTTCATCTCCCTGAATGCTGTCTTTTGGAATGCATACGACTATCACCAATCCTTCCCCACGAACCAACCGCAATGATACTCCAATCTAAATCTCTCCCTACCCATCCCACGAACTACTCCTTTCTAAAACTAGATCCACTGTCACGACCCCAAAAACCTTTCTAGAAACCCAAAACGAGGCATCTCGAGCCCCTTTCCCCGCCACCCGAACGACGCCGCCTATCGGCACCCGTCCACGCGGAAACGGTCCCGGAAGATAATTTAGCGGGCGACATCGAAAGCCGATACACGGGGCCATAATTAAGAGTGGCGACAATTAAACCGTAACACGGCCCCGTCCAATTAACGTAGGAAGGCGGCGGATGCGTGGCCTACCCCTCTGCCTCCTGGATATAGCAATAACGCGAACGACACGAGGAAAGCGGCGATAAAGGGGGTGCTCTACCGGCTTGCTCCGAAAGGAGGGGGAGCGGGAGAGAGGGGGGAAGGGGCCGAGCACAGGTAGCGTGCCACGATAATAACACCGATTATCGCGGTATTCGGGAAATTACTGGTAAGCGGCGGGCCCGGTACATAATTGAACACTGGCCAGATACTATTCCGCGGGCGAATGCGTGTGCGCGCCTAACGAGAGACAGCAACATCGTTTCGGAGCGTGCACGCGCGCGAGACCGTACTTTCGCGTTCACACTTCCGCGGCCGTTCGATGCACGGGGGGGTACGCGGCGGCACAGTGAACACGCAGGGACAGCCGAGCCGCGCACAGGTTCCGCCGCTGTGTGTGCGCGTGCTCGCTTACACCCGCACCGAAACACGGCTATCTATCCGGCGGAGGTTTATACGCGTGTTGCCGCTGTAAACTCGCGCCCCGGGTACCGGCTACGTAATCGTACGAGATCCCATTGCATGAATATAATTTGCATACAAGTTGGTTATATGGCGGGGGCCGGCATCAGCTGGCTCGCCCGTATAAACGATTATATGGAGCCAACAGATGTAGGCGGACCCGCGACCCCGCGTACTCCGCGATTGGCGTTGTACCTTTTACACCACCCCCTCTCCCGCCGCTCCTGCACCACGACGCTTGGCGTTATCACCGAGCGCCCTGCTAATGGCAACGGCCTTACAATTTACGGTGCCCCCTTGTCGCAACGCCGGCGCACCCCCTTTTCGCGCGCTTCCGGCCAACGACGCGCCAGGTCGCCCGCTCCTTTTCCGCTTCCCAAGAACGTTCCTCGGTGCGCAGCCCGATGGGGTGCTGGCTTTATCTACCCTCGTGCTTTCGCCGTGGTGAGTCAAGCATTTTACGAGTCACCGTGCTTCTTTAGGAGTTCCCGAGCTAGTTTTTGTATGATACATTTGTACGATTTTCCCGTAATTGTGCCGTGGAAGAGGGCTGCTGTCAACACAGCTGAGAAACAGGATCGCAAAGTGCTCGCCCAGAGGATTGACCCAAAGTACTCGAGCAATGGAAGTATCCCCGAGTCGTACCGCAAAAGGTTGATACCTACTTGAGCAACGCGAAACGAATTCCGAATTAATCGCCCCGAGAGATGGACGAAGAGGTGACGAGCCGGTGTGTCGCTGGAAAGAGACGGAGAAGAGGCATCGCGGGGCGCACGGGGGAGCGTAGAATCGGATCGCTGGCGCGGCGCATCATTAAGCGAGAGTAGTCTTGTCGCGGGCCCCCGTTTCGTTTCTTTTTTCCCCTCCCCGCTCCTCGCCGTCGTTTCGCGTCCGTGTCGAGTTAGGCGAGCCTCTTTTTCGTTCGCCGCGGCATCCCGCGCCGAACACATCTAATCTAATGGGTAGAGACTCCGCCGGACGAAGGTGTGGGCATTTTAGGAGAAAATACCGCGGCGACCCGATTGTCACTCGCTCGATATAGGGGGAGAGAGAGAGACGGAGCGGAGGTACAGGGACGAGGTGCACGGGGCAGGAGCGAGAGAGCAAGGTGGAAAGATCCTTTGAAGGAGCCGCCACCACTTGTTGGTCGATCAGCGGCCCCCTTTAAATCCGATCGCCAGTCACCCTCCCCTCTACGTTGCGGCTGCTGTTGCTGCTGCTGCTTCTTCTTCTTCTTCTTCTCCTTCTTCTTCTTCTTCTTCTTCTTCTTCTTCTTCTTCTCCTCCATCGACAGGATAGGCGCCCTTTTAGGGGAGGACACTGCGTTCCCGTGCACGCCTCGACGGCCACGCCGGGCGTTACAGATTTTCGTTTACATTTAGAAGGCCGAAACGCGCCAATAAATTCCACGGCGCCCCGCGTCGGCCCTTTAGCGCCACGCACTACACGAACCGTCTCCTCTCGTCGATCGCGTTCAAAGGGAACGGACCGCCCGGACCCGAGCCCCGGGTCTGTCGATCGGAATGCCCCTCGACGATTCGATGGATGGTTAATTGTTCTAGAACGGTGCTGTCCGAGTCTAAGTTCTCCGCTGCTTAGGCACCCTCTCCCATTTCTGTCTTCGTTACCCCGAAGACGAAACGCCACGCTCTGTGAACGAGCTCCATACGAGAACGTGCCGCGTTGAAGGGGACAAAGCTGGTTGTGAGGCATCGTGGACGGCACTGGGCTAGAGCAGCGATTAGTCGGGTCAAATTTTCAGGGAGTTCAGCTGCAAATAATTTGCACGGTGGATCTATTGTCGGAGTATTCATGAGGTATGATCTATTGTGTCCTCCGGACCTTTTGGCATGATGGGTCATGCAAAATGGTACCTTGTGGCTCACCGTAAATTGATGGTGTAGGCGGAACATGGTTGTTATATTGTAAGAGTAGGTATTCTTGCTGTCTACCGTGAGATCAGGTGATTACGTGTTGATAATAGATATTTAACAAAATGTAGGGAGTCATGATTGATTGTAATTTAAGGGGTCATTGCGGTTAGATGGGTTGAAAAAATAGATTTTTTTTAAAAACATTTTTCGATTTTATATATCCTCAAAAATGTACTGTTAAATTTTTATGGGAAAATTTCGATTATTTTAGATTCTACAAAGGCATTTTGTAGGGAGCGTAGAAACTCGGCCTCCATAGATGAAAACTTTGAACGCGTTTTTCTCGAAACGTCATTTTTTCACAGCGTGAAGATAAAATCTCAAAATCTATCGGACCGATTGCTTTATAAATTTTACTGCTTATTCTGCATACCTATGACTCTCGCAGGGACTACAACCAAGAATTTTCATTGAGCTACTTTTAAAATCAAAAATTGCAAAAGAAAAAAGCCTAAAAACATTTTTCTTGCAATTTGCCCGTCTATTTTGTTAATTTTTAAGATAAATCACTAATTATACTCCGAGCGATAGCGACAGTTATACTGATCAAGAATCTGTTTTGATTTTTGGGTTCAGATAAGTTTAGCAGCTGAAATCGCCTTCACGAGCGAGGCATGAATTTTTAAACATGTCATCAAGACCGCTTTCAAAAGCATTTTAAAAGCAATAATTTTATTACTTTTATATTTTTTATTTACTCTAGAAATGTGGTTTAATAAATAGAAAAACGTTTATTTCTATTACTATAAATATTTTCGCCGCAATAAATTTCTGAAAATCGCTGAATTTATCAACGCGTTAACCGGAATGACTCCTTAATGTCGAATTGGTTAATAATATTAAAAAACGAAGAAATGCGATAACTTTAAAGGCTGATTTCACTCCTTCAGAGTGAATTCCCGCAAAAAAATTCTCCTTGCATTCTCCAATAGGTATGCTCCACACTCTACATTCCCATGAAGTTTCATTAAAATCAGAATTTTCGAGTTAGGAGCGTTTCCTTGCATGTCAATTCAACTTAAAACACGAATTTCTACTATCACCCTTAAATATTACAGCAACGATCAATGCTAAACCTTGTCCAATCACCACTACCTAACCGACTTCTTCTTATCACCCTTCTCTTCCTTCTAACCTCCTCAAGTCGCCTTAGGAAGCGGCAATATAAGAGCATCTCATCGATCTTCCGAAGCAAATCCACTACGCATCATAAGGTGTTCCATTCCAAAGAATCGGACGATTCTGCACTTCGAGACGCATCGATCGACAGGGGTGAGTCCACGTCGAATAGCTTAAAGTAATATGAACTCTAGAGCGCGGCGATATCGCGGTCGTAAAGCAGAAGGCTCTTTGCCGTTCCTGCCGTCTCCACCCGAACTTGTAAGAGCCTTCCTCCGCGCATTCGTCGGGCGCGAGGCCTTCGTGGTATGAAGCAATTTACATGAGGGTCGACGCGTGGCCCACCCCCGCGCGCATGGCTAGGATCCAGGATCCTCGACGAGCTGCCCTCTTGTCGGAGTGCCAGGGGCCATTTGCCTTTGAAAAGAAAGGACCTGGGAATCGGGAAATGTGCCTGTACTACAAATACCCTTAATTCGACCGCATGCCGCGGCTGTTCGTTGGCCGAATTTTCAGACTTATTCCGCATTTTATGACAGAGGAATGAGACCCAGTGGTTTACCTATGGGAGGGATAGAAATTAGCTGTAGGAATTATTCACAGTATCTAGAAATGATTATTTTCGAGTGTAGTAGGTACTCTGGCCCGGCTAGAGCCTTTTTGCGCCCTTTATTTATAATACATATATTTATTTGAGCTTCTTGATGACCTTACTTTCAACTTTTATTCGAAGCTTGTCACATTTATAGTACAACTTGTAATATTTCCATTGAAACTTTATTTTAACAAATTCGAGCAATAAACATTTTGCGCCTCTTTATCGTTATATGTACTCAGGAATAATAATTTAATATACTATTCCCGGAATCACCAACGAGGAAATTTCAATTTTAGCGTCGACGGCGGAACTTGCTTGGAAATTCATTTTATTAGCAAGTACAGTCGCATGTGGGCATTCTTAGATGTTGTAGGACGTAGCCATTACGTGGAAACGGGGCCTAGAATTACACAGGGCTAATCTACTCCGCCAGCGCGTTCTGCAAGCTGATACAGATATCGTGACCCACTTATAAATGCCTAGATGTCGTGTTTCTCAACCTTTAAACTTATCGTGTAATCAATACAACGTTCACATGCGACTGCCTGCCGTCTGATAATTCGTATCAGGTGACTAAGCCACCCGATATCGGGCTGGTTCAAAAGTACCGCGGGAACCGCCGTTGGGGTATCAATAACGCACAGAATGGAATATTTTCGAGTGGCCAGGCAAAGATGGCGTCGCTACACCCTCAGCAAAGTCGATTTAGGAACTCTTCGTAGCATTGATCGCTTCCAAAGCACAGAATTCTTTGTTTCTTTAATTAAAAAGGCATCCTAATTTGAGAATGTTAAAATTGTAAATGGGCGGAATCTTTGAATAAAGAATGGTTTTTGGAGTGGATTGTATTTGGAGACATTGTAATTTGTTACAGGCGAATTCTTACTTATCTATTCCTGCGAACATTTCCCTAAAAATTGCATGAATACTCTA
Source organism: Andrena hattorfiana (assembly GCA_944738655.2). Classification (NCBI taxonomy): domain Eukaryota; kingdom Metazoa; phylum Arthropoda; class Insecta; order Hymenoptera; family Andrenidae; genus Andrena; species Andrena hattorfiana. The sequence goes on from OX122891.2 coordinate 72,504,210, forward strand.
CTTTTTCAGTTCTGTATTATTCAATTGAAATGTCGACGTGTCTCTTGTACTCTAGAACAGAAATACGTCTGTCCAGGCATCTGCACTTTCCACCTGGTCCTAAAGCATAGCACATCGAAATCGAACAATTTTTCCTTAAATAGCGGTCCCATAATAACGCTGTAATTACACCACATTAAAGTTACCTGAACCACGCAGCAATGAAACTGGTACCATCTTCAAGTACCAGATCATTAGTTGATCCTGCTGCCGGTGAAGATCAGTGGTCCAAGTCAACCACTTCGTCAGAAGCGAACTTCGCGCTCATAATGGCATCAGACGAAACAGAAAGCGTCCACAACAGAATGGCCACCGTCCAAGCTTGATGAAACCAGCAACAAGGCAGGGCATCCGAATGTCGCGGAGCGTCTAACGGTCGGTGGCCCTCAGGCCTACGGACAAGAAGATCGCCGCGGAAGCCGTCCTGTAAGGACTACCTATCTATAAGCGACGTGTACTCGATAATGTCCGAACAAAGTGTTGTCGGCCGGGCCGATTACACGAATACTCGAAAAGCGACGGCGGGGCGGCGGTTTCGAGGAAGGGGCGAAGGAAGAGGACAGGAAGCGAAGGTGTACGATGGCCAAGGTCGACGAAGGGTGAGGGAAGTCGGCCATATTGAAAGAGGGTGGACATAGAGCGAGCAGAGGTGAGAGGGAGAGAGAGAGAGAGAGAGAGAGAGATAGACGACGAGAGGTAGAGGAAGAGAAGAGGCGCCGTTTGGTCGCGTCCTCGATGGAAAGAGACCACGAGGAAGACCTTGCCGCGAGCACGCCACGGTGTCGAGAGTGAGCACCATCTTGTTAACAGTCGAGTTCTTTTTCCATCGGCGTCGGCTCCGATAGGCCTGCGGGACCATGGTGGGCGTTCTTCCTCGTCTTCCTATTTTGTCCACTCGTTCATGCTCCGCCTCGTGTGGTAGCCTCGGTTTCTCCTGCACGTTGATCGGTTGCTCGGTACGCCGTGCATCAGCTCCCTTATACAACTCGCTCACCGAGCCGCGAGGATAGCCACCGGGAGCTCTTCGACAGCGCACCCGCCGGTGGAGCCGCGACACAAGTCGCCCTGGTACCACCTGTCCATCGGGCAACGAGGCTTCTTAATCCATCGCTCGCGTTGCCAAGGAACACCGAGAGATAAGGGAGCCACGTGCTCGGCAGGCTTTCTACAAGAAATTGATTCGAGACGACTCGAGTGGCGGAAACCGGGACGGTTTTGAGAGGTACCTGAAACTTTCACTGGCTGGAACCGGTAGCGTTGTTTCCAGCTGTAACTCGTGTCATTTCGGAAAAATATACATATGTATCCGAGGTCTGAAGATATGTATGTAAATGTTGGTATCTAGGTCACGGGTAATCGATGCCAAACCGCAGGTCTTCCATTCTCTGTTTGATCAATTAAATGTAGAGGAAACCTATGAGCTTCTTAATATGCCACCTCTAAGTTTGAATGCCCAAAGCAACTCCTGGCCATCTCTTCTTTATGCTACTCCAATGGCAACCCATCCACCGATTATACGCGTTCAGGATGCATCGTGTTTTATTTTCAAACTATATCTCGGATTAAAAACACGAATTAATTACAGGTGCCCCGATACTCTCCACTCGCGTATTAAAGCCGTTCCGGTGAGCTGCGGCGTCGAGAAAGGTCGGGGGCAATCCTAAACCGATCCCACGGTAGATTACTGCGATTTCCATAATTCGTTACGCCTTAAGTGGCCGCGGGGCCAGTATTTCGGGGCCTTAATCGCGAGATCGCGATACATTAAAGTATCGTATATCAAACTCGTCATCCCCGAGGATGGGTCCCGTGGTCGACAACCCTAATTACCGGGGTCGGGCGGTTTGGTCACGCGATCGACGTTCCGCACGGCCGATCGATCCCTCGCCGATCCTCTTCCAGTTTTATCGAGTAACGACGGCCTCCCCTCAGGGACAGGTGCAGGTAACCTTGAGATAAGGTTAGTCGTCCAGCTGCGTTCGCCAGGAACGGGTCGTCGTTGCCTCGGTAAACGGGGCACGAAGGGTAGGCGGAGAGGGGGCGGTCGGGTGGTCGAGGAGGCGAGAAAACCGGAGGAATAGGGGAAGATACACATCCATTACCATCAGCATGCAAATTAGATCGAGGATTACCGCAAATCCTTTCGTAACAATCCACCCGCGAAGCGCCCACTGCGGGCGAGCGAAAGGACGAGGGGGAGAAAAAGGGTAGGAGGGAGGACGCTGCCGGGAGATAAAGGTTCGGAAGAGAGAGCAACTCTCTGCAAACTCTCGCCTGGAACTTAATTATCGTCTGCCATTGCCGTCGGGATGGTTTACGAGCCACTGCGGTGTATCAAGACAGCCTCTCTTAACACGTTCGCGTGCTTACGATTGGGTAGATCCTACTGCTTTTCTGACGTATCGCTCAGCGATCAGTTTTTACTCAGTTTTAGACTTAGAAATAACAAAATGGTGAAGCTTCGGTTGTCGCGGGTAATAATTACTATTTCAGGGCGAATTACCGTTGTAATTGGCGAGAAAGAAGTCCCGTCTAGCCTGGGGGATCGATTGACGCTCGATTCTCCGCGTCGAAGCGTTTATCCCGCGCCTGTGCAAGTGGGAGACGGACAAGCTTCCTCAATTATGCGCGTCGAGCGTAAAACGCCGCTGAATAATCCACGCGGGCGTCGCCTGGAAAAACACGCGCCCACCATCACAATAACCGCGTTGTGCCCCTTGCTCGTCCTCCGTTGACATAATTTCCATCGCGGCGAAATAAGGCCCCTCTGTTCTCCAGAATACGATCCCCGATGTCCGGTCAACGGTCAATCGGCGAACTCGAGGAACCTGCGGCATAAATATCGGCTCCAACCGCGGTAATCGGAACAACAGCGTGCATTCAGATCGTGACATTCGTTTGCCGGTATCTCAGGCTTGGTATCGGCGAACGAAGCTTCTAGAAATTAATAATACCGGAAGAGCAGTGAAGAGCCTTCATTCATCCCACGAACCACTCGCGTACGTACTTCATTCAATGATACGTTGCTCGTTTCGTGATTGGTTGCTCGTTTTCCTGTGGATCCCTCTTGTCCTCCTCTCTGTCGCGCAACGTCCGAGTCCCTGTTGCTCTGGTTATCGTAAAGGTTTATGGTTATTGTTCTCGCGTCGACGTACACGGTTGTTGAGCAGCGCCAGCAGCAGCTGAAAAGGAACTCGGGTGGTTTTAATGGGCCTGCGCGACCTATGCCGTCCGAAAGAGACCAGAGGAGAAATGGAACTCTGGGGGTATCATCGCGAATCGGGAGATACTTTATGGGCCTGGTGGTTGAAGATGGAGAATTTCGATATTGCTGCACGAACGAGTGATGAAAATGCTGTGCATTGAGTTGTAATGGGAGTTTCTCCTTTGTTGATTCATCTAGTGGGGAGAGGTGTAGAAACAGTCACGTGCTCTTTTAACGAAAGATGTTCGAGAGGTATTCCTCTTTTAGATGTGACTTTTATCGGTGGTAGTCAGATATTTGAAGGTACCTATAGTTCCTAGAATAGATCTATTGAAGTTGTAAATATAATAGTAGTATTCTTCGATGTTGACTATCCGCAGTTCAGAGTCACATTCAAGCTTTACACTTTAAGTATGTATGTCCTAATTGAGGCATTTGATGGGAAAAGGACACATACGCCAAAATGCCATTTCCAGAAAATCTATTTCAAAGTTTTCATTATAGTAGGGTAAACCAACCAGTAATTGACCGCATATCCAGTGAATGACCATTAGGCAAAGAAATGTCAATTATTAATTTAAAAATATTATGTGTTTACAAATGGAGTCTAGTTGCACTTTTAATATCCCATATTTTTATCTACGCGCATTAAGCAAACATTAATAAGTACAATTATTATTAAAAGTATGCGGTCATTTACTGGGCTTATACACGTTTTGCATTTTATAATCTTTTTTTTTAAATTACGATAAGAATAAATAATTATTTGTATAGAAATTTCGAGAAAAATAATTTTAAATGCAATTTCTACAGTTGTTTTGTTGTTATACATATTCAAGTATTAATCTCAAAAGTTCATAAATTCAACAATTCGGTCATTCACTGGTTTACCGTATAACTTAATAAAAAGTAATGCAATTGATCCCAATTTTTTTTTACGGATGTAGTACCATATCCTTCAAACGTTCTGAAAACAGAAGTCGTGATTTGAAAATGATATGTGTCTTTATTTATAAGTTTCAAGCAATTGGTTTATGTGCCGTTTTCCCATAAATGTAGTTTATTCGTAAAAAATTGCTTCTTTGTTTAGTCATTTAAATATAATTATGTTTACTTACCTAGTTACACATTTTTTATACATTGCTTGAATAAAGAAATACAAAATGAAGCACAAAAATAAACAAAAAATGTAATGTTTTCAGTAAATATTAATTTCTTCGATTCTTACAGCAAGCTGTCTTACAAATCAATTTTTTCTTTCCTAAATTAGGTTCTTTTCCTTGCGGATTTGATACTCGCCTCATTTTCCATATTTCCTCGCTTACACAAAATCCTCTATGAAACAAAAGTAGGTACTTATTGCACGACAGCACGGCAGCGCTACCGCGACCGCTCAGCGATCACGCTACCCGTAACAAAACAGCATCTAGGTAATCTAAACGCGAGAGAAGTAATGTCCTTGGTATATTATATATAAAACAAATACCTGAGTCGATTTAAACGATATAAAGAATGGACATAAGCCTATTTTGCCCTTTTTTCATCAATGCATCAATTGCAACTACATACACCTATCACTAGCAATGTCTTCAAATACTTGCTTATACAGATTGATTGAGATGACCTGCTTATGTAGATTCGAGGTTTCACAAGCCATCCACTCCCTCGTCCTCCCAACTCCTCCCACAAGCCTCACTATCACTCCGTACACCTATACCAACATGTTCCACCAACTAGAGCAAGAACTGAACCTTATTTCAACACATACAACATTCATCCGCAAACCACGATAACACCGTTATCACGCCCCATTGCAAACCAGATTCTTCCCTTCGAATAGCCAGTCCCCATGTCCACCATCCCACTTAATACAAATATGAACACCATCCCAACGATCAGATACCGCAAACCTCTCCATCTGCCCAAAAATCCAGCGGCAATCGACAGCCATCATCAAGTAGCTCCGTCTCCCCTCCGCGTCGCGCGGAAAGCACCAGCTCGACCGCGGTGAATCATTATCGGGGACGAAAATCGTCCCGCGAGAGGTGCAAAGTGAGACTGGCTCCCGGTTGATAAGCAACGACCGGATCAGGCTCAATCGAGCCACGATATTTATGCAGCGTGCCCGTGTGCAGCGATCGTTCGCAGCCGGCATTCCAACGGCAGGAGGCGCATTAGAAACGGCGGATCGGCTCGCCGAGGCCCCGACAAATGGCGTAATTAAGAGCTGCTCCCTGGCACGATGTTTCGCGTTAAACAGATAAGTGCTGTACAAAGTGCGTGGCTACGTTACGCGTTACACGCACACCTTCTGCCGCGGTTCGCCGTGGCGCGGCGTTCGTATACCCGGGATGGAAAGCAGAGAAAAAGGAATCCGGTAGCCGAAAGCAGCGTCGCTCCGCCGGCCAGAACTGGATCTATAAAGATAAAGGGAGAGCGGAGAGGCAGCATCTCGCGCGAGAACTCGCCCCGCGCTTTCATCACCGGCCCCGATATTAAGCGGCCGTGGACAGCTTCGGCTAAGATTCCGAACAAATCGCGCAATTAGCGGCCGAGTACCTCGAATGGTAGATCGAGCGGAACGGCACAGCGGAGCGAAACACGCATCGAGCCGCGCGGTGTGGCTGTGAACGCCGATGTCGCGGATAAGATGCGGTCGTGATCGTTTCCCATCGAACGGGCTAACGATGGGAAAGCCAACGATCCAATGGAAATCTACCCGTATAGAGAACGCGGGAGCAGTCGTACGTAATGTCATCTCGCTGGGAGCACAAACTAACGGAGGCGCGGGGATAGAACGCAGAAAGGGGAACGCTTAACTGCTTTCCGCGGGTATTTCTCACAGTAAAGACGGCGCGATGCTGGAGCATCGAATCATCGACGGCTATATTTTACGGACGATAAACGAATGACGCGGGGAGCACACTGAATTTCTCATTCTTCGATGCGCAGAATCCCGTGTGTGGAGCTGCGGTGTGGGAATTCTAATTCGCTGCACGGAGGTAGATTCTTGGCGCTAAATCGACTAGAACTTTCCCAGTGGTGGTTTTGTGTGAAATCTGACTCTTTGGAAATTGACAGTTGCTTGGTATGAATATCAAGATATCGACAAATTCAGTTCTTAATACATTGAGCTGATAGTACTGACACTGACTTACAAGGGAAGTTAGGCAACCAGGAAATTCAGAAAATTATGCAACTTTGTGCGCAAGTAGAGTATTTCATCCGTAACATTATCCTATTTTTAACCGACTTTAAAAAGGAGGAGATTCGACACGTATGATTTTTTTATGTTTGTTCCCGCATAACTTCTCAGCATATGGACCGATTTTGATAATCATTTTTTTTTTTTATTCGAAAGAGGGCGATAGTCCCATCTTAGACTGCATTAATATTGGCCCAATATTTTTCCAGTTCTGATTAATAATAAAGGCTGCTGTCACATAATTCTTATTATTTTATGTACCTACGCGCATATCTCCTCAACATGTTGTGTCAATATATATAAAACTAAAAAGTTAAAAATAAGAAATGTTAGAAAAGTTAAAACCGACTTTGAAAAAATAAAATTGCACTAAAAAGTAAAAAATAATTGTTTCCCTGATTTAATCTACGACTCTCATATTTTTTTAAGTCGGCGCCTCATCATCTGCACTGCGTAAATCTGGCGCCGACTGAAAAAAAATATGAGTGTCGTAGATTAAATAAGGGAAAAAATTATTTTCTACTTTTCAGTGCATTTTTATTTTTTTGAAGTCGGTTTTAATATTTTTTAAATTTTTTTATTGGTTGGTGCCATAGTGCCTTTTAGGGGTTGCAATCACCCCTTCAAGAAAATACAGTTTCCTTTATCGTGGGCTATCTCGAGAACGGTGGGAGATATCGAAAAGAATTTTAAACAAAAGTTGCAACTTCTGTTATATCTACAACACTGCGTAAAAATAATTATCCTACTTGCATACAGAGTTGCATAATTTTCTGAATTTTCGGGATGCCAATCTTTCCTTGTTAAAATTTTTCCTGTGTTGTATAAACACTGTGTCATCTTAATCTATTTACGGCACTCATTCCTGCTGAGATAGTTCACTAGCAAGCATTTCGCTTAGCAACCAAGTCTCCACACGTTACATCTGTACCACGATTTATACAGTACACCCCATATACAATCAAAAATACCCACACCGCTGCTCAGCTGGTTAAAAGTATCCCTGACGAGAAGCAGTCCCGAAATTGGCGTTTTAAGTGGACCCGCTAATATAAAACATGTCGCGGGGAGATAAACAAAGTGTCAGGCGAGGAAGTTTCGCCGCGTGAGAGGAAAGATGGCGGAGCGGAGGCGATCGACGCTGGGATAACGAGGTGATGCTTCGATCGAGGCTTAAGGAAGTTTCATTATGCGAGCGAGGCTGATAAGGGGGAAAAAGGGTGAATAAAATCGACACCGTCGCGGACGTAAATAATGGATGTTTGAGCGATCGCCGCGTCTTGACGGGGGACGCAAGAAGCCACGAAAAGCATAAACCCCCGGCTACGAGGGTGAGCTTTCATTAGGAGCAGCCTTGTCAACGACACACCCTCCAAGGGAAGAAACAGTGCGGTAAGGGTTGCGGGTCGTGCGCGATAAATAACCCCGCCGGTGACTTAGCGCCCCCGCGAAACTTCTTTCGATCCTCCCGCTGACAGACGTACCCCTGCCTCGCCGGCAAGGCTCTTTCGATTCGTTTAAACGCCGCTTTGCGGTACGCTCGCGTGAAAAACAGCTTTTCGATGGGAATGTTTCTTCTTTATTCTTCCCAGAGATCTTGGAGAGCTACCGGAGCTATTAGGGTTTGGTACTGTCAAATATATTGCGAATGACTCTGAAAATTTGTTCTATTCTTACAAGAAAACGTTTCCAAACTGAAAATTCTGATTTTAATGAAATATTGAAGTATGCAAGGAGCAATTTTTCTTTTCTGTGGAAATTCACTCCGGAGCTGGAGGTGTGAAATTAGCCCTTAAAATTATCGCGATTTTGACTATAATTTTATAATAATACATGCTACTATATTTATGCAAAATATAATGCACTTAAATGGTTTTAAATATTCTACCTCCCCATGCCCTTTTGTCACAGAACCCTACTTTCTTCACTTCATTACTTAATGCACTTATTCTTTTCCCTCAAAAAGCATCAGGCCACTATTAAAAAGTAAACGCTTAATTCACAATATAATTCTCACCAAAACTCGCGACCCGACTTTCAGTAGCCTCGTTCTCCATTCTCCAGAGAAACGAATGGACTCGAAGGGAGGATGCCACGCCAGCATCGCGGCTCCCCGAGCGGAAGTTAATGATTCTGGAGATTTTCGTTATCAAAGAGCCGTAGCAAGGGCGCTGGAAGGCAAAAGTGGCGAGTGCTGCGGACGTTGGACCAAGTCCAAGCGATTCTTTCCGGCTATAAAGCACCGCGAAAGTCCTTGAGGTGTATCCATTAAGCTTCGGGCAAACAAACTCGAAGAGCGTCAACGACCCGCCACTTTGCCGCGGTAATATATTACCACGTGACTAACGCACGCTACATCGCGGCCGCTTAAGCATCGCCTATACGCGCTCGTCAGATTGTATTTTATAAGTAAACAGATCAGGAGGGAATTTATTTCCAGCTGTCGAGCGCCGCGTCTTGTCCTCGCTGTCGTAAATCCACTGTGCTTGATTTATTCGCTTAATATAGAGCATCGCCTACTAGCCATCCCACGATATATTTCCACCATCCAGCCGTTTGAATATCATCTAACGGCGGCTACCGAGCGCGCGAAATAACGAATGACTAGTTTCGAGTAACAAATACATTATATTCCGTGTTACAATTCAACCGTCCCCGAAACATTCAAAGCCAACGATTCTCATTAGACTTTATCGCAGATATTCTCGACTTGAAGCGTCCACTTCGAAGTCCCGGGAAATTGCTACTTCGTTCTAAATTAGCAGCTGACATTTAAAAACCAGCGAAACTGTCCTCGACATTGCCATGAAATATTCCGTCTCGCCGTTCGACACACGGTTACGGTTACGGCTAACGAATGGAAATCCCATGCAAACGAATACTTCGTCGCGAGCTTGTAAATCCAGCGGTGCCGATACTACTGACTTCCATTATCGCGTAATTATTCGCCGGTCATAGGTAATTACAGCGCCTGGTCATTACACAAGTTGCTTCTCATTGAACGTGGAAGAGACATTGTAGCAGAACGTCACTTACTCGGCAAGTCAAATTCGTCGGCGGGCAGGAAGTCGCGCCACGGTGATTTCCTCCTTTCTGCGCGCATGCCCAGACATTTGTACCATCATTTGTTGCACGGAAAAGAATCGAACGACCGAGTTACATATTAAAATACGAAATTTCTGTCGTAATTTGCGCGCTACCAGTGTTTCGCGAATTGAGATCGCGCGGTGATACATTTAAATAGGCGTGGAAATGATTTTCTTGCTGCATCGAAATAACTGACACGTTCCATATTCTCTGAACGCACGCATGGGGTGCTCGACTTTTACAGTGCTACTTTTAACGCATAATCGTGACGATATTAGTAAAATGAAACGCGATACCGATCGGTGTTAGGCTTTGGATGCTCATTAACGGGTGTGCGTAATGAGCGTGCAACACTACTGGAAATGGGAGATAGGAAATAATTATACATTCACAGGGGGAAATAGACGAGTCATTGTATATCTAATATTGAACGGATTAAGAGTGCGAAATTCTCCTCGTGCTTCCTGGTTTCGCACGAGCAACTGGTACATACATACGTGAATAGCAATAAGCATTGCATGAATGCAACATTTTCTAATCGCGCTGCTTTATGAACAATGTTTGCAAATGTAATCAAAATTGCATTGGACACAAACGTCAAAGACTGCTGCATGCGATTAAATTAGTCGACTGAAGTTTCTAGAACATTCTAATTACACGTATTCTTCAATTGTATATACCTTCGATAAATTATTCTTGCACAATGTAGAGCAGCAGTTAGTGTCAGCTTACTGGCTGCAGTAGCTGTTGGCATGAATAATATTGAACGATGTAGAATGATCGCAAAGTCCCATAAGAAATTCAATTTTTTCATTTAACACTACTTTTGCACTGTGACACTTACAATAAGTAGTTTATTAAGTGTCATTACTGTTCTAAAATTCTATCAAACCAGGGGTCGAATGAAACTGTTAATATTTTCAATTAATTATGAGACAGCTGTAATTTTATGATTATTATCCTTCCTGTTCCGAGAAACCCTATAAAATGCAGTGTATTAACTGAAACTTTTATTCCTTACATTTTTTTTTGTAAATGAGAAACTTTTATTCCCATGAAAGTAGAAAAATATTCTAGTTAAACAGGAACATTTATTTTACTCTGAAAAAGTTAGAGTTGTGACAAGCAAATTTTCTGAAAATGTTGTGGGGTAGAAAGATCTGATTATGAAGTTGAAACCTTAAACAGTTCAGTGAACATAGTTACCTACATAAAAATAACAATTTGCTTCCTCTTCTGAATTTATCCTGCTTCCAATTCCTTAAATAATACTAATTAAAAAAATATTTCTAACTCTTATATTTTACCCCCAAATATCTGTTGAAAAGTATATGACACTCTTGAACTTTTATTAATCGAACATACAATACTTGTTGAAAGTGTTGAAACTGAACTCTTACAACAGAGTTAAAGTGTTAATGTACAAAGTTAACTTAAAACAGAAAAGAAATTATTTGAAACTTAAAAGTTCGATAAATAACTTTTATTTATAAAAGTTAACAGTTTCGTTCGACCCCTGTATTAAACAAACAATTTTCAAATAAAATTTGAGCACACTATTATTCTCCTTGCTCTTTCACCACATTTCTTGGTGATTCAGAACCACAAAAAAGCTAATCATTCAACGTCAGAAAACCCAACCTCTTTGGTTCTCAAACCCAATTCCTTTGGTTCTCGAAACGTAGTTGCTACATTCACACGGTTTCCCCTTATCCCAAGTGGAAGTATTCGATTCCGAAGTAGGCGAACCTGTACAAGAATGCACGGTGTCGTACGTGTTCGTAGAACGATCGCAATCGCGAGAGGTCACCGTCGAAGATCGTCCAAGGTTCGACGAGAGGATGGCCACGAGGTCGCCCTGGGACTCGCTTGGAAATTTACGAGGCCAATCGTCGATAATCGTTCCTCGATCGCCGATAATTGAATATACATCCGCCCCCGCTGGCCCTTCGTGAATTATGCCCGCGCTCCAGTGTTGTACGCTACGCGCATAGCGAACATTTCCGCGTGTGGTTTCCTGCGTGCACATTACGCCTATCTACCCGCGAATTCATTCCCGTGGCTATTAACGCCGTTCGCGATACCTCTTTCGATTATGTCCCGATTTCCACGCGGTTAACATGCTTGGGGTCTTCTGTCACTCGTTTTCCCCTTCGTTCGCGTTTCCGTGATCGATGTTAGGGGCATATGTTAAAGTGCAAAATGAGGAGGGATAGGAGTATGAGGTATAACTGAAATACCAGTGCACTAATATTCTTAAGTTGTAAATTAAAAAATTACACACTATTTTGTTGAATTTTTGTGGGTAGAAGAGATTAAGTAGGTAGATAGGTATAAATATTCCGTGAAATAATAAGGTTAGTCAGAGTTAAGTGGAGGGGGTGGTAATATTAATTCTCCGATACGAGATCACCCGCAAAATCTCAAAAACTCAGAGTAACTCAAAAACTCCACTCACTTTCTCACCTTCCCTTGGATCATGTGCATTAGAGACTTGATCAGTATTGGTCTATACACCTACTCATACTTCACTCCAAAAAATTACTCCGTTTAAGTGCCACCTGATGATCATCCTCGGTTATAAATTAAAACATTCAGCATATTCTGCACTTGTCATCTCTTCCTTTATTCCACAGATAGCAACATAAAGCTCTATCCAACAATAAGAGCAAAGTCTCCTACTCGCTTCCTTACGTTCCCCCACAAAAGCATATATATCATCCGCTATTTAGAGCTTCCACTCGATACTGTTGCGGCCGTAACGTATGCTAATTTGACAAATTGCGAAGGGAACGCGTGTACACGGTGCGCGTATGACGTGTCCCATGACGGACGCGCGTTATCGATCGCCATCGTGGATCTCGCGTCGCGGGGACGGCTGAAAGAATCCAAGGCTCGCGCGCTGCTGGAAGCTGTTCGAGACGTGTACAAGACACGGGCCATCTCTCATCCGGTCGTCGAATATATCTGCACGCGTGATATCGATCGGCGAGCGTGCACGCGATCAGATATCGCGCCCACGCGCGTTTCTTCCCTCGCGCGCTCGCGGCGAGGGACACGCACCTACTCGCCATCCACGATAATTCCTCAAATTAAATGCGATTTCTGCAAATTACAGCCTGTCCCTCGCTTGGGAATCTGTTAGGGGGAAAACGAGGAGTTCCTTCTGTGTTTCCATGCATGGTGACAATTAATTATTAATCATCAATTTTCAACCTCAAAAAATGTGGTGCTGGGGGGACAATTATACTTGTTTGTAGGATTCCTGTTTAGAGAGGTCACCATTTCCCTCCAGCAATATTAATCTTAGAATCATAAACCATTTCTAAGTTACAGAACACTTGAATGCTTAACACAAGCAAAAGCTAAACACTCTGCACCGTCTCGAGTCCATCCTTATTCTCGCTTCGGATACGAGCAAATGCCTTGACATTTTATACAAAAGAGGGGAAGAAAAGAGGTACAGAGAAAAGCTATGTTTCTTATTAAACACTGTAACTGGAGAACCAAGTCATCATCCTTGAGCCTAGAACCGGTCATTCGCTAAATCACCCATGACCTCTGAATGCAACACTTTCGGGGTCCCTATACAGGCCTCAGTCTCAACAGAATTTTTTTCTGCCTTCGTAATTTGGTCCTCGAAAGAGTCAGAGGAGACGAAAGACTCGAGTGGCCATGGTGAAATGGCGAGAAGCACGAGGGGGATAGAAAAGGGACAAGTTCCTCGCCTTTAACTGTCTCCTTCCACGTTCTGGTTTTCGCGTCTGGTTAGTGTCGCCGGGGCTCTCGCGGCCGACTTATCGGTGTTTATGTTAAACCGACGCATTTAACAGCCAGAACGGTTTATCTCGCCGATAAATAACACGGGAAAGGGAGAAAAAGAGCGAGGAAGAGAGAGAGAGAGAGAAGTTGAGCCGGAGCTCGTGTTCACCACTTGGGACAAGAGGCCCGCGGTTCTCGCGTCCGTTATTGTTCCTCGAGCGATCCTGAAGGACCAAGCTCGGGCCCCGTTGCACCGACGGTATCTCGATGGAACCCTATCGATGAGAAATGCCTCCTTCTAATCTGTACGGTGACCCCTGGCAGCCCCGATTCCTACCCTCTAACCTCTTCTCAGCCTTTGTTCTGCTATCTCGCCCAGCGACTTTCCGTTTCCAGGAAGCTGACACTCGCTGTTCCTCTCGATTCCGTGGAATCGTATACTTCACGCCTCCTCACTCAGCCCTTTCCTCCTTCGACTCCTCCCGGGGCGCGTCGTAAATTCGATAGCGGGGTTGGTTACGGGGTGGAACGTTGGATGCTAATCATCGTGCGGGATGAAGGATGATTTCGGGCCGATTATCGTTGCACTCTTGCTGTGTTCGTTAAGCTTTACTAATCTCTTCGTACAAATCGAACAGGCCATTACTTGGCATAGAGTTTGAGGAGTAGGTATCTAAAGTTTGAGCAAATATAGTATACAGGACACAGTTTTCTACGTAGAGTTCATTTCACAAACCTCGAATTGTGATATTATTTTCTCCTATTTTTTGGTGATATTACTTTCTTCTAATTTTTTGTGATTTATTTGATAATACTCTTTTTCGTACTCGACTTTTTCATGTACACACAGGATAGGTATAGTATAGGACACAGTTTTTTATGTAGAGTTCATTCCACAAACCTCGAATCCTCACACTATTTAGCTCCGTTACGCACTTGCGACCAGTCCCCGGCAACTTGGTCGCCGAGAGACCAGAAAGAAAAGACCACCTCCCCCGATTTGTCGCCAAGTGCATAACGGGGCTTAATATTCCCCTGCTCTAATCAGCTGGTGATTAACCACTCGCGCCCCACTCTTCAATTCAACACTCTCTCTCTCTCTCTCTCTCTCTCTCTCTCTCTCTCTCTCTCCCTCCCTTATCCCAGAATATAAAAAAGGACATACGAATCCGAGTTACCTTTCGCATAAATTCCCAAAAGTAACAATACATTCCCCCAAAATCTTTGATTATCTGTCAGATGGAAGCCTGACAGAGATTGAGTAGCATCGTCTATTTACGCCAGAGCTTTCGGTGTTAGCACAGAAAGAAACGGTGCGCTTAGCGTCGCGAAACCGGGAATAAACCGCGCGGCCGGCTCGTTATTTATAAGCAGCAAATGACAAAGATGACAAGGCGAGAAAATCATGCTACGTTCCGAATTTATGTCCCGCCGTCAAACGAAATAGCTCGCGCGTTCCTCGCGACGAGCGAGCGCCGCGTCTGAAAATACTTGGCATCGGGTTGGGACACGCACGTACGTGCCTGATACACGTGTACACGTGGACATCTAATGTTATCTCCTTGTCGTTCCCTCGGTCGGTTTGCCACGATTTACAAGGAAATTGCATTTCGACGCTCGGCCCACCCGTTATTCTAAACCGCCCGCCCTTTCCTGCTCCAACTGCGCTTCAACAGTCGCTGCTCTAAGTACGATGTACAGTACGCCTATGGACAGGAGAAAGTTTAAAGGTGGACGATCGTTTTGACGCTTGTTGATGGTGTATTGAGTGATTTAGTAGGTTTCGAGGATGAGTAACGCTTTGTGCTCCAACAAGTGTTTCTTGCTTTTGCTTTCTTTAGGACGTGAGTGCCAGAAGTTTAGTACAGGAGGGGAGAAAATTACTTTAATTTTAATTATAGTGTTTATAGGCGGCTCTTCTGAATTCTTTTCGCATGTACCTCTCTGAGGGTAGTTCTTTTTATGATGCACCTTATTAAGGAATTCTTTTCCCATGAAATCTCGCCTGGAGTGGATAATAAACATCTAGGAGAAGCTTATTTCCCTTAATTCTCTTCAACTAACTTTAGTGTACATAGTATCGACCTTTCGTGGTCTTGCAATGGCTTCTTTGCTACTAAATCACAGTTTGAATATTCGAATAAAAATAATCTGAAATCCAAGACCATATCAAACAAAGCTATCTCAGTTCCCTACTCTCGAAACACTAACAGAATCCCTTCCAGTGCGTCCTTCGAAGGAGGATGCCCTCGAAAAGCGGAGGACCCTCCGCGACAGGAAGGAAACATCGCGTCGCCGTGATCGACCGTGGAAAAAGGAAACGCCGTGTCGCGTTTTATCGCTTATTTAACAAGTATCATGAAGAACGCGCGCGTGTTGGTGCATGTGACACGGCCGGCCGTGAAATCACCGCGAGGCCCAACGAGCGTTGACAGACGCGGAACATGCGCTCACGAGTGTCGCCGCTTTTTGTCACTTTTACGGCCACGGGGCCCCGAAAATATGGCCATTAAGGCCCGCCAAGAGAAACACGCTTGTCGAGAAAGACCCGTAAACACGACACGAGAGAGATCGGGTAGGGCCACGGACTCGTATTACACGAGTTTGTTACAATACGTCGCCAGAAGGACCTCCATGCTCGTCTTCCTCCCCGAAACGCCTGACACGCGCTATCGCCAACAGGGCAATATGTTACCAGAGCTTGCGTACGTCACAGGATCGAATGAACTCGTACGCAGGTCCATTTTCGGTGGAACTGCTCAGCTCTTGTCAGAACATGGAATTCAAGCAACTCCGAATATGCCCAACTCCAAATATACGAAGGCGAAAGCTGTGAATTCTGATTCATCGATAGCAGAAAGTCCTTGTTATTCGAGAATTTCTATTGCGTCACAGTTAGGGGCGGATTTGAAGATTTGGCGGCCCTAGGATAACAAGCATCTGTCGCCCTTTCCGCGAAATATCATGAAATATTTTAATTTAAAAGAGTCAAGCCAGTTTCAAAATTAATTCAATGTAGCAACTCACATCTGAGTCATTGCTAATTCGCTATACGAAAAAGAAGTGAATTGTTTTTAAAGTTGTCTTAAGACTCCTTATTTAAACCTTTTCGAATTTCTTTGGCTCAGAATTTGTCGCCCTCTTTGCCGCCCCTCAAAATTTGTCACTGCCCAAAATTGTCTGCTCCCTCACATTTGTCGCTCCCGAAAATTTAATTCTCACCCAAAATTTATCACTCCTCAAAATTTAATGCTCCCCAAAGTTTATCGCTCCCCAAAATTTGTCGCTCCTCAAAATTTATCGCTCCCAAAATTGGTTGTTTCCCAAAATTTGTCGCTCAAAATTTGCCGCCCTCATGAACTGGCCGCACTAATAGGCCTATAGTCAAAGCCGTCCCTGGTCAGAGTCAGGTTCCACGCGTGTACACGTGTCGAAGTAAAATTTTATTCGACCTGATATTCTGGTTCACAGCGGTCATGATACTCATATTTAATAGTTAGCTATGCACAATGCGTTTGACGAAGGAAACGCGTACATTGTAACAATTGCGTTAACGAGGATCACCAGAGGTGAGAGAAAACTCTGATTGGTCGTCGGATTATTTCAATATCCATTCTTCGCGAGTTTCCCAGCATTGGTTATGCGCACTCGGTGGCATGTGCGGCGTTACGTAATCAATTCGTCGAACTATGTATCAGAATTACCAGTCATTAAGCAGGCAACTTTGTGTATGCCACTCGAATGTCATTAACCATGATCCGAGGAACAGGAATTATCCGGTTTTTCTCGTGTAAGTCAATGGGACGCGGTCAGAGATGAAGCTTCTGGGATGCAGAGGTTCGGTTGAAGCATAAATTAGTGGCCGCTGAGAGTACGAGCGTGCAATTAAGCACGACTGCGTCGATCGCCAGGGGTCCGCGCGCCCGAAAATTATTGTTTTCTGGAAAACTTGCGAGACACGTGTACTCCCATGGGTGGCCGCATCGTTTCGGGCTAGGGAAAATATATGGTGGAATGGTTCGTACGTCAGAAAGTCAGAACCGAAATGAAAACACGTGTGACGTTTATCTCGTGGAGTTCTTTCACGTTTCTCGTCCCATCGTACATCTGTAAACTCGGCCGTTATTATGACACATCTTCATCTTTTAATATATTGGAAACATTAGTTCCTATATCGTGGTACATAATTAAAAGAAGGTCCGTGGTACTGAGTAATCTAATATCGGACGTAGAGAATTTTTAGTTTGGTGTTTCACGAGTCTGTGGGTAGCTACAATATGCATAATTGAAAGTTGCCGTAATGTAGAGTTTTCTATAAGCAAGGAAAGCAATATAATATTCTGAATTTATAAACTCGACCGCTAATCAATACTCAATTTCATCTGCCATTCTTTTTAGTACCTACCTACTCTTGGATGTCATTTCAGGAATTATAATTAAAGCAACATAATATTTATCAATTTATAACTACACCCTGCGTATAGCATATCCCTACAGCGAAATCGCAAAGCAACACTTGGTTTCTTAAAAAGAAATACAAGACTTCTTACTGAATGCTTAAAGGTTTGTGCACACATATCAATTCCATAATAGTTCCATCAGTATGAGTGGTAAGAAATTTATCTGTTTTGGAATGGAGCAGTTCAACACTAGGGCTATAACGAATATTCGAATAATTCAATTATTCGAATAATTCAATTATTCGAATACCAGAGAATTTGAATTTAAGATTCGAATTATTCGAAGAAATTATTCGGATATTTACAACTCTGGTTCACACTTATCCGTGCCAGTTACTGGCACTGAAAAAAAAGGACCATTGACAGCACTAAACCCTCAAGAAACATATGTGTGCGCGGAGCTTAAAACAGAGCACACTGGAGCCACACCACATATTTCAATACTAAACACTAAACACACGACACCGAGATATAATAATTCCATCACCCGCGTCCCCGTAATCTACCCTAACGACAAACAGAGACGAAAAGAAAAGTGAAGTGCCCTTCCGTTCCCGCAACTAAAGTAAACCAACGTTCACAAGTGCGTCCGTAATAGTAAGCTCGTTGACGAGAGTCCCGTAGTTTTGCACGCAGGGCGGACGGCGGTTCCAGCGCGAAATCGCCCCGCGTTTTGTCTACATAGAACGTTTGTCGAGAGAAGTTGTTGCGGCTCGAGTAGGGTTCTAAGGGCGAAATATGTTCGCGGGCCCTGGCCCCGGCGCAGTTTACACGTACGCGCGATGTTTCCAGCTTTATCAGCCAACACACTTGACTCGAGTTTAAATCCGTCAGTTTTTGCTTGAACAACCCGGCCAACTCTCCGCTCCCCCGCGCAAACACGCTGCACCACGGCCCGCCGGGACAAACACGGTCGTGCGGATTTTTCAAGTCACTTTTGACCAGCCCCCTACCCACCCCCCTGCTCCTCTAAGAATATACGTGTGACCGGGTGTTTGTCGAGGGATCAAGATATTTGCGCGGCCCGCTCTCCGCTATCTACTTTCGCCCGTGTGTCGTGGCTAGACAAACACCCCGAACTTCAGGTGGCCCCTCGGAGTTTCGGCGAGCAAGTTCGGGGAACATCGACGCGGAAAAGTTACCAAGACCGCGGGTGTATCTTCTATTCTCTAAATTAACGAGGCTTGCGTCGAAAGGAGAACATTCGGAGGGTTGCTACGCCCGAAAATTAATTTAATCACGTTTTACTTGTTATTCTGTTATCAGCTTTTTCGAGTACACTTGTTACTCCGATTATTCATTAACTCTGTTGATTTTATTCGCTCCAATACGGCAAACCCCAAAATATAGTAATTTCAAAATTAATAATACAGTTGATTCTACGAATTACGAAGTCTTTATCTTTAACAAAAATCAGTTATCGCTATGTAACATAAATTTATACTTGGATGTGGTTGAGAGGTATAATTGGAGTGTGCCCTTTTGTGAAGTAAACAAAGAAACGAGGAATCATGTAAAGCCCTGTTCAAAGACACATTGAAGAAGCAATGTTTGGTTAGACAGACGCGTTGGTGACGTTAACGTTCGATCGACGCCGCGTCAATACCTCGTTCAGGGACCCAGGCACGGTTACCGAGGGCTTATCGAAATCAATTATCGAGGGAAGGGGGGAGGGGGTCCGGTGGCATGATTTCAAAGGAAATGCAGCGCGGATGCGCCTCGTGCAATTCGTGAAATATCAGACAGGATCTACCGTCACGCCGCGCGGTAAATCAAGCCAGAGGTTACCGGGCGACCGCGACCGGCGATACAGAAATACAAAGCACGCGCATTCTGATTCAGACCGCCCGTAATCGTTGAGAACGAGACTTACGGCAGATGGAGAAACCGTACTTGGTTGTCTCGTACAGGATGCTTCAAGGGAATCGACGCCACGACGAACAAAATTGCTGTGGCCTCTTCCCATATCTCAATTCGTGTAAAATGTCACTAATGCATCTAAGCAGTAACTAAGAGTCTACATTCGTCTTCTCGCTATAAATAACAGTATAGGTGTACTTAGCAGAAATGTGGAGGCACCGTCAGTAACACACTCAGGATTTAATCTTGGGAGGAGCCGAATTGAACGGCTAAAAACATTTTTAATGCAAATTCAATAAAATTCATTAGGTGATTAGAAAAATGTAGTTAAAGAATAAAATCCAGACAAAATTCTTGAACTACTTCAGTCATGGATACATTAATCTCCTTTTTCCTTTTTCTTTGGATGGTGACAGGGCCCCTTAGCCTCTCCATCTCTCTTTCACTCCACAGGGTGAATTCTGTAGACGGAGATGTTTAGATTCACATTTCAGCATGAACATCAGAGACCTATTGTTTGATATCTTTATAGACTGGATGGTCGAAGTTTAGATTATATTCAGTAAAAGGGATTTGATGAACAGTCAACGCACTCCAATATGTACCAGCGTTGCCTCGTTTCTCAAGAATGCTTAACTTGCAACCCCCGTCTCAAAGTAAGAACTGTTATCAGAATAGAATATCGGTCCCCAAGTCCCTTACCCGAGTCCCCCGTTTGACGGGACCTGTAGACACGCATGAATTTCACGACGGGATGAGCCTGGAGGACTGTCTCCAGTTTGCGAATATCTGGCGGCTATCTCGTGGCTATCGGGGGGAAGTCATCGCCTAGGTTCCCTGTGTAGGTGCCCACCTACACGTATGTCGAGGAGGCAGGGAGCACGGGAGAGGTAAGACAGAAACAGTGAGGGAGAAAAGATGAGCGAAAGGGGCAAGGCGGAAGGAGAAAGGGAAGGAAAAGTCGCGGCGGTTCGGGGGAGGGGATGGGAAAGGATCGTCGAGGAACAACGGTGTACGTACACCGAGGGCGAAGGACGTAGGTTAGGACAGCGAAAGGTGGGAAGATAGAGGCGAAAGAAGGTGGAAGGGCGGAGAGGGGCAGAGGATGAGGGGCACGCTGGGCTACAAGCTGTCGGGCGACGATAGCATCGCCTATCGACCCCTAGGATCGCCCGAAGAGGTTTTCCATGTTCTTCTTCGTTATACGATCTTGTACGAGGAGCGGTGGTACGAGGGTGTGCAGGTAACAAACACCCCCAATTATGTCAGCCTGAATTAGTAGTGGTCCAACTATTTCGAAGCTAACGAGTTGCCTCTGTCCGCGCGCCGTGTCCTCCCGACGCGTTTCTTTTCTGCCCCGTCGCTCGGGGCCCGTCCGTGCCCCCGTCTCTCCGTCCCCGTCCTCCCTCCCACGCGCCCCCTCGCCCAACGATTTTTCATTTGTCCACGGCCGCCGCCGGTAGCCGTATTCTGGAAATAAATTTTTCCCCTCGACAACGAACCTCGCTTACGAGCTGTCACGGGACGGGCCGCGATTACGCGGGACACGAGCGTCGCTTGTTTCCGTAAGTGGCTGTTTCAATGAGTAACGAGCTCCTCGATGGAGCTCCACGGCGACGCCGCTGTCGCGCTTCCACGTTGATTTTTGATCGCGAGCTGGGAAACGCTGCGCGACCAGCGCGGATCCGTAATGTCGATCAATTCGCTCAAACGACTAGCAATGGACTAGTACTTTAACTACAGAGCGCCACAAAGTGGTTGGTCCAGAGTGTAAGTTGGAATTCTGTGTAATAAGAAGTTTGTATAGACCTGTATAAGAAGAGACTTTCTTGTCCAGCGACTGAAGTTCTATGGTTTAATTTCAGGTCTTTTTGGTACACGCAACTGGAACGTAAAGTTGCGACCGATATTCTTGAAACGTTCTGTATAATACAAGCTTGATTACACCACCTATGTTACGATACTTCCCAGATATATTGGTCAATCGTCGCAGCGGGTGTTCGAAGCTCAACAACACTCGTTCTAACTGAGTTACATGATCAGACTTAACAGGCACATGATTATACTTCCTTGCCTACTTGTGAGCCCCGAGGGAAGTCTCCAAGGCCTCTCCCCCTGAATCATAAGAATTTGAAACACCCGCGTATCGTTCTGGCCCTCGTAGATGTAGACGTAGCGACTTCAAAGAAACGGAGATGACAGCTCTTTAGGCACGCTGCGCCAGTGAACATGGTTTTTCCCTTTCAGAGTCGAACGATGCCGTTTTACCCCTACTGCGAGCGACGGCGGTATAAAACCAGGAAAGTCCGCCCGCCAATTTGTTGGCCGGCAGCGGTGGACACTTCCCGTGGCGGGGCCCCTGACGTCGCAGCATATTTTTACTTTGCCCCCGTCCACCAAATGACAACCATCTTCCTCGTATTCTCGTGTGTCGAGGGAAAGGACTAAAAGGTTTTGCCTGCGGGAGGTGGTCCTCGTAGCGAGGCATAGACGGCTGGCTCTGCTTTCATTGTGCAATTGGAACAGCGCCCCGTTGTATCGGCCCTCGCCTCCGTTGGCTCTCTTTCTCTACGATGGTCAACCAGAGTTTCTCTTCGTTTTACAGGCGTTCGTGGACGTCCGTTATCTGGTACCATTGCCGACGTTAGACTTCGCAGGCTTCTTGGATGGGTAAGCTGGGAAAGCGGAGGTGTGGAACAACTGGAGTTTTTGCATTAGACTTTAATGTTGCGAGGAGTCTTTTACTTTATATTGCATAATTGTACCTTCTTAATTGGCAGAGGTAATTATCTTCCATAAGCATAGCGTTCCTCGTCAACTAGCTTATCTGATCTACTTTTTGCATCCATCATCTGTTTAATGCTTTGGTGTATGGCTTCAAAAATTTGTAATTTTTTTAATCAATTCTCAAAGATGTCTGCAACAGCCCCGTTAGATTCTCTTATACCACCGTCCAGCGTAGCTTGACCCGACCGTTGCGAGCAGCCCCCTCGAGGGGTCCAACGAAACGGTGGCCCCGTCTCCGACAGGATCCTTGAACGGTGCTGCCATCGGGATGACCGACGGTCACCTGTGCAACGATCGCCCGGTTCGCCCACGCGTAACCTGTTCACCACGTCCTCGTGCATCCTCCGCGAGACAATGCGACGCGGTTGCACGGTGCGCGCGGCGCAACGAAGAAGTGTGCGTACCTCGGCTGCGGCAGAGGGGGGCAATCTTAAGTGCGCTGCTTTACAAGATAAGGAATTAAGTACGAATACCCCTTGGTGACCAGCAACCATCCAGCGGGATAAGATAAGGTTCGCGCGTACGTTGCCGCATACCAGAGTATCGGTTCGACCGGTATTCAGGTGAAATCGCACGTGGAAACCGCCGCTCCCCCCTCGACCAACCCCCCCCCCGTATCGATTATAATGCGAATACACGCGGCTCTTTATCGACTGCCTCTACGAGCCTGATAAAAAGCCCAGAGACGGGTGCCAGATAAGGGAACTGGATTATTGTTTTGGATAAGATCGATTTAAATTGCGGGACAATTTGGGCACGTGATTTTTGGTGAAGGATACTCGGAGGGGTCCTGGATCTTTCTGTTTGTCGACGGAGAATGGTGTGACGCTTGAATATTGCGTGATTGGGGGCATTATTAACCTACTGAGAAAGGGTGATTATTTTTAGTTGGGGGTAGTCACTGAGCTTCTGATGTTGGGTATAGTATCATAACTATGGGAGATGTTACCGTAACGGGGTTCAGGTAAGAAGTCAGATTTAAGCCTAACTCGTGATCTCCAATTGCATTAAGGGGTCGTCCTTAAGGGGTTAGGCCACCTTGGACGGAGCAAAATTGCAGTCATTTTCGGCATTTTTTTTTAGAAAAATAATGAAATAAACAGAAAATTTAATATGAAGCTTGTTATTATACAACTCTCGCCAGAAAAAACCGTATTTCTTTCGTACAAATAGGCGGAGGTAGAGCCGTGATACGCAAGATCTTGAGTAGCGATGTTTTCCACGGTGTTCAATCCCACGGCTATACCGTTTGACCTAGAACACAAAACGGAAAAGATTTATTTTCTGCATGCCTAAAACTAGAGAAGTACGTAGGGAAAATCCAGAAACATTAATTTGTCTCGAAATGGTGAACATGGGGAGAAAAAGTGCATTTTTTTTTATAAAAGTGTCAATTGCAAAGAATATGTTCAAGATATCGCAAAATCGCTACGTACTTCTCTAGTTCTAGGCATGTAGAAAATAAAACTTTTTAGTTTTCTGTTCTAAGTCAAACGGTATAACGGTATAGAGATTGAACACCCTGGAATATGTCGCTCCTCCAGATCTTGCGTATCACGGCTGTACCGTCGCCATTTTGTTGGAAAAAAAATAGTATTTTTTCCGGCGAGAGTTGTACTATAACAGGCTTCATATAGAACTTTCTGTTTAATTCATTATCTTCCTAAAAAAAATGCCGAAAATGACTGCAATTTTGCTCCGTCCAAGGTGGCCTAACCCCTTAAGGGTACCCTAGGTACAAACGCTTGAAAAATATGCGATTTTCATGAATTAAAAGAAAAGAAACAGAACGACATACAGTAAAAATGCTTTTTGGACTTTATTACTTCGTATATGAAGAATAAACGAAAAAATTATTGTTTGAAATTGATCAATTTTTGCCTTAAGTATACAGCATTATATCTTGACAGAGGCCACTGTAAAATGCTTAATTAAGAACCGATTTCAAAAACTCTTATGACATTCTATTCATAATTAAATTCGTTATCGCCTTATCCTCGAAGAGTAATTTTGGATCACCTATTTTTTTATAGACAGATTTATACGTAGAAAAACTGCTTTTTTGCAACATTGTGTTTAAACATGTACTAAAAATCACCGGATTGTTTGTTTGCAATGAAGACGGATAAGGCGATAACCATTCACACATATTTTAAGAATATTTTTAGTTTTTTTATTTCAGACGATTCTGTCACAAGTTCTGATGGGATCCGCCAAGATCTCTAATTTCTACAATGGTACAACGAATGCTGTATATATAATACAGAAATTGATAAAATTTAAACAATAATTTTTTGTTCGTTCTTCAAATATGTAGTAATAATGTCCAAAAAGCTTTTTTACTATATGTTGTTCAATTTCTTTTTGTTTAATTTATAAAAATCACGTATTTTTCAAACGTTTTGACCGGAGGGTACCTTTAAATTACATACGGGTAATTTTGGCGATTTCTTATCCCCTCCCTCCCCCAGTATAAGAGTTCGTAAGATTTTATATTCTAACCTCCCCCCTCGTCCTTACATAATATTTTTTACATTGAATAGAATTTGTATTTATGGAAAATTAGGTTAAAAAATATTACATAAGACGCTCCCCTCCCCTGGTAAGAAAACGTAAGAAATCCGCGACCCCCTTCCCCTGAAAAAGTCTTCCGTAATTTAAGGACGATCCCTAAATAGTATTATTTCTATAGTATTAAATACCCCCAATGCATCTATCTCACATTGCCCAATCCCAAGCACTTCTTCCCACCCAAAGTGAAACGATCGCACCAACAAATTCACTCACACGTCTCTCCACCGATGGCAATCGTCCACCGCAAAGTTGAAACGCGACGAACCGATCAAAGTCGAGATTAAATCGCTTGCAAAAGTGGAATGGTTGAAACGCACAATGACCGCGCGGAAGGGCAGAGCGGCTGTAAACAAATCGTAAAAAGAAAGCGGAAAGCCGTGCGCCTTCGTTTCGCTATTCAGCGCTCGTAATAGTCGCCAGGGCCGGGGTAGACCCTTATAAAGTCGATCTTCGTTTCGGTGACTACTTCCTTCTTAATGCGGCCAGCGATCGTTACAGCCGTAAAAGTCGAATCGTTCCGGGAACGAGAATTCTTTTTCAGCGCCGGGCGTCCTCGAGGGGTTGGCGGCAGCGGGGTAGGGAGCAACCACCGAGGAAACGTCCGTTTTACCAGGGATTAGGGTAAATGATCTTCGCCAGCGATATCGACAGTCTCGTTGTTCGACCCTCGATAACGGAGCGCGCGATCATTTTTTATTTTCCGCGCTCGCGCCCCTCGTTGGAAGACGGGTTGGAACCGCTGCGAGTCCCTTGTCGGACAGAAAGTAGTTTCTCATGTCTACCTCGAAGCAAAGTGTTGTAAATTAAGTTAATTTCCCGCAGTCACGTTGATCAATAATGCCGCGGAGGACCGAGAGTTCATCGTCGCTCCTCCGTCTGTCCCCGAGTAATTCGATCAGCGGGATATTAATTTTCCACGGGCGCACCGTTACACGTACGGTCTCGCACATATCTCGCCGCATATTTCAGCGTCTTCGGGCGAGGAACGAAAGCTGGTGCACGCGTGACTGAAATATCTTATCCGCGGCTCTCTCTAAGCCAATATCAATAGAGGTCCGGTGTCGTGGTAGTAATGAAAGTTAAATATCACCACGTCCGTTGCTCGCGCTCGAGCTTCCACCGGTCGAATCAATGTTTCATGGATATTCGTGCCGCGAGTCTGCCTTCTAGGATTAATTAACTATCGTTCCCGCGAGGAGTGCCGTGCTGGTAAACACCTGTCCTATGTTTTAAGCACGACTCGTAAATAACCGATTCGCTTGTTCCAGTATTGTTAGGGTGTTTTGCTGGCTGATCGAACAGACGGACAGTTCCAGTCCTCATGGTTGTCGAGTCGAGAGTAATCGCGCAAATTGCTGGGTCATATTTCTAATTAATTTGGGGCAGGGGTAGATACAGATTGTTCAGGGTGATTGGAGTCAAATTGTGGAAATATGTGCTACTTATGCTTTCGAAGCTATTTTTAATCCTTTCTTTTCTTAATTTCTGTGTCGCCCAGTTTCTATATCTTTCAAAATATTTATTATTTACTTCATCAGTAATCTTACACTTGTAATTATAAGTGAAAGGATCTTCTATATTTCTTAAGTGGAGTTTCAGTTTTGTATTTAGTGAATTGAAGAGTCCTTGTAGAAATCACTGTAAGTGCCAAAAATCAAATTCTATACTATAGTATTATCATTGGCACGTAGAACATTATCCGATAGTATTTTTCTTTTTAATTTTGGCACTTACAGTGGCAATACAAGGACTCTTAAATTCTTTCCGTTTCTTCTCATAAGCTATTTTAGTCACTGAAGGTTTCGCCGATAATTCTATAATAACCAGTGCAGAATATTGCACACCCCGCCGAGCGATAAAGTCGCTCTTCTAAACGACTGCAATTAATCCCAGAATTGTATAAATAATACACACCGAGTGATCTTCAGATCCGTATCCAGAATACAACGACCCTGCCAGACACCAAATTATTACCCCAACCACCGAACATTGTCCCACGCGGTATTAAGAAAAGGGACATATTGGGGGCCGAATTACAATACAAAGGGCCGTTCGACATCTGCGATCGTTGACCACCGCGATCATCGATACACGTTTATTCCTTTCGAGCACAATATCGCTTTGAGCACTATCGCGAGGACGAGACAGATGCTCCAACTATACATTCATCTCGCCGCTCGAACTGTCCCCGTACGATCGACGTCCCTTTCTTGCGCACCGATTAATCATCCGCCCAGTGTCTGCGCATACACCCATAAACACCCCCAGCCGTCGACAAAGCGCTGTATCAAAATATTTGTACACATTCGTCCAGCGCGAAGCAATAGTCGCGTTAACCAGAAGCTTGCCTCCTAAATCTGTGGCCGAAGGTGAACGAGGGGTTCCTTTGAGGCTCGATTATCTCGTAAAATACGCCCGACAGCCGTAGTCCTTAGTTATTACCGGAAGCAGCGGACCCAGGCCCGCATGGGCCAGAGCTTAAGCGCGCGTGTGTGCATAGGAAAAGCCGGTGCGTGGGTAAACACGCGTTAGTTACGTGACCAGTCTTTATCGCGCGAGTCCTTTAAGACGGCGATAGGGCTGGAGGGACGGCGCGGCGGCGTAACGGGGGAGAGTATCTGATTCGAAATATAAATCGAGGTTGCCCGTTCCTTTCCGGTCGTTCGTTAAGCCTATTACAGTCTGGCCTGGGCCCCGCGGGCCCTAAAGGGGCCCATTCAGTGACACCGTCGCGAGTCGCGAGCATCCATAATCCTCGTGCGTGTGTATTTACAAGCTACGAAAAGCCCCGCGCATAATACGGCCACGATACTGCTCGTGGGCCACCGGGGCTGAACATCGCTTTTCTCTTTTCTTGCTGGCCTCTGTGTTTCGTTCCTTTTTTTCTCTCCCCCTCCCGCCCCTCTTCTCCGTCTCTTCTTCTGCCCTGGCCGTCCTTTACGACCTACCGGGAACAGGGCAGGGAGGAAAGGGGAGACACCACGCGAGGGAACGACCACGAAGCAGGTCCAGGTTCCGGGAATGGAAGGACTCCTTCTTCATTGAGGATCCAGGACGCGGCTACCTGTTCCTCGGGCCGCTTCCCCCCTTCTCCTTTTCACTCGCTGGCCCCGCCGTGGTCATCAGTCATCCCGGATCGCTTTTCTCGTACATCACGCTGCGCTGAATCCTGGAACGAACCGTCCAGGAGGGCCCCCCATTATTCGTCATTACACTGTCACTCGTGAAAACACATTTCGAATGACTCCGCCGGACCTCTCCCCCGCCGACCCACATCCAGCGTCCCCTTTCTCCGGCTGTCCCCCGTGCCCCCTGTCGCCGCCCGCGTGTTTGTGGCCCCCGAGAGGTGACTGCGCTCGTGTTT
This sequence comes from Andrena hattorfiana, assembly GCA_944738655.2. Lineage (NCBI taxonomy): Eukaryota > Metazoa > Arthropoda > Insecta > Hymenoptera > Andrenidae > Andrena > Andrena hattorfiana. The sequence goes on from OX122891.2 coordinate 72,532,553, forward strand.
CACATTCACACGGCGCATTCAGGCCTCGCCTTTCGAGGAAGTTTCGGTGGGATTGCGGTGGGCCGGCGGCGTCAATATTTGGAATCCGCTTGTCTGCGGGGATGATCGAGCGACGATCCAACGCGTCACCCTTCGCGGGATAATGGATCTTGGTACGTTAGGCGAGGTCCGAGTGGATGTTGTTGCAACCAGGGAATTACGCGGACCTGGGTGGATGCAGTTTCGAAGGGAAAATGTACCTAGTTGAAGTTTTGTTGGTAAATTACGGTCTATTCGAAAAACGGAGTAACCCACATTGAAAGAAAATTAATTTTTCCTATTTTATATTATTAGTAGAGCTTATTGGAATACATTATTGCTACTAACTCAATTTCGCAGAAAATGTGGGTTCTCAATGCCTGAAACATGGAGTAGAATGAAACAGATTTATAGAAACTATACAACGCCTGCAGGTAACTAGGAAAAGCGTGTCATTCAAGTTTCACCTCATTCCATTTTGTCTCATTCGGTATACTTCAGGTCAATCTCCAAATAGCGAACGAAGAATAGGGTAAATCCGGGAGACGCGGTCGACCTAATATAAAATGTATATTCAAACTAATACAGATATTATTTATCTTACCAGAGCAAACCTAATATGTTCAGAATTTTATGCTGATTCAGAAAAACTGGTCGATATTTGCTTTAAGACAATATTTACTGTAAATCGGGTTGAAAACTGAAGTCACGACATCTGACCACCTCTCCCGAGGAGCCGGGAGAAATGGTTTTCGTCGTTGGCAGAGACCACTCACATAATTATTCATGGAAAAATAACAAAGAAGAAAGCAAAATTATTTATGAGTGAATACAACTACACATTCATTGATATTTAATTTGTTTACGCTAAACAAGTACAGAACACATCAAACATAAAACGAACTACCTACCAGCGATTAGCAAGGCAAATGAATACAAAAGTGAATAAATCAAATAAATAAACAATAATAATAATAAAATAATGATAAAAAATAAAAATATAAATAAAAATCATAACTCGACCATCTCTCCTTTCTGCAGCGAGAGATGTTCTTCTCGTTAGTTTTGAGAGGAAGAGTTAATATGGCTAAATACTTTGGCTGCATTGTCCCCCAATATCTTTACTATCTTATTATTCTTAAACATTAAACGAAAATAAACTTAGAAGTATATTTGAAATACGATTCTGTACACCGTTGTTTGACAAAAGAGGTTAAATGTAACCTCAGTTTACCCTTTATAGCCTGTAAATCTAGAAAAACACAGAAGGAACCGAAGTGACGCTATTCATTCAATTGTTTGGCTTCTAGAGAAGTAATTCGTCTGCACTTTAACGCGTTTCTACATATAGAGTATGAAATATAGCGACTCGATCAACTCTCCGGCCCGACCGCGTCTCCCGGATTTACCGTACCCACCAACCAGACCCACTGCACCCTCCAGTCACAATGAAACACCTAAATTCGTACAGTCCCGTTTTTCCCCCGGTCCGATTAGTTACACTGAGATTACCCTCGAACCTCGTCGCAAGAAAACCTCTACAAACAGATGGGCAAAAGGTGAGGTTGAAAGCCGCGCTCGATTTCACAGACTAACCGCTCCTTTGCCTGCATGAATCGTCCCCATCAAGCCCCAGCAACGAATTAGTATCTCGGTTAATCCAATCGGGCGGGGTTCCTTACGTCCTCCGTTTCATTTGGCCGATCCGCGCGCACTTCGCCCGCGACATTATACCGAGTAACGACTGCTGGGAGGATCTCCGGGCGTAATTGAAGCCGGGTCCGACTTCGGCCGAGATAAGTTCGAGAATCGTAGGAGGCCAATGCCCAGTCTAATCACAAGTTGCCGCGGAGGGCACGCGTCGGGCTGATGGGTTCATTAGGCGTCGGGACGCCTGCCGCATCCAGATCTCACTTTTCTGTCGGTAATGGCGGCTCGTTCCGCCGCTATTCTCGCCATCCTCTCTATCCTCGCGGGATTGCTCCGACTTGTACGCGACCGGATTGCTTATCGCGGTCGACGCCACGTCGATCGAATAACCGGGGGTGGGAACCACGGGAATATTCGCGCCAGATGATCGAGACTGATTGGCTGAGAGGCTGATTCGTTGACACGGACACGTTCCAGGAAGCTAGGTCGCAGAATCATGGAGCTACAGTGGCGATGATGAGGACTGCAATCCCCGCGTGAGCTCTGCTTTTCGAGGTGACATCCTGGGGCAAGTTGTTGGGAAATTGAGTTGCAGCTTGTGGGAACTTGCTAGGGGTATCTGTTCTTTATTTCCAAATGGAGCTTGACTAAGTAATAGCAAGTTGAATATATCTAGATCTTTACTCCTAAAGTTACTCCCCGGAACTATTCATTGAGTCTCCATTCATTTGAGTCTCCATGGTTCAAGATTTCTCAATCATACATTACTAACGACACCGACGAAATAGAATTTCCCAAGTGCTCGCGCGACAATGGAACCGAAATAGTGAGCTTGCACATACCGTCAAAGGACAAAACTAAAACCACTAAAGTATAGAGGTACGTATTAAGCAGGAAGTGAACCGAATCGGGTATAATCGCGGCGAGTCAATTGGAAAACGAATGCCAGCAGACGGTTTAAAAGGTGAATGAATAACGGGTGGGCTTCTGAGGCGGGTAAATGCGTCCGATAATGGCTTATTTCTGCTTAATCATTCCCCGCGGTAATGGATAGAACGTTTCTACCGCGAGGTTTTCGGCTGCACTTTGAGTGTCCATTCCCGGGGGAGCAAAGATTGACAAGCCAATAATTGCGCTATTTTTCCCTTTAATTTATTTCATTACGGGCGACTAGAGCAGTTTCTGGCACTCGTTATTCATCGACTTCGCCCTGTAATTGGGAAAACCATTAAAGGTTCCCTCTCTCCTTCTTTCCGCCGTTCCTCGTCGCCCTTTAAACTCCTTTAATGAATTGAGCCTAACTGCGATTATACCATCACGATGGGGTAACGCCTCTCCTTTGAAGGGACGCGGACCCTCCGAGATTCGACGTTTAATTTCCTCGCGCCTCGTCGTCGTCGTCTTCTTTTCACGGCTGTAAAGTACTCTCTCGGTAGCTGCTCGAGAATTTAGCAATATACCAAAGCTAGCCTCCCCTAAAAATATATCGCGGCTGCCAGGCTGGATAAATAGCGGGGCAAATTTGACGGAGGTCCCTGACGCGTTCGCTCTCTTGTCTGTTTCACTTCTGCTGCAACGATCGGCAAATTATTCACCTGCCTTTGGTGGAGGGTGTACACAAAAAGGAATACTGACACTGATCGCCTGAAATTATTTCTTCTATTCTTTGGAGTAGGTACTAGGAAATGTTGAAGATTGAAAGGAAGGATGAAAGAAGGTGATAGTAGGTTTATAAAAGCAGTAGCTTGTGAAGGTGAATTAAAGAACCTAGAGCAGTCTAGAGGGTTGTGTAGGGTAAAACTGTACAATACGCCCCATTTGACAAAACGCCCCACCATTATTTTACGCACACAAACCAGGATGCATCGACGCGGTCGTCAAATTCGAACTTGCCTCAGTCGACCACAACTGCCGCAATAAAAATACGAGGAAATATTACGGCTTTTAAAAAAATATTCAAGAATTTATATTTTCGGCCTTCAGATAATTTGCAGTGACTATGTGAGAAATTCAATTATATAAGTCACTATTGTTTTTGCAATAAATTCACACATATATTTCGAAAGTAGGCAAACTAACCTCTTTAAATTGTTATTGCCCAAACCTTTTTTCACTACGTTGTTGCTAAATCTAAGCCGGGGCGTTTTGTACTCCAGAATTTACAATATGCCCCAGCAAAGAATTTACAATACGCCCCACCTCAAAATCATATTTTTCACGAGTAACGTATTTCTTTCCTTTTTCGTGGATAACAGACATGTCACGCAAATATATAAGGACTACATTACGAGCATCCTGGTCAGAGAATGACCTTAATGAAGCAATGGAAAAAGTTAAAAGTAAAAAAATGGGAATTAATGAATGTAGCAGAATGTATAACATACCTTCAAGGACCCTAAGAAGACACGTACAAACAGGAATGTCTAAAATTCCTTTAGGTCGTTCTCCGACTTTGAATGTAGAACACGAGAAATTAATAGTGGAACAAAATCGGAAGAAGACTGGATAAAGTGCACATTATGCCATATGTGGTTACATGAGTCCTGTACAATGTATAATCCCCTATGTAATCCTTGTGGCAGAAATGTCAAAAGGGAAAATGTAAATAAAAAATAATGTAATAATTTTATTCAAGATTGTTCTATTTTTGTTAATAATATCTTTTATAATATATATTCTATAATATAACATTTTGATGAAAATAATAAAAAGTTATTACTTTTTTATGTCGGGGCGTTTTGTCACAGAGATGAGGCGTTTTACCTAACGACTGTGTTACAAAACGCCCCATGTAAGGTTTAGGAAAATGATTATTTACAGTTATTTCCAGTTATGTTTTTTTTCACAATTTCGGTGTAGTTCTGAAGAGTAATGAACACTTAATGTGTTTACACAAAAAATTTAAAGAATTATTAAAAAGTATTGGTTTTACAGATGCTTCTGTAAAAGTGGGGCGGATTGTATAGTTTTACCCTAGTGTTGACCAGGAATCAACTGATCTCTCCCTTACTGTCTTCACTTCCACCCCCATTACTCTTATTTCTACCCTCTCTCATCCCCACAATAATCGTTCAATACACTCACCAATCCTACTCGATCTAGATCGACCGCGTCGGTGAGAAAAAGAATATCTGAATGCTGCCCGCGACCATCTCGCGAGCCACCCAACCCCCGTGACCAGCGAATAGCCGCGCGGCGAGTGTTTATGCGACAGAGGAAGAAGGATCGACGGAATAAAAGCAGAGCGAGCTGAACGAGATCAAAATGGGAAAAATCGAATGGAACAGAAAACGGCTAGAAGCGAAGGGGTGGAGGAGGAGTAGAAAGGGTGGGTGAGAGAAAGGGAGTGAAAAAACGAAGAAAAACGGCAGGAAACAAAGGTGTACGTACGGTCGGCCGTGCCGAAAATCGGTCGGACGATCGGGCCTGGTAACCGTCGGAGCGGCAATCGACGCCCTCGGCGGAATAAATAATTCGCTCGTATGCACGGGGAGAGAGAGAGAGAGGGGGGGATACCAGCCCCCGCGTATTCTCATATATACGTGTACACACATGGACAGGCCAGGGGTAGGTATAATACGTAGGTGAACGAACGTAGGGAACGTATAGCGATTTCATTGCCGGCGCAGAGTGGCGTTTGACCGACGTGTGATATGCAGCGACGAGCCGTGATGGAGGCGGCGCGGCGGTTCCAGCCGAGCAGGTGGTGCGCGGGGGTGGCGTGAGGGGGTAGCGTGGGCAGCGTGTGACGCCACCCAGCGTTACACCCTCCTCTCTTTTTCGTTCGCTGTCGGTCCCGGTTGCACCGAGCCAGCCGATTCCCTCATACCCATTCGGAATCCCTCTGCCGGAGCGGCACTCTCGTCGTTGCAGCAGCCCTTTCAAACGGCCGATGCAATATTCAGCGGCTCTTGGCAGTCGCCCGTGGGGGAGGCTCGCTGGGGTGGGCGTCCAGTTCCCGTCCCCCGCCACCGCACCCCCTTGGTTCCCTCTAACCGAAAAAAAAGAGCCCCACGTGGCCGGAGCCTCCGACCGTCAAATTGGCGCCGCTGTCCATCAACCGGTGCGCGAGCAATCGCCTCTCTTTCGCTCTTTTCCCCTCTTCCCGCCGTCTCTTTCCCCCGGTGCACGTATCTCGCCTTTTTGCTCACCCTTGCCGCGTCGGCCATTCCACCGACGCGCGTCCATGCGAGTTCCGAGTAGGTGGTAACGAGATACGCGAGGGGGGAGGTGGATCAGAGATTCTTCCACGTTTCGCTGACTTTTTCCAGGTCCTTCTTTTCGAGGGCCTCGGCGGCAGGAAAAACGGGCAGTGGGGAAAAAGTCTGCAATGCGCGGTAGTTGGTAGTGTTCGAGGTTCTAGGCAGGGAACCGAACCGTAACCCGTACCCGGTTCGGTACGCCGTATCGTCGACTAACCCGCCTAATCGGGTAACAGAGTTCATCTGTAACCCGAGCAACCCGGTTAACCGGGTTAATGCGGTTACAGTAATACGGTGAAAACCATAGTTGTAACCATGTTTTCAAATAGTAATGAATTTTATTTCAATATCGGAGACTCCTTGGTAGGGTGATGCACGCACGGGAAAGTAATAAATATGCGAGGTCAAAGATTAACTTGGCCATGCCGAATTCGCGAGCGTGTGCCGACGCACAGTGTAAGATTTTGGGCAAAAATCGCTCGAAAGCGCAAATTTTGGCCGATTTCGATTCTTTTTTTTAAGATACTCGTAAAGGACTCAGCAATAACGGAGCACTGCAATAAAACCAGTATCTGTTTGTCTAATCTATAGAAAATACTATTTAACATAACATAACATAAAAACATAAATAAATAAATTTTGCAGATTAAAGATATTAAAAATTAATTTTTTGTGAATTTAATATTCACTACAAAATAAAAAAATTATGTTTTAAATAATGTGTATAGCTGATTTAAATCTTATATTTTTAAATTATATTATAAAATTAGTTACCACAAAATATTCGATTTTAACAACTCCGAATTACCATTATTAAAAAATTATTTTGAAATTTATATATTAAAAATAAATATAAAGCGAATCACATTGAAATATAATTTAAAAATATAAGATTTAAATCAGCTATATAGTTTATTTAAAACGTAAAGTTTCTAAATGTAAAGTAAATTTTTTATTTTACAGCTAATATTAAATTTACAAAAAATTAATTTTTAGTATCTTTAATCTGCATAATTTATGTTTTTATGTTATGTTATGCTTAATAGTGTTTTTTATAGATTATAATAATAGATATGGTTTTTATTGCAGTGCTCCGTTATTGTTGAGTCCTTTACGAGTATTTTAAAAAAAAAATATTGAATTCGGTCACGATTTGCGCTGTCGGCCGATTTTTGTCCAAAATATCACACCGTCGCGACGGTGCCGGTTTAAGACCTGGTTGTTCGGTACTTCGGTAGTACCTGTCGCACAGACGAGACCGACTGTCGACAAGATGACGGGAAATATTCGAATGCTAGAAAATATTAAACATTGAAAGCTATAAGGCGAAACGCGTACACGGCTGTAGAAGATATTGATGCTAAAAGATATTGGTGCTGAGTAATTCTTGAAGTTTAACAAATAAAGTATAAATTCGGTTTCTAACAACCCTTTAAAATTAATCAATCCTGCATGGATTATATACTCGTATATTTTAAACATTGTGTTTTCATTTGATCTGAATATGTATTGCCCGTATTAGATTCACATATCACTGACTTGCCTTAAGTGACTGTCTAGTCTAGACAAGACTGTCTCATTTCACTAGTAACCGGCTCGTAGCGGGTTAACCGGGTTACTTTGGTTTCTTCTAGAATTTAAGAACCTTCCCCTCGCGGTGAGTATGGGTTACAGAAACCTCCCTTGGTTAACCGGGTAAGGGTTAGGGTTACTAGGTGGTTCGGATCCCTGGTTCTAGGTTAAGCTAAATTTTTCCGACTATACCTGAACTTTCAACAGTTAGTTAGAATGTGTACTCTTGCAGAATATCTTACATCCCCAAGTTTCTATTAGCCTCGAAGTCGGAGATGGTCGATATTTAAACGATAACCTGTGAAAACGCGGTGCAGTGGGTGTACCCTTTCAGCGGGCAGTTGCAACAAATTGCTTTCCAGCCGAAATTGACAAAATGTATCGCCAAAGGGCGAACGATGTTTCCGTTGAGCGCGGCACACGCGGCAAACGATGTCCCGTCGCTCGACACGGCTCCAGCGAAATTTTCGAAACAATATTCCGCGCCCGGTCGGAGATGATTACACGAGTAGAACAATGTCGGGGTTGGCCGGCTGCCAGCCGTTCTGTCTGCTCCGAATTCCCCGCGAGCAAAGTCAATTTTGTAACAACGCCAAGGCGTCGACGACAAGGAAAGTGACGGGGCCCGCCCTCGCTGCGGCCGAGCTAGCATCCCAGGCCACCCGCCACCCCCCCCCTCGACGACAACCGAGGAACGACGAAATAAGAAGAGGAGAAGAAGCGTGGCCGCTTCGACAAAGCCGAGTAAGACTGCCGCGTGTATATTACCACCTCGAGGAGACGCGGGTAGCGAGCAGGGCTGACGGCGAAAGAGGGAAACCGTGGTGGAAGAAAAAGAAGAGGAGAGCTGAAGGCTGCCGGGGCAGAGAGCCGGGGAGGGCGCATAAAAGACTCGACACTCCGTTATAATAAAGTCCACCCTTGGAAGCCTTCCGCCTCGCCCTGCGCCAACCCTCCTCCGCTCCTCTCTTGGCAGCAGCAGCATTACGCCATTCAACTTACTTTGTTCCTCAACTTTATTAATTTTTCCCTCGGTCTTGGGGGACCTGCCGTCCCTCCTCCGACCCCTCGCCCACGCGCCCCGGTTATATCGGGAACCTTAGCCGGGCGCCGTGGTCGGGGGAGGAAGAGGGGAAGCTGGGCGGTGGAAGAGAGGAGGAAGGAGAAAAGGGTGAAAGAAGGGAACGGCCCGGGGTGGGAGGCTTTCTTGTGACGGGAAATTTAAAAATCTGTCTACGCGTTGTCGAACCACCCGAGGAAACTTTATTATTAGCGCCGACCTACCCTGCCAGCCGCCCCACCCCGAAGGGGTGGCGGCGACGTCGACGTCGACGACCAGGCTGTGGCGGTTCGACGAACTACACCACGAACGAAGATATTGCCTTTATAAACTCATTTGCAGCCGCGGCCCGACCCGGCACCGGGGAAGTTTTGACCCCGCCGCGATACCACAACCCCCCCGTCCAGGGGCAATACTTGCGCCGCCCGTTGACAACGTTCTGGTGATTGATGCGTCCCACGGACTAAAGACTCGCTGATGCCGAATAATTAGGGGGTGGCTCTTCGACACTTCGCCGGAGGTGTTGGCTTTTTTCGTGCCCCCTCTAGACTTTGCTGGGACGAGTTTAATAGGAGTCGCCGGAATCTTCGTACACAATGGCGATTAGGGGACGAAGTTGCGATTTCTCTGAGTCGACGAGGATAGAGTTGCGGTTACCGAATTTCGTCAACGTATTTTTCGGGCACTACTTCTGTTATACTTAGATACAAAATATCGGGGCTGCAAGGTTTGATCATACAGGGTGAGAACTGCTGAACTCGAATCTCGATTCTTGGGCCCCGAAATCGAATAAACCTTTGAAAAGGTTTTGGTCGGTAGCCCGTCAGCAACTTGTCAGCGATTGTCAGGGGCCCGGGAACATTGACGTTCACGTGGAAATCCAGATCGTCGGGGATTTCTTGGAGAGGGTCGTCGATCGTGTCGCGGGAGCCGCCCCCGGTGAAAGGATCCAATTGTGACGACATTCGTGAACCGATTAGCGGTGGCCGCACATCCACGCGGGTTTTCTGCAACATAAATATTTACGACTCATTCACGGGAAGCTAATATAAATGCGATTTGGGCGTTTGCTCTTTTTAGTGCACGCTCTAATCCGATTAGGCCCGGGCCCACTACAATGGGCCGCGGCTGCTCGCGCCATTGTGTCCCCTCTAGAGCGAAGAAAAGCCTCGAACCCTCCGTGCACACGGAACTATACGCGTCCCCTTACCTGCCCCTCTGGCCCCTGTTCGACTATTTTTGACCGGTGACGCGGATTTAGTCGCTTTACGACTGCTCCATACACACCGGAACATAAGTCGACGCGTCGCTCCCGATGCTCCTTTCGTGAGACGCGATCGAGTCTGTCGACTGGGGATCGCGTTAGGGGCGCTCATTGTTACCCCTCTATATGGACTTAAATGCCCACGGTTCTGCTGCACGTGGTGGAGCCTTTTCACGCGAGATAGCTCGGTGGCGCGCGACCGCGAGCTGTAAGATTGCTTCTGCGCGTAAGCAATAATTGTGAATAATTTTGATGGGTTGATTGTTATATAGGAGTGTTGGAGTGATTGTATAATCGGTGACAATAGGCAGACCCGGCGCTGCAAGAGAAAATGCGTCTAAAAGGCGTAAAAAATATGAGATAAATTTTTAAATTAAAAATTAATGGCATGCTATGATGCTACACTGCGCGTCAAAATTAAGGGAACACTATAATTTCCCGAAAGTTTTGGTCATTTTCGAATAGCTGTATCTCTGCGAAGAATTGTCGCAAAAAATATTTAAGAAACGTATTTTAAAGCTTGAAGTTTCTAGTTTTTGAATCAAGGACTCAATTTTTTTTCATCCATTATGATACTGTTTTATTCAGATGAAGCGCAGGAAACGGAATTTCAGAAATTTTTGCCTGGTTTGAACGTATGCACGGGACAAACAAATTTTTTTTTGGTAAATCCAATGAAGAGCTCTTATAGAGCAATCATTTCTCTTTAATTTCGTTTTTTCTTGTTTTGTTGTATGATTTTTGTTGACCGAGTTATTCGCGATCTAAGCAAAAATGGTTCTTTTCACTTTGAACATTTGTAACTTGCGAACTCATGATCGTAGATAAATTTTCATGAGTGTTTTGGAAAGCTAAGAAAGTTTCCTTTTAGAACCTTTAGTTGCCAATTCAATGAGATTTTTTTTAATCGTATTAAATCCATTTTAAAATGGATTTAATCGTATTAAATCCATTTTAAAATGATCTCAAAAATGACATATTTACCATTTTTTAGAAAACATGATGCCACTGCAAGGAAAATCGTGGAATCATTCAACTGTCAACGTTTTTTGTGAGCAACACTGTGCAAAAGGCCGGACCGATCAGATTTTTTTTCCGTATGTCCTCGATGGTCAAACATGCGATATGGTCTGAAAAATTAAACGATCACCTGTTTTACGTTATGTTTCTCTTCAAAACTCTTTCTTTGTTCTCACGGCTTTTGAACGATTGTTGCACGTTTTTTTGTCAGTTCAATGTCATTTTAGTAAAGAAAAGCTTTGAAAAATTAAAAAAAAAAAAATTTTTATCCAAACTCTTCGCAATGACGAACACTGTACTTAATTGCGAAGAGTTTGGATAAAAATGTTTTTTTTTTAATTTTTCAAATCTTTTTTACTTAAATGAAATTGAACTGACAAAAAAACGTCAACTAAAGGTTCTGAAACGAAACTTTCTTAGCTTTCCAAAACACTCATGAAAATTTGTCTACGATCATGAGTTCGCATGTTACAGATGTTCAAAGTGAAAAGTACCATTTTTGCTTTGATCGCGAATAACTCGGTCAATAAAAATCATACAACAAAACAAAAGAAAAATGAAATTAAAGAGAAATGATTGCTCTGTAGGAGCTCTTCATTGGATTTGCCAGAAAAAAATTTGTTTGTCCCGTGCATACGTTCAAACTAGACAAAAATTTCTGAAACTTCGTTTCCTGCGCTTCATGTTAATAAAATAGTATCATAATGGATGAAAAAAAAATTGAGTCCTTGATTCAAAAACTAGAAACTCCAAGCTTTGAAATGCGTTTTTTAAATATTTTTTGCGACAATTCTTCGCAGAGATATAGCTATTCGAAAATGACCAAAATTTTCGGGAAATTATAGTGGTCCCTTAATTTTGACGCGGAGTGTATAAACTAAAGCATAAGTAAGATCATATTGTAGATAGGTTCTCATTGGCTCTCCATGGCCTGTTCGTTTTATTCGCAATTTATTCGAAAAAATTTTTTTTGGAAAGGTCCCAAACATTCATTGTACGCAAATAAAAACCACCACGCCCCAGACCTGACAATAGGTGTACCGAGGAGATAAAGAGAATGAGGAAAACAACATTGAGCAAGAATCGAGGTTTAGCAAGCAATCTATTAGTATCGAGGCGTTCCTATTAGGTAGACGAAGATCCGCTTTCAAACTCGTTTATTTCTCACCTTCATCCCTTAATTCATACATACAAACTTGAACCCCCTTGTAGGGTGTTACATATTCAACTCTAGACATGGTAAAAAAATCGAGTAATTAGATCATCTAAAGTTGTCCAGCGAAAGCAAACACGTCGTCCTCCAGGTCAGTCCCTCGAGCTTCAAAGAAGTATTTTCTCGCCGCGTTGCAAAAAAAGGCAAAGCACGGAGACCAACCCTCAGGGCGAAGGGCTTCGTGACCAAGCGCGACGAGTCGGTAATTTGTGCGGAGCCACTCGGGTCCAGCAGTGGGTTCTCCGCCGAACGGCGGGAGTGGTCCCGAAATGCTGGAACACGGGCATTCTCATTACACGGCCGCGCGCGTTCTCTTGCAGGAGCAGACGGAGGAAACGCGTAGGGGACGAGGAGGGGCCGCGCAGAGGATACAGGGCGGCCGGTGTAAGCGACTCTCCACCCCATTGTCAGCCGGAGCCTTTTCAGAGACGCATTTGTTATCCTTTGAATGAGGAGCAAGCTATTATTTATTCCATTCTTATTTTTTGTCAGCCACCCGTTGTGTAGTAAATGGATATAAGTCAGCGCGGGCGAGCAGTGGCTCTGTCATTTTTATCGCCTCTCCCTGAATTAAGAAGGTGGAGCCGCGACTTCCTCCTCCTGTCGCCCCCCTCCCCCGTCATGTCTCTTTCTCCTCTCGCATTTTCTCTCTTACCACATATATATATATCTAGAGAGAGATAGAGAGAAAGAGAGAGAGTAAGGGAGAGAATTTCTAGTCTCTCGTTTTCTCTTTTTCTCCCTCTTTCCACGATTTCCTCCTCGTCCTCTTCCTATCTCTCGACTAACCGACGAACCGAATCGAGCAGGAGGACCGCCATATTTCTGCCTCGCCTGCTAGGGTACACTCTCCGCGTCATTGTTCCGATTGTGACCAGACCGAAACGAGCTGGGCGTTACTACTTTGCTGAACGCACGATTTATAGGATCGAGTTAGCTCGAGAGCGGTGAAGAGAGTTGCAAAACTGCTGGCTTGTCCGCTATTGGCCTCCGCTGGCTACCGTTTTTCTTTGACGTCAAGGAGACGGGAAACGGGTCGTGGCTGCGTCGAGGCCCGATCACCACCCGGCCGCGGGGATTTAAATCAGTCGCTTTGGTACTTTATTGCGAATGGAAGATATACGGTGTGATTGTAAAAGTCAACAGTGCGACATCTCGGAAGTCAAGAATCCAAAGATGCAGTTTGTGTAATTTTGAGCATTGCTACTTTAAGGAGCGGAGTACACCGAGATGAACATTCGTCTGTGTCTTTTTTTTCTATAATAAGTTTAACGATAGCATTTAGTCCTCATGAATATCCAAGATTGCTACTCCAGTATCCATCTTTCGTTAATATCATTTATAGCGTATGCACACCTTGCCCACAAATCACAGAAAAGCCTGATTTCGAGATCCCAGATATCGACAGTGACCGTATACGCCACTTTCATATGAAATTTGCATGGGACCAGCTTCCAGACAGACGTCCGCCCCACGAGAAAGTTGGCTGGACGTTGGTCGTCCGAGGGTCCATGTGCTCTCCCGGCCGAGGCAACGTCTTACAGCGATCTTCACTCCGTACCGTCAATAATAGATCGCGGCGCCCTTCGCGCCCAAGTCCGCGTATAATGCGGCTACGTGTCGGAACAGTGTTCGAGATATCGTTGTCCGCCGGCTGAGCCTTCTTTTTCCCCCCGAGGGCTCGCCCCCGGTTCAGGTCCCGTGTCCAGACGCGACGGTCGCGCTGCCAGAGCTCTGATATCGCGACGGGGGATCCAATAACATATTTGACGGTCGACGGAGGGTCCGTGAAATCGGATTGACCAGTGTCCATATTGGCTTTCCTCCTTTCCGAACCAGCTACTTCCTTTCTCGCGGTCGACCCTCCGAGGATTACCCAGCCGGACAGACGTCCTTCGGCTGTTACGAAAAATATGGCATAGATACGCTTCGAAGGCTTGAAATTTACTACGAGCTCAATCGTTTCTTCCTTTGGGACGCTTTTGTTGGTTATTAGGAAGTAATTGTTTTGTGTAGGCGATTTTTAGAAGCTTACGTTGTCTTCTCTGTTTTTAAAGGTGCTGAGGTCTTTGAGGGTTTATAAGAATTGTAGATAACGAGATTTTTGTATTTTATCTGTGTGCAGAGGGGGAGAGAAAGAGAGTGAGAGAGAGAGAGAGAGAGAGAGAGAGAGAGATGAAGCCGTGCGTGAGGTGTGCCTAATTGAAGCGATAAGTAGTCCCTGTACGACCGTGATAGCGAGCAGAAGTAGTTGTGCAACAAAGTTTAGAAAAGTTCAGAGAGTACTGGAAGCACAAATTACAAAATACATATCTTCTACGTTTTAAGAGGGTGCGTATCAGAAGCTATGTTTCCAATAGTGACAATTGAAAGTTCATTATGAAACAGTATCTACTTCATAGCTCCCCTAATGGATTAGTTACTTATTTGAAATACAGTGATAGCTACACCTTCTGATTAATCGATCCCACAACGATCCACACTTCCCCCATTCGTCATCCTAGAGATACAGCTATTCTAATTTACTTAAGGCTTGTGGCCCCAAGCCCAATATTTCCCCCACGAGCCTATTATTCCCGCTCGACCGCAAAAGCTGAAATCTCAAAGGGAGCCACGCGCGAAGCCTCCTCGTTTAAGAGCCTCCCGGTAAACTGCCGGCAAGGGCCACTTAAACAAACCCAATTTATTCCATCGCGTAGCGTTCGCGCTCGAAACAACCCCCGAGATCGCGGCGGTAGTCCCGAGAAGCGACTATGTCTTAAGTGGCAACTTGATCGTCTGGTTGAACGACGAAAAGATACTCTCCTACGGTTAACTGGAGGCTGGCGGAGGAAGCTGGCTGGGGTGGCGCGAACGGGACGGGCACGAGGAGCGAAGGAGAAGGCTGTCGGAAGAAGAAGAAGAGAGCGAGCGGGCTCGGGATTAGCCGGTGGTAATAACCGTCTCCGCGGTTTCGAAAGCTCGCCAACCAGCAGCCGCAAGCCCGTCTCTTCCGCGAGGAACGGCGAGGGGAGGGAAAGAGGAACGCTGCGGGAGAAAGTGGCGAAAGCGTGGGGCGGCCGGGCAGGGAAGGGGGGCGAGCGAGCGGGGAGGGTGGGTTCACGGGGATGATTTTACGCGGCGAGGCACAAACGCGGGCCTACACGGGCAGTCGGTGGCCGTGTCGGTAGGCGGTCTGAGGCAATCCTGTTGATTAAAAGGTGGGGCATCGACCCAAATAAACTCACCATTAAACCAGATGAGTCTCCGCGCGATCGCACTTCAACCCTGTTCTACGTTTCCACAAATGTCCCCGTGTGTATGCGTCTGTGAGAGGGGGTGCAGAGATAGGGACAGAGAAGGAGGAAGATAAAGGGAGAGGGCTGGTTTGTATCCGCGGCGACGACGTATTTGTACGTGTGTATACGCGGCGTGCACCACCCAGCCCCCGACCTACCCCCCCCCCCCCTCCCCCTCTCTCCCTTCCATCGTGCCAAGCCACGGGCGCAAAGGAGAATCGAAGAGGGGTGGCGCCCGCCGCGGGGAGGGGAGAATAAATTGATTTCGTTGACTCAACCAGCCGTAACGCCCCCTCAGCATGATATCAACCCTAAGCCTCGGTTATCTTTATTTAAGCTTTACGAGAGTCTACGCCGACGAATCGGGGGAAGCTTCTCCGGAGGCTTCTTCCCTTCTTCCTTCGCCCACGCAACCCCCGTTCGTGGCTTATAAGCGGCCGTGCAGCGAGGAGGAAAAAATCGGTAGTATTCCTTCGCCGCTGTCTTGCGAGCAAAAGTATCACGCGTCCACTAGCTCTGCTCTTATACCTAGATATCTTTGTTGAATCCAAATCTTTCAAATTTATTCGATCTTCTATTTCAGACTCAATCTGGTATCACTTTTTATATCACTCCTCATCATCTGAACCAGCGCAATTCTATATTGTCTTCGCGATCGAATCCCATCTACTCACACAAAACGAACGTAAGACACGAACGTCCATCTTCACCGCGAAATGCATCGAAGATCCCCTTTTAAAGGTATCGCTGCACAGGCGTTTCGTCCATACCCGACCAAAAGTGTCTCCCATCCAAGCTTCCTAAATCGGCATGATTAAGCAGCGTGGCAAACGCGGTGCAGCCGATTCGCCATCTACGGCAACTCACCTCGCACGCCCGCTCGTCAACGCGGCTCAGCGATCCTCTGATCCTCTGCTGGCGCACACACCGTCGAACACAGGATTCCACGGCCTGGCATTTGCTAATGAGGCCCCCGACGGGCGATATACGCGAAACGTCGCTGTACACACCTGGTGGATGTAGCGCGTGGGTACCGATGACACCTCGCGTTGTAAGTATGCCGATGTGTTATCAGGGCCGTGCCGTACACGCCCGCTACCACTGTATTCAGGTATTACATCTAGTAGACGAGTGTTCCGCTGGCTTATACAGAGCCTCTCGCCCTCTCGTGCCCGCAAATCCTCGCCAACCTAACGTCCCTTTTGCCCCTATCGCGCCGCCTCGCTCTGGTCCGCGTAGTCTCGCTCGCAGTCGCTCGACAACGCTTCGAACACAGCTTTAATTAATCGCGGCCTGCGCGCCCGTTTACCGTAATCAACCGTCTACTTATCGGCCACCCGCTCCTCCGCCCGTTGCGCGTGTACAGAGATTTCATCTTCTTTCGCTGGCTCGTGGTTCTCCGTTTCTTTGGGATTAACTTCGACGGACGCAGCTTTCGACTTGGTTCGCGCTAGGGGGAGACACTGTCGGAATGGAAATGGCACTTAATGCGGGGTGGGATCGAGTCCTTTTTTTAGCCGTGGTTATTTAGCTGTTGATGGTGCTCGAGTGGACCTAATAGTGGCGACCTTGCAATAGTAAATACTATAGGAGTCAGAATTACTAGAATTTAGGTCAGACTTGTAAATTCTTTCGAACTTAACGCGTCAAATACGAGAGAGCCTGTGGCATTTATATCCCCATTCTGTTTTCAACAGTCCCCGTAGAACATTACGCAAATCAGCCGCAGAGTACGTTCACGCGTGCGAGAGTAGCGATCGGGCGCGTCACGTAGCGTCTCTGGGAACAAATGACGCCGAGACGTGCTTGCGAATGTAATGGGAATCGCTCGTACTCGCTCGTCGTCGACGGCGGGACGATATTATAATAACCAGGCCTAGTCATTTCTCAGTGTGTCAACTGCATTGAGTGGAAGGACAGCCGGTCGTGTCCAGGGAAGAACGACGCCGCGTCTAACATCCCTCGAGGGTGTCGTGAGCCTCGCAGCGAAGGGGGATGTCCCCGTGCAGCTTCATCAACGGATATTAAAGGATTTGCATGAAGTATTATTATCGTTATTGCGAACGTATATCCGATGGGACGGTGAAGGGCGTCGGGCGAAACGATAATTTTATTCGACATCCCGATCCGCTTGTCGGCTTTCTACCAGCCGAGAGTGCGATTCCGTGTTGCTCCCGGCTAATTTTCGCGATATTTAATTGCCGGGATATTATGATTGACTCGCATCCCGACGATATATCGCGTCCCCCATCTGTGGACCGATCGTCCCGCTGTAAGAGTCAAAGGAGACATCGTCGGGACATCGTTGATTAAGGGGATAATATTGATCAAACCCACACGCCTGTCGGTTATAAAAACAATTAAACGTTCAGAAGATTAGGATGGGATATCGATGGCCCGGCCGATTTTGCTGGATAATTCCAACGACCACGTTTCTCGGGCCTTTAACTTAGACAAGGGGTTGATAGGGACAACGAAGGTACGTTATAAAAGTCTTTAGAAGTCAATGAAGAACCAGGGACAATTAATGCTGGTATAACTACACGAGGGATGCTAAGAGAAAGCAAGAACAGAACTTGAAAGGAAAGCAATTGCATGAGTATTATCTGATATCGAGTACAGAGGGTGTTAGGAAGCAATAAATATTACGGTTATTTTGAAGTGATACCTACGCCAGTTTCCCCCACGAAGCCTCGATCCTACAATCGCGAATTAATTATACTCGGAGGCAGTAATTTCGCCTACGAGGTTGCTATCGGCCTGGGCGGCATTTTTACCAGATTTTAATACGAGCAGAGCATTATAGGCGATTCGGATGAATGACATTAAATTATATGGGGTGCTGTACAGTAAGTAACGAGACGGGGGTCGCGAATAGCAAGCCACATCTGTGGCCCCGTCGAGGGTGTAACTGTTATAAGGGACGAGGGCGCCGACTCGCTACCTTCCCTCTCCCTTTTCGCCCCCCTTTCAGCCCCCCCCCCCACATCGCTTGCCTTCTCTTCACTCGACTCGGCACTAACTTTATTGCGTGGCAATTTGCTTATTAACTCGCAGTTAGTCTCGGCTGCGCGTCGATTAATTAATACGCGCCGAGTCGCCAGATGGAGACACGCCCAGAATCCACCCTCGACAACGAGACGGCCGAGATTGTGCGTACCGTTGCCCTTAAAGATTTGCCAGCTAGTTAAACGGATCGTTGGATCATTGAGTGACAGATTGTTGCGCTAACAATTTCTATTAGTCGTTTCGGCCACTGTAGCCAGGGCACAGTGTTAAGTTTATGGGAGAACTTTGGGCGAATGGGGTGTGCCATTATTACTATGCATTTTTGGGAGGTTTTTGTCAGGTGGAATCGAATGGAAGTAGTATTAGGTACATTAACAAAAAAGAAAACAGATTTGATTAGTATAGGTAGTATTTTTCTGTATTTATTTCAAGTGGTATAAGAGTTCTCCGTAAGTATATCTACAGGTATTGTTTTAAGAATTTTGATAATTAAAAAGTTTCTGGATTTCGACTGGATTGACTGGGAAATTCATTTGCATGATTCTGAATCATATTAGTAAGATTTCCGACGGAGAGATACCAGAAACAATCGAACAATGTGATCTCAGTGAAAAAATTGGTTTCAAGATGTATTTGAAACTAGAGTCATTACCCATGGGGTGACTGAACTCTCGGTACATGTAGGCTAAATCCGGGAGACGCGGTCGAACCGGAAAATTGGTCGAGTCGCTATATTTCAGACTCTATACGTAAAAACGCGTTAAAGTGCAGACGAATTACTTCTCTAGAAGCCAAACAGTTGAATGAATAGTGTCACTTCGCTTCCTTCTGTGTTTTTCTGGATTTATAGGCTATAAAAGGTAAATTGAGGTTACATTTAACCTCTTTTGTCAAAACAACGGTGTACAGAATCATATTTAAAATGTACTTCTAAGTTTATTTTCGTTTAATGTTTGGGATAATAAGATAGTAGAGATATTGAGGAACAATGCAGTCAAAGTATTTGGTTATATTAACTCTTCCTCTCGAAACTAACGAGAAGAACATCTCTCGCTGCAGAAAGGAGAGATGGTGGAGTTATGATTTTTTTATTATTTTTGTTTATTTTTTACTTTTTATCATTATTTTATTATTATTTTTGTTTAATTATTTCATTTATTCACTTTTGTATTCATTTGCCTTCCTAATCGCCGGTAGGTAGTTCTCTTTTTCTTTTATGTGTTCTCTACTTGTTTAGCGTAAACAAATTAAATATCAATGAATCTATAGTTGTATTCACTCATAAATAATTTTGCTTTTTTCCTTATTATTTTTCCATGAATAATTATGTAGAGTGCCAACGACGAAAACCATTTCTCCCGGCACCTCGGGAGAGGTGGTCAGATGTCATGACTTCAGTTTTCAAGCCGATTTACAGTAAATATTGTCTTAAAGCAAATATCGACCAGTTTTTCTGAATCAGCATAAAATTCTGAATATATTAGGTTTGTTCTGATAAAATAAGTAATATCTGTATTAATTTTAATAACCATTTTATATTAGGTTGACCGCGTCTCCCGGATTTACCCTAACATGGAAAACAACTAACTCAGTTTTCGCCTAATTTTTCCAAATTGTGCGCAACAACCCCAGAACACCCTGCATCCCAAAATACACTTACACAGTTAACACTGTCACCTTCTGAGTCTCGATTCAGAAAGTGTCAACGAAACTTTCGACCCCTTGTAGAAAATGGAAAAAAATTCGCAGGAAAGTTCTAAAATCAAGGCATACACTCAGTTCCGTGAGCGATTCGATCGTCAATATTTGCCGAGGGGAGAAGGTCGACGGCTACCGTACACGTCTTTCATCATTACGAGCGATTCCGAGCGATGCACTGTCACCCCCTGTCTTCACCTGTGCTCAGTCAACCGTCGATTTATGTATACGCGGCCGCGCAGTTAACATCGAGCCGCGTAAACGCGTCGGGAGCAAACATTTGAGCAGGTTCCTTCGTCGGCAAACTCGAACCTCGGCGAATATACGCTCGGCAAGCACACAACCGGCTACCGAAGGGTGCTTTGACGTTACCATTCCGCTGAAGGATCGATCGCGCTGCTAATTTGACGTCTGAGGTGTTCGTGCATCTTGTCGAGAACCTACACCCCGCGATTGCCGTTCCAAAGCCTCTTATTCAGGGGCTAGTTTCATCCTGTTGGAGAACAAGAAGGATTGGTGTTGGCGTAGGCGAGTGTCCTGGGATCGTTTAAATAAAGGTGGATGGTGAATTGGCAAAAAACGCTTGGTACCTTTTGTCGCTATATTCATTTGTGTAAAAACTGACGTTGGTAATCTCTGGTTTTAGAGTTCGTCTTGGAAACTTCTCTATTTCCTTTTCCAAACTTGGTACAAATTTTCCATATCCAAAAGCCCAACCAAAAAACACCTCCACCCCTTGACCACCCTCCTCAAACTAAATACAAGCTCCCCACACCTCCCAAAAATACACACCTTCTCGACTCCAATTCTCACAACACATTTAACCAAGGAACCATTAAACACACAACCCATGCATCCCAATGCAACAAATTACCGTCTGTCGGATAACAATCCTCGACAGCCCGCGCAACAAACTTGAACCACGCGGCAATAAAGTCTGGAACAGAGGGGGGATCCGCTGTCGAAGCAGAAGACAATAATATTTTATCGCCGTGGAGCTTTGCAGCACGCGTATCACCGGGACAGGATTTCATTTCACAAGGAACCACCCCCTTGGCACGGTGGCCAGCGTGGAGCAACGTCGCCTGCACGCGCGCGTGTACGTGGAAATACAGGGAACAAACGGCGCGGAGCCGAGGAGAGAAATCATATTGACCCCGAGCCATATACGACTCGGCCGACGGCTACGAATCAATAAAGATTTCCCATCGCGAGCCTCCATCCGAACGGGAGAATATTTCAAACATCCGCACCACCCCTCCCCGCCCCGCGATCGTCGCCCTCCACTTATTCGCACTTTTATTATCTCGGCGCGAGAAACATTTTTTATCGACTGCCCCCGCGCCACCAGGCTCGGACACGGCCTGTAAACTTTTCCTCCCCTTTAGCCTACAAGCTCTCTCCGTGGCTCGACCCCCACGTCTTCTCCTTTTTCCATGTCCACGTCCCTTTTTCCCCCTTGCTCCTTCCCAGCTCGCCTTTCCCCCGGCACGTTGCACTGGCATGAATACATGAAGGCTGGTTTATGCTCGCGAAAAAGCGAGAGATATTTGAGAATTCTCTGCTTCCGAGGCATTTTAAGTCGTTTAACCCCTTTACGGGAGGGATTGTTTCGAAATGGGATTGCCAGATCAGGCTGGATCCTCGGGACTGTCGATGGGAAGATAGTGATGCGTCGCTTCCTATATTTTGCGAATTTATACTGCTTTAGTAAATTGTATTATTTTAGGAAACGTTACTTTTCTGTTACTTATTAAATGGCATCTTTTTAAAAGGCGCAAGTTGATCTACTTTAAGGATACCGAATTATATACTTCAAGATAAAAGGTATCCATCAGCCATCTACCTCAGCACAGATCCATGGTTCTATTTTAACCCAGACTCTTTAACTTGATCATTTCTCTCCGAACTTCTGTAAATATGGATTCCCGTATAGAGAAGTAGAAGCAAACATGTACTAAGTAAACGAATCCCATTTATATCTCATCTCCGTACTTAAAATTCTCACAAAACTTCCCTTCTCGTGAGACAGTAAATATGCAGAAAAATCGAAGTCGACTCGATTATCGATATCTTGTGCAGAAAATTTAATTACCTACACGCTTCCCTTCGATTACAGTACAGACACACGTCAAGCAGGGTGGGACACTTGTCCCGATACCGTGAAATCGAAACGCATTCGCGAGGGGTGTGTTTAATTCCCCCTCCAACCCCCGTCGCGTACGTGACTTGGTCGCGCGCACGGCCACCGAAAATACGACCCCGAGGTTCGTCTTTGTCCTCGCTACATGTCTTCGATATTGTCTCCGGCTGGCAATTCCTCCGTTGCCGTTATTTTCGCCGCGCGGCACTCCTATTTATGCCCGCCCGGCAAATTGGCACACGTTTGTAACGTGTAGGTAATTGAACCCCGCCGTCTTCCGCCCCCGACCGAATAAAAATTAATCGCCCGGAGTTTATTTTCGTCCGAGCCGTTAATGCCGCGAAAATATCGCGCCGCTCCGGCGGATATAGAATCGCTACGCCAAAAACGGAGGCGTCGCTGCCCCCGCGGCTCGGGACAGCAAATCGATGGAGTCTCCTGGCATTTTCGTCGGCGCGTAATGAAATCGTCCGTGGCAGAAGCGCGACGGGACGCTGCCAGAGGGGGGCTGAACGCGAACGGACGAAGGCAAATACGGTTGCACTCGGTATTAATTAACCAGCCGCGGATGGATCGCGACGTTTCACGGCGACAAGCTATCGCGCGCTCTTCCCCCGTTAATGCGCGCTGATCACTTCGCGCAGCCAGCCTCGACGGCCGCTACTTTTTGCCCCCCGCGGGCGAAACTCGCGCTTAATGGGGACCGGAATACGCGGGCTAAAATCAGACGTCCGCGGGCTCGATGTAGTATCCGCTGATGATCGCGGTTACGATGCATTTTTCGTTGTCCATTGCATTATCGGTTCTGGAGCGAAACTTTAGTAATGATAACAGTTATTTGCTGTCGCGGTTCGGTGGAAATGAGGGAGGGTTGGATCGAAGGGAGGACTTTTTTTAGGTTTGATTGGTACTGGTGGGAGAATGTGGATATGTTTAGAAGACTTTGGGGTAGAAATTTGAAGAACTTTAATGGAAATTGCGCGACATTTCTGTTGACTGCTAACATGAAATGAAAAAAATTTAAATGTCAATGTAAGTTCAGATTGGTAATACTTTAGCTATTAGTGTTATTTATATGCTAATTAACATGTGGGTATTAAAGAAGGAAAAGGATAAAAATTTTACGTATTTTCACACTTGTAGTGCAATCACAAAAATTTCAATATTATGATAGGATACTTCAAGCAAATGTAAATATGTTAATTTTTATATTATATAACAAAATGGTGCAAAAATATGCCAATGTTCCCCCAGTTTGCGGTGCTCTTCCTGTTACCCATGTGCTTGTACAGTAATTCCATTGTTTCATCGTTTCCAAACGTGCTCAAACTATCTAAAACTAATCCACAGCAACCAAGTCACTATATATAATTCTCAAGTGACATACACACATGATTCCAGACACCAACCATTTTACCATGTTCACTATTTCCCATCTCCCATCCCAGTGCTCTATCTACAGCCACGAAGAGGCACACAATAATCAAATTCCATCTATGTACATCGCCACAGCTTCAAGGGTCACTTTCTTCCAAACGCCGAAAACGCGAACACCGTCCACAAAATATGTATACACATAGGAACGGAGTAACGATGTTCGCCCGTCAGTAATTGAATGCTCTCGACGCGTTGAAAGAGGGTGACCCGTTTCCACGAGATTATACTCAGTCGAACGAGGCCCGCCACGGCTGCAGAGAGAGAGAGAGAGAGAGAGAGAGAGGTAGGGCGCGATAGAGCGAGAGAGATGGACTCGATGGCGCGAGTTAAGGGATGACGGCGGAGCCAGGGCCTCGAGGAGGATGCCCAGGGGATGCTCGAGACATTTGTCAACGAGACGAGCGGTGAGTGGACCGGACCTCCACCGTACCACGGATCGTACGTGTATCCCGCCGAGACCACGACCAGGAGAGGCTGACCTCTCTCTCTCTCGGGTCAGGCAATATTAAACCGCATACGTCTTCGGCGTCTGATCAAAGGACCGACCTCTCGTGGACATTTCTCCCTTCCTCTTACTCTTGTTCTCTCTCTCTCTGCCTCTCTTTCTGCCTCCGGACGAGAGGACACGACTCCCACGTAGTCGCCAAGGTAATCCAAGCGACGGTGAAGAGCCACGATAACGTGGCCTCACGTTCTCCAAGATTGATCCCCGCCCCTGATGGAAACATATTGTCCTCGCCCTGGTCCTCCACGAAGCGCGGATGCATTTTTTATCGTTTGCCACGGGACCAGACGCTGATGGATTCTTTCGTTTCGCCGCGTCGCTATTGTCACCGTTTGCTATTTGCTAACGGGCTTGGATAAAGGTACCTATCGTTTGGTTTTAGAGAGTTTGTGGTGAAGTGGGTAACGAAGTTTGGGGGTAGTTTCGATATTTAGTAGGGTGCATGATACTTTCATTTTTGATATCTCAGAGGAAACTTGTTAGGGAGAACTTTTTTCTCTATGGTGGTCTTTTTTCTCGAGGCCTGTAACTTGTTAAATTTACTTTTGCTTCCTTTAGTTATCTCGATTATTTTTCTAACAACTACGCCTACAAAATCATGCGACAATGTAGTACACAAAGTATTTTTGTATTCACGCATTTTGAGCATCTTCACATTTTAATATACATATAAAGAAGAAAGTGTTTGTGTGTTTGTCTGTCGCCTAAAAACTTTCGAACGGTAAACTCTGAGGTCAGAAAATGTGTCCCAGCTCAATATGCATAACTAATCCAGACGAATGTGACTATTTTCACCAAAAAATAAATAAAACAATTTTTTTATAAAATCAGAATCTAAATTTCAGGCGAAGCCGAGTAGTAAAGCTAGTATTTTATATCTCTTACCATGGTCTTAAACAAGTGCTATCTCTGCCAAGTCACCTTATCTGAAATACTACGTATGAACAACAAAATAGTATTCTATGGGAAGGCCTTAACTTGCGAACGAGATCACCCTGCGAGATCCCTCGATCATTACCGCAACTGGAATGCATTCCCGTAGACCAGGGCTGCGATACATCGGGGCTGTTTCCCTCGTTATTGTGGATTAACAACGTTACAACTCGCACATTAATTAACTGGCTCGACCGGCGTGTTTGCGTTTGTAAACTCGGCTGAGTGAAACGCCTGGGTCGCGGGCCAATATTATTACGAAGACAAACGTACCGACGCTATCTACCATCGAGAGCTTCCTGCCAGCCTTTGCCCCCTGATACCATGCCCCGGTCTTTGGGGAATATTCATCAGGATGAGAACTTCTGCGACCCGAGTGGGGGTTGTACCCGAGCGGAGTCGACGACTTTATTTTTCGTGTGCCACGGGACACGAACTCGAGTGTCCGCTCTACAGATTTTGGAGTTCGATTGGACGATGTCTGTCATGATTGCAATGTATCTAAATAGTTCTATGCAGTGGGTGTTATTAAAAGGACCGTAATTGAGAAGCTTTTTGTCTGTGGTAGATGAGGGTGAATAAAGATTTTGTAAGGATATCGAGTACTCTTTAATTTAAATAGTATTTCAATCATTTCTACTAGCAAAATAGAATTATTTCGTAATCTTCTGCGATCTAAATTTCCCTTAAATTTCCCTTATCTCAAATAATCAGCTGATCAAGTAGAAATAATCTACCCTAGAATTAGCAAATTAGATACAGTTCTCTTCGAACTCATCAGTCCCTCGCAATTCCCTACAGTTTTATTCTCACCTTCGAATATTAATCCCAAAATCCACCCTCCTCCTTTCAACCTCCAACATCTCAATCATTATCTACACTAAATACT
Organism: Andrena hattorfiana; assembly: GCA_944738655.2. Lineage (NCBI taxonomy): Eukaryota > Metazoa > Arthropoda > Insecta > Hymenoptera > Andrenidae > Andrena > Andrena hattorfiana. The sequence goes on from OX122891.2 coordinate 72,558,444, forward strand.
CCCACAGCACAAGCATCCCGTATCCTCTCTTTACTGCAAATCGACTCTCCACTCACGTGAGAAGTCCGTAGCTCGATTTCCAAGGAAAACAGTGGGCCATAAATTAAATCTTGAACGTCCATTACCGTTATTGTTTCTCCCTCCGTCGAGGATCCTCCCGCAGGACCTCTCCCACGTTTCTTTTGATCTTCTCGTATAGACTCTGCCTAGGATTATGAGGTACGACTCGCGGGAGGAGCGCGTGGATGGTGATTCGACGGGCTGGAGAATCGACTGAGAGGGGGAGGGCAGGGGCACAGGAGTAAAAAAGGGAGCACGGGGTGAGTCGCAGGATACGCGGATAACAGCGCTCGCTCGGTTACGGTGGGGGTGTGTCCAGGACAAGGAACGGGCGGGCTCGGGATCGCGCTGCTGAGCTGGCTGACTCGCATCGTTCGCCAACATTGTTCCCCTTTATTTGATTACAGGGCATTCGTATACACGATTCCACCGCGCTGGTTCTTCTTTCCGTTCCATTGATCCGCGTTACCGTTCCACCAGGAGCTACCCAAGCTAGCAAGAAAACCACCGCGGTCCTCTGTCACTGGCAACCCGCGAATTTCTCTTGTTAAGTATCGTCCACGAGAGGAAACAATCGCGCGTTTCAGCTCCAACGTGTACCGTCGTTCCTGGAGCGCTGGATCGTTTGAGGGGATTGCCTCTTGGAACCTACAAGCCGCGTTATATAGAAGCTTCACTTTAATCTGGGTCTTTTGTTGAGTTACTCTTTTAATCTCGTAATTGGGATACTTGAAACGGCGTATATAAGCTTGCTCAGAATCGCGTGGAATCGATGTTGATGGAAGCTTGTCTATGTATTGGAACCAGAGATTCGTGTGGTTATAGTACCGATATTTGTTATTCAACGATCACTCGGTGCCTTTCATAGAACGAAAGAGTCCTCCTGTACCGAAAAACGTATTCAGAAGTGGCAGCGACCGCGCGATATTTCCCTTCCAATTTCCCGGCGCGCTGTTCGCCGTGTAAGCACCAGTCGACGGAATATCCTTTCGCTTTATATAAATGGAGCGTTGTAAGCATGCCCCACAGGAGCAGGCCGGATTCGCACGGCTAACAGATGAGGCATTAGCTACCGTAATGGCTCCATTTCCCTGGAGGAAGCGAAGGAGACGGACAGAGGGACAGAGACGGCGTACGGACAACACCAGCGGCGCAGCAGTCAAAGGGAAAGAGAGAAGCTGAAAAGGGGGCCGGCGGGGAAGCGGCTAGAGGAAGGGCCCCGGACCAAAATATTTCTACAAATCATTACTTTTAATTTGCTCGTCCCTTTTATCAAGACAAATGTGCACGGCCGCCGTGCACCCAGACAGTCGAACTTTCACGCACGCACACACGTCCCCGGGTATAGCCTGCGTCCGGAAAACTCTTGCACACGTTTCCGTCCGCGTCTCCCCTTTCCCCTTGTATGCCCCCCTGTTCCTGCTCGATACTGCTTTAAATTCGCGCGAAACACGCACACGGGTCCGACGAGAACGCAGCACGACGCGTGTGCGACGACAATGGAACGCCGTGGAGAAGCGAAACGGTTCCAGCTGGCTTCTCCGCGGGGCGCCACCACCACCACCATCGCCAGTACCGGCACCAGAGGACAGGGACTCGGTGCACCATCCTCGGAGCATCGAGTATCGGGGGCCATCGGCAGGGTCGCGACCGAGACGGAGGGTACGAGAGCGAGAGGGTAAGAGAAAGAGGGAGGATGACACGGTGGTAGGTCGACACCGTGAGACGAGATACCCCACTCTTCCCTCTTCCCCTCTGGCCGGGGCCAAAGGCAGCAACAATAATTTTTCATAGGCAGAGAAGAAAAAGGGAGGATGCCATTCATTAGCCCCGGCTCGGTTGGTTCGCACGTTGTTGGTGCCGCTGGCTGTGACACCTCAATAACCCGGGGCCAAACAGCACGGGCACGGTCCACCGTTACCTTGTGTGTTGCGCGTTCCTACGCTCGCCTCTACACGACACGGCACGGACGCGTTTACATGTGGAGACGGGTAGTAGCGTCGTACCTCGTATATAACAGATATATCTGCGCCCCGGCCATTGTGCTCCTCTACTGATATTTCTGTTATTGCTGGATTAAATGCGCGCCGTGCACCCCGCCGTGCATTATTCCGCGACGCGGCTGCACGCTCTCCTTCCCTCGCTTATTCCTCCCCTCCTCCCCAGCTCCTTCCTTCCTTCCTTCCTTCCTTCCTTCCTTCCTCCTGTTCCACGTTTTATTCTCTCCACCGACTAATGCTACGTGTTCACGTTGATCGGTCGCTTTACGGCCGCTCTCGCTCGGTAAATCTGATTTCTGGCTCGCGTTCGCGGTGCCTCGCGGTGGCCCGAGGATGTCGTCTCTGAGAGGAGGATTTTAATGGCTGTCTGTGGAACTGTCAGCGGAATGCTGCATTTTCCGAAACAGGCTTCGCGGAGGCGATTGGGTACCGGGGCTTTGATGCGTGGGTTAATGATTTGATGGGGTGCTGAGTTGTGTATGTGGGAATTGGGAGGTTAGGGGGGATTGGAGGAATGCATTCTGTCAAAAAAGTACCGGGAATTGGTCAATGAAACACAAAATATGTATTATTCACCCAAATTTATTGTATCGCCTTCAAAGTAGGCCCCTTTCGAAATAATACACTTATGCCAACGAATAACCCAATCATCAAAACATTTTTTGAACGCATTTTTTGGAATCAACTTCAGTACTCGCCGCGAATTCTCTTTTATGTCATCTATCGACTGAAAACGGGTGCCTCGAAGTGGTAATTTGAGTTTTGGAAAAATAACAAAGTCGGCCGGAGCCATATCAGGGGAATACGGTGGCTGCTCGATAAGATTTGTTGAGTTTTTGGCCAGAAATTCGTTCACAATAATAGCCTTGTGAGATGGTGCGTTATCGTGGTGCAAAATCCATGAGCTTTCTTTCCACAAATCTGGTCTTTTTCGACGAATTTGCTCTCTCAAACGCCGCATAACGCTCAGATAATATTCTTTATTTACTGTCTCACCTTGCGGCAAGAATTCCGAGTGCACAACACCGCGGTAATCGAAAAAAACATCATCACAGTTGTGCCAACTTAGCGACAAAAAGAATTTCAACAATCCCTTTAAGCGAGCTTTTTAAATGATCGATTCCCGGTACTTTTTTGACAGAATGTATTATTTTCAGGAACTGTTTGGAGGAAATCAGATTTGAAGAATTATGATAGTGTTACGAGCACGAAGTATGCATTCAGAGTCTATTTGTGTCGTAATAGGTTTTAGAAGATCGTCTCTTATTGACCAGGGTCAACGTGATAAAGTAGAATAGATCTGAATTGGATGTCTACAGAAAAAGAAGTGTATTTAGAATTATTAAATATAAGCGGTTTACTAATATAATCACAAATAAGTGTTATAAAAGTGACACAAAAGGTGTGCTTACATATAAATAGCAGAAGAAAAGAGACCAAGAAACATCCCCTTTCAAAGTCCTTTTTACAAATCCTGAACCTCGGCAGAGGGAATAGGAAACTCCTACCTCGAAAGCAAACTATCCTAAATCTTCCTTCACCAAAAACCACCCCGCGATCAGAAATACAAACAGAACTAAACAACAAAGCACCGCTCCTGGATTTTCCCCCCGAATCGATAAAAATTCGCCCAACATTCTGCAACGCCAATCTATACAGCCGATGAGGGTGAAGAGGGGGTAATTACAAAAACGTCAAAGGTCAGCCGTCTATTATCGTCGCCCCCTGTTCCCCTGTGGGCGATGGGGTTTCTCGGTCGGTCGAGCGTGCGGATACAAACGTTTGTTTCGCAAAACATCTTGGTCGCAGGAGCGACGGTGCGGCACGAACCACGGGGCAGAGTGCATTCTGGCCTCCGGCGAGCAGGGGGCAGAAGGGGGTGTTCGAGAAAGCTGGAGAAAGAGGAAAGGGGGCAGCGGAGTAGAGAGAGAAAGCGAGAAAGAGAGAGAAAGAGAGGTGGGGCTGAGAACCAGGGTAACCAAACAGGGTATAAGTCACGGACACCCCGTGGTGTACCATCCGGTAACTCGACACCGTCGTTTGTACTCCGGTGTGGTATAGGAGTGCCTGGCAGCGGCAGCACGGACGCACAAAAACACACGTATGAATACGTACGACAATAGCAAGTCCTACAGAGAACTGTTGCAGAGATGGGATTCCCTCTCTTTCACTGCCTCCCTGCCATCAGATAGATCTGTCCGTGCCGGTGTGACATTAGATACCATTTAAGGATTAATATAGCCATAAATAAGGCTGGCTCTCTCCCTGCCAGGCGTCTCCTTCTGACTGCTGCCACGGTCAGGGCAGCACAATGAGCGAGCAGCAGCCACCAACGAATCCCTTTCTTTCGACTGCTGCATTCCTTTTTTTTCTTTCTTTTTTTTTTGCGCGCTGGATGCGTTGCCTGCTGGGGTGGGGGTGTGGCAGAGATTTTGCTGGAATCCGATTGTACCGGATGGTTGATCAGTTTTAGGACTTTCATCCTGTGTGGTGATCCGTTCGATAAGGGAGAAAGTTTCAGAGTAGAATCTCTCGAATTTTTAGAAGTTTTTATCTCTGAAACGTGGTGGTCATCCACTTCAACAGGTTTGTTGGACTTCTGAAAACGCTGGGGATAAGGGAGAATGGAGTAATTACGAACACCTAAGCAAAAAAACCAAATAAAACGAAAACTATATGAGAAATGAATTTGTTTATTATTTACAAACATACTTAAACTATTCGTCTATAAAGTACTGTGACGATTTTTTTAAAAATTATAATAAAAATCCACTTTATAGTGAAAAAGCAAAACCCTTGGTGTTCGTGATTACTCGACTGTCGTGGGGTAATTACGAAGAGAGTGCTTAATATCGCAGAAGTCGCACAGAAAACGCGGCTGCAATGGTCAACTTATAAAAAATGTTGCTACAACCTATACCTAATGTATTTTTTAAATTCTTCTTCTTGTGCGTTAGAAAAAAAATTGCAATTGGTCTGAACATCGGAAAAAATAGCAAAGGTCGTTTTTTAAACTTTTTTTGTCTGAGCCTGTAATGAAAATTCAAAAATCCCTTTTGTAGATTTAAGTAAGTTTTATACATGCTGAAAATTTCATCAAAATCGGTTACCGTTGCTAATCTCGAAGGTTCGAGATTACCCCATCCGAGTTGTTCGTCATTGCCCCACGACATCACAAAATAAAAAAGAATTTATTTCAGAGGTTAAAATCATAATTCAAGCAACGCCTTGGTCACAAAATGTTGGTAAAAGAGTGCTATATTTCAACTTAAAAAAAAAACAATTGTATCATTAATTCAACAGTAATTACATGCAATTGAAATGGATAAAATATTACTTGAAACATGATGAAAATAATAAATTGTGTTTATCTTGAATAGCATAAGTGTTCTGTATTTATTACTTTCTGCCGGGCGTTTGATACGACCTAAACTATTAGCTAGTGGAGAGGGAACATCGTTTTTATTTATTAAAACGCCGTAACATCGCATTCGCGATTACCCCGCGTTCGTCTTTATCCCACGCTCCCTCACTTATATAGAACTCGAACTGCAACAAAAGCTTGTCATTCGAACTCTGATTTCGGAATTCTCATTTCCACTCTTCGAACTCCCATCGACATCATCGCTAAGGATGCGTTAACGAGCGAAAGAAAAGCTTGTCAGCGGAGGAATATAGCCACGAGGCGTCTGTACGGGATGCAAAACGTTCCTTTATCGCGTCGTTCCTGAGCGCGCGACCGTGCTCGCCTCGATTCCGTAAAAACGGCCGCCGTCTAAACGAGCCTCGTCGAATATAATATTCACGGTATGTAGGAACAGGAGGGCGACGCCGTTTAACACGCCGATATAATATAATATAAGAAAAGGCGAGTCGCGAGTCGTGAGCGCATAAAACACAGCTGCCGCCGCGTAATCAACAGCAATACGCCGAGACGCGCAAACAGAAGGGGAGGGCCCGCGTCCTCTTTCCTCCACTTTCCACCCACGTTCCTCGTCCTCGCCCGCTTCCACCCCCCTCGCCCCAGCCGCGGATTATATATTCCTAGAAGCGAATAATTTCATTCATACAAACGGCCTGTATGCTCCGGCTGGCACGACTGCTATTGTTACTGCCGTATAACTAGCGAGGCCGTGCCCACCCTTCGCGCACAATTGCGCGCGGCTATATTTGCGACTACGTCTCTGAAATTCGGCCGGGTGCGTCGACCGATCGCGAGTTTTATCGCTGCGAGGGACTTTTCGGGGGCGCGTAAATCGAAGTTCCGAGGTGACACGTAGAAGCGAAGGTGGAGGAAGTAGAATGAGGAATTGTGGGGGTGGTTTCGGTAGAATTCTCGAGGCTGTAGAATTTGTTCGAATTTAGTGCGTTCACTGTGTATGCGAAGGAATATTTGTGATGGAACTAACGTGAGTGGACAGTAAACTCATCGAAAACAATGATTACAGTATGTTCTCCTTATAAGCTCAGTTTGCTCTCTACGCTATAAGCTCGCGAGGCAAGTGATACAGCTGTTTTCTAACCCAAAAGAAGAAATTGAGAATAGGTAAATTAATTTGATAAATGTGTTCCCTACACGCTATGTGCTCGCTGTCAGTCCCGAAGTGCGAGCTTTTATCGAGTAACTACTGTACTCCATATAGAATTAAGAGTGAACCGTAAGGACCGTGGCTCGTGACTTCTCCGCAGTTCGTATGCTAATGTGGGACGTAAAGAGCGGAGCGCCGTCACTCCATGAAAAGCAAATAGCCCAGATTCTGTAATTAGCATGAAAGCAGTTTGGCCAAGAATAGACTGGAATCGTAGTGCAGAATCGCCGGATTTGTACCGATCATTTCATTTGCTCGGGCGGAGTGTCCCGCGCGGACGGTGAACGCCGCGCGAAGAGAGCGCGGGGAGCGTAGCTCAGCGCTCTAACGAAGCCGTTCTTAAAGCAGCGACCGGGCAACTTTTTAGAACGACACGAGTCCTGGACAAGTATGGGAGTTTGTCGACGCGTCCGTGACAGCGCGATATCGCCCGGCGTACAATTTTCTCCGCGGCAAAGAATCTCCTTGGCGGATCCACGGGGACGACGGGCGTCAACCTAGATTCCGCGAGCGCCGTCGTTTTGTCTCCAAGTTTCGCAGACAGCCGCTTGACATCGTTCCTCGACGAGCTCTCTCGGGCTCACGGCTACCCGCTCGAGATAACGTCCCCGGCTTTTCCTTGCTCTCTTAATTTCCTTCGCCGCCCCTTGGGGACGCCCGCGCCTCCCTCCGCGCCCCCAACGCTTCTTGCCGCGGATTTTAGACGCACACACCGCGCGGCAGCCGGTTTACGCCCGCCGGTGGTGCGGCCATAAGCAAAACACTTGTCGCCCGGAGCCAGGAGCTCGCGCCAGTTCTAATTTCATTGGGGAAAGTTGTCGCTTGAATAATTAAAACACGTTGAAAACACGCGAGTTTTTCCGCCTGATTTGCATAAGAAGCGGCGTCGACGATGGCGGCCACGCTCACCGACTTGCTGCGCGAAAGTGTCACGGGGCTTTTCGTGAAATGTAGACGTGACTTCCGGGGGGTGAGTTTGGAGTATGGAAATAGCGAGAGTAATTCGTGTAAATGTTTTTTGTTCTTTATGGTTTTTGTCAAGTGGCAGGTATTGTTTAATTCTGTAGAGGATTTTGGTATCTTAATGAGTCAGTGGTAGCTAGTTACGTGACGGTTATCAGTTCCACAGGTAGAAGGATTTGTCCACGGTTTATGAAATAACCTGTATACTCGGGTATTTACACCGATGAGCCACGTTTGTCTCTGTTTTCACGCTCAAGACAGAGAGACCCGCGCGAAATTAACTGGTTATTCACCCACGCGCGATTTAAATTGCACGAATCAGCCGGTCAGCGTCCCACCTGCGGGCAGTGATCCTGTGGCGACAACGAATGAGAATTCAAAAGCTCTGATCACATTTCACCGATGCTTGAAAGACACTCTATACCTACTCTATATCACATCGCTGACTTAGTGCACGAATATTGTATGTCCACTTTTAGCGTTTTCGAGATATACAGATTTAAACATGTGTTATTTTTTCTCGCGCCAATGGGAAACGGATTGGAGGATACTCCCGGATGAGAGACTGGATTGTGATGTGTGTACACTTTAATAACGTTCGTCGTTACAAGCGTTGCTATTAAGGCTAAAGTACAAAGGTAAGAGAAAACGGAAGTACCACGATAAGATCGAAATTAATTGTCAATTTCACGCTCGGCGTAGGTAATTCACTGCTCGCCTAAAAGAACAGTGAGAGGCGAGACTGAAAACGAAAAGTCCTCTTAACTTACAAATTTAACAACATGCAATGGTAAATGAGATTCCGAGACATTATTTTTGCTAAATTTATGAAGTAGATACAAGTGTGATTTTTATATAGCATAAAGAAAAGGTCAAGTACTATTTGCTGCATATAAAAACTCCAATTTCACAAAAAGGGGACATACAATATTTCTACACTAAGTCATCGACATAGAGTATAAAAATTCCAATTGTAAAATCTCCTTGAAGTATTTTCCTCGCAATTTCCATACCACTCAATCTACGAAACCGCTTTCAAACTTCCTAAACAGAAAAATCATGCAGAAAGGTGCCCCCAAATGTGCCTCTGAAGGTTGAAGCCTACCAAACTTTAAAGTAACGTTACATAAACCTGAATTGAATTATTAATTTGGAAATAGCTATACCACAGCTCTATTCTAAAGAATGTACACAGAAAAAAAAACAGATCACTAATTAATCGAGCAAATAACTTAGGGTAAATCCGGGAGAAGCGGTCGGACCGTAGAGTTGGTCAAGTCGCTATATTTCAGACTCTATACGTAAAAACGCGTTAAAATGCAGACCAATTACTTCTCTAGAAGCCAAACAGTTGAATCAATAGCGTCATTTCGCTTCCTTCTGTGTTTTTTTGGATTTATACGCATTTAAAGGAAAATTGTGGTTACATTTAACCTCTTTTGTCAAACAACGATATACAGAATCGTATTTAAAATATACTTCCAAGTTTATTTTCGTTTAATTTTTGGGATAATAAGATAGTAGAGATATTGAGGGACAATGCAGCCAAAGTATTTAGCCATATTAACTCTTCCTCGCAAAACTAACGAGAAGACCATCTCTCGCTGCAGAAAGGAGAGATGGTCGAGTTATGATATTTGGATTATTTTTGTTTGTTTTTTATTTGTTATTATTATTTTATTATTATTTTTGTTTATTTAGTTTATTTATTCACTTTTGTATTCATTTGCCTTGCTAATCGCCAGTAGGTAGTTCACTTTTTTCCTTGATGTGTTCGTTACTTATTTAGCGTAAACAAATTAAATATCAATGAATCTGTAGTTATATTCACTCATAAATAATTTTTCTTCATCCTTTGTTAATTTTCCATGAATAATTATGTAAGTGGTCTCTGCCAACGACGAAAACCATTTCTCCCGGCACCTCGGTAGAGGTGGTCAGATGTCATGACTTCAGTTTTCAACCCGATTTACAGTAAATATTGTTTTAAAGCAAATATCGACCAGTTTTTTTGAATCAGCATAAAATTCTTAACATATAGGTTTGTTCTGATAAAATAAGTAATTTCTATATTAGTTTTAATAGCCATTTTATATTAGGTCGACCGCGTCTCCCGGATTTACCCTACACTGTAAACAATCAAATCCACCAACTCACCCCCGATTTCGCGTCCCGTGTTTATCAATTTTCCCTGTTCGCCTCGCGTCACTTGGAAGCGAGTTCCACCTCGAGCCTCTAATCACCCGAGCTCCCGTTTCACCACTCCGCGCCCGAGATTTCCGGCACAATGAGAACGATTAGGGTGAGGCTTGCGGGGTTGCTTGATCCAGGCCCACCGGAGGAGCAATCGCATCCAGTAGCCGGTCTATCAGCCATCTCGGGCATAAATATGTAGCGCACGAATGCATTAGCCGGCCGGATATCGTGCGTGCGTGCGTGCAACAGCAGCGGCAAGCACGTAGGACGACGCTGGTGCAACGTGTGCACGTGTGAGGGTAATGCATTGGCGTGGCGCACAGCCTCGGCTGTAGGTGTGTTGTGGGCCGGCCGCGAGATAGCCCAAATAATCCCCCGTGATGGATTACCGTGCCTAAGCGCTAAGTGGAATGAATATAGAATTAAATTGTGTTTATTGTCGGAGGTAATTGGCCATCTGCGACTGCTCGCCCTTTACTGCCCCGACAGATTTTTCTCTCGCGCCCCTCGGCTCTCTGCCTCGTTCGGCTGCTCTGCTGTGTCTTGCCGTTCTGCTCGACAGACGTTATTAGCATGCTCCTGACGCGTCCAAGCAGCACCCACAGTGACACGGATCATGTTGACCGATTTCGAGTTGACCATCCTTTGGATTGCGGGAGACTTACGGAGAGTGGTACGGCTTAGTGGGATAGAATTCGGAGACGGGGATTGTAACGTCCTCTGAATGCGAATTATGCGCGACTTGGAGCATTCCACTTGGTCGGTGGAATGAAATTTAGTTATGGGTAGAAGACCTTTTGTTCTGCAGAAGTAGATTGATATGGCTGCAGAAAACAGAGCGTGAAACTGGGGTAGACGTGGTTTACTTCGAAATTGTCAGATCGCTCTAATTGTCTTGGTTATATTAGGTAATACTATTTAATCTTTCAGTGGAAGCAGAAATCCAAGTGGTAAATGATTTAATGGAAGCCAGAGATCCCTCCTTTCTCGACCCAAAATTAGAACGATCGTTAGTCATCGATCGTTAATTTCACCGTGCAGCCCTCGACCCCGTTCCGAAAATTTGTCACAGGCTTTATCTTAACACGGCGCAGGCCACTCAATTTAATTCACAGTCGCTCTGTCAATGGAGACGCTCCCTACTGTAAGTGAATTCTTATCGCGTTCAATTATGCCCCCGTGGAAAGTGCATGGCTTGTGCCCCCAGCAGCGGATGAGTCAATGGGCATTAAATGCCAGCGTGGACGTTAAGCATACCTCTAACGACCCACTGACGGTGTCCAACTTCGGATACTGAAACACCAGATCGCGATATCGAGAGCAGGACAGTTGGCCAGCGGGGCCATTAGACAATGACCGCGGTCCATTGGACACGCATCGAGCCATACTGTATCGATAGCCGAGGAACTTATTCCTATCACTTGAAAGACATCTGGTCCTCTACCAAAATTCTAATGCCCCCGACGTCGCTACAAAACCAGAGACAGCGAACTCAGATCCATTCGCCAGGGACGATCAAGTTTCAGATACACGTGTGAGAAATTGCCTGTGAAGTATACAAAAGGCTCGCGCGACCCCAGCCCGGGTCTCCCAACAATAGTCGACGCTGTTCTAATCTGACTTGCCAGTCGCTAGCGCCCACGCGCCGACCACCTAGTCATCTACGCGAAAGGATTAGTCGCCCTAGTCGCCAATTGCCCGATCAAAGGCTCCGATTAATATCGGGCGCGGAAGTAGGCAGTAATTAAATTCCTGACAGAAGTCACGGAGAGAGTGGCGCGCGGCGAACAGGTTCGTTTACGCTGAATAATCCCCAACACGGCGAAGTGAAAGTGAGCCTCTGCGCGGGGCAACAAAGTCCACGCAACGCGATATAAGGCGGCCGTTTAATTACATTTGCCTCATTGTTCCCCGAACAGATAAGCGTCGATAACGGTGGCGCATGCCAGCGATGGCCGCTCGCACGGTGCTCGTTAGTCGATCGGCAGCGCCGAGCTCCCTTCGAGTCCTGTCACGAACCCACCGGGCATTCGCTATGGGTTGCAACTTCCACGGCACCTTGGGAAATCTTTGATTTCTCCCGGTGCTATCTCTCTGCCAGCGCCACCCACGCGAAATAGACACGCGCCTTGCGTGCTAGCGTGACGAGCGCGGCTGATAACGCCGCTTATATACTAATTCGAACGTGAACACCGGGCGACAGCCGTAAATCGTCGCCTGTGCTCACGTGCCTCTGGTCGCTGGTAAAAATGCTCGCCTGGCGGACGCGTAGGAACGCCTGGGAGGCAAGTAACCGACCTCGGTGAGATATGTACATCCGAGGGAATTCCTGTGGGCCGACTGGCTCGTAATTGCGCGAGGAGTTGGTGGCACCGTGGCTCCGTTACTTTAGTAACATCGTGTGGCTGGGTCTTTGTGATCGAGGTGAACAGGAATCTGTATAGATGTGAGAGAAACTTGGTACGCACAAATGAAATGCTGGAAATTGATGGTATCAACGATTTAACACCTATTCCAGTTACGCTTCATCGGACGTTGATGACTGGATACAGAATTCATATAGGATAATATGCAATAGTGAAGTCTCTAACGCGCATGCCCAGGATCATCTTGTGGACTCCTTTGTTCCAACACCCCGCGTTCTTAAGGGACGATTCTCGTCTAACAGCTTCAAAAGTAACTGATATTTAAGAATTTCTTTTGAGAAAACTGTTGGTCATATTGGATTAAACTCTTTTGGGATATAAGGAGGCATCTTTAAGCTTGCAGAAAATATTTTTTTATGTCGATCTTTCTTATTATTTATTAATTATTGTGGAATTTTGTCCACCTCTTCGACGATGTAACTCCTGTTAACAGGGTGTGTAGCACCTACCACAGTCATCTGATTGCAAAAAAAAAATAGAAGTTTCTTAAATTTAGATAGTTTACGCTGCGATTGGTCCACTTTAAAGAAAAAAAAATGAAAAATTGAAAGAGTTATATAATATGAAAGAAGAAATAAGGTTTTTCCCTTAGACAAATTTTTCATATCATTCTTTATATCGACGAAAAAGAGGATTATAAATAAAAACTAAAATTAAAATTTTAGGTCACTCCCAGCGTGAATTATTTAACTTCAAGAAAAATTTCTTTTTTCTGCAATCAGATGACTGTGGCAGGTGCTACACCTGACGCCAACATCGTCGAAGAGGTTAACACGATTCCACAATAATTAATAAACAATAAGAAGGATCGCCATAGAAAAAAAATCTACAAGTTTAAAGATGCCTCCTTATATCCCAAAATAGTTTAATGCAATATTAACAATAGTTTTTCCCCAAAAAAATCATAAATTTCAGGGGCAGTTACACGAGAATCTCCCCTTAATTCCTCGTACACACCACTATTGCTTCGCACCCCTACAATTCCCTTCGACTTGTATGCCTCGCGTTTGACTCTACAGAGGAAACCAATAAACATACCATTCCATCCTAACAATTTCACACCACTCCTAACTAATCGCATAGCGACTTGCCAGTCGACCAGAGCCACCCTAAAGGAAAGACAATAACGTCCACGAAGAGTTTGCAGTGTACGCGGAGTAGACGTTGAGGCGAAGCCGCCGAAGACGAGGCACGGCGAAAAGGTGGCGAGGAGGTAAAGGTGGAAAAGGAAGACGATGGGCGAGCGGAGAGGCGAGACGGTCGTGGAGCAGGGATGGCGGAGTTTGGGTGTATATTAGGTGGCTACCGGTGAAGTAGGTACCCAGGCCACCGCACGGCGATAAGCTAATGCGTTTCGTGGCTTTAATGAGGTTGATTGGCGGCTATGGCGGGTCGCCGCTTAACCGTCCTCCTATCGCTCAGCCGAGTGTGTTCACCTCTGTTCGAGGACCGGCCAACAGATTATTACTTACTTAAAAAGCTGTTAGCGACGGTTTCGTACCTAAACTGCCCTGTCCGCTCGGATAAGGGGGCCGCTCGGCTACGCTCGTAACACACCGCGGGCTTACAAGATCGAAATAGCCCCGGCCAGCAAGCGGTGCAAGCGTCGCGGATGACGCGCGTCAGATACACGTAATTATATTCTTCGACTGCCGCTACACGTGAACGCGAAACGCAAGATAATCGTCCCGCTGAGCTTCTCGGGCCCGTGTTAACAAGCTGGGTGCATAATTATTCTGTGTCTTGGACGCTTCCTTTGCGAGCGATGCTAATAAACGCTTCGGAGATAGTTGACTTGAATTCCTTCGAAAAGGATCAGGGTAATTGGGAACTTTGGAGTCTGTACTCTCATACTTCGAGTCTAAAATTTAATCAGTAAATTTGCTACTATAATTCTAATTTTTTATATAATATATATAGTGAAGTTAAGAATGGGTTAGTTAAAAGCTGGTGGTAGTTGGTGCTTAGAGAATAATAGCTGTGCATGATTTACGTACACTACTCCTAGTACCAAAGATTTCTCGACACCGAGTTTAATTTAGTGGACATGGAGTTGTCTAGACTGTTCGCCCGTTCTTTATCGCTCCCCGGCGAAAGTTCGCGAATCGTACGGAATCGGATAAAACCAGACGAGCTATTGAGTCACGGCTGACCCTAATACGAACGCTAACGGGATTGCCGACGACAGCTTCCGTCCTCGCTTTTCCGCGGGCCGTTCGATTGATTTCTGTGCTGGTCTAATTAGAGTGTATGAAGCCGACGCTTTCGTAATTGCCCGGCCTGTCCTCTATCGATGGCTAATTCCGGCTGTCGAGGGATGAGCCGTAAGCCCTGCCACTTGAAACCCGATGACACGCTCGTGGGGGTTACAAAACTCATGATTTTCGAGGCAATTAATAGGTCGAAGAAAGAAACATTCTCCTTGTTCCTCCGGCATATCTCATAAAGAAGATGAGTTCCAAGGTGTACCTATTTCCAAAAATTGAAAGAAGGATCTGGGAAAACTACTAAATCACAAGTTCTCAATTCTTCCACTAAACTTTTACCAACCCATTAGCAGATGAACTACTTTTCCATACCACTCAAAGTGACAGTAACACATTTGCAAACAGAACCGTCAACTACCCCTTAAAAATGCCAAAAGATACTTATACCTAACAGAAACCTTGCAACTTATCAGCCCATCAGGCTTCCTACTCAATAATTATCCGCAACGTATCAAACGACCACTGCTCCCAATGAAATGCAAATGTCCCCCAAGATACAGCTGAAAGACCCATACTCCCCTGGACTTGTTGCCAATCGGAGCAATCGGAGCGCATAAACGATTCGGCAGAAGCGCGTAGGCTTCGCGAGAAGCGGCCGGTATCGCGGCTAATCACGGCTGATAGGGGACGGCAGCGAATTCATGGGACGGCTAAACGTCCGTCGCTTTCGGAGGAACGGTAATGAGCAGCGAGGTTGTATAATCAGCGGGGCATGTCCGGCTTGATGAGTCCATCCACGACGGTTTAGAGCCGCCTCGGGACGCGACGCGCCACGTCCGCGTCGGTGAGCGTATTGCACGCGCGTGCACCGCAACAGGCTGCGCAGCGAGCGTGTGTCTGTGTCCCCGCACGACACGGGCGCTGGCCACCGACGCAGCACGCCCATTAATATCCATTTTCCATTCGAATGGAAAAGGAGCAAAAGGCTAAAAGCGAGCCATCATTTATCTCGACCTTATACCACTCCCGCATTAATACCAATTGTGTTTCACACGGCGATCCTGCCCCTCCGCGCTGACGCTCCGCCGCGAATCGCTGGACCCCACCTGAAGAACCATTTCACCCGAGCGCCGCCGCTTTTGTCCCTTTTCACGGCTATAAGGATTACGAAACGTTTAACGTGTCCACGGCGAGAGCCGCTTGCACGACACTTTGAATAAACGATGGATTCTTTCGTTGAGGAGGAGGCTGCAGGTGGACGAGAGGGAGGCCTGTATTGTTCGTGTAACGGTTATTAATAATCGGTGATGAATGAAATGTCGCGGTGGAAATTAAGTTCTTTTAGAAGCAGACCCTTGTGGTGATCCATTAATAAAGGAATCACCGCGGAAAGGTCAGACTTTTGCAGAACTTCAACTTTCAATCGTCTGGAAGACATTCGCTGCGCTCTAAAAAATTCAATTCTGTATATACCAGGTCTATTATGTAAATGAAATCCCTGCCGCTCAGGTGTCCAGGATCAACGAAATCACTGATGATCGAATTAGCAGGGTAGAACAGCTCGATGACTGGCGGACTCTGGCTCGCTTCGACTGGGACGCGATTTGTAGTGATTAATTAAGTGCGAAACACGGGGCGTACAAGACGAAGGAAGAAAGGGCCGGCAGCGTCCATCAGCCAGCCCCACGGGATACCTAGTGCTCCGGCGTGCGGTCACTTCCGTTTCCCTTGGAACTGACCATCTAACGCCATAACCTCCCCAGTCCCGTTCCACGTCATAGCGGCGTCGTATCCCTGTGGTTTCGCGCCACGTACACAGAGACCTCATCCCCGATGATTAACGGCACCCGGGAGGCCAGCGGCCCGTCTATTATCTTCTGGTTGCCGCTACGTTTATATCTACTTGCTACTACCAGCCTCGTCGGTATATCAGCGGCGATGAAAGGGAAAAAAGCAGGGATGCTTGCCGAACGATGAAAAATGCTCGTAACCGGGGCATAGGGGTTGTTACGAGGTGATGTCGCGACATTCTACCTCGTTCTCCAGATTTTGACGGGTTGTGGAACCGTTTTGACGAACATTGGTGAGTGTACTTGCTGAGAAATTGAGAGAAGAATTAATTTTTTTTCGATAACTTGAGATTAAATTATTTATCAATTCCTTGGCGAGAAATAGAAACGTCACGTCCAAGTACTTACAGATTAGCATTGTAAGTACAACATTTACACAACGGGAGTTGTGTCGCCATTGAAGCTCATAAACGACGGGAGTATCGACGTCAACGGCTCCCTTCACCTAGGGGTGCGACCTGGGCTTAAGTTAAACACATGTTACGTATTACCAAAGGATATTGGGAGCCGGCTACGCACCGGTTGTTTATCTTCCAGCGATACGTGGCTATTTCCGTTGTCGGCGGCACGACACTTCCGTGGATCCTCGCCGCGAGAATGACTTCAGGCACGTGAGGATCGCTGACAGTTCGCCAACTGACGCAGGAAATCGACGCAGCGAGGGGGCGCCGTAAATTTCGTGCAACGCCACATCCAGCGATAAGAATGTACTTTGAGAGACAACACTGATGCGTTTTCACAGTTCCGTGGCACATGTTGTTTCCTCCACCCTCCTACACTCCAAAAAGATCGAAAGTATTGGTAACGGATAGGGTGGCATATCGCTATAATTGAATTGGGACCATTTACAAATTCCAAAGTTTATTAATAGCCAGTTGAAAGAGAAACTGGTGGAGGGATCAAGGATTTCACTAGCTCACAAGCGAATATAGGGGAGAATTGCCAATATCGTACTGGTCATCTAAATCGTACCTCATCAATTTCTCAATAATTAATGAATATAAACAACATCTGATGATACAAATATCATGTAAATGCGAAATAAAAAATACAAACAGAAACTTTCGAGCTTACAACCCTGTTTTGTGAGTGCTATAAACATTTTAAAAAATCAGGTATGATTGATGTAACATTTTACCAGTTTATTTTAGCTGATAATAATCAAACAATGCAATTTTGTCCTGTATTTTTGTATTTTTCTAAAAGCGGGTTTAGTGTAGAATATTTTACATTCATTTTAAGTACATATTACATTGATTATAAAGTTTAAATTGATATTTATAATTAAATTGACCATGTTTCCTAAATCGTACCACTACAATCGTACCAGTAGGATTTGACAACTCGTATGTTATATAGGTTATGTACATATATCCTATTCATAAGTTATTGCGGCCTGTGTGTGTTCCATATATATATGTATATGTAACTATATAATAATCATTACTTTATGTTGAATATTTCCTTCTCTATTTGTTATTGATAGGGTAACTCGGGGTAATATGCCACCGCAGGTAATATGCCACTTCTCCATCATTTTTTAAATCATACACAGATGCCGTTACATTTGCACTAATTCCGTTCAATTTAGTGTAACTGCTAAGACGACAATAAATTTTGGCTTTTACCTTCTTTTATTTTCAGTTAATCCTGACAAGTTATAAAAGTATCATCTTGATCTGATTTCACACTGTAACTAGAATGCAAATTATACATTTGTGTGAACAGTTCTACAAAAAATCAATGGATTATGATAAAGTATACTAACAAACGAATTTTATAACCTCTCGCACATCCGTTAAAACTATGTATTTTCTGGAGAAATTTTCAATCCTTCTTCTTATGGCCGTGTGGAGTAATATGCCACATGTTTGTCGGTACAATATGCCACAAAGTTATATCTTTATAATTCTTTCTATTTAATGCCATCGAGTTGTTTTTTTTTCGTATTAGAACCATGCCTAAGAAGTATTTACGAACTTCAAGCCGTGCTGCTTAGTCAGAAAGTTTAAAGGAAGCCATTCGAATGGTGAAGGAAGCTCGTACTATAATATATAGAACAAATTTTGAGAATGTAGATATTTCTTATGACGATTCAACTGATGCAGAAAATGACAACCACTGTGCAATAAGTGGACTATATTATTACGATAAAAAAGGACCTAAATGTGATTGGGTAAAAACTACTCGTTGCAAAAAGTGGGTCCATGAAGACTGCGTAGAGATTGGGGACTGTTTAGTTTGTAAGAAATAGCTATTTTTTTAAATATATTTTACGTTTCATTGAGTTCAAATATTTGTTTTTAGTTACTAATAGCTTGAATAGTTTAAAATATTGTTGATTCTCAAAAATTTGAGTGATTAGTTCGCACTTCATAGCTTGTGTCATTACCTCAGAGGTTGTGGCATATTTACCCACCACTTGGGTAATATGCCACTTTCGAGGACTTTTGTATTTATACACTTCTCATTGAACTATAAAGGTTACATATCTCTACTTATTAGACAATGCACAGAATTAGTTACACTGGTTACACTTCATATGGTTTTATCTTTTTTCCTGTATCTACTTATACTTGCGAAATATCGCATTTCAAAGTTAACTGTGGTATATTACCCCGAGTTACTCTACTATTTTTAGTGGAGGTACAATTTAGGAGACCGGTTGCCTAAATCGTACCTTTTACAGTATGTGACAAAACGATTAATAACAAATTAATTTGTTCAGAACAAAAGGTTAAGCGTATAATAGTAGGTGCCTAAAAGATCAAGCTACAATATCCAATAGCCTTTTGCGTTCCAATTAGTACCAAATATGAAATACAACATAAAATGTCTTAAGTGGTACGATATAAGCAACCCTCCCCTATTCGTCCGCGAATGCATTGTTCACCGTGCAGAGTAACAAAGCTTCTCGGAGAGCGGTCATCGCGCACCTGCGCCGCGCGCCAACGCTCGCGCGCACGCAGGGACAAGGTAAAAGGGCGTGAAATTAAATATCAGATGTTGACAAATTGCGAGGAGGCGTCGCAGCAACGGATATTAATGACGCGCGGTAGAAAAACCGCGTAAACCCACTCCGCCCTCTCTTTCTTCGGCTTACAGCTGCGGATGAAGAGAAACGATGCGGTCGTCAACCCCCTATCTCCCTCCCCCTCCTCTCCTCGACTAGCGAACTTCTTCCTCCCCGTCGAGGGGTTACACGAGAAGGGGGTGGGCGGAGGGGGAGATGGCTGGTTGGCGTTATCAACGGCTCGCAGCTGGATATCTGCGGTAACTCGATGTAAAGATCCGTGCACCGTCGTCGTCGGGCGTGCTTGCCCCGCGAAAATAAGTCCTCTTCGACTGGTGCATCGGTGCGTGATGTAAATATCGATTGCGTTTTGTTTGGAATACCTCGAGCGGCGTCGGACCGCCCGATGACGACTCTATCTCTCTCGATTGCTAGTAATTTATTGTCGCACAGGCGAACGGAGTGTGGGCAACTCTATCAAGTCGGAGCTGCGTCGCTTAAAAATAGTCATTCGTCACCCTATTCCTTGAATCTTCCAATACCGAATCGCTGATTTCCCGCTTAAAATGGGTTCATGTGCGTAGACATTCAGATTCATAGTCGTGGTCTGGTTTTGGTAACTTTACTGTGAAGCAGTGAATCTCTGACAATTTTTATCTGTGGTATTGTTACGTGTATTTAATATTCTGAATGTACAAGCTTCTTCCAGAACACTTGATTGACCTATTTTAAAAATATAGAGATCACAGTAGTCTAATTAAAAAAATTCTAGAAGCCTTTCACAAAATTTCGCAACTGAGATGCCCCGTCCACATTCACCTCAGACAATTAAGATGACATTAACGAAGAATGGACTTCGCGACTACACATCTAATCGTTCTTTCTGAAGTTCTTACAGCCAATAAAATAGGAGCCTTCCCCGGCGCGTCTTTCTATCCGCCCCAATAATTCTCCTGCCGAAGACGATTATTCAAGGGGCCATTTATATTTTCGCAATTAACCATCGAAGCCAGGTCGTATAAGGCTTCGATTCCACCCGGCGCAAAAAGCGAGGCGGGTGTTCCTCTTCGCGCTGAAAACGCGGCGTCTCGTACGCGGCGGTGACGCGAGGGGGCGAGCCGAGGGAAGGAATGCGGAGAAAACCGCGAGAGAGGTGAGACGGGGGCCTAGGGACGATAAAAAGCGAGAAAAGGGGGATAAGTTTCGACGAACCGCGGCTACGTTTGTTCGTGGAGAAGCGGAGGAGCTCGGGCTCCTCCCGATTGTCGTGCGTACGGGTATAAACGTAGGCAAGAAAGCGAGAGAAGAAGGGTGATTAATCTTGCGGTCTTCCACGTCTCAAGGCGCGGACGTGCGTTATTGATGGAGACTTCTTTCGACCTCCACCTCCGTTCCTCGCGTTTACCCCGCCATCCTCCGGCGCCTTTTTCCTCTATCTACCTCTCCTCCTTCACCCTTGCCGAGGGTTCCTCTGGTTTCTTCGACAAGCGCGTCGCGTGTACCGCCTAAGTACCCGGCGAGACCGCGGGATCCCGTCGCCTAAACTCGCCCCGAATCCGCCGGATTCTTTCGACCTCTCGAGCGGTCGACGTTCTCCTCGCGGGCGTATTTTCGTCGGCGGATTTAATCGGTTTGGGGGTCAGTAGGGTCGTTTTGCTCGGTCTATTTCGGCTGCGGAGCAAGCGACTTTGTGGAACGTTCCGCTCGAACCTTCACCGTGACTCGGTTAATAGCGATTGGGGGTGAGGGAGAGGAAGACTATGGAGGTCAACTGTCTTCGATATTTTTCAAGCAAACCATCCTTGGCACAATTACCTACGTTCCCTACTTCCCCTTAAGCTAGGTTTACACCTGACGAGTGACTCGGCCGAGTCACTGCTACTCGGCTGACTGAAAATCTTGGCCGATTTGCACATCGGATTACTCGGCCGAGTACTAGAATATTTTTAATTTTATATGTTCAGACTTGGCGAGTGCTCGGCCCAGTGGGCTCACTCGGTCGAAGACTCGTCAGGGGTAAACTCGGCATTAGCACCTGACAATGAGCAAAGAAAGCAGCAGAAGCATGATCGCGGTCCACTTTAACAGTTTCGTAAACATCGAAGCGACCAAGAAACGAAGACGCCGTTGCTAGCCTAACGAGGTGGAATTTATAGTTGGTCCGTCCATACCGCATCGAAGAAAAGCGATCCTTCGTATTCGGTTGGCCCGCTCGCAAATACGCCCTACCGCCCGTTCCGCATCCAGTTGGCTGGGATACGACCAGCGTAAATTTATCGACGAGCCGCTACTGATAGAGACGCTCATGAATAGATCCGCGCTTTTCGGGGGTAGGTTATATAGGAAGGACGGGGGGCACGGGGGGGGGGGATATCCGGCTCAGGCGGTGGTTTGATGGTCCCTCGCAGGAGGAAAAGGGACCAGGGAGGAGGACTAGCTCGCGGTGGTCGACAGTAGGGGGGGGAGGGGTGAAGGGGTTGGAGGGGAGGGCAGAAGGACGGTTTGGCACGGCCATGAATATTTCGCTAGCGCACTTATTTATGCAATACTTTGCGCTGGCAGCTTTACGACGGCTTCCCTCTTTCGGCCTCAGTCAGTCCGCCGCCTCCCCCCCTTCAGATAAATACGCCCGTTGCTCCGTATACCGCCGATAATATATTACGTTTGAGCGTTTTCGAGCTGTTTAGAGGGAATCCACGGTGGCGAAGGACGCCGTCGGAGGCGCGACCAGGACGAAAAGTAGAGGTGGAAGCATTTAGCTACGAGCGCACAGGATACACCCTGCACCCCCTTGTCCCTACCTTTCCTTTTCCTCTCGCCCCCTCCTCCCCTCCCCCCTACGTCGCGAGTGTACACCATCGGTTCAACCCCTGCCCTCTAAACTCGCCTCTCCTCCACCTATTCCTACGCCATCTACACCTACCGCCCCCTCGTGCAATAGTTTCCGAATAAATCCCCGATTCTCGAACGCGCCGGGCTGCTTTCCTGTTCGGATTTACCCGCCCCCATATCTACGTACAAAACCTGCAGCCGCGCGGAATGCTCTGCCGTACGGGGTAGATCGAGTGCCTCGTTCCCTCCTCCTCTTCCTCCACCACCTCCTCCTCCTCCTCCAGCTTTCCCTCTTTCGCGCTCTCCCTCGGTCGAGGCGAGCTCGAGGGGGCCAGAGGGGGTGGGAGGCGCGCTCGCCGTAGCCGAAGCTCGACGAAGGGACAAGGGAGGGTTACCTCGGCAGCCATTACTCCGGCTACAAACAACCCCTCCGCGAGCCAGCAGCGCCTTTGTTGCGGCAATTGGCTAAACGGTCCGCGGAAACAAACGATCCTAACCGCGATATATACACCTCTAAGATCTCTTCCGGTTTTGTGAGCCGCCGTGTGCAGCCTGCATCGCTGCACGTGCATACCCATCCCGGCGTGAAGTTTGGGAAGTAATGAGGATGTTTTCTAGAACTTCATATTTGCTAAAGTAGAGCATGTAGGAAGATCAGTCGTCTACTGAAGGTATCTTAGTAATTAAAGTGTAAAATTCAGAGACTTTACTTCTGACTAGCTTTCCGTACTCACGATCCACCGTCCACTTGGCATCTATCGCCAGAATTGCTCTAGATTCCTCCATTCCATCGCGCCGCTCTCGAGCCACTCCGCGAAATCAAGCGACCATAGTCGCAAAAAGCCTTCAATTATCCAAGTACCAGGCTCGTGTCTCGTTTCAGCGTTCCTCCGCGGGACGATCTTCCGTCGAGTCGTCAATATAGTTTATTGGCCGGCAGCCTAGGTTCCAGCCGCCTGACCTACCCCTGGCGGCCGAGCAATCGACGCGGAACTCATCGGGATTGGAATAAATCGGCGTTTGCTCGCGCTTCTCGAGAACAGAAATATCCAATCGGCGAGATTGTCGCGTCGCCGTTTCCTCTGCAACGCGGGGAATCGCGCGGAACAGCGGCGGGAGGGGTGGCGGACGATGGAGAAGGCTCGAGGGGGTGGGCGAGCGTCACGCGGTTCGAACGGTCGTGGACGGGGGTGTGGGGCGAGCAGAGAGAAAATTCAACGATGTGCGGGAGACGAGACGCGCGGCCGTTGTGATTGACAGGAGGCAATATGGCTGTGCGAAGTCTCCCTTTTGCTCTTTGTCGGCCGCGTTACGCAAGCTGTTGCACCCGCATCTGCGCATTCATGCAAAGTCAAACCGTCCGTCCGTCCACTCCCGTCCATCCGTCCGCACGTCCGTACGTCTCTCGTCTCCGATAATCGCTCGCGCGCTGCACCGGACTGCTGCATTTTTTCGTTCGTCTGTTCGTCCGTTCGTTCGTTCGTTCGTTCGTTCGTTCGTTCGTTCGTTCGTTCGCCACCAGCACCCGGCCACCCCCTGGACTATCGATTCCCGGCAACAACTTCTCGTTCCAGAGGTGCATCTGCCCGCGAGATGCCCCCATGCCGGTCAGAGACGCGGTAACGCGCCACCATGTCGGATGAATAGGGAACAGGGATTGATTTCGGATGATGCGAGGTTGTGGAGAAGGTGAGGTAGCTTTGGCGAAAAGGAGAAAATGGGGTTTAAAATTCTGGCTAACAAGGAGAGGTTCCCAGGTGTACGCCTCCAATTGCTTTGAATTTTGGATATGTTTTAGAGGACCGAAAAATAAGATATACGTGTTTTTTTATAGCGGCCCGTTTTCATATTTAGGGGGTGAAACCAACCCCCAAACGTTATAAAATTTTCAGGTGTTCACCTCCGATTGCTTTGAATTTTGGATATGTTTTAGAGGACCGAAATATAAGAAATTCGTGTCTTTTTATTTTGTCCCGTTTGCATATTTAGGGGGTAAAACCACTCCCCAAAGTTCATACGGGGTACAAAATTGTATTGAGTAAAACTTGATATAAATTTAATTTGCGTCATAACATGCTGTGTGAACGATGTTCTTGTCGTCAGCCACTGTTATTAAGGGATAACTATGAGGAGTGGTTTCACCCCTTGAACGTGCAAATGGGCCAGAATAGAAAGACATTCATTTCCTATTTTTCGGCCCTCTAAAACATACCTATTCAAACTATTCAAAATTCAAAGCAATCGGAAGCGGGCACCAACTATTCTTATGAACTTTGGGGGGTGGTTTCACGCCCTAAACCTTCAAGCAAACCAAAATAAAAAGACACGTATTTCTTATTTTTCGGTCCTCTAAAACATATCCAAAAACCAAAGCAATCGGAGATGAACACCTGAAAATCTTAAAAACTTTAGGGGTTGGTTGCACCCTCTAAATATGAAAACGTGCCGCTATAAAAAAACACGTCTACCTTATTTTTCGGTCCTCTAAAACATATCCAAAATTCCTCATAAAACATATCCACCTCTCCTTGTAAATAGCATTTCGTTTGATGCACAACCTACGATCACCTGACATAATCTTCTTCTCTAACTCTAGAGTACTCTAACTCTTCCATCCGCAATTGCATTTTCGTGCGTCACGGCGATCGATCGCCCGTCTGATCCTAAGGATTCGAGGAACTGGTTTATCTTTCTTCTGGCGGACCGATCGAATTCATCCGACTAGAGCGTATCTTCCGGCGATGAGATCACGGTGACCGGATACGCGATGGCCCCGCTATTCTTGGCAGCGTCGCGAGCGGATCTCGCAGATGTGCGATACACGTTAGAATCAACTGAACCAACCTCCACCTCCTCCTCCCCTTCCCCTGACACGGTCTAGCCGCGTTCGTGCAGATGCAGACGCTCCCATTTTCCGTTCTGCGGATTCGCCGCGATCGAGGAGACACCCGTGCAAGATGCGAGAGAGACGGAACGAGGAAGGGAAGAAAGGAAGAAGCGGAGCCGGCGGAGGACGAGAAAGGAGTGGCAAGGTTTTGGATCGATCGACGAGGGGACGGACTTTAGAATTATTCGTGAAAGGAAGGCAACGCCGACTGATTGACGTCTCTATGGAGCTACCCATAAAGGTATACGAAAGTGGAGTAGGCAGAAGAGGGTCGCTCGTAACTCGCGCATAAATGCGATTTGAGGAGAAGCGCGGCGAGTGTTGGCGAGCAGGGCGAGAGAAAAGGAGCGAGGGACAGGCCTCCATTCAACGGATCGTCGACGATCCCAAACGACCAACAGGCGAAAAACTCGCGGTGAGAAAATGCCACCCACACCGCCGCCACCCCTGCAACTCGCCCGAGGACGGCTGAATGGAAACGTCTCTCTTTTCGAGTTCACAATGCCCTCTCGTCGGAAGTTCCTCGTGCACGCGCGTTCAACTACTGGCTGCCACGTCTTCCTCGATCCTGCCGTTAAGTGATCCGAGGTTAACCGCTTAACGAGCCGTCTGATCGAAATTTCATTGCAGAAATCGAACGATCTGTTTCTCTGATTAATACCATCTCTTCGTCAAGAACCACCGCATCTACAACCAATAATTTTTTGAATTCCAATAGACTGGTTAGACAACCCTTGGGTACAATTAATTACAAAATGAGGTAGAAAAACGGACGCACATTATGAAAGAAAGGCAGAGAGAAAAGGAAAAGAAAAAAGAGACATTCAACGCAACAGACGTAAAAGCTTTGTACGGATCTTATCTATTGAATCGAAGAAAAAGTCAAGTCGGTCGTGATAAGAATTAGCAATGCTACATATGCGATCGATACAATTATATTTGCCATAGAGGGTTCGATGAGTCTTTACGTTAAAAAGGTCACGATGCCTTAGGCTCTTAGTTCATTACATTGAAATTAAGTTGTTTTAGTATGGGTTGACAATTTATTCGATATCAATTAATAATACACATAATTACATTACACAGTATTCATCCAGGAGTAAAAGCAAGATACTGTACCCTCGCCCATTTCTAGCTACCTAATAGTGACTTACACCAAAGAAACGATCCAATTAACAGGTCAACACCCTTGGTTGCCCGCCTCTTAGAACTCTTCCACCCGCTTCGTCGCCAAGCGTCCCATCGCCACCTCGAACGGCCACGCCTGATCAACGACTCGTTAACGGGCCAGCGGGGAGGGGACGATTAATTAATCGACGAGGGGCCCGCGAGCGGTAGGTGGTAACGAATGGAGGCGTTACAGGTATCCCAGGGACACGGTTGTGATCGTTAAACGGTAATCGCCGCGGGCCGTTCGTCTCCTGAACGAAATAAGACGTCACGAGCAGGTGGTCCTCCCTATACAGGACGCGGCGAGCAAAAGAGAGGGGACGACCACAGGAGCTGGCCGATTCGCGTTCTGACGTTTCACTTTTCCCAATCGTTGAATCCATTATTACCGTACAGGGGCCACTTGGTGCGCGTCCTCCAGCTTTCTGGTCCCTTCGCTCCTCTTTCTCCGCCAGCCCTCTTCCCCTCCACCTCCCCACTGCTCTTTTTTCTTCGTCCTCTGCCTCCTCTTCGTCTTCCACAAATGAAAATGTTTGGCCAGATCTCCGGCCGTGCACAATCGGGTCCACCGGGCACAAATATTTTCTGTGAGCGGTGAATCGCGCGCTATTACCACGGCTCCCCCATAAATCATGCCGCTCAGGGTGGTCAGGTTCCACGACCAGTCCCGAGGAGCCCCGCTCGAGGAGCTCCGCGGCCTGGATGCGCCTTTCGAAATCTGTGCGCGTTACCGGCGGCCCGTAATCGTTCTGCTGGACCACGAAAAATGGCGATCTAATGTGTCCACGTGCGTTGAATAGACGGACGAGGCGATTTGTTCTTTGTTGAGACAGGAACTGTGGATTATTTTCTTCTGGTGCGTAAAATCTTCGGTGTGTTAAGCAAGATGCAGAGATGTACATATGCGATATAAACGAGAAAGCAGTGATTTTATGACGGAGGAATCCATGGACACTTTGGAAATTTAAAAAGTTAAGGATAAGCTAGAAATGTAAGGTTGGTATCAGATATATTGGCCGGTGAGTTCGTTTTCGCAAACAGCGATCGAAGAGAAATCAGCCACCACCATCTGACGATCGTGGATTTGTCAATTGGAGTTGCGTGGTCCCCGAAGGGTATGGTGTAACGGGAACGCTGCTCGGCTCCGCCTGAACGTAGCTGTATGGCTGTTATTTATTCTTAGCGTAATAATTGTGTGCGTTACGAGGCTATGTGTAAACCAATACGAGATGAAGCTATCGAGAAAGAATCAATCTGCTGATCAATAAAGCTCCTGAATTTTTTTCGTTGCTAACGCACACCTAATCTGATATATGTATTTCTGCGTTAGGAACTCGGTTTGTCCTACACGTCAGAAGCTTGGCACTATCCCCGCCACTTCTGGTTCACTCTTGTTCTGCGAAAGCGCGAGCGAGATGGAACGACAACGAATCAGAAAATGTTGAGAAAAGGAGCACCGAGGCAGGCAAATTGTGTGGTGGGAGAATACCCCTCACGAAACTCACCGGCCAATATATCTGATACCGACCTTAGGCACTGACCTAGGCCTATGGCTGATGAAGCTGATAAATCTCCGATTCTCTGCGCAATAATAGTATTTAGTGGATTATCATGTTAGTGACTTTGAAAATATACCAGCCAGTTTTATCCCACTTCCATAAAATACCCGATCCGAGAAATCTACAATATGCCAGCACAGCCGACTGATAAACATTACCGTAGCTGCTAACGACGCGTTGCCGGGTACAGGCTCGGCAAGTGCCCTCGATCAAAATGGGCGCGAAACGGCGCGGCGTGCATCGAGATGCAGTTTGCATAAGGGCTTAAGCGTATATACGGTGATATTTGATCGCCAGCCCGCGGGGAGCAGCCATTTCCGTCGGAATGGCCGCGCGAACGATTGAACTTTACGAGAATTACGCCGGTCGAATTACACCGAGAACACCTTGCGGAACCGCGGTCTGGGATTCCATAGAAACCGTGGCGAAACCAGCAGCTCCGATGGACCCTTTACCGTCCCGCGAACAGCTTGCCATTCGATACCGAAATATCGAGGCGAAAGTCGCTTCCCTCGTCCCTGTTGCAAAATTCTGCAAATTGAACCCGCTACCACCTTCCAGATGAACGAAGCACCCTTCACCCTTCCAAACACAGATCCTCGCTCCCAGTATTTCTACAAATACTTTATACAGGGTCAAAAGCGTTGGGTGCTTGATTTATGAAGGAGGTGTATTCACTACGCTGTCAATTAACAAAATTAGTGTTCATTCAAATTCAATCATATCTCACGCTCCCTCAGTTGCTACCACAGACTCACTCCCAAACCTTCGTTCTCTTATGCCATTCGTCAATGGTACTCATAGCGTTACTTCGTGTTACACGGAGAAAGTAGATGGAACCGGGTGAGAAAGTGTGTGTGAGAGAGAGAGAGAGAGAGAGAGAGAGAGAGAGAGAGAGAGATAGAGAGAGAGAGAGAGAGTATGCAATGTGAAGAGGAGACGACCCAAGGGAATAGAGTCATCGTTTCCTAGTCAGAGAGGGCAACAAAAGAGGATCGAATTCTTCTCCGTGTCCGTGGGAGCAGCTCGCGGGCAGAAGGAGTCATCACTGTCCCTGACCTCCCGCTCGGGAGCGTTTACACAGCGTTCCTGTTCACTGGCAAAAGGTACTCATTGTGGCAACGGTCACAACAGATCGTCCCCCGCTGCCACGCCGCATTCACCATCGTCACGAAGTCGGCGGGGAAACGTGGCTTTTACGGGCAATTATTTCTTCCCTCTTCGCTCGGAGAATACGCCGGGACCGATCAGCGACGCTCAGAGAGAATCGTAACGCGACGGAATGCGCTCGTGCTGGGCGACCAGGGTGACGTTTACCTGCTGTTTAGCGAGAATCCACACGACCAGATTTCTGTAAACACAGCTCTTCTTCTCGCCAGCCATTCTCCCTGGATGAGATGTTTACCAGTGGCGATCGACCCTGACCGAGCTCCCAGCCTCGGGCCAACCTCCGATTCCTCAGACCTCGCGCGCTGGGTTAGGCCTCCCGCGAGGTTCCTGCTCTTTGTGCAATTATACGCCGTAGGATTGAGGTGAACTCTGCGAGATTCCTCCGTGAGACTAGTATTCTTCAACGGCAGCGTTCTATCGTCTGTTTAGCCAATGGTTTCTGCTCCATTTTGTCATCCTTTGTGGCTAAGCTCCAAAGACTTCTCCAGGTGGACCTGCTCGTCGGGGGTCGGAGCAACCGTGAAACCTCAGTTTCTGAACCTTAACCCCCTAAACAGTAAAGAATTACTATAAATAATCATTCCGTTACAAAGGATGTAAACAACTCTCCCCAATTCGTAATTTTCCAAATCTTCCATCCAGCTACTCCCATATCCTCGTCGACTCGTACAAACGCGATTAGCCTGTAGAGCCTGGAAACGAGGTGTTTCTCCCCCGCGCGACCGATCCTGATTTGTCGAGGGACAAAGGGACGCCTCTGTACAGTGGACTTTTCCGGGAGGTTCTAGATCAGATCGAAATGCATCGCGACTCCCATTGTCACGGGCCACAGGGGCGTCCGTTGCAACGCGTCGGCTGCGTCACGGGCTAGAAGTCCTGGGCACGTTCAGTGCGTGGCCCAGGAGGTCAGCCAGGGCAACGGTGAAGGGCGACGGAACACCAGGAATCGGTAGGACATCGCGGGATACAGATGTCGTACAAAACAGCCGTGCCACGGCCAGGCTCATAATAGGCGACACCGGGTTTATACGAGGACGCTAAGTAGCAATCCCGCAGGACCCACGGGACAATGCCAGACCCTTCGTATATTTTGACTTTTTGACAGATGGCTGTGTCGCTGCCACGGACCCGCTGCTCTCCACAAGGCTCTCCGTTCCGCGTGACACGGGGAACGGTGGTAGCGCTACGCTGAGAAACCAGAGAGGAGATCCGTGGCCGTGGGGAAAGCCCATTCAGCCCGGCACGAAACTGACGCTTCTGATTCATTTATGGCGGGGATTAACCGGGAAAAAAGGAATACGCACGGGAACGTTCGAAAGCGTACAGTTTTTACCGTGTTGCTCAGATTCTCGCGAGAGGGAAGGCTTTCCATGTTCGGATTATGGAGGTATATGAAGCGTCGTGCGAGATGCAGCGTTGAGGGTAATAGGAGGTGACTGTTTCGGAGAAAGTGAATCGAAAGTTTGCGGCGAACTCTTTTGTATGAAATTTCGTTTTTAGGGAATTCAGCTTTATGGTTTGTCTCGGTACGCGTACAGTTGATTGAGCCTTGACTTCATGCTTGGTATATACACTAGCGGACAAAAAAGTTACCACTTTTTAGATTTATTTTATTTTTGTTACTTTTTTTAGCATCAGCTTGGAACTCTGATAGGTAAAGGGCCCAAATTTCGTCCCCCATTTGTATTTTATTAGGGTTTATAGAAAAACTGACTTTTGAAAAAACCGGTTTTCGAATTCCACTATTTCCAAAAAACCGGTTAAACCGGTTTTCGAATTTTCATAAAAAATATATAAATAAAGTAGTAAATATTTTTACTTATATTATAATTTTTCAGTTTCCTTCATATTTATGAAATTACAAAAATATAACAAAATAAAATATATTTTATCAATACAAAATCAAATAAATAAAAAAAATTAAATTAATTGAATTCTACACAAATCTATACAATTTTGGAGTTCATTTAATATTTATGGATCTACAAAAATATAACGCAAAAAAATAGACTGCATAAAAAACCAAATGAAAAAAAATAACTAAAATCCGCACAAAATAAAAACTTTTACAGTAGTACCAAATTATAAATCTTTATTCCATTTAGTATTTTGCTTCAGAAAATTTTGAACTCATGAAGATTAGTTTTACAAAAAAACTGTGACCTACTACAATGCTTATGTCCGAGGCGATTTCAAGTAAAAATGTTAACATTTTTAATTTGTTAAAATTTAAAAACCGGTTTTCAAATTTTACAAATTTATAAATAAAAACTGGTTTTTAAACCCAGTTTTTAAAAATCGACAGACGTATAATTTTTTACCTATATTTGACCCTGTAGAAGGTGTATAAAATGTTATAATGAGTTGGCACTTGGCACTAATTTTCTTTGAACGTTCCTCTATGTATCCACGAATCGCAAAATGT
The DNA here is from genome assembly GCA_944738655.2 of Andrena hattorfiana. NCBI lineage: Eukaryota > Metazoa > Arthropoda > Insecta > Hymenoptera > Andrenidae > Andrena > Andrena hattorfiana. The sequence goes on from OX122891.2 coordinate 72,589,791, forward strand.
AATTATGTCGTATCAATACGAGATAATAAACAAAATGTGGGATTTGAAAAAAGTGTTCCTAATTTCGTCCCCCAAGAAGATGTTTGTAAAACAGGAAATAAATTGAAAAATTAAGTTTTTTTTATTGATACCCACTAGTGATCTTACAGTTTATGTGTGCCAGCAATCATGGCAAATGAACGCCTTCTTCGTGGATGACCGGCAGCATGTTTTGTGGAACCACGTGAAACATTTAGTGCAACGAATCCATTTTTCGCCGCGCTTATCCTGTGAAAACCGATAAAAGATAATTACTCTTGTATGATGTTAAAAAGTAATAGAAGGAGAGTGGGTTGAAAAAATGGTAACTTTTTTGTCCACTACTGTACATAAGTACGTGCTTCTCTATTTGTTGGTATTTGTACTTATAAACTCCGACATCGTCAAAGCTTACTTCTGATTATCGATATAAATTACAATTATTAAAAATACAATAAGCCAACCATCGCGTTTCAACATGTACTATTGTAATACGTTTCACGAAACCGGGCATAACTTTGTATGCCTGCGCTATTTTCTCACTTCGATCACACGATTACCCGCTGCAACGTCCAAAGACAATACCAACCAAGTCTATAATCTATTCTCCCGTTCAACGTGTACACAATATTACGCTATGAAATCCATTTTCAGGTCCCATCCCCCACACCTCGCCCACATATGTCCGACATCCACGGACAGCAATCCCCACCGAGAGGCGATCGGTCCTCCGCGTAGGGGTCGTCGCGCGGTCCTCCGACGGAGAATCTGCATCGAGGAAACCGTATCCACGGACGTCGTCGAGATCAAAGGCTCGAAGAAGAGAGGGTCGTCGGTGTTAGCGTTTTCGAACACCGCCGATCCACGTAGCCGAAGGGCCGATGGTTCGCTCGGTCGCCCGGCTATAACCCAATTTTATGTCCCTCTGGCTTCCGCCACGGGCGAGCGGCGTCGACCCTGGATGGAAGGGATAATTACCGATTAAAGAGATTAAATCCCGCGGCGTATCGATTCCTGGGCCTATAATCGACACCGAAAGAGGCCTTCGTTGTCGGGCGGGGGCGATGGCGGCGAAAGAAAGAGAGCGTGGCCTGGCCTGCGGTACCAAGAGGCCAGGGGGGAGGCAGAGGGCGAGAGGGTGGTGGCAGGAGGCCGCCTTTGTTTCTGATTTGAGGGGCATCCTTACGAACGGGTTAGCCGCGCCAGTGATCACCAACGCTAATTACAGCGGATCAGTCCGGACGAGTTTAAAACTCATTCTCCCCCCCGTTTTAAGCGGCGCGAAAGGGGCTTCCCAGCCGGCTGCTGATTGGCCGCCCGGGATGACATGAAAGTGCCCCAACATGGCGTCTTATCTGATTTCACCGCGCCCTCGATAGGGGGACAGAGAGACGCGCGGAACGTTATTACGACTTCCGCAGTCGTTTATTCGATTAATCCCGATTCGAGGAGTTTTCATTGGCCGGGCTCCTCCATGCTAATCTTCCGTGAGCCCTCCGTTTCGCTGGATCTGCTCCGATATGCGGTTAGCGGAAGCGCGACGCAACGGCGTGCTTCCTGCCACCCCTTCGTCGTTAGGCTGCCCGCTTCTTTCTGTTTTTACCACTTTGCTATGTTTCCAAAAGTGGCGCGAAGCGTACACTTTGGACCGCGTCCAAAGTAAAACGAGCAACAAGCATCTTCCGATTCCTGAAGCTTTCCTCGTGGAGAGTGTCTGAGACCTCACTGATTGTTGCAAGGATCCACGGTTGCAGACGTTAGAGTAGGCTCCGAGGTTACAATATTCAACCGAATTCCTCATAAAACTGTCCCCCTCCTCGCCAACGCCGTACACCCCAATCTCCTACTCCGGTATCCACAGCGGATCCCCTCCAAACAAAATGAAACGGTAACAAACGAGGTGTCGCGACCGAGGATAGCCGGTCTCGCTAGGTGGTTCTGCGCGATCGCTCCCGCTCGGCAGAGAGAGAGCCGGCGAGATTGATATTGGTTTCTGAGCGAGCCGAGGAGAACGGTTTGGGCACGGGAGGGCGGTTCGCTGATATTGGGCATTCAATCCTAGCCAACCCCGATTCTCTCACGCGCCCCTAACAACGCATTAACATGCATGAGGCCTGCGTGATTGTTTTACCCTAACCCGGCCGTTCGTTGGCCCCCTCGCCTCCGCCACCTCTCTTCCTCCCTCTGCCCGCCACCCCCGCCAACCCCTCGCGCCCTCTCGCCACCGTTCGCCTCCCCCCATCGCCCTCGAATCTGAGTAGGCAGCGATCGTTGCCAGCGAAAACTCTGCCGCTCGCTGTGCGTGCATCCAATGCAAATTTAATGTTGAATATCAATGGGGCAAACGCGTCGGGAGCCGCTATCGCGCGCACCGAGATGAAACGGACGCGAGTGGGTAGCGCTGCCTCGTTAACGATATTCCCCGCTGTTGTTGACAGTTTTTTTGCGCGCGGTAATTTCGTGCACGGCGTGATTTCGGCGAAATTTTTATCGCGTCGACGGCGAACGGACGCGCGAGCTGTTCCGCGCGTTGCCGAGGGACGTGTCGAGTTCTACTTTGGACATTTTCGCGCGAATGAAATCGGTATGGGTTTCGGAGGGATCGATCGAAGGAGAGTTGTTTGTTTTTCGCGCGCCATGAGAAATATTCGAGTGGATATATTTGGTATATATATGGGGGGGGGGGGGGGCGATCATTTTCCGCGGTTCGTGATACGCGCGGCTTATATTCCAAGGTATATCCGCGAAATGATAACATGGATTTACCGATAAACGTTATCGATCGCCCACCCGACTCACCCGCCGGTAGCCCACAGTCGCTTTCCACGTTAGAACGGGCTGCGATAATATAGTCGTTGTAAAATTATGGGCTCCATCGTCTCTCGGTCGGGCGGCGGTGCTGGTGCCGCGGAGATCGAACCCTCACGTTCCCGCGTTATAGGTGCTACCACACTCCGAGCCTATGAATACTAAGCAGTTTATAAAAATGTTGATTTAGCACCTTTGCCAACTTATACGGGGTCTAACCCCGGGACCCCTTCTTTCTTCGGCGTCTGCATCGTTGGTTTTTACGCCGTCGACCGTGCTTCCTGCTTCCCCCGCTTTCCTTTCGCATTTTCGCTGGAAAGCTTACAGAAATTTCGGGGATATTCGATCGAGCAGGAGCTTTAGAACTTGCGTTTAAACTATCGTTAACTATACTTGGGAGGCGGACGACTGAAACCTTAGATACGCCTCAATTAATTCGTAATATATAGGGGAAGGTTGCCTATGTTGGACCACTTTTTTATTTTTCTCTCCTACACGGACATAACACATTGAAGAAAGCAAACAGAAACGGGAAATAGGTCTACATTTTATGTAGACTTTATCATGTATTTAGTGTGTTGATAAAATATGTGATTAAAATAATATCTCAAAAAAACTAAACTAGTGACTTCGGTCCATTCCAGGCAACCGGTTTCGTAATTTGGACCACCCGTTTCCTACTTTCGACCGCTCCTAAAAATCAATGAATTTAAATATACAATCTAAGGGAAAAAATTATTTTTTACTTTTTAGTGTAATTTTATTTTTTTTAAGTCAGTTTTAATTGTTTTTTAAATTTGTTTAGTATGATTTTAACTATTCGCTACCATAACATAGATTGTATCCTAAAATGGACCGGTCCAATTCAAGCAACTAGTGATGGTCCAATATTAGGCAACTTGTTGGTTACATCAAAAAGATATGTTTTCATTGTTACACTTTTACGAATATGGGAAAGTAAGGACATGAAGTTGTAGCTAAGATAACACACTTTACACTAGTATTATTTAAAATTGTAGTACTTACAAGTTGTAGAAAGAAATTCACTTGAAATAACCGGAAAAATAATGATCGCACACCACATGTTTCTATATTTCGACGACGGTGAACGACAAACTAATGAATAACCGTATCGCTGTTCGCAAAAAAATCAATGTAGCCAAAAAAACGCTGCAAATATATTTGTTTATCGAGATATACAAATGGTCCAATCTAGGAGCCGGTCCAATATAGGCAACTCTCCCCTATAAGCAGTGGGGCACTCAGGATTTAATATTGGGGGAGCGAGTTCAACGGGTAAAAATATGTTTAATGCTAGTTCAATAAAATTCATTAGGTGATTTTAAAAAAATAAAATTCAGTCTTCTTTTTTTTTACAACGCCCCTTCTTTGGGGGGTAGGTACCTTGCCCCCACATCTGGTTACGCCACTGCATATAGGTAACAAAAAGAAAATCGAAATCTCTGCGTCTAACATCTACGAACGCTAACAACACCATCTACAATTATAGTATACTTTCAAATTCAATTCCTACATCTCCAGCAACGAAATCAATCGCCTGAAATTCACATCTCGACCATCCCCTCATTCTCCATAAAATCGCCCCTAATAGCGTCTTCATTCGACCAGATATAGCCCGAGTGTAACCAGCGACCTGCATCGGCGCGCAAACGTGGAATGGAAAACAGGTTCGTTTACAAGAGGCCTCTTCTCGCCGCTTCAAAGTCCCTGCCGAGGCGGCCGAAACGTTATTACACCGGGGCGAACAGTTAGGATACAAGGGCACGTCTGTAAAGGTCGGGATCGGGGAGTTAAGGAAACTACCGACTACCGAAAGGCAGTTGATACGAAACTAGTTTCGCGGCCTAGGATACACGTCGGAGGCTACACAGAGGGCGAGCGGAGAGTACGCTGCCAGCGACGCGGGCGGACGCGGGGGAGGAAGGGGGCGGCAGGGGGTTGGCGTCGACTGTTTGCCCTTCGAATGGAAGTTCTGGGGGTTGAGGGTGGCCGTTCCCCTGGCCTGGCTGGAGTGGTACTTACCAAATCGACACGGGCCAACTCAATACATCAAAGACCTTCCAGCCAACAGGCCGTGGTTATATGGGAAGCGGGTCCGCGCCACCTTCGATGTCCATACATAATCATGGGCCACGTCTTTGTCCCTCGAAATTGATTTATTATTCAAAGTGACGCGTGTTTCACAATGTGTATTTACCACGATACGGTTTCGGGCGTGAAACACGTACCCCGGTCGCCCGGGGCTTTGTAGGTAACCCGTATATATTGTACATACATATACCGCTCGGTCGACGACGAAGAAATTTCCCTTTACCTTAGACACCTTGTCGTCGACCTGGCGCGCTTTGAACGGCGATCAACGCTCGTGGAATACATTTCCAAGCGCTCCCTTCGTTTTTTTCTGCTCAGCGTTTCGCTTCGACGAGTGCACCTTGCGCTGGAATTAATTGCTGAAATGTTTATTGGGTTGTAGTGGAGTAGAATTCACTTTCAGTGAGCCACAATGCAAAAAGTCGAGGGTGGGGGAGTAGAGAAAGAAATGGAGATGGGTGGGGAATTATTATTAGGTGATATGCTGCGGGGACCGTGAAACATAATTATTACATATTGAATATTGAATATGAACGGAATTGGAATACAGATTCGATTTTTTTATTTCTGTTATTTACCTTTTTTTGAGTAGTTGTTACACTCAAATCGCAAGGGGTTTATTACAGAAAGTAATCGTATAAGGAGGGTGAATTATAGATTTCCCCAAACTGTATCTTTTTCTCGAGCCACATGGGAAGACATATCGTAAGGAAGAGGCTGCAGGCTGCTGGTATAGGAGCGAGCGAAAATATTGACAGAAAACAGCCGTCCGAAGTTAATTAAACTCGGTGAGCTGTGTTTCCCGGTGCCTTCGGTAGCTCGACCAGCATACACTTCGAGTAGTAATTTCCTGATGGTGTGTACGTGGATCCTGGCGACCGAACGAAGTGGACAAACAGCAAGTTTCCCCAGCGGTACGTGTTTCTGATCCGAAATTGTGTTTCTGTACATATACGTCGGCTTCCACCCCTGCCTACGTCTTTGTTCGAGTCAGTCCTCCAGGATCTGCTGCAAAAACCTGGTATTCCACGATACACTACCTTCGTTCTCCTACTAACTACGTGTGTAGGGAGTATGAAGCATATTACTCTGTTGCATTTGGGGGAGACCGGGGCAAGTTGGTACGTTTTTCAGTTCTCAATTTTATTCATTTTTGTTGGAATTAATTACTTAATAACAAATATGCTAAAATATACTTTGGTTCTTCCTCTTTAATATATTGTAAATGAAACGTTGAGAAAATACATACAAAATGAAGGAAAAAATGTTATTTGGACGCAGGTAAAATGTACCAACTTACCCCACTGCGGGACAAGTTGATACTGCTTTGGAGCATGTTGATACATCTGTAAAATATTCGTTTAATGAGTAAAGGATGAATGTCTGGAATATCCCACTTTAACACGAGGTGCTTGCTTCTTTTTATTAATGTATCTTAATAATGCCATTTTATCTATTCCGTATATTCTCGCGTTTTGACGTAACGACATTGACTCCTTTTCTACACCGACACACGCTTTTTGAAAATATTTTGCGGTATTTTGCCGCGATTCGTTTTTCTGACATAATTTCGTACCATTTTGCTAAAAATAAAAGGAAAAATCCGATTAAAAGTAGTCGGGGAAAATTGATACACCGTATCAACATGCCCCAGAGAAACATATCGACATACCCCACTGGAAGTCATTATGTACAAATATCTCCATAAAAAAATGTAGAGCATATAAACAAAATAACAAAACATAATTACCTTACCTTCAAAGGACTCACTGTGATGCCCAATTAATTTGTGTGATAAAATTCTCTATCCCGTCTCAAAACGGATTGGAAAGTGAACACAACTATTTACTTTTTCTCTATAGATACGAAAAGAGTTCAAATGGATTGCTAACGTCAAGGTACACAGACGTACGCTAGATCATAGTAAAGAATTGAACAACAAGCTTCACATATCTCGCACACAAGAAGCAACATATATACAATGTCGAGATAATTCGTTTCTATCAACCTGCCCTCTGTATTAACCTGTCCCGGTCTCCACTATCGATAGCTGGAGAAAGTTTAATAAAGAATGCTTCCTCGTAACTCATCTTAAAGCTTACAGACACAGATTACATATTCAAGGAATAATATTAAAAATTCTTTTCGTCAAGGAAGAAGAAGGAAACAAGACCACAGATACGCAGCCTTAAGTTTCCTCATCTTCTTCGCAAATAACTTGTCCAACTATCCCCCTGCCATTCCCAGTAAATAAAATCGAGGACCACCTAAGCAGAGGTCTAAATCCTGCCACCTACATCGCGGTTTCGAGCCACGAACGCGACGTCCTCGAGTGTCGAGGGAACGAGGACGCCATAGTTGGCATTCCCGTCGTCGCCACCCGGGCGAATTCTTCGGCCCTTATTACACATGCTCTCGCTGCACGCTGAAAGCCACCCCCTCTGTATCGCCCCCCTGCTCCCCGTGTCGACGGATTTAAAGCGTATCGTCACTCGGTACAGAGCTCCGTGCACGAAGCTTGCACAGCCACGTCACGCCGTACACCGCTTGCCCTTTCCCGCTGCTGAAGTCACGCCGGAATGGACCACTCTTCGGGACCCGTCTTCCACTCTCCTCGGGATACGTCTCTCTCTGCCCCTGAAATTCGTTCTCGTCTATCGGTCTCCTTTCTTCCCACGCGAGAGCTCCCCTCCCTCAGGACAGCCTGTCTCTCAGGCTGCCTCATAATCCTGAGATATGAGCGCGTATTATGTGGAATAGTAAGTTGCCGGGGACCGGCGGGATGGGCAAGGGACGGTGTGAACTCAGCGTAACCTCGTGGAACACGTATATTCGGGAGGGTGGCCAGATTACCGGGCGAAAGCTAAATCAAGATCAGACCCGGTGGACTTCCGGAGAGCGCACGGGGCCGCAGATGTTGCTGACGTTGGTCGGCGACTCGTGCACCGTGGCGTTTTACGGGAATCTGGAAGCTGCTTTCGTGGATGACACGATTGAAGAATAAATGCCGTTAGCTTTTAACGATAGCGATCGGTGGAGTATTCCCTATTCACCGGTGCGATTAGCTTCTCTGTTCCCAATGACAACCCGGCTCTCCAAATGGAATGAAGAATATCCTGCCCTTTGCTATACCACGGGAATCGTGCATCTACCACCAAGCCAGGTTCCACGTTGTACAAGCGATTCCTGTTAAGCGGAGATTCCGCGATATCGCGGCAGGATCCGCGCGAGCGACGCGTCATTAAGAGGAGCGCAGTCAAATCGATCGCTGGTAATGATCTCCAGGCCTGCCATCTTCGACGGTGGTATATCTCGGGGATATCTCGCGAGCAGCGGGTATTAGAAACGCTACGCGGTGGCCCAGGCACCGCCTCCCCCCTCGGCCCCTCGTGCATCCCCCATAAGCCACCGGGCAAGGTATCCGGGGGGCTGGAAGACGGGCAGAGATAGAGTCAAGTCGGTAGGCAGATGACGCGTCAGATAAGGCGTCCTTAGGCTTAGCCGAGAAGCGGCTACCGTGCTGCGCGGTTTCTCGCCGCGCGGTGGATCGCCGGACCACCCGAACGGAGGATGGAATCCGCGCGATGGACGGCTCTACCTCTAGGATTTCAGGGGTATCGCGTGTAACTGGAATTATCGCCGACACAATGGGGCGAGACTCCTTCCCCCTCGTACCCTTCACCGTCGTTGGCCCGTCTCTGAAGGGCCACCCTCCACCTCTTCATCAAGCCAGGCGATCTCCAGGGCCGATTCAGTAGCGAAGGATCCTAGGTGGGTGGAGGGGGGTGTGGCGAGCTCGCGGTTAGAGGGATCCGCGGCCGTTGTTGGCGTTGTTTGGGTCGTTGTTCGAGCGAGACGGGCAGCCAGAAAGCCCCGGCCAGAGACACACAATGAGTCCCGTGGTATCGCGTGGATCAAGGGCCACGCGTAAGAGAGACAAACAGGAGGGGGTGGGTGGTGGCGGCCGCGGGGAGATCTCCGTCCTGCTCGTAACTCATAACCCGAGGAACCCCACCCTCCCTAAATCTTCGCGAAACACACTGGCTTTGACGTTTCGCCCGGGCGAAGAACCGTTGTTACATTATGCAGCAGCAGCGCCTCGCTCCGAGGTGGGACAAAGTACGTGGCGGCGTGGGGCTGCTGGGACGGGGACGGGGGGAGGAGTGGGCACGGAGATGCCTGGACGGATAAATCCTTTTTCGTCGGACGGACAATAACGCGGCGGCGACTACGCGCGCCCCGCAAAAAGGGATCCGTTTGATGCTGCTCGCCGTTACAGGCCGAACTGGATCGTGGGCCTCCATTCATGGTGTGGTCCACGCCGGCCACGCGCGAATACGATATCGTTTGTTGCAGGTGCGCCTCGACATCCTACGGCTTGGCTCCTTCCACGCCGCGACCTCGCTGGATTTCGTGGCGGAGCGACGTGGTCGCGGCCAGCCGCGCATTTAGTCGTACGTTTAACAGTGCCTTTGGTTTCTTTGTTTTGGAATCAGTGATTAGGTCCGTTGGGGAAACGATTTGGGATGTGCTTTCGCAAACGTCACAATGGTGACTAAATATCGTTAGGATACTGGGTAGTATTAGTGTCTGTGGTGGGTTTTGTTTGTTTGTTATGGAAGGAATAACGAGAGTAAGGTAGTTCAGAATCCTCTCGTCCTTTCAGAGCAGATTTGTTTTGTAGTGATGAGAGAGTTATTATTTAGTATGGAGATGTGAAGTTTCAATTATCTTTCGAGAATTTACCCCATTTCCAACTCGTCATACATTGAACGAGAAACTACTTAAGGGGTCATTCCACTGTGAAGTGAAAAATTGTCAATTTTTAGAATTTATTTTTTAGTAAATGGAATGTATAACGTAAATAATACTTTGTCTACTTATTAATACACTTATTGAGAGTGTAAAAAAATCTGTTTTAAATTTGTAATATTTTTTTAAAATATATATCGCACTCATGTAAGGGCCTTGAAAAGCGACGTAGTGCTGGTGCAGGTGATTTCAGCAGAACGACACATGTAAAACCAAAAATTCGAAGTGTGTTGTAGTCATTACGAGTGTGGTTATCGTTGGGAGCAAAATTATTTTGACTGATAAAATAATAACAAGACGGCGGAGGTTTGAAGTTTAAGTGTCGAAAACCGGCGAATTTGTCAATCACTTTGCCTTGTAAAAAGTATGAAATTGTTAATCAAAAAAACTTTCCGAGATCCTTGCGATACCATACTCACTGATGTGCTGAATAACGTGTGAAAATTTCAGACTTTTGAAAAAATCAGATCAAATAGTTTCTTTGCAATCACCCTGCACCAGTCGAACAAATGTTGTTTTGAGATAATCGCGTTTAAAGTTATAAAACAAATTTAAAAAAATCATTTAATAATAATAATAAGAGTAGCTTAATAAATCTCAAAAAGATTCATTTAATTACATGTTCTAGTTACCGAGAAAAAAATCTTTAAAAATAGTTTCATTTTTCGGCCAATCAAAGTAGAATGATCCCTTGAGTCGGGCTTGAGTGGACACTCACCAGAACTTGCTAGACTATCAAATCTCAAATATTTCACTAATAGGTACCTACTCCAACTGTGTAAATTGATAGAAACTCAGCAGAGAACACCCATGACTATTTGTTACACCTGCCTTAACTATAACACCAAACACATCTACTTGCAAGCTAAGAACGCTTTCCACGATCATTACTACCTATCTCCATCCCTCGTGAAGGAAGTGTCTATTACCTCCCCGAAGATCGACGTTCCGAACCCTCTGAAAGTTAGCGTGGAGCCTGCTGCCCCTGGATCCAACACGAGACTCGTGACGACAGTGGTTGGAAGAGGGAGAAGGGCCCCGCGCGAGGGCAGAGGAAGATGAAAGCGACGGGGAAGGCGGCTCGATTACACACGGAGGAGAGCAGCCGGCCTTCTAGAAAAGCATCCTCCTGGCATAATGTCCCGGCTGGCCCGTGTCTTCTCCTCCGTCGTTTGCTGTCTTCCTGCCGACTTGACCCGCGGGCCCGCCGGGTTAGATTCCTACGCGGAGGCCCTCGCGTACACAATGCAAGTTATTGCGGCATCCGCGAGTTCGGAGGAACGGCAGCGGCCGTCGCTGGCGCCAGCGCCGACTCCAGCTCGGGCCCGCATAAATCCTGCCCCTGGGGCCCGCGACTACCTCCCCCTTTGTCTCCACGGGCTGCGCTCCCCTCGCTTCGTTCTTCCCTCCTTTCGGACAAGTCTTCAGCCCCCGCCAACGCCACGGGAAACTGTGATTGCTTTCAGGTGACTATGGAGGGAAGGAGGGCGCAATTGCTGAAGGGTTTCTGGATCGTAAATAGGAGATTTGAATATAAATTTGGGAGTGGTGATTGTGGTACTTGTATTTGTATTTATCTTAAAGTGGGCGCTACTTTTGTAGCGCTTTGAACGGTGGATATTTATATTTGGTACTTAAGCTTCCTTACTTTGATTCTTCAGCTTTTAAGGTTCGTTGGACTTAGGAATCTTCTGGTGATACTGAATTTTGAACTCTGAAGATGTTTACTTGAGTCTGCTTTGTTCTGCTTACCCATTATTAAGATTACTAATTAGAATTTTGGCTTTGTATTGATCTTTAGAAGTCGGGTATTGAAACCTACTCATTGTAGTTCTTTAGTAGCGCAGACGTTTCGTAGCTCCCATAGGAATGAGTTTCTCAGAAATTCTTCTAACTTGAAGAATACATTATCAGGTTTCACAAGTGATGCAAACAAAGTTCGGTGCCCGGAGCTTCTAAAATCAAAGAGAAGTCTGGCGTCGACTTTCTCCTGTGTCAGTTTAGGCTGGCTCGCCTTAACTTATAGCCGGAAGTATTATCCGCTTGCCGACATCGTATTGTTTTCATTTAAGGGTATTAAACCGGCTTATATCTCGTTGGACACCGGTGCTTCGTTAGCTGCCAGGACCCCGCCTTTAAATGACTGTCGATAGGTACGTGGATACACGCGAACGACGGGATTCTGGAATGCAATTATCCTCGGCAGTCTCAGAAAATGAAAGAAAGGTAGCAAAATCCTTCCTCGTGAATCGTGTTCTAAAGAAACTTCAACTGCGATCGAACAATTCCTATAATATCTTAAAAAACTTCAATATAATCTATTAAAAGACATTTTAAAAAAGTAAAATATAATGTTTCTCTTTAATCAATTTAAATTACCAAACACCTGGAATACTAACCAAATGTGACAAAGCCATTGCCCGACAGACGGAGAGTGGGAAGGACGATGGATGGACGCGTGGTTTACGAGTGATCGCTAAACGTATCGTAATCTGACGATCCATTAACCGTATCGAATGAACGGCCACTAATTAAGGCTATTTATATCGGGGGAAAAAAGCGGGAGTAACGGAAGGCTCGACCCTCCCTGAGTTCCTGGCGACCCCGTTCCACCCCGTCGAACAACCCCCTGAGGGCGGAAACTGGAAAGTTGCCGTGCCGGTGGTCGAATGACAAAGCAAAAGATCATCTCTTTGGGCAGGGAACACGACGGTAGGCGGAAGAGATTTTTTTCCCACTCAGCCCGGTCTTATCTGCTCGGCATTTGTGAATTATTACAATCAGCAAAAAGGGCCTAGCAGAGTAAGCATAGGGAAACGGCCGCAGCACCAATTTTATCATTTATGCTTGTTAAAATAATGCTCTTTGCATGAAAAACTACTGTGAGTAATTTCAGATCTGTAACCCCTCCCGTAAGGGTGATATAGGGACAACAACCCCAAACTTTATGATTTTTTTTTCTCGAAAGCTACTTAAGATATTTGAATGCGACAAGTTGCAAATATTAGGTACTTACTAACACTACTAAATCTATTTTTTCCAAAATTTTTGAGTGATAATTAAGGGTAGAAATAAAGGAATCAATTATTTGAGGGTAGTTTTTATAAACAACCCCTTGAGTGACACCAACGAAAAAAATCATGAGTAACGCCTCACTACTTAGCTGTTATCCGTATAAGCCACAGGAGGGTCGGATTGGTGGAACATACTTAAAAAAATAAAATCGGTATATAACCTCCACGTGAAGTGTACCGGAAGGGGCCGTACGACCAACACGAAGACCAAAAGGAATGTGCATATTGGACAACTTTTCTAAAAGATACTTAGCAAACTGTATTGATAAATGTTATCAACTTGCAAAGGATTACATATTCGACAAGTCCCAGCAATTTTTTATCTGAAAATAACAAAACTCTTGTAGCTTTTTGTACGCGATGCGTTTCGCGGTGACTATTGCTGCTTGAAAATAGATTATATGTAATAAAATAATTCGAGAATGTTTGCTAAGTATCTTTTAGAAAAGTTGTCCAATATGCACATTCCTTTTAGTCTTCGTGTTGGCCGTACGGTCTCTTTCGGTACACTCCACGTGGAGGTTATATACTCATTTTATTTTTTTTTTAAGTATGTTCCACCAACCCGACCCTCCTGTGTGGCTTATATGGATAATAGCTAAGTAGTGAGACGTTACTCATAATTTTTTTCGTTTGTGTCATTCAAGGGGTTGTTTACAAAAACTACCCTAAAATAATTAATTCCTTTATTTCTACCCTTAATTATCACTCCAAAATTTAGAAAAAAATAGATTTAGTAGAGTTAGTAAGTACCTAATATTTGCAACTTGTCGCATTCAAATATCTTAAGTAGTTTTCGAGAAAAAAAATCATAAAGTTTTGGGTTGTTGTCCCTATATCACCCTTACGGGAGGGGTTACAGGTCTGAAATTACTCATAGTAGTTTTTCATGCAAAGAGCATTATTTTAACAAGCATAAATGAACAAATTGGTGCTGGGGCCGTTTCTCTATGCTTACTCTGCTAGGCCCTTTGCTATCTTTCGCCTAATGAATATATTTCGAAGGGATATTTAAGAGTGATAAAAACGATCAAGCTTCACATTTCAACAGTAACCACTGCTTACTGATACAAGATCTTTGCGAAGAGTATTAAACACGAGTATTAAACATCCCCTCGGTAATCTCCTCCGTAACAGTGTTCTTGCACCACACATATACAAATCCCCCTAAAGGATCACTCGAACGAGGTTCGTTATTAATTCGAATAATGCTATTCCACTCCACCAATTGTCCCGAACAAATACCCATATCGAAGCCCCTCAAATAACGGCCGATCCCGCTTCAAAATCTCCCTGACGAATCATTCCGTCCACCCCTCCGTCGAGCAGTCGCCGGAATTTCTTCCTCAAAGAGATAGCTCTCTCCGCATGGATCGTGCCTGGCGAAGTCGCGCGACTTATCCTCCCCCGAGGGGGGGAAGCGGTTTCATCCTCACCGGAAATCACGTTCGAGTGATTCGTCGGCGAAGGCGGTAGCGGAGAGAGCGACGGAAGAGGCTGGTCGCGGATAAACTCGGGCACGGCGGGTCGGGAAGACGAGCGGGGAGTGGATGGAAAAGGAGGCAGACTCGGCGAAGGAGGAGGACGGGGGGGTGAAACGAGGTCTCGGCGGATAATATACTTCGCGAAGTACGCTCGTCAAACACAAGCGCGAGCAAGCGGGCCCCCGGATATATTAGAGGATGCATCTCCATAAAAGTTGGAGCCGAGCAGCGAGTCAACATCCCTTCGTTTCGCGCAAGAAGGAGGGAGCGGGGTGGGAGGATCGACTGGGACGAGAAGAAGGTGAACGAGCCCCAGGGTGAAAGAGAGAAAGGGAGAGGGAAGGGGTGCGGAACTCAGCTCCTTTTTTCTCTGAAAGCGCTCCCCTGTGCCGAAGGGAGGTAGGCGGGCGGGTGGAGGCAAAGAAGCGTCTTGCGGCAGCAATCACCGATATTGAGGGTTTCATTTCGTCCCTACCCGGTGGTAAGAGCCCCCGCGGAGGCTCGGGGGGCGGTGGCTCGAGGAAAGTGCCGAACGAGGATCCGGATGAGGGGGTGGAGAAGAGGGAAGTGCACCGGTACGCTCGAATCGAGGGGTCTCAGGCCGGTCGAGAAGAGTTGCCGGATGCACGAGCCACCTCCGCGGCTTTATTCCTCTTTACTATCCGCCACGCCGACCCCTCGTCGACGATGTTGCGGATTCCGTGGGGCTAAGGCTGCAGGGGAGAGGGTTGACGCCATTTTTTTCAGGCGACCCAGAAAGAAGCAGCAGGGACTAGGGAGTCGATTCGTCAGAATCACCTAGTCCACCGTGACTCCAGATTTTGCGGGGGTTGCGGGCGCTACGGGTATCCTCGAAAGTCAGACCATCTGACCATTTTCTGCTGGTTAACTCGCGATTAGAAATCGCATTGGCTAATTTCCTAAGAGGATTTCCGTCGATAAGACGCCGTGGTAGACGGCAGAGAGTCAAATCCTAAACAGACTGGGAATGTTTACGAAAGATTTATCGGTACCTCGCCGAGAAGTTAATCCACGGTTGTCAAACGTAGGGAAACAGCCGTGTATCCGAGAAGCCCGGCCGTCAGGGAAGGTAGCGTTAGGATTATCTGCAAATAATTAGTAATCCGGCGTTCAAATAGTGGCGCGGGCGCAGCCCTCGCCACAGGCTCGACCTTTTTCTCAACTGGAACGGAAGAATCCCCGCCCAATGTTTATCCCGAGGAGGCAAAGTTTGCCTTCAAACTAACGACGGCCGGTGGAAAACTTTGCAAGGGATCTTCGGAACCCAGGGAACCTCCGTAACGACGTTCGAACCTCCACGGGATTCTGGCGGGGCTGTTTCGCCGCGATGCTCGAACCGTGGCATTCCCGATGACGTGCACGCGAGATTCCTGAATTAATTAGGCCTTCGACGAGGGAGACCGCGAGGCGAAACCATGCAGAAGCCACGGAGTAGCTCGTGGATGTTTTAAAAACACCATCGGTGAGCTATTATCGCGAGCTTTCACTTCTTTCCCTGCTAAACAGGAATGGCAACTATCTGTTAATGGCGTTTAATGGTCGTTTAAGGGTGCTCGAACTGATTTATCAAAGAAAACAATTTTAATTCACTTAGAAAAATTAAAAATCCAGGGAGGTGCAAAACAGAAATTTTCAAAAGCAACTTTTTCGCATCAATATTTATTAATTTAATTTAGAAGTTGCTCGGATTCAAAGGGTTAAGGAAGAATTACAGAACTCTAGCCTTCCCGAAATCAAATTCCACGATGGAACAGATTTGACGTTACAAGCAAGTCAGTTCAAGCTCGCACGATCCTGAAACTTAATCATTCCACAATCGCAACTACCTCCGCCTCTCCTAAAAGAAACCACTAGGGGAGCATGAGAATTCAGGATTTCCTGAAACGTGCGGCCAGAGCAGCCGGTGATTTAGTAACCCGCCGCTAGAGAGTCGAACACAGTAGCGCGACGAACAATTTGGCGGGGTGGCAATAATTCTCCGCGTTGTCCGCGAGCGGAATTCTTGCATTAATTAGGTGTACGGGCAGCGAGAAGCCAAGGATCGAGGCAGCCGGCCCGCTGCTCGGCCCAAGTTAATCTCGAACTAAGGAGTGTTTGGTCCTGCAAGAGGGGATTAACTCTGCTCTTCCCTCGGAGGGGTTGAAGGGGAGGGGACGGAGGAGGGTGGACCGTTCTCTTCGTCTTCCGTCTGCGCTCGAACGCGGAGGGTTGGAAATCACGGGCCCAGGGTTGCTGGAGTCGCGCGAGACCAGCAGCTTCGCACTTGGTGCACAGCCAGTGCTCCCTTAATCCGTATTCATCAGCAGTTATAGGCACGAGCTAAGGGGGTAAGGGGCTAATCCGGCTCATCCGCGCTCAGCCGAGACTCGCCCCGCCTCCACGCTTCTGGGTCATCTCTAAAACGCGTTATACACCGGTAGCAAGCGAGTACCGACGACTAGCGAAACTTCTGTCCTCCCGCCCCTTCCCTTCTGCCGGTGAAAGCCACCCTTTATAATTTTCATCGGCTCAGAGAGATGAGAAAGAAGTCTCTGTCCACGGAGGCCTTTTCGGGCTTATCGAGCCAACCGTTCGCTGGGACGTGACGTCTTTCTTTTTTGCATTGTTTGGTGCAATTGGTATTTCAATAGTTCTTCAACGTGACATACTCACTGGAAGTGAGTAACAAGCTTAAGGTAGTTCCTGAATAATCTACTGAATTCAAGAATTCTTTCAAATTTCGTGCGAAACTAATTTGGAATACGAGAAACCCTTGTACAAAGTTTAAAATCGATTTACCACACAGTTATCGAGAAATTGTTAATTAAAGTTGATGCATTTTAACGCAGTTGCATATGGCGGAGTCAAAAAAAGCGGGTTATAGTTTCAGTTTTTCTTCTGAAACAGGAAAACCATATTCAAGAAATGTACCAAAATTGGCGCAAAAGTACATCGAAATGTCAGGAAATGAATTTATTAATTTCTGCAAAACTGACTACATAGTCTCTTCGTAAATGCCCATAAAAAAGATAGGTTTAAGTGCAAATTTTTCAGAAATTACGTAGAGCAGTGAACGTGGCAACGTCGCACAATCGATATGTTTAGACATTTAAATAGCGAACGAAGATTCAGATTCATGTGAACATTTTTTCTGACATTTTGGTTATAAAAGACGCTCCGAATGAATGCGACATTGTCAGATCTGCTGCTCCAATTCACTACGCTAACCAATTTAATATTCCATTTTCGTATTACAATTATTTATATTAACATTGAACTTTTTAAAATATATATACATGATGTTAAAAATTATTATTATTATTTCCATAGTATCACACTACTTTATATTTATCGTTTATTATGCAACTCTAATTTGATTAACATAGTTGTTTAGGAACTACCTTAAACTATTTTTTAGTCCTTGCGATGCGAAAGCGTCTGTCTGGAAAAATATCCGCCTAATCCGTCAACTCCTCTTTCGCGCATCGTGTAACCATCTTACACCAAACGCATCGCCGTCCAAACATGGCACAATCTAGCGTCACTTTCACGCACCCGAGGTTCCACGGAGAGACTCGTAAACGACGTTTGTACCAACTCGCCGATCCCCGAACGAACCCCTCCGCCGATAAACCATCGTGCGCGAAATCGGGTTTACATTTCTGCCCTTAAACCGGCATCACCGTCGGCGGAGCCGCTCTATCCATCCGTGTCCCTGGTCCGCGGCAGAAAAGAACCGCGCAGGTCCAGGTGCCCTGGAAGTTAAATGGACTTGTCTACCGGTAAAAGATAAACCGGATATGCCCGTAGACAACGTCGAATGGCCTGACGGGGCTTGTGCGCGCCCGGTATTTTCCCTCCTCTGTGTTACTTGGTATCCGTAGCTACGTGTACGCGATGCAGAAAAAGGAGGAGGGGGAGAGGGGTGAGCAACGAGAGACACACAGTGAAACGAGAAACGCGGAGAGATAGAGGGAGAGGATCAGGGATCGAGTCGGTGGGAGGCGTCGCGACGCGAGCCGAGGCGAGGCGTCGTGCCGATAAATCAAATTGACTGGTGCGACGTCGAGCGCAGCCAGGATCCAGCACCCTCTCCCGCCAGGATCCTCTGGCCCCCCCTGCCTCCTCCTATCTGCCCCCGCCGATGGAACGGCGACCGTCCATATACAACGTGTCCAATCGCAAATCCCTTTAATTCGTTCCTTGCAGTATAAGTTTAATCCGAATTAAACTGCACGGGACGGCACATAAATTCGGAGCAAAGGCCGTGAGCATTAAAAGGAGCGGCTCCTGCGCCGGACCACCACCCCCTCCCTCCCTCCCTCCCTGAACCTATGCCGAAACTCCGCCACCAGCGCAGCTATAACGCTCGGCCACGTTGTTACGCCGTTAAGTGTGCCGTGTTCGATGACCGAACCCACGCCCCGAACTCCGTGAAATCGGGTTCGCTACACGCCAGGGAATGATAATCCAACGGGAAATTGGCGCTGGTCGCGTGCCCGAGGAAGGAACGACGCCGATTCGACGCGAGCCTTGGACTATGCTGGCTCGGTGCGTCGCGGTGGTAAGTTCTTCAGCTTCTTGATGAATAGAGGAAGGTGGGATTTGTTCTTGGGTGACTTGTTGCGGTGATTGCATTTTTGAGATGTTGGGTAGTCGGTGAATTTCGTTGTGTTAATGAATGATGAAGGGTGCTGGTTCTGGGGTGGTATTTATTGTACTTATAAGAAGAATTGACTTGCGATTGGAGAAGTGTGATTATGATTGATGAGAGGTGGTATGATGTATATATGTAATTTTGTTCGTTTTAGTAGTGGGTTAATAATTATTATAGTAGCTGTAAGTAGCAATGTATGTGTCATCTGTGATGGTATGGGCAGAGCCTTCATAATGAAATGATTGCAAATATACAGAAAATCTAATAGGCATAGTGACAATGAATTTATAGCAATATTCAATATAATTCGAGATACAGATACATAGCTCTGCAGAGAAGAGAAAATAGGATTGTATAAGTGTCCTCTATTAGATCTCATCAAAGAGATTAAATGAATGTAAAAATTCAGAGTATTTGCTTGAAGATCTAGACTGTCAACCCTTAACTGGTGACGTGAAGCCTGGAAGACCTCTGCAGAATTATTTTCCTGATAAAAATATAGAAAAAATATAAAAATATAAAACCTTCTTTTCATTCAACCTTGTTTTACAATATGTCACGCCATGAAGGCAACTTTCAGTGGTTTTGAACAAACATTGAAAAGTATAAAATATTAAATAAAGTCAGTAATAACTCATATAACAATATATGTTAAAAATATATTTGGGCTTGTAACTGTCAAGTTATTAAAGAGGACTCTGTGAAACTCCACGTCACTGTTTATGTCACAAAATGGGACTTCACCGTTAAGGGTTAACACGATTTAATTTCCCCAACGTAATTTATTTTTTCACTTACCAGAAACGAAAAAATATTAGATATCAGAATAGTTGTGACTGTGGAGGAAGGAACGTTAAATTCCTCTCGTAGCTCGTTGAAATGCTCGGATTTTCCTTGGGCAATTCTGCGAAGGAGAGCGCGGCTCGCTATAAAATCGGTTTCGTGTCAACGGAACGGCGCATTCCGCGAAATTCGCTGACGTTCCCGAAAACGATCAAGTTGCATTACACAGGAAGTACAAGTTTCTGCATTAGTACACGAGACCGTGCCCGGGAAACAGGAAGCAGCGTTGCGAAACGTTGCTAGTGTGTATTTGGATTTCGATGTGGTAAGCAGTAGTCGAAAACTCTCGTAGTTCTCTAGCGACGCAGTCGCTCACGTCTGTCCTGTCCAATATTATACAAATTCTACTCGGAATTCTATTGCTGTACCAACGCTATTCACAATTTAAAATAAAAACACATCTTTCACGAGCTAAAATTTCCATTATATTCAAGGGATTTTAAATTTATTTCATGCAAAAGAATAATAAGTAAATGTTGACTCCACATATTTTCCGCTCAAACGATTTTACAAAATTTCAATATTTACAGTCAATCAATCTTCAGATAAACACACGTAACAAAAATTACTCCCACTTAGGGTCGTCCTTAAATTACGTAAGGCTTTTTGGTGGGGAGGGGGTCTCGAATTTCTTAAGTTTTCTTACAAAGAGGAGAGAGAGAGAGAGAGAGAGAGAGAGAGAGAGTCAAGTAGCGTTTTACGTAATATTTTTTTAACCTTATTTTCAATATGAGTAACCCAGAAAATGACGAAATCGCCAAAAGTACCTTTACGTAGTTTAAGCATGGCCCCCTTCGACTCAAATAATTAATCAAACAGCCGCAATCACCACCAATTTATCAAAATTCTCCATTATCCCAGCTACCCTTTGCCTCGCTTCCATCAGACTATATATTCCGCGACAAGTCACGAACTACCCCTTCCATCGCGTCTCATAAAAATACCAGAATCATCCCCGCGACGCAGCAGCGCCTAAAAGAGAAGAATTGCCCGAAAACAGTCGTAACCCATCGTCACCGTTGCTCGTTAGTCAAAGCCACCCCGCGCGTGCTCGTGATAAAGCCTCCTTCCTCCCTGCCAGAAGGGTATACAAACACGCCCTTTCCCCACGCAACGGCCGATCAAAGTGTTCTTTCCCCGGCCCTGATGACGGCGTGTGGAGAATGATCATCAAACAACGTGTAGCCCGTGCACTCCGTTGCGAATGCCCGTAATGAGCGAGACACGCGCGTATCGCGATTCCTGAACGGATCGCGAGGGGTCAGAAGCGCCGGCCACCGTCGACGACACGAGGGTGGCTCGCCCGTCCTTTGTGCAGTTTATGGGCTCGACAACGCGTTATGATTATTCACGGGGTTACTGTGTTTTATTGCCGACGCGCGTTTCCCCGCCGTCGCGGGACGTGTCGAAGATGTTAAGGGACGTGTCACGCGACCTACGAACAACCCCCTTGCCTTGACGAATCTCTATTTGTTTATTTGTTATTTATTAACGGGAGTGATGCCAGGAAATACAAAAATGTTATGATAGAAAAATAGATAGAGAAGATGAAATTATTATTAAACTAATATGCGAATAAAAATTACAAATTGTAGCATAGAATACTTTCACAGAGAAGATTTCAGATTGTGAAAATTTTGATAATTTGGAAGTTCGTTGATTCCAGAAGATCATCTAAAAATATGTTCTCTCTTCTCCACGTGTTGTTATGGAATTTTGGAAATTCTGAAAGGTCCTTTCTCCCATTGTTTAGAGCCGGCTATTTCTTCGGCATTCGAGGGCCCCAGCAGCGGACTGGGAAACGTCTCGACCGTCCAGCGGACTAGGTAGCGTTATTGGGAATATTGGTATCATATAGAGGCGGAGGTACAAGCAATAATACGGTGGGGCGATCATCTGAAACCTGCGAGCCTGGCATACCTGGTCTCATTCGTCGCATATCGACGATGTCCAGCGGCCGATATGAGATATCGTCCAGCCGAGCGGTAATCCACACTAGACGGTAAACGTATATTGCTGCAATATTTCATGAGGCGGTGTGACGTGCCGAGAAACCTCCCACTAGAGCCACTGATCCAGAAAGGAGGATATCCTTGTTCGGGGCAAGTTCTATCGAGCTCCTGTCGATTTTTTCTACAAATTCCACGTTTAATCGATCTCCCGACGAGTCTGTGAAAGAGTTCCATGTTAATCTAGCTTCCACCGATTTCGCGATACTGCGTTTATTATCTAATTTCAGCTAAAGAAAGGTAAAGTTTTAGAATGAAGAAGGTGGATTTTGAGAGGAAAGTAGAGGTGTTTTAAAAATTCTTTCTGGTAGTCGAGTAAGCGGAAAATGTGGTATTTTCAATGGAGAATTAAATAGTTGGATTTATGTGGTAGGTACACTTGAAGTTTACCATAGGTCCCTCGATCTGGATGGATCACGAAAGTCCTCGACCTCTGTCGCCGACAGGAGGAGATAAATTTGGACGTTGTCGTAGGAGCATACGTCTCGCAGCGTGGGCTCATCTGGAAACAACGATGCAGATGTACCCCCTCGTTTCTTCGACCGACACGTCCATCAATATCGCGGCAAAGCTTGTCAAACTTTCGAGCGCGTTTGTCAGGAATGCCGGCGATTAAAATTATTTATACGCGTGTCGGGGATCGCCAACTATGTAGTCGCAAAGAAAGACAGCAACGTCTTTTAAAAAATGCAAGATATTGCAGTATCTTGCTATTAGGTACCGAGAACATTCTTTCACCATGAAATCCAGCTCAATGGATGCCAATAATGAACAAACCCGGGACAATGCAAACAACGGCTATCAGATGTACAATTACAGACTGTTCCCTTCGCCCTTATCCCTTCCTGGAGATCACAGAGTTCCTTCAATCGACGATCCTTCGCCCATGGAATCCCTACAGCCAGCTTTCTCACGTGTTCCACTGCATAGTGTACGCGCATCAACGGATACTCGTGGTAAATCCTGTTATCTCGCAGGGCATTACGAACTCCATTCGCATAAACTGCCTTCAGCCATAATCGAGCCGCGGTGTGTAACATTTCTATTCCAGAAAGCGTGGGGTCCGCTTCTAAAAACAAAACGAAACCACGCTCCTCGGCGCAGGTAGATCCGCGATAGTACCGAGGAAGAGGAGTCTAATCGGCGTGCGCGTACGAGCCGAGCGATTTATCAGACGAATGTATTCTAATGCGCTTCCCGTCATGGGCCCTTTTCCTCCGCGCCGCAAGTCTCGTTATTTGCCTTATCTTTTATCGTACTTTAACTCGCATTAAATGGGCCGTGCTCGAAGGATCCTCCACCCCCGAGGACGCGGAGGCACTCTTTCAACCCTTAATTGGCAGCGCGCGTTCTTAAGGACTCTGGCGGACTGGAAGCTTCGGAGATGGTTCGGGGAAAAGGGACCAATTTGTGTGTCAGTGTCGATTGAGAGGAGGAGCAGTGGTATTAGAGGAGTCAGTGAAGAATGTCAGTGTCTTTTAACACTTTAAGGACCGCTCACGAGTTTTCTCGTGTTTCGCGTTCGATCTGTTACGGACCGCTCACGAGGTTTCTCGTGTTTCGCAAGTTTGCCCAAAAACGTGCGGTCCCAGGCGTATGTCTTACAAATTTCTTTGCGGTCCTTAATGTGTTAAGAAGCGATGAGAGTAACCGTCGCTGGATTATTCAATGGAGAATATTGGTTTCGTAATTTGACTTTTCATGGGCGAAAATTCAGAGGCAATGCTGTGTTGAAATTGGTGTTAGATTATTCAAGAATGTATCTAATATATTTTGCTGACAGTTTCTTGATTTACTACGAGGTGTAGTGGTTGAGAGCTAATGATAACCTGAAGTGGAAAATTAATGAAAATTCATTCTAAACCCTTTACACTAACTTATCACTCAGTCAATTGCCCAGAGATCTTATTAATGCAGATCTGTGGCATAGAAGAAGTTATATGACAGTGATTTCAAACTCAGTATCTAATTCTCTTGATTCTACGTACCAGTACCTAAATTAACCTTTCCCACTGCAACAATGTCCAATGCTATCAGTGAATACCCTCAATATCCCCTTCGGTATACCACAAACAAATACATCAAGTGCAAAGTGTTACGATGTAGATATTACCGCAGTGCTCAGTGCCATTCACAAAATTTCCCTGAAATAAAGAAGCAAACCGATATCCCTTTCTCCAGGCACGACGCTCGCCGACAAACCCAGGAAAGGTCCTCGATGAACCTTCTCCTATCTCGATCGATGCGTCGAATAGTCTCGTCGCGAGATACCGCGTATCTAGTTACGGCGTCCTGGAGCGAGCAAACAGAGGATAGACACGTCGCTGGTGGAGTAAGCAGAATCAGGGGGACGTTCGCGCCCCCGTCGCCGGCAGAAACGGAAACAGGGCCGCGAGGGGCGCGGAGATATTTACGAGGCAATAATTTAACCGCCACTTAGCCGGCTATTAATTTCGGGAATCGCTGAGAAAGGAAGACGCTGGAAGAACAGGATCGGTGGACGCGAAGAGCGAAGGGACAGCTCGCGCGAGACCGACGACGAGAGATATATCGTCGACGACGACAACGATCCCCGTTCATGCCACGTCGAAAATCCTGACGATCGCGCCCGTCCAATATCTTTATCGCGCGCCATAAAACTCGTGGTCCAGATCGGGTCGCGGCACGGCCGGGTAACGCCAGCTCCTTCGGCCTGCGATTAATTACGCGGTCCCCGGGCGCGTTACTCTCGTTCCTCTCGTTTCTGGTGTCGACCAACGATTTTTACGAGCGAACAGAGGTCTGGGAAGACGGAGAGCGGCCGCGACAGATTGATTGGAGCACGGCCGACCTCGTGTTTGCCAGATGGATTCCAATTATGCTGTACTATTTGCGAAGCACTCCCTCGTCCAGCGCGATGATTTCATATCGGCCTGGTGGACGGCTCCGCTTGCCTCCGCCATGGCTGTCCGATATGCGATATTAATACGACTGACCCCCCGACCCTTGCTCCCCCTTTCTCCCCCTTCTCTCTCTCTCTCTCTCTCGCTCTCCCTCTCTTTATTTCTCTCTCTCTTTACCCGCGCTTCTCTGTACACTCGTTGTTCCTTCCTCTCTCGGTGCTTGCTGCTCTTCGACCCGACCGCTCGGAACCCGGTATCGCGTTATTGTATTCGTTCGCGGTAGCCATGCGAACCGCCCTGCGGTTAACCCTCTAATTCCCACATTTTTCGCGGCGAACAAGCGGTCTCCTGGTCCATCCGCGGCTGCTGGCGGTGGCGTTTCCTCCGGGGGTGGGTTCAGAGACGATTCGGACGCGCTGCGTCGTTTCCATGCTGTTCCTTGTTTGCTCTGCAACACTGAGGGGTTGGTTTCAAAGTTTAAAGCGTAGTTGTTGTACGGTATTATTGTTACTAATCAACTCAAGTAGATTCTGACTTGCATTGAACGTACACTGCTGTCCATTAGTATTGGGACACCTATTGTATTCTTAAAAAACGTAATATTTGGTACAAATTGAATACTCTTCACTGCTTTTAACTTGAAATGCCGAATCAAGGAAAATTTCTTAGAGCTCTTCAATATTTTACCAGCATTCCCTTATTTCTTATGAACGACAGTGTAAGTGATTGATTGTTAGAAGATCGTCCACTTTCGTTCAAGGAATTTCAAAGTGTTTACGAGAATACAGGACATCGAATGGCTGGTTTGTGGTTTCACTCGGAGAAGGAGAATCGAAGGGTGCGATGCCAGAAATTGTCATCGAAGCTTGGCGAGGAAATGTCCAACACTCGGCTGGCTCGACTACGTGCCAAACGACGGAGGAATTATCCCAGCAGCGAGCGCAAGCTCGAAACGCGAGCCATTGTTCTGCCAAGACGGCCTCTGGCTTTCTGGTTTCTCGCTATCGCTCTATGAAAGAGTGCGGTAATTGCTGCGCTCGTTACCGTCCCTGCCGATGCGGTGCAATCGACCACCCTCCCGACAGTAAGATAATAAGTGGTTTTCCTTTCGGAGCGCGGCGTATACGCTCATAACCGGGGCCATTGTGCGCGCGTCTCTTGTGAGAGTAGCCTTTTCGAGCGGCGTGCACGTGAACGCGATTGTAAAGCATCGACGGGACGGGGGATAATTAAGGCGAGCCGGCGAGCATTCGATCTAATTGCTCGCTTGGGTAATAGGGACGTTTTCATTTCGCCACCGAGATCAGTGGATTTCACGAGCCTTGCTCTGCTCTTTATTTGGTTACGTGAGAATGTTTGTTATTTTGGCAACTCTTTGGATTACTTTCTTTGTAGGGGGAAGAAGTAGATGAATATATAAATCTATATGTGTTATAGATATTTTGATGAATATCCATGCGAGAGGGAATGGAATTATTGGCTCCTTTAGATAAGTATATTATAGTCCAAATTCTGTAGGAACAGTGACGAACTAGATTGGGGGTGAAATGGATAATTAAGTGCAGAGGTATTACTGCTGGGTAGATGATAACTAGAACTTCATTCTTTCTCACCCATTTCTGTGGAGTTTTGCAAATGTTACCATTTATTGGTAAATCTACACGGAGATATTTACAGGGTAGAATAGAGAAATTTCGAACCTTGAAACGATAAATAACTAGGTACCTATGTCTTTCTACGTAATCCTGTAACTATTATTTACGTTATTAGACAAGTGTCCCAGCAAAGCAATCCCGATTACACTTAAAGATCCCCCAAACCTGGAGTACCAGAAGCAACGGAGGTCCCAGCAGCCACGCATTCCGCGCCCGCGACACCGCGAGTATCCCCAGCCGAGGGACCCTTGAACCCCTTTGTGCCGCGTCGGCGGCGGCGTAGTCGTCGCCTTCGCGACGGCGGTCTTCTTACGGCGCAGAGGGGGACAATAATTCCAACAATTAGATCGCGGCTATACGTTACGAGCTTTTTTCCAGCGCGAGGGTGGCCGGGAGTAAAGCAGCAGCGGCGTGGAACGCGACGGCGGGAGGAAGGGGAGGCTACGGAGACCCCGGCACAAGGGGGATGAGGAACATGGCCGCACAGGCTCGTCGTCTCCACCTTTTTATTGTGAGCGCCAGAGGCAGAAGGCAAAATGTCTGTCTCTACAGCCGCGTAACCCTGTGTACGTGTGTGTGCACACGTGCACGGAGGGACGGGGGAGGAAAAGAGAGCGAGAAGCTACCAAAGGGAGAGGAAGAACAGCGAGAGAGAGAGAGAGAGAGAGCGAGTGAGTGAGAGAGATAGAGGTAAAAGCACAAGCAGCAGAGAGAGAAAGAGAGAGAGAGAGAGACAGAGGGGACTTTGCGGAGGAGGCTGGCAGCCAGCACCTCTGACTGGCTGGTTGGCTGTGGAACAGTCCTCCTGCACACTTATTCGCCTGGTCGTGCGGCGGTAGTCGCGTTTATTTATCGGCGGTTGCCGTTGAGTGGCGCTAGCGCGGCATTTTAATTGCACTCTTATACCAGCAGCGTGCATCGGGGCCCTTCAGGGCGGCGGCGGCCCCGCAGGGCCCCTCCACGCCCCCTCCCGCCCCCGCCCCAACCCTTTTCTGGCTACCTCAGAGCCGCCTCCGCGACCTCCACGCGGTCCCCGCTACGCTCTCAATGCTTTCAATGCGTTGTCCTCTGGTATACCAAATCACCTCGCCTCGTTCACCGCTGCCTACCACTCGCCGCGCATTTTCTCTCTGTGCCCCCGCCGCTGCCTGGCCACCGCCACCCCCTCCCGACACCCCCGTTCGCCGTCGCGTATGCGCGGCCCGCGACGTCGACGTGGGAAATGAAGGTGCTGGATCGTCATTGGACACCGAGAGACCGAGAGAATTACCAGCGAGGCCTTCTTTTTTCTTCTCTCTGGCCGGTGACTGCTCTGGCGCCTCCTCACGACCCGCTGGGCTGCCCGTTCGCGTCCTCCCTGGGTGTCTTGTCCGAGCGGTTGTCGCTCTGGGGGCTTTGATCGGCTCTTCGTGGTTCGGCATGGGGATCACTGGATACTGAATAGGTTTGTGTTTATGCAGTTGTTAAGAGAGCTGATACTGGTAATGAAGAATGGGAAGAAAGGGATTGCACGGGATACTCCGTTGCAATATTGAGAACTCTGTTGCTAATTAGGAGGATCGGAATATTTGGAGAAAGTAGTTAAAATGATTACTTACACTTCGAGCAGTTGGCAAACTCGCCGCTTTCTAGAGCAGTCGTTCATCATCCTTTAACAGGACACGCGTAGGTGTTTCACACCCTTTCCGTCTCTTTCCACGATTAACCGTGTACACCTCTGGCGGACTATGTGTGCGCGGGCACGAGCCTGTGTCCGTGAAGATGCGTACGGTATAAGCATGCCTCCCCGAAGACCTGTGTCCGGCGTATTTCAGCCGGGTTATCATCGCCAGATCTACAGGGACCACGCGAGAAATTATTTATTAGCGCGGGACACCTCCTTCGTCACCCCCGGGCGGTGGGAGGACGGAGCTCTTCCACGTCGTAAAAAAGATTAACGAGCGTCTGACCAACCCTGACGGGAGAGAAGGAGCGCGAAATCACTGCGGAGGGGGACCTCGAAGTCGAAAGGAGTCGAAGACGCGATAATCGCCGCGGGGAGTGCTCGGAGTTCCTGGTCGTTTCGATTTCCTCATTCTGCTCGGTGAATGGGGGGTGCTGCGTGCTTTCTTGCGGCACAGGGAGAGGGAGATTCTTGGGAGTTGCGGTTTGTTGATTTTGGGACACGTTTAATCGCGTTTGTAATAGATTATTTACTTTGGTCCAAGCTTTAAGTACGCTAGAATTTGGGGTGGATAGAGTTGGAGGTTTGTGTCGTTGAGGAACACCCTAATCAGGAGTCAGTGTCGTTTATTATTCGTTGATATGCTCTTTAATTAAGTCATCGGGAATAAGTATAGCATTACGTTATAAATATAGGGGAGGGTTGCCTATATCGTACCACTTAAGGGGACTAGGCAGTCAGATCGCTCGAAAATCAAGTATTTTTTTGCGAATTAATTACAAGGAGATGAACACAAATTGTGACTAGTACTTTTGGGTAATGTTTATTAAGACTATAAACAGTAAAAAAAATTATTTGAATATTATGTACATATGTATGACAGGGCTACAGTCGTCTGATATGTAGTTGTTTTTGCTGGAGCCGCTGTAATTTTGCAGTGATTCTGATCGTAAGAAATTGAATTGTGAAATATGGTCTTAAACTGATATTTTTCCCCGGCCCCTATTCTGCCCCGAACCTATTGAAGAAGAAAAAAAATCAAAATTATAAAAATGGTGGTTGCAAAACGGCAAATTTTAAAGAAACGTCATTTTTCGCCAGGGAAAAGAGAAATTCTATTTTTTTTTTGTGTCAAAACAGGAGTTTTCACAGACTTATGTGTAGGTTGAGGTCGAAACTAGACATGTTTGATATATGCTGAATTTTTTTCAAATCGATGTTTTTTCGCAATCACTGCAAAACGTTGAGGAAATATGATTCCGAGAAAAACGCGTTTAAAGTTTCGAAAGAGGGATCTAGTCTACCTGCGTGCGCGCAGAAACGGTTTATGGCGCGCTCGACCCTTTCGGCAGTAAAATCCTTAATTTTGCGAATTTTAACATAAACCAAACGGTATTTTACTCGGGAAGGGTGGTACTTTCGAAAAATTTAACAAAAAAATCGAGTTTCTGACTGCCTAGTCCCCTTAAGATATTTTACGTTATATTTATAACGCAAGTTAATATTCGATATTGTAGCTTGATCTTTTAGGCACCTACTTTTAGATGTTTCAGCTTTCGTTCAGAACTAATTATCTAATTTGTTATTAATCTTTTTGTAACATAAGGGAGAGTTGCCAATATCGTACTGGTCACCTAAATCGTACCTCATCAATTTCTCAGTAAGTAATGAGTGTAAACGACATCTGATAATAAAAATATCAAGTACATGCGAAATAAGAAATAAAAACAAAACCATTTGAGCTTACACCCTATTTTGTGAGTGCTATAAACATTTTAAAAAATCAAGTATGATTGATGTAACTTTTTACCAGTTTATTTTAGCTGATAATAATCAAGCAATGCAATTTTGGCCTGTATTTTTGAATTTTTCTAAAAGCGGGTTTAATGTAGAATATTTTACATTCATTTTAAGTAAATATTACATTGATTATAAAGTTTAAATTGATATTTATAAATAAATTGATCATGTTTCCTAAATCGTACCATTATAATTGCACTAGTAGGATTTGACAACTCGTATGTTATATAGGTTATGTACATATATTATATACATAGGTTATTGCGGCCTGTGTGTGATCCATATATATTTGTACATGTAACTATATAATAATCATTACTTTATGTTGAATATTTTCTTCTTTATTTGTTATTGATACTATTTTTTCGTGGAGGTACGATTTTGGAAACCGAGGGGTACGATTTAAGAGATCGGTTGTCTAAATCGTACCTTTTACAGTATGTGACAAAAAGATTAATAACAAATTAATTTGTTCCGAACAAAAGGCTAAGCATATAATAGTAGGTGCCTAAAAGATCAAGCTACAATATCCAATAGTCATAGCGTTCAACTTTGTGCCAAATATGAAATGTAACGTAAAATGTGTTAAGTGGTACGATATAGGCAACCCTCCACTACAATCAATCCACCCTGATTTTTTAAACGTTTATAGCAACCACAAAATAGGTTGTAAGCTCGAAAGGTTTTCTTTCTATTTCTCATTTCGCATTTGCTTGATATTTTTACCATTACATGTCGTTAATATTCATTGATTATTGAGAAATTGATGAGGGACGATTTAAGCGACCAGTACGATAATGGCAACTCTCCCTTACAGCCTTTGTCCTGGGCAGAACGAGTTAATTCACCTTTAATCGTTTCTAAACACACAAGGGGTACAAAATTAACAAGTTAATATGACACTTCATATTACCACGCAACCCCTAACACACCAACCACTTTATAACCGCTAAAAAATAATAAATTTCATCTCTGTTATACTTTCTCCAATCAATCAACATCTGCACACCAATTACCTCAGGCTAACTCCACACCAAAGAGCTCCCCACAAACACAGAAGAACGTCTGAAAGCGCAGCAGTATCAGCGACCCGAGACTCGCATTTCTCTCACAATTCTCAGGCAGAAGTTTCCTTCTTCCGCGGCTGTGAAAGTCGAACGAAAGCCATTGTCGTCGAAAGTTGTTTCACCTTGCGGATCCAGGATCGTGGTGAGGCCCGAAGCCGCAAAGGGAAGGAGAGGGTTGTTTAAAACGCCTCGCGCTTGTGCGCTCGGTAATCCCGGTCCCGGAGCATTATCGTCACCCCGGGGACGTTCCACGCCGTGGAAGAATTCCGCCAAGGAAAATATTTGTCGGGCGTGTCCGGCATCGTGTATAAACAGATCGACGCCGATGGAAATGCGATTGTGCCGGACAGGTACCGGGTCGGTGATGTCCTCGCCCGTTGTTACCCGCGTTGTCGTCACCCCGTCTTAAACGAACCATTCAGACTCCGCCTAAATCAACCCCTGAAAAGCCATCTCGCAAGTTTGTCTCGTACTGTATGGATAGGTTTGTGTGACTCCATTAATTCATGGCCGCGAATTTCAGATTACCTAAGCTTGTCCTCCGAAAAGATAATAGGTACTTTTCTGTATCTCCTACTGGTAGATTTACGGATTTGATATTAGGAGTAGTCCGAATTAACTTCATTTAGAAATATTCACTCTATTATCTACAATTTAGTGCATAGTACAACTTCACGAGGATTCAAAAGGTATTGAGTTTTACCCCCAATGATTTAGAAAGTTCAGGAAGCCCTGGTAGACTAGAAATTCTAGAAATGGATACTTTTTCTTGGATACTTTGAAGGCGTTTAGGACTTTCAACTCTTCTTCAATCTTAAGGTAGTCTGAAACCGTTTCAAAGCTCTGTATGTGTACATACTTGGTTCTTTTTAAACATTTGCAAGATGGCGTCTCAAAATCCCACCACTACGTACAATCTTAGGACAAAATGGAAAGTATGTATCATGTATTTACTTCCTAGTTCCTAGATATCTCTTTTTATTTGTACAACTTTTATAACTCTCTAAAGTATTATTAAATCGCAAAGAACTAAATCAGTTCGTCAACATACCTATATTTATACCCCGGTAACTCGCTACTATTCAATTACGAATCGTTTGGCTTCACCAGGGATAGGGATAGCAGAAAGGTTCCCACCCGATCGCGTATCCTAATTCGAATTCTTTTGAATGGCGGCCGAAGCAGCCGGGTTCTTGGAGAATTTCCTGCCGATGACGATCCTCCCGAGGCAATCAACGGCTGCTCCCGTAGGACACCGCGACCGATCTCGCTGAATTATTCAGGAGACGTCGTTCGCGAGAGTTTGCCGGATTTGTAGCGCGACCGCGCGCGCGCCCCTCACAAAGAGGCGAGAAAGAGGCGAGAAAGGACGCCTAGGAATGTTTGACGGCTCGTCAGCCAGCTCTCAGATACGTCCACGATCTATAGGACCCTCCTGCGACTCTCCCACGATCGGATTCGCAATTTCGAGGCTCCCTCGTCTCCCTGCGCCCCCGGGATTAAAAATTACTGACGCTAGACGCGCGAGGGAGAGACTCTTTTGGATCGCTGCGAGTCTTCTATCGGCTTCTTATTCGCCACTGGAGAAAGGTAGTCTTGCCGTGGCGCAGTCGACGCCATTTTGGTCAGAGGTAATTGGCGTTACTAACTCTGCGTGAAGTAATAAAGCTGGGAATTAACTTATATCTGTGATTGCAATTGCAATTTTATTGGTGATTAAGGTATTCCTGTATTCTCATGTTAATAAACTTCTGCGGAGCTGTGTTCCACGATTAGATTCTCAATTCTCAGACTTTAATTACATTTTCCTTTTCTCATAAAGATTTGGAAATTCTGATACTTAACGCACAAAAGAAGCTTCTCTAACAAGTGTTTAAGAATTTGAAATCTACTCCTCATTTCCAACTAAGGATGAATGAAACATAACTATCCTAATTCCTCTGATGCAAGCACCGCCGCGTTGGTCACTGCCAACCGACGCCAGCCCGAAGAAAGAACTGAAGACACAAATTAGTACGAGCATTCTGCGTGTGCAGGCAGTTAAAAATGGAATTGTTGGTGGCCAGCCGACCGCGGAAAATTTTTTTTAAATTTTCTTCTCGGTGCACACCTGCATATCAGATATGCCAATACACACGTTCGTCACGGTTCAAACCTCTAGAACGTGTTTTCAGCGCATACGTACTCCCGTATAAAGCTGGCTCCAAATCTGCCGTCCATGAACACCATGGATACTGTTACATTTAATTCGCCCCTCTTAATGAACATCTGCGGGGTTCGTTCCTCAGAGATTATTCTTCGAGTGGCTGTAATGCACTTAGCGGTTCACGGTACTTTCACGGGGTAATTGTAATTTATCGTCGGGAACGGCGCAGGACTATAATCGAGGTAGTCGAGTACATTAATAGGATTCAGACGTCTCGCAGACTTCGGCGCGTCTTCGGAGCGTCGCGATGCATCGCGGGTGCTCTCTCGTTAAAACGTACGCGCGACGCACAATCGTATCTCTCGTAACCAGCTAACGATCCACTTGGAAACGTTCGACGAGCCTCGAAAACGTCCCAGGAAGCCTCTCCGAGAGAAGGATCTAGCTCGTGGCAAGATTAAAGATCTTCGAACGGTCTCCGTGGCGGAGGAAGTCTCTATTGCTTTTATTAGCATACTAATTGTAAGATCTCTCCCGACGCGATTCCAGATAACGGAACCGTGGAACCCTCGCTCGCGTCGTGCAAAATGAACGCGGATTAATGGAGCATGATATGTTTGCACGTGTTTGCGATTAAATCGATTCGGTAATAAAACGCTTACCACGCCGCTGGAATTACAAATTGCTGGATATTTTATCCGCGCAACTGAGCGGTGGTGCGAGAAGCCTGAGGAAATCTAGGATCTAGGATTATTTTCTTGGTGTTTAGAAAAGCGTAGGAATTTAATCTGATATCTGAGCGACAAGATTCTCTTAGCTTTCAACGTTGCATTTTTTAATGACTGGATCCGAATCCAGGATCTGGGATTATTTTCTTGGTGTTTAGAAAAGTGTAGAAATTTAATCTGATATGTGAGCGACAAGATTCTCTTAGCTTTCAACGTTGCATTTTTTTAATGACGGTGGTGTAAAATTTGAGAATGAAGCTCATACTGAAAAGAAGAGTAGAGATTTACTTTGACAGATATGAGAGTAGAATCTAACTTCGGCTTTGTACAAATGCTAAAAGTAGTTGTCTTTGTACTACTTAGAAAGCATCACCTGGTTTAATTCAGTGCCTACTTAGATAGCCTAATCCCAAACAGTTCTGAAAACTTCACCTGAACCGTTATCTACGCACAGTTTAATAATTACACCGATATAAGGTAATTAGCAAGAAGCTGCCACGCAAACAATACTTACTCAGAGTTTATTCAGTAGATGTTAGCAAAATTTTACATCAGTTTTATTTAAATTTTCCTAATTTAGTAGTGTTCGTTTCGTAGTAAATGATTTAAATACCAAATAAAGTCTGTTGATTTAATAGAAATATATATATTAAATATTTAATAAATTTAATAAGAAACCTTAGGCATCTTTCTCCCAACTACCTTACACCCCACACCTAACCCCCATCGAAAGCTCCCATTTCCACGTATCACCAAAACACCATTTTCTCCAGAAGGTAGTAGCCAAAAGCCAAAGGTACCTACCTCGCGGTATCGCCAACCTTTTCGCGAGCTGGGGCGTGCGCGCGAGGCAGAGCGCAAAAGGGGACGAACATCCCGGTGCGTCGCGTTTGCATCGAGCTTACGGCTCGTTTGCCGTCCACCCTGGAAGCGGAATCCTCGGGGCGCGTACGTATCCGCGAGAAGGAGCAGAAAGAGAGAATTTTGCCGCCACTTAAGCGCGACGCATTTGCATTCCCGGCTACCGTTACCAGCCTGGTCTCTGATCATCGAATCTCCATAAATATTCCACGGCGGCGGGAGAGGCTTAATTTTTTTAACACGTGTAATTCCATAGCGGGCCGGCGTTAATGGACATCCCGCGTACACGGTATGCAGATTCTCCGAAGGA
Organism: Andrena hattorfiana; assembly: GCA_944738655.2. Taxonomy (NCBI): domain Eukaryota; kingdom Metazoa; phylum Arthropoda; class Insecta; order Hymenoptera; family Andrenidae; genus Andrena; species Andrena hattorfiana. The sequence goes on from OX122891.2 coordinate 72,624,720, forward strand.
AGCCGATCGGCCGACTTGCCGGAACGATCTCCTTGGCCGGGGATCGGCCGAGTTCCTGTCAGGAGGCCGTCACGGCACCGTCCGTCTGACTAAGCGCTGATTAACGCCCCCCCCTTTCGTCCACGGGAACGGAACGGGGGCCACGCGATTCCTCGAACCAGTCCTTTCTGTTTGGATTCGATTACTCCGCCAGAGATCGGGCGATCGCTCTTTCGTTGCGAGAAACGCTGTGCTGCGTGGCAATAAACGGAGTAAGGGGAAGAAACTGTTGAACGGAAGTGATTAGGTGGCTGAGGGATCGTTGATGACGGTTGTGGGGGGTTCAGGGTGTTGGTGTACCGAGCAATATGTAGTGAGGCCTCTGATGTGTATGGCTAATTGCAAGGTAGAAAAGTGGGAGAGACTTGTAAAGTTTATTTTGATGTATGTAGTCGGTGTGCTGAGAGAATTCGAGCTGCGGATTGGAGCGCTAGCAACTCCACCTACTTTTTCATCGTTTGGCTCGACACTCACTATTGCTCCGTGTACTTTTCTGAAACTTGATTTTAGTGGTTCCGGAATACAGGGGGCAGTTCTTGTTGGGGGAAATAGAGTGTAAAGGTAGAAGATTTCTTCTTCCTTTTTAAGTGGAATATTAAAAATTCTGTATGGCATCCAAATAGCACGGTTGGAGGAATCGGTATCAGCGGTTCATATTTTATAAGCATATGATAAAGTTGCTTTGATGGTGGGCCGTAAAAAAGTATCTTGCGTGTCTAATGGACTTCCCAACTGGACCCTTATCTTTCAGTTTCGATCTTATATTAACTCTTAAAGTATAAATTACGGAGGCAATCGCGAACGATCTTGCAGGCTCTCGCGCTCCTTCGCCGTCCTCTCCGCGTAATTTATGGCGCATCGGCTAGCGATTTATCGCGATTTTATGGCTCAGCGTGACGTTGATCGAGCCACCGGCGGGCTCGACCTGTATTAGCCAAAGGAAAACAATTAACCTTAATGCACGTAATAACACGTTACACCATGCGTTTCGCAGAGGGCCACCAGTCGATGACACTCTTCCCTCGTAATTAAAAAAAACAGCCATCTGCGATAATCATTTAAACCATTACTCATGCGTATCCAAAATGTCTCAGTGAATTCAATCCCTCGATCACCTAAAGTCAACGCGGCGTATCCTTGTGCAGCAAGTCACAAGTTAATATACATTCTCCAAACACGAATATAAGTTACTGCCTTCGATGAAGTTCTGCTCGAGGACCTCCATCAAAGGGGTGGTCTTCCACATTAATATAACACCTCATATTCCTCTTCCAATCTTTCAATCTACCTCGTCTCTCAGAGAACACAAAATATCATTACCCCTCGCAAACCACCCCCACCAATTGCGCACTCAGGATTTAATCTTGGGGGAGCAAACGCACATTCAAAAAAGTCATTAGGTAAATAAAAATATATTTTATAATATATAATTTTATAAATATATTTTATATATAAAAATATATTTTAAAACTAAACTCCAGTTTTCTTTTCTTCTTACCAAGCTCTTGAATTATATCACTAATGGTTACATTAATCTCCTTTTTCCTTTTTCTTTCAAAGGTGCCCGGGCCTCTTGCCCCTCTCTGGGTGTGCCACTAACCCCCACCATCGTCTAAATTCACCTTACACAATTCTAAACAAGCACGCTAAAAGAAAGCGAAGAATCACCGAATCGAATCAGCCGTTCATCTCCCGCCACTTGCTAAAACTCGTCATTATCTAGGTCCCCGTTCCCCTCCATAAACCCGGGCGAAAAACAAAAGACAAAAGCGGCTTCCTCCAGCGCTGATGGGATCTCGGGCGCGCGTTCCAGCTAGGCCCTGCCGCTAGCGCGACGGAATATTTCGCGCTAATTGTCAGAAGGTTATCGTCCATCTCATTATACGCATACCAGCCGCGTGTATCGCGTTGCGTTACGCGTCCGAGTCCCCTTGGGCCAGCGGACGTGTCCACCCTGGGCCCTCGCCGAAGGAGGAAGAGGCCGCGCAGCCTCGCGGCGGAGCGAGACGGCGCGGCGGGCAAGAGGAGGCGAGCAGGGAGGTTTTACACGGCGAGCGTTCCCTACGCTCGTTTAGTTGGTTCGCGCGAACGAGGGTGATGTCACCGTGCCTGTTCGATCCGCTATCGCGAATTTTAATGATGGTGCAAATGTCTCGGCGGACCGGCGCTATATTATCTCGGGAGTTTAGGCCGGATGCGAGGCCGCCCACGCTCCGCTCGGCCACCATTCCTCGCGAGCTGGGCCCTCCGCTACTTACACTCGCGCCACGCTCACGGAATTTCGGCCTTTGTCTTCGTGGCCAGCGCCATTCTTCTATTTTCTTTCCCCGCTTCCCCTCATTTTCGCCCAACCCTACCCTCCCGTTTCCTTCCATCCTCGCCACAAATCCATTCCTCTTCCGTCACCCCTTGCGCTTCCCTTCCGATCTTCGTCCTTCCTTTCTCTTGCTCCCTTTTCCCTGACCGCGAGCCTCGCATCCGCTCGCTTTCTCGATCTCGCTCCCTTTTGTCTCCTTCTTTCCGCCAGCTCCTTCATACCCGTCTCTCGTTTCCTCCTTTGTCCGTGGATGCTGCTCTTCCTTTTCTCTTGTCTTCATTCTTCTGCAGGATGTTCTCCGGGTTCTTCTTCTGGCGTGCTACGTTTTTTCTTCCCGTTTCTTCAGAATTTTTTCCGTCCTTTCTTTCTGTTTACTGTTCTCTTGATCGCGACGGGTCTTCTTCGTTCCTGCGGGTTTCATTATTTTCGTGTTCTTCTTCCCTGCTCTCTTCACGCGAACATAAAGTCTTCCACTTTGCTTCTTCTTGTGATCTTCCTTTTCATCGCTTCGCGCGAAATGGTTGGGATCTTTTAATTAGTTAATCGACAGTAGCGTCCCTAGTAGGTACAATACAAGCAACAGTATAAGCAGCGAAAATTATAGTGCTGTGCGGGATAGGTGCTTGAACAATTTTGCCAGTGGAGGTACCATCGACTCGAAGGAATTCATACAAACGATAACAATATGCAAAGGGTTAAACCTACCCCAATTTTGCATTATCAACCCAATCGAAGTACTCACTACAATCTTCAACATCTTCTCAACAATGCAAACTACCATTATTCCAATTCCTTCAACCATAAACTTTCAATTAATAAATCCATAGAAACACAAATGACAGTCAAATCCTTTCCCAGCATTTCTAATTCAGACTACTCTCTAATATGTTTTAATTCATCCCCTAAGCCCTGTCAGATAAAAAATTGCGTTCAACAAGCTTCCACCGTTCCTTTCCCTGCTGCCTTGATCATCCCCTCGCGCTCAGCCTCTCATAGGGTCCTCCGTTTCCGGCCGAGGCACGAAGAAGTTGCAGAACAATGCCAGCGTGGCGGCGGGGATTAACAATGGGGATAAATTATCGGCGGGCGAAGAAGGTCAGCGATTCCGAGGATCTCTCGCGGCTGGCACGATTGGCCGTGACGTTAATTTAGCCGGGGAGACGTACGAAACGAGACTTACGAGGCACGAAACGGTGAATGAAAGGAGGGAGGCGAGAGGTTGTGTACTCTACCCGGCAGATTCTTCCCCGCGATCGCGCGGCGACGAAATGAGAAGAGGAGAAAAAGGACGACGAGAGGCGAGCCTATCACGCGATTCCGCTGGCAACTTCGTAAATTTCAATTTATACCCGTGTCCACTGGGCTCTGCTCATCCGTTTAAGTGCCACGCGAACGGCGCTACTAACGCGCCAACGAAAAGCAGGTGATTCCTCGAGTCGCCCCGCGACATGCACACCGAAATATCGATCGGCGATGTCGATTAGGCGAGCTGCCCCGAGCTACACTGTTCTCCTTGTCTCTCGATGAAAGTTCATTTAAATTTCTGATTTATTCGGGAGGAGGCTTCGGGACGAGTCGAGCTTCGACCGCTTTTATGGAACTTTAAGATAATAATTCAGGTGCGAAAGGATTCTTGGGGTGCTGGATGTGATCCTGTGTTGGGGGAATAAGGATTTAGGTCTGAGTTTGGTGATACAGTAGTATCACTACTTTTGAGCTACGTGGAAGCACAAATGGAGGACTTAAGCGATTGAGAACGACACTGCGGGATAGTCGGGGACCCCAGAAAATTTTATGTTCCCTAGTATCAAGCTTTCAGTCCCAAATCTCGATTTTCTTAGTGTAAACGAAAATCATATGTTGTGAGTGTCTCCTCTAAAGATATCTAAAGAGAAATTCAAATTCCACTTTGGGGTTGCTAGCATCCCAGGGTGTCAGATGCGCTCTAAAAGTGTTACAGTAACCTTCTAGTGTTAGTATATATTCGTACAAGTTGAATTATCATTCAGGGCAACTTTGTCGAGTGACTAGTGACAAGTTGTCGAAAAAGTGTAGTCACCAAATCGAACGGAATCAGCGTGTGACTCTAAAGAGGGCACAGGGAAGCGGGAGCATTCTAAGTGTAAAAGAGTGATCAAACCCCTTTAGAATCATACTTAGCAATCATGACCTTGACCAAACAAGTAACTTCCCTAGCTTTCAAATTGAAAAGCAGCTCCTACTTTGCAAGAATTTCATCAACCACGAGTTGAATCGACGGAACTCGTCAACGATGGATCATTGAAGTCGCTCGCGGTGTCTCTGCGAACGCGCATCACTCATTTACCATAGCCGTGACAATGATCGACAGGTAAGCGGGCGTCTCTTCACAGCGATAATTATTTACCGCCAATTCGAGCCTCCTAACACGACGTGGAATGAAAATTTACACGCTACTCCAATGACGCCACTGAAGCTCGTCACTTGCGAATTCGGTGAAAGGCGAGTTCGGTCGATTAATGCGAAACAGGTTGTAACGTCAGTTAAGAAGATGGACAAGGGACACCTCGGTTGCAACGCGAGCGAATATATCCTGGCATTCATCAAGGTGAACGTAAAAATATTTTTACGTGAAAGGAAATTATTAAGGCAGGAGAGTGATGGCGTGAAAGAACTGATGACACCGATTCGCATTTGTGGATGGACCGAGTGAACGTTGAAGGAAAATGGCGATATTATGGTAGAAGTTCAGGCATTTGTTTGTCTTAATAATTTATAAAGGTACTTAATGTCTCCCCCCCCCCCCAGGCCCCATTAAGAAAATAAAATTAATAGTGATGTTATTGATCAAAATATAATATGGTTTGTTGGGTAGAATTTTCTTGATGTAATAAATATTAGTAAAACGTAGAACTATTAAAATTACAATTTGGGATTGCTCATAAAATTGGATATGCAAATGGAAAATATTATTCAGGTTTAATATGAACAGGTGTAACTAATGAATTAGCGTAGATCAAATTGTCGGGGTCTCTTAAAATTTAAGGGTTTTGTATAACGATTAGAAAATGAATTATTATAATTAAAATAAATCCTAAAATATCTTTAATTGTAAAATATAAGTGGAAAGGAATTTTATACATAGTTCTACTTGTACCAAGAGGATTATTTGAATTCAGGTTCAATAAATTCTTCAATTCTTGATCGCCATAGCTTGAATTTTGTACATTTGCACCTGAAACACTCGTGAAAGTCATAAAGCTTGACTCCCCTTCCCCTAAAAAACTTGATCAATTTTTTTGTATAAAGAACGCAGAAAGTTTATAAGCATAGTATCATCTAATTTATCAGTTACAAAAATATCAAACGATATTTCCAGGTGAGTAGCATAAATTGTTATTGGGAGAGGCCAGAACTGTCAGTTATGGACGCAGGAGCGCGATAAAAATTGCGTAAACCGTAAAATGCAGATTACTGTCGCAGGGAGTTTCATCGAACCGTGAATACATAATTCGGCGACGCGTGGTCGTAGAACAGCCGAGGAAAAATAAAATCTATGATTACTCGGTGCAGCCGCTTCGCTGAGACATCGAACGACACGATTCCGCGCACCGTCTCGTTTAATCAAGGCCGAATGTTTTACGCTCGATCATTAAAAGCGAAACGGCCCGTGTTATACGCGAATGCATAAACCCGAACGGCGATATCGAGCTTTATGTCGGTTTTATTTAAATAAACTTTCCGACCACTGCACCCCCGTGGCCTCGAGGGTCGGTGATAGTCTTCCCTTCTCCATATTTCCCTTTCCTTAACTTTCTTATACTTCTTGTTCTGTTGTCCTAGATTCATGTATCCATCTTTTAGCTTTAAGTCAGTCGTTAAGACATCAGTAATGTATTTATCACTTAATTATTTGTAACTGGTGATGTAATAAAGACGTTACCATTATTCTCACCCAACCGGTGTGAAGCGAGATGTAGTGTTTTTGTGAAGTAAGCGAGACTCGCCTCGATCGACCGGCAGACGAATAAAATGCAATCGCGCCAGGCTAAGGTCCCTCGAGAAACCAATGCTCCCCGACTCGGCTGAATCTCAATGAGAGAAAAATGCCTTTTACGTCGTTTCGCGCTAATAATGCTCCGACAAGCTCGCTTATCGTCGCCGCCGATCAGCCAGATCTAACGCGAGCTTGTCGCATAAGCGATCGCCATAATACCCGCGGCGAGTACACGCATAGGATTTATGCTAAAGCCCGCGAACGTCGCGAAAGAGCTGCTCCGAGGCAGCGTTTTCCCTCGATACCTATCCACGGCCACGCTGAATAATTCCGTGTCTTGGCTGCCATTAATGCAGGAATCCTAGCGGCCTCTGTTTAGCGCGGAAATCGGCACTCCTGACGGCCAACGATCCAGTGAAACGTGTCGGAGAATGGAACGATTCAGACTCGGTTAGAAACGAGGTGTGATGCTTTCTGATTTCGCAGAATCTAAAGTGGGATCCTTGCTCGAGTTCTCTGCGAAAGGTCTGGGTGTTGCGAGAATCCCTACACTAATCCTGTTTAGGTTGATCCGATCGCGAGGATCTTCGCAAGTTTGGAAGTGATTGCAGCGATACCGTTGGCTTGTAAAACGTTATAGAAGCGATTCACTTTAATTGATTTAGTGTTGTGTTCTGGCTTTACTCAATTCAGTTGCTGCATTCGCGTTTGAGTACCTTGGTCACTCGTGCGTTTGATGTCCATAGGAATCCTCTTTGTGCTATGACTGTAATAAAGTGAATGTCACTTTGATACGCCACCTGAAATTGATTGATGTTGACTTGGACCTGTGCAAATTGATATTCTTCATGGGCGGAAGCTGTAGAATTAACAGTTTGATGGCCGCTGGCACGTGTCGTTTCACGATTTCGGTGTATTAGTTACCGTGAGCTTAAGAATTTAACTTAATTTCATATTTATCACCGATGAATCTATTCCATTCAACGATTTGGGAAATTTGGAAAAGTAGAGCGTAAATATTCTCCAAAAAGTGCAGCTACCAAAGTGTGACCTATTCGGAAAATAAATACAATAATTTATAAAGAATGCACAAACCGGTAATCGTGACTATAAAACGTCACGTTTCAACCCCCTCTGCTCGCAACAGCCACCCAAGAGCCCCCTCCTGCAAGAAACCCACGGTAGCAAAGAGGATAGCCAAGGTCCTGCAGTCTACGTTAAAAATACAAAATAAGTATCGTATCAGAAGGCCAGCATCGGCTTTGAAATAGATTCCAAGAGCTGCCACGTTGTCGTCATTAACGTCACGTCAGGGGGCGAGCGTGGCGAAAACGTTTCTCCGTTGTTCGCGAAGTGAAGCGGCCGGGCCGCTCCGTCCCGTTCGCTGACGGACAAACGGACAGTCGGGCGAGGTCCGCGAGCGAACAAGAAGAGAAACGAACGCGGTATAACTCGCGTGAACCGCGTAGGCCGCCCTAACGAGCTCCAGCCAGCGGAAGATGTGTACGACGTTCCTCGGCGTGCTCTCGTTATCCGTGGCCGCGGTGTAACTTGCGTGTGTCCATGCTACGGGCCCCTCGTGCCCGTTAAAGAGTGACTTAATCACTGGATCGTATCTAAGGGGTGCGCAAAAATCTGCTATTAAAGGTCGTGGTTCACTCTGCGATCTCCAGAGCTGAAGTCCTTGAGAAGGAGTAGGTATATCGTTTCGCGTTGCTTGACTAACGAAAGTGAGCTTTGGTTTCTCATAATTCGGAAGATGATCAATGGATGGTGAAAGTATTCAAGTATTTATTGTTACGCTTATTTATCTTCCTTGAATAGTTTTTCAAGAACCGTGTAAACTACTAGTCCACATTAGTCCAGCTCCAGATCGTTATAAAATTAAATCCGTCCCACATCCGGAAACTAAATTCCACCGATATTCAATCTGTCACTCTAATTAACGTTTCCTTAATGAACTGATAGTTCATTCCCGTCTCGTATCCATTACAATACAACTTCCTACACTTTGTTCTTCACTCGTCCGGTCCACTGGGAGAGCAATCGAAATACCTGACGCGGAACAACCTGACGCCTCTAAATAATTACCCTTAACCAACCAGAATAGCTAACTACTCACTGCCTCGCGCTAAAATCGCCTGAAAACATATCCACCTGCTCCCCACGCCCTCCAACGACTCTAACCTTTTAAATTACTCGGTAAGCATAAGACGATTGTGCTTGGCTACGTTCAATGGCGTCCAGTGGTGTCGAAGACCGCAAGGAAACCGTGGATTCCGTCTATTGAACGTCCTCCATCGTTAACGCCGTCGGGAACAATACGCACGCGAAAGAACGCTGGAATTCCCGCGGACGACTCTCGTCCTCGCCGTGCAGTTCGGCCTTTGATAAATTGATTCCAGGTGTAAGAGTGTCCCCGTCCTCGCGAATGCGCGTTTCCAGCCGAGTAACGACGCCGGTCGGTCATTGTCTCAGGTATTATCGAGACGGGCATCTCTCGACGCCTCTTCCACTTGCGGGGGCGAACGGGACCGTCTTCCTTCGTTTCCATTTTTTTCCCCCCGCCCCTCCCTCCGCGTTCTGGCTTTCGTCGTCCCTCGACTCGTCGTTCGTGCCCGAGGAGCGAAACGAACCGCGAGAAGAAAAGGACCTTAGCTATTCTTTCAAGTCGCGGAAACAGAAGGGCGCCACCTCGTTGGGTCCACCGAGCGGAAAATTATAAATAATGACGAGCCTTTGCGCCCCGGTCCCCTCCCACCCCCTCTGACCCCTGCTTACCACCTGACGGCGATTAAGCGAAGGGGTTGGCCAGACGCGAAGAAAGAGCTCCGATTGTTCCGCCGGCTGCGACGACGGCTCGATTCGTTCGATGAAGATCCTTGAATGGTGTAGCACGGTGACCGATATCCAAACGAAAGTAATTTTCCAAGCTGTACCGCTGAGGCGGTATTGTTACGTTTCTGCGCCAGTTCAGCTTCGATGCATCGGCGCTTCGATCTTCGCGTTTGAAAAATGTGATTGGGGAAAAGATTTATTTATACATGTATCTACATATTCTCTTGTAAATCCTCTGACAACCAGAAATTGATACAATCGTGTCGTATGAAGAGATTCGTATTTTTTGTAAAGGTATTAAGCAGGTGTCGAGATGAACATTGATGTCAAAAAGACCTTTCAACCCCTGATTCTACATGGGCTTGGACGCGCGGCTTAGCTCGCAATGTTTCACAGCGCTCCCGTCGACATTTGCATGGCTAAAGTTCCAACACCACGCATCGATGATTTCATAACTGACGTCTCTATCGAAGGGACATCAGATCGTCCACTTTCCATCGGGCACAACTCCATCGGCCGTAATCTGCATCCAATCAAGCGGCACGGTAGCGCAGCCGGCGCTGCATCCACGATGCTCTCCCCCTCGACGGTGTGACTGGACATATAGAGAAGGATTCATGCCTGGGGAGCTGTTTCCACGAACGGCCGAGCTGACATCTCCTTAACGATCGACTCGGTGTATCGACGAGGATAATCGTCGCATCCGGTGCAAGGGGACGAGATGCAGCGAACTGCAGCAGGTCTCGTTATCGCGAGGCGGTCCACGTCCGCGTGTGTGAGTTCTTCGCGATACGTACCTTGCACTTCAAAATGTGGGTTCAGCTCCTTTTTCGCGGAGCGGAATCGTTTTCGCGGGACTTCAACGAGGTGGAAGTATATCAACAGGATTTCTTTTTATACAACTTGATAGAAAGGTGTGGAGGAATGGAGAGTTAATCGCGTAAATATTAATATTTCGCTGGGAAATTTACGGCCCCGTTGACCATCTATAGTCAGGATTAAGTCGACTTCTTTTATTGTATCTCCTGACGGTGGCTCGGCTGACGCGTTACCTGTTAGTTTACATTAACGCGATATAATTCTAAACAACCTCGGCCACTTAGTCGTCCACTCATTACTCCAATCGTTCTACTTATCTGCAGCCGGCAGTAAACCAGAAGGGAATAGCGTAACCTCGATTTAAGTCAATACGGCCCAGCTGTCTATAAAGAGATCCAGTCAGAGGCTCGCTATATCGGTCGCGAATAATTGCCAACTCGGTCTACACACGTTACACTGGCTACTAAGATATAGCTTGGCTTATCAAATCGTGGATTTGTGCCATCCACGCTGCCATAAATGGTCACGAGGCGGTTCTACGAAGCGATCTTCGTTACCTCGACCGATTGTTTAATGTCTCCGTTTATTTCTACAAAAAATAGACAGCCTCCTCATTCCCAACACTAGTCCTCGAGAATGGCGTCGATAATGGAAGGAAACCGATTAGCTGCGATTAACTACAATCATCTGATTCGCTGTATACTTTATATATCGACTAACTCCAGCTTCTTGAATTCGAATTTAAAGGCATTTCACTCGTACCGTGAGTTGCAAGCGAGAAATCCTTGAACAAAGTTACGAGGTGAGGATTCGATAGTTTAAGGTAGCCATGGCGCTGCAATCGCCGTACATCACGCTCGATGGTCGATACACCTCACTGCTTATCGATATTGAACGATCTTACAATTGTACCTGAAACGGTATCAGTGTATCTAAACAAAATGAAGAGAACACGAAAGAGAATTAAAGAAATACCGTTACGAGGTGTGTTAATGTGTCGACAACGAAATTCGAGCGGGTATATACCTCGGCCGTTTCCGAGCTGCGCGGGATCAAAAATTAATGAACGGTCGCGGAGAAATACCGATCTTCCGAGTCGGCGCTGCCGGGGAAAATAAAAGTCGAGTCGAGGGCCCGTGTCATGTAATCTTAATCGGTAAATGAGACATAACCAGTTCGAGGGCGGTGTTTGTGTCCATTAACCGCATACCCGGCCATTAAGCCGTGCCCATAAAGGTCTCCGAAACCTCGGCGTGTTTTCTCGAAACCAGAGACCGAGCGAAACATGCTCGAAGAGGTAGAAGACCACGTCGACGAGCTGCGCGCCGAGGAAAGGGAGAACGTGGTCGGGAGAGGATACAACTTCGCCAAGCGGTGTTCGCAGTAACCAGACACGATAGGCGAGGACCTGATTGTCCTAAGAAATATTTAGAGCCTCGAGGTGGACCTGGGATTCGAATCAGTTGATCGTAACTAGCTTGTCCTGTTATAAATAATTTAAATTTTGGAATAGGACTAAGCAATGTTGTTCCTAAGATACAGCCATCTAGATGTCGTGGTTGGGGGACAAAAGTAATTCTCCAGGTCGTGGCAACTTTTTGTAGGGAGATGAGCAAAGATAGGAACAGTAAGAATAGAATAGAAATGAATTGAGAATTGCTTAAAACGCAAAATCAGAAGTGTTAATGGATACTATAATAAAATTTAAAATAAAATGCTACAGTAAAGATTCATTGAAAACTGAAAATCCTCTTTGATAACAGATCCGCGAACACTTTTCTACCCTTCACCCACTTGCTTTCACCCCTTCCACTTATCCAACCCATTTCAAGAAAGTGCCCATATACCTAAAGAAGCAGGTCATTGCAGTAGCAGAAAACACTGCGTATGTACATGCATACAACACCCTTTAATCAATCTCTGAAGTTTTATACCATCCTCAAACCCCATTCAGAATCCCACCCAATGGCCCCCCGAGGTTTAAGAGCCCAACAGATCGACGAGAACTCGTACACCCGTTGCCCGTGGCCACCGACAAAGGCCAGAGAGCGGTGTCGATGAAAGAAACGCGCGACTCTCGACACCTGTTTTAAAATCACCTGATCCGGCGAGTTTCCATCGTGGAGAGCGGCCCCGAAACCCTGGTCCGCGGATATCGTGGCACCGTGGTCACCGTGGGCACCGTGGCTGGGGCCTGTTCCCTCGAATAGGTGTACACTTTCGTAAGGGTTCCCATTGTCGAGCCGACGACAGCGTCGTGTCTACAGCTCACGCTTGGCCGGCTACAAATGGATGGCGAAGAGAGACAGAGAGGTGGAAGGCTGCTTTTCGCCGAGGGTCTCGTGCGCAAGAAAATAGAAGAGGGTCCAGGGGGATGGGATAGGGAAGAGGACTGGTGTCAGAGGCAGAGGGAGCGGTGGAGAGAGAGAGAGAGGCGGGAAGGATCGAGTCTCTCGTGGAGAGAGCGAGGAATCGAGAGGGCAAGCTCGAAACTACTATATACAGCCGTCCTAACCCAATACAGGCTATTAGGAGGAATAACCTGGCCTATGGCGAGTCGGTAACCCTATATCCTGGTGGCGGTGTCTTTTGATGCGCCGCGGTTCCCTCCACCTTCGCCTCGGTGCTCACCCACCGGCGTGCACACCGTGGTCCATCCACCGAGGACAGGCTACAAGAGTCTCGAATACCTCTCCAGATACTCCCGGTGTCCGATCACCGCGAGTGCCAGAAGAGGGAGGGTACCAGCGTCCCCTCGGTGAGTGGCTGCACGGCTGCAACGGCCACGCTGCTGGTCCCTGCTGGTCCCTTCTGGTCCCTGCTGGTGTGTGTTTGGCCACCCCCTTCCACCGACGGCGACCTTGCTTCCCGACGGTCTTTCGTTATAAATGCGAAACACGGGCCCGTTGGGGACTTCTGCCGTTGCCTCGCTCGACGCGTCGTACGCCGCCAGCCCTTTGGCTTTCGAGAGACTCGTGGGTTGTTCAGTTGCAACCTAACTATCCATTGCAAGCGAATGTCGTCGAAGGTTCGAAGCTTTTCCTGATACCTCAGTTACTCAAAAGCTATGATCATGGTAGTAAGTACTTTCCTTGTGGAACTGGACTTTACTTCCTCATTTCTGCTCCAAGGTCCCTATCATTGTCAAATTCACTTTCCTTGGGCAAACATTTTATTTAAATAAACCTTTCGAATAACGAATAAATGTTAAAAAAATTATTGTCGAATGAAAAAAAATTAACTTTATGCGTCAAATAATCTAAAATTAAAGTAATTTTTATTTGATACATTATTTAAATAATTTTTTATTTAGTTAATGCCCAACTCTCTCCCTGGGGTGCTTGTAGATTGTTCTCTATAACTGTACTTGTTATTAACTTGGTTAGAAAACTCTTTCTATGCTCGAAAGACAACTTGATACCCATATGTAGTGACTAGAATTTGTAAATTTTTTTTCTTAAATATTACCTCACCACTTGCCTCTTCCATCGACTGGCAAAAAGTCGTGTCGATTCGCGTGATCTCGACCAACCACGGATAGTTAATCGTCCGTCATAATTCCCGTTGAGGCAGAACAGGTTCACCAGCTTCAATCAACACTATTTAATATACCCCCGCGAAAGAAACGCGTCGCCGTCGATCCGCACGCGGCCAGTGCATTCGCGGAGGCGATCTGTGCACGGAATTCATTACGTCAGAAGGAAACGCGGCTGCGCGGCGATCAGGTGCGCGTTATTTACTGATGTAGGAAGCTGCTGATTGATCGACGGCGGTGAGTCTTGTCGCTGCGCCCTTACGCGACGGGCAAAAATAGATTAAGCTCATTAGATGTATTAGGACTGATCGTACGATCGCTTGTAAGTCCCTCGCCGCCATTTATTACCTTCGAATCCCATTTCAACAGTGCACGCCGTTTATGGGAGATACTTGTGTCACTCGCGGGTGGCTGGCATTTCTTGAGAACCAACCACCGATAATCGCGGTTTCTTCTTTAGAAAGGTGCCTGTATTTTTTGCCGATGTTGTCTGTGATGTTCTGTTTGAAGATTTAGATGAGGGATTTCAGTGGTGAGTTGTTATGTAATTTAATTTGAAAGTGGAGATGGGCTGGACTGTTTATTGTGGAAATATTTATATAACTTCTATAGGGTGAATCCGGGAGACGCGGTCGGGCCGGAGAGTTGGTCCAGTCGCTATATTTCAGACTCTCTACGTAAAAATGCGTTAAAGTACATGCCAATTACTTCTCTAGAAGCCAAGCAGTTAAATGAATAGCGTCATTTCGCTTTCTTCTGTGTTTTTTTCTGGATTTATAGGCTTTAAAAGGAAAACTGTGGTTACATTTAACCTCTTTTGTCAAACAGCGGTGTACAGAATCGTATTTAAAATATACTTCTAAGTTTATTTTTATTTAATATTTGGGATAATAAGGTAGTTGAGATATCGAGGGACAATGCAGCTAAAGTATTTGGCCATATTAACTCTTCCTCTCAAAGCTAGCGAGAAGATCATCTCTCGCTGCAGAAAAGAGAGATGGTTAAGTCATGATTTTTTTATTATTTTATTTTTTATTATTATTTTATTATTATTATTGTTTATTTAGTTTATTTATTCACTTTTGTATTCATTCGCCTTGCTAATCGCCAGTAGGTAGTTCACTTTTTCTTTGATGTGTTCTTTACTTATTTAGCGTGAACAAATTAAATATCAATGAATCTGTAGTTGTATTCACTCATAAATAATTTTGCTTTATCCTCTGTTAATTTTCCATGAATAATTATGTGAGTGGTTTCTGCCAACGACGAAAACCATTTCTCCCGGCACCTCGGGAGAGGTGGTCAGATATCGTGACTTCAGTTTTCAACCCGATTTACAGTAAATATTGTCTTAAAGCAAATATCGACCAGTTTGTCTGAATCAGCATAAAATTCTGAACATACAGATTTGTTCTGATAAAATAAGTAATTTCTATATTAGTTTTAATAGCCATTTTATATTAGGTGGACCGCGTCTCCCGGATTTACCCCAGTTTTATATGCCACTGTAAATATGTGAGCTACGAGATCCAACTGTAGTTAGAGAGAAGAATTTTTTAAGCAACGTCTCTTACCTCGCAGAAGACACAGGAGTCGGTTTTAAACAGACGTTACTCCATTTGAAACGACCCAATTGATCGCGTCCTAGCTCACGCGATGAATTATTGCGCTCCCCATTCCAAAACGCGCTCGCTATTATAATTCAAAGCGTTAACGAGGCTTTCTAGTCGGCGCCGCCAAGAGTTCATTCGCGGAATGCGCCGTAAATCAAAGATCTGCGTTATTCCACACTAAGTAACACGGAGTTGGTATTTATAACGTTGTATTTATAAACGTTACAACCATAATTAAGTGAAAGCAAAAACCTCATCCATATGGAACATTTTCATCGTGTCGAGTGGTATTAACAAGTGTTTCTTATAGAATCCGTCCGATGTTATATAAAAAGTTACACGGCAGACATAAATCCCTACTGACAAGGGAAATTGGTCAAATTCTGGCTTTATCTAACCTGAAACCTTACATCTAACAAGCCTCCATAAAAACACACCAAATTTCCACAAAAACTTGCTCAAAACGAAACAAAGTTCCTAGATCTCCACGAATTTACCTTAAAACAGTACTTTTCATTTTCTAAAGTAAATGCAAACTGCATTTATTGCTCAAATCCCAAAGACCCTTTTCTAGCACTAAATACCAATAAAATCTACATAAATAAATACAATCCAGTCCGTGCCAATTTATTAAAGGTAACTCCACCGTGTCCTCGACGCTTCCTCAAGCAAGTAGTCCTAGCGAGGAACGGTCCCACGGAGTTTCACATGGATTTCACCAAAAAGGATTCCTGCCTCGGCGCAGTCTGAATTTAAAGTTCGCCAGGATCGCGCGGGACGTTCGATTTCACGGTGGTCCCGACCTGGAATTAGTCGAACAATTCAGGCCGGGCTACAAGGTTCGCGCTTCCTCGGCGTCAGCTCGGATAAATTAAAGCGAGGACACACGGTGGAAGAGTTGGTTCGGTGCCTCTGTTCCATCGTTCGGGCCGATCGTTGTGTTAGAATGACGGATCCCTCCGTGGGGCCATTTAGTCTATAGATACCGATCTCGATGCTGGCACCGGGCCCTCTCCTATCTCGCTGGAATCTTAGGCGACGAGGTGCCTTGATGTGAACCGCCGCGCCTCCTCGTGGCGACGGTGTCTCTCGTTCACGCAGGGGCCGGACGTCCCTGGTTCGAATGGACCCAACACTTTTAGCTTCTACACCTTCGATACGTTTTAAAGTAGGGGAGATTATTTCGGGAACGGCCGAGTGGGAGAATAAGTCGTTTTCCTGGGTGTGAATTGTGGGTGGAGTATTGTAGACCAGAAATGAGGATGAGAGGCGGGAACTTGTGTGACGGTGTTGGTCGAAATGGTCGGTGACGTTCTAACAATTAATAAATATCTCCTGCAATTGAGACGTTGAAATGGTAAACGATGTAAGTCCCAAAGAAATGAAAAATTATTTTTTTAATAGAAAAGGTCAGTGCTAGTATATTTTATTTCAATTTCTACTTAGGACTGCTGCAAGATAAAGCCGAGAACATAAGTATATTCCAACGTCGCTGTGGTTGAAAAGAGAATACTGAAAATATTCACTTCTGGCACTTAGATCATTTACCATATCAACTTATAAAATTTATGCCTGATGAAGCTCTGGAGAAGGACTATACCATTTCGAGTCAGACTACTGTAATTTTCAATTCCATAAAGTTCACCTTGGATCACTAAATTAACCCTGTACCAAGCCTCCATTTACATTATCACCCCTCCCCCTCTATTCTTAATCTCTCCACCAATAAAAATCAAGTAGAATCTTCCTTCAAACATTAATCTTCCACATCCAAAATCATCACTTAGGGATGCACAAAAAGAACACCCTTGACCCATAGATTTCTCGATTTGCGCCATCAGCGCGATATTTCGGCCATGCTGCAACGAGCAAGAGGGTCGCTTGGAGAGTGGCCCGCAGGTTGTTCCCGTAGGTGCTTACACGTTCGTTGGTGACGCGGCGAGAGGTAAGAAGGGCTGGTTAGCTTAGCTACCTTCGCAGAGCCAGGGAATAGGAGGTGGGAAGGGAGGTGGATATTAGCGAGACAAATAGCCCGGCGGGGCCTTGGTGCGAGCTGAGCACGCGCTACCATGTAGGTGTATCCTAAAGAGAGCCATAGACGGCTGTAGCTCGTGTGTGCAGGCCTGTTCGTGTTAGTTTCGGATTGGTACGGCACGTAGGGCCAGCGGAAGGCTTCGTATACTCTAACCGAGTAACCAAGTGAGCGCAATATGCTTGTACGCGGCTCATGGCAGCTACTATGCGAATAAGCGGAGCTTAGTCCCCCGTATTAGCATATGAGCACCGCCTAATTAACGCCCCGACCACCGCCGTCGGGGCATTAAATAATGTAAACCTGGAGCCACGCCATTGTCTTACCTAAAGCCGTGCGTAAAACTCGGGTTAAGTCGGGGAGAATCGTTACCAGATTTCCTCCAACGGGGCTACGTTATAATCTCCCTCTCGCCACCTCCCCCCTTTGGATAAATAAGAATTCACTCCAATTAATTCGGGGCGCAGCTCGTGCACCGTTTAGTCATCCGGAACGGGTAGACGAGGCCCGATTTTCAGGATGAGTCTCGGGGACCGTGGAATTCGAGGCTCGTTAATTACTGTCGATGGATCGCGTGATTTTGGAAGACGATTGGTGAAACGCCTGGTCCACTGATTGAATTCTATCGATCTGATTCTGGGTCTGTTTCTTTCGTTGTTTTTAATATCCCAGACCTATTGTGTTGTAAAGTACCTGTTGTGGTTGATAAGAGGAATGCGAGTTCGAAATTAAATTAAGGGGAGAAGAGGCTGGACTTCAACACAATTTTGGTATAAAAAGTAGTGGAACGTTTAAAACACACGTTACCATGCACAGTAACACGTTGCTAACGAACGCCAGCAATCCCAAAACATTCGTCAAATGTTCTCGACCAAAGTATGTCACCGAAATTTGAATAAAAAATTCTGCAGCCATTTACCTTGCAACTCTCATTAAAGCAAAGGAGGACATCCGTAGATCACCTTCGACGAACACCCTGCGAACCTCGAAGCTACTCGTGAACACCTTCAACAACCCAGAAGAACAGAATTGTCAGAACTCTCTAGAACGCGAGCAGAATAATTCCTCCGGCAGAAGTGGATCTACTCGATCTCGAGGCGAAGGGTGCGCGCGATACAAGCTGGCAAGCGGTCCCGCGACTCCGTCGATTTTGAAAGTTCGTGGCAGCGCCTCGGGTGAACTGGTCGCAGCGGCATATTGTCAGGCGATAAAACGAAGCTGGCAGAAGGCGGCGGGAATAAATTTATGAATGCTGGAACCCGAGGCTGGCTGCATTCCACGCGGCCTGTGCTCGACACACTGAATTGTCGCTCTCATTAGCGACTCGCCCCGCTTCTCTTTCTCCACCGTTCGCCAGTCTCTCTCTCTCTCCATCTCTTCCACCCCTTCTCACTCTTTCGTTGTTCCTCCGCCTCCTCGGTGCCTGGATGTGCCCTCTTTCTCGTCCTTCCTTCCCTTTCCACCTTCCTCCTCTGTCCTCTGTTCCTCCTTCTGCCCCCCCCCCCTTCACCCCTTATCCAGCTCGATGTGTTCGCCGTCCCTTTGGCCCGACAACCGATTGATATGCGTCCCGCCGCCTTTCGAGTCCATTTCCAGAACCGCACTAATCTCGCCGGCTTTAATGAATTTTAATCGGGGACCCGTTGCGTCAAGAGATCGGCACCACGATCGCGATTGGGCTCTGGTTGCCCGTGTTAATTGGCCCTTTCTCCCAAAGTGCATAGAAGAACGAAGGGTGGATGGGCGTGGGCGTATCGGCGGTAAATATGAGACCGCGAATGTCGCAGAACTGGGTAACAGGAGGATGCGCGGTGACAGGAGGATCCAACATGGAGACTCACTTGCTTGTGGAGTTCCTCTGACAAGACACCATTCGAAGGAGGGGGTACCGGGGCTTTCTTGGTCGAATTAGGGAGGTGGTGTGTGGTTGAAGTAATGAGGATAGGCACAGTTGAATTTGGATGAGTGTAAACAGTTTCAGTGGGAAATATACCTATATAACTCTTAGCTTTACTACTCGGCTTCGACCGAAATTTAGATTCCAATGTTATAAAAAAAATTATTTTTTATTTATGTATCTTTTTTGTGAAAATAGTCACATTCATCTGGGTTAGCTAGACATAATGAGCTGGGACACTTTTCGTGACCCCAGAGTTTATCGTTCGAAAGTTTTTAGACGACAGACAAACACATAGACTTTCTGCTTTATGTATTAAGATATGTATCTTTCGCATCTATATCGTAAACTGGGGAAACATTGGCAGTACGAGGTAACATTGACAATGAATTAGATACTATGAATTAAAGATGGAAAAGGAAAAAAATTATGCATTTTAACATATCTAGTACCTACACTCACAAAAGATGCAATGTTATAATAGGATACTTAAAGCAAATGTAAAAATGGTAATTTTTATATTATATAACACAATATTACAAAAATACCAATTATATTCTAAGTAAAGTTTTATCAATTGTACTTCTAACAGGTTCATCTTCAGTGGCTACTCTTTCCACGGACCTTGATGACGACACAACGTCGATAAGAAGGGCGTAACTGCTTTAACGGGGTGTGTCGCTGCTGTTGTGACAAATTAATGTCTCGCGAACGAATTGAGAACTAAAATGCACGTGGGATGATGAGAACTTGTTACTTTAATTGTAACCTGTTAGTGGAGCGAGTGACTGGACAACTAAAAACCGGAGAAGGCGGAGGTTTTTGAGTTTTGGCAAATTCAGTGATGTCTGATTGGATGTGGAGGAATCACCAAGGTTTCTAAGGTGGGGTGATTATCTTTAGGGAAGAGGCACTTTCGCGGACATCCCTTGGTGTTCGTCACCGTGTGGAATTTCCCTGACTGGTTGCAGGAAAGGTTCCAGCTCTCTGTATTTTGAATTGAAGTAAAAACGAGGACTTCGAACCTTAGTAGCCTCCTACCACATCCGGCAATAACCATAAAACAATTAAGTCCTAAGCCGTCGCGACATAGACCGGACTCGATTGAGAAGCTCCAGACCCTAAATGGCTACGATGTCCCACAATAAAAGCGACGCAGTAACATACCTATCTTCCAAAGAAAACTATTCAAGTGTCAGAAATCGAACCCAAGTATCCTCCATTAAAGCTAAAAGCGACTGCTATCGCTCGTCAGCGTCAACGGGCTTCGACGCGACGAGTTCTCGCGAAACTGTTCCCCGAAGTCGGGTCCCCTAACGTTAATGAACCCGAGGCTAAATGAAATTAAACGAAGCAGGCAAATTGGATCGCGAAGAGGCGGCTGCGAGCTCCGACGCACCATCGTAGTGCTTCGTCCAGGTACTAGACGCAAAGAATCCCATGGAGCTCGTTCGCGCGGATTATCCGACTGCTCGAAAGCGCGCCGATCGAGTGCTACAGAGAAACGTCACGCATAGCAGGCGAAAACACAACGCGACTATAATTCATACGCGAGCGAGTGTTGCGTCGGTGTCCACGCGGGGTGGAAGCAGACAATGCCGGAGATTGCACCGTGGATGGCTCTTCCTGTACGGCGGACCCCGTGACACGAAACATTCTGCGCGTGCCTCTTCTCCGCGTCCGCCATCCCTCGTCATCGCCTCTAAATCGTCCGCGAGCCCGTCGCCCTACGAAGATTTGCGACGATTCGACGGGACGCGTCGTCGATAAATCTCGCCCATCCTCGTATTTCGTCCACCTTTTTCCCGTGGCTATATTTCCGCCCGCGAACCTGGAGTTCCTGGTGGTACGACGGAGGCATCCTGCGGCGGGACAGGTGTTAAGCGTGAGTCCGAGTGGAGAGCGCACAGGGTATTCATTTAATTTATTCATTTTTTACTCCTCCGGCTCCGCGAGGCTTTCGGCGTTGTGTTGGTAAACCCGTAGCTGTTGTCTGAAGCACACGGTCCGCTTGGTATGTTTGATGGTGATGCTGATATCAAGTGGACATTTCATTTGAATATGATGGGGGATGACACTGAATTAATGTCGATTCCCATTTGATAAAGAGTTGTAATGGGCACTGATCTTGTCGAGTCACGCTCGATGTCCAATGTGTAAGCTTGATTTCTGATTTAGGTACATGAATAACTGTGCTCATTCATCATACACATTGAATATTCAGGTGAGAGTATACCAAGCAATAGTAAAATCTATTAAAGCACCTAAATGGAAGGGTAGCAAACGGACAAGTTACGGGGTAACTAATAACAATGCTTCGATACTAGTTCACGAGCCAGACCCCCAAATAGGAGGACGCCAGCTCCGCCCATTTTCCATATTCTCTCTGCGCACGCGCATAGAAGACCTCACTATTGTTTGATACATCTACACTTTGCGACAATACATGCCGCTATGCGTCCAGGCTACTTTAAAAAACGACCGTGTACAAACCAGTTCCGGTGGAGTCGTACGTGCGCGCACACCTGTGCCAGCCGAGGCGATAAAACTTTCGCTCGATAAGTTCCGGCGTTAATGCCGTTACGTATTCGACGACTCATCGAATAAATACGAAGACCCAATACCCGTGGTGGCTGGCGCGCGGCCACCGGTTTACCAGCGCTTTAATAAATACGAAAAATCACTGGCGAATATTCCACTCGAGCATCTCGCCTCTAAAAAAAAACAGGATTGCGTTCAGCTGGGGGATATAGTCCTTCTTCCACCGGGAGATATCAGTTTCAACAACCGTGGGACGATTCTGAAGGAGTAGCTAGCTATTCGAAATTGAGGAGCAGCGAAACTCGCGTTACTTCGTGGCATGTCGTGTTCAAAGAGCGGTAGTACGGACTTTCTACGAATAGCTTTCGCCGCGGTACAACATCGAAGTGATCGTTCGATAGAGATTTGCTCGGGGAGATAAGAATCAAAGGACACGATTAAGACGTTTTCTCCTGGCCGTGGAGATACCTTTAGCCATGTGAATCGCAAGAGCGAGTATGTATTATTTTTGAAGGAGCCCGAGCATCGAGTACGCGATGTGAAACGAGGATCCTCGTGATTTGCTTTGATGCCTCTGTTATCCGCCGTGTTTCTGTGAGTTAAGAGAGTCCTCATTAAACAGCGATCTTACTACTTTCACGTGTCTTTCTATATTCTGTAGATCTAACTCTTTATCTGCCTACCGGAGATATCCAAATTACCAATCGTGAGGCATAAGGAGCGAATAGACGATGAGATTTTACACGAGGCTTTTCCGTCATGAAACGAAAATATCAGCAACAACTAAATGAGAAAAATGGAAATAGTCGTAGAAATTACATTTCTGAAAACATATCATGAAACTTGTCTCATGAGAGTCTAGTTTCATGAAATTAATGACAAAATAATTAAAAAATAATAAAATACTGTTGTGGATTTGCACCCATAAAACTGTCCCTTTTGCAAAGTTTCCTTTGTCAAATCATCCGAGAATTATTCCAAGAAAATAAGACATGTCCTACGAATACATTCCCCGTTCAGATGACACCATACATTCCCAACGTTCCTAACGCCCGAATACCTCAAAGACACCAAAAATACAAACGAAGCTATCAAACCAAGTGCACTCTCGAAACAAGATGACTCGCTACCAAGCTCGCGTCAAAGTAATGGTTCGACGTGACCGTGGTCACGCGACGTTTCGAATTTGGCAAAGGAACCTTGGATCGCGGACGTGCAGCCGCAGCCAACGTCCAGACGCCACTTCCTTCGTCAGCGGCGAACATCGAATACCTAATCGCACGCCACGTCGACACGGGTTCCTCCTCTTCGTTCTCGCGCTGGTAGGTGCCAGGCCGCGTTAATGACGCGTGCGTATTAAGAAAAAAAAAAAGGAAAGAGGGAAAAGAAAGAAGGAGAGGAAGAAGCCGCGGCCATCTTAAAATAAACGGGGCACCGCGAAAGCGGTGATTGATGAGGGATACTCGCCGCTCCGACGATCCCTTTCGGAGCAGCGCGATTCCTCGCCGCGGATGAGACAGAACCGACTAAATCCTGCACGAGTACGTCGGCAGCGGATACCCCCGACGATTTGTGCCCGGCTCGTTTGCGCGACAGGCCCACAAAGCGGAGCGGCGTCGCGCGGAATCGTCGCCTCCTCCTTTTTCGCCACGCGGAGAAGAGATCACAGGGGCTCGTGAGTCACTTAGGTGAAAAGCGAGACCGGTTCCGCGACGGAACCGTGTCTCTCGCTTTGTTTTATAATTGCTGGGCTGGCTCGCGGGTCTCCGAGGACGCTTTCAGTGGCCTTTGATTGGATCGTGTGCGTGGGACCTCGCGATGATCGTTGACGCCTTTCTGATCGTGCCTTGGGATCTTGTTTAAAGCTCCAGTCATGGAATCTCTGAATCAGATACTGGGCAACGAGTGAAATGGTAAAAGATTGTTTCTGGAAAGTACAAAGTTTGCTCCAAATGTTGTATTATTTTTAGGATCTAAAGGATGAGGTATTTTTGAGATCTTTGGATATCTTGGAATTTTTATTCTGTAGATATTTTGGGGTTGTTTTTCATTTCCCTTGGTTTCTACTTATATCTGAAGCAAAACTGTTTGACCTCGCGAAAACTCCCACATATTTTTAGTATCATAACAGGGATATAAGGTTACGATGCAGGAGAAGAGGAAATTTTGATTAAAGGTAAAGTGACCTCAGAAAAATATATGTATCAAGAAGTTCTCAGCATTCGTATTGAATTTTGAAGGCAACTGGAGTTAGTGGATGGACGCGTGGGTCGCGCGACGTTCCCCAGGCGCCACCACGTGACTTCCGTCGCTCGCAGGAGGGACGAATCCGTCAGCGTAACGATCTTGGTGACGGGGCCGGTTCTTTCCTTCGTGGCGAAGACGAGGGATGACAGAAGGGAGTCGGTCGTTTGTCTGACAGACTGTCACGAATCATTCTAGATATTTTAACGAATCGCGTCTAATTATTTATAATTAATCGTCGCCGGACCGGGAATAGGCGACGATCGATTCCGTGGGGATCCATCTGTGCATCGATATCGCGCGCAATTTGTAACACCGATCCTTCCACGAGTTTTCACTCGTGGAATGCATTAATCATCCGCTTTTTACGAGACCGCGTGTGAAAAACAGTTGTGAGAGAAACGAATAACGTTCCAGTTATGGAATGGCAGTTTTTACTTCTCCTTCTTGGCAAATGGAGTCCCGAGCCCAATTACTTCGAGCTTCCGGGGCAGAAATAGTTTCATTCTTACTAGAGCAAGCTTCGTTAAGATACGTGGTAAATAACGACTTCATTATTTTCCCACTCCAATACTACAAAACTCGACTGAACCCGCTACGAAACTAAACCCAAACCGAATCAAGAACGTAACACCTGCCATACGCAATAAATATCAGGAAAACCAGCGTTCATTTCTTACTCCAACGTCTCGCGACGGTAAAAAAGGATACGTACTATATTTCCACGGCGAAACGAGTCGACCCGCGATCCATCGAGTTCGACGGGCCCTCCAAAGGAGAATCCAGAAGCCTCCCATCGGCCACTCCGATAAACTCGTCTCGAAGAATTAAATCGTTTCGCGGGGCAGCGTATCTCCGAGCCGCGTTTCCGCTTCCATTCATCTCGCGCGCCTCGACCAATGTTGATTTATTTAGCCGATCTATTTCGCGCGGCTCATACATTTTAACGCGCGGCATCGTTCACCTGGGGCCCACGCGATTCGTCATCATCCACCGATCAATGCGATACGATTTCCTGGTCGCGATTTCAACGAGCCGTCGAAGGACCGAGTCGAGATAGAGGGGTGGGGGGTCGCGGAGGACCTAATGAGGTGGTTCGTTGAAAACGGTAACGGTTCGCGCGAACGGGACCCAAAGTGAGGGAACATCAAAGGGGACACGGGCGTCTCTTCGGCCGCTGGTTCGAGGCCATCGCGAGCTAGTCGCTGGGAAAATATCATAAATCCACTTTGACGCTTCGCGCCTCGACGCTGTTGTGACGCTCGGTGTCGTCCGCCTCCCTCTCTCGCCCCTCCGCGGATTCTCTCATAATAAACGCCATTTATTTATACCGCGAGCGGGGCGGCCGAAACGAGGGTGGAGGAAAGATCGACGGCTACACAGCAGTGGCGGAAAAACCGCGATGCGACCGTAAATCGCGCGCCACCCTGATATATATGCGTATCGGCGCGCGGAAAACGAATATTAATAGAGGCGACTGTTATAGTCACCGTCGGACCGGGTGACATACCACCCCGGGTACACCGGTGTATTACTAATTATGTTACGACGTGGCGTCGCGGCCGTGTCACAACAACCGTCGCCGGATGCGGCAGGCCTCCTCGGGGGATATAAAAGCTTCCTCGTTGAGTTACGATTGTCGCGGCGGACGATCAAAGCCCGCGGTTGTCGCGGCGACTACGCGAAGACTCGAGTTTCGGCGGACAGGGAGTGGGGCGTCTACGTCATGTCGCTGGGAAACGCTGAACAAGAGTGGGAGTGTTGAAAATTTGAATGCAGAGTGACCGGGGGGGGGGGGGGGGTGTGAACGAAGCCATTGAGGAATATTGGTGGCGGAATAAGGAATCGAGAATATGTAGACATCTCTGATGCAATCAGTTTGAAGCTATTTGGAGCTTGTGACGTATATTTGATAGTAGATATATAGATAGTGAAGTCTTAGAATCAGGTGGACGTTCTAGGAAACATATTTGGAGCATCAAGTTTCGAGTAGCCTGCAGTCGTGAATTGGGTAGTTGAATCGATTATTGAATTTCTTATTTTTTTTTTACAAGATTCCGACTATTTCGAGTAGTTTTCCCTATACTCATGAATTCGCTATAGGTATCAGTGTTCTTGCCTCAGTACCACAACTGAACTGATCAATAATTTAAGAGGACCTTGCAGCAAGAGAGGTGCAACTCCATATTTTCCAACTTCGAGTTAACGGGAAGAAACTGTTTATAAAATTATTGCTTTGACATAACATTAAAAGGAGGACACTGATTGAAAAATATGCATTATCGCACGATTAGTAGTAGTTATTGAGTTGATAAGTTTTTATTTCTATATTTGGCGAATTTTTCAGTCTGGAGCTGTACCTGTCTTGCATCAAAGAGTATAAAAATCGGTCACTTTTTAATAACTATGCTGAATAAGGAATAGAATTTATTGATTTATTGCTTTATTAATGAAATATGGAAGAAATATATCGACATTTGTTATAGATACCAAAAAATAACATTATTCTTGCGCTTGCTTGTCATCATGATCTGTTCGAATATCCTCATTTCCAGTCAACGCACATTTGAGAGCCTGCTGAAAAGGCTGCTTATTAGGTGGGACGTAGTTGGTGGCTAACTGCATTACGTTGTTATATTTTGCCTTTTTCTTACAGCTCTAATAACATCTCTCATCACTTGTTTAGTGCAAGAAGGAGGCAGATTCGGATCTGCAGTCATATTGCACAAAACGGTAAACCTTGCTCAAGGTCTTTAATTCCCAGTTGCGGATTTAAGTTTCTACCAAGGCTCCATCATAAACAAAAATTATTTATTTGTTTCTGTTTTTTTAATTGATAACTCAATCCTCCCCCACGTCCTTCATAATAAATAACACACCAAAGATCTCGTTCCACCGAATCGACGTGACGATACCCACAACAGCCTCGTAAGACCGATGCTATCTAAACCGTGGGTAAATTAGCATCGCGGTGATGATGTTGTGTCGTCGGACGCGAAAAGAAACCGGGCGGGACGTGGACGGACGCGGCGGCGTGCCTTTAATTGCGCTTTTTACAGTGAATTATCTCGTTAGACGACGGTGTCCCGCTGCTTTCAGAATGTTAATCCGCGCGCGGCCGTTGGGGCCCAATGCCAAGAACGCAGACAGCGCGTAGCGGGAACGGAGCGTTTCTTCTTCCCGATATCGGCACCGGGCCCCGCGGTCCGGCTCTGGCCCCATAATCGACGTGCAGCCACGGCGGATGGGCGAGATCCGAACGAGAAGTTTTTCACCTGGGGGCCCCTCTACGGAACACCGGGAACCCCGCTGGCGTAATTAACATTCGGCACGTTTAGCCAGCCCTGAAGGGGCTTCTTGCCACCGTCTGCCTCCCCCTCGCCCCGCCCCGGCCAGACACTGATTGAGACGTGACCACTGGATGACGTGCCAGCGGCTTATACTCCGGCTGCTCTCTCTAGTCGCGTGTGTTAGGCCCGCGGGAGGACAGGGCGGTTGATCCAGGTCGACGACACTACGCAGAGATCCTTGAGTCCCGCAGCATCGACAGCTGCGGGCTGCTTGCGCGAGAAATCGCGGGGAATGTCGGGGATGGTGTTGATTCGAACGACAAGATCTTTGGTGGGAATTGTGCGTTTGTATGGATGAGTTCAAGGTAGGCGGTGGTTGATGGTTTGGGTTAGATGTTTATGCTAGTTGCATGCGTATCGCTTGGGTAAGTATGAGGGTTTGATCGAGTGTAATTAGTGGTGGGAGGGGGTGCTTTATGTGAGGCGTTGGGTAAGGTGGATGGTGAATGAAGAAAGGAAAGCGTTGAGGCTGTCAGGGTTAGTATGGTCGACTGTGACTGATATTTGTTGGAATGGCGACTGCGCGTGTTTGATGATGAGCAGTTGCGGGGAGAGGTGTGAATGCGAGTACCATTAAGCTTGGAGTATAGAATACTGAAAAGGGTATATTAGAGATATGTATACGTGGATGTTAGAAATAAGTAAGGTATGATAGAACGTCCGGTACTCGACGATATGTAGAATTAAACTGCTTTTCAAAGATTCCTCTTTCCGTTTGTAATTAATCGTGGGTTAGTAATTCAAAGAATTCTTTGACTAACAATCAGAAAGTAGATATAAAGGCAACTAGAAAATATCGAATTAAATCAGAATTGTTTCACACGAACTCCATAGATTTCACTCGTGGTGAATGTAGAGGCAGATACAGATCTTTTCTTCACGCCTGGATGCACTGTAAGGAAAAAACGGCGCCTAAAATCCTCCAAGAGTGTGTCCCTGTGTAATGTTGCAGGCGTAGTGTTTCGTAACATGACCTGAACTCCTCGATCCCTCTAAAAGGAATGCGTTTTGTGACAACTGATGCGCGTCTGTTCATCGTCAATGGTACCCACATGTCAGCAATTCTTGTTCCTACCCGAAGGATCCATGGACCGCCCGTCTTGTCTGTTAAAGTCGTTTTCAAAACAGCTGTAGTCCAGCTTATCCTTTGTAGCGACAGCATTGAACAGGTCGAAAGCAGCAGAGACGGAGTGAAAAGGAAAAACTGAAGTCGAATATTCGACGGAGCGATGAAATCACAAATAATATTCGTACGGAAGTAGAACTGCAGTGGACTGCTTTGATCAATTCACCCCTCCCCTCTCTTCTTGCAGTTCATCGACAAACTCCATTTGGTCTATACGTCGCAGGACAATTGTAAAATCAATTGTATTGAATTGAGTATTATATATTATATATTAATGATTCGTCAGTCTAATTAATTTAACAACGTTGTTCGACAAAAAGGCATGGCTAGGCTTTTTACAAAAGGCTGATTTTACAATTGTTCTGCGAGATATGAAGGGTAAGGGGAAAACATGGACTGTCACAAGAAAGCTTTATCGAGAAAATTAATTTTGAATACTTTAGTCCACCAATTCGATAGAAGCAATTCGATGAAATTAATTTTCTTCTTAAATAATTTCTTGTTTTACCTTGACGACAGAAGCTTAAAAATTATGCTTAGGCAAAGAGTAGGGACATTCCGTATTTTGTTCCAATACAGAGAGAACATTTCCTGTTCTTAACCAGTACCTATATCAAATATTTAAAGTTATCTTACGGGGATATTTGTATTTTATAAGTATTTGTGATTCGAGAGTTCCTGGGGTCCCAGTTGCCACCAACAAAATATGCTATAAATCGCAAAATCACGAAAAATGGACATTTCCTCTTTTTCCTCTTACCCTTCACATTACCTATATATAAAATGGAGCAAAGAACCTCCAGAATCACTCAATGAAACAGCAAAATGCATTTCTCCCAAAGCAACATCAGCACAGAATTCTAACCTATGATAATATAAACAGCAGACATTTGAACGTTAGACTGGAAGCGGTTTAGTCTCGACCAGATAAATTTCGTTCTCTACGTTCGACCCCCACAGAAGTATCCCGCAACCAGAATACTCAACCGTTTCCCCCCATCGACCAGCGAACGAGTGAAGCTGGACGAGGACGACCAGCGACGTGGACGTCCCGAGGATTGATTCGTCATCCATCGGGGCCCAGGGGCTAGCGTGTTTTTTGCCCGCGATCCCCCGACTAGTCACCAGTCATCTTCCACGTCGTAGTTTTCGTCTTCTTGTCCCCCGAGTCGTGGCTCGGTCCGGAGTCGTTTAATTAAATACAGTTTTTCATCGGTCGGGCCGAATCCGCGGGCCTGGCTGCCCGCTGGGACGCGTAGGGAACCGCGATCGGTAACCGCCGGCAAATAAATCAAAAGGGGGAACGAGAAGGGGCCTCGGCGTCGCCGTTCCAACGGCCACCGTCGCTTCCTGGAACGCAAACACGAGTCGCCGATATAATTAGTGGCCGCGCGTGTCCACCTTCTGAGCATCGTTTTCCCCTTCGAGCCAGCTCTCCAGGGAACCGTCCGCGCTCAGAGGAAAACTCACGAGCCAGCCTCGTGTGAACCAGGCCTAATCATCATCGAGAATCGAACGAGGATCGACCTGTCGGCGCCGTTTGGGAACTGGAGTTTCATCTCGAGAACCTTCTCGCATTTCTCCACCGAACCCATGCGTTTCCTGTCTGCAACTTGGGAGTCTGTCGCGTGAAAAGCTCCGAAGAGCGCTTCGTTTGCTTCGTTCACTTGTGCTTGAAGAATTGTGGAACGGTGTAAGTGTTGGAACGCTTTGATTTTGATAAAGTAAAGGAACTGGTGGCTCACAACAGTGGCGCACTCAGGATTTAATCTTGGTAGGAGTCGAGTTGAAGGGAGAAAAATAACTTTAATTCAAATTCAATAAAATTAGGTGATTATACAAATTTATTTAAAAAATAAAATCGAGTTTTCTTTTCTTTTTACAAAGCTCTTGAATTACATACTTCAGTCGTGGTTACATTAATCTCTTTTTCATTTGTCTTTGGGGGTGCAAGGACCCCTTGACCTCCCCCCAGGGTGTGTCACTGGTCCACAATGTTTGCTGCAGAGAATTTTCACGGAATGTGAATAATGTTTGATAGGTGGGAAAATTGGGGTAAAGGTTTAGACGTTTGGAGTAACGGCGGAAAGCGTCCATCGGAGGAGTTTATAAAAGTTTTAAAGAGATTAAAAGTCCCCCGGTTGTCAGGCTCGCCTCAAGACAGGGAGAGGTCGTCCCACGGGGTCGTTATAATGATTGATGTCTTTCATATCCAAAACCGTCCCCGACGAATGTTCTAATGCCTCGCTTCGCCAGACATCGTTTTACACGCTCCAGCGTCCCGTATAATGTACGCGGGGCTAAAAAGCAGCAGGCGTTTTGCTGGTGGAAATATCACCGTATCTCGGTATCGACATACTGTCGTCAGTTCCTATAGGTCTTTGTAAACGAACACTGAACGATACTTGCGATGTAGGGTAAATCCGGGAGACGCGGTCGACCTGATATAAAATAGCTATTAAAACTAATATAGAAATTACTTATTTTATCAGAACAAACCTATATGTTCAGAATTTTATGCTGATTCAGAAAAACTGGTCGATATTTGCTTTAAGACAATATTTACTGTAAATCGGGTTGAAAACTGAAGTCATGACATCTGACCACCTCCCCGAGGTGCCGGGAGAAATAGTTTTCGTCGTTGGCAGAGAACATTCACATAATTATTCATGAAAAAATAACAAAGAAGGAAGCAAAATTATTTATAAGTGAATACAACTACAGATTCATTGATATTTAATTTGTTTACGCTAAGTAAGTAAAGAACACATCAAAGAAAAAGTGAACTACCTACTGGCGATTAGCAAGGCAAATGAATACAAAAGTGAATAAATAAACTAAATAAACAAAAATAACAATAAAATAATAATAAAAAATAAAATAATAAACAGAAATAATAAAAAAATCATAACTCGACCATCTCTCCTTTCTGCAGCGAGAGATGGTCTTCTCGTTAGCTTTGAGAGGTAGAGTTAATATGGCCAAATACTTTGGTTGCATTGTCCCTCAATATCTCTACTATCTTATTAT
Source organism: Andrena hattorfiana (assembly GCA_944738655.2). Lineage (NCBI taxonomy): Eukaryota > Metazoa > Arthropoda > Insecta > Hymenoptera > Andrenidae > Andrena > Andrena hattorfiana. The sequence continues at coordinate 72,656,077 of OX122891.2, forward strand.
CCCAAACATTAAATAAAAATAAACTTAGAAGTATATTTTAAATACGATTCTGTACACCGCTGTTTGACAAAAGAGGTTAAATGTAACCACAATTTTCCTTTTAAAGCTTATAAATCCAGAAAAACACAGAAGGAAGCGAAATGACGCTATTCATTCAACTGTTTGGCTTCTAGAGAAGTTATTGGTCTGCACTTTAACGCATTTTTACGTAGAGAGTCTGAATTCTGAAATATAGCGACTCGACCAACTCTCCGGCCCGACCGTGTCTACCGGATTTACCCTATACATATAGGTAACTCAGACGTGAACGGTGGACATGCCTCAGTGGACGAACCGAATGTGAAATATTTGGTGGAGACATAATAGCCCCAGCCTTGATCACTAAATAGATGAGTAAATACAAATTTAAGCTTTGCAATGCAAAGTGAAGAGGGTGGATCACTTTAGTAACTCGAGGCTACAGAAAGCTGATCATTCAACAATAACGAATCCCAATCCGCCTGAGCCAAGTAGGTAATCTTCAAACTCTCAAACTCACAAACTGGCAATAAAAGCATCGAAGCACCCGCTGGGTCCAAGGCAGCACCCTGTACACCTAAGGTCTGCGCACACTTGTCAGTTCCGTGTTAGTACCGTTCCGGCGTACCGTCAAGGAATTAGTTTCTGATCAGTTTAGAGGGCTTCCCGCTTTAATATTTATTTTTAACCTAATAAAACTTTAAACCATAGACTTTTTTTATACTGAAAGACGAATTAATATTTACACTTTAAGGAAAAATTTTTAAAAGTTGAAGATGAGTATAATTTAATTATTTATAAGGTACGGAATAATAAGATGACTTGGAATTAGTTTTTGATCATCTAAAAATACATGGGAACTAATTTTTTATCAGGTCAGGAACTAGTTTTTGGTCATCTAAAATACATGGGAACTGATTTTTTGATCAGACGAGGAACTAGTTTTTGATCATCTAAAATACATGGGAACTAATTTCTTATCAGGTAAGGAACTAATATTTGATCAGATACTAATACTAATTAAAAAGAAAGTACCAAATAAACTTATTTTTAGTATTATACCATTTAAATTCAATTTTTTTATAATTTTACAATGTCCTAACCTAATTTTTATTCAGGTGATCAACAATTCGTTCCACAAGAAAAAAGTGGAACTAAATAATGATCACTGACTTTTAAAGCAAAATGATACATATAATACTAAAATTCTTTCGCTACATTGTAAAGTAAACTATTGTAAGCAAAATGTATGATAATAACCTTTAATACCGCAAGAACCAGTAAAGAAATCGACTGAGGCGTCGATGGTGATCTCTTAGTTCGAACAGTAAGAGATGGCGTTCAACAGAGACTTCCTTCAAGTGAACTACCTTACACATTTATTTTCACAAAAACTAACAATACTAACTGCTTTCACAGACAACACATATATTTTTGAATTATCAATTTGAATGTTAGTAATTATTTCAAACAATTATTTATTGACATAAACTGAAAAGAACGATTTATTTCACGAACTGATAAAAAATTAGTGCCTGATCAAGAACTAGTTCCTTAACGGTAGCAGTGGTAAGAAAAAGAGACCCTCTACGCCCCTCTTCTTCTTACCACTGCTACAGCAGAACGGTACTGACACGGAACTGACAAGTGTGCGCAGACCTCTACTCCCGTGCGACGAGCGACATGGGCGTATCTTTAAGAGTGTAACATATAAATATTTACGTACGTGGGAGCCACAGTGGTTGATTCAGGTTTTAAAAACAATGATACAAGCTTCACACCTGACTCCGAATTATTCTATTTTCCCACCAGCTTTCGCATTACCATAACTGCTCGCACCTCCACGGTCTTCCACCTCACGCGATCCCACACTCGCGCTCCGCTTGTTTTTAACTCCTAAATCCTGCCCGAAGCGAAGTCCTACATCGGACGTTACACCTTGTATATTTGATACTCGTAAATCGCGCGCCCTCAGCGGGCCCGTAATTCTGCGGACGCTCGAGAAAGCCTCGTAGAGGCGCATCAACGTTCATCCCGGGCGATTAAATAAGTCATATCGTCGCGGGCCCTAACGAAGCGCCACGGCATCCGCGTCGCTCGGCGTCGTCTGTCGCGGTTGTCGGCTGCCAGCGAACCGGCCTTCTTTTTCCTGCTGCCCCTTTCTTCCACCCTGTCGAGATACCCGTGCGCCTCTTCTGCAACGCTGCCTGCTCCAGACGCAGTATTTATAAACAAGCACGAGCCTACCGACCCGACAGAGATTCGTGGTCCTCTGCAGCACGTGGACGAGGCTCGGCGACGATACGTCTTCTCTATCCCGTCGCTGCGAGATCCAGGGCTATGGAAACGATTCGTTTCGTCAAATTTATCTGCTGCAGGCTAGCAATATGCCTGCAGAGTTGAGAACTTAGTTAGCTAAGTGGGTTCTAGTTATCACTAGCGTGGAGGTCGAGTTTGGTACTCCGAGGCCTCTGTAGAATCAAATTTTGGGAATAGAGTGTATTAAGTATGATTTCTTTGAGGGGGTATTCCACTGTGACAGATTCGATAAATGGATTCTTTTTACTTTTGGAAAGTAAATATTCCTAAGAATCGGCTGTACAAGTTTGGTATCATTATTTCAGTTATTTCGTTCAATTCTTTCTATAAAAAAAGATATTCAAATTGGAAATATAGCCCAGTGGAAAAGAGGCACATGCCACCGTTTCATGATTTTTTTTATGATTTTGTACCTAAAAATTTTCGTATTTGTTGTTTTCATATATTATTCAAAATATCACAGCTTATAGTTTAATGTTCATAGATTTCTATAAAAAAAAGTTTCCAAAAATATGTATAATTTTTCTTAAAAAAATGATGGATTCTTAAGAAACGAAAATTTATGCATATATGGCATTTGTTTGTTTTCCACTAAGCCCCTCAATTCATTTATTTTTGGCGCGTTACAATGGATACCTGCCTCCTTAATTCCTGAAGAAGGACGTTTATAATTCACTTTTCAGATGACGAAGAGCACGAAAATAGCTTGATATAATATTCAAAATTTTAAAAGGATTTTTTTTAAAAACACTGAAATGATATTGAATATTCATACAGAAATTTGATCACGCGTGGTCTCCCGTTCACCACGCAAACGTTTCGAACCGCAATGGACCCATCCACGGGATCAGACAGACACCCGCTCCCACTAAACCTGACATCCAAGCAGTTCGACGAACAATTACCATCGCGCAACAATGCTGTCTCGTTGCAGCTCCGTTATGGCCGTCGGTCGTTAATTCAGCTTTTAACGGTGCTCCCATCGGATTCCTGGGACCACTCGCGTAGACAGCCCCGTTAACCGGTTAAAAATTGATTCTATACCAGCGGCGGGGGCCGTCTGTCCCCTGGCGAGTCTCTCTTTCCGTTCCTCTAAACTGTAGCGGCTTTGACAGACTGGCGGCTGGCGTGAAAACGCTCGCCAATTAACCCGCGGTGAATTATGCACCGCCCCTTGCCCACTAATTTAGTAGGTGACTTATGTCGTACTTGCCAGGCGACAAGCCTTGGGACGAATTCGAGTACCTCGCTGAACGGTAAGCTTCCCTCTGCCCTCTTCTTTTTCGTTTCCTCCTTCCACCTCCTCCTCCTCCTCTTCTTCTTCTTCTTCTTCTTCTTCTTCTTCTTCTTCTGCGTTTGCTGCTCCCTCCCGATCGTCCATCCGCGTCACACCTTAGCCATTTCGTCGTCGCGTGGTTCTCTGTCGGTGGCTCGACGACGAAACGGCCCTGGTGTCGCGGAGCAGCCGGACATCCGGCAACTCGCGAGCCTCCTTTGAAGTCTTTGAGCGGGCGAGTTCGCGGGATCGTACGCCGAATGAAATATCGCCGCGGCACTCTCTGCTCGTAGACGCGTCGCGAGCGGACCTGGGCTTCAACAACGCCGGCGAGGACGCTCCGTTACGAGGGATTACTCCACGGTCGAAATCGGTTTATTGCTGGCCGAATATCGCGCCTTTCGACGCTGCTCTTCGGTCTTTAGCCGCGGATCGTGATTCTGCGGCTGCGTTCACTTTCAGATGGCTGTCGACGGGTTGGAGGAAATATGAGCGAAGGATTTGTTGGGTGATAAGAATTTCTGAGCTTTATGGGGGATTTGAGATGGGAGTCTGTCAACGATCTGGGTCCCTTGGGACGTTGTAATTTATTGTTTAATGTTTTTACTGCTTTGCAAGTTGAATACTTCAATTTTGGGTTTCGAACAACTTATTCACTGTGTTAGATTTGGGATATTATCTACTATTTTCAAGTGTCACTTCTCGATTCCTCCTTCCCAGGATATTCAGGAATTAATTAAAGTTATCAATAGCGTTATTTATTATACGATTGTAGCTCAAAATACATCGGTATCCCAACCCATCTATCCAATAAAATTGCATTTCTATTTCTAAATTTGCCAATATCATCTGCAACCAGAGTTAGTTGGCGATTTAATGTTAATTAAGATTCGTCGATTCACGGTTTTCCAACAAGTTGTCGTTAGACTGCCGGCTGAAGGGGGACGCGCAGGAGAAGGGAACGGCCACGCGACTTTTTCAAGTAATCGCGCAGGAAGTCGAAGAGTTACTGCCTGCCGTTGGTATTCGGCCATACGATGGTTTATTCAGGAACAATAGATAGTCCGCGGTATCCGGGGACCTACGTCGAAGAGGAGCGGCCGCATCAAACATTCGATACCGAGGCCACAAATCGGAAAGGCAGACGTCGACAATATATTATGATCGTCACGGACGTCCCCGGCGTTCTTTACCGATTCAGCTGCTGGTTACTCGAGCATCCGCATCGTACCGGCAAGAAAAAGAAAGGGAAATGCTAACCATCTCATTTCGAGAAATTTCCACGTGGCTCCTTTTAACTTCGCATCGCGGTTAATGCATCGAATTGACGCTGATGAAGAAGTGTCGCAAATTTTTACTACTGGTACACTTTGACTTTTGCGATTAACCACGCGGTGATTTAGTGATTTAACGATTTACCGATTTAGTGATTTAGTCACTTCTTCACTTTTGAATAATCTCTTCTGACCCCCTTCGTTTCCTTCGCGATGTCATGTTTCACTTATACCAAAAAGTCATGGCAGAAAGCGAGTTATCATTTAAACCGTTATGTCCCAAAAAGATAAACGAGAAAGGATTGACATTGAACTCAGGAAAAAGAAGTAGCAAAATGGCACTTCAATCGACACGCGCGTGGTAGCAAAATTAAACAAGGAGAACTCAAATTTAGTAGCACAGATTCAAACTTGAGAATTAAATATACCTACTTATCTTAACTCAATCTCCGTTATCACTGTTGCAAATTGCAATCTTCCACGATAGTGACATTTTCTTAACACTCACCCTGCACCACCTAATCCCATCATAAAGTATCCACTTTACTCCTAGGCAATACACACTCGCCAACGTTTCACCGATCCAACACCTCAAAACTCCCAAAACAACCGATCATCCCTTCACCACCATCTCCACTGATAACCCAATGTGCTGGCACGCATGAATCCACGAACGATTTCGACATCGGCGTGTCCCTGGTTCAAAAAAATCTGCGACCAACAGACAGCCGTGTTCCCCGGGGCTAGAACGCTCATTGTAAAACACGTCCCCGTCCTTTTCCCCGGGGCAAGCGTATCTTGGCGCAACCGCGTCCCGTGTGTCGAAAGGTAGCGTACCCGTGTAGGAGGTGAATAATGAATGGCAGCGTCGAAACAACTTGCTGGACCAGCGTGGAGGATCAGGAGGACGCGTTCCCTGTGTATACGTGGCCGGTGCTCGAGGGGGTGGGTGGCCGGGCGGGAGCAGTTACCGGCGCGAGTTCCGGGTGGAACGACATGAAAAATTAACGGGCCCGCGTTTTGACGTCGCGTCAAACTTTCGTTGTACAGGTGATAGATCGTCCCGCGACCGCGCAGATTACTCTCGAAGCGGTCCACCCGGAGAGGGGCGGCCGGGGAGGGACAGGAAAGACGCTTTTGAATCTCTCTCTTAACGACCGTCGCGGACAAATCCGAATTTTACGAGCGACACGCTCCTCACGCGTCCCGCTACCTGTCCACTCCGCCGGCAACGAAACTCACCGGTATAAGTACTTTTCGGAAGATTTATTGCCGCTCCGCGATCGCCACAAATTTGCTGACCAACGCGCGCTCTGCACACTCGACCGAGGTCGTTTGCGCAAGTACGTGAAGTTTTGTATGGACTTTCAGGTAGCCGGACTTTGACGTTAGGTAACTGTTTCGCGGCTGACGAGGACTTGAGTTGTAGGTAGTGGTTCGTTGTAAATCTTTTTTAGGAAGTAGGTCTAGTAATATGACAATTTTAAATGTAGATTGTACGTGACTGGAATATTTAGTGTTGGACAGTCTTTTTGTTTCTTCGCTAGTATTAAGTTTCTATGGGATTAGAAAGTAATTGAGGCAATTTCCGATTTCGGTGATTTCAGATGGAACGAGAAACAGAGAAGGGCGTCCACGAACGAGTCACAGGCTATCTTTCGATTGCCCCTGCGTGAAGCGCGCAAGCTGCCGCTTCCAGCGAATTCGCGACAAGCCTGAAGACAAACTGATAACCGAGGCCGCCTGGCCCCCGCCTGTTCCCGGCTCCCCGTCACCGTGAAAAACTTCAATTAAACGGCGTAATAAAAAAGTTGAAAAGAAGCGGAAGCCTAATAAAAATCTTTTTCCCGCCTACGACTCCGTTAATTACCATAAGTTAATTATAACGACGTGAAAGCACCGTCGGCCAACCCCCTTCGTCGGTCCTCCATGGCACTTCCACCCCCTCTGCTTACATAAGCGCGCACATAACGTGCATATAAACACGTACATATCCGCGTGACGTGTATATGTATATATTGCGTCAGTGCGAGAACCCGCCGCCCAACCCCCGTTCATATTTACGAGGCGAACTTTGCTTTAAACCTGCCGATGTTTTAACTTTATCGCGACCGAAGTATGATTTTACGAGACGCCCGCGGGCTAAATATGCCCGCCTCGTAAAATTAACGGCGTTTCCATAAAGGAATCCGGGTGTGCTTGCGTTAAAACTCGATAAAAGCCAATAAAGCATCGCCGCGGAGCGCAGTTTAGTATAGTTTATCGCCCTTCCCTCCGAGTCACCCGGCCGTCCCGGCTGACCGCTGCCAACCTGCGCCCATTTGCAGCGTCCTTCGTCGGATAAGACTTACGAGGATTCCGCGGAAGGCGAGTTCGAGGACCTCGCGACCCATCGTCTCGATCCTCTGGACGAAAAGTCTCGTCCTTCCGTTGGCTAGGGAGAAACCGTCGAGTCTCGGTGATAGATTTCGTTGCTTCAGACCTTTAGGCCTTTAGACCTTTAGAGTCTTTAGACTGTCGACAGTGGCTGCGGTTCGAGGAACTTGATAGTTTGGCGATGAGGATGCTGGAGGGAAGAGACGATTCGCGACTGTGACGATGTAGATATCTATTCTTTGCATATTGAAATAAAGTAACTTGATTAGATCCTTGGTTAAGTCTAGAAAATTTTGGTCCATCATGTAAAACTGTAAACAGTAGAATAAACTCTGTTATCTTAGGTTCTGTGCATTATGCCTTATTCTGATTCACCCACTGAAGAACAGCTTTCTAAACCTTCCCCTGTATTATCAGTTTCTCAAAATTTCCTGCATCCCCTCAGTACCTGCTCCATCTTTTTCTCATTCTAGTCCACTCCAATCCTTACAGTTTCATATATGATTTTCAGACTAAGTAGTAAGTTTATACCAAGCTCAGTATGCCTGATTGTACCTACCAACTTTGCTGGTAATTTTCTTATGGTATCCATCCACAATATTGCACCAACAATGCGACCCTCGTAATCGTTCATCCGTGGAAACGACAAAATGGGTGCGACAAGTCCGTGACACAATGTAAAAGCCCATTAATCGCAACTTATTGCACCGTGATATCGCTGGACGTTCTACTTGTAAGATAAGTGGTCGATTATTGTCCCCACCCCATCCCCTCCCCCCAGGGTAATGTAGCTAAAAACTGCCTCGCCATTGGCGGTAGATAGTGTTGTCTCGGTTAGTACCCCGGCGACACGATCATTTTACAACTGGGCTACTATATTGGTAATGGGTCGGTTTATCTGCGTGGCAGGTACTGGTCGCCCCGTGAAAACGCCGCCTTACCCCCTCCTCGTCTACACACTTGCATTTTTGCACATCGGTATCTTTACGGCCGCATAAAACTGGTTTACCGGGCAATTTAAATGCCGTTCGCCGCATTAACGGCGCGTCGTAATGCATTTTTGTAATTCTAAAATTAGACGTATGCTCGCGCCCCCTTGGCGGATAATGCCCACTGACAAATTAATTTCATTTGCTCCTGGGAAGGACACCAACAGAGAACCCATTGCTATGTCCGCAAAGGCTGAATGAACTCGGAATGGCACTCATGGAAACTCTTGACTGACAATGAGAAATTGGGGTAGGGGAAGGGGTAGCGAGGCGAGATGGCTTTTCGCTATTTTTTTTTTTAAAGTTTAATGACTTCAAATTTTTATTTAAATATTGCCCAAATTATATACCAAAGATTAAATTATTAGGTAACTTATAATTATATATTGATTTATAAAAACTTAAATAAAAGGTATAATTATCAATTTCTTTGCATTTTTGCTTAGCTTCCCCATCATGCTCTCCCTTCCCCTGCAGCAAGATGAATTCTTCCATCTACTGTTCACAAGAGTTCAACAATACCTTCGTAACAAAATATGTTCCATGAAACTTAAACCCTAAAGCCATCCAAGCTTTCCAAATCATCTGACCCTTAATCCACTCGAAGCAAATCCAAAAGTTCCTACGATGGACAGAATCATCCCCAACAGCCAGAAAACGGGGTTTTCCTCCACTTAGAAAGCACACTCACGTCTCGTGGCCCATTTTCGGAATGAGCGCGAACGCGAGCACGAGAGGCCGAGGCCAGCGGGGCAACGTTTCAAGGGAGAGCGAACCTGGGGACGCGGGTGTCCGCATAACTCTGCGGGATCTAGCGAGCGGGGGCCGAGGAGGACCCCCACAACCCTTTGAAGGTTTATGCCGATTCAGGAACGAGTTGATTCATGAAGACGGGATGGACCTCCTTGGGATCCGCGGCTCGGTGCCCCCAAGGCCGTGGCGGGTGGTCCCGCGGCTTGATTTCTTGTTTCCTCCACCACGAACGATCTCTCCGGGCCTGTGTCGTTCCTCCTCTGCGTTCCTCCTGACCGGCTGGAGCGGTCGGGAGCGGGACGGAGAAGCCGAGCGGGCACCATCCGTGGGCCAGAGATAGAAGAAGAAAGGGGAACAGGGAGGAAGGGAACGAGGAGACACTGGCATTCCCCTGGCTGTCCCCCGTATACCTATAGCGATTGTCGATTTAAATGTTTACTAATAACCAGGCTTGTCCCGCAACCACCCAGAAGTCGGTCGCTTTGCATTTTTATAAGTACATCTTCGGGCCGGTTCCGAGAACGAGGACGTTTCATATTCATCTGCCGCCGCCAGCCGACTGTCCCCTTGCGCCTCGCTGGCTCCACTGCCGCGTATTGTCTACTTCCATCGGGATATGCATGCGCGCCGCGATTAGCCGGCCAACGGCATAATGATTCGCGTTTGCCCCTGCGTGCACGTTTCGGCGAACGCTCGGGGACGGCTCCAGTGGTTGCGGGAGCAGAAACTGTTCACTGGGTGCTGTGAAACGTTTTTCTTGGTTTCCAAGTTGAATTCCCTGGCGTGGTGATATTATCAGGTCTAGGAAGCGTGTATCATAGAATTTATTTGTATGAGAACCGTGACGTTTGTAGAAGAATAGTTCGGTAAAAATAATTCTCACAGATTACCAGCTGTATAGGAATAGAGATTAAAGGAAGTAGAAGAGCTCTGTTTACCCGAGGGTTGAACAAAGAATCTCAGCAACGTGTCAAACACAACTCACCCTTTTGCATCGCCTGGACATCCCCGGATGCTTCTTCTTCTCACCGTTGGAAGCGAAGGAACATAGCCGATCGATCAAACGCAGGACAGGTACGGGCAGGGAAAGAACAACGAAGCCTCCCAATACATTTTTTTTTTTGTATAATGATTCGTTTATTGCGAAAGGACACAGTCTGCAAGCCATCTGCCAATGTGGCATCGGCGAGCTCGCGTGAAATTTTGGACACGAATGACTAAAAGGTGATGGCGATCGTTCACTCTCGACATGACATGATATGTTGACAGTCGCTGCGCCCTGCGCGGTGTCGCGCTTCATCTCGACCCCATCTTCTCAGGGCCCTCTCCACAGTTCCCCATAGTACGTCTCTGTGTTCAATTTCTCTATCGCGCTCGATCCGAGGCTCGATAACTATCTCGCGGCAGCGGGGCGCAACGCGAATTCTGAGTTCCCGCAGATTACGAGCGGGGCCGAGCGCGTTCGGGGCGAAGTCGCGTCGCCTATCATCGGCGGAAAGTCTCGATCAACAGAAAGGACGGGGTGAAGAATCACCAAAAGCAGGATATCCATCGATAGCGTCGTCGATCACGCGCCGCGAAATTTACGACGATTTTTCTTACGGAAAGTATCGTTCGCCCTCGACCAATAAATAAATAACACTCGTGGAAAGATCGCGACGCGACTTCGACGTGTTCCCGCGCTCCACCCGTCAGCCCGTAATCTGCCGTAGCGATCAACGATCCATACCTCGTCATGATCGACCGAGTCGACGTGAATCGATAATATTATAAACATTGCAATAACAATAATAATCATCATAATCATAATAATAATAATAATCATCGTCATCGTCGTTAGTATGAATTATGATCCTCAAATATTATAATAATAATAATATCGTACCTACTCTACATACAATACATACACTGGCCGGACGCTCTTCTACTGGGCCCTCTCTACTATTTACAAACGCATAAATAATTATTATCATTATCATCGTGTATTTATATATATAGTACTTTATGTATAGTATTACTGTCGAGTCGACACGCCTAGGGATAGTTTTTTTTTCCTTTAAACCGCGATAGCTGCTGCTGCTACGGAGATAAACGGGTCCTACGATTTCGTTTTCTCGTTCCTTCCTTTATCGTCGGGAAAGGGGGAGGGGGTGAAGTGTGCAGGAAAAGGGCTTGGGAGTTTCGAGGGGTAGGAATAACGAAAAGGAGCCCGAAATACGAAGAATAAAAGGACTATCGTCGGGGCAAAATCAACTGGCCGTTCGAGGCCACTAAAGGGTTATCCCCCACCACTCCGTCTCTCGTACGTTTGCTCCGCCCATTATGCTTCGAAGACAGAAAGCTTATTTCTGCAAGTTTCAAGCTCCCGAACTTTAGCGAGTCTCCTCTGCTCGACTCGTCTCCGCGCCACAGAGGCCAAGCTGGCGTGAAACGAAAATATCAGTCACTTTGGGCGGCAATTCGCAGCAGGGAGACTGGCCTCGAGCAGACCAGCTGATTCTGCTCCAGTTACAGGAACGAGGGTGGGCGAACAAGGGTGGATAAGGGGGACGTATATATAATATATCTCGTTCTTCGGTCAGTTACTGTACACTAATTACAAGATCGTAGTCTCTTATTATTGTCATCCACACCACACTGGGCCGCATGCGCGACCGTCTCTGGCCTCGAATTCAGTCAATACGATTTATATAGTTCGTGAACTCACGGAAATCACACCCGTCCGGGGGACTTGAGCTCCTGCGTGGGGGGCAGGCTGCCGCTCGGATGGGGCGAGTGGTCGGACCCGCCGGACGAGGCCGTCGACGAGGAGGAGGGGGAGAGGCCCGAGGACGCGGTCGTCAGAAGAACGGCTGGCCCGCCGGGTGCTCCGCCGCCCCCGTTAATCGTGAAAGGTTTAACGTTACCACTGGCGGAAACCGCCGACGCGGTGGACGTCAGTATGCTGGGCGCCGTCGACGGCGGCATCACGCCGCTCAAGCCGCCCAGAGTCCTCGAGTACGTCTCCAGCAGAGACATGTCGCCCGATCCCAGGTGGGAGGCGCCGTACAGGTTCCTGTAGAAGTCGGGATGCGGCCTGACGAACTGCGTTCCCGTGTGCATCGCCGGGTGCAGTGGGTGATGGGGTGGCAGGCGACTCGCCAGAGGGCTCACCAGCTTACCTCCGCCCCCGCCGCCGCCCCCTCCGCCGCTGCTTCCGCTGTAGGGTGACGAGAGGCCGGTCATCGTGGTCGGGTTGGGACTTTGCTGCTCGCCGTCCTTGCTCGCCATGTCGGCCAACGACCAGATCCTGGGCTTCGTGGTCACCCCACTGCCCGTGGACGGCGCGCTGGTGCTCGCCGGGAGATGGTGACTGCTTGGCGAGGTGCTCTCGGGAGACGGGTGGCGAAGAAGTCGACCATGGGAGGACCCTAGATATGCGGGGTGCTGGAGTTGCAGCGGATGCCTGGGCTCTCGCTGGTCGTAGAGACACTCGGGGCTGTCGGGGCCGCTGTCGGCCCGCGACTCGCTCCACTCGCTCTCAGTTCTGCCCTGCACCCCCGCGGATCCACCGCTGGTACCGTGGAGAAGGTCCATCCGGTGAGCTGGTCGCTCACCGTCCTCGCTCGAACCGGTACCGGAGTCCTTCGAGTCTGCAACAGAGAATACGGAATTGTTGGCTTCGGGTCGCGGAGGGGAGGATTCTGGGGTTCGTGGAGATGTGACGTTTTCAATTGGGTGTGACTGAACTAAGTTTTCTGATATGGTATGTGTAGCGTGACTGTACCTAATATCGCCAGGCAAAAGTTAAATCGCTGTCAATTGAATACTAATTGATATTTTTACATGCACTTCGTTCAAAGTAAAGAGAAATTATTCATCTTGCATGTGGCATAAGTTAGAATCGTTGAAACCTACAAATTTTTAATTAGGACTCAAAAAACGTAAGACATGCAAAAATCGGGTCCTGAAAAAAGTACCTAATATCGCCAACTCAAGAAATATTGATTAATTCATGTATATATGAGATTTTAAAGTCATTTTTACATGTGCTTTTATTATTTCTTGCACTATAAATGTATTTTTATCCATCTTTGATTTTATTTTTATTAGAAAAATATAGAAATTTAAAAATATAGATTTTTAACATATTTTATTTTTTACGTTCCGATGTACATATTGGACAAATAAAGTTTATTTCGGTTGGTCGGTACATTTCGTAACCCCGCCTGTAACAAACATTACATCGAAACCATTGTTCTCCGGTAGGCGGTATTAAGAACACCCATACTGAGTCATTCCACGCGAAGTCGGACACTTTTCGGAGTAACATTTCGGATTTTGGTGCAACTTGGATATGTTGTAGTCTTTAAGGATATATAAATATATCTCGAAGGATTTTTCAAAATGTCAAAAATTGTGGATGTTACAGCTCTTTGAAATATAGTGTTTACTTTTTTCCAAAAATTGTAAAATTGCACAATTTTGTTTTCAACAAAAAATGCCCCTCGGCGTTAATTTCGAAATCTTCGAAATGGAAGCTGAGATTCAGTACATTATATTTATTTTTATATTGTGATGAAGCCCCATCGGAGAAATATTTGATTTTATTAATAGCAGTGCCGTGTGTTTGTTTAAAAAATTGAATCAGCTTCATTTGGAATAAATGAACTGCGATACTGTCATGCCCTTTACAGTCTGAAATAATGACAAAGTTGTCATGCTGTAGACAATTATTGATTCTATAATAAGCAACGAATTGATAAATTGTAGCCTGTTTGTTAGACTCATGATAGCTCTGAACTTCATCCTGAATAACAAAAGAATAATTTTCTGCAAAATCTCCGACAACAACTAACTCATCCGGCCCTAAATTTTTTTTGCAATATTTGAAATAACTACTCTGATTTTTTGCAATAAAATCGTGGACTTGCAATGTCGGTAATCGAGTTTCCAGATGTTCAAGAAATTCTTCTGTATTAAACCTTGCAATCCTCATTAATACCCTATATAAAAGTGGCAGGTATAGCCGCTTGGCCGATGCGAGTACCGCACGGCCCGAGCGACCAGACGAGCCGGCGTGATTTGACGCAGCGTTACATTCAATTAATTTTCATTTGGCCAATTTTAAAGTGTCCTCGTTTTTTAAAACATGTCCATAAAGAGGATAAACAGGGCTATATCCTCCTATTTTTCCAAATTTTTAAAAAGGTGCCTTCAATTATAAAATTGCATTTGTTAAGAACAATTGCTAAATAAATGCTCAAATATTCGTTTTTATTAAGTGAAATAATTTTTATTAGGTACTCTTATATCTCCACTGTAAGCATCCAAAAGGTCATTTTTATCAGTTTGTCAGTTCAACAGTTACAATTTTTGGAAAAAGTAAACACCATATTTCAAAGAGCTGTAACATCCACAAATTTTGACATTTTGAAAAATCCTTCGAGATATATTTATATATCCGTAAAGACTACAACATATCCAAGTTGCACAAAAATTCGAAATGTTACTCCGAAAAGTGTCCGACTTCGCGTGGAATGATCCTACTACTAAAAAAAAAATACTATTTTCATCACGGAAAATATTTGAATCGATTTCATTCCTTAAGTACATCATTAATTAGGTATTTCTAATAGAGATTCTTGCATTCACGGAGTTATTAGACTTGCCTTCTCCGAATGGAATGTAAAATTATGGCAGTCCAATAAATTTTTACACTATTAAGATTCTCTAAAATCCTTCCCTTTCTGTAATTGTTGATCACATGACGCTGCAATTGCAGTATGTCGTCCTACATATGTTTAGGTACTAACTGAGTGCATAATCGATAAATTTTAATGCTTACTTTGCGATATATAGCGGGTGGCGATATTGGGAACAGTGGCGATATTAGGTACAGTCACTCTAGGTTATTAAAAATGAAAGAAGTTGTGTTTGCACTGTTTCAAGCACAGTTATGCTCTAAACTGTGCAAGCCCAAATTTGCGAATAAGGATTATTCGATCAGAAAATCACACTTCCTAAGTAGCCAATCCAAATACGCAGATACACTCTCGTAGATATCTACTTTTATTTGGAAAAATGGATTTTTATTTTTTATTGACACTTACCGAGACGATCTTTCTCGTCCACGCTCTTCCTTCCACTGTCGTCGTCCTCGTTGTTGTTGTCCTCGTCTTCGACCCTATTCCTCGGCTCCCACGTCATCTTATTCTCCTTCTTGAGGCGTCTCCGCGCGTTCGCGAACCACGTCGACACCTGCGTCAGCGTCATCTTCGTGATGATAGCCAGCATGATCTTCTCACCCTTCGTCGGGTACGGATTCTTCTTGTGCTCGTTCAGCCAGGCCTTCAGCGTACTCGTTGTCTCTCGCGTCGCGTTCTTCCGCCTCGCGCCATTCAGATCCATTCCATAACTGAAACCAATAAATTAGACGGTCTTTGAGTAACGAGGCTTCTAACATACTGCTTCTTCAAATGCTAGATTGACACATGAACAGATCTTATTCTGAATCTTAAAGCGCAGCAGGGTGACTTATACTCTTAGAAATGGTATTAGAGTAATGTCCGTAATATAAGTGGCTTCACTTCCTTTCAATTGTGGATTCATGAACCCATCTAATTTGTATTCTAAGGTTACGTCAGTGTAAGATATGATATTGGGTCACTTATGCAAATTGGGAAGTTAATCTTACTTCATATACATTAATGACCATGGCAAAACGGAAAATAGTCAAACAGCAATAAAGGCGTCTACTGCAGCAAAATAAATAGTTTCCGGGTTTACATATTCATTACATAGTATGTCACTTCGAAAGCACTTCGAAAAATGCCTAGTCACGCTAAAATACTAATACATGCGCATAAAGACCGTATAAGATTCAACTATCACCGGCAGAAACATGTAAGTGAAATGTCCCAGTACTATTTACCAAATGCATACAGTAAACGTTTCCGAGAATGATTGTTTAGAAATGTTCGTTACCTAACGAATGCCAGCAATTACCTAGTACCTACCGACGTCAGAACGTTGAAACCACTAGGCTAAATTTTCCTCGACATTGCCCAAAACGCACAAACTACCATCCCTCAAATTTTCGCCCCAAAAATCGTTCCACCTGAAATTGAAAACATCCAATCCCCTCCCGCGTGAATTGAAGTCACCCATACCGCGGTGGGAATCCAGAGGACAAACCGAACGCAAAGTCTTTAATACAAATGCTCTCTAAAATCGAGGTCCATCTTCTTATTAAGTCCTTGGACGTTGGCCGTTCTCATCGCCGTAGGATGCGCGTGACCCGGATATAAGGCGATCAGCGACGGTATACAAGTCGCGATACGTTACAGCAGCAAACTGGATAAGAGGAGACACCGCGACCCGAGGAACGGGGCGGCGGAAGAGGCAGAAGAAGAGGAGGAAGAAGGACAAGAAGAAGGCAAAGCCTCCGTTGGAACCTCGTGTCGGGAAACTTATCCAATCGTGAGGCTCGTTACGCCTTCCCCCCCTCGGAGCTCGGTATAAAAGTCCGAGTCCTGCTCGGTTAGAGGAACGATATAAGCGGGTAGCTACTACTTTCATCCCGAGAGCAGATCTCTATCTAACGGTTTAAGCTCCTTTCTTCCATCCTGGCCAGAGGAGTGGAGTGGAGAGGAGTCGAGAGTGCTGTGTGTCCACCCCCCTCCGCGCCGCCACCCAGTCGAACCGGAGCGACCGACCCCCCGGGATCCCATTACTAAAAGACTAACCCTTATCAAAGATTAAACTTCGGTATAACTGCTGAATCGACGGGATCGAAATTAAATTTTCCAGCGGCGGCCAACCGGGGTCTGGGACTCCAGAGATGCTCACTACCCTCCGCCTCTACCCCTTTTGCTTCTTTTACTCTTCTTTCCCTTGTCCCGCCTCCACTCGACTTCCTCTCTCCTCCTGGTTGCGGTCTTCCTACAGCCTTAGCTCTGTTTTCCGTTTCCTCTGCGACAGGTCGCTTAGGACATACAGTCGACCTTCCAGTAGATACGTTAAGGGCAGAACTTACCGCTGTGATTTTAACTCACCTGCTCTTAACGATCGCTTAGCAAATTGTACTTATTAGTGGTTCTTTAAGGAGCCACAGGTTTAGGAATTTAACGATACGAACGCTGTCCGCCATACGATTCCCTGCTAAAAGCTTACCCGCGGGAGGGTGGGAAAAGCAAGACTTTGAAAACGTCAATATGCACGGCGACCCAGCCCGCTGCGCGACTTCCACTGGGAAAAAGTCGCGGTTCCGGAATAATCCCTGAATAGAGGTGGTGGCATCCCCGACGGAAAAAGTCACCCCTCCGTCACGAAGGCACCGAGTAACATCCTGAACGACGAGATATCGTTGATCCAAATCCCCTCGGAGTCGACTCGGAAGCGCACCTTTGTCGTCTACCAGAGGACTGGCCCGCCGTGACGGGGAGCCGCCATTATTGAGCTTTATTTTCACCCTCTTTCGTTCCAGCCGCGCGCGAGCGAGGGATGCAGAGAGACGACGAGGCGGAGGGCGTATGTGGACGCGCGACTGACGGTTGCCGGTGTTGGCGGCGGTACGTGGGGAGTCGGCTGCGGGGGGTCGGCGGTGGAGATGGGAAATTAATAAAACTGTCACTTATCTACCCTTCCCCGAGGCAGGCCTACAACGCGGTATCTCTGCCGGCCCTCCTCTGTCTTCCTTCTCCCCCTATCTTTTTCCGGTTGCTCCCTTCCGCGTCCTCCATCCGTCTCTGTCCCACCGCGGCGGGACTCGCAGCAGCTGAAACGAGGCGCTAAACATTTCAATTTGGCATCAGCCGCCTCTTTCCACGAGAGCGCGGAGAGACGCTGGTACACACACTCTCCCCGGCGCGTTTTCCCTCTCGCCTGCTCCTCCCACGGGTATATATCCCTCTGTCCGCGCGGAGGGTAGGTTGGAAGGCTCAGCCGCGTGCACGCGCGCGAAGAGACCGGAAGAGTCGGGAGATAGAGGAGGAGGAGGTGGAGGAGGAAGGTGGACCGAAGCGGCGGGACAGAGAGAGAGAGAGAGACAGGAAGATGGGAAAGGGATAGAGAATGGCTTAACCCCGGTCTGTTTGCGAGGAGCAAATGGCGTTCTGCAGTTATTTTAAAATTCAGCCGGTGGCAGGGGGCGCGGATCGGATTAAAAAATCAGAGTGGAAGCTTGTTTCTCATGATAACAGCCAGCCGCCCCCGAGAGCGGGAACTGCTGCTTTCTACCGATCCCGTCTCCTCCACCCACCCCCCCCTCGAGTCCTCTATCTCTCCGCCTCTTCCGCGTCCACCTGTGCCTCCCTCTCGCCCTCTCTCTCTGTTTTTCTGCTTTCTTTATCCCCCTGTCCCTCTGTGCAGCGGCGACCAGTTTTTCGCTCCCTCTCCCCCGCGGCTCGCACCGCTTCTGCACGCTTCCCTACCAATCTACCTCTCGCTCGGCCTCCGCTCGTATCGCTCAAGCCACCACCCAGAGGATCGCCGTCCTCGACAGCTTTAAAATACGTCCGCTGTACGGCCGCCCGGAATATAGACGCGTTTATCTATATACAAATCGTATTATATACGCGTATATACGCGCGCAGTCAGGAGCGTACACGCGCGTGCGATCTCCGGGCCCTCTTCCCTCGCGAGGGGGCTGATCGCATCAGCCGCTTGTTTCCATGGCGATCGCTAATCGGCCCGCTTCTCGCCGCTACTTCCGTTTCACCGGTCCCTTTGTTCCCGCTTCGCACCCTCCACGAGGGTAGTCGACTTTGAACGCGTCAAGATGGCTTTTTTATGAATATTTCTGCGAGCATTCGCCTGGTAGTGGATTCCTGTTGTTAGATACCTACTTCCCGAGTTTCACTTTTTAGCGCATCAGGTCATCGTCACCCTCTTAAAACCCTTGGTTTCTTTCGAGCGTATGTTACTTAGCAGTAAACAAGTAGAGTAGGTTGTGGGTCTCAAGGCCCCTTTCTAAAGCATAAACTACATCTTCGTTACAATACAACTTTCTCCAAAACATCACTTCCACCCTTACTCAATAACCAATCCTAAGTAGTTCCATTTCCCACACCCTCTCAATAGAAACTACCAAATTCTCCGACTTGTCCATGTCTTCTCCTGTGTGCGTCTTTAAGGTTAGAAGCAGAGATCCGAACCGCCTAGTAACCCTAACCCTTACCCGGTTAACCAAAGAAGGTTTCTGTAACCCATATTAACCGCGAGAGAACGGTTCTTAAATTCTAGAAGAAACTAACTAAAGTAACCCGGTTAACCCGCTACGAGCCGGTTACTAGTGAAATGAGACTCTTGTCTAGACTAGACAGTCACTTAAGGCAAGTCAGTGATATGTGAATCTAATACGGGCAATACATATTCAGATCAAATGAAAACACAATGTTCAAAATATACGAGTATATAATCCATGCAGGATTGATTGATTTTAAAGGGTTGTTAGAAACCGAATTTATACTTTATTTGTTAAACTTCAAGAATTACTCAGCACCAATATCTTTTAGCATCAATATCTTCTACAGCCGTGTACGCGTTTCGCCTTATAGCTTCCAATGTTTAATATTTTCTAGCATTCGAATATTTCCCGTCATCTGGTCAACAGTCGGTCTTGTCGGTGCGGCAGGTACTACCGAAGCACCGAACAACCAGGTCATAAACCGGCACCGTCGCGACGGTGTAATAGGTATTTTGGACGAAAATCGGCCGACAGCGCAAATCATGATCGAATTCAATAATTTTTTTTTAAATACTCGTAAAGGACTCAACAATAACGGAGCACTGTAATAAAAACCATATCTGTTGGTCTAATCTATAAAAAAAACACTATTAAGCATAACATAACATAATAACATAAATTATGCAGATTAAAGATACTAAAATTAATTTTTTGTAAATTTAATGTTAGCTGTAAAATAAAAAAATTACTTTACATTTACAAAATTTACGTTTTAAATAAACTGTATAGCTGATTTAAATCTTATATTTTTAAATTATATTTCAATTTGATTCGTTTTGTATTTATTTTTAATACATATTTTTAAAAATAATTTTTTAATAATTGTAATTCGGAGTTGTTAGAATCGAATATTTTGTGGTAACTAATTTTATAATATAATTTAAAAATATAAGATTTAAATTAGCTATACACTTTATTTAAAACATAAATTTTTTATTTTGTATTGAATATTAAATTTACAAAAAATTAATTTTTAATATCTTTAATCTGCAAAATTTATTTATTTATGTTTTAATGTTATGTTAAATGGTATTTTCTATAGATTAGACAAACAGATACTGGTTTTATTGCAGTGCTCCGTTATTGCTGAGTCTTTTACAAGTATCTTAAAAAAAAGTATTGAAATCGGCCAAAATTTGCGCTGTCGAGCGATTTTTGTCCAAAATCTTACACTGTGCGTCGGCAAACGCTCGCGAATTCGGCATGGCCAAGTTAATTTTTGACCTCGCATATTTATTACTTTCACGTGCATGCATCACTCTACCAAGGAGTCTCCGATATTGAAATAAAATTCATTACTATTTGGAAACATGGTTACAACTATGGTTTTCACCGTATTACTGTAACCGCATTAACCCGGTTAACCGGGTTGCTCAGGTTACAGATGAATTCTGTTACCCGTTTAGGCGGGTTAGTCGACGATACGGCATACCGAACCGGGTACGGGTTAGGGTTCGGTTCCCTGGTCAGAAGTCTCTTGTACTTGTTACTAGCAACGAGTTCAAACTTTCTTGAAATAAAATACATTTTTATACACAAGTCTACATATTTGTATCTCGTGAAGACCTAATGTATAAAATTGAAACGTTTAAAGTAAGTTGACCTTATGTACCTTACTCCAATTTTTGAATGACCCCACACATTAGACTTTCCTACTCTAAAAGCGCGAGAACCCCGATGACCAAAACTCCCCGACATCTATCATAGTTGTACCCTAGAACAATTAGAATTCCATCTCACGCCCTCAATGTCAAGCGACCACCCCCTCGGCACGAAGGTACGAGCATCCCCTAGCCCCGGAAGGCGATCAAGTATCAACTCCATCGAATCCACGAGGATCGACCATTAAACTCCAGCGAAACGGCCATTCCTCGCGACCCTCTGCCGTGGAGTGGTTAAACGTAAACGCGTTTGTCAAGGCGTAGCCTTGAAGGGGATCAAAACGGGGGTGAGTGACCATGGCCAGTTCGAAACGAGGCAGGTGTGCGGCTCGCGCGACTCCGCCCCTCGTTACCACTCGTAACTAGGGGTGATATCCGACTTCTTTCTTCCCTCTATACCCCTCTCTTTCGCTCTCCACCCCGCGTCAACTGGCTCTCTTTCTCTCGCTCTCACCTTTCCAGGTAGGGTGGCGGGCTTCGCGTGCTTTTATCAACGCAAAGGTGCAGCCATTTCGGCCACGGCGCCATCTTCCCTTCGTAGATACACCGCGTGCACACGCACGAAGGCTCGCACGCGTTCGCTGGTATAGAAAGGTCCCTGCCTCGTGGTCGCGTTTCAGTTTAATCAACCGCGAAGCCACGCCAGCCTTCTGCGGTCCCTTTCATCTTGCCCGCCCTTCTCCGTTTGCCCCCATGGCGTGCCAACAGTCATCAGTCATTGGGCATATTTCGTCCACCGGCAATCTGAGCCTGGCTGCCCAATTGTCTTAGCAGCAAGTGGCCCTTGAAGCTTCACTGGGTCTTATCCACCATTTTAGGTAACCTTCGCGTTCCACTTAAGCCAGTGTTTCCCAACCATGTTTGATTCGCGATCCCCTTTTATAATATTAAAAAAACCTGCGAATCCCCCTGCCCATGTAAGATAAGGTAATTTAATAAGATAAAGAAAACAGATTAAAAATAGATATTTCAGAATATAATTCTAACTTAATAATATTAAAAAATAAGCTAAAAAACTGAAGAACTGAAATCGTGCACAAAAGAGGGGCAGCACCAACAGGAAGCCCGCCAAGATCAAAGTAGACGCCTCCCAGCGATTGCCGCACAATCGCAACAGAGTGGCACAGTAGGGGAAATGGAAAACAGTCACGGTGTACAACTCTAGCATGCACGGTGTGTACGTACGTCGCCGCGTTAAGCTCTCAGAAGCGCTTAGAGACGCGCGCAGCGCGTCGTCGCGAGCAAGTTTTGCGAGCTCGGCGACAGTCGGTTGTTCCACATCCAACTTTATTACCAGTTGGGCTGCAACGTGACAGATCGATCGTAAACTTGCACGGCGAACGTGTGTACCCCGTCTCCATGCAGCGGCTGGGTTCACGTGTGCAAGAGCCACGCTGTAGGAGAACACACTTCGCGGTGTACACGGATCGTACGCGCACCTACACAAAGAGCTCGCCTGTCTCTCGACCCGACGGGTTCGGAGATTATACAACCTCCCCCTCTGTCTCTGTCCCACGGAGAGTGTAGCCGAGTTTATATAAAATGATACACGGCCCTCTACTTTGTCATACGATCGCTTAAATTCATCTCGAGGCACACACCGATGCTGCGCAGCCGCCACGATTAAAGTCAACCGGCGTTGAATTATCGTTAGCCGAGATTACCCGCGGCTCACTGTTATGGCTAACTGGCGAAAATTTACAAAACCCAAATGATAGAGCGGCGTCTACCAGCCGTGTATCGTTCCGCAGCTACACTTGTCCGTCCCTGTTCTACCGTTACACTGCACCGCGAGAAGAGCCTTTATCGCTCGATAAAGAACGCGGCGGTTAAATGTATGACCTGTATCTGAATGGCTTTCGGCGCGGCAGCTCCCCTTTGGAAAGTTTTCATTCAACGTCGACCGAAGCTTGGAAAACTGCTCGCAATCCTTTCCTCCGCGGGACGTGCCCCCCATTTGCGGAGGGCCATTAAGAATGGACACGTTTCAATAGCACTTATAGTTTCTTCTATATTGAGAAAGAAGGTTACGGAAGAGGTATTCAAATAGATCGAGAACAGTAGCGCACCCAGAGGGGGGACAAGGGGTACCCTCCAAAGAAAAAGGAAGAAGGAGATTGATATAATCACGAGTAAAGTGATTAACCCTCTAACTCCCAGAGTTGCACCGGTGCAACACTCATTTTAAAAGTGCGTGAAGTTCTGTCACCTGTTTATATTTAAGTTTTGTTAGCAACCATCCGTAGTTTTCCTGGTAGTAAAATAGATTTAAATGTTTTCGGTTGAAGAAATCAAATATTTTCTTAAAAAATTTATTGTGAATTATTACTTCAGGCTGCTATCTTGTGTTTCCTTATATTTCTCAAATAAATCAGTGAAAAGTAGAGGTAAGTTCTTCTTTTTCATTAAAATTTGCATCGTTATATTTAGTGGAAAGATAAATTATGTGCACAAAAGCGTTGTGAAGTTATTTCAAGTCTTATATATGTGAATATTTTATATTTGAAAATGCATGTTGCACCGGTGCAACACTCAGCGGTAGTAGTCAAACGAAGT
Source organism: Andrena hattorfiana (assembly GCA_944738655.2). Classification (NCBI taxonomy): domain Eukaryota; kingdom Metazoa; phylum Arthropoda; class Insecta; order Hymenoptera; family Andrenidae; genus Andrena; species Andrena hattorfiana. The sequence continues at coordinate 72,679,527 of OX122891.2, forward strand.
ATTATTATGCTCGGAGATGGTATATGCCCATTTTTTATTATTATATTGACATCTGTCTCACCAATGCATGGTTAGTCTACCGAAAGAAATAGACAAATACCTCGAACAAAATATTTAGAATGCGTGTAGCTGACGATCTAATTAAATTGGGCAGAGAAAAAAAGATGCCGTGGTCGTCCATCAACATCAAATTCAAGTTTGGAGAATACTAAAAAGAAGAAACCTTACATTTCGCATCCATACAAGGAAATACGTTTCGACTCTGTTGGACATTTTTCCTGTTTAGAAGAAAGTTCCAGAGAGAGAGAGGAAGATGCAGATTATGTATCAAGGGAATTACATGTGTTACTTGTGTAAAATCTAATGTCTAATTATGTTTTACAAGTAGTAGAAACTGTTTTCATGATTACCATCGGAATCATGAACTGTAATAATAATTATTGTTAATTTCAAAATATTATTTTTACAGTAAAAACTAATAATGAAACTCCTGAAAGTTTGTTTTATTTTCTTACCCCTTGTCGCTTAATGTTGCACCTATGCAACATGAGGTTAAACGACGAGTATTCTATAAATAGGTTTGAAATCGATATTTTCCATTTGAAAATAACAAGATACAACATATATATCAGTCCCACAATTTTGAAATAACGGTTCAAGGGTCTGGGCGTTAGAGAGTTAAAGAGCTTTGTAAAAAAAAGCAAACTGGATTTTATTTTACAAATAAATTTTTATAATCACCTAATGAATTTTATTGAATTTGCATTAAAAATATTTTTATCCCTTCAACTCGGCACCTCCAATATTAAATCCCGAGTGCACCACTGTTGAGAAAGCATTTCCTTTAAATAGCTATAACTCTTAGGTGTATCTCTAAAAGTAATCCTCCTTCTCACTACCTACTTACTGGTTTCACTATTTTATCGACTGTGACAACCCCAGTGGCACACCTTTCCAGACCGTTTAATAAGCCGCAGTACAAGCAATCATTTCGACAGGCGAACACTCGTGTTTCACAACGTCGGCGTCGTGCCCCGCGAAACAGAGATCTCGCGGTCGCAGCGACAAGTATGCAAAGTTCATTAAACGATCGACCTATAAATCTCGCGCCCGGGACAATTTTTCTCTCCCCCCGCTGCCCTGTTGGTATCTGTTCTGCGTAGCATGACCTTTCCGGCCGACACGCGTTATCCGTAAAAGCGCTCACCTAGCCACGAGCTAGCGAGCGTGTATCGAGAGACGCGCGGGGCGCGGCCGAGTCATTAAATCTTAGCGAGCAACCCGACAGGACTAATCTGCGTCCATTAAGGCTAATGGGGAAAAGCGCGAGAGACCGAACCGCTGTCATCCGCGTGTCGAAGGCGAGAGGGAACGTGTCCCCGCTAACGAAAAACGCGTGTCCCTGACTTTTCACTCGGCCGCGTCGCCTCTCCTCCGCCCCGGCGCTGCCAACCCTTGCCGAGAGCAAAAAGCAACCCCCCAGGACCGAAATCGGGTCATTAAACGGCCGTACATCATCGCTGGGACGTGGCGCAGCCGTGTGGCTGGGACCGTGCAGGGTTTCACTCATTAGCCTTGAATATATCCGTGGAAAAGCGATGGATCCACCGGCAGGATCAGGCTTCGACGAGCGAACGTGGCGTAGAAATATTATTTCCGGGAGTGGATTACGAATGCTCTGATAATGTTTGAGTAACGATTGGCTAGATTTGTAAGTGATAGCTGCGGATTTGGAGATTTAGCGCCCCTAGGCTAATAAGCGGTAGCCGCCCTTTCCTTGAAATATCAAATACTTTAATTGAAAAGAGTCGAGACAATTTCAAAATTAATTCAATATGGCAAAATTAATTCACTACTTGAAAAAAGAGAGAATTGTTTTAAACTTGTCCCAAACCCCCCTGCCTATAAACGTTTTCCAATTTCTTTTGCTAAAAATTTGTCCGCCTCCCAAATTTGTTGCTCTTAAATTTTGCTGCCCCTCAGAATTTTCCACCCCTCAAAATTGTCGCTCCCCAAAATTGCCACCCGCAAAATTTAACAACTCCCAAAACAATGCACAAATCCGCCCCTGCCTGCCTTCACTGAAAGGAGTGTAAGGAATGAAGTAGAAATAGAATGTGACTTATCACCTTCTGTTTGTCAAACTAGTGGGACATAAATGTCCAGGGTCAACTAATTATATAGTATACGACGGTTTGCCTCGATTGCACCCAGACCTCGTAGAGTCCCTGTCGTGTTTAGGTAAAATTATCTGTGAAACACGTGGCGCGCAGAACATTGTTAACAAGACTCGGACCGTGCTCGTGTAATAAACGAATAAAATAATAAACTGTCGTAGGCTTCGCCGTGCATTAAGGGATGGCTCAAAATTTACCTTCTTCGACATCTGTTTGGCAGACGTTTTATTGCTGGCTAAATGTTAAGGGACATCGAGGGCCCCTTCGCGCGGTAACAGTAAAATCTAAATTGCGCACGACGATCTTGTCAGACGCCCCCGGCTGGCGAGTGAATCAGATGCACCGTGATTCAATATAATTCCATTCCGACCGAAGACAGCAAATATTTGGCGGGGCCTTCAGAAGGGGTTGGCAACGTACTCGGAGCGTAAATCAAATAAGCGATCTTATCGTCGGAACGTACACTGCCTGTTGGCAACGTTAAATGGTCTACGATAGGATCGCCGAGTATCGTTCTATACAGTTGGTAAATAACAGACCCAATATCCCTGGGCGCTAACTTTCGTGCGCCCTTCCAAAGTACACCGGCGGTAGTTGCACAACCGTGCACCAAAGGGACTGGTTCCCATATAAAAAAAAATGCTTTAATCTTATCGAATTCACGGAAAACAGATACAGTTATCAGGTGGAAATCAATTCGACTAAGAACCAATTTCTGTCGCTAGCAAACAGGCCGCCCCCACCTTTGCAATAACTCGGAATTCGGTATCGAGCACGCGCGTCAGGGCGTAGGTACACCTTCCTAAATCTAATCCTGAAAACTATCGCGTGGCGGGTACAATTCTTATCCAGAAGTTTTCAGATGAAAAAGGGAAGTTTTCTCTGAAACTGGTGGATACAATTATTAAGTGCATCTTCGAGATATGGGAGCTCGAGATTAAATGACTAAATAAAGTAGGAAAATCAAGTGAAAGGTGGTCATAGTGAAGACTTTTTCATATGAATCTATGCAACAGAACACAGTGGCACACTCAGGATTTAATCTTGAGAGGAACCGAGTTGGCTGATAAAAATATTTTTAATTCAAATTCTATAAAATTCATTAGGCGATTATAAAAATTTATTCAAAAAATAAAATCCAATTGTTTTCTTTTTACAAAGCTCTCGAATTACTTTAGTCGTGATTACATCAATCTCCTTTTTCCTTTTTCTTTGGGAAGTACAATAGTCCCGTGCACCCCCTATCCCCTGTGAATGCGCCTCTGCAACAGAAGTCTCAAGTATTCTGTACGCTTCCTTCGATTTCAGAACCAAAGCATCGCTGTAGCTGAAAATAGGTAACTACTCCTTCCATCAAATAAGCTGAGATACCCGATCACCACGTATCAAAGCTTGAGTACCTACCCTGACAAGCCAAAAAGAAAGAAAAACCCTCCCCAATCACGCGTCAATTTCCACGATACCCAAGTCACGGCCCTCGCCCCCACCACTCATCGCGGCTTAGCGATTAAGATTCGCGGATCGTCTCCACGTCCTTAAACGCGCTCGAGCCACGAAGCGCGTGCCGACACATCGGTCGTTGTACGGACACACTTAATAATACGTGTCGATGATCGAGGGTGGAGCAGAAGAGGAAAGAGAGAAAGAGAGAGGTGCGGCGAAGAGGCCGGACATAGAGCAAGGCTACGTAAGCGGTCCGTGTTCGTACAACGATATACACGGCTGGTTGTTTCTTATTGTTTACCCTATATGTCCCCGGAAGCAGGGCCAATCCGCCGGAAAGACGGGACCGTTAACCCGTACGATCCCGAGACCTCGCGGCCGTGCATGCCAACTCTGCATTATTGGCTTTTTGTATGCTTATGTTAAGCGGCCGCCAGCCACGGCCCGGCATAATGCTCCCTTCGAACTCCTTGGCACACCTCGTTGATTTTCGGCGACGTTATCGCCGCTGCTGGGACCTGTCACACCCCGCCAACTTCATCCGCCGTTTTCTGAACGGTGCACGCGCGTTTGCTGTCTTAAAGGTCAATATGGAATATGGAATTTAATTGAAGGGTTTAGTGACATGGAAAATTTGCGTAGGAGTTTCTTTAGGTGATCTGTGTGAAAGTGACCTTCCTGGTTGGAGGTAACGAAAGGTTTCGGTAATTTCAATGTACCTAGTGTGAAGAGCAAATTTCGAGGCAGTGAAATTGGTTACATGGTAATTAATTTTCTATAAAACAGGAGGTTTGTGTTATTCAACAAATACCTACCTACCAAAAATTTCACTCACCGTCAGAAATTATATTTCATAATAATTATTCATAATTAAATATAAATAGTGGCAAAAATCATTTTTGCCCAGATCGGCGGGAGAGCTAGATCGGGCCTTGGTGAAGAGTGTAGGTTAGGTATTTGAAAATGCTGGATATTCGTAGCTGTACTTAGACGAATACCCAGGTATTTTTGTTCTTCTTATCATAGTTGCTAATTGGAAGCCACGAAGCACACGCTGGTAAATTTGTATTTGTAGCGCACCGGGGATTACTATGCGGGAAGTTCCAAAGGGAAAGAAAAACTATGTAGAACCTTTCTAGGGCAATGAATATACAATGGACGTTCGACGGAAGGGTATAATTCCGCTGTAGGTACAAGTAGAGACACACAGATAAGTATTCCCGTCGAATGCGTTTGTGGATGCGACTATTGAGTAGTTAAACGTTCCCCATTACAAACGCGAACGCTGTATGTACACAATTCGATAAGTGCTCCGCGTTGTTCCTACGATTATTTCAAAGAGCGCGTTACGTAAGCCGCGCGACCGATAACAACGAACGTGGAGCGAATTATCGATGCAACAAAATGTTTCAGCGCTATCGAGGGAAGCTCGAGCCATAGACGTCGCGGCAGCCTGGAATTTCCACATTTGCAGTTGCCGATGACCGACGATTCGACCGATACGCGTGCAAAGCATTCGCGGTCGCGACACTGCGAGGGCAGTGTTAAAAAGGTTGTGTATCTCGCGCGACACGCAGGGATAAATCTCGTGCGGCGAGCTTTTTATTATTCGCGGAGAAAAAGAGACTCGATAACGTATCGGTCGACACCGCGACAAATAGACGCGCGTGCGAATCATTGAAAATGTGGAAAGAACTGTCTCTTATCGCGCAAACGCGATGTTGTATCCTCCTACTTAGCTGACACGTCAATTTCCTGTCACCATCGCGGGATCAGTCACAACGCATCCACCTTTTGAAACGCTCTCACACTTGGACACGATCTTTTCACCATTGTCTACGACAATGTACGAGTATCGTAAAACCGGTAAAAGCGTTTAAACGCGCTAACAAGCGTGTATACTTAAGTAAATACCTTGAAAACGCTTCGGGTCGGAGCCTAAACTACTTAAGTACCATTCTTGCTGTTCCGATAAGACGCCCCGCGATAGAAATTATTCAAGTTTCCATAGTGACGATGTACTAATGTAAAACTGATCACCTTTGGTAACAATTCTATGAGAATTTGGCGTTTGTGGAGCGGTGATTAACAGTCCAAATACGTGTGACTTTAATTTGTGCTCGTCCCCGCTACTATAGTAGACTAGCTTTACCTACTACTCAGCTTCGCCCGAAATTTAGATTCTGATTTCATAAAAAAAATTTATTTATTTATTTATTTTAAAATAGTCACATTCATCTGGATCAGCTAGGCAGAATGAGCTGGAACACATTTCGTGACCCCAGAGTTTGCCGTTCGACAGTTTTTAGACGACACACAAACACTTTTTGCTTTATATATTAAGATTTCCCACGAGATTTATCAGTGGTCGCTCAAAATTCCCTGGGAAAATCGAGTTACGTGTATCTGTACTTAATCCCAAAACTACATAGAATAACTGAGGTCACCAACGCAATAGTAGCGTAAACCCATAACTTTTGTTTTGAGTTCCAAAGTCGTTGCTTTAATTTCTATTTTTAACATAGGCATGACTTTTTAAAAAATATAATTGCTAAGGCGTGTATTATTAGTGTATACGTAACTGTAAATATATGAATATTGGAGAATTGGTATTGCGCAACGCAAGTCAACAAAATGCTCAGTGCAAAAATACGTTTCGTGCTGCCATGTTGTAGATATGTTTGGAAAGTTGCTCAGGCCACTGTAGAATAAAAATTTTGCTGTATAAGAGGTAGTTTTAGACTGAAATGCCAATTCAAAATTGTGGGTCAGGCCACTATTGCGCTGAGAGCCTCCTAATCTTACAAAACCGTCCATACACATTTAAAAAAGACAATGCACCACCAACTAACTCAACCTCTACCGTCGCAACAAATGACTTTGCCAAAAGGCGAAGCTTTGGACTCCACTGTCTCGCAAAATGTTGCCAGGACGCCCCACGCATCCAACACATTATCATCGAGCCTAATCACTGATTGTAAACTCGTACCCCTTCTCGCCAGATCAAACGAAAGAATAAATACAATATTTATCGAAGGAAGCAAGGCAGAAAGTGACGTAGCAACGAGGTAGTCTACATCGACCAGAGGATATCAGCAACGGATCTCGATGGCCAGCAGGTGCATCCCCGATCTTCCGGTAATTGTTATCGCGCGGTTCCGGTTTGGACCGGCGGTAGGTCTCCGTAAAGGAAGACCCGGTGCGCGACGCGACTAGACCGAATGGATGCTAAGCAAGCTGTAGTACCCGATCGTTTCCTTGCATACGAAGCAGTTCCCAGCGGAAGTGCGTCACGCGGCGAGCACTCGACTCCACGAGGTGTCCGGACCACGGGCGACAGACTATGTCGTCACGAGCGTCAACGACCAACCGGGTCGACGGATGATACGTGACCGCGCGGGGGCCTCGTTTCTTTGAACCAGATAACGAATTAATTAGAAAAATCGATCGTAAACGCTGATACGATACTGACCCGCGTGTTATCGCCGGCTTGTACGAAACCTAAACACGAAATGTATATTTTGTATAACTCTCGACGGATTTCTTGCGAACAATTCATAATACTCCTGCTTAGTAAATTCGCGCGTGACGATTACGGGCTTGATTGCGGCTGCAGGTGTCGTTCTATTGTGGAGGAAGTGTGGAGGTGTCTGGATTAGTGGAAATTGAGCGTGGAGCGTTGTGAGGGATTGTTTTCGGTGGCCCAGAGGGGAGGAGGGTTAGAGAGGGAGAGATTTGGTGTTCTATGGGTTGCAAGGTTTCTTTCAAATCGTTCTACCATTTGTTAGTTGAACCAGCTCATTAATAGTTTGCCAAACTAAATAGAGTAGTTATTACAGTTTACTGTCCATTTTCCCTACGCCAGTTTCCCCTATAATAACAACACCGAATTTGCCGAATTCGTAACTATCAACATCCTCCCAGAATTACTCGTTACGCGCTCCGACTCCCCCATTCCGAACTCCAGCCATCCCCCTACTCCAATTGTTTACAGTGCGCGATCTCGTTAACAAGTCGTAAAAACTCGCTTACAAATCTCTTCCAGCGACGGTTCTCTACTAGACCACCATCTTACGAGCTGCAAGCGATAAGGAGGCAAGTGGAGCGGTCGAAAAAAAGGGGGAAAAATTGAAAGTATCTCCACCGCGACTGAAATGACGCCGGAAGACGGCGATAAGCCGACTAATTATCGATATCCTCGGTCAAAGTGTCCACCTTCCACTGCGCCGTACACATCGTACACCGAATTCCACAATCTCGCCCCGTCCCGACGATACACGATTGCGATTTATCAAAATGGGCGAGACCTTTCGCCGGTCGCGCATCGTGACACGCGTTGACCGATTCGAGCGCGAGAATAAAAACGCCCAAGGTGACAGTCCCGGGTCAGCGGAGCGCTAATTTATTGGAATGTTTATGTGTTTCTCGCCCGCCTCGTTATCTGGCCGCTGCGCGAGCGAGCACCAGCCGAGAGGGACAGAGAGTGCGAGCCGGACAAAAGGGGATTTCCTCTTCTGGTAGCTGCGGCTGCATCGTCGTCTTTCGTCTTTTGTCTTTCGTCTTTCGCGAGAGAAAACAGAAGCGTGGAGATTCGGCCCGTGTGGTGGAAGCGTGAAGATAATTCGACGGTGGTAAAGAGAAAAACTTTCCGCCCGATGACACTTCGCGACGATTAATTCAATCGAGCGGCGCGTTACTAATCAAGCCTAAGGTTACTGGTTCACGCTCGGAGTTTGGCGTTTGCAGAGGTGCCTTCCTAGTTTCGATGACTGTGAATGTGACATGTAAAAGGTTCTTTGTGGAGAGGTTGTTGTGTCTATTCTCATCGCTTCATGTGCTTTTAATATTTCTTTGAGCTATATCGCTGCGCTAGTGATACTACAAGAGAGGTCCAATAGAACTCCAGTTGTCTGTGTATCGTTGCAAAGTACATAATGTGTAAATCAAAACGATCAGTAAAACAAAAGATAGCGTATTCGAAGATGTGATAGAAGAAAGAATTAGTGAACTCTTATTATCGGATCGATCCAGTTGTACGAACTGTTTGTCCCCCGACGGGTTCGGATAAATGGAGCTCTACTGTACTGAATAATCTAAGCTACTCTAAATATTAAGTACAAAGGAAGCTGTTACTTCAAGCGGGCAAATTTTCCTCCAAATAACATTCATCTATATTGTATTCAAATGAAATGAACTTTTAATAATAGGAGAGGAGATACTTCAAAGTACATTGCACCTCATTAATAATTTATTTTTAGGCCAACAGATTTGGTGGCTTCTTCACATTTGTCTACTTACAACCAGGGACACGATTATGGTTCACGTAAAAGTGGTACAAGAATACTGTTGAAAACTCACCCATTGAAGGGATAGCTGGCAAATGCGGCGTCGTAAGGATGATATACAGATGGATAAGGCCATGCTGCGGCTGCTCCTGCACCGAGATTTTCCTTCAGATCGAGGCCTGCAGCCTGCAACCCAAATAATTATACTTGTTAATCACGTGGCGACGCCTCGCGCGAGCGATTAGCGCTAACAAGAAAAACACGCGAATTCCTTGACGCAAGATTAGCCAAATCGGAGCACTCGTTTAACCACGAAACGAACGAAATATTTACAGGTGAAACTCGTGAATATTTCAAAGGCTGTCGTTTTGTATCGACTTGGCGGATCCTCGTTGGAAATTTTCAATTAACGCTTATATCGGCGAAACGAAAACACCGCGCGACAATCCCCCCTCCCCCCTTGAAAGAATGGAGACGTGATGTATTTTTATAGAAGGATGCAGCGGTTAATTGGCACCGTTCCTCGCCCGGGAGCCCCAATTAATCGACGGTAATGAGAAAAATAGCTGGAAAAGCGGCGATAATAATAATTAGAATCGATGTGTGCCGCTGTTGTTTGTTTCTGTAACCCCGACGGCACGACTCCTATACGGCTGTATTTAAACTTCCATCAACCCGGTGGAATAATAGAACCATAGAACGGCGCCACCCCTCTCGACCCTCCGCTCCCGCTCAATCTCTCTCTCTCTCTCTCTCCTCTCTCTTTCTATATGCATTAGTCTTGCATCAATGGCATTAATTATACATCGTGTTCGAATCGCGCAGTCATCGCTGGTCGACTGTAATTAGCGGGCCAAAATAGTGGACGCGCCACGGTGCCCATTTACGGGGAAAAAGGGTAGGAATTTAACTCGTCAGTGAAAAGAGGTAACGAGTAAAATTCTCGGGGAAATGTACTGCTTTCGAAAAATTCCCGGAAATTAGCCGGCGTTTTACATTATTACACTGAAATTGAAATTAAATGGTGGTCGATATACGTAGCACGTTGCTCAGGGAATGTATAAAGAAATATGAATCCGTGTAAAAAAAAGTGGAGGAATTTTAACGCTTGCCAAGACTCGTAGCAGCAAAGTTCGAAATTCTGTTCCACAATTGTAGCATGACTTAGCTCTCTTGTAGTTCTTCAGAACCACGCACGTAGGCATTCGTCAGTCAATGATTCGATGCTATTTGTTAATGATTTAAAGATATGCAAGGGAATAACATTGTGACTAATTGGTGTCAATTATCCAATCACGATATAATTTTTTGCTCCCGTCACGATAGCAGCTACATCTACCTATCTTTACATAGAAAGGAACATCTACGGAATGATCAACAGAAAGGTAGAGCAATGTTGCGCGACAAATCGCAAGACGGTTCTAGAACAGATCCAAAGTCCAAGCTACAAACATGCAAATCTATTTATTATAATAAATAGATATATATAAATAACGAACCAAACTATCTACGTTGTATTTTAAAGAACCTATTAGGTACGTTGTAAAAATCTGAACCAAGTATCATCCTTCGCTATCTATGAACCCTAAAATCTCCCAAAATTTCCAAAAATCGTCTGCACCTCTAAAATCCATCCATCCTTACCCAGAAACACAGGGAACTGCCTGAATTTGGAAGGATGACAGAAATTCTGGTGGGTCAAAGCCGAGATAAACATCCCCCCACTAAAAACGATACTTAATGACTTTCTACGAGTACAAGAGCCACGAAGGTGCCCCGTGCACAGAACCTGCGCAATCTGCTGCCTCGTTACGAGGAGGCCAAACGCTGTACAGCTCGCTCCTTAAGCTCGATCATAAAGAGCGACGATAACAGGGCCAGCCCCGACGACGGCTCGAACACGACAGTGTCCCACTGTTACGGCAGGACGGATTCATAAATTTACGCTTCGCGGCTATTTTCTTCGTGTACGCGCATTGTGTGTGGTCCGATAACCGCTCCTCGCGCGAACGAATATACACGCGATGCCCAGCTACACTCTCTTCTCGCGCGTATATTAACATCGCTGCCCGTCCTCCGGACCTCTAACCGCGATAACATCTCGATTATTGTATAATGCATCGCGCACGCGGAAAGGAGGCAATTTTCGCTCTTTTCCAGAGAGGGACGCGAGATTCGACGATTCCAGCGTCGACGGCGGAGGAGTCAAGCGTTGGCGCGAGCTGCTCGTGGCTCAGGACCAACGAGTGTCCATCGGTGCACGCGTCGAGCAATCGGCGACCGTGGGTTCGTTATCTGACGATGAAATACCCCGAGATGCGAGATAACCACGTCGATTCGCACGGACGTTCCAGCATTTTATCTGTGGACGGCTGAGGATGTGTGGCTAATCGGTATATCGAAACGAGGCCCTTGGTTTGATGGGGAAAGTGATAGCTTGCGGAATTGGTAATTAACTGACAATTAAGGAAAGGAGCTAGGGAGAGGGTAAGAGACATCTATGTCTCACTGATGCTTACACACGAGGCATGTTCTATGTACTGCTACCGACTTTCTAAAGTATCAGTGGAATATCACATATATATACACACAATGGCGGAGTAACTAAAAAATGATCGATTCCATATACTTATGAGGCATTGAGAGCAAAAACGGACTAACCCACATTTTTTGCAAAATTGAGTTAGTAGCAATAATCTATTCCAATAGGATGTAGTAATCATATAAAATAGGAAATTTTTTATTTCAATCTGGGTTAGTCCTCTCAATGCCTCATATAAAAAGCTCATTACGATGAGCTTTTCATGGACAAAATCATAATTTTGCGAGGCTCTATGCATAGATATTTATTATTATAACATATCTTTAAAAGGCTCCGCGGTCCACGCAAAGCTCATCGTAAATTTTGCGGGGCCCTACGCATAGACATTTACTATTCTAAAACTTAGAAGTACAATATAAACACGTTTTTTGGCCCCGCAGAATTTTGAAACCCGGCTTCGCAAAAAATCACGCCGGCCTAAATATAGTATAACTTATAGGAAACCTATGCCTTTGTATTTCAAAGTTTCCTCTAATACGCGTCTCTACGCCCCCACTAAGCACCAGACGAAGTAGCCAATCCTGTAAATCGCGCAAGCAGAATGATCCAGAAAGACGTACTCACCGTGGGCGTGTAGAATGGTGCTTGTTCGGCACCCAGGCTAGGAAAGTAAGCAGCCATGCCCTCGGAGGCAGCGGCTGCGGCCGCAGCGGCGTACGGCGCGCTGTACATGGAGAGCGCGGCCGTCGGTAGCGCGCCCAGCCGCTGATAGCCGCCGAGCAGCTCGTACTGGCATGAGCAGACCGTCTGGCCCGTCAACGGGTCCGTGAAGATCGGCCTTCCGGTATCGCAGCACCTTCCGGTCGGCGTTGGGCCGCCGGTCGTCGGCGGTGGGTGACCTTGGGACGGGCTGACTGAGGTGGTCGGACTGCCTGGCGGCCTAACCACCGCGCTGGTCACCGCCATCCTGGCGTTCGACAGGCCAACAGCTACGCCCAGGGGATGATTAGCGGTGGTGCCCGCTACGCTCACCAGCGACGAGCCGCCCGCGCTCAGGATCGGCGAGGCCGACGACGACGTCAACGACGAGCTCCCTGTCACAGGACACTGCAACAGAAAATTTCGGTGTTTCTTGAATGACAGTGGAGTTGAGTGGCTTGTAGGGATATAGTGAGTCAAGGGGTGTGTGAGACCTGGGGCATATATTATTAGATTAGTCAAATGGAGTATTGTGTATGATTTGAATGTTTTGCCAAGTTGATGGGAAATGAAAAATGTGTGTTCCTATGTGAGCATGGTGGATTTAACGGGCAGCCGATGAGCAATTGTCGCCTGAACCCCTATGCAAAAGGAACACCCAAGGCCACATCTTCAAAAAAAATTCTGATTTTATCCAAATCCTATGTTTCTTTTGCTTCTCATAATTTTGATACCACACGCGCGTAAATTTATTTGTAATTCTGTATGCAAGCTGTCTCAGAACGTTTGCCACCTTTTTCCTTAAATCCGCCACTATATGTGAGTGCACGATAGAGGATGTACTGTTGAACGATAGGAAGTTGATAAAGTGCTGGGTCTAAAGGAATATTCTTGGAGGTGCAAGCTGCTGAATGTGATATCTTGGGCATATTCCCACACACCATAGGATCGTTCAGTATTAGTGACCAAAAATCACGCTGATTATATACATTATTAGGCTCTTGAGTTTGATGCAAGGGACTCGAGGACGCTATTGGCTTTGCTCTTCTGTGGGGTACGATGCATAAGGCTGAAAGAATGGCGAGAAATAGTGGATTTTCGAGTTCCTATGAAACAAGTGTGAATTTAAACCTACAGTTTTAGAAAAATCATATGAATCATATGTGGTTAGCGTATGCCAGGCGTGTATGATAGCTAAGTGTTTCTTCCAAACACTTGGGGTCCTAGAGATGAAGTGGTTGTTTAAACAGATAGGCTGTTAACGGAGTTGATCGAGTTCTTAAGATACACGTGATTCTGGAGCTGCGAGTGCTTCAACAATCTTATAATAATCAAAGTCGTCTTATTACCAGTGTGAAGTCTCTTCTATTGCACCATTGAAGTGGTAGCGTCGAATAGTACGATGTCATTCTATCACCAACCTTAATCATAAATATATTATTTGTTAATTCTACGTCTCCACAGAAACCAGCCCACCTTGCCACAAGATAATCACACTAACACCTCGATCTCCCAGCAGGAGATAGACCCCGACCTAAATGTACCAAACGCCATGTCCCACTTTTTACTCCCTAAGCTGAAGTGTCCAACAAGAGTCACTCCGCTCCTCTAAAGCCTCCCAATCTTAGCTTACAAACGGCGTATAACACTGTGTCAACTAAATAACGCCGTACCACGTCATCGATCACGACAGCGCAACACTTGTACGGTTTTGTTCCTCGGTCTCTCCACCTCTCGACTAAATAAGAAACGTTCCCAGGCCAAGATACTCGTATTACCTTATATAAATACAAAATATACGTGAAAGGAGGGGGACGAATTAATTATCGTACGCTCACGGCAGCAAGATATCAAGACTTTCAAGCGTGATTATGTTAACAGAAGTTTACATCGGCGCTGTTTACCTCGACGACTACGGGACTCCGGGCAAACAACCCTGGACGAGGGTACGTTTACGTTACAGGCCACCCGCACGCTCCCCCTTTATCTTCTCCCGTTACACGTTCAACTACTCTCTCCATAATTTTTTTATCGCGAGCTTAATATTTGCCCCAACCTCTGTGACCCACTTGGCCCCCGATTTACGGTTCGCGCTCGAGAAAGCGACGGCCGCTTCAGGAGCGCCCACCGGCCGATTACAAAATCGGGAAACTGGTGTCGCCGATGTTTTCGCGTCCGCGGACACTCGTCGGACAGCCATGCTACAAGCGTCGCCTCTCGTTCGACCGCGTTGGGTACACACGCGCATTAACATAGCCAAAGTTTGCTCTCCAGGAGGCACTACCGACGACACGCGTCGAGAATTCGCTGACGACATCGTCGCGCTCGCACCCCTTCAACCTGACGTTTTAATCGTAGCTCGATCTCCCGCATCCGGCCGCGCTGCAGCGCCGCGACTGCGCGTGCACCTGAGACAGGTTGCGAGATTTCTACTTTGCTGAGTTGATCGGGAAATCGACTTGGCTGATAGGATACCCAGGTCACTCGGCGATAGTTCGATCGATTAGAAGTTTAGAGGGAACTGGTAGACCTTCAGCGTGGTAGAATTGATTGAAGCTTGTTGAGAGGGTATTTATAAGTGTCATAAGAGAAAACAGATCTACAGAGATGATACTATCCAGAGCGATGCCATTCGCATACCCTTATCCCCCTGTACACGCATTTTATCAACTTTGAACACGAATATCGTACTGTTAGTCTAATTCCCTCGACCCTTTCATTGCAATCTGCACAGCAAACAGGCCTCAAAAGACTGACACCGACTATCCCAGTTAAACAGACACCTGCCCGGCCCGATAGTTTTCGATCAGCGAGACAATGAACGTGTCGTTCCCGACGCCGTCGTTCCCGATAATCGCAGCCAGCGAGGCAGCTGTGCGAAAGAACCACACCCAAAGACCCCCGGGACTTTCCAGCAGCCTGAAAAGGCAGAGCAACTGCTGAGTCGCGAAAGGCCACCGCCAACCCTCCCCCCTTTCTCCAGCGGAAGGTAAACCGAAAATCGGGCCCCGTGCATAATGCTGGGGGAAGGGGGCCCGCTCATTAATTCCATATCAAACAGCACGGCTAAATAGATTAGCGGGTTGAGTGGCTTTCGCGCCCCGAACCTAAACAAACCCCCCGTGTGCGTGTCCCTGGCGCAGGGTCGTGCGAGCCTCCCAGACCATCAATCTGTCCCGTCCACATTCATCCATCCATCCGTATCCGTCCTAGGCCTCGTTCCGATGGCCCCCAAACATATTGTCCAAAGCCAGCCGCGCATTGTGCGCGCGGAACGAAAAACGTGACCCACCGCGCATTATGGCATCGAGAGCCGCGTTAATGCGTGTTCCCCGGGCCCTCCTCGAGCGTCCCAGCCTTGAATCGGCTGCTGGATCACGGCGATGCATCGTGCCCCCGCGTGCAGGCCGCTGTAACCGTTGCTGGATCGACGGGGGTATGTTTCGATCGCTGATAAAAGTCGAGAGATATGGTCGTGGTATTTTTGTGCACTGTTACCGTTTTTTAGCGGTTGTTATTTATTGTCTTCTGGTAATTGATTTAGAGGTTCTGGTGTTCCATTGGGAGGGTTTACACGTTTCGGGGTTCATCGGTGGAAGGTGGGGTGTTTGTTGTGAATTTGAAGAAATTAGGAGTAATGTGGAACGTGTAATGAAAGGGTATTGTTGGAAAAATAAAAGTACCATCAGATGGGGTAACTTTGACCACAAAACTAGATATTAAAAAATATTTTATTCCCTTAGCATCTAGGTAGTTTATAGGAGTTATTATTCTCAGACAAAATGCATCTTGAAGTCGGCAATTAAAGCTATCCAAGGCACTTTGCCTGAGAATTGCGCCTGTTCTACAATAGATGTTAGAGGAATTTGTTTTAAAATCTAATTTTGTGGTGAAAGTTACCCCAGTGGTCAAAATTATCACATTTGACGGGATATGGAGGTTTGCATCTACATAGTTAAGTAAAAATGTCGAGGTTCTCCTCGCGTGTAATGAGTAATGGATTATACTTCATTTTCAAGTGCTACTTTATCAGTTCGAATATTACGGAGGCTATTATCTATTAGAAGTAATACTGCCGTACATTTTGTGTACAATTTTAGTATTCATTAGGAGTGAAGAAGGATAACTGAAATACACTAGCGCGCACTAACCATCAACATCGACCACGTTTCGATCCTCTCGGTTTGGTAATGCGCGCGCGAGGATGTGTAAGCTATCGCGGCTTACACGGTTGATATTTTAATCGCGACCGCGCTGGTATCGCGCGCGATGATCGATGAGCACACGGTGTACTCCGACGATTTGTCGACTGGAATTTGTCAAATGCTTTGCCAACGTCGAATGACGGGGTCGACAACAGTCGAGTAGCTACAAATTAGAAACCACCGGTGCATCATCTCTTTTTTGGGGGGGAACGAACTATTAATCTTTTAAAAACACGTCAAACAAGATTCGATGCTACTAACTAGCTAAAAGCTAGAGAAGAAGAATAATTACTCGAACATCAACGTGCAGAATAAACAGAGTTATTCCCTAACCGGATGATCTAAAATAACTTATAAATTAAATAACTGTATACATGACAGTTTCAGAAATTAGTTATTCCTTCTGTCTCTTTTCCATCGAATTATAAATAATTTATTCCACTGGAGCTCACAAAGCTTATAACGAAAAGTTTACCACTCAAAGCTTTCTTCTAGTCGTAAAAATCGGTTTCTTGAAATATAGTTTTTTGACACATCCTCATCGTCCGTGCAAGCATAAAAGTAGAAATTAGCCACGTATCTAACCCCGCGCAACTTTCAGGCGAAAGTATTTTTTCACTTAGGGAACAGAGTTCACGAGTTACTCGAGGTGGTGGAGTACGGTGAATCAGCCTGTACGGCGACCGTTCTCACCGAGAATCGTAAGATTCCACGGGAATCCGCGTGAAAAGCGGAGGACGGCAAGAATGCGCTTGGGGGCTCGGGATCGGGCAAGGGGTTAAACGACGAAGCGTGTTGGCGAGTGTCCGGGGCCACGGGCCATAATTCAGTCCTAGGGGCCATGAAGGAGCAGCCGGCAGTCCCTGAGTTACTCCACGCGATCGCATCGAGGAGCTGCACGCCCGTGGAACCCGGTCGACCAGCAACTATATCACCCTGGGCCCCGTGTGGCCGTTCCTTGGCGTTCACTCGCCTTTAAAGTACCGTCCAACGCGACGAAGGCGTTATACAGGGTCCTGAACAGGGGGCCTCCTTCTTCGCGTTGGTAGCGGGTTAACCGATAATTATTCGTACGCCGGGGGATCGATATATCGAGGCATTAGCCCGATACGCCGACTCGTTTGTTCCAGCGACCGTGCTAATTGCTCGTCCCAAGGTTCCTCCCTTTGCAGCGGAGCAAAACGGAAGAACCAGCGTCACGTACGGGTGCATTATGATACGATTGCTGCAGCGATGCGGTGGAATCCTTCGGGGGTACGTTTCGTTACGATGAAGAGCCTGAGGAAGAGATTTGGAAGAGGATAGGGTTTAATATAAATGAATATTCTTACAGTATAAAGAAGCTTTCTCTTAATAAACAAGGAGTAGGTTGACTCCATGGTTTATAGGTGCCACTGAAGTATGTACATTCGAGTTTGGGCATTTCTTGACATACAGAAAACATGTTCTACTTGGTAATAGGTATGTACCATGGCTCCACAACGTACTTCTTGTTACTCTCAACATTACACTGTTTGAAATAACGAGGGTGCCGCGACAAACTTTCCCAGCGCCCCCCATCCGATTACAATCCCATCAAGACCCTAAACAATCAAACCCACACAGAGCCATCCCATCGTTGTCCACAACACCCCTCCCCGAACCGCAAATAATCCAACGCATCGTCACTGAAAGACATCGAAACTACTTATGTAGATCCCCAGCGAAGTAGCCCGAATGCGCGTCATCATTCATACGCAGAAACTTCTGAAACGTCCCGTGGAAGAGCCACATTGAAAGAAGGACGAGGCATCGGGTGACACCTCGCGCGGACGGACGTTTGCAGAAAGCTGGCCGTGATTCCACTCACGGGCGAGGCCACTTCGTAGCTTCGCATACCTGCGCCCGCGGGGCCCCCACGAAAAAGCGATTATGTATCGCGTACGCGGGGTCTGCGAGTCGGCGATGGATGATCGATGGACGGTCGAGGGATACCCGTCGTCGGGGAAAAAAAAACTGGAAGTCCTCGGGTGGAAACGGTCGTGCACGGATGCGATGGAAACCAGTACTGCGACGACGCGGCGCAGCCACGATCAGCCACCCTTGGTACACGCGTTTTATGACGCGATTTATATGCACAATGTAACAGTCGCGTCGACGTGGGAACACGGTTACGTCGCGGTCCACCTCGCCGTGTCGTTCCTTTCTTCTGGCTGCCCGGTAAGAACCGTCCTTACCTCCCCCCTTCGGCCAGCTCTTCCACGGGGGGGAAAGATCATCGGGGGCCCGGCAGAACCGGGAGGAAAGGCACGCGATCGCGACGGTAGATTGACCAATGGCTTTTTTCGACGACGATCGCGGCGCAGACCGACCTGCCGACGGTCGTTCGCCGATTTATTGCGTATCCATATTCAGAGGACCGTCGTCGACTTTAACGCGTTCATCGTCGCTCGGCGATGCCCGCGAAAAGATCGTCCGCTGCGAACCATTCGACACGCTCCGCTTAAATAAAAATTAGAGGAACCGTATAGGTTGCTTTCGAGGTGCTCGCGGAACCGGCGCGTCGCGTGTGCCGCGTAACACAGGTCGATCGGAAAATGCCCACAGAAGAATGAGAGGGAATGGAAGGAACGAGCAGTCGAATGGCCGGTCGAAGGACCTCCGATGCCGTGAGCTTCCACGATTTATAGATCCGACGGGGAATCGGTTATCCTGTGGACACAGATGCGCCGGTGTTTGCACACCAGAGCATTTGTCACGCGTGTCCTGGCGAGAGAAAAGGGACCGGTCCCTCTCCTCTCTCGCTTTATGCGCGTCGATGATGCCCTCTTTGCAACGAGGCCCAGCCGAGTCAATATTGACTCCTGGCCAGATTGATGGACCTTCTTCGCTTGTGTGTTTAGGCCTCGCGGCACTCACTTATGTTCCCACCCCGGTGTCTCGTTAGTCCCTGTTTAGCTCTCGTTCTAACTCCCGACGTGGTCCCGCGGAACCCTGTGCTCCGAGAAACATGCAAGATACAGTGGCGAACGCTCGATGGTTACGCCCGTTGCCATAATTTCGACGTCGGCGCTCGATCGAACGAGAGACGTGGACCGTTCCCGGCCAGGATCCGGCGCAAATGGAGCGGACATTAACGGTGGAATTTATTTCAAGGGCCGACGATTCGTTGTCGAATCGTCGAACCGGGATGTGTCTAGCGAATGGGCTGCAGAATGGAGTGCTGGGTCTGGTCCAGAGAGTTTTTAGAGCACCCAGAGGGAAACGCGAATTATAAGATAAAATGGTGACGTGGGGAAGATGTGAAATAATGTTTCAACGTTCAAAACTCTCAAGATTCCTCGGGGCTTTTAGGATCTAATGGTGTGGAATGATACGCTAGTAGTTTGAATACTTTTGCTAACTACTTAGGTACCTTTAGAAAAGTTACCACGAAAAGTTATCATTTTTCGAAAGATCTGAAGCCTCTATTGAAGTCGAATAGCAATTACTTTAATAATATCAGCTGCGTTGTACGAAGGACAAACTGAACGATACCAAGCATCTGTTTACAGTGTTATTTGCAACCGATATCAGTTGCATGTTATTATTATCGGGCGTTACTTCCGCTTCGCGGACAAATAGTTCGCCGAGAATTACAAAATGGAAGCGCGAATCATTCATAATTACCGTGCAGCTCGCTCAAAATACGAATCGTCGATTGCAAGCAAATTGCACTCGGTTGCCGAAGGCGCTTGCGAAATCAATGACCGGACGAACGTCGTAACGCACCGCGCTCACGTATGTTTCGAGAAACATCGATCAGCCTTCATTAATAAAGCCGAACGATTTCTCGTAGCTATCAAAAATGTTTGTGTTAGCACTAAAAGTTTACCAATTAAGAACGTATTTCCTGAAACCAGCATTAACCCGTCCGGTATTTCGAACACTGTCTCTAAGAATAAATGTACCTATCACAATTGCTAAATGAATATTTAATAAAAAAAATCTGTCGCTCACTCAACACCATTCGATACCGTAGAAAATTCTATGGATAATCCTAATGTGCCTGCAGAATGGTAGAAAAGGAGGAATAAATTTCGTTCTCCAAAAGCACGTAAATATAATAATCTCCTGGGTAAAATCTCCAGTAGCACATGCCTCAAGAAACCCCACAGAAATTTGTCAAAAAATCTCAACCACATCCGACGAACATCCCAAAAACCCCTAACAATATCCCCAACCACCCAAACACATAAATTCACCCACAAAAGAAACACATTTCTCCTTCTACACCCCTACACATCCCAAGACAATCCCAGCGAAACTCCAAGCGATCCCAGGGAACCCGTGACACGCGAGAGCCTAGAAAGCGTCCCGGCGAGGTCTACGAATGTAAACGAAATCTGATAAACCGTGAAATCGGTCGTTCTCACGGGGGTTTCTCCTCGGTCGCGTCTACGCGGTATCTGGCTAAATTAATTCGCTGCTGCTAACTAATCGCTGGCCCCCATTCCCTTACTGCCGCGTCCAAGAGGGAACGGCGCCGTTATCGGGACCAGGATCGGCCGGAAGGGGTGTCGCGGGACAATCGTCCGCGACTATGCAGCAGCATCGACCGACAGGGAAGGGAGATGGGATGCACGCGTTTCGACAAAAGCGACCGGGGGGGGGGGGGGGGCAAGTGGAAGAGCGAAGAGGATGATCGCCGAGTCGGCATCCGACACCGAGGTTTCGCCGTAAAGCGATTAGCGGGCGTGAGTGGCGTTATCGAAGGAGAACCCGGTGACGATACAATGGCGCATCCGGCGTCATTTGCTAACGCCGTCAGCCGGACGATAGCGGCGTGTCTCTCTACGCATTGTCGCGCGATACTTTCGTCCTCGTCGGCATAATCGGTATTCCTCGCCCTGCCCGCCGTATACGTAGAGCCCGTACACGGTAGATCGCTCGCGTTCCACGTTATTTATTAAACATACACACAGTCAACCCGGAACGTATTTAACGCGATACCGCTTATCGCCCCGTAAGAGTTACTTTGTAATCTCGGGGGCGGCGTGTGTTGGTTGTTACACGGTCCGCTGCCAGGCGGGAAACAAAAACCGATGCCTCCTTTTACGCCGCCAGTCCTTTTGCTGCCCCCCTCCCCACCCCGGTTTTTTTTCTCGAGATCGTCTTGCTCTGCGGCAGAGGCAGGTAATTTGGAGCAATTATTGCGAATATACGTGTGATAAAGGTGGTTGGCGAGATAATTTCAGGTGGATAACAGTGGGTGTTTGTGGGTGTTGCGTGTAATAAATATTGTTTTTTGTTCAAGTGCTTCCTCATGCCTACGTGGAATAAGTCTTGCTGTTATTTATTCTGCACTACTGGAAATACTAATTAAATGTCTTGGTTGTTAATACGCTGAAAATATTCAACACTACGTAGCGCACAATAAATTGTACTTTAGAAACCTGAATGCTTCCGAGGTATGATTAATTCTTCTTGTGCACAGGTGGTCAAACTTTCTTGCCCGTTTCCTAAAAGTTCTTTCGTTAAATCAATATAACACTTCGGCATGAAAAACGGCGGTTTCGTGTAATCGCGGCGTTCGTCACGCTTTCCTAAATGCTGTTAGAAATTTCTGTTGTTTTAATCATTTCTGTAAATTCCTTCTGCAATTACGGTAAACGGGATGATCGAACTACCTACACCGTAAAAACATATTTAATTTAAAGTATTGTACGTTTGATGCAAGAACATCGTTATTTCGCCGATCCTTGGTCTTGCCAATTCCCATTTGCGATTTGTCTAAAATACGCATCTAAACAATAAACTGAATCCCTCGCAAGTTTCTCATCAAAAGCGCGCTTAATTTTGCGCCCACGCATTTTAAGATTCACGCCTGGATCCATCAATACAAAAATTTCAACCTACAAACACATCAGCTTCGTGAAACTCAAGACAGAATGAAACACCAACGAGCACGCAACATACACTGCCAAGGATCAGGTCCGAGTAGGTACCCAAATACCCGAATGCTACCAGAAACGCGTCGTATCGGAGTCGAAAATTCCTGAAACCCGGTGACGATCTAAAAATGGCGGGGAACAATGGGATCGCGACGCTCCATCGGGACACGTCGATGTTCGATCAGTTTTCACCGAAAGGAGTCTCTCGTTCCATGCATTCCCGTCGTCGCGGGAGACACGAGGGGGTAGGGGGACGAGGGGGGTGGCGAAAGACCGAACGAACACGTCGATGCAAATTCAGCGGAAGGCGAGAGAATGCAGGCTTCGGGGGGGGGGGGAGGGGAGGAAGGAGAATCGGTGTAATCGGTGTTCGAAGCATTCGAGGAAAGCCGAGATAGGGGGAACCGCGATCTCCGATCGTTCGCCCGCTCGGCGGCCGGATAATTTATTGAAATTGTCCTTACGGGAGTCGTTACTATTTTATCCGCGGATATGGAGGCACGAGTTCTCGCGTAACGGTAGTGGTGTGCAAGGGTTCCACGCATCGGCGAATGCCTAATCTTTCTCACGGTATAAATCATTGGTACGTACGTGCCGCGCAATAAATTCCGCGGGCCGCTTGTAAACCGGGCCATTACGAATTCGGTGTCCCCGTGACTTTCCTCGTTTCTGCGCTTTCCGTGCCCCCGTGGTGTCTCTTCAATTCCGAGCCACTTAACCCTCCGCGGGTTCGCGTGTTTAGAGCGACGGACTGCTGGCGACGAGGATGTTTAACGTTCGTGTTGTTTGGATATGATATACTTTAGAGTGGAAGGTGATATTTGATGGGGACGACGATGAAGGTTACTTAGCGTGTCACTGAGACTCGGCGAGATATTAGGGTTCTTTTAAGATGTTGATAAATATAGTTAGATTTACTTTAGTAAAAGAGAATAAAGTTTGTTAGACATACTTTTAGTCGAGATAATAAGACACTTTTGAAGCAGGCTATTGTTAGATATTCTCGTTAAAATTTGACTGATTAATATTTCGGAGGATATCTTAATAAACAGGAAGAGACGTGGGTACACGAAAAATTGGTGTTTGATAATGTCGAGCACTTTAAACCGAATTGGATTAGCATTTAGGTAGTGCCCTGTCGAGTACGACTGTTGAAATGCCACTTACGTTTGGCTAAAAGTAGAAAGTGCCTTGAAAGATTCATTAGTCCACATCAGGAACTCGTCAAAACTCTATCAGTCTTGTATAAACTTCCTGAATAAATTAGCATTGATTGTTTTCCAAAACGAACAGAGCAGCAGATACTGATGTGTAAGTTGTATATCGTAACCGAAAAGAGATTGTACATTAAATCCTTTCGCTGCCTGATAGGACAACGAAGCATTACAGATAAGTAGGTAGGTATGTAGCTTTTCTAATTCAAATCGTATTTCTTTTCCACACGTTCCGAGTAAGGCTCCACTAATTGTATAATAATAGCACGGCAATAAGACGTACTATATAATAAGCAACCGTAAACTGGGGGAACATTGGCAGTACGGGATAACATTGGCGTCTACTTAACATCTAATAAAAAGGAAAAGGACAAAAATGTATCACAACGACTGTAATGTTATAATACGATACCTACACCAAAATTAAAAATGTAAATTAAAAAAATAAAAAATATATAAAATAGAGTGCATTGAATATAAATGAAACAAATTTAAGTTTTAATGTAAGTTCAGATGTGGTAAAACTTTCACTTTTTAGTGCAATTTATATATAATGTGTCAGTTACCAAATTACGGGGTAACATTGGGAGATATATAACATGTATTAAAGAAGGAAAATGACAAAAATTTTATGGATTTTGATGCTTGTAGTGTATTCACAGAAGATGCAATGTTATGATAGAATACTTAAAGCAAATGTATAAATGTTAATTTTTATATTATATAGCAAAATGTTGCCCCAGTACCATGTAACTAAAAACTTTATCAAAACATACGTTCACGAGCACAACTGGACAAAATGGTCCTTGGTTCCTTTACTCCTTATCTGCCGCTTCTGCGTACCACAGCATCGACACCGAACCAGGCGCGACATAGATGCGAGCAGATCCCGCAACGCTAATCAGAAACGTCACTGATAAATCGCGCGCCCTTTATCAGCAACGACAATTGGACCGGCCTGCCGAAACGTAATCGGAGTGCCGGAAGTATCTGGTACGCGACGTCGAGCCGCCACGCACCTCGGCGTCTCCTTGCGAACCGAAGCGAGAGAGCTCGACGCGCGTTTCCACGGTACGCACGAGGACGACCACGAGAAGCTAGGAGAGCGCGTGTAGAAAAAGCGCAAGGGGAGTACTACGCTTAGAAAAACAAAAGTGTCCTGAAGCGCTGACCAGTGAATGAATCAGGCGAAGAAACGCTAAAAGGAGCGGGGCACAAAAAGCACGGGGCCAGAAAAAAAAGTGTGACGTTACGGGGCGAGGAAGCGCGGTGCGAGCAAAAGGAGGGCCCGAGCAGGGGAAAAAGGGTGGCAAAAGAAAGGTGCGAAGAGAAGAAACGAGGCCGCGATACGCGAGCGTGCGAGCTGAATGGATAGGAGAGTCGAAGGCAAAAAGGGTGCGGGGTGCAGAGCCGAGAGGAGGGAACGAGATAAAGGGGGCTGCGATCGGCGGGCAGGAGGGAGGAAGACGGAGAGGATGGAAAGCGTGCGAGTGAATGAATTTGCGACGGGCGAGAGAGGACAACGAGAGTAATGAGGCGGAGGTGAGGCAGGGAGCGAGGGAGAAGGAGAACGAAGGTGCAAGAGAGCGAGGGCGGAGGATCTGAGTCAGCTCGATTGGATCGAGTAGCGCCGAGTCAGCGAGCGAAACAGCGCTAACTGCCAGCCGCCAACTACTACCGGAGATCGTATCTATACAGCGACGTATCGCGCCGCCAACTTGCAATAATATCGCCATTCATAATTTTTACGCCGCCCAGCGTCATTCAGGAATCCTCCGCCAGCCGCCGACGCATTCCGTTTCGCAGGAACGCGGGGCGCTCCAATTGTCTCCACCAACCCCTTCGCGACGGTGGAATCGCGGGTGGGTTACGCACGGCCCGGCGATGCCACGAATTCCAAGATGCCCTCGGCGCAATTTCGAAGCAAGCTGGACGGAACATCGAGGAGAGGCATTCCCCCTGTGAACCGTGCGCGGGGCTGGCGAGTTGTTGGTTGCCTTTTTTTTTTGTTGTTTGCGGTTCCACTGGCTAACGCGAACTACCACGAGCACCGGAAACATTGTCGCTCTCGATGGAGGAAGCATATGGAATTTCAGTCGCCGCGAAGGAATCTTGGTAACGGCCGCGCGAGGATTCCGTTCGAGCGGCTACGCCCGCGGTGTAGCGGTGTTCTGCGCTTGAACATCTGTGATGCTCGAGTACGGGGAAACGATTGTGGAGTTTTGGAGTAAGCGTGCACGCGGAGGTGTGTTGCAGGGTTAACAGTCTGAAGCGTGAAGCGAGAAAGTGCTTTAATTTGTGGTGCACGATGTGTGGAAATTTTCAATTATATGGAAACATTCTGGAGGGGCATGATTGCGCCAAAACGACGGAATGTCGAACATGTTTGAACTAATTTAGGGTAAAGATGGAGTATTTTTAACACTAAACCTACCACGACGGGTCAAATGACGCTTTTTATTTGTTTATTTATTCAATTAATAAAATGCATAGGAAGAAGAGAACAAAATTTCCATTTATTTCTGAATTTAGGAATAAACAATACGCAAACGTTATTTATGTTCAGCGCATATTTTGCAAATTATTAGGTCCTAGATGACACATATGCCACACACATATTTTGTGCATTTGAAACAGATTTTTGTAAAAAATAAGTGATCGGGTCGAATGACTCGTCGCGGTAGGTTGGTCAAGTTGCATATATTTCTTAGTAAAAAAAATCAAGAGAGAAATAAATATTGAAAAATACATTGGAAGTAAATTATAATAAAAGTCGTAAAGTCAAATGGCAATATATATACATATTTTGTGCATTTGAAACAGATTTTTGTAAAAAATGCACAAAATATGTGTGTGGCATATGTGTCATCTAGGACCTAATAATTTACAAAATATGCGCTGAACATAAATAACGTTTGCGTATTGTTTATTCCTAAATTCAGAAATAAATGGAAATTTTGTTCTCTTCTTCCTATGCATTTTATTAATTGAATAAATAAACAAATTACCGTCGTTATTTGGACAAAATTGTTTCATTCACACACCAAATTGTACTAAATAGTATATTTTTTGCTATACATATGTCGTA
Organism: Andrena hattorfiana; assembly: GCA_944738655.2. Classification (NCBI taxonomy): domain Eukaryota; kingdom Metazoa; phylum Arthropoda; class Insecta; order Hymenoptera; family Andrenidae; genus Andrena; species Andrena hattorfiana. The sequence continues at coordinate 72,706,092 of OX122891.2, forward strand.
AAATATAAGAATTCTTGAAGACATACGCCGTGATAGAAATAGGTATACGTGAAGCATCGGCACGTTTAGTGTTAAGAATCTTGTGGGTCATTATAACGTTTACTGCTGCAAGGTATCGGCAATTTTAAAGGAAATAAATATCTTGTAATGCAATTCACTTATGATAAAAACAGCAAAGATAATTACAGGAAACTTAATACCTATATCAAGATTTTTGTACGTCTTCCAAGAACAGACATCACTGAAAAGATTTTGCAATCCCACTTCTACCTTCACGCAGCGCCACGCACAACTTCTCGAAACAAGTCCAGCAATCGCTACACAGAAGAGTTACAAGCTAAAAATCCAGCGACAGGCTCGATTATCGACAATCGAGGCTCGGCGCGACCAACGCGTGCCATCCACTGGACGTTATCCTTAATTGCTTTAATTCGCCTGCAGCCTCGTAATCTCAGGAGTCTAGTCGAACGCGAACCAATTGCCACCAACGATATCACGAGGGCGATACACTTGTACTCCAGGAAGGATTCTCTCGATCGCGTTGCACCGTGTCGGCTCGAGTTCTTTCTGTGACGCAAAGATGGGTGTTGAATCTTTTACATTGTGAACTCAATAATTTTAGAATCTTTCATGGGACTTTCGCCTCCCATTCGATGTACAAGTTAAGAAAGGATAAGATTCTTCATGAATTTCACTTCCAATGTTACACATCTATGAGTATCTACCACTAAAGAAACAATATTTATGTACAAAACTTTCAGAACCATCGAATCATCAAACTCCATCGCTCAACTTAAAATTGTTTAGCTTCAAGTCGAGACCTTTGTCATGTATCTAGCGACCCAGAGCGTCCTAATGCCCATCGCCACAACCTCCAACACGCCCCGCGTTCAAGCGAGCATGCTCCAAAAATAAGCGACACGGCGGATCAAGAAAAACGGCAGCGACCGTGACGAAGGGGAAAAAAGAATCGCTGCTTCAATTAGATTGAGCGACGCAGAAGATTAGCGATATGAACCCAGCTCGTTCTAAATTTAATCCACAAGCATCGTTGACACGCGATCTTCGTTCTTCCAGCGAGCAACGCTCCCAATTTTTTCAAGCTCGAGTTAAACGACGCGTTTAGCGCGACGAGAACGTTCCAATTCCGCCCCGCGATGCATCAAGACGTTCAACCGCGCCATTTTTTATACCGCTTGCGTGGTATATCGTTTCAATGGTCGAACCCGACTCGCGGCGCCGTACTGGTCGCGAGGACGGCTAGAAAGTGAGATTTCGGATCGCGATTAAGAAATTAAAGTTCACAGCTTTCTGCGAGCTGTCCCGCGTCGCGGATTGGGGACGGATCGGGGCTGAAAATGGAGGAGTAACGCGGAGAGCCGATGTCGGGCACACCTGAACCTGCTTAATGATTATTAATGATAAATTTACATGGTTCGCGTGTCGCAGGTATTTATGGCTGGTAGTTTGTTCGCGGAGCGCGGCGACTCGTTACATCATCGCGCGAGGCGCAGATGCACCGAGCCGACGACCACTATATCGCACTCGCCAGTAGATACTATGAAAGTTCATCGGCAATTAACAACTTATTGTTTACCACGGAGTACGAACGAAAGAGAGGAGACAACACGTATACACTTGTACGCTGTGCGTGCTCGGGGCGAAACTAGGCTTCATGGACGTTGGAATGAGACATGCGGTGTTTATCGCGCATTTTTAGCGGGACTATGACATAATTACGATAAGGAGCGCCACTGGTCGATGAGAAAGTAGCGTTTTATGATTCGAGGATCCCCCTCGCCCCTGCGCTCGAGAAATTGAATCCAGCGATTACGATATCCCACTGTCCTCTCTTGCCGTATAATAAATGACGCACGGCGCGCTACAGGGATCAGCGTTTAAAAGCGGACCGGCAACGGGAATTCTCAAGAAAAGTGTGTCAACGATAATACAACACCGTGACTAAAGTGCTCGCTTGTTTATTTAACGCTGTTATAAGTGGAGTAACACTCATAGATAATAGACCATTAATTTTTATCGGCGGTTAAACTGTGCACTGTGCACGATACATTTCGCCTACGAGCAGGCATTACCATCGCTCGTTACTCCAAATCGTTCTTCACGTGAAATATTGCCGTGCCTGCTTTCGCAAATGAGGAATTTGTAAAGGTGTGAATCCACGATGAGACGAAAATGTCGTGTCCCACATGAGACTTTGATCTCATGAAACAATTGTTTCACGATGTGTGTCCACTAATGGACAGACTTTAATTTTTTTCATGAAACTAAACTCTCACGAGGCAAGTTTCATGATATATTTTTAAAAACCTCCTCTCTCGTGGCTGTTTCCATTATTTACAATTACTCGTTGCTGAGATTTTTTAATTTTTTTATCGTTATAAACCTTTATGTGTATATGAAAGGCTGAGAGTTTGAATGCCAGGACTGAAAAGGGAGTTCACGATTTCCTACCTCCACTAAGGTTAATCAATCAACAAGCGTTACAAGTCTACCATGCTCACTCATCCAGATTATAAGTGTACTTTCATTCCTCTTACTGTAATCAAAGAAACTAGACGTTACCCCGTAGATAAGAGAACAATAGCAACACAGTAACCATTACAATTAGCCGCTCTCCTGAACGTACCCTAACAGACCCCAGAATCACTGCACAGATTCCACGAAAGGTGTATGCAAACACACTCCACGGAACGGAACAAGAAAAACCCAAGAACCTTGCTAATTCCAACAAGTGCGAAGAGACCCCCCCCCCAAGCTTTTTCATTCCTTAATCCCCAACTCGCGAAAGGGAATTTCCTGCCGCAATTGTGCTGCTCGTTTCCGTCCCCGCGTACGTACGTGCCGCGAAAATCGATAATAAAGAGCCTGTCGCGTGCTGGGAACCGCGAAAATTGGACCGTGTAATAGCACCGAATAAACGAACTATGTAACTACGTTAGGCGGTGCGCGAACGACGGCGGTGAAAAAACGGCGCACGGATCACCGCGTTTAGAAGACGCGGCAGGGGTGCGAGGATGGGAACGTGTAGGCATGCCCGCGTGTGTCGGTAACGGGGCAAAAAGCTCGTTGATGGTAAGACGAGATAATTATTCCAGCGAGCGCAAGCTCTTCGATCATTTCGGAACGTTGCTTTAGGCGTGGCAACACATGTTCTCAGCTCGGCGCTATGCACACCGCATAGGTATGCACCGCGCACCTATATGCAACAACATGTCAGGACACGCGGCACCGAATCTCTCAGGCTTGCCAGCGGCTATCCATTTTCGCCACGGACAAGATCCCACGCTACAAATTATCCGACGCAATCGCCAGAGCGAAATGAAGCGACGCGGCAAACGGTTTCTCGGTACGAGATTTCCGTGGGTGAATTGTTTCGATTTCAAACGACTGGGAAAATTCGTAAGCCTCGGTGAGTCATGAAATGATAATGTAAGATGCTAGCGGTGATGTATGGATCCTGAGCGCTACCGTTGCGAGCGGATTCTTTACGACAGCGCCATCTCTAAATCTTCCGTTTTGCTTGGATCGTATATATTCTGTAATCTTGTGGGTAATAAAAACGTTACGGTTAGTGTAGTCGTTAGACGTTAATTTCTCAGATTTTATCGACGCTCTATTAACAGCCGCAAGTAGCTAATTTCAGCTCGTGATCTTAAATTAATTATCTGGTTTAGCCATGCGCGATCCCTGTTAAATAAATTCATCGAATCGCACTATCGACGTGCAGAGCGTGTGCTTCCGAGGGTACCCTCGTATAGAAATGTCTCCTATTATACAATATCCTTGGTAGGGTAAATCCGGGAGACGCGGTCGACCTACTATAAAATGGCTATGAAAACTAATACAGATATTACTTATTTTATCGGAACAAACCTAATATGTTTAGAATTTTATGCTGATTCAGGAAAACTGGTCGATATTTGCTTTAAGACAATATTTACTGTAAATCGGGTTGAAAACTGATGTCATGACATCTGACCACCTCTCCTGAGGTGCCGGGAGAAATGGTTTTCGTCGTTGGCAGAGACCACTCACATAATTATTCATGGAAAAATAACAATGAAGAAAGCAAAATTATTTATGAGTGAATACAACTACACATTCATTGATATTTAATTTGTTTACGCTAAACAAGTAAAGAACACATCAAAGATAGAGCGAACTACCTACCGGCGATTAGCAAGGCAAATGAATACAAAAGTGAATAAATAAAATAAATAAACAATAATAATTATAAAATAATGATAAAAAATAAAAATATAAATAAAAATCATAACTCGACCATCTCTCCTTTCTCCAGCGAGAGATGGTCTTCTCGTTAGTTTTGAGAGGAAGAGTTAATATGGCTAAATACTTTGGCTGCATTGTCCCTCAATATCTTTACTATCTTATTATTCCCAAACATTAAACGAAAATAAACTTAGAACTATATTTTAAATACGATTCTGTACACCGTTGTTTGACAAAAGCGGTTAAATGTAACCTCAGTTTACCTTTTATAGCCTGTAAATCTAGAAAAAACACAGATGGAACCGAAGTGACGCTATTCATTCAATTGTTTGGCTTCTAGAGAAGTAATTGGTCTGCAGTTTAACGCGTTTTTACGTATAGAGTTTGAAATATAGCGACTCGACCAACTCTCCGGCCCGACCGCGTCTCCCGGATTTACCCTATCATTTCTTCTGTCGTTTCGATTGTATGTACATTTTGCAATCTTTTGCGCAATGAACGCGCTAATGTAAGTACATTTCTGAGAGTCTGTCGACGTGCCATTACCGAGTCGTAAGTAGTCAATTTGAGAGCGTGATCTCAAGATAGTAGGTACCTACTAGCATGAGACAGACTCATCCTTAGTTTACTACGTATCATTTAAACAAAAAATCGGTAATCGGACAAGAAATTTCAGTAAATAATTGCGCGATCTGTATTGAATAATTATGAATCTTATATAATACAGTGGGGCTTGGAATTGTAAATGCTTTTATGACGACTTTCAAGTGTGATAAAACTTTGTAATTTCTGCTTAAAATTCTGTTCCCCTTACAGCAACCCTCGCTATCACTTCGTTCCAAATGCTGCATTCTGCAATTTTAAATACACCACAGAGGTTAACTTATCAAGCCCTGCATTACACCCAAAGCAATGTGCTTTCCGCTATCCACAGAAACTGAAAAAACGAATGTACAAATATGTACACTGGCTGTATGCGAGCACATGTATAAACTCTATCCATACGATATCAAGAAAATTTACTTAACGCGATTACATCCATCTTAAGCGCTTAAGAGGTTAATATACACTTCTGAGATTTTGTCGGCTCTCTGCACACTTACACCCGCCACGAGATTCCTAGCCTCTCATTACAATAAACAAGCTATGCTGACGGTAATTACTACACATTGCACAATATTTACTACAAGTTACATCTGAAAGGAAGTAGTCCATAACTCTGCTTACACAGAGCGATAACGCCGCTGATAGTTTCATAGATCCTAAAGAAAATCTGCGGCTGTATATAAAACGCATCTAGCTATCCAACCAAATCAATCGCATCGAGTGAATGAAACGCGCTAGGTCTTTGCCCATGAAATCGGGGGTTGAAATTCGCATCGCGTGCGATTTCGGTAAAGGCCCATTCCGACGAAATCAACCGTCGGTCGTAAGTGGAAGGCGCGAGGCGGGCAGTTTCCTCGACGGCTCGTAAAAGTGCGTTCGCAGCGACAGCCGCAGACGATATATCCCCTTTCGCGGCGAACAGCCGAGGGCATAAACGATTCATGGCGTCGGTTAGCAGGGCACACGCGAAATCGCGCACGAGAGGGAACAGATAGACGCAAGTAGGCGAGGCTTTCGACCGTTGAATACATTTGACTTTCAAACGGTTGAAATTATACCCGGATTCATATGTCCACCGACTGGACGACAACCGACCCGTGGCTGAACGACAATCTCGAGCCATGTACTATTTCTCTTAACATCTACCGTTCCAAGCTGAAATATATGCGCGCTTATTATCGATGTCTCTATGGGTTTCACTAGTTTTTTACGTACACGCGTGTCATTCCGTTCGGCCACCCTCGCCGGCTTCCATCATTGCATACATTTGACGTTCAATTTGTAATAGTACGGTGCTAGTACTGGCGACATTACAGGATATTCTCCTGTCGTGGACGAGGGAAACTACGCTGGAAACTACCTAACAACAATCCTGTTTGAAAATCGCTTAAAACGTCATCGTGTCTCGTGTTCCTACCGAGAGATAACTCTGAAATCCGATAGAGAAGCGAGGCTACGTTTATCGCAGCATGAAAATTCTTACGCTACTTCGACGCTTTCCTGATGGATTTATTGGGTGACCGCAACGCGATAAGCGAACGGGAAGTAACGTAAACTGTGAAATTATTCGTCATATTCTTGAGAAGCAATAGTCACTCGAGTGATAAAGACATTTCGATTGAATCCCAGTGGTGAAATAATATGTGTATTAGGTTTGTTTTAAGGTTCTTTGGTGTTGTTCGAAATAGTGTCGTATAAATGTGGTGGAATAAATGTTTTATGGGAACGTTGTAATTTTAACATCAATTTCAGATGATATGCTGACTATCTTACTGTTCTTACAAGATTGTTAGGAAATAAACTGTCATTTACATCAATTTATAGTAACAAAATATAAGAAACTAGATTTTTTTATTTTTCCACTGTTAAATGACTTTATTTAATCCCTTAAAGATTGCACAAGGTTTTGTATTATTTTGGAGAATTGGCAAGAGTTGATAATTTTTGTTGATATTCTCTTCTAGAAATAAATTTACTGACACCTACCAATACTCTTAAAAATTACAGTGAATGCATTTAAGAACTTCACACATTAAACCCACAACTGGATTAAATAGATTAACTTTTACATCGTATTGCAGTAATCGTGAATGTATTATTGCATCGTACATGTTTTTACTTCTATTCTAGCTTTATAATGAAACACTTTTGGCTTTCTATTACACAACATCTTCTGTTTGAATATATACAAGCAATTATTTCTTCAACTACTAAAAATAGAATAAGATTGTTTGATTTGAAGTATTATTACTTGCAGAAATTTCAATATCACCTTCATGGTCCCTTAATGGAACGATGTATCTTTATTACCCCAGAATTATTGCGCCATTCAAAACACATTTTCTAAGATAAGTAAAGTGCATTCTTCATCAATAGCTTATAGTAGGTACTGTCATAAACGACGCCATACAAAGCCACAGAACATTCAACTGCCTCCCATCGACTCAAACAATTGTCTTACATCTTCAATGGTTCCATAAACAATTGCATGTATACCCTTAACCCCAGCCATATTGCATAATACTTCCGTCTTATTTCTACTCACAAAACACACCGGTATGATCTAAGCGATAGACCCTAAGACACCCCCTATCTTGCACTCTATCAACTATTCCACAACGCAGCTTTTTATATCTGTGAAACCTTTGCATTCATACTCCCGTAAAATGTGCCGAATCGAATTAAATCAAAAGTGTCTACACGTTACTTTGAACGGGGCAACGCGGTCCACAGGCTATAGCCGATTGATTTCAGTCACAGCTCGTTGATCGATGCGATCGAAGGTGCCATCCATCACAATGGCAATCGTGTGACGTTGCCTCGTCCCGCGAGCGATAGATTCGCGCGATGCCCAAGGCAAGCGTTTTGAACGGGGAAATGGCGCGAGGACTCACCTGTAGATTTGGCGATCCTCGAAAAGAGAACTGTGACATGATGTGTCGGCCACTCAGGGCCGTGATGGTCGGGCACCGCTACGCGATCATCGTTTCGGCCCGTGGCATCCGTTGCGGTGTCTCACCCACCGAGTCACTCGAAGATACAGTCGAAGAACACTTTTCTTTTCCTTTCTCTCTCTCTCCCTCTATCTCTTCCCTCTTTCCGTTTTCTTTCACTACTGTAGAACCACGGCGACCGGGCAAAAAGTCGCGCGGTGTCGTTGCCGGTCGGCGAACATTCGAGTCACAAACGACGACAAAGAGAATCAAGGAGACGGAGCAATATTTTTTTCTCACTCGTAGCGCGAATAACTCGCCGTTTCTTATTGCACCGTCTATGTAGCCGACCCTGAAGGCGGTCTTCGCTCGTACACACTCTCACTGTCACAGCGGACGCGGGCACAAAGAGGCAGAGACCAGTTTTCCAATCTGAGACCGCAACGTGGTCGCACGGACGACACTGGCCGAGACTCGGAGGACCCGTTCGCGACTGGCACCGAAGCGATGACAACTGTACGTCAACCGTGGCCGTGGGACAACAGTTCACCACCACTATTAGTCACTGGGTAGAAACCTGCGAGACGGCACGGGTCCCGGCGCAACCGTGGACGACTAATTACGTATGCGGTAGAAAAGCACGGGTACGCGTGAATGCGCGCATCGTACACGGCGGATGGTGTCCGCGCGGGCCCAAAACCTCGCACGCCGTTGATCCGATCGACGCGCCAGCTATGATCGGTCGCGACTATCCTCCGAATCGTCGTTTCTTTTCGACGGAATCCAAGCCGTCCCGGCTCGGTCGAATAGGAAGGCGGAGGTAGCGCGGGTGCGAGCAAGAAAGCGTGGAGCGAAAGGAAACGAGAGAGCGAGACGGGGAAGGACAGAGGGAGGAGCGAGCGAGAGGAAGCGCTGGAGGGACGGGCGGCCAGGCGAGAGACAGAGAGAGGGAGAGAGCGGTAGGTCGAGAGAAGTCGAGCGATGGTGACGGAGAGACACGTTCCGTGGAAAAGGAAAGGCGAGAGGATCGACTCGTTCGCGCGCACCGATCTCCTTTTTTTTCTGCTTCTTCTTCCTCTTCTCTCTTCTACGGGTCTTAGAGTTCTCCTTCCATGCGTCCCACCGGGTATATACGTGCCTTCCTTTTTTCCTCCAAATCGACCGATCACGATTATCCTCTCGAGTCACGGGTAGCAGCGCAGTCCCACACCGTGCGGCGAGCACTCTTTAAAACAACTAACTACAAACTGGCGCGGTTCGCGAATACGTTGCGCCAACCGGCACTTCTGTCCTCGTCCTCCGTGCGATCCGTACGCGTCCACATGTACGCGTGCACACTTGGTTCTCACTCGTGTTTAGAGAGGGGCACGAGAAGGAGGGCGCGTGTGTCCATGCGACGACTCATCCCTCTCTCCCTCTGCAAACTTGACGGAAACTTTTTTTCGCGCGCGCTCAGAGGGGGAAGGGGGGAGGCAGTCTGATCGGGCACGATTATTAGTCGTACGTATCCGTCGATAACGATCCACACTGTGCACTATATTTTTTCGTAAATCCTCACTCGGACGACCGATTTTCGGTTAACGGTGACCGAACGTCGGACGAAGGTACGGTCGACCCAGCGATAGGTGGTGGAGCGACGTCCTCGACTAGGTCGAAGGACCGAACGAACCAGCGAACAACAACGCGATCCAAGTCCGTAAGTTCTGGTATCCTCGTTCCGCGAGATGACGGTTGATCGCGGTGTAGGAGGAGGCAGCGGTACAGTGACGGTGGCGCTGGCGATAACGATGGTAGTGTGCCGATGGTGGTGGTGGTAGTGACGAGAAACGGTCGGCTCGACGCTACCGCTGCTGGTGGTGGTGGCAGAGTCGTCGCCGTAGTTCTTTTCCTTCCCATGGAAAGGGGGACGATTTTTGCGAGATGGTTTGCCCTCGGCGAGACGGGTGGGAGGGTCCAGGGCAGGCACGCCGCGCGGTGTGGTGGGGGTGCTGGTGCCACCTCTGCTGGGTGGCTGACGATGCCACTACCGGCACCTCGTGTACTCGCGCGCGAATTCGTAGCACCCGGCACACTCTACCTGGTAGCGTTCCGTGTAGCGTTCCCTCTTCTCTCGAGTCAGGTCGGCATCTTCGTAGTAGATCGGGCCACGGAGCCGTACGGCGGTTAGCGTCGGCAAACGCGACAATAAAATATGGTGAGTCGCCCGTGGGGCCAGCTAACGCGCTCCCTGCCTACCCCCTCCCGCGCCATCCAACTTCCCTTCTCTTTCTCTCCTTTTCCTCTTTCCGTTTCTTCGGTCTCGCTCTTTCGCCGCGCAGGCCGATCTATTCTTCTCCGTCGGCCCCGTGCACACGCTCCTCGTCCCTCGCGACGCCCCACCCCGTCGCCGCTTTCTTCCCTCTTCGTTCGGCTTTCGTTTCGTGGAGGGGATGGGTGCTCCAGCCGGAGGGGGCGCAACCGGCCGAGATGCTGCCGCTGCCAGGCCGTGCTTTCGCCCCTCCGGTGGGGTCAAGGGAGAGGCAGAGCGCGCCGTTAGGAGGGGCGAGAAGAGGAGGCAGAAACTACACGACAATTTTAGTTCGATAGATCCCGAAGTTTAGCCTCGGCGGCGCTGCTTTACTCGCCGCTGACTTCTTCCCCGGTAGTTTGTCGCTGCCCCCTCCTCCACCCCGTGCCGTGGCTCTCGCCACTCCACCTCTTTCTTCGACACGACCGCACACTCTCGCGCCTCCCCACCACACACGCCGATTCCCACTCTCTTTCTCTCTCTTCTCCTACTACTTCAATGTGCGATGATCGCCACACAACTTGCCACCCCTCGCTCTGTACACCTCCGGCCCCCACCTCTTTAAAATCCTCCTCCTTGCACCGTGCACAAACGCGACACTTGACTACACACGATCTTTCCCTCTCCTTCCGCCCCGGCGGCGTCACCTTCGTTATAATCCTTCTCGCTCCGCGACTTAACGTCTTTCTCGGTTATAGGTATGTACAGTGAATCGCGCGTTCATCACCGCCCGACGAACTTGTTACGCTGACGATCACGTACCGGACCATCAACGGTGATTATGACGCTCGCAATCGTCACGTGTTCCGTCAACTGTCGTTATCGATTTGGTGATCGCGTTGATCAACTGGCATTCTTATCGAACTCGAACACCGATCCACAGCCCGGGAAACGTTCGATCGCCTATTGCCAGCCGAATCGTGTAACCGGTTAACCGTCGGTACGCGATCGCAGGAACGTGCCGACGATCACTAACAATATACAAGTTGACAACGGCGGGCGACGGACACGATGACGACAACGACGACCTCGGGGCCGTGGCGTCGCGCGAAACCGTGTTTTGCGCAGTTCTTTCAAGGGAACTCGCCTCCTCGCGCTTACTTGTCGCCCTCCTGGCACGGGCGCCGATCAAAGGGGCGGGTAGGGGCGGCTGTAGCTGCTGGATCGCGAGCACGACGGCTGTGGGGGAGGACATTCCAGCCGCTACTGGTGGGGGATCCCGAAGGGGTCGCGACGTGGTCCGCGGGGTGGGTGGAAAAAGGCGCACTGACATTTTTCGCCCGGCCGGCAGATTGCCGCTATACAGGGTGTACCGTAGCAACGATTCAGGGGATTTTTTAGACACTTGCGATAATGTAACGAGAAAGAAGTTATACATTAGGAAATGGAAAGGAAGTTGACGATTCCATTTGAGAAAACATAGCGGAAGGCGGTGTTATAGAACAGCGAGACGTTTTTATCAGAGGCAAATTGTGAAATTCTTCTGTAAGCTGTATTGGGGCGTATCCGTCGTTAAGGAAGCGCTGACGTTTACGAACGAAATATGTGCAAAAAAATTTTGTTTTAAGTGAATATAATTCTTTTTCGTGCAAAAAGACTGAAGCTGGATCTTGGAACTTTAAATGGAATCGTATGATCTTCTGCTTATAGTATTATAAGGACTATCAGAGCACATTCAACGACTATCAGAAGTACAGCTTCGATTCATGTAAGAATAAAAAGGAACATGTTGATTTAAGGTTGGATACATGTGATCTGCAAAACAAAATCCCTCTTTTCCCAGGAAACTATGTTAGAAGATTATTTTTTTCTTCTAGACTTTCAACATTTTCTGTACTTGCTTCACAATACGTTGCACTCCAAACGTCTCTGTGAAGAGCAATCAATCTATGATAGATCGGGAGCTCCAGGGTTGCTAGTAGTCAGAAGTTAGCCTCGTATATACAGTCTGCGTTTAAATTATGTATGGGAGTTCAAGTTCATCAAGTTGCTTTCGGGAGCAGAAGCTAGAATATTACAAACAGTTCCGTTCAGGAAGTTCAGGTACCCTGCTTCTCATGGGAAATATTTTATGGAACCAACTCCACAACTTGCTCGCAAACGAAGGGTCCTATCTTTTCTCATTTGTTAAAAAATCACAATTTTTACTCCAACAACTGTACCAACACCTTCTCCGTTCCCTTGTTTACCATGACAGTTTCCTGTAGCACTATCTATTATCCCCCAGAAACTCTTGCGTACCGTCAGGCCGTACACCCTGTATACACCTACGACAGTACCTGCCAGTCGAGATATTTTTGCCGTTTCGCGGTGAAGCTCGCACGCTCACGCTTAACCCTCGTTTAGACGTGTCCCGTGTGTGCCGATGGTCTCGGTGTGAGAGAGAGGAGAGGGCGAGAGCCGGATAAATCGTCCCCTACCACACTTCTTTCAGCCCCCCTCTAGCGGGCCGCGGTGGGTGCGGAGCTCAGCTTTTTTCCCCTCCGTGGGCGCGGACTAGCCTTGCCCCGCCCCCGCCACCTTTCCCTACCCCCTCCGTGGCTGCACTCGAAGCTGCCTCGTACTACCACCAAGCACACACCGCGGTGCCGCTTGCTCGCTCGCCTTCCTACCTTTCTCGTCACCCCGCAGTGCGCGCGGCACGCTCAGCTACTACTTCGCGCTCTTGCTCGCCACGGCGACGGAGGAACCCGTCGCGGGACGGAGAGAACGTGCTGGAAGGCGGAGCGAGACGGGAGCATACGGTGAGCAGCACACCGAGATGTGAAACATTAGTGTACCGTTTGTTAACACCGCGGTCTACACACAGCCGCGCGCAACTCTCCTCTCCCGATTCATCCGTGCCCACCTCTCTCCGCTGGGTGACTTCAAGAGGCCGCTACTATGCGTATACGCTTTGTAAGCTCGCCGTGCGCAAGTGTGAGTCCCGATATACCCCTGTACATATACGCGAGTGTCGTTGCAGTGTGTACGTGGTACGTGTATACGTAGTAGATATACTCTCCCCCTTCGTTCCATCAGATGTCGTCTCCTACCCCTCTCCCTCTCTCTCACTCGCTCGCTCTCTTCCGCTCTTTGACTCCACCTTAAACCCCCCCCCCTCCTCGATCACCGTCTGTATCCCTACATCGGTGACTTTCCGAGAATGCGACACCGAATTTGTCGACGACGGCACAGAACCGTCGACCACGTTCCGTTACGACTACGCCCAGGCTAAGCCGCTGACCGATGTCGTCGCACCATCGATTTCGGATTTCTCGTCTGTCTCTGTGCGTGTGCTACACGGCGGATCGAGCGTGCGTCTTCGGGATCAGGAATTAAGGAGCCAACGGAGAGCGATAGTGGAGTTTGTATCGTCCTCCTCTCGTCTCGTATACACCAGTTATGGATAGATCGAGGTATCGTGGCTGGAAGGAATATAGTGGGCCACTGGGAGCGCGCTCCAGTGGTGTGTAAAAAATCCCAATGTGTTTTTCTGTACTCAACGTAGGCCCAAGACACTCGTCAGCTTGGTGTCCCTTATCGTGATAGTGTTTAAAGACAATATAGAATGAGATCTCTCAACTCCTGGCAATCAAGTGAACTTCTATTTTCATCCAAATTACCTATAGCGAACATGTTACATAGTTCGCCTTCTATAGACTCTTGGACCCACAGGTGTCACTTAAATTCACACTATATTCCTTCCACCCACAATGCCATGGACGTAACCCAGTGAAAGTACCTACCGGAAAAGAGCGATTCGATGGCAGGCCATTTTTTAAGATTTGTGTCTTAACTACCTCGCGATTATCATGCTCACCCTTACGAACATCGAATTATTCATCGCGTGGTGGTCGAATCACCTCGAACGCTGTGGTATTTCTTAAAAAATCTCGGCCCTCCGATTCGCCGGACTCTTCATAGCGGCTGTGCGTTGCTCCACAAGCGAATGTCCCGGGTCAAAGCGATTCGCCTTTGGCGAGCGGATCGTCAACAGAGCAATTTGTAAGGAATCGACCCGTAAACGGCGAGGTGTTTTATTATGATTGTGCCACGCGCTGTAGGTGTCTCCGGGCTTTGAATTACTAATGCCCGTGGATCAGCTAGCGCGTTTAGTCGCGGCGAGACGAAACAGTTAACTGTAGCGCGAGACAAGGCATTAACATGTTAATGCGCTCCCTTCCACGTAGCCCACGGCCTAGCGCAGTGCGCGCATGCAATTCATGTTAAATGCATCGCCGGGCGTACGCATTGTTACGCTTCGACTAATCACTTGCCCACTTTGCCAGCGAATTTGAATATAAATGGAAGGAAAGATGATAACGGCTTAACGTTACGTGTGCGACGCCGTTCCCATGGTCGAAGTGTCTGCGTTTCTCGTGGCGTATCAGCCTGTTAACTGGAGGAGGACAGGGTGACTACTAGAGAAAGTTTAATAATTGCGCTGATAAAGACGGAGTAAACGTAGCACTTGCTGCGAGCGAAACGAGTTAAATCCTCTTCAATCATTTCCTGACAAGTTAATGCGATAGGGAAGTAACGTGTGCGAGTGCTATCTCCGATGCGGCATACGCAGTCGAGCATTTCGCTTGCGTCGGTTACTTGGGATACGCAGAGTGCTTCCGAGCGATTGGCGTAAACCCTTGCTGGGTGACAGAGCCAATGAGTAGTCAGTTTTATATTGAATGCGATTACTTTTCTGAGGTGCATTAATAATATTATCCAGGTATGCATAAATGTACCTACCTCCGAAGCATCATGTATCTATTGCCATTAAATGTTACCTTGTATCACGAATTATTTAGTTCGTAATTAACATAAAGTATTAAGCGGAAATTGTACAGAACTGAGTTGTACGAGTGACGAAATACAATCATACACGGTTATAGCGTTCTTCATCACCAAACATCCTCGTAACACGGGAACCTAAGTCGATGTCACGGAACAATGAGGAATGCATGCCACAAAATGGAAAATTCTCACGCGAATCCGTAAGCTAAGGTACACGGTGTCTCGTATACGTGCAGCTATCATTCCCGGAGCACGTAAAAACTGTCACAGCAGCAACACGTAATTACAGATCAGGCGCGATACAGTGAAAGGCGCACGTAACATCCTATGTGAATGTTCATCCGTCTCTAAACGTTCAAGCTCATCGTCCGTTGAACCCGCAATTATTTGCACGATGGACGCGCGTTTATCTGACATCCCGAGGCTACGATTCGTCTGAATTACCTTCGGCATTTCGCCTTCGCGTGCTGCACGTAATTCGATTTGCAACGATACTTCTAGCTTTTTCAATAAGCATGAGCATTGTTCGGCACAGCGGTTCCGAACGCTGACGTCTACTCGTTAAATATATATTCAAGCAAAAGTTTCGCGTTTATGGGTCTAACGTTGATCGACACGATAGGTATGGCAAAAGTAGGTGCCTATACTACAGTAATTGCAAAAATAGGTTGCTTTGGGTAATGTGCTTCACTGTGAATGGGACTATGTTTTACTTCGAACCCCTTTGCTCGCAGTAGCCACTTTGTCACTCTGTTCACTTTGTCCCTTTCCTACCATTCTTACTTTCTATCCATAAAACAGCCATGGGACATGGGACGAGTTACAGTAAAGGGAATCACAGAATATGGTATGATAGATCAACTGATTTTGCAGCATGTAGGTACCTACAGTTCTGTTGTCCCTAAATGCATCGCAGCTGGAAGAAGAGTCCAAGAAAGCATTCCCTATACTTCCCGTTTGCTAGCACATTAAGGTCCCGCTTACCCCACAAAGGTGGACAAGGCTTTTGGGTCTGCGCGACCCAGCAACGAGTAGCGGAACACAATTCGGCAGCTTACACCCCCAAGAATATTGTTTTATACACATCACTCGAAGTACCCCGCCATGCTTCCTCCACCTACGACACCGCCGAACCAATTGCCGGGGTAATCTCTCGGAAAATCGAAGTAAGACGGTCCGGGTCGCGGAAATTCGCTGCGCAAGATCGACGGTGAAGAAGCTCGAAGTCGCGCGACCAGTCCGAAGTGGTTGGCGACCAGTCACGGGCAAGGTCGACGAAAGCTGGCTGGCACAGGTGGCAGCACGACTCGACAAAGGACGGTTATAGACCCTCCTCGTTGGCACCCGTAGCGCAACGTTGCCAGCGAGAAAAGTAGGGGGAGGGGAACGGGACCTGGGCCGCCGGGGTGGTGGGGGGCTTTTTCCCTTTCCACTTTCCTCGCGCGCGACCACCCCTCCAACCGCTCGTCCCCCCTCCCCTCGCCCGACACCTGGAGGGGGTGGGACGGGGTGGCAGGCGGTATACTTTCCGACGATGTGTGCAGCAACGGTTGTCACCGTGTTGAATACCCGCACTTCGACAGGTTCTACGAGCGTGAGACGTTTCTAACGCTGGGACCGCGGTGCAACGAGGAAAGAATCCATGGACGGGTTCAGCGTGCACTCGGCAGAGTGCGCGCCCGTTGCACTTTTGAATTCGATCTTGCACACCTTCCCCTCGGTGTACCTGCGCTCGCCTTTCTTAGACAGGCATTGGCGCGATCGCGATTGCCGTGTCACCCTTTAAGATGATGCTCTTCGCGCGCTTGCATCCTGTAGGACTGCGAGGGGTGCTTCCTTCGTTTGGAATGTGATTATCGTTTGCAATAAATGAAGCACCGTAGTCGTCAGTAGGATAGTGACTATATTGCCGCGGAATGACTCTCCTATTATCGATTTGTTCTGCCGTTTTCTCCGCTCCGCGATTCCCTTTCAAGTAGGGCGTTCGTTACAACTGAACTGACTCGATGATGTCCGTCAAAGTATCGTTCATCGCGAGCTCGCGCCCATAAATCAAGACGCTGAAGGTGGCGAAGGCATGAAAAGCCGTGGAAGCAAAAGCGAGCCGTACTACTTATACCCGAGTTGAAGTGGATAGGAGGTATAAACTTGAGTGATTAATCTTGCCGGATTGATAACGCTCCCCTCGGTCCCTACCCTCGTGCTCCCATAAATTACGTTATAAGGAGGCTCGGGGATAATTAATACTCGACCCTGGCTCGTACATATATAAGCACCGGCGTCGCTGCGCGTAGTTGACACAGGGTGATCTGCGACGGTGTTTCTAGGCCGCCATTGTCTTCGACCGTTTCACCAGTAAATCCGTCTCGCGAATTTTCCAGGGATTGCGCGATCTTGCCCGCTGCTAGATATCGCCAGTCATAGCTGACACTTATTGTGGCGGGACTAAGGTGGCCCGTGACGAGAAACGGTGGGGTAATTAATGGCGCAGCGATTACTCTGCTCTTGATTCTGCTTAAACATTGACGACGTTGTACGAACCATGTTGATAGTGTGTGTGTTTGTAACGAATGATTTTATGGCACAGCCTTGAATTTTATTTTAAATTAATGGAGACTAATAAAGAATTTTGATAACGTAGGAATGAGGATGCTGATAATTTGTATAGGTGTTGCTTTATTATAAAATTCAGCTATTAACGATTAGGCATGTTAGATTAGGAAAAGTAAGTATTCTAATGTTTGTTACCTACCTTAAAGAAACTGAAATGATTTTTTTTTTAATTAGACCATTTGCTGTTCTTTTGTCAACGACTGTGTAATACCTACGTTGCGAGTTATTGTTCTCGACACGATAAGACCGAGGAGCAGGTAAACAAGACCGTTTTTCGTAATTTCTTTGCCGATCTGGTTTTAGCGATACTTTAAGCGACACGCGTACAAATATGTCGCGGCTGATAAGAATACGGTTAGAACCGAATCGTCGGAACCATCAACGATCGTCGCCGTTATCAATGACAAACGGAGTGCATGTCCATGTTTCCACGCAGATCAAACAACGAATCGACCGATACGTGATATCTTCAAAGGATTTCGGCCGACTCTTTGTCAGCCTATGGCTGATAAATATGAAATCTGGTCCGAGCAAATATGTCCGCGCAACGGCGCGTCACAGGTCGACCACGTTGGGCGATGGTAGACGGCACAATCGCGAATTGTTCCATTTTCTCCCCCGTTTATCTACCCTGTGTGGTGGGTGCTAGAGTAGTACGGAGATAGTGCAATGGCAAGAGGACGGTCAAGTTGGAAATTTATCGCTGAACTTCAAGGCATGGAGTACAGTTACCTCGCATCTTCGTGAATTCAAAAAATGGAACACGATTGTGACACAATTATCATAGCGAAGAAATTTTTTATATTCAAGCGTCCCGATCATATTACATAGGTATGTACATAGGTACTTGTAAGGTAGGATGGGGCTAAAAGTCCGGCGGGTAAAAAGTCCCGAATTCAAAATCTCTATTCCGAAACAATGTATTGAGTTTCGCAGTATTCTAAATATGTAAAACGCGAGAAGAAACGGAGGTGACCACAGAGTTGCCAGTCGCTCCTGGACGTTCGTGCGAATTACACGATGCTATCGTTATTCTATGTGCTGAAAACTAAAAGAAATACGTCGTTTTTATTGTTTTATACGAAGTAAACCACAGTTTAAAAGCGTATCAGCCAAGTACGTTAAGATTGTATGTTCCTTTAGTATTGTGTGCATGATATTGTTTATTGCTGAATGATAATATTTTCGCAGCGTACATATCGTAGAAATTATAGAGGTACCATTGGGGCGAAAAGTTCTTCAGACTGAAAATATACATTTTATTATTTGTTTTCATAATAAGATGGCCAAAGTATAAGGAAATGATGCCAAAGTCATTAAATAGTTTTTTTGTTTTAGTTGAGCGATTTTTTTTAGTTTTTAATTCAAAGTGTGCCTCTGACTTATATTTTTATTTCTTGTTAAAAAAAAGTCATGCTTTCATTTCAATATTGTATACCAAAAAGAATTAGTTTAATAAATATTTGTTGATTTGAAAAGAGTCTTGTACTTGTTTAGTTTAATATTATACGAAAAAACATTAGGGTCTTTCTATCCTATTTAATGGACTTTTTGCCCCGTGTTAAAGGCAAGAAGTCCATTTTACGTTGATCAACATTTTGTGGTATAACTGAACAGAAAATAACAGTAGGGTAAACCAACCAGTGAATGACCGAATTGTTGAATTTATGGACCTTTGAGATTAATACTTGATTATATTTATGTATAACAACAAAACAACTGTTACAATTGCATTTAAATTTATTTTTCTTGGAACTTCTATAAAAATAATTACTTATTCTTATCGTAATTTTTAAAAAAACGATTATAAAATGCAAAACGTGCAGAAGCTCAGTAAATGACCGCATACTTTTAATAAGAATTGTACTTATTAATGTTTGCTTAATACGCGTAACTAAAAATATGGGATATTAAAAGTACAACTACACTCCATTTTTAAACATACAATATTTTTAAATTTATAATTGACATTTCTTTGCCTAATGGTCATTCACTGGTATGCGGTCAATTACTGGTTGGTTTACCCTATCAACAAACGAACTTCGTGATCGTAAAGCATAATAGTTATAGTTTATACAAAATAACACCCGATATCTCCAGATTGTTAGTACTAAATTGTACATAGGTTTATACGAAAAACAGGACTTTCAGCGCCACCCAACCTTATCTATAATGCCACTTTTTACATTAGTGTCAGGAGAACTAACACACAACTGGGTATGAAGAAGAACACAAAGATAAAATGACCATTTTGTTATTCCCCCAGTCCATGCAAACGAACTTGTAAACCACTGCATATCAGATTTTTACACAGTTCTGTTCTACTATTTCTAACGACAAACCCTTACACCTGATATCCAATTTGTAATTTCCACTCTAGCGGGATTACTTGTACCAAGAAAGCAACCGAACCGTCCACTGTATTTGTGCTAAATAACTAGTATTTCCCCAGAAAAACTGGTGACTAGAAACGTTTCGATGTACTCGATCAGCATGGAGCGACGTCACGGTGTCCGTTGGTCGAGAAAGGTGGGCTCGTATCTCGCCGGGCGGCAACATGAAAGATTCCACGCGGCAGAAAAGCCCGCTGGATTCGTTCTCGTCCCGCTCCAACCCCCGTGCGCCCGCCGCGGGCCGAGTGGTCCATAAACAGCGTGATCGTTCCTCTATCCGCATGCGCGACGCGCGTGTAATCGTGAGAAGAATGCAGCCAGCGAGAGCCATGGGCTAGATCACCGGCGCGGGCACCTTATAAAGAGACGAGAGCGGCGGCGGCGCCGTCGTTCATTAATTAAACGAAGCGTGAGATTCCCAACCCTCTCTCCCAAAGCGGGCCCCCTCCCCCCGCTCCGTCCCACCCTCCTCCCGCCTTTGTTCCAGACCGGCCAACCCCCGCGATCTGAAGGAGCCGCTCACGGCCGATCATCCGCCAGAAAGTCGATCGACCGATTCACAAATCCGTCTCCGCTGTCCCTCTTCTCCTTTACGCTTTAAATCGCTGGGACAGTTCCAGCCCCGGGGCAAAGGGTCGACGAACCAAGTGCACGAAAGGTTTCTCAAGTTTTCGACGTCGAGTCTGCCGAGCATTTCTCAGATTAGCCGAATCGCAGACGGACTTCCCGCCGTAAGCCTCTGACAGTTTGGGCAGTTAGAGAGGCGAGGTGTCAAAATTCTTCGGTACACTGTATATAAGCTGTGTTTATGATTGGAGACAGTGACGTAAGGGAGCGTGGGGTAAAGACGAACGCGGGGTAATCGCGAATGCGATGTCACGGCATTTTAATAAATAAAAACGATGTTCCCTCTCCACTAGCTAATAGTTTAGGTCGTATCCAACGACGGACAGAAAGTAATACATACAGAACGCTTATGATATTCAAGATAAACACAATTTATTATTTTCATCATGTTTCAAGTAATATTTTGCCTATTTCAATTGCATGTAATTACTGTTGAATTAATGGTACAATAGTTTTTTTTCTTTAAGTTGAAATGAAGCACTTTTCTAACAACATTTTGTGACCAAGGCGTTGCTTGAATCATGATTCTAACCTCTGAAATAAATTCTTTTTTATTTTTTGATGTCGTGGGGCAATGGCGAACAAATCGGATGGGGTAATCTTGAACCTTCGAGATTCGCAACATTAACCGATTTTGATGAAATTTTCAGCATGTATAAAACTTACTTAAATCTACAAAGGGGATTTTTGAATTTTCATTACAGGCTCAGACAAAAAAAGTTTAAAAAACGACCTTTACTATTTTTTTCGATATTCCGACCAATTGCAATTTTTTTCTAACGCACGCGAAGAGGAATTTGAAAAATACATTAGGTATAGGTTGTAGCAGTTTTTTTATGAGTTGACCATTGCAGCCGCGCTTTCTGTGCGACTTCTGCGATATTTAACACTCTGTTCCTGATTACCCCACGGCAGTCGAGTAATCACGAACATCAAGGGTTTTGCTTTTTCACTATAAAGTTGATTTTTATTATAATTTTTCAAAAAATCGTCACAGTACTTTATAGACGAATAGTTTAACTATGTTTGTAAATAATAAACAAATTCATTTCTCATATAGTTTTCGTTTTGTTTGCTTTTTTGCTTAGGTGTTCGTAATTACCCCACTCTCCCTTACTCAGGGTTTAATCTTGGGTGCAAAGTCAATAAAATTCAGTAGGTGATTATAAAAATTTATTTAACACTCGGTTATCGCACCTATTTTTTCGGACGTAGATAATTGTCACGCTGGGTTGATTCAACCCAAGTCAATTTTCAATCAGCCGCTATAAAAACTGTCTGTTAAATGAAGTCGCAAAAATTCTGAGATAAAGTTTAAACATTGTAGATTACACGTACATCGTTGAAAATTGACATTAAAAGTATCATCATTTTTAAAAAAAATTTAAAAGAAAAAGTGTTCCAGAAAAAGTCTTCTGGCATAAAAAAATCGTAACTTTTTACATTTTTAATATTTTTAGCTAAAAATTTATGGTTATACTCTTAAGATGTGCTACTTTAAAAAAAAATTAAAAAGTTTAATAAATAAATTTCCCCTCACACAGGACGCATTTGTGGTGATTTTGGCCCAATGTGACAACCGAGAATTAAACAATAAAATCCAGTTTTCTTTTCTTTTTACGAGGGCTAGGTCTCCTTGCCCCCCCCCCCCCGCCCCCTGGATACGCCGCTGATTGGAGAAGTTGATTATTCTACAGATGTTTGGGATGTTTCAATCTTGATTGAGTCGTGCCAGGATGTTCAATTTGGAGTGCTCTGAATGTTACGAGTTAACTGATTTGAATGTTCCAAGTGTCGTCCATGTTCTACAACAAGCTAACCAACGAATTTGCAAGAGGAAGGCGCTGATTTACCAGCCGCGTGGGCACGCCGCATGGCCGATTCATCATTTACCAGGGACAGCGTCGACTTTCTTCCGAATTTGTTCGATCGATCCCCCTGATGGATCGTGGCTCCGGGTGACTGATTGACAAGTTCGTACCTGCAGTCTCGATCTACGGAGAGTATCCCTAAATTATCGTGTTCCTTCTCGCCGGAGCGAAACAAGGGTAGCTTTCTTCGGACTGGTCCCCCGATTATCGCCCGACAACGGGAGAACGTCGCTCTGTTATCGAGCCGAGGAGCTTTCTGAAAATTTCTTGCTGCCTCTTTGGCGATAAGAGGCATGATCGATGCACAGGTACGAGGTCTGAGGGGATTACAGTAGACGGGGAACAGTCTCGTGAGAGGGAAGAGACACTTCCTTCGAGGAGTTTGGACCGATTCCTCGGCCGCGGCCGATAATCAACACGGGACGTCAACGTCGCAGGAAACAGACTCGACGCATGCTCGAGACGAGCGCGAGGCTTAGGCCCCTTCACGGGGCTAATGGGAAGACGAACATACTTATCGCGATCGAGATCGACGAAGCGGAGGAAAGCGCGGAGAGACGAAAGGGCGGACTAATCGACGACCGCTCCGGTCTCGATAATCGGCCTCGAGGCTGGTTGCACCCCTTATCTGGGGATATATTGGCAGGCTGCGCCGCGAGCCTCGTCCTTTTCGTTCTCCCAGCGGCGCTAAGTGAATCAAACCGCTCGCCCGCCGCGGTACGCACCGTTACGTCGTTAATGACGGCACTTCGCCTCAACAATGTAATGCCCCGGGACCGATAACGGCGACCGTTTGCGATACCATTTTCACCAGGACATGGCGTTCCCTCGATACCACCGCCTGGTTTTTATTTCGCTCCTAGCGACCACGTGCACGCAGTTACACGGGGCCCCGTGCACGCTTACCTACACGCGTTTATAGCGAGCGCGATAACGCGCGGCTTTATCAGGCGCGGACGCCCGCGGGATATCGCGCGGATGGACAGTAATTACTCGGTTGGGACAGTTTCTCGGGGGTAAAGGGCTACCATCGCAATCGAGTATCTCAGTAAGAAGGAAGCTAATCGTTTCTTGGGAAATGTCGAGTACGTCGTGGGTGGAGACGGCGAGTTTTGTAATATTAAATTCTGAAGCTTCGTACGAGGATGTGTCTATGAAGAAGGTCTTTGTTTCGAACCTCTGCGTAGACATCTTGAAATTTGAAGTCTCCTCGGTGAAATAATTCTAGAAACGGAGCAGTTTTAGATTCTACAAGTTCAATACCATCGGCATAGAATTTTCAGTGCAATAGATCCTGCGAATTGTAACAGATTATTATCTATAGCCTCCCCATGGGAAGAAACATGGTTTCCTTTGGAAACATATTCTTCTATCAGCGAAAAATATAATAATTATATACACATAATGAAACTTGTTTCGATATCAGCGAATGAATACGAGTCGTTCTGTAATCCAATTCAGAACAGGTACGTAATAAAGCAACAACGTCTTCATCAACGGCTGCAAGCGTAGTATCTTTACCTCGACACGATGCAGCATGGAATTGTGAAGAATTTACGCGCGCCTAATGCCTTCGAAGTGCACGGTAAAGGAGGATAAGCGTCTAAACGCGGTTTAACCAGCTGATACGTTATTGGGAAGGACATCGTTTTATCTGCTCCAAAGCACCGTAACGCCGCGGCGGCCGGGCTGGTTGTGTAACGAGGAGCTCATTTAGAATAACTGAATGTTAAAAAGGAAGCGATAAGCGAGCTTTTAACGTGCATGATGCGTACGCTAATTACCGAAGCCGGAGTTTTATCTGAGAACGTGCGTGTCGCCGTGTACAGGAATTAGATTCTATAGCGCTGTAGATTAACTCGACGTTGACAACGTCGATACTCTTTTAATCGACCCGCGAGCGGCGACTCTGATCTTTTTAATCCGCCATTCAAATCCAACGTCCATTAAAGTTACCTTTATTCAACGCTGCTGACAAATAATGCGGCTGCCGGAGGGAATATTCGATGACAAATTGCCGTTCAAATCGTCACTGAAACCACTCAAACGTCGCTCCTATATTTGTGTAATAATTAATGGCTTCATTCACCGAGTTTGTAATACGACGAGATTTCTCGCACACTCGCGTCGAGGAAATTCCTCGCGCTGGTAATTAAGCTCCTCGGTCGCGTTTTACACGGCAGAGGTTCGACGTGATTAAAAAAAAAGTGAACGAAGAAAAAGCAACGATATTATACAACGGTGTTTATCAAGTCAAATAATCCTCTTAATATTAATTGAGGCAGAAGACGATTAACGTTCGCAACATATTACGGAATTAAGTGTACGCACGAAACTTTACATTGCTACTTCCACAACGTGCCACGCCGTATCTCGGGGATCTTTTCAAATAATCAAAGCAATTAAATACCCACCGCGGCGCTACGTGTCGATGCATCAGGATCCGACGATGAGAGACAGGTGCGCTACCGTTCCCGTTTCCACTCGCTATTAAACGGTAATTAAAGGTAATTGCGTGAGTTTGCATCCGCTGGATAACAAAGTAAAAATCGCTTCCTGCTGCGAGCCCGATCCGCGGATACGCCGCGCATCGCTGATCACCGATCCGCATTCGTATTCGACTCGAGAAACCGCAATGTTTTTCGTCTTGACGGAGCTCAATCACCTCTTAATACAAATACGATCGTAACATCGCGTGGGGATATTAAAAGCAGGAGGAGCACGCCATGTTTACATTAAATAAACGAGCGGCCATTGAATCACGATTAGCAACGTTTCCCTGGGAAAAACATGCGTAATTACGTATAAGTAGGTAGCTAATAGTAGGGGAATAGAATCGCAAATAATTCAGCGTTGACTACTGTACCTATATTCTAGTCAGAGCTTGAAAATTTATAGCTCATCTACATAGCATAAATAAATATTTATTACTCAATTACATTTATTATCCTACCATTTCCTCCTCTGCAGAGTCTTTAAATATCCGAAGTTCACTCAAATCGATGGTCAACAAAATCCCCCGACAATGTAGACATAAGAAATCCTCATTTCCAGGATCCTCAGGCTTCATAGCAATCTCCTAGCACCCTTTTCGAAGGGGTTTGAATTTCTTCGCCTGCCTCAGAAACATCGTACGTTTCCCATCGAGGTCGGGACCGCGGTTCATCTGCAAAGCAGGAAGATCTACGGTTCTCACGGCAGGCTTCCATAAATCGCGACTAAACGCAGGCCCAGTGCATCCAGGTTGGTCGCAACGGGCCCGCGGCTGGGAACATGGTAGCGCTCTGGCCGTTGGGCATGATGGTCGCGGCGAACGCGTTGGTGCACGCGCTAGGAGCGGAGTCCTCGGTACCAAGCTGCGGCCGCAACCCCGTGGACCACTCGCCGCACCACTCCCAGCCGCGGAGGCATGGTTTCTCCAGGTGAGTTTTTTTCACCTGGTGCACCGAGGGGTCCGTTCTCGTCCAACCAGGTCGCGGCTGCGGTCGGGCCCACGGGCCAATCCCCGCTGATGATCGCTGGTCCAGAGCCACAGCCTCCTCTCGTTTTCCCTCTCCGTTCCCCTTCTAGCCAGCCCCGTCCGTCCTTCTCGCTCTTTCCTCTGCCCCTGGTCCCTCGGTCCTCGCTCACGGTCCTCATTAGTGCCTCCTACCTTCCACGGGCCGACGAGACGTCGTATCCCTGGTCCTTATATCAACGACGCGTAGGAAAAGGGCGACGGTGCCCCTCCACCCTCTCCGCCCGACAGTAACGCCCCTTTCTGATACCTGGTCATGTTTCATTATTTTCCCCCGGAATCATTAAGCCGGCCGAGTCATCTCCCCCCCAAGAGGCGCGGACTGGACTCCCATCAGCCCTCCCCCACGCCATACGGCCAGATTAAACGCACACCGTCGCGCTCTCTGTACACACACGGCTGTCTCTTCCCTTCTCCCTTCCCCCCCCCCCCCGCTTTCTCCCCTGACGTTGTCCTCTCTTAGAGGTCCTTTGTGCTTCCTTTTTTCGTTCCGCCGACTTCTACCCCTTCCACGACCCCTCCCCCGCGCCTCTCCCCGACGTCTGTTCTCCGTTTCTTCCACCTTGTCCCTCTCTTTTCCGGTCCTCTTCCGTCTCCGTTGGACCTCGATTCGCTCTATCGCGATCCTCTCTCTCCTCCCTCTCCTTCCCCCGCGCCTCTCTCTTTCTTGCCAGCTCGACCGGGGATTCTCGCTCCATTCATTCCTCCTCCCCGTCCTCGGGCTGGTTCCTCCTCCGCCACGGGCGGCTTTTTAATTCCGCGAGGCGCAGTGCGGTGCTGCCATCTGCTACTTGCGGGAACTAAGCGTTTTTCCGCGTCGCAACACTTGCACCGGGCCAAGGTGAATCCCCCCCCCCCCCCAGTCCTCGGTTTATCCTATTTCGGAATTGCAACTGGGGCAGGTTCAACTCTCGCAGAGACCGACCCGCGACGGGGCGCGGAATTTTCTCCCGCGAGAGCGACGCCTTTGAGATGATTTATCGCGAACGGAACCCGGTACCTGGAGGTTTGATGAAGATCGATAGCTACGCGAATGGCTGTGGTTTAATGGGGCTCGTACGATCTCGAGGAAGCTCGTCCCGTTGCGTGCGGTCCGGCGAAGAAAGTACAGTGACGGGCACTTCGCGTTTCTTGAAAGTAACTGCAATTCGGGGAAAGAAAGGTGGAAGAGCTAGTGTTTTTTTTTTTGCTGAAGAGAGCACGTAACCATGAGATCCAGGAAAGTAGAATACGATAACGTTTTGAACGCCACAATTCACGCTTTATGTAACCCTATGTTGTGCTGCTCTGATCGACTCTCAGTGCTGACTGTCCTGAACTATATTTGGCAAATGATGTCATAAAAATGGTTCATAAGTTATTCCATCATCCCTCACAAATCACACATGCTTACACCATATTTTCTGATACCTACAGGTATTATTATTAATCGCCTTTATTACTCTAATGCAAAAAACCTGAATATTTACAAAAGGAGTAGACAAGAAACTACCCACGAACTATAAATAAACTAAACTAAAATAGGGACCACAACACAAACATTACAAAATGTAAGAATAAACAAGTAAAGTAATCTTAACATAACTTGAAGTAATATTGGCCTGAGACTTTAAGCTAAACATGAGAAAACACAAAAGTAAAGTAAAGTATCATGATAAGCAATTCACCCTAAAACATTCTTCATCGCTGTTCCTATTTTTCTTGCGCAATGAAGAACTTACTATTATTAAATCTTCCCAAGCAGTCATTATTCACTCAGGACACACGAAAAAGCAATTTTCTTTTCTTTCCCTCTTCCACGCACCACAAATTTCCCTCCAAGTCACTATCAACTCAATGAAAGCGCGGTCACGAGTCGGTGTCCACGAGTTACCGTCGCTGAGCACGATCACACGCGAATAGGTCATGGAATCCCTCGCAGAGAACGATGTTCCACGCTCGGGCATTGCATCTGCATCGATCCTCGCAGCAAGCTCTCTCCGCAGGCTCGTTGCAACGTTCACGGGGCGAGGATAGATCATAGAATCGAAACTCGAGCACGCCAGGGGCTACCATTTCGCTGATAACGAGTGCTCGAGCTGCCATTACGCGTTCCCCGATAAACACCGCCTTATCAGCAATAAATGCGCGAGTCTGTGTTGCCGCCACTCAGATTCGACGATAAAACTCCGCTAATGAACAACGAGCGATCGCCGTTCCCCCGGAATACTTGCTCCTCGAGTCGATGGCAAGGATTTAATTGCGCCCGATTACGTCACGTTTAAATTATCGTCGAAAGCCAGCCATGCTCGAACTCGCGAGACGGATCGACGAGGCGGCGACAAAAATCGCGGGCCGCGTAAAAGGGAAACGCGAATTTATCGTTCGATGGCTCGTACATGGGAACGCGGGGCGATAATGGGCGAATCGAAGCGAAGGATTCCTTCGAGGATACGTTGATACGCTGCCGTTGATCTCCGCTAAGATTGTCAGCACGAACTCGATAACTATTGTCGACAGAATGAAACGGTTACGTGCAGAAAAACACTATGTTGCCTGCGGGGTAATTGTACCTGTCGCCCGAAGGCGACGAAAGGTGCCAAGTGTCGTTAGACAGTTAGCATCTGTACCCTGTGCCGCGACGCAATTCTCGAGTCCTTTAACCGAACCGAGTCTATCGAGTCAACCGTCTGCACGATTCTAGACTTTCCCGCCTTTTCAGACGTTTCCCATAGGCGTTGAAGCTTGCCTGTTGGATGCACCGATAAAAGTTTATTCTAGAACTTGATCCTCGTTTAGGTTTGCCGATTTGTCATTCGGGGTTGCAAAAGTAACTTCGTTACACTTTCAAACTTTTAATTCAGAAACGCGGTGTGCAGTCAGCGAAAGTCTCCACTGCAAGATAGTTGGTGTAACAAACGTGTTGCCAGTGGTAGCCTTTAATAATATAATTAAAGACACGGAGAGAAAGTAGCTTAGAAAATGGAACACGAGGCTTAGCACTGGTTTCTGTTCTTACACCAAATTTCAGAAACTGTAAAACTTCAGTGTGATCAAGAGCAGCATATCTTCAAGCAAACAAGATATTGTCTTTCCTCCAGTATTCCTCAATCTATTACCAAAATCTACCACAAAGGCAACTACTGTGTACCTACCCCTAAAACAAGACAGCAAATTAATAAATTAACCGCCAAGTACCTGTGGTCTGGTTGGAAGGTTGAGAAAGTCAAGGGTCAGCGGCGAATCTGTTGCATCGCGAATCGGAGGGAGAGTCCGCCGGTTCCCTCGAGATTTCCACTGTCCTTGAGGATGCGTTTCGTCGGTCGTAGATCAGGAGCAGCCACGGGGAGGGGCTGCAAGGGCGGGGAGGATGGTGCAAGGATCGCTCGGCAATAATTATTCCGATGTAGATAGGAACCGCGTAACTCGAGCGTTAATGCTCGCCGACGGTGCGAGTCGCCGCCGAGCGCAACGCCGCAGAGCGAAACGGGGAGACAGATCACGAGGCCCGATTGCCTCTCGGCTATAACCTGGCTCCTGAACGATATTCATGCCGGTCAACGGTAATAACGATAAATTGCTGGGCCCGTAATGCTCGTACTGGCGTCGCTGCGTGTCTTCGGAGGATGCGCCGCTCCAACCTTCGGTGAACCATTTTTTTCAGTGGGGTCTCGAACCGGGGGCCTCTTCGGGCCCGTCGCTCGGCGCTGATAATGGGCGGGACGGAGGATTAGCGATGGAACGAGAGTGTTGGGAACACTTGGTCTCCTTGGATTCAACAGTGATTGAAGAAGTTGATCTAGATACTCCAGATGGCGTTTGTTTGAGAAGGGGAGATAGAGATTCGAAGGAATAATGAATTTTTTTGGGAGCACTCCATGTGTTAGCAGACTCGATTAGAGATAGGGTTGGATGTGGTATTATTTTTGGCGAGGTAGAGTTGTTGAGATTTCTGTGCGCAGGGGGAGGTGAGGAAGTTAGCAGGGTTTCTTGTTCAGCAGTGCAATAGAAAGTGGAAGAACACTTAGAGTAAAAAATTTGAATCAGGTTTAGTCCGAAGTTCTGTCCAGGATCAGATTAGACCTGGGCCCTGCTATCTGCTTATCCACAGTTGGATGTACAGAATTCGAGCTCAAACCGATCATTCAATCGTTCCCCATTAACACACAAATTACCCCATTAACACACACGACGGTTTCTTCCTCAGAACCAGATTAAAAACCCCACTCCCATCATCCTGCTCAGCAAGATTCACTGCCCCTTTCTTCCCACAATCTGCCGCGCCTCGCTCAACGCTATCTCTCCCCTCGTTTCCACGACAAACACGGAAACACGTTACAAATTCAATCAGATCCACGGGGCATGCCGTGTCCCCGACAAAGAATAATTCGCGACGCAGCACGCGGGGCGAAACTTAATCCAAGATAAAGTTTCCCGTGTACCCGGTAGACTAGACCAAAGTTGAGAGCGCGAACTCGCAGTTCAGCCTGTGTTTCAGCCACTTCACCCTTCGCGAGCACGACACGTGCACCACCTCCGATTTCTTCTTCTTTCCTTCCCCAACTGCCTCACGCCCCGTTTCCATGCCCGTCCCTCCCCCCTGCTTTCCCACCCCTTTGCCAGCGACGTTATGTTTCCGTCGAAGCTGAGTTTCCGTTGCGCGTAGGTACATTCGCACCAGCCGCCAGACTCCCGCCACTTTTCCCCCCAGGAAAGTTCGTGTAAGTTTTGCTGCACGTTACGACACGGCGTTATATACCTACCCCGGTATATGCCTGCTCTGCACGCTGTCGAAACGCCCTGTACGTACAGTTTGTACAAGTACCCGAAGTTTCGTCGCGATGTGTGACGTGTACGGGACGTGTCGCTCCGCCAGGACGCGAGTGCCACGCAAAAACCAGCTTGCGAGACGGTCGGGAGATTTTTACGGCAGTCGTCGCGGGGTTTGTTTGCAATCTTGAGTCGAAGTGTCGGTGGGCTGTTAAAGTCGCCGTCTTTTATTATAGTTGTACTTAATCTTAATGGCAGGTCTGGTATCTGCGGAAGTAGAAAAATATTAGAATATTTTACTTTGCAGAGGGGGGAGGCAGGCACTCCCCAAAGACGAGGCGTTGTAAAAAGAAAATAAAACTGGATTTTACTCTTTAAATAAATTTTTATAATCATCTGATGAATTTTATTCAACTTGCATTGAAAATATTTTTATCCGTTCAACTTGCTCCCTCGAAATTAAATCCTGGGTGCGCCACTGCGTATTTACTGTATTGTAAGTACGCAAAATGATTTATGATTTATGGATGATGCCATGTCTCATAGTTTTTGGTGTGGAGAAAGCAAGTTGCAGTAGCGCAAAAGGTGGATATTACCATTTTCATATATAATTGGTGGACGATAGGATTAAAAAGTGTAATTCTGCAAAGAATCGGTGTTTAATTAGTGTCTATGAGGTCGATAATGTTCTTCGTCGCAAGGGAACTTCTTTTATTCGCGTTTCCTAGGAAATTCGGAGGAACGAGTTGGCAGAAGGCTCCTCTCGCGCTGGTACCTGCAAGCTTTTCGTGTCTTCCCCCGCGTCGCATTGCCTTAATATGCAGAAAGTACGGAAGTTGTGCTATAAAAGCGGTACAAGGAGACTCCAGCAACGAGATCGGGCCTCGCGGTGTTTCGTTTGTACTTTCTAAAGATCCCCGGGGCTCTTCGGATTTAATGCGTGCCATTAGAGCATAACTTTCGTCATTAACAAGCGCGGATACTCCCCCGCATCGCTTCTAACGATCCGTTCCATCTGCAGGCGAATTACAGGTTAGTTGAAGATACCGAACGTATCGCTTTGAATATTAACAAAGCTACCTCGTGCTCGACGAATTCAAAACTATTGAATACAATGGAGAAGTTCGCTGTAATGCGACTCGCAAACTAACCAGAGGTCCATTACAAATTCAGGAGCTTTAATCAAAAGTTACCTGTACGACTCCGCATCGTAATAAAAACACCTTAATGAAGACTCGGTAATGAATTTAGGCATAGATGAACTTGCAATCTAACGTAAAAATTCCTCAGATGCAATAAGGTAAATGTCCCAGTACTTAAACATGGCCCAATAATTAAAAATCGAGAAGAAATTTTATTAATAATAACAGTTTTACTAATTTGCAACGTTTAAACTATTCGAAATATAATTGCAAAATGTATTAGCTTTATATAGATACAATTATAAGCTTACATAACTGAATAGTTATGTCATGCAAAAATATTATTGTACAGTAAAGCTTCGACAGTTTCAATCTCGCTTCTCACTTAATGAGCTCAAGTAAGCGAGAGAATATTTTTGTTAAGGTTGTAATTAATTATTATTTTATAATTTTTTAGATAGTACAGTTGTTGTGGATTTATTATATATTGAAGAACTGAAAATTAATTGGATCTCTTAATAATTTGTTGTTTTTAATATTGAAATTGTTGCGTTTATCCAATAGTACACGATAACATGTCACGGACCAGTTATTAAACGCGTATTTAATGGTTATATAAACACTGGTACAGACGTCAGTATTCAGTGAAGTTTTAAAATTATTAACATTTATTGTACCGAAGTATTGTTTTGTAGCCTATACATTTACGTTAATAATAACTAGACAAAAATATAATACTGTTTAAGAATTATTAGGATAATTAATCTTAAACTCGTCATAATATTAGCATGACCTAAAATTTTATAATTTACTTTTAAACATTTTCAGACATAGTCATGCCGAAGATTTAACACAAATTTATTATGAATAAAATGTTTTTATTACCCCAAAATATTACCGTATTAATTTATTTTCATTAACTGATAGAACTAGTTAAATTAAATATATATTCAATAATTGGGACACTGATAATTAATGACTGGGATACGCTATGAATTTCATTTACTTACTGGGCCATATGAACAGTTTCATGTTTTAATTAATTTAAAACTTTTCCTTTAACAAACGTAGATTATTGTTACGTTATCTGAAACTAGAAATTTTACGCTTTCGAATAATTATATTTAGTTATAATTTTATACTATTTAAATATAAAAGAAATTGCAATTATCTCAACTGCTTCCTTAACTGTTTCACCACTGGACCATTTACCTTATGTCCATTATAAGCTGACTGAAGTAAACACAACGAATCACAAAGTTAAGTTAACCATTCACTTTTCCCTTTAAGAACAAATCCATTTTTTCCACGTTTAAACAGAAGCTTTAGAGACTACAATTTGAAGGACAGAAAAAGTTAACATCTACCTCGAGTTTCCACTGAAATGGAATAAAAAACGATCTGCAATTTGGAACAAAATTGGGCAGCCAGCAACTCGCGTCGGTTGGTAAAGCGGAGAGGGCCACGTTCATTCGACTGCTCGCTTATCAAGGGGGCAAGGGGGCAAGGTGGCGTCGATCGATTGCAGAAAAATAAAGAGCGCGCTTTGCCCCGTGGAACACGCTCGACACGGCCCGGGGCCCGGCGAGTGCGCCAATTAATTCACCGCGGTTTATTTATTTATCGAACGGTGCCGCGGCACCGTGGCCACTTAATCACCGCGATCTGCGCGCCAGGACGAAAAAGGCGGCCGTTGGTGGTTCATCGGGGAAGATAAATCGGCGGCGATCCGCGAGCGATCCGCGGCTTCCCGTCACCGTGGAACACCGCGCGGAAACGCGGCGCCACGCGATCCTTTCTAACGAGCTCGCGTGTTCCCGCGGCGGCGGCGGCCAGCGTTTTGCTTCACGCCGCGATACGGCCGCGAGCTTTCCATCGGGCCGATATGCAGATACAGGACGGGGGTCGAGGGGGTGGTAGGGTGGAAGTGGGCACAGGGTACGCGCGTAGCTAGACGCTCGTAACGGGGTCCCGCAGGGCGAGTAGCTATCCTTTTTCCCGACTCCTACGCGGGGCTGTCCCTAATGTCTAACGAATGGCCCCCAATAAATTCATAAGCCGGCCGAAACACGGCCGCGAGATGCAGAACACGCCGGCGAGCCGCTCTTCCCCGCGCATTAACCCTGGGCCCCGAAACCGCGTTTCATATGAGCAACTGGCTCCGTCTGCCTCTTCGTACGTAAGCGTATGACTTGGGCCACAGCAGCTGCGGGCACTTTGGTACCAATGTCCACGGGAATGGTCTGAAATTGTATGCATTGATGAGGAGGAAGAGGAAACCGAAGGTGAAGGTGCTCTGGACACGGGGCAGAATTTTTCGGTTGCTGGAAAAACAGGCTTAGGTGAGTGGGAGTTTGTTGAGTTTTAGATGTAGATACATATTGGGATTTAGAGGAGGAGGATGGTGGAGCGGTGAGTCTGAAGGAGTGGTTGTATTCGTGGATGAGGATTAGAAGATAACTTTCAGAGCGAGACTTGGGGGCTGGAGTATTGGGTGTAAGTATTTGGAATGGTAAAGTGTTTGGGTCCTGTGGCGTACTCTTTCAAAGGGTTAGGGTGGATCGAGTAAAATTAACTGCATTCGTATGATAAACTGGTTTGAGAGTAATATTCTCAGAATGCAGGAGATGCAAGATGAAAGTCCTATTCAAATTTCCTTCATTCCCATTATTTATGTTTTTGATAAACACTTGGAAGGATGAAAGAACAGCATGAAAACCTGAGAGCATTGTATAAATTGCTGAAATTTCAGAATAGAACTATTCATTATGGAGCAAGATTTTATTGGTCCACCCTCAACCCTCACTTTCATCCCAAAGATTCGAAGTACCACATTCTGCATCAAATAGTGTCCAGGATTACCCTAAACTGTCAAAGAAGACACTTAAAGTTTCGCTAATCTCAGCTACACGGAATCCCTCTACTTTTCGATTTTCCTTCTCGCGAACCGTGACGGAGGAGGACCGAACGGGAGGGATGGAACATGGAAGCGAGAGAGGGGCTGGCTGTAGGGGACGTACATTAAATTAAGTCAGCTTTACGAGGCTGGCGTGGAAATGAATACGCCAAGACTGTGCGCCTCGTACCCACCTAGGTACGCGATATCACAAAGTTCGCCGTATCACTGTAACGCGCGTGTACGACCAAGGGCCACGAAAGCGAGCGGGTATCTATTAGCCCTCGCGCACCCACGATACGTTCCTTTCCTCGCGCTCACGTTTCTGGTTATCGCGGCCCTGTACGACGTCACGAAAACGGGAACGTCGCGTTCAAGGGGCCTCTGACCCGCTAAATTCGACTGGTCGAGGGATTTTTTTGACGATTTTTTTATGGACAAAATTATGGTTAAAATCGTCAATGATTTTCTACGAGAAATGCAAGTGCCGACTATGTAATTGAACGTAGGAAACTGATTTACAGTATTTATGGATTCAGAGAGTAGCAATTTCGATTGGGAGTTTGGAGGCTGGAGAGAAATCGAATAAGAGGGATGGAAACTGTTTGCAATTTGTGTAGGGGAGAGTTGTCAATATCATACTGGTCACCTAAGTCGTACCTCATCAATTTTTCAGTAATTAATGAATGTAAACGACATCTGATAATAAAAATATCAAGTAAATGCGAAATAAGAAATAAAAACAAAACATTTTGAGCTTACACCCTATTTTGTGCGTGCTATAAACATTTAAAACAATCAGGTATGATTGATGTAACTTTTCACCAGTTTATTTTAGCTGATAATAATCAAACAATGCAATTTTGTCCAGAACTTTTGTATTTTTCTAAAAGTGGGTTTAATGTAGAATATTTTACATTCCTTTTAAGTACATATTACATTGATTATAAAGTTTAAATTGATATTTATAAATAAATTGATCATGTTTCCTAAATCGTACCACTACAATCGTACCAGTAGGATTTGACAACTCGTATGTTATATAGGTTATGTACATATATCATATACATAGGTTATTGCGGCCTGTGTGTGATCCATATATTTATTTGCACATGTAACTATATAATAATCATTACTTTATGTTGAATATTTTCTTCTTTATTTGTTATTGATACTATTTTTTCGTGGAGGTACGATTTTGGAAACCGAGAGGTACGATTTAGGAGAACGGTTGCCTAAATCGTACCTTTAGAGTATGTGACAAAAAGATTAATAACAAATTACTTTGTTCTGAACAAAAGGCTAAGCATATAATAGTATGTACCTAAAAGATCAAGTTACAATATCCATTAGTCATTTGCGTTCAAATTAGTACAAAATATGAAATATAACGTAAAATGTCGTAAGTGGTACGATAAATGTAACCCTCCCCTACATAGTAGGGAGAATCTGTCTAAAGGAATCGATGCTTGAATGAAAACTTGCCAATCCTCTATGGATGACTTGTATTCACAAAAGTGAAATAGTCGACCAATCTTCGAGCACAAATATGAACAAACGAAGATTCGAGATACCGAACATGTAGCGTACATACCCGCGCAGAGTTGCGTGTCCGACGAGGTTTTCCTTCCAGTTTCTCCTTAATACCTCCGAAGCATGATAATTAACTATCGCGAATTAATTAAACTTGGAGAAAATCATCGTACCTTTATCGTCCCCTTATGCACGCGTACACGTACCGTAATTGTGGTGATCGTAGCTCGCGAAGCACGTCAAATTGTAACAAGCTGACATCGTGCTTAGGCGCAGTGAACAAAGAATGATACGCTGGCAGCGATATAGGGTGGTCAAAAATTAGCGAAGGATATCACGTGCCAGGCTGACAGCTACACGAGTACGCTGCTGCGTTGTCATTGTCCCGTCAAAGTGTCGCAAGAACACGGCTAGCAGATGCGGGATAAATCAATTACTCTTGTAAAACGAGAACGTACGCGCGTACATCTAACGACCGAGCAATGGTAGCAAAGTCATTAAAAGTCGGAACAATCGCAGTGTTCTGTCAGGAACACCATGGAAGTTCAATGGAAGAAGGTCGCGAAGGAGTTTGCTACCACATCCCAGAGTACTCCAAACAAACATTGCCCCCTGAATCGCATAAATTCGCCACTACCAAAGAATCTCACAGCCAGTGGCTTGACTTCTACCAACAGTCAAGGGATCACTCATCCACCAGGATTTCCGCTGGTCGATCGAGCGAAACGGCCGAAGGTATCGCAACCTCGTGCCCCCGATGACATTACAGAAACCGTTGCTGTCCTTCGTGGAAAGGATCTGGCGATGGAGCGAACATCGTTCTAGAATTCGACTAGGTCGGGCCTCCAGATCATGGTCCGATCCTCCGCTTCGAGTCTGAGACGATCTTCCTCGAGTAATGAGAACAATGCGAGGCACGTGACGCCCGATGGTCATTCTTACCCAGTCTGCTTCTCTTTCTCTCTTTCTTCGGCCCGCACCCCCTTCGGCTGTGCCACCCTCTTTTTATTCCCCCCCGACCTGCTCGTTCCTTCTCTCTCGGAGTACAACGAGGCGCGGCGAGTTATAGCGGCACGGATCGAGGTAAATAATATATTAATATAAGATACGAGTGGCGGTGCAGTGGTTGGCAGGGCACCAGGAGGTAATGGATGCCCGGGCTCGCTGGAAGTGACGGCTCTCCGCTGGTTGCGTGGCCATTCGTGGTTAAATTCCTGGTTCCTCCGAGGAGACCCCCCGCGGTCTGCGGGCCCCGCTGTCACCACCCCCCGCCAAGGGCCCCCCCTCGAAACTACGCTCGCATGCCTTGCGCACCGCGTTCCTCCACAGCGTTCTCCGCCACGTTCCATCATCCCGAGCGAAACCCTCTCCTTCCTCCTCTATCCTTCGCCTTTTAGCTTCAACTTGCTTCCATTTGCTTCTCTCCCCCTTTGCCCGCGGGATCTCCTGGCCACCACGCTTCGTCTGCCTCCTTTTGCCTTTCTTTATATCTCTTTCGCGCGAGACTTTCCTCGGTAATCTCTTAATCTCCAGCATTTCGGGTTTTCTTGGGCGACGGGCTGGTGAATCCCGCGCCGCGGCAGCCGTTTTCTTCTTCTTCTTGGGGGCGAGGTGGATCGGCTGATCGGTGGAGGCGAAATATGGTAATTTGCACGCACGGTGTAAATCCTTGCGGGGGCCTGCGCCGGTGATGGGCACGCCTGTGGTTGGGTCTCTTTGCGCTGGGGGTCTGCTGATCAATGTCAGATCCTTCAGCTGCGTTTAATGCACTCAACAGATATGCACGGGGCTTCTTCCAGGCTGGCGAGCCTGCGATGATTCTTTGCTTCGAGGATCCGTTGCCACTCCCATTAGATTCTACAGTGAAATCTCAGCTGTCTTTCTCATCTACGATTACCTTAGGAACTACATATTCAGATTTACTACGTGTATAGTATACATGTACAGATTTACCGTGTCTGTGCAAAGTCCATCGAATGCTCAGGGCATTGTGGATTTCGTGGTAGCGCTGGGAGGATGCACTAAAGTCTAACACAGTTAATTACTAACTTATGTATTGAGAATGAGAATAAATACATACTGTGCTAAATACAGAATGTACCGCGACCGCCATAAGATTAACCCACCCCTGAAGAACAATTTCGACAAAGATAAGATACATAACTTTATATATAGAATTCCTAAAGGAATTCAAATTATTAACCCTCGGTTGTCACAGTGAGTCAAATTGTTTTTTAAAGCAAAAACCTTTTTGTCGAAACTCTTATTGCTTCGAACTTTTTTTAAGCATGATGACACTTTAAATGTCAACTTTCAACGATGGGCATATGTTCTACATTGTTCAAACATTATCTCAGAATTTTTGAGACTTAATTTAACAAATAGTTTTTAAATAACAACTAATTGAAAATTGACAGGGTCAAATTGACCCAGTGTGACAACGACGTTCGAAAAAGTAAGTGTGACAACCGAGGGTTAAACAAAATACTATAATATGATACAATAGCAGAACCCCTTCCAAAGAAACCCGTAGGTACTTGTAAGTAGTTGTCGCTAATAACCATGCAATTGATGCGACTTTAAACGAAGAAAAAAAATAAAAAACGGAAGAATAAATGCAAAAAGTATCATGGATAGGGTAAATCCGGGAGACGCAGTCGGGTTGGAGAGTTGGTCGAGTCGCTATATTTCAGACTCTATACGTAAAAACGGGTTAAAATGCAGACCAATTACTTCTCTAGAAGCCAAACAATTGAATGAATAGCGTCACTTCGGTTCCTTCTGTGTTTTTTTAGATTTACATGCTATAAAAGGTAAACTCAGGTTACATTTAACCTCTTTCGTCAAACAACGGTGTACAGAATCGTATTTAAAATATACATCTAAGTTTATTTTAATTTAATGTTTGGGAATAATAAGATAGTAGATATATTGAGGGATAATGCAGCCAAAGTATTTAGCCATATTAACTCTTCCTCTCAAAACTATCGAGAAGACCATCTCTCGCTGCAGAAAGGAGAGATGGTCGAGTTATGATTTTTTTATTATTTTTATTTATATTTTTATTTTTTATCATTATTTTATTATTATTATTGTTTATTTATTTTATTTATCCACTTTTGTATTCATTTGCCTTGCTAATCGCCGGTAGGTAGTTCGCTTTATCTTTGATGTGTTCTTTACTTGTTAGCGTAAACAAATTAAATATCAATGAATCTGTAGTTGTATTCACTCATAAATAATTTTGCTTCCTTCTTTGTTATTTTTCCATGAATAATTATGTGAATGGTCTCTGCCAAGGACGAAAACCATTTCTCCCGGCACCTCGGGAGAGGTGGTCAGATGTCATGACTTCAGCTTTCACCCCGATTTACAGTAAATATTGTCTTAAAGCAAATATCGACCAGGTTTTCTGAATCAGCATAAAATTCTGAACATATTAGGTTTATTCTGATAAAATAAGTAATATTTGTATTAGTTTTAATAGTCATTTTATATTAGGTCGACTGCGTCTCCCGGATTTACCCTACAGCGGAGCACGTGTCCGATTCATGCGTGTCTACATAGTTCTCTATACACACCTACATATCGCGTTCTCCTGAAGATCGCGCGCTCATTGACCCCAAACGGGGTTACCCAATAGTTAAATTCAGACGCGAAGACAGAGCAAAGCTTATGTGTCAGGGTGACGTAGGGTCCAGAATCAGACTAAGTAGATTCCTGTTTAGCAGAAATAAGAGAAATTCCGCTTCCTTGAAAATTCCTTCAACCCCCAACATACGAATCTCCAGCAAAATACCTGCGAATAACAGCCCTCGTTTCCTCCCACAACGAGCCGATCAGTAATTCGACCTTGTTCCTTCACGTGTCCCCGTGCTACTCGCCGTTTCCAGCGGACATGGCGGCCGAGTCGATAATCAAATTAGGCCGTGCACGAAGGGAGGGTCGCGTCGTCACGATCGTGGGCCGAGGGGAGCGAGCAGGGCGCGGAGGGCAGCTGAGAGGACGTCGTACGTATCGAACCTGTCGAACCCAGCGGATCCCATCTAAACGATGGAACAGGACGCGTCTCCTAACAGGCCGCCCTGTTACCGGCACGGTAATTGAAAAATGCGTGCAGTTCGATGCAGCCGCGCGGTCCTCGCTTTTTGTTTGCTAATAAGTTGAACGAGACCAACACGGAGGAGGAACAATGTCGCCGCTAGATCGAACTGTTCGGTGATGTGTTTGCCCTTATTGTTGCCGCGAAACGGTGTTTCTCCGCTCCGTAACGATGATGCGTTTTCATTACATGCAAATCCATTCGGCGCGGTGATGTTCGCGGATGAACTTCGCGAACGGGAATGTTGGGCTGTCAATACCGATGGGCGAGTTCGATGTTGTAGGTTTTTTTGGCTTGCTTGTGGTGAGATGAAGCGGACCGTGCATCGGACCCTGCTCGTGCATTGTCGGAGGTGAATGTGATGCTTCAAGTATTGTATGCTCGAGGAGGAAGATGAGAATCGCAATCAAGGATTCACCACTAATTGTAAGCGATATAGAGTTTCAGGTAACTTGTAATGTGCGGGTGTTAGAAATCGGGGATAACAATTCTGATAAACAGACATGGAGGAGTGAAGTAATAACTAACGCATTGGGTGAGAATAATAAGTGGTTATGTAACAGGGTCGCATTTACACTTTTGGAGGACCCAGACGCAACATCATTATGAAGCCTCACAAATTTTTTAGCTGCCTTTGGTTGTTACATTATGAATTTAATATTCAGAAAGAAGTAAGTATTTTATTTTGCAAGTATATTTATATTATTAATTTATATTATTAAGTATAACTACTTAAGAAGGCTGTTGTTTGTGAGGAGTAAGGTTTTAAATGTGGTCTCATGGAAAGTAAGGCCCCAGCTTGGGGTCTAATGCGCTTTATGGTAAATGCGGCCCTGTTAAGAAAGAAGTAAAAAGAGTTCTGCAAACTTAATGGAGATCGAGTCATCGAGTTCTGTACAGAACTCGCAATCCGATGTAGCACTTCGCAATCATTTCAACACTGACGTCCCAGCACACGATTCTTAAAGTCATAATACTTACAACACCATTAAACAGTAGCTCCATTAGCTACAGTTTGAACATCCTCCCGCGCGAAGCCTCATCCTACCTCCCCTTCCAAATAGTACCTCTTCTACGCTACAGAAATACTCAAATCAATTTAGCATGCAGCGGGTCAGTCAGGCCCGCCCCCAGGCCCAGTCGCAACAGAGTTTAAATTGATACAACAGCGTCCGAACGATGCCGAGAAACGATTAGGCGCACCGATCCCCGTGGCCCGTCGGGACAAAAGGCCGTTGAACGACACGTCCACGAAAACCGTGCGAAATCGTTTCGATTCCCATCGCGGCCGTGACCAATCAGCTGGGCATCCGTCCTCCACGGCTACGGGCCCCGCCGCGCCGTCCGGCGCGGAAGGCGCAGGTACGTCGCAGAAGGGCCGAAAATAGCCGTACACTAACCGTGCTAGGCCGCAACGATCTCCATCTTGGAAATAATTAGGGGGACCAAGATCGATGTCCCAGGCCCCGGGGACCACTCGCCCAGATAGGATCGGGAACGGAGTTTGAATGGAGCCCATTGATGCGTCCAGCCTTCGGTTTCTGCTATCAGCGTCCACAGGGCCCCGGTCTAAATCTCCCGGCGGAGGGGCCCCGGGCTTCCAAGAAATCGAGCGTCCTTTCCGGGACGAATTCTCGAGATAAAAAGGGTCTGAATGAATCAAGGCCAGCCGCACGAGCCTATACGCCGGCTTCTCTCCTCTTCTATGCCAGCTCGACACCCCTCTTTCCTTCGCCATCGGTCAGCTTTCTTCTCCGACCGTCCTCCCCTGTTCCTCTTCCCTCTGCTTCTGCTTCCCCGGCCGCGGTCCCCTTCGGTGAAGCCTGTCGCCATCTCCCAGAAGATGAGATCGCTCGATAGAAGGACGACCGGTTTCTTTTTCGTCGCCGCTTTCCGAGCTACGATTTCAAAGACGGAAGTCACGTCCCTCCGCTATTGTCTTTGCGCGCGCTTTGGTGGCACCGACTTCCTGCCCGGCGTGATAGATTCTTTATCAGAGAGGCTGCGCTTTTGGTAATCGTGGGCTTGTATGCGAGGGGAGTTTGGGGTCTTTCAGTCTTTATACGTTTTACGGTTGTTGCGTTATGGGGGACTGTTTGTGGAATTCTTTGATTTCCGTACCTTGCTCTTCTGGTACCGTAGACTGGGGGAATATTGACAGGTTTTTGTAACATTTTGTTATATAATATAAAAAGTACTATTTTTACTCTTTCCATAATTATCCTATTATAACATTGCATCTTTTGTGATTCTTCTACAAGTGTCAAAATGCATAAAAATTTTGTTCTCTTTCTACTATAATACATGTTAATTAGCTGCCAATATTTCCTCAGTTTACGGTATT
The DNA here is from genome assembly GCA_944738655.2 of Andrena hattorfiana. Taxonomy (NCBI): domain Eukaryota; kingdom Metazoa; phylum Arthropoda; class Insecta; order Hymenoptera; family Andrenidae; genus Andrena; species Andrena hattorfiana. The sequence continues at coordinate 72,748,729 of OX122891.2, forward strand.
CGTGTAGTAAAGGAGAGTAGGGTAAACGTGAACGCGGGGTAATCGCGAATGCGATGTTACGGCGTTTTAATAAATAAAAACGATGCTTCCTCTCCACTAGCTAATAGTTTAGGTCGTATTCAACGCCGGGCAGAAAGTAATAAATACAGAACGCTCATGCTATTCAAGATAAACACAACGTATTATTTTCATCATTTATCAAGTAATATTTGGTCTATTTCAATTGCATGTAATTACTGTTAATTCCTTGCAATTCCTGTTTTTTTTTTTAAGTTGAAATAAAGCACGTTTTTACCAATATTTTGTGACCAACGCGTTGCTTTAATTATGATTCTAACCTCTGAAATAAATTCTTTTTTATTTTTTGATTATTTAACGATTATCAACGTTAACCGATTTTCTTGAAATTTTCAGCATGTATAAAGCTTACTTAACCCTTCGTGTTCACACGTTCTTACAATCACAAGTTGGTCACACGGGGTTCACTGTACCCCAGCGTCATTTTTTGAGTTACCATTTTCGTATTTTTGAATCTTTTAACTTTTCTGTGATAATTGTACGTCCGTAATATTAATACAATCATGGTCTAATAATCTTTTTCTAAAAATGTAAATTTTGATATGATAAAAATTGTAGTTGAAAATGAATGATTTTCCAAGATTGTGGGAAAAAAGCGATTTTTAATTTTTTTTATTTTTTTTCTTGCGATAAATCCTCTTTGGAAGTCGTAAAGACACGATATTTTAACTCGAAAATTATTCTTGAGGTACAATACACCCCGCGTGACCACGAAGGGCAAAATCTACAAAAGGGATTTTTGAATTTTCATTATAGGTTCAGAAAAAAAGTTTAAAAAACGACCTTTGCTATTTTTTCCGATGTTCCGACCAATTGAAATTTTTTTCTAACGCACAAGAAGAGGAATTTAAAAAATACATTAGGTATAGGTTGTAGCAACATTTTTTATGGTTTGACCATTGAAGTCGCGCTTTCTGTGCGACTTATGGGATATTTAGCTCTCTGTTCCTGATTACCCCACGGCAGTCGAGTAATCACGAACACCAAGTGTTTTGCTTTTTCACTATAAAGTTGATTTTTATTATAATTTTTCAAAAATTCGTCGCAGTACTTTATAGATGAATAGTTTAAGTATGTTTGTAAATAATACACAAATTCATTTCTCATATAGTTTTCGTTTTGTTTGCTTTTTTGCTTAGGTGTTCGCAATTACCCTACTCTGCCTTAACCACTTCAAATGAAACTTATTAGACGGCTCGAAGCTTTAATTACTTAAAGCCAATTTCTACGAAAGTCGTGTCATTAAATCCTACGTTTGAAGTGTAACTCCATCCAAAAAGCCCTAGTCCAAGTCGTGACCTCCTCGCGTAACTTCAGTTCCCGTCTCTTTCCTCTCTCCATCGTGACACGCAACACGTTCGTTCACAAATCAAGAGAGTCCAACATCATTTTCATTCCAGAAATAAGGGCCCAATGAAATTGCTCATAAAGACCAAATCATCGACCGCTATTCACGCGTCAGTTGGTCCAAGGGTTGCTGGAATTGACTCGTCACCCAGTTCGCATAACAACGTCCCCTTTATCCCCACACTCTTCCCAGAATTCTATAACAATTTCGGGGTCCAAGAACTTTCGAACGTGGACGATCGAGGGCCATCCAGGCACACGACAAACTCGGCTGATTTTCATACGAATCGGTATGATTCATTTCGATCCGTTTGCTATGCGCGACAAGGAATGGCGGCGTGTCGGGCTGAGCGACGACGACAATGGCCGGCCGTTGTAAGGGTTTAGCTGGAATACAAGCGTCGGGCCGGGCGACAATAGTCCGCCACGCGAATAGAGGGGGTGGGAAGGGGTTGGGTGGAAAAGAAGAAACGCTAGCCGATGACGATGTAGCTCGTCGTACGTGACAGGATGGGCAGCCACGTGCCCGCTGCGCGGGTGGCTGCTGGCACGCTCGACGGCGTATCTTCGTCATCGGCTACGTGGAAGACACTAACAGACGCTGCGCGCAGAATACATAGAGAATAGACACACGCTACCGACACCTTTTGTTAATGTCAGCATCGAGAGTGGGGCATCGATATGGAAAGCTCGATCTTGTGTACCTTGGGCGGGGGTGGAGAACCCAGGGCTTGTATTCTGGATCATCGAATGTTGGGTGACGTGTTTACTTCGGGTGAAGTATAGGACTATGTGTAGTAGTCATGGGAAGTTTGAGATTTGTTCTCTGTGGGGGAAGAATGTTGTGCTAATAGGTCTTGGCGTATTTTTGCTCCTGAGTACCTTCCTGTTTCAAAATTAATATAGAAGTATTGCAAAATTTGAAAGCAGCTATGTACTTGGAAGTCCCCATGGGCGTAGCCAAGATGGGACAGGGGTGAGCGCTCGCCCCTTCCTCCTGGTACGAGAAAAAAATAATAAATTATGTATTCGTGCGTCCAAAATTAAATTAATTTATCACAAAATAAAAATTAATTAAATTGTAAAGTAATTCCGCATTGTGTACAGATTTCTTTGTATATCTAATTATACGTAAGATGTAATAAAAGTTTCACTATTTCTTGCTTCTCCCTGAATGAAATTCTGACTACGCCTCTGGAAGTCCCCCAGAGTCTTCACGTTACAAAATCTAACAATTTTCTAAATTGTGTTCGCAGAAGATACTCCACTTGTGCTCGCGTCAAATTCGTAATTATTCCAGGTGCACCTGACGACGAGCGACAGCACCGACCTAGAAGGTCTAGAGACGCGTCTTCAGGGCCGATGATTCACGGGTAGACAAGTCAAACGTGGTACGCGTCGATTTTTAATCAACCCACTCGCTGTTGCAATCGACAAGGTGCGCTCTAACGTGACCGACGCCTCGTCAATACGTACCCTTACCGATTTCCTGTACCCAAGCATCCGAACGCAACACGAAAGTCCGTAATATGGGGACAATGGGGAATCACGCGCCGCGGTCATTGTATACATGGGGACAATCGGCGCTATTGTATACGGGTAAAAAAGAAATCTCGTTCGTCGATTATCGTTCGTCATTGTTCGCTGACGTACAATAAGACGATGCAAATTATTGGGCGGTGTTTGACGAATTCTGAGCGAACTGTCCTCTTTCGGTTGGAATTCTGATGACGTTCTGGTGATTGGAAACCTTTGCTCGTGTCGCAACTATTGATTTTCCACTTACTTCAAGGTTTAGGTTTCTCATTCGTCAAGCAAGTGATACCAATGAGTCTCCAGTCCTCAAAATCTTTAATCCTTGGTTGTCACACTTATCTTTCCGAACGTAGTTGTCACACTGGGTCGATTTGATTCATGCCAATTTTCAATCAGCTGCTGTTTAAAAGCTGTTTGTTAAATTAAGTCGCAAAATTTCTGAGATAAAGTTTGAACATTGTAGAATATATGTTTATCATAGAAAAGTAAAATTTAAAGTACCATTTTCAATGATGCCTCCAAGATATTTTAGATACCTCAAAGTCAAATTGTGGGTAATTTTGACCCAGTGTGACAACCAACGATTAAATTAACTTAGACCTAATCTATACGATTGGGCATTAAAATATTGCAGAACATACCTATTTCTGCTTTGTATACTTGTCTACAGGAAGTTTCAACTTTGCTGGACCCTTCAGCGATGCGAAAGCTCCCCCATCAGAAATTTGAATTCTCAGCTGACTGTCTCACAAATTTATCGCGCGCCAAGGAAAGTCTGACGACGCAGTGGTTAGAATAAGCAGCATCAGAATAAGCAGCATTTCGGCAGAGGGATTTGCAGCCGCGGGATGAAATTACAGCGATAAAGTGTCTAAGAAGCGACCGACAGGCGTAGAATGTTCGCCTCGACGCTGCATCAAAAGCGTTGCCTCAGAATTTGCTCCCGGGGGCATAAAATCCACATAAACGCGTCCCTGTCCGAGGCAATAAAATCAACTCGAATTTAATTACTCTACCCGTTATCTTTCCGTGGATCTAGCCCTTTTATCATTAAACCACCTCCTCCACCGCCCTATTCGCCGCGTGGCCATTAAACTAACCCGGGTTTATTGAATTTGTAATCGTCCATACAGAGCCACGAAATAATAGAGCCGACCAATTACCGCAGTGTCCCAAAAAACGTGACCCTCGAACTTATTAGATCGCCGGAACCCCAGCATCTCTACCTGACCGACAAAGAGAAAGAAGCATTCCTCGGTCCTCGACTAACCTTCCCACCATAACGTCAAGCGGAGCGAAAAGAAAAGAAGGCCACGGAGGATCTGAAGAGGAGCCAGGTGGAAGACAGCAACGACACTCGAAACTGAGGAGAGCCGGTGAGAAGTGTCGTCGAGTGGTTGTCGAGCACGCGTTCTCGATCCCCGTGCTTTCCGTTGCCTCACAGCTGGTCTCGGGACTCTCGGGGACCGTCGGCGTCGGTGGTGACCGGATGTCCCGAAGTAGACGAGTCCGCGGCGGTCGGCGGGGTCCTCGTAAAGCGTGAAATAATCAACCGGACGAAAAGTGGCAATAAAATGTGTCGCCAGGCTCGGTAACGAGCCCGAATGGGCCAGCGACGGAGGCGGCGGACCACCCAAAGAATCTCGAACAGGAGGGCGATCGAGGCGGGGTGCGAGGGCCCCACGGGGCAGAGGGGGAGGGCGGGGAGGGAGGACGAGTCGGTGGGGTCACTCGACTACTCATTATGCATCTCGGATCTCTGGCTCGCACCTCTGTTGTTAATCTCGCTAAGCGTTAATTTAATTAAACGCCTCCTCCGTTGCGCGACCGCCGCCATTCATTCTGCTTCTGCGTTCCCTGTCCCACACCCCTCTCCGTCCTCCTTTGCCCCATGCTCGAGCGGCCAGATACACCGCGGCCCACGGTAATTAACGCCCGTCGTCGCGATGGAACGCTCCCTCCCCCTCCCCCCCTCACGGAATTATCCTCCTTCCATCCCTTTCTCTTTTTCAAGTCTTCCTCCTCTTACTCCCCCTTTTTCTCCTCCCTTCTCTTCCGCTTTCAATGGGGAACGATCAGGTGCAAGATGCTCGGAGCGTTGCTCGCGCCTACGGAAAGATTCGACGATTGCGCAGGTACTATTTATTGTTGACGAGGAGATGGTGAACCCTTTTGGTACCGGAAGTGGAGGGAGCGCGGGGATCGCGTGGGTGGGTGAGGGGTGTAAGTGAAAGGAAAGTGGAATTGTCGGGGTTTATGTTCAGCTTTGGAGAAAATTTTGGAAAGTTAAAATGTACGGTATATGTACATTAATGCAGTGACGCACCCAGAGGGGGGCCAAGGGACCCTGGTACTCCCCAAACAAAAGA